>CM059873.1:20470028-21900826 GCA_030490815.1 Acer saccharum
CCGACCAAGCTTCAGTTGGTATGAGTAAGGTGGTGATGAACTGGCAGAAGCAGAAGGGATCTCTGAAGCAGGAGGAACCTCAGAAGTCGCAGGCCTTTCCGGAAAAGTCCAGAAATATCAACGTCGGTATAGCGCGCTGATCGAAACGGGGCTCGTCTAATAACCTGTGAACAACCGACGCAGTGAAAGCATCATTTCGCTCAATACAATCATACCCAGTAAAAAGACGATATCTAGCTCCGGAATCCATAAAGACTAACCTTGATAAAGTAAGAATGAAGACGGCGCAGATCGCAGAAGAAAAAGCCTCCGAGGAAAAATCTGGGAGTTGAAGCAGGTAAACTCAAAGATGGCAGGGTTAGAAGAAACGGCTAGTAAACCAAACAGAAAACAGAGGATCAAAGGCACAGATGAAACCTCCTTCGAAGAGCACGCAAAGATACTGGAAGAGAAATAAAAGCGAAAAATAGAAGAAAAGGTATAAGAAAGAAATCAAAACCAGAATATAGGCGACGTCTCGATTTTAAAATACCAAACCCTAGGAGCAGTTGCAGAAAAAGCGGGAAGAAAGAGGGTTAGGACTGATGACATAGGTTGAGCGCAGACGACAGAAAGGTCACATCCCATAAATACATCGTACCACAGCCAAACAAATAGGGACAAGTGGCAGCAAGGGAACGTCAGGCGCCGCCGAAGAGCAGAAGCATCGCCATCATAAAGATTTGAAATGATTGATAAATCAAACGTGTGCGGTCGCAATTAAACACGTCATTTAAAGCTCTGATCCAAACGAGGATACTTTAATGCAAGGAAACGACAAGTAAGGATTAACTATAGAGAAATATTGAAGTTAAATATTAGACCCGAGAGAACTTGACTAAGCGTGATCGGCTCAAATATTTAAGGGGTATTGTTATAGGTAAAATAGTCGTTATAGGACACGTCATCACCATGGAAGGCCAGGTCAGCAGAGGTCAAGATAAGTCGACCTATGGAGTATGAACCTTCACGATAACTCACTCGGAAAAGAGGATAAGTAGTCCGACCACAAACAAAGACGATCAGCATGAACAGCAGATCGGATTCGGACACACTCGGCACACTCGGGCACACTCGGCAAACTCACTCGGGAAACATAAAACAGTCACCAACACTTGCAATCAGCAACCGGCAGGTCCACGATAAGCAACGATGTGGATCATAAGAGGTAAAAAAGGAAACAAGCAGTTCTCCCGTAAATAAAGGAGAAAAAGTTTCATTCAGAATTAAATACAGCCGAAAAAGGGAAGTACAATCTAAATAGGACTAGGAAACCGCTCGAGACTTGGGGGCCACACACACTAAACCCTAGCGGTCATCTTAAAACCCTAGATACAACATGTATAATACCCCTTTTATTCATAAAGCAGGGGTACGTGAGAAGTAGAACAGAGAGAGAGAGAATCGTATTGAAGAGCTTGTAATCATTCTGTCATTCTTCATCTTGTAATCGTGATTCATAGTGGATTTGGCTTTGTTGCTAGAGGCAACGATCCCGTGGATGTTTCTCCGATCTTTTGGAGTTTTACCACGTAAATCACCTGTTATTTCTTTACAATCTTTGACCATACTCAAATATAAATTGCAGTAATTCGAAAACGAATCGTTGACTTGGTGATCACCAACCTCGGATCTACAATATCATGTGATAAACTATTAGAATCGACAATGTTTAACAGTTCGTAAGAGATTATTTTAGGTCAATCAACTAATTAGAACAACTGCATGCTCTTCTCGTTTCATAAACTATAACATGAAGTTTCCTGCTCTTTAAATAAGGCTCAATATTGAATATTCATTGATCCGATTAAACTATATGGATTATATTTAAAGAAAACAGGCTACCGTAAGTGAAAGTACCTATAAGGTTATACTAAACAACCTAAAGGGAGGGGGTGAATATGTTGACACTCTAATTTTAAAACTCTTTTGAGACTTTTGTCAAAACCTTGGTGAGCATACAAATTAACCTTTAACATGATTGTTATGAAAAAACAATTAACACATGTATGCTTAATTCACCACCATTAGTCTACAAAACATATACCAAGAAACAATGTATCTCATATATAAGTATGTTCAATGCAAAGCAAATTCCATAAGTTGTACTTTGAATATTACAATGTAAATTCACTAAGTAGAACTTTACAACTTGATATAGAATATCACAAGATACAATGTTCAACACTTACAAAGATACAAGAGACAAATGTTGATTCAACAAATAATGTGTGCATCTCTTTCTCTACAAAAATCTTGTTTACAAGGATGTGAAGAAATGAAGATCTTAAACAAGATATATTAATCATACATACAAATATAGAGAGATAGAGATAGAGATAGAGACATTTGACACATTGATTTTTATGTGGTAAACCTCCGAATAGGAAACATCCACGGGTTGAATCCACGTACAACCACTGGAAAACGTAATCTACTATGACGAATAAAAGATACACACTCAATGAATGACCAATCCCTGATACACTCTTCAAGCTATCACTCCTACTCTACCCTCGGGCCTAGTAAATCACTTTGCCTACTTACTATTCGAGATGTGACTCACATACCTTTAGGAAGCAACTTCCTACCCAAGACGCTCATGTCTCTAAGAAGATTCCTTGCTTGTCTATCCGAATCCTCTCGGTCCTATACAAGACTTCTTGCTTAGCTATTTGAATCACAAAGATCCTAGTTAAGCTTCCCTAGCTTAACCATCCGGAGCATCATACTCCTAGCCAAGACTTCCACCTTTTGCAAGGCAAATATCTAAGTGATGCAAATGATGCAAACACCGCATATACAATATATGATCAATACATCCTATGGAAACTAGAAATAATCAATGAGCACACAATGTATGTTTTTCTAGTTTATGATCCAAAACATGACATCACACAAAATGATGCATGAGCATATGAAATGTATAGATTAGGTACACTCCATGAAGATCTAGACATAGACAACAAAGTTAAAACAACAAAGTAGTCTAGATCTTAAACATAAACAAAAAATCTAGAGCATGCAAAACACCAAAAACATGCCAAATCCTAGATTCTATTCATGTTACTAAAGCTTGAAAACAAAGCATGTTCATTAAGCATATATTCAAGACTCTATAACAAAAAACAAAATGCTAGAATCACAAGATATGATCAACAAATTTTTAGCAAGTATCTAGAGCAAATATACACAATAATCAATTAAATCATAATTAGCTCTAAATACAAAATTAAATGTGCTAATTCTAGATTTGTTCAACTATTGGATCCTAGCACATGATAAGGCTATCAATCATGAAATAAAGTCAATCAAAGTACAAATAGCCTTAGATAATAAGCTAATCATAATACAACTCACAAACATGTGTGTTGACAGTGATTTTTCGTAATCACTCAGCCAACGATTTGATCAGTTTTGTGACTGAGAATGATTGAAAGTAACACAATAAAATATTAGCAATAACGAGCAAAAATACGTGGTAAAACTCTGAAGGTCGGAGAAACGTCCACGGGTTGTTGCCTAAGCAACGAAGTCAAATCCACTATGAAAAACTGTTACAAAGTATTATGCTCTGCTCTCTCTCGCTAATTCGCACATACCTCTTATTTTGTGTGTTTACAGGGGTATTTATACATAATGCTACTAGGGTTTGTGGGTGCCGCTAGGGTTTGGTGTCGTGGTGCCCAAGTTTTGGGCGATTGTCTAGTCCTAAACGGATTCTATTTCCTTCTCGAGCATAACATGTTTCCTGATTTGGCTGAGTCTGAGTTTGGGCCGGATTCTTTCTCCTCTATTTGTGAGAAACCTGTTTATTTCCTTGTTAAACTCTGGGTAGCCACACCGCTGTTTATTGTGGGGATGCTGGTTGCTGATTCTGCCCACGTGTTCGGGATGTGAATGCTGGATACTATCTTTTTTCGAATCCCGAGCATGCCCGAGTGGGCTTTGCTGCCCGGGCCGATTCTCTTCGTTTGTGATCGGTTGCATTAGTTTTAGCCGAGTAAGTTACCTTGGGGGATTTCTGCCCCTTCGAGTTGACTTCTCTTGACTCCTGCTTACGTGGCTTCTTATGGTGATGACGTGTCCTTCATGACGATTTTTACCTATAACAATACCCCCTTAAATGTTTGAGCCGACTGTGTCGAGTCAGGTCTTCTCGGGACAAATATTTAACTTCATATACTTCCTTTTGTTATAACTTGTCTTCGTTCGTCGTTTTCTGCACTAATGTATCCTCGTTTGATTCGAAGCATTAAATGATGTGTCTTAATTGCGTCCGCATGCATCTGATTTAGCACTCATTCAGAAATCTCTTGATAGTGACGTTTTGGCTCTCTGATGGCTCAAGGCGCTCTCTAGTTGCCACCTGTCTCCTTCTGTTTGGTCGTGGTACAATGCATTTATGAGACATAACCCTTCTGCTTGCTTGCGCGCAGCCCATGTCATAACCCATGTCCCTCTGTTTTCCCGCTTCTTCACATCTCTCCTAGGGTTTTGGTCTTTTTTGAAATCGATATCGTGCCTATATATATGGGCTTTGCACTTATGGGAAAATCTCTATTTCTTTCTCCGCCATTTTCTTATTTCTTGAGAGAGAAGTTTGCCTGCATATTTCTAGGAATTTTGTTCTGTTCTCCAACTCGTCTTGAGTTTAAACGCTTTTTAGTCTTGCTTTGCCGAGATACTCAGCTTCAACCCCCAGATCTTTTCTTGAAGACTCTTCCTCTACGGTTCGCGTATCTTTAGTTTTTCGATACATCAAGGTTAGTTCTCATGGATTCTGCAGCTAGGCACCGTCTTTTTACTGTTGGTATGATTGCTATTGAACGAAATGATGCTCTTAATGCCACGGTTGTCCACAGGTTGCTAGGAGATCCTCTTCCCGATCAACCTCGCTTTTCAGACGTCGACATTTCTGGGCTTTTCCGTGAAGTCGCTGCTGCATCTGAAGTTCCCTCCGTTTCTTCCAACTTTTCATAGCTTGAATCTTATCAGCCCGAAGCTCAGTCAGATTTTATGTTTCCGTTTGTGGCGATACTCGGCCGTGGAAACGAATGGGAAGAAGAAGAGTGAGCATAAAATCTACAAAGATTCCTACTCCCTGGAGAGCCAAATTGGGACCTAGAGAGTAGTTGAGAATGATGTTGAAGAAGAGCACAGGGGGGCTCACATTATTTTCTCTCCTGAGCGAGTATGTGCTTATGATATCGAAGTCGAATGTGGTCGGTCCTGAAGAGATCACCAAATACAAGGGACGTTTCGATCTGGACAGTAGCGTTGTCTCGCTAAGTCCTACTAACGACCGAGCTGCATGGAACCCCCCACCCCAGCAAAGTGGCAATCTATGGGGCGATGCTCACTTGCGGTGTTACTCTTCCTCTTCCTCTTCAGCCTTTCATTACCTGGTTCTTGGTTGAAGCTCAGCTCGCCCCGGCACAGCTGACTCCGAATAGCTACCGGATTTTGATGTGCATGTAGCACATGTGGCATAGGATGAAACGGCCACCTCCCACTCCTTGCGAAATTAGGCATTTTTATTCGTTGAGGCCTCTGGGGAAGACTAGGATTTATTTCCTCCTTTCGACTCAGCCAGAGAACTGGATACCAAAAGACGTGGTGGTCAAGGGTGAAGTCGAGCCGGCCGTGGATGAGAAGAAGGGGTTTGTTTGGGGCTTCCCTTCTTCAAATAAGTTCTGGAAGAACAGTTGGTTCTTCGTGGGTAAACGCTGGGGCCAATCAGTCAGCTTCGATCTTGATGGTACTCGGGTGACATGCAAGGTCCCTCGGTACTTTTGCTTGCCTGACGCATGGAATCATACGACTCTCTACTACACTGTTGACGAGCTTAAAACTTTGGCCCAGGCGGCCGTTCATCCTTTAGAGAAGAGGGGCAAACCTTATCTTTTTGACGAGGAGAAAATGGTCAGGGCTCACCTTTTTCCTCAAATTTCTGCACGTCGACGACGCCGTAAGTTTTTTATAGAACTTTGCTGATTATTCTCGCTCTTAGTCAGCTCACCAACTTGAAAATCTCTTTTAGTGTTCGATGTAGATATCGTTTGTGACGCTCAGGCGTGCCGGATGAAGGGTATCGTGGAGGCGAGCCGAAAAGAGGCTATTCAGTCAGTGGGATGCTGGGATAGCCCCTCCATAAGATTCTGATGAGAGTTCTCCCGAGGATCTTCACGAGGGAGATGGTGAAGAGGGCGTGCTTGATTATACGCCCGAGGAGACTCATGGTCAGGAAATGACCACATACTTGGTGGAGGCTATAGGTAATCCGGGGGACCTTACTGCAGACAAGGCTGCTGCTGAAAAAGACAATCAGGCGGGTTCCTCTTCATCTAAGGGGAAAGAGAAGGTTGGGGAGCCATCTGAGGTTGATGAGCCTACGCCGGTGGCTTCAATTTTCGCTAGGTTTACTCTGGCCCCAGCTGCAGATATTGTGGGTGAGCGGGAATGCTTTTCTGATAATCAGGACGATCTGAGGGGTCCTACTACTGATGAAGCGGCTTCTGTGTCCCCAGGCATCGACGGGGTCGGGGAGCCCTTCATTGCTGCACCTGCTGCGATTTTGGTTTCTATACTAGCTT
Organism: Acer saccharum; assembly: GCA_030490815.1. Classification (NCBI taxonomy): domain Eukaryota; kingdom Viridiplantae; phylum Streptophyta; class Magnoliopsida; order Sapindales; family Sapindaceae; genus Acer; species Acer saccharum. The sequence continues at coordinate 20,476,664 of CM059873.1, forward strand.
CTTTGTCAACTTCTGTCCCCTTATCACCTGAGGTTAGGGTTGATGTAGAGGTGGAGGATCCTGCTGCCAACCTCGACGCTCGTGGGAGGCAATTCAAAAAAAGGAAAGCTTCATTTTCTCCGGGGCGTCCTGCCCCGAAGATTCCTCGGTAGTCGCATATGTCGACTCATCTTTAGGAGACTAGGAAACTGGCGTTAGTGTTGGAAATGGGCTTTTTTCAACCCCCCCTGGAGATCACATTGAGTCTCAAGCTGGAACTCTCGCAGGCTCTTTCCCCTAAGCCCAAACATCTGCTGTTATGCCCGATGCTGGTGCCAGTGGCTCGGGGTTACCGAGCCAACCTAGTGATCCCACCCCCCAGTCCATGTTAAGAGCCATGTCCTCGGGCCGTGCTTACATTGGGGAGGATCATTGGAGTCGCCTTAAGGTTGGTGCTCTGTCTGACCGACTCTGCAGCTTCTTCAACAATGCCTCCTATGTGAGTAACGCTTCAACTATATGTATAATTTTGTATTTTCTTTTGCTACTGTTGCTTCACTTTGTTATTCACTATTGATTTGTTGTAGATGGTGGCCGAGATGTCCGAGGCCTGCCGAACCGGTGAAGCCCAGGAAGAAAGAATAAAACGGCTAGAAGCCCAACTAAAGAAGAGTGAAGATCGCCGCACTCAGGTTGAGTTGGCTTGTCAGGAAGGGGCCAGGTCAAATCAGGTGCTCCTGGATCAATGTTTGGCACGCCAAATGGAGGCTGAGTAGAAGGTGTCTTTTGCTGCTGAGGATGCCAAGACTTTGCAAGATCAGTTGTCATCTACTCAGGATGCTTTGCTCCTGGCCGAGCAGAACGCAGAAGACGCTAAATCATCTTATGAGCGCCGAATCAAAGACTTGGAGCGTCAGGCCTTGATAGTTTAGTCCCTGTCGAAGGAAGCTAGGCTAGAGTTAGAGATACAGGGGGTCGATCGTTTTAAGAGATCTCCGGTCTATGATGCTTTGCTTCTCCGGGAGTTCCAACGGGGGATGATCTTGGCTGGGGAGTTCTTCAAGATAAAGAATAGGGCAACTGACCGGGCCAGGGCCAACTGGAGCCTTTCAATTAAGAAGCATGTGGATACGTCTCCGGAGTCTCTTCGGATCCAGATGAAAGAGTGGCAAGATATTACCGGAGTAAAGGTAAGGTGCCACATCCCATGCATCTGGAGGTTCCCACTGCCGATTCCTTCTCCACTTTTTACGATTGTCAGAAAGCGGGGATTGATGGTGAGAATCCTGATGTTGGGCCCATCCTTGGGACTGACTATAGCTGCCTGGATGGATGATGAAGAAGAAGAAGTGATCATATGGCCCTCTGATGATAGCCTGTTGAGCGAGTATGTAATGGAACCTGACCCGAGCGTCGGCGGGAGTAGCTCACAACCCCCAGCGCCGTCTTCTTGATCTTTTATTTGATTATTTTTGAAATGATCTTTGTATTCACCTTTACTCATATATATATGAATCTTTATTCTTATGCTGTTCCGCTGTTTCTAACTCCCTGCATGATAAACACATAAATGGGATGAACTAAATCTGTATTGAGTATGATTTATTTGATAGCCTGTTCTCGGCTATCTTTGAGCTTATGGATTTTTGGAAATCCCTAGCTTTACTTTGGCCGAGTATCTTATTAACCGGCAGTTCATTAATTCAGCTGAGTATCTTATTTAACTGGCCGTTAATTAATTCAGTCGAGTATCTTATTTAACTGGCATTTAATTAATTCAGCCGAGTATCTTATGAAATTTCCCTTAAGTAGTGCAAAATATACCTAGAGGGGGGGTTAATAGGTATAGGCTCCAAATTCTTCCAATTTAAAAATAATGCGGAATATAATAAAGAAAATGCACACTTTATTAGATTTAGCAAATGAATTGATTTCACTAATACAAGAGTTAATCAATTTACAAAATATGCAATCAATGTAAGATATGGAAGATAAAGAAAAGTAACAACAAAAAAATGAACACAAGTGTTTTTACGTGGTAAAACCTCAAAGAGAAAACATCCACGGGTTGATACCACAACCACCGGCAAAGCAATCCACTATGTGAAAAAGGACTTACACACTCAAGCTACCAACTCATGATATCCGCTCAAGCTATCAACTCCTAATCTACCCTCGGGCTAGTGAATCACCAAGCCTGCTTCCTATCCGAGATGTATCCTACACCTCTAGAAAGCAACTTCCTATCCAAGACGCTCACGTCTCTAGGAAGATTTCTTGCTTGCCTATCCGGATCCTCCCGACCCTAGACAAGTCTTCCTTGCTTGATTATCCGAGTCCTCCCGACTCTAATGAAGACTTCCTTGCTCTATCCACAAAGCTTCACTCACTTTGCTAGAGACTTCAACCTAATGCAAGGCTATGATCTATGTGATGCAAGTGATGCAAACACAAACAAATTAAGCTAGATGATCAATCAAGCAAAATGTACATGTTCAATAACAATCTAGAATATGCTTCCAACACACAATCACAAAATTATCTAGAAATCAAGACATGTAAATCAATAAGAACAAGGTATGAATATTCAATATATCACACTAAGAACCTAGTTCTTAGATCATGAAATAAAACCTAGAAAATAATATGAGACATATCATATATACATTTTCTAGAATCAATTTCAAACAAAATCAAGTTTAGCACATATATGTTCAAGAAAAGTCACAAAGCTAAAACTCAATTGAAAAATGATCAAACACCCCTAGCATATGATCTAACATACTTCTCAACAAATTCTATCAATCAAATAGTAAGAATCAAGAGATGATCAAAGATGAAATTGAAAAAGAAGAAGTTGAACAAACAACCTTGAACTCGTACTGAAGATCAAGCTGCTGGGAACAATGACGAAGTCAGCTCCCTCTGAAAATGCTTGGGGTTTGTAGCTTTTCTCAAAACCAACAATTTTGACTTTTGAATCGATTGATTTCGAGTTTGTATGAGAAAGATATGATCAAAATACTAAAACTAAAATTGAAGAAAATTCTGCAGAAATGTTCAAGTGTTCTTCAAAAATCTTCAAATGTTTTAGAGGGAAGGAGAGGTGATTAAAAGGAGGAGAGAGAAGAGTTTTCAGGGCCAATAAGAGAGGGCCACGTCACCCATCCCATGGGGGGCGTGTGGGCCTCACGGGGCCAGAGAGGGTCTCTGGCCGTGGGCCCCACGGCCTCCCTCACGAGGTGGCTCACGTGGCCTCTTGGCCACTCTCACCTCTCTCGCGAACTCTCACGTTCTTCAGCCATATCTTGGGCATCCAAACTCTAATTTCAAATCCGTTTTTGGATTGCAAATCATGACTCCCTCACGCATGACGACGACTACACAACTTTGAAAAATGGTTGAGAAATCATCTCAGAAAACGACGATGAAGTCAACTCAACGAATGAGAACGAAAAGTAGCGTAGCTACATCGTTTGGACTCAAAACCTTATGAATGAGTAACCGAAATGACCAAAACTCAATAAGGAATCATAATATAGCATATTCAAGTCCAAATACAAAATACGGAAACATACAAACACTAATTCACACAAGCATGCCATATCAAAGAGATAGTCACAAAGCATGCAATTCTACAATGTTTATCTATTAAAGATCAATACATGAGCATACTATGAGATGTGTGAATGTGTTATACCAAATGTTTGAACCACGATGCAGGGACACACATGTATGAATTGTGTGTGTGTGCGCTAACGCCTTGCAAGAGGATAGAAGTCAAGATATACCTTTGACGTTTTTCACCTCTTGAAGACGACTTTTGCACTAGACGTTGCTCTTCACCTTTTAAGCTTCCTTTCTTCAAAGAATATCCTAAGCAACAACTAATACAAATATAAAGTGTTTTGCAATGGAATCAAGCCAATACACATCATGAACCTTACATCTTATTTAACTGGCATTTGATTAATTCAACCGAGTATCTTATTTAACTGGCATTTGTCTTTCGGCCTTTTATTAAGGTCGTTTTACCTCGACGTTACACCGAGGCTCACCATAACCATACGTTAAGGTCCTTGCACAAGTCACCTAGGACGTCTCCTGGTTTTGTCTATGCAAGGTTTCACCGAATCATTGGGGTAATATGCACCGGCCAACACGGTTGCGCATCTCACTAGCCTTTCTAGCGGCGCTCCGAGCAGTTTTCCAGTTACCCTGGTGCCTTGGTTTTGCCTTTTTGCCAAGAGATACGTTCGCATCGTCTTAACTAGAAGGGCACGCTACTTCAGCTTTTTCACCCTTCGAGCACTACTTGTTCGCTCTCTTGCGGCTTCATAGCGCCCGAATTTTATTCTTTTTTGGAGTTTATTTGGTTGGCTTTTGAGTGGCCGCTGTTGAAGTGTTGCTCTTTGATCATGGAACTCATCGACTTCACTGAATAACTTTTTTATTGGCAACTGGACTTTATTAGGTAATCAACATGGTTATGAGATCAACGAATAAATCTGAAACAATCAATGCGAAGCTAAAACTGAACTAAAACAGAACAAATTAACAAAAAATATGGACAGGTTCCTTAGGGGTAGAAAATCTTGAGGTATTGTGCGTTGCATGGTCGAGGTACCAAGCTACCCTCTAGTCGGGCTATCATGTAGGCCCCGTGCCCTGCGACTCCTTTGATGATGTATGGCCCCTCCCATTTATCGGTGAGGGATCCTGTTGATTTGTCTTTGGTGTTTGGGGACAATCTCCTTAGCACTAAATCTCCGAGCTGGAATCTACGCTCCCGAACATGGGAATTATAGTACCTTGCAGCCCTTTGCTGGTACGCGGTGTTTCTTACTTGCGCTGCATCCCTGACTTCCCCAAGCTCATCTAAGTTCTGCTGCAGCATGTTTACATTGTGCTCGGGGCTGTATAGTTGAACCCTGGGAGATGTAAAAGTTATTTCTGCTGGGATAATAGCCTCCGTCCCGAATGCCAATGCAAAAGGAGTCTCCCCTGTGGATGACCTTACAGTTGTTCAGTATGCCCATAGCACCTCGGGTAGTTTGTCCACCCAGCTGCCTTTCTTTGCCTCCAATTTTGCTTTTAGTGTGTGCTTGATCACCTTGTTCACAGCTTCGGTCTGGCCATTGGTTTGAGGGTGAGCAGGTGATGCATAGTAGTTGCGATCTTATATTCTCTACACATCTCTCTGAACTTGCTGTTGTCGAATTGGGTCCCATTGTCCGTTATGATGATGCTCGGGATCCCGAACCTATATATTATATTCTTTTTGACAAAGCTGGTGGTGTTTGCCCCTTAATTGCAGCTTTTGGGCTATATCTGATGTCGAACTCGCTCAACTCCACCGCCCACTTGGTCAGCCTTCCTGACAGTTCTGGCTTTTGCAAGATGAGTTTCAGTGGGCAATCAGTGTATACCTTTATTGCATGTGCTTGAAAATATGGCCTTAGTTTTTTGGCTGCCATGATCAGGGCGAGTGCTACCTTCTCAGCTGGCGAATACCTAGTTTCCGTGGGCAGTAATGCTTTGCTAGTGTAATACACCGGTCTTTGTATCCCTTCCTCCATTCGGATCAGCACCGAGCTTGTCGCCACTCCTGTGACCGAGAGGTATAGATACAATGTCTCCCCGACCACTGGTTTTGAGAGGATGGGTGCCCGCCCTAAGTACTCTTTCAGCTTCTGGAAGGCTTCTTCACATTCATTGCTCCACTCAAGCCCTTTTCCCTTTTTTATTGCCCTGAAAAACGAGGTGCACCTGTCTGTTGACTTTGCTATGAATCGGTTAAGTGATGCAAGACATCCTGTCAGCCTCTGCACGTCTTTCAGCGTCCTTGGCGAAGCCATTTCTTCCAATGCTTTGATCTTCTCGGGGTTCAGCTCAATTCCCCTTTGATGTACTTGAAAACCTAAAAACCTTTCTGACGGTACTCCAAACACACATTTGTTCGGGTTAAGCTTCATCTTGTACCTCCTTAGAACCTCGAAGGTTTCCTTCAAATCTTCCGAGTGTCTCTCCACCATGACACTCTTGGTCAGCATGTCATCTACGTAGACTTCCATGTTCCTCCCAATCTGCCGAGCGAATATCTGTAAGGTTCCCATTTGTTGATTGGCTCATTTCGTGGACAAACCACTTGTTGGGGATTCTTTGTAAGGGTAGCTTAGGTGTTGTTGTTATTGCTCAAGCCCCTTGAAGATCTCATTGTTGATAAGCACCGAAGGTAAAATTCTATGTACTTACTTGTCTTGAAGAGATAGTTGCACACACTCACAACTCATGCATATGTTTATTCCTTGTATGTTGTGTTTCTTCTTGTTATGCATTAATGTTCTTTAACATCTCTTCTTGCTTGTTATTTTGATTGCATCTTGTGATTATAATGTCATAGCATTTTAGGCTTTTAGGATGCATCTTACTTTACCTTTTTTACCCCTTGCATGCTTTCTTGTGGGGTTCAAATGAGTGGGCTGTGCGCTGGTCGTCAAGCGCCAGACCAGCGTAGATCGTCCAGTGGTCTGTCGCTGGTCGTGCGTTGGTCCACCAGCGTAGATCACCCAGTGGTCTGTCGCTGGTCGTGCGCTGGTCCACACCAGCGCAAGCCCACCAGCGCAAATCGCCCAGTGGTGTGCCGCTGGTCGTGCGCCTGTCTGAGCGCTGGTCGTCAAGCGCCTGTGCAATTTTTACATGTGCGCTGGTCGTGCGCCTGTCGTCCAGCGCAGGCTCACCAGCGCACAGAGCAATTTCTGGTGCATTTTTCAAAACGACCTCACTTCACTTATGGCCTCTATATATATGCCACTTTGACTTTAGGTCAATTAAGAGAGTTCATATTCATGCTTCATACTTAGGATATTTTTCAAGACAAGAAAAATACACAAAGAACTCATTTTTAATCACTCAAACACTTTTTCATGATCATCAATCATCATCTAGCATCATCTTTGATCATCTAGATGTCATCTAGCATGGACTCTTCATCATACTTTGCTTGGTAAGCTTTTCACTAATATCTTACATGTTTTGTGCTTCTCTTAACTAGCAATCTCAATTAATTACTTGTATGTTATTTTATATACTTTGAATACAAGTTTGAGATTAGTGTGATGTATGTTTGAGAAGTTGTATTGTGCTAGCAAATTAGGTTTTGTGCTTAATCTTGATTAGCTAAACTAATTGACATGTCATTTAGTTTTTAATATCTAGGATTGTTCTAATTGCATATTAATCATCTTAGATAAGCATATAGGGTTTCCCTTGCTCTATGTTGCATTTGGATATTCATATATTCACTTAGGGTGTTATTCTCTTCATAGAGAAAGTAAGTCTTGTGTGTAGCATCCGGGATTAGGTTGCTTAGATCGCAAGCAAATTGGACTAGGTTCACTCATACCGGGATTAGGTAGGTGTGTGATTACTTCCGGGATTAGGTTGTAATCGTTTTACACATTTAGTGGATTCGAGGTTCGAGTGTGGCTTACTTACTAGCCCGTGGTTTTTCCCGTGAGGGTTTCCACGTAAAAATCAAGTCTTATTTAATTTCCGCATTTTATACTTGATTTGTTGCTTTATCTATTTAGGGGTAATTTCATAATTTTGACTTAATACGAAAAATTGGGTAATAAGCTTAAAATCTATTCACCCCCCCCTCTAGATAGTTTTATACATTGTTAGGATTATGCTCAATAGCAAGAGTGTAATGTTATAATTGACAATCTTTTTCATATTAATAAAGTGATTTCTGGTTTAACAAATCTTATAGCATTTATAGTTTAATATTATAATTGTCAAAGTAAATAATCATAAGGTCTAAAGACTATGAGAAAAGAAGAATTGTTCATACATCTGGATATGTATGAGGTAGACACAATTCTTTAGTTAGTCTTGAATAATGTTCACAACTTAAGTTAAAGGTTGGGCACCTTTATCTTGTTAAAGTTGTAGAATTCTTTTGCTAACATTTGAGTGGGATCAAATGAGATATGATGAGTCTAAAATCATCGGAGTGTCTTCGAGTAAAAGAATCTAGTGCACTGGGTGCATTGAACTAGATCATAATGAAAAGCTTTATCTAGAACCGTCAATAGATAATAGTCTTTTCATTATTAGGACAATCGGAGAGTCTATCTCAATCCTGAGATAAATGATGGACTTATGGTTGCAAGTGATATCATTTGAGTTATCAATGAGTACGATTATATAGCATAGTCTATCCTCGATAGTTTGGTGATATTCATTTGTTAATCGATAGAGGACTTTATTTATAGATATGGACATCGTGGCTCCATTTATTAAATGAGAGTATAATATCATCATATGGATGTTTTGAGGTAATTGGATATTAAATCTCAACATTGAGTTTTCGATAGTGACTATTGAAAACATGGCTTCTGGACAAGTCAAAATATCCAAGTTCAAAACGTGGTCATATGAGTAAATATGGTAACTTGGAGAGTTATAGGCGGTCTATGAACTCTTAGGCGATTACTGATATTATTCACGAGGATACACCATCTCCAATAAGATTGTCTAGGGTACGAATGAGAAATATTTACTTATTCTATCTTTATTTAAGAGTTCAATTTTAGCTCTTTAGTGGAATGAGTTAAAATTAATAGATCGGACCTAAGTGAATCATTTGTTGATTGTGATTAGGTTATGTCTATTGAAGCTTAAATTTAAATAGCCCGCCAAGATCCCCAATCCACACGGACTTGCATGGATCACTTGATATATTCTACCGGACTAATTTATGGGTCCATCTAGAATTGTATTAAGGCATGTGGACTTGTTTCTTTTAGTAAGAATGGGCCTAGTTCACATGTGGGCCTTTTATTAAGGTCCAATGGATTTAATAAAATAGAAAAACAATATATAGATATATTAATATATATGGCACATGGCCAAGATATATATATGATATTATATTGTTTTATTTTTATTATTTGATTAAATGGAAATTAATTAATTGATTAATTAATTATTTAATTAAATATCAAAATCTTTTTCTGACTAGGAAATATGTTTCTTAGTAGTATACTATTGTGGTAGTATAATAAATATAAAAGACTTTATTTGGTAAGTAGATATCTAGTCAAATAAGGAAGTCTTTTATACGGTCACAAATACACTAAAGAGTTGGATTAGGGTTTGTATATAATATATATGCATGCAGAATATATAGATGATATATGCATGAATGCATGCGGAAATATACATACATATATGCATGCGGCAGAATATATATTAGATATACACTATAATATATATAAAGCATATGGCCGCAATATATATAGATTATATAAAGCATGCAGAATGTGCAATATATAGATGCATGCATAATGCGCAAGATATATAATATACTGCTATTATATATGGTGCACGGTAATTGCACTAGATATATATAATAGATTGTGCATCAGATATATATATAAAATATTGCACTAGATATATATAATATATGGTACACGGTAATTGCACTAGATATATATAATATATTGTGCTAGATATATATAATGATTGTGCACGGTCATTGCATAATATATATTTGAGGGTAAAGAGAATTTGGCTAACCCTAATGCTTACTTGAGAGTTATTTTTCTTTTGCTTGAAAAAAATAAAATCCAACTCTTAGATTAGTGTGAGAATTCGGCCAAGAGGAAAAGAGAGAAAAGTTTGTTCTTATTTCGATAGTGCACTAGTAACTTTTATATCAAAAGGTTTTGTGCACAATTTCGAATAAGGTTCACGCGAGTTTCGATCTAACGATTGTGAATTCAAAAGTGACCGGAACATTCTTTGTAGCTTCTTGGAATTTGTTGTGACTAACGAAAAAGAAAAAGTTTTGTTAATCCATCCTCAGGTACACAATTCAAAGAGAAGGGAGACCACGCTCCTAGGTGATTCACGTTCGTGATTGGATTGGAAGATCTTGCGGATTACCATCGACGCTGATCAGTCTAATTCTATGCTTATATTTTGCCCTTTTTGCCTTTGTTTATGTTTGTTTCTTGGGTCCTTTTGGTGGGTTGATGTGTTTGTTAAGTCTTTGCAAGTCTCTTTCCATAGAAATGTTGATCGGATCTTATTTTGGAGATGATGGAGTCAAAAGATGCAGAAAGGGCAAAAATTCCCATTTACCGCGGCCCATGCCGCTCATCATGCAAGTGCACCGTCGGCGGTACACTGAGCTGTTGAGGATCCTCAATTTCCGCGGCCCATGTCACTCAGGAGGCAAGTGCCTCCCAAGCGACCCATCCAGCGATCCATTCCAGAACATTGATGTTGGAATTTCCGCTGCCCATGCACGTGCCTGCTCAGCGGCACGTTGAGCGGTGGTCCGCCTCCTCGTTCTCAAAACTGCAGAAGACCTATAAAAAGAAAGAAAGGAAAAAATAAAGGAAGCCGACTCTTAGAGACGATCAGATCGAGATTAATACCACCATTCTTTCATTCTTTCATTCATTCCATCATTAGAAGATTACTGGGAGCAGGAAGATGACGGAGATATCAAGTCAGAAGCATCTCACCATAATGGGTTCTATCTTCATCTCTTCTATGTTTTTGTTCTCTCCATTGATGTGTAACTAAACCTCTAACTAGGGGATTGATGTAACCGATTTTGGATAACTTTTTGTAATCAATTAGTCTATCTTTCTGTTAATCAATTGGGTTTTAGTCTTGTCTATTGAATTAATTGCTCTACATTACTGATTCATATTATTTTGTGGCCTCAATTGATATGAGTTTGTGATTTAGTTTATCCATGAGATTAGGGTTTAGATGTGAATGGCCTTTCAATTTAAATCACAATCATAAGCTTAATAGATTTGAAAGTTAATGTTTGCATGGCCTTGTTGCATTGATTTGGCTTAGAGTTTTGTTCCAAAGGATTTCGTTACTATCACTCGACACATGGCCTTTGTGCGAGTGGTGGGAAGGAGATTCGTTCTTAATTGTTTATCAAAACAAGCCCTAAACTTTATTGAAGTGTTTATTGAGACTAATTGAGAGCATTGAGTGTCTAAGAAAGGTGCATCGATTCCCTAGTATTTCTCTCCATATATTCATTCTTTGATTTGATTATTCTTTGATTTGATTTTTAGTTCAAGTAGTCATAATTTAGGTTAATTTTAGAGTTAAACAATCTTCCAAAGAAAAGCATTATGCAATTTAGTTTTCGCATTTAGAGTAACCTTTTGCTAGATTAATTGGTTGTGACTGATAAAATCGCCGATCCCAGTGAACGAACTTTCGTAGTAAATTGAACACAGATTTTACTGCATCAATTTTGGCGCCGCTGCTGGGGATTGGTATAGATTCTATTAGTTGGATCTAGTTAGTTTAGGTTAGGTAGTGTGTGTCATTAGATTTTATTTTAGTTTTTAGTTATTCTCTTGTTTCATCTTACTTCGTGGTAGTTGTGTTTTTGGTGTTTCAGGTTTTACAGGTGTATGAACGGACGTCGTTCGCTTGGAGGTATTCTGATCCCTGCTAACGACGAGATTGACCGAGTAGGCCGGGTTGCTAGACAGTTTGAAGAGTTAGATCCTTTAGTTGAGGACATGGGTGATCACGGTGAGCAACGTGACCGGGTTATTAGAGCTGAAAGAGAGGTTCATGATGAACAAGGTGTTTAGAATAGACAGGAAGTTCGAGACAATCCACCGGGTTCTCCAAGACGTGCACTAGAAGATGATATCAGACTAATGAGAGAGTCTGGATAGCCTATACTGGGAGACCAACCTCAGCCAATTGTGTTAGATGCCGTAGCCAGGAGTTATGAGTTGAGGGGTAGCCATTTAAATATGTTGCCATCTTTTCACGGTTTGGCAACAGAAGACTGCCTCCAGTTTATGAAGGACTATCAAGCTACCGTAGGGAATTTCCCGATGGGCCGATTGATAGAAGAGCAGTTAAGGATGAGGTGTTTTCGGTATTGTTTGAAGGACAAGGGCATCAAGTGGTACAATTCAGTAAGGGCAGGATCTTTGAGATCATGGGTTGACGTGTGCACTGCATTCTTCAACAGATTTTTCCCTTGCTTCAAAAGCAAAAGAAGTCCGGATCAAGATAGCTAGTTTCGGTGAAGAAGATGGTGAGTCGTTCCATGAAGCATGGTCGCGATATAAGGAGCTGTTAGATCAAATTCCCCCTCACATGGTGACGGAGAAGTACAAAGCCGCACTTTTTATGATGGATTGACACCTTTCACACAAAACATTGTTGACAACGCTTGTGGGGGTATCATTACCAGGAAATCTGCTTTAGAGATTGCTGAGATCTATGAAACTTTGGCTCTAAACTCCCAGCATAGAAGTTCAATGGTCAGAAAGGGAGGTAAGTATGAGGTCAACCAGACAACTGGGGTGGAAATTCAGATGGCAAATCTAGCTAAGCAAGTACAGGCTATGATGGCCCAAAACTCGAATAGGACTCAACAGCAGTTAGGGGTGAACTCAGTGCAAGATGGAGATGGGATACCATTTGAGACAGAGGAGGTTCAAGCTTTCAATTACCAAAGAGGAAGAAACGATCCTTACTCGAATACCTACAATCCTGCGTGGCGTAACCATTCAAATTTATCTTATTCTGACCCTAACACTGCTCTTAATAGTCATCAGCTCATTCAACAGAACACTCAGGGAACAAATCAAGGAGGGTACAACAGAGGCACTTACCAAGGTCAAGGTTCCAATAGTCAACCTCAACAATGGAACAATGCTGCAAATAAAGACAGTACCACCTATCAACCGAATAAGAGATCCTTGGAAGAAATTGTGACATCCCTTGCTGAGAATACAGAACACTTCTCATGTGATACAAATCAGAGATTTAACAACGTTGAGGCATCCATTAAGAATTTAGAAACACAGATGGGGCAAATTGTCGACGCAGTTCGCAAGAATGAACCAGGAAGGTTTCCTAGTCAATAGAGCAAGCCAAGGCATTGACTGTGTTGAGAAGTGGGCGAGTGTTAGACACTGAAGTTGTTAGAGGGCAAAAGAAAGAGGACACTAGGGGATCAGAGGAGTTAAGTGAGAAGGAGGCTAAAACAGAAGAAGAGGTAGTGGTAGAGACACCCAAGAAAACCTCAATTTTACACAAGTCATCAGATCCTTATATTCCACCCCCTCCATATGTTCCACCAATTCCTTTTCCTGGGAGGCTTAAAAGGGACAAGCTCAGTAAGGCATTCAAAGAGATTTTCGATGTTCTGTCCAAGGTACATGTGAACTTACCTCTACTCGAGATGATAGAAAAGATGCCTACATATGCAAAATTTTTCAAAAGCCTTCACACCAACAGGCAGAAATTTGGGCCGAATCATCAGGAATACATAGCAGGCAGTGCTAGTGTAGTTTTGCAGAAGGAACTTCCTCCCAAGCTGAAAGATCCGGGCAGTTTCTGCATCAATATCACGGTAGGAGGTACCCAACTTGAAAGAGCAATGCTAGATTTAGGTGCCAGTATTAATTTGATGCCTTATTCTATTTACAAGCAGCTAGGGTTAAATGAGTTGAAGCCTACAACAATGTCACTTCTGTTAGCAGATGGTTCAGTAAGATATCCGAGAGGGCATGTTGAAGATGTTCTGGTCCAAGTTAGGAAACTTATTATTCCTGCTGATTTTGTGGTATTAGACATGGAGGATGTGAGTAAAGAGACTAACATGAGACCTGTTCTTTTGGGTAGACCGTTCATGGCAACAGCAAAGACATTTATTGATGTGCAGAATGGAAAACTTTCAATGACAGTGTTAGATGAGACAGTGGAGTTCAAACTTTTTGAAGCATCATCATATCCCGCCGGAGCTGATGATTGTTCATTCATCGAGGTTTTAGACCCTGGGGTTGATGGAGTTTTCAAGGATGAGGATTTGGAAGATTGGGATTGGGATGATCAAGACGACATGACTGAAGATAGTTCTGAACTAGCTGAAGAAGAAGTTGAAGACTTCCAGGTTTCAACTGTCAGTTTTGCCAATGATCCACCACCAAAGTTGGAGCTCAAGGAGTTACCAACAACTCTGAAGTATGTGTATCTAGGTGAGAATGAGACATACCCGGTAATTGTTGCTTCAGAATTGCAGAGCACTGAGGAGGAAAGGCTCATTGGGGTTCTACAGAAACATAAGTCAGCTATCGAATGGTCAATTGAAGATATCAAGGGAATCAGTCCAACAATTTGCATGCACAAGATATTTCTCGAAGAAGATTCAAGACCTTCGAGAGAGGCCCAAAGGAGATTAAATCCGATAATGAAAGAGGTAGTGAAGAAAGAGGTCCTGAAACTTTTACAAGTGGGGATAATTTATCCCATATCAGACAGTAAGTGGGTCAGCCCGATTCATGTGGTTCCTAAGAAATCAGGTATTACCGTGGTTTGCAATGAGCAGAATGAGCTAGTTCCACTAGAGGCTTCAGACAGGATGGAGGGTGTGTATCGACTACAGGAAGCTGAACACTGCTACTAGAAAAGACCACTTCCCTCTTCCATTCATAGATCAGATGCTTGAGCAATTGGCAGGGCATAGTCACTATTGTTTCCTTGATGGGTACTCAGGTTACAATTAGATAGCTATCGCACCAGAAGATCAAGAAAAAACTACTTTCACTTGTCCATTTGGGACGTTCGCATACAGAAGGATGCCATTCGGTCTCTGCAATGCACCAGGTACTTTTCAGAGGTGTATGATGTCAATATTTTCAGATATGTTGGAAGAGATCATTGAGGTATTCATGGATGACTTCTCAGTGTTTGGGGATTCATTTGATTTGTGTTTGCACAACCTTACCTTAGTCCTTAAGAGATGTGAGGAGAATAACTTGGTGTTGAACTGGGAAAAGTGCCACTTTATGGTACAACAAGGGATAGTTCTAGGACATGTGATTTCAAGAAGAGGAATTGAAGTGGACAAAGCCAAGGTGGAGGTGATCAGTAGTTTATAGCCTCCAAAATCCATGAAAGATGTGCGGTCGTTTCTTAGGCATGCGGGTTTTTACAGAAGATTTATAAAGGACTTTTCGAAGATAACAAGGCCCTTATGTTTGCTTCTACAAAAAGAAACTGAGTTTGATGTGACTGAAGAGTGCATGGTAGCTTTTAACACTTTGAAGAGTGCATTGACCACCGCACCAGTAATAATTCCATCTAATTGGGAATTGCCCTTTGAATTGATGTGTGACGCTTCGGATTATGCCATTGGAGCAGTTTTGGGGCAGCGGGTAGATAAGGTTCCGCACGCAATATACTATGCTTCTCGAACCTTAAATGACGCTCAATTGAACTACTCAACAACTGAGAAGGAGCTTCTCGCAGTAGTCTTTACATTGGAGAAATTCTGAACTTACTTGATGGGCGCCAAAGTCATTGTATATTCAGACCATGCAGCCCTTCGTCATCTTCTTCAGAAAAAGGATGCCAAACCTAGATTGATTCGGTGGATCCTCCTGCTACAATAATTTGACTTGGAGATACGAGACAAGAAAGGTAGTTAGAACGTGGTTGCTGACCATCTAAGTAGGTTAGTACAGGCAAATCCGGATGAGGTAGACATATTGCCATTGCATGAGAAGTTTCCGGATGAACAATTATTGGCTGTGAAGGATAGTGAACCATGGTATGCTGATCTGGTTAACTATTTGGTAAGTGGGGTAGTCCCAGAGGAATTGAACTCACAAGGAAGAAAAAGGTTCATTACAAAAGCGAAAAAATACTTTTGGGATGATCCTTATTTGTACACTCATGGTCCCGATTCTGTTATAAGAAGATGTGTTCCGGAATCAGAGCAAAGAGACGTTCTGAAATTTTGTCACGAGCTACAATGTGGAGGACATTTTGGTGCAAGAAAGACAGCCTTGAAAGTGTTGCAATCTGGATTCTTCTGGGAATCGTTACATAAAGATACAGTCCGGTTTTGTTTGGCATGCGACAGATGCCAACGTACGGGGAGCATAAGTAAGCGAAATGAGATGCCCTTATCTGGAGATTTGATAATAGAGCTTTTTGATGTCTAGGGCATAGATTTCATGGGACCATTCCCACCATCTTGTAGTTATAGTTACATCTTAGTAGCAGTTGATTATGTGTCCAAATGGGTAGAAGCGAAGGCTACAAGGAATAATGACGGTCAAACTGTGGTGAAATTTGTGAGGGAGACGATATTTGCAAGATTCGGGACCCCTAGAGCTATCATTAGCGATGGAGGTATGCATTTTTGCAACAGATCCTTTGCTGCACTTTTGAAGAAATATGGTGTAAGGCATAAGGTTGCTACACCATACCACCCACAGACTTCAGGACAGGTTGAGGTCAGCAACAGACAAATAAAGAGTATCCTAGAGAAGACTGTTAATTCCACTCGAAAGGATTGGGCTTTGAAGTTAGATGATGCATTGTGGGCCTACAGGACAGCTTTCAAGACACCTATTGGGATGAGTCCATATAGGTTGGTCTTTGGGAAGGCATGTCACCTTCCAGTAGAACTCGAGCATAGAGCCTTATGGGCAGTCAGAAAATTGAACTTTGATTATAACAAGGCTGGTGAGGAGAGGAAACTTCAGCTGTGTGAACTCGAAGAATTTCGCTTGGAAGCGTATGAGAGTGCAAAAC
Organism: Acer saccharum; assembly: GCA_030490815.1. Taxonomy (NCBI): domain Eukaryota; kingdom Viridiplantae; phylum Streptophyta; class Magnoliopsida; order Sapindales; family Sapindaceae; genus Acer; species Acer saccharum. The sequence goes on from CM059873.1 coordinate 20,493,269, forward strand.
TGTACAAGGAAAAGACTATGTTGATACATGACAAGATGATAGTGCATAAAGACCTTCGTCCCGGTATGCAAGTGCTGGTGTTCAACTCCCGACTGAAGCTGTTTCCCGGTAAGTTGAGGTCTAGATGGTTTGGACCATTCAGGGTCACACAGGTTTTTCCCCACGGAGCTGTAGAAGTGCATAACGAGAAGAATGGCAACAAGTTCAAGGTAAATGGGCATCGGGTTAAGTCTTACATTAAGGATTTTGGAACTATCGTTCGATTGGAAGATTCCGTGCTTATAGAGCCGTAGAGCTCTCACACGTCTTGCCTAGACGCTAAATCAAGCGCTTGGTGGGAGGCAACCCACCTAGGTAACATTTTTTCTATTTCGTTTATTTTCTTTAGATTAATTTGAGTCAGTAATTAGTGTGAGTCGTCTGTTTAGTGAAGGGTATTATTCAATCCAGGTTTAGGGGAATCGAGATTTCCAGTTGTGTTGAGCTGTGAGCAGATATGTTTTATGTGTGTGTTTGTTTGCCTTGATCAAACCAGGTTAGAATTGCACGAATTTGGGAATTAGCGCTGCATGGACCGCTCAAGGTACCTATGCCTGAGCAGCGGTACGAGCAACTTCCACATTCTGGAATGGCTCGCCGCCTAGACCGCTCAAGAGGCATTGTGCATGGCCAGCGGTAAGTGAAGACCTGATGCCTGTAGAGTTTATCGCGGCATGTACCGTGCAAGATGCAACGTGTCTGCACAGCGGGCATAATTTGAAAACAACATTGGAATGGCTCGCTGCATGTACCGCTCAAGAGGCCAGTGCATGGGCCGCGGTTAATGAAGACTTGACTCTCACCATGATATAACGCTGCCTAGACCGCTCAAGAGGCAGGTGCACCAGCCACGGTTCTTGAATGTTGACAACACTGGTCTGGCTCGCTGAAGCTGCCGCTCATGCTGCATGTACCTGGCAAGCGGTACGACCAGCGGTCCCTTAAATAAAACGGTGCGTTTGTACTCTCCAGGTAAGCTTTCTTGTGCTTTACCGCCGATCGGACCGCTGCCCATGCAGCGTGTCTCATCAGCGGTAGGTGCAAAAATTGCCCTACTATTTATAACTGACGAGCAGTCTGGTGGGTCTCATTTGACCCACAGCTGCTGCGTCTTCTCTTGTTCTCCCTCCCCTCCACTTTCTTTTCTTCTCTCTCAATTTCTCTCCAAGGTTCCGCCTCTCCTAGTTCAACTACAAGGTATGTTTTCTCTTCTCTCTTCCATTTTGATTTAATGGCATTAGCTTATGATTTTTGGTTCTACAATGTGGTATGAAGAGATTGAGAGCTTTTCATGCTCAAATTCGGATTCTGAGTTTTAATGACCAATGGGCTTTGTTCAAATTGAGATATTTAGCATGATTAAGTTTGTTGGGTTGTGTTTTCACTTGGTATTTAGGGAATTCCAAAATTTTTTGTTCTTAGGAGAGTTTGAATGTTTTCGCTTGAATAATGGTTGCCATGCTTGAATTTGAAGGATATATTTGGTTTAGATGAACCTTGCATGTGATTATTTGGTGTTGCATGTGATTTATATGGCATTGTAAACATAGTTGGAGCCGAATTTTGAAACGAAATGCTGCCGAATTTTTGGTAGAAACTTGTTGTGTAATTTTGGCTTGTGTTATCTGCAGATGGCAAGGACTGCTATAGGGAAGCGTCCTCGGGTCAGTACATCCGATAAGGGGAAACAGAAGGCATTGCCAAAACAAGCACAACACAAGGACTTTAAGAGTTGGTTTAGCAACTTCCTCAGGCGACCTTGGATTATTGAGAGGGGAATTGATGTTGAGAGTTTGGTACAGACACCTGTTCCACAGATGGTTGCAGACCGCAGATGGGGTGGATATGTTGCACGCCCACCAAGGCCGAACAGGGGGATTGTGGCGGAGTATTATGCTAGTGCTGTACCAGAGAGACTGTTGGTTGGAGACCCAGTTTTAGTGCAGGGTGTTGAGGTTCATATAACTCCGGAGGCTATTAATCAGTACTTTGATGCTCCGGAGGTGGCTATCAGTAATGGTCGAGGGATAGAATATATTGCAAATCTTGATCCTTACAGAGGGCGAGTGGCTGCAGGCCTTAGGATGGATGGACAGGAGGAATGGGGTACCTTAGTGAAGCTATACCAGCACGACATGCATGCCGATGTTGCCTTTTGGAACCTTTTTCTGACATACTCACTGATGCCATCCCAGCACCGTACAGAGATCTTTTATGACCAGGCCCGTGTGTTGCTCCGTTTGAGGTCAGGTGGCCCTATCAATATTGGACGGGTGATTTTCAATGCCATTCATGACACTAGTGCGCACGATGACCAGTCCATGGTTTTTCCGTGTTTGATCACTGCTTTCTGTAGACAGGCAGGAATTGATGTGAGTGCAGGGTTAGAGAATCATGACCCGAGTATGATGAACTTGACGAACTGGAACCAACAGTTAGTCCTTAGGGGCCTTCCTCCTATTGGAAATTATGGGGAGAGAAGACGTCACCGAGAGGAGTGAGAGGCAAGAGAGGCTGAGGCAGCAGCATTTTTACAGGACCAGCCTCAAGGGGCACCACATGCCGCTTAGATAGGCGGAGCTCAGCCAGGAGGTGATCCATTTACCACTCTTTTGCAGGCTATGCAGACTCATATGGATTTACGCTTCGGGCAGTTGGAGGGTTGATTAGAGACTCGTTTTGACACTATCGAGACAAACATAGAAGAGCTGCGTGGGATGCTGACTAGCCGGTCTTCTGTGGCTAGTGGGAGTGGAGTGCCATTTCAGACCCCTATTCCTGACCAGGATCCTTTTGCAGCTGGTGGATCAGGTGTCGAGTCGCAGAACTTTGACCAGCGGACCCCGATTTTGAACTTTGATGATGAGCACCTGAAGCAGGATGACCAAAAAGACTCTGATCAGGGGACCGAGATCTTACAGCTCTCCGATGAGGATGGAGGAGATTAGCAGGCTATGATTTTTTTTTCTTTTTGAACTTTTATTTGCTTTTGTTTTTTTCTTTTGTTTTTCTTGCCTGTCTTTTCTTGCTTGTCAACATTGAGGACACTGTTGAGTTTAGGTTTGGGGGTATGTTGAGTCTTGGGTCATGTTTTTCAGTGTTTTAGAGTTTGTCGTTCCTGCAGTAACCTTGATGAGATGTTTTGGTATTTGACTTTGAAATGATATGCTTAAATCACTGGGTTTAAACTAACATCTTGCCACTTAGAGTATTGCATTGCATTTTTCAAAATTTATGACATGCTCTGGATGTGATAGTGGATAGGATGCATAGTTGGATTGCCATGATTAATAGTGGAGACTACCCTGTGAGTTCACTAAGCCAAAGTGCGTACATAAATGACATATATGAGGGAGTATTTTGTTTCTATTCTTTAAACACTCAGTAGGTTCTTAGCTTTAGATTTGATCTCTATAGGTTGAACATTGAGCATTATAGAGCATTCATCATAAAAGATTTCACATGTTATCTTTGATCTTGAGTAAGTCGAACCAGTGGAAGTGATGTTAGCCTATGTGTGCATGAACCACTTAAAAGGCCTGTAATATTTCCTACCCTATGTGTGTGTGCTCCATAGCCCTGTTTGAAGCCAAACACTGATTGCCTTTTCTTTCTTCACCACATTTACTGTAATCCATGTAAGCCATATTATAGCCATACCTGTTAACTTGGGATCATGCTTTGAGATTGTGAAGAAGGTTGAAGAGTTCGCATAAGAATTTGTGCGAAAGTGATATGAGTCAAATGAAGAATGAGCTGCATTCAATCCAAATGAAAGAGGCAAGGTTGTATATTTTGTAGTTTAGTCTAAAAAAAAAAAAAAAAAGTTTTGCCACCAAAATGAATGGTGAGTTGCGTGTGCCAGAGAAAGAATCTAAGGAACACAACATGTCAAAGGATTTAAGTGTTGTATCTACTCTCGAAGGAGTGGGCAAAAGAGAATGGTGAATTAAGGGGACATCAATGAATGGTAAGTGGCATTATTCCACTTACAAAGGAAGTCAATGAAGACCTAAGAGCTTGTGCCAAGCCGTAAAGGTAACTGAAGGCTCTCACTGAATGATCCTAGGTTTTTGAACTCCTACATCCCGTTCCTTTCTAACCTTTACCCAATAGCCCCATTACAACCTAATGAAAAGTCTAATTGATCTGCTGGGTATCCTTGCTATGAAAGTAGAAGTGTGTGTGTGTTTATCTTGCTCTTAATGTTTGATTCTTTTCATGAGATCTTTTGCATACAAATCAAGCGTTTTTTCAATGATATATTCATATGCAATTATAATTTGAAATTTCTTGTGCATAACTTCTTTCGCATATGCTTGATGAGTGTATTTACCTAGGTTCTGTGTGAAATATGAGCGATATCTGGTGAGGCTTAGAGTCGAGGCGAATTACATCTATGGCGTTCGGCAAAAGTGTTTTTGATGCTAGAATATCTTGAGTTTGGGCTTTTCATCTAAAACTGAGCAATGCATTCAAATTTGTGACATAATGTTAGTCTTTACCTATTGGCTTTTGCATGCATTGTTTCAATCTGAGCATTAATCGATTGCATCTCGAATGATTGGTTTTGTGGGATATGTTTGTGGGTGTCATAGCTGAGAACCCTCAGGAGACAGCACTCCTCCTACTAGGGACACCTAGAGGTTTAAAGGCTTGTAGCATGTGCTCAATGCTATCGCGTTCCCTGCGAAAGTGGCTTTATTAGGTTTTAGTTTTTCAGTTTAAGAATGTTTGGTTTTGCTCGAGGACTAGCAAAAGATAGGTTTGGGGGTATTTGATCAGTCTAATTCTATGCTTATATTTTGCCATTTTTGCCTTTGTTTATGTTTGTTTCTTGGGTCCTTTTGGTGGGTTGATGTGTTTGTTAAGTCTTTACAGGTCTCTTTCCATAGAAATGTTGATCGGATCTTATTTTGGAGATGATGGAGTCAAAAGATGCAGAAAGGGCAAAAATTCCCATTTACCGCGGCCCATGCCGCTCATCATGCAAGTGCACCGTCGACGGTACACTGAGCTGTCGAGGATCCTCAATTTCCGCGGCCCATGTCGCTCAGGAGGCAAGTGCCTCCCAAGCGACCCATCCAGCGATCCATTCCAGAACATTGATGTTGGAATTTCCGCTGCCCATGCACGTGCTTGCTCAGCGGCACGTTGAGCGGTGGTCCGCCTCCTCGTTCTCAAAACTGCAGAAGACCTATAAAAAGAATGAAAGGAAAAAATAAAGGGAGCCGACTCGTAGAGACGATCAGATCGAGATTAATACCACCATTCTTTCATTCTTTCATTCATTCCATCATTAGAAGATTACTGGGAGCAGGAAGACGACGGAGATATCAAGTCAGAAGCATCTCACCATAATGGGTTCTATCTTCATCTCTTCTATGTTTTTGTTCTCTCCATTGATGTGTAACTAAACCTCTAACTAGGGGATTGATGTAACCGATTTTGGATAACCCTTTGTAATCAATTAGTCTATCTTTCTGTTAATCAATTGGGTTTTAGTCTTGTCTATTGAATTAATTGCTCTACATTACTGATTCATATTGTTTTGTGGCCTCAATTGATATGAGTTTGTGATTTAGTTTATCCATGAGATTAGGGTTTAGATGTGAATGGCCTTTCCATTTAAATCACAATCATAAGCTTAATAGATTTGAAAGTTAATGTTTGCATGGCCTTGTTGCATTGATTTGGCTTAGAGTTTTGTTCCAAAGGATTTCGTTACTATCACTTGACACATGGCCTTTGTGCGAGTGGTGGGAAGGAGATTCGTTCTTAATTGTTTATCAAAACAAGCCCTAAACTTTATTGAAGTGTTTATTGAGACTAATTGAGAGCATTGAGTGTCTAAGAAAGGTGCATCGATTCCCTAGTATTTCTCTCCATATATTCATTCTTTGATTTGATTATTCTTTGATTTGATTTTTAGTTCAAGTAGTCATAATTTAGGTTAATTTTAGAGTTAAACAATCTTCCAAAGAAAAGCATTATGCAATTTAGTTTTCGCATTTAGAGTAACCTTTTGCTAGATTAATTGGTTGTGACTGATAAAATCGCCGATCCCAGTGAACGAACTTTCGTAGTAAATTGAACACAGATTTTACTGCATCAGACGCAATGTCAATCGAATCACGCAACAAAAGGTATTCTACTTTTTGTTACTTTATATGTATGGTTAATTAATTTAAAAGGGTTAAGGTTCATCAAAGGAAAAATTTTAAAACATACTAAATCTAATTTTTAGTCTCGCTTCCGCTGCGTGTACTATGGTATTTTTCCTTACATACACACCGTGCTATAATTCGTTTCAATTGGTATCAAAGCGGGTTCCTAGACATACATAGGTGATCCTTGCTTATTTTGGTGTGTTTTGCATTTTGTGTGATTTTTGATCATTCATACATTTGCATTCATTTCATTTATTCATAAACACTATGAGTGGAAACGGTGGAAATGGTGGTGGCAACGAAGGTGCTTCTAGCACAAGGCCTCCACTTCTTACCGGATTGAACTATTCCCAATGGAAAGGGAAGATGGAATCCTACATATGCCAAATTCATGACCGTTCATGGATGGCGGTGGAAGACGGATATGATCTACCCATGATGACTCCCGGTGGTGGAGGAGAAGAAGTTTTGAAGCCTAAGGCGCAATGGAACGCGCAAGAGTTTGAGGCTTCAAAGTGGAATAGGAAGGCGATGCCTGCCATCTTGTGTGCTATGGACGAAAATCAATACAAATTGATTCAAAATACTAGGATAGCTAAGGAGGCATGGGACATCCTAGAGATTGCACATGAGGGAACCGAAGTGGTGAAGGACTCTAAGCTTCAAGTCCTCCAAACTCAATTCGAGATGCTTAAGATGGAGGAGAATGAGTGCTTCAATGACTTCGAGATTAAGTTGATGGACATAGTCAACCAAAGTCATCAACTTGGTGATCCATATTCGGATAGGAGAATCAAGCAAAAAATTATGAGATCTCTACCCGATAGGTTTGAATCGAAGGTGACGGCTTTAGAAGAAAATAGTGGTTATAAGGATATGAAGCCGAGTGAGGTGATTGGGAGACTTCTAGCTTATGAGTCTAGAAAGGGTCCTATCTCCACACCTCCTAAAAAGCAAAAAAGAATTGCTTTAAAAACCTCCAAGGATGAAAAGGAGGCGAAGAAGAATGACTCGGACGAAAACCTTGCACTATTTGTGAAGAGATTTAAAAGGGTCATGAAGTTCGGGAAAAAGGACTTTGGTTCCAAAGGTCAAAACTTCAAGAAAAAGGGTTCCTACAACAAGGTTGAGCCTAGGAAAGAGAAGACCGAAAGGAAAGGGGTCTGATGCTTCGAGTGTGGTGGGATAGGTCACTTTGCCCCCAAATGTGCAAATCACAATGAGAGGAAAAAGGGAAAAGTGATGGCCGCCACTTGGAGTGGAAGCAGTGATGACTCCTATGAGGGAGATGAGTCTTCGGATGATGAAGAGCTCATGGATAATCTCCTAGCTTTTGCCTCCTCCCATAAAAGCAAAAGTGCTAGTGAGAGAGAGGAAATGAGTCAAGAAGAAAATGACTCAAGTGGAGAAGAAAGTGATTCCTTTTCTAACTCCATAAATGGTTTTGTGGAGAAAAAGGTGCTTGCTAAATACCATGCCAAGTTTAATGATTTAGCAATCAAGAGCACAAGAAAAATCAAGATGTTGAGAGAAGAAAATCTTGAACTTTTATCTCAAAATGACCGCTTAGGTGAACAAGTGGAAAAATTCAAGAAGATGGAAGATAAGCTAAGAGAGGAGTTAGTCTTATCTAGGAGGAATGAAGATAGTCTAAAGAGGGAGCTTGAAGAAGTTAGAGAATCTATTACTAGGATGGATTCTAGCACCAAGAAGCTTGACCATATGCTTGGTGTTGGAAAGAGTCCATGTGACAAGAGGGGTCTTGGGTATGAAGATGGCAAAAAGACCTTAACCTCTAACAAGACCGTGTTTGTCAAGAGATTGAAGAACGAAGAAACTTCAATTGTGCAAATTCCTAGGAAGAAGTTAGAAGTAGGACAATGTTCTAATGCACAAGTGAAGATGGGGCCAATAAGGCAATCTCAAGCTCAACCCAACATTCCTCCACAATTGGCTCACAAAGGAAAGCGACCTATCATGCAACCTCAAGCTAGGAAGCAATCTAGACCAGTTCAACAACGAAGACGGATTGAACCCATTCATCCACAAAGACAAGGACAAGGTTTGATTCCTTATTTTACTCCTATATGTCACTTTTGTGGATTTAATGGTCATATTAGACCACATTGCTTTCGATATATTAAAATGTGCAAAACTAGAAGCATGATAGAGAAGAAAAAGAAAAGAGCCATGATGCATGTTCCTAGGAATGATAATATGATTATGCATGATCCTAGAACATCTAGAACCCATGTACCAAAGACCACTAAGAAAGCTAAGATTGTTTCTAGGTGGATTAGAAAGAATGAAAATGTTTGCCATGTTGCTCAAATAGCCTTGAAGGCAAATTCTTCTAATTTTTGGTATTTAGATAGTGGGTGCTCTAGGCACATGACGGGAAACAAGAGTTTCTTCGAGACTCTTGTTATGGAGGAAGGAGGATATGTCACTTTTGGTGATGGATCCAAAAAGAAAGTTGTAGGGAAAGGAACCATTTCCGTTCCCGGTTTACCCTCCTTATCCGATGCTTTATTTGTTGATGGCTTGAAATCCAATCTAATAAGCATTTCACATCTAAGTGATGAAGGATATTCCGTCTTATTTAGAAAAGATGATTGCTTTATCCTAAAGCCCGATGGATAAACCTTGTTGAAAGGTATGAGATCTAGCGACAATTGTTATTGTCTTGAAGCTAGAATAGTCTCAAACAATGTGTCCATGGATGAGCAAGTTGAGTTGTGGCATGAAAGACTTGGCCACATGAACTTTAGGGATTTAAGAACCCTTGGAAAGTTCAATTGTGTGCGTGGCCTCCCTAAGCTTGGGAAGAAAGCCAATGGTATTTGTGGACCTTACCAACAAGGAAAACAAACCAAAAGCATGCACAAAAAGGGCAAGTATCTCTCCACCAAGGAGCCCCTAGATCTTCTCCATATGGATCTCATGGGTCCTATGCAAACCGAGAGTTTAGGTGGAAAGAGATACATTTTTGTTTGTGTTGATGATTTCTCTAGATTTACATGGACATATTTTCTTAGAGAAAAATCCGAAACTTTTGATAAGTTTAAAATGCTTTGTACTAAATTACAAAATGAAATGAATTCTAACATTAGAAGCATTAAACGGATTAGAAGTGACCATGGGAGGGAATTTGAGAATGCCTCTTTTGAAAGCTATTGTGATAGCTTAGGCATCTCCCATGAGTTTTCGGCTCCTAGGACACCTCAACAAAATGGAGTTGTTGAGAGGAAGAATAGGGTCCTCCAAGAGATGGCCCGAGTGATGTTGCTTAGCAACAATGTCCCTAGGAACCTATGGGCCGAAGCCGTCAATACGGCTAGCTATATAGGGAATCGTGTGTTCCTAAGGCCTGGATCTAGAAACACCTCCTATGAGTTATGGAAGGGTAGGAAGCCAAATGTTAGCTACTTCCACACATTTGGGAGCAAATGCTACATTTTAAATGACCGTGATCAACTTGGCAAGTTTGATGCTAAGAGTGATGAGGGTATATTTATTGGCTATGCCTTGAATAGTAGAGCCTATAGAGTTTTCAACTTGAAGACTCGAACCGTCATGGAATCATCGAATGTTGTCATTGATGATACAAGGCTCAAGTCTAATGACCATAATGAGGAGGAAGTTTTAGAGGATGACTCTCCTTTGGAGAGGGTTGTGGTGACTCCCAATGTTGGGACATCTAATGAAAATGATGAAGTCACACAACCTATTACTAGAGTCCCTCTCTTGGACTCTAATGAACCCGCTCCATGGGTTAGAAGACTCCATAAGAAAGAGGATGTTATTGGAGATGTAAATGAGGGTGTTAGGACTAGGCGTCAAATAGCTAATTTAATTAGCTTTACATGCTACACCTCTCAAATTGAACCCAAAAAGGTTGATGAAGCCTTAAATGATGAATTTTGGGTTCTTGCCATGCAAGAAGAGCTAAACCAATTCGAAAGGAATGAGGTTTGGACTCTAGTTCCTAGGCCTAAAAGCTCACATGTAATAGGAACTAAGTGGATTTATAGGAATAAATCCGATGAGAATGGCAACGTAGTGCAGAACAAGGCTAGACTTGTAGCACAAGGGTACTCTCAAATTGAGGGTATTGACTTTGAGGAGACTTTTGCTCCCGTTGCCTGTTTAAAGTCCATTAGGCTTCTCTTGTCCATCTCTTGTGTGCACAAGTTCAAATTGCACCAAATGGACGTCAAGAGTGCCTTCCTCAATGACTTCTTGAAGAGGAAGTGTTTGTTGAACAACCCAAGGGGTTTGTGGATGCTCACCACCCCAACCATGTCTATCGCCTCAAGAAGGCATTATATGGGTTGAAACAAGCACTGAGGGCTTGGTATGAGCGCCTCACTCAATTTCTTGTTGACAACAACTACACAAGAGGTAGTGTTGACAAGACGCTATTCATCAAGAGAGACAATGATGAACTTTTCATAGCTCAAATATATGTTGATGATATAGTTTTTGGCTCCACCAACAACACCAAGTCCAACAATTTGTTGATGTTATGTCTCATGAATTTGAAATGAGTCTTGTTGGTGAGCTAAGTTACTTCCTAGGTTTGCAAATTAGGCAATTAGATGATGGGATTTTCATAACCCAAGCCAAATATGCCAAAAACCTAGTGAAGAAGTTTGGTTTAGAAAATGCCAAACATTGTGATACACCCATGAGTACCATTTTGAAGCTAAGCAAGGATGCTAGTGGTAAAAGTGTGGAACAAACTCTATATCGGGGCATGATAGGTAGCTTGCTTTATTTGACCGCAAGTAGGCCCGATATATCTTTTAGTGTGGGTGTGTGTGCTAGGTACCAAGCGGATCCTAAGGAGTCCCATCTCTCTTCCGTAAAGAGAATCATTCGCTATGTGAATGGGACATCCAACTATGGGATTTGGTACTCTTTTGACACTAATGCTAGTCTTGTAGGCTTTAGTGATGCGGATTGGGCAGGAAATTGTGATGATAGAAAGAGCACATCGGGCGGTTGCTTCTTTCTAGGCAACAACTTGGTGTCTTGGTTTTGCAAGAAGCAAAACTCGATTTCCTTGTCCACGGCCGAGGCCGAATACATAGCCGCGGGGAGTGGATGCACACAACTCCTATCGATGAAGCAAATGCTAGTAGACTACGGATTCAACCAAGGTACTCTCACTCTCTTTTGTGATAACATGAGTGCTATTAATATTTCCAAGAATCCGGTCCAACATTCTAGAACTAAGCATATTGATATCCGCCATCACTTCATTAGAGAGCTTGTTGAAAATAAATGCATAGTACTTGAACATGTAGGTACTAATGATCAACTTGCGGACTTATTTACTAAACCCTTAGATGCTACTCGATTTAAAACACTTAGTAGATCTATTGGGATATGTCTTGTGGAGTGATGTGATTTATGATTGACCCCATATGGGGAACTCAAGCAAAGAGAGCTATTTTGCATTCTTGTGACTTGCAAAAAATTTGAAATATCTTGTGCCTCTTCTTTTAATTGCTTGAGTAAGCTTGGTTACACATATGTATATATGTTTTTCAATTTAATAAGTGTGAATCTTGCTTGCTTACAATCCATGTCATAGTTAAGTTCAAACATGCATTTTTGGACTAGGAGATGTACATAGGAAGTATGACTTGAATGACCTATAGTTATCTCCATGACATGATGATTCTTTTATAACATGCTAATGTCAAATGAAAAAGCATGAAATTCATATAACATGCTCACATGATAAGCATGAATTGATGATTGCATATTCTTAAAATGCAAAACTTGTGTGAAAGCTTATGAGACTCAAAATGAATAAAGGATCTTGTATCCGTTCAAAGGAATTTATATTCCAAATGTCTCTCTTTCTTTATTGGTTGAACATGGCTACTATCATATGGATATCTTATCCGGAAAAATCGAATAGGGTGCAAAGTCGCTCATTCCATGTTTCGCTTATAAAGTTGGATATAGTTGCTCATAAATTAAAATCAATAAAAACTCTATATCCTTGCTTTTCTCATGACATTGGTGAAATTGGTTTGAATTCTAATTAGAAACCTTTGTCATTTGCTTTGCCAAATACCATTGTATTTTGGACTTAAATGCTATATGTCTTGTATGCAAAGCATGTTTGTTTCACACATTTTCCTCAAATAAATCTCCTTGTTTCTCTTCAATTAATTGAAATGCATAGAGTGACTTATATGTATATGCAAATATCTTGCATGCTTCTATCTCTCGTTGCTATGAGTGACCCGGTTGGGGACTACTCCTTTGCCTATATCATGACAAAAAGGGGGAGTAGGATATGGTAAGGGGAATTGCAAAATATAGAAGCAATTGTGCATATTGGGGAGAATATACATTGAGGGGGAGTAACCCGTTGAGGGGGAGCATTGCATACACATATATTGCATAATGTTGTGCCTATTTTTTTTTGAACAAATGCAAATGCTTGTTATTGTTCTCACATGATTAATCTCACACTTTACTTGTATTGGAAATGTTAGAAACTCTTTTCAGGGATTGATTATTCTACAAGAGGATTGAAGACTTCAAGTTGCATTTTCTTATCTCTTTGTAATGTAGAATATCATAGTAGTCCCGTAGTTTCTTTTTCTTTGTGAGGAATCAATGTGAGTGGTGGTTTTGTCACGAAATAGCCAAAGGGGGAGATTGTAAGGTTCCCATTTGTTGATTGGCTTATTTCGTGGACAAACCACTTGTTGGGGATTCTTTGTAAGGGTAACTTAGGTGTTGTTGTTATTGCTCAAGCCCCTTGAAGATCTCATTGTTGATAAGCACTGAAGGTAAAATTCTATGTGCTTACTTGTCTTGAAGAGATAGTTGCATACACTCACAACTCATGCATATGTTTATTCCTTGTATGTTGTGTTTCTTCTTGTTGTGCATTAATGTTCTTTAACATCTCTTCTTGCTTGTTATTTTGATTGCATCTTGTGATTATAATGTCATAGCATTTTAGGCTTTTAGGATGCATCTTACTTTACCTTTTTTACCCCTTGCATGCTTTCTTGTGGGGTTCAAAGGAGTGGGCTGTGCGCTGGTTGTCAAGTGCCAGACTAGCGCAGATCGCCCAGTGGTCTGTCGCTGGTCGTGCGCTGGTCCACCAGCGCAAGCCCACCAGCGCAGATCACCCAGTGGTCTGTCGCTGGTCGTGCGCTGGTCCACACCAGCGCAAATCGCCCAGTGGTGTGCCGCTGGTCGTACGCCTGTCTGAGCGCTGGTCGTCAAGCGCCTGTGCAATTTTTACATGTGCGCTGGTCGTGCGCCTGTCGTCCAGCGCAGGCTCACCAGCGCACAGAGCAATTTCTGGTGCATTTTTCAAAACGACCTCACTTCACTTATGGCCTCTATATATATGCCACTTTGACTTTAGGTCAATTAAGAGAGTTCATATTCATGCTTCATACTTAGGATATTTTTCAAGACAAGAAAAATACACAAAGAACTCATTTTTAATCACTCAAACACTTTTTCATGATCATCAATCATCATCTAGCATCATCTTTGATCATCTAGATGTCATCTAGCATGGACTCTTCATCATACTTTGCTTGGTAAGCTTTTCACTAATATCTTACATGTTTTGTGTTTCTCTTAACTAGCAATCTCAATTAATTACTTGTATGTTATTTTATATACTTTGAATACAAGTTTGAGATTAGTGTGATGTATGTTTGAGAAGCTGTATTGTGCTAGCAAATTAGGTTTTGTGCTTAATCTTGATTAGCTAAACTAATTGACATGTCATTTAGTTTTTAATATCTAGGATTGTTCTAATTGCATATTAATCATCTTAGATAAGCATATAGGGTTTCCCTTGCTCTATGTTGCATTTGGATATTCATATATTCACTTAGGGTGTTATTCTCTTCATAGAGAAAGTAAGTCTTGTGTGTAGCATCCGGGATTAGGTTGCTTAGATCGCAAGCAAATTGGACTAGGTTCACTCATACCGGGATTAGGTAGGTGTGTGATTACTTCCGGGATTAGGTTGTAATCGTTTTACACATTTAGTGGATTCGAGGTTCGAGTGTGGCTTACTTACTAGCCCGTGGTTTTTCCCGTGAGGGTTTCCACGTAAAAATCAAGTCTTATTTAATTTCCACATTTTATACTTGATTTGTTGCTTTATCCATTTAGGGGTAATTTCGTAATTTTGACTTAATACGAAAAATTGGGTAATAAGCTTAAAATCTATTCACTCCCCCTCTAGATAGTTTTATACACACCGTGCTATAATTCGTTTCAATATCCTATTCACCAACCTCTAGTACGTCGCCCCAGCATTCTTTAATCCGAATGGCATCACCTTGTAGCAATATAATCCCTAGTCTGTGGTGAAGGCTGTCTTTTCTTCGTCTGCCTTGTTCATTCGAATCTGATTGTACCCTAAGTAAGCATCCATGAAGCTTAATAACTCGTGCCCCGCTGTTGCATCCACTAGCTGGTCAATCCTTGGCAGTGGGAAGCTGTCTTTCGGACAAGCCTTGTTTAAATCTGTGTAATCTACACACATCCTCCACTGATTGTTCTTTTTCTTGACTAACACCACATTGGCCACCCATTCCGGGTACTTGACTTCCCTTATCGATCCTGCGGAAAGCAACTGTTAACCCAAAATTGTCACCGGGGTGCAATTCAGAATTAAAGGTATGTGAGGGACCCGGATCTAATTGGATCTGGGCTAGCGGGATACTCTACACCCCGATACCCCGCTAATTCTTTGGAATCCGTTAGGCATGATAAGATTTGTAGGTGACGGATCCAGATCGGGATCCTATAAGGGCCAGCGAGATACTTGGTAATCTGGTATCCCACTAGGTACCCCGATCTCGATATTATGAAGGATGCAAGTAGTAAGATGAATGATTTCTTATATGATGGATGCATAAAACAAAAGCTGTATATATATATATATATATATATATGGATCTTGATCTCGGTGGGATCTTTACAATTTGGTATTTGAACTATCAGTATTTCAGTAAGGAAAAATTAAAGCATATGGGGGAACAATGGAGATGGAGCTTTTCGTGCTTGTCGATAAGTAGTAAAAGTGTCGTAGGGTTTTCTTCTCCTTTTTCCCGTCATCACGTGATCAATATATAGGCTCGCTTCCTTGGTGAGCACTCCTAGAACTTCAGTCTAGGGTTTT
The DNA here is from genome assembly GCA_030490815.1 of Acer saccharum. Lineage (NCBI taxonomy): Eukaryota > Viridiplantae > Streptophyta > Magnoliopsida > Sapindales > Sapindaceae > Acer > Acer saccharum. The sequence continues at coordinate 20,508,671 of CM059873.1, forward strand.
CGTGGTGCACGGGTCTTCTTTTGGGGCCCGACACTTTCTTCAGGAAATTGATTCCAAAAGATCAGGTGATTCCTTCTTTTCCAGTTCCAATTGAGTTGACTCCTATTAAAAATAGGATCCTCAATTGGCGGGAATGAATGCCGCGTTGTAGCTTGAGTTTTAAACCCTGAACGGTGACGTTTAGTGTCTGTTTTTATATGTAGTCTACCCTTCGGGGTGCCCCCCTCCTGCTTCAGCGGGGTCGGTCTACGGGGGTCTTGGTATATATCTTGCCATGTGTATGTCATGTGTTTTGCTGGTCGAGGTACTCCGGGTACTCCGCGTTCCTTGTGCCCCTCTCAAAACGATGTTTCCAGATATCGGGGCTTTCAAGTAGCAGGGTACCTTGGATACTCAAGTATCGGGGTACTCAGGGTAACTGGGTACCGGGATCTCGTGATGGTTGCGTCCTCCAAAGACTCCTTGTCTTTTTGGCTTCCTAGTGCTTTCCTGGCCCCGGAGATTCTGGACTTGGTAGGGGTAGGTAGAAGCTCTTACTTTAGCCCGTCGGCTAGCAGGCGGGGTACCCGGACATCTTTTCGTTGTTATTTTGGATCCTGGCCTTCTTCTCAAAACTAGTGGAAAATTCTTTTTTGATCCCCGCCCATTTTGGCGGTTAACAGAAGTCCCCCCTGACTTGAACACCGTTATCTTGCTGGGGTTGGAGTCAGGATTCCCAAGTCCACTCAAAGGATTTTCCGTCTTGTCTGCTTGTCTAATCTCGTCCGGCTGGCTTCCGTAATCGATGAGAGGATCTTCCTTGGATTTGGTAGCATTTAATACTCGACCCACGCGTGAGATAACGTCTATTTTCATATTTAAAATCCCCTCGAGCCGTTATGATTTATCCCTAACTTCGTTTCGACCTCTTACCTCGATAACTGTCCGCATTCGCCTATAAATGCTATATTTCTTCTTCCTTCACACGCTCACGCTTTCTTAATCCCTTCAGAGCTTCTGCTTCTTCTTTTTTCTCAACTCTTCCTTCTCTAAGAATCTTCTTTGCCTTCCTTCTCTTACTCGAATGGCCTCACCATCTAAAAACCCAGCTTTTACGCCGGTCCTCCCAGAAGATGGCCCAGCGGTTTTGGCTACCCCTCAACCTACTTCTCCGAATCCTCCTAACAGCATTGACGAGATGCTTAACGCGGGGCGAATGGGATCGCCCCGCGTTAATGTTGAGGAGTTCTAGGTGCAGAGAACTCATGAGAAATTCCTAAACCATCACAAAACTCACTAAATTTTGCATTTTCAAATTCTGTCCCATGATCACTCCTAATGCGACATATTTTCTTGATATCAAGACCTTTTTCATTTTGAACTTGATTACAAAACTTTTTAAAGTAATCAAAAGCCTCGGTCTTGTTTCTAAGAAAATAAACCCAAGTAAACCTAGAGAAGTCATCAACGCATACAAAAATGTACTTTTTGCCATTAATGCTCTCGGTTTGAATTGGCCCCATTAGGTCCATATGCACAAGTTCTAAAGGTCTCTTGGTAGCTATGTAAGAATTTTTCATATGAGACACTTTGGTTTGCTTACCTAATTGACAAGGTTCACAAACCACCTCAAGCTTTTTACCAAGGTTAGGAAGACCTCTAACAATGCCATGTTTTTCAAGCTTTTTCAAATCTTTAAAATTCATGTGACCCAAACGTTAATGCCACAAATCAAGCTTGTTGCACTCATGTGCCATGTTGCAAGTTAGAGGATCTATCTCAAAACAATAGCAATTGTCTATAGACCTTTTGACACTTAGGACAACATTGCCCTTTTTATCAATTATAGTGCACACATCTTTGTTAAAGCTAACTTCCTTAAAAATTTCACACAAGTGAGTAATGCTTATCAAGTTAGCTTGTAACCCATCAACATACAAAGTATTGCGAAGTTTAGGCAATCCGGGGATACAAATTGTTCCCTTGCCAAGAACTTGCTTTTTGGTACCATCACCAAAAGTAACCCAACCTCCATCCTTTAACACAAGATTCTTAAAGAACTCTTTGTTCCCGGTCATGTTCCTAGAGCAACCGCTATCTAGGTACCAAGAATAGGAGGAGTTGGCACGTAAAGCATATTGTGCAACATGACATTTAGATGTGTCTTTTCTAATCCACACATTTTTCACAACATGCCTCTCACTCTTACTTCTAACATGCTTTGACTCAATGTTAGGCTTTTTAACATGCATCTTGATCTCATTGGTCACATTTTCAAAAATATCAAACAAAGCAATATCAACTTTCTTATGCATAGTAGAGTGAGGCACAACACAAGATTTAGCAAGCAAGTCATCAACAACTTTTTCCACAACATGCTTTTCCAAGGTCTTCCTAGGTCTATTTCTATATCCATACATGGATGATTGCCTAGGTCCATTCAAAGACATATCATGAAAAGCATTATCAAGTTTGCATTTCCGAATATACTCAAAGCATCTAGGTCAAATACGTCCTATCATATTACAATGATGACAAATAGGAATAAATTTGAGGAATTTACCATTTGCATTTGCTTCCAACTCCTTTGGACTTCTCATAATTTTTCCTCTTTGATGTGCAACCCTTGATGCTCCACCTCTTACATTTGAGGTTGATGTTTATGTTGTTGTGTTCTTCCATTGAACATCCTTGTTGATGAAGAGGCACCTCCGGTAGCTTTCATAGCTTTACCTTGAGAGAGTGTACCTACAATTGATTCAATGCTTGCTTTGACAAAAGTAGATTTGTTAGATGAAGGAGTCTCCTTCTCATTGATATAACCCAAACCTCTTTTGTCACATGGATGCTTTCCACTTTTAATGAGGGTTTCAACTTTATTAGAACTAGATGACATCTTGCTAATCACCCTATTAGCCTCATCAAGTTTCTCACGAAGCATCCTAAGTTCAATGGCATATTTTTCCGCTATGTCATTACTAAACATAACATCTTTACGTGATTTATCAAGCCATTGTTCATACTTTTTCTCTTGATTTAAATGCTCATTAAGTTTGGATTTAAGCACATTTTCAAGTTTCTTAGCATTAACAAGAGAACAATCTCTTTGCTCAATTTCTTGCTTCAAGATACCAAGTCTATCATTGCTATCTTTAAGATTCAATTCTAGACTTAGGATCTTGTCTTTAAGTTCATTGAACTCCTTTGAGTCAAGATCATGATTCTCTAACTTATTGTTGAGGGACATATTGACATTGGATAAGCGTTCATTTTCAAAAATAAGATCATCGATCTTTTTCTCATCTAAGTCAATATGTTCAACAAAAGAAGCCACATAGGAACACACTTCCTTAATCATGATTATCACAAACAAAAACACAAAAACACTACAAAGAAAGAATCTATCTAAGTACGTCTAGACACCCGCTCTGATACCAAATGAAATTTCCCTTAAGTAGTAGTGAAATATACCTAGAGGGGGGGGGGGGGGGGGGGGGGGGGGGGGAGGGTGAATAGGTATAGGCTCCAAATTCTCCCAATTTAAAAATAATGCGGAATATATCAATGAAAATGCACACTTGATTAAATTTGACAAATTAATTGATTTCACTTATACAAGAATTAATCAATTTACAAGATATGCAATCAATGAAAAATATGGAAGATAAAGAAAAGTTAAAGCAAAAATGAACACAAGTGTTTTAACGTGGTAAAATCTCAAAGAGGAAACATCCACGGGTTGATACCACAACCACCGGCAAAGCAATCCACTATGTGAAAAAGGACTTACACACTTAAGCTATCACTCATGATATCCGCTCAAGCTATCAACTCATAATCTACCCCTCGGGCTAGTGAATCACCAAGCCTACTTCCTATCCAAGATGTGTCCTACACCTCTAGAAAGCAACTTCCTATCCAATACACTCACGTCTCTAGGAAGATTTCTTGCTTGCCTATCCGGATCCTCCCGACCCTAGACAAGACTCCCTTGCTTGATTATCCGAGTCCTCCCGACTCTAATCAAGACGTCCTTGCTCTATCCACAAAGCTTCACTCACTTTGCTAGAGACTTCAACCTTATGCAAGGCTATGATCTAAAGTGATGCAAGTGATGCAAACACAAACAAATTAAGCTAGATGATCAATCAAGCAAAATGTACATGTTCAATGACAATCTAGAATATGCTTCCAACACACAATCACAAGATTATCTAGAAATCAAGACATGTAAATCAATAAGAACAAAAGTATGAATATTCAATTTATCACACTAAAAACCTAGTTCTTAGATCATGAAATAAAATCTAGAAAATAATATGAGACATATCATATATTCATTTTCTAGAATCAATTTCACACAAAATCAAGTTTAGCACATATATGTTCAAAACAAATCACAAAGCTAAATCTCAATTAACAAATGATCAAACAACCCTAGCATGTGATCTAACATACTTCTCAACAAATTTCATCAATCAAATAATAAGAATCAAGAGATGATCAAATATGAAATTGAAAAAGAAGAAGTTGAACAAACAACCTTGACCTCGGACTGAAAATTGATCAACTGAGAAAAATGGCGAAGTCAGCTGCCTCTGGAAATGCTTGGGTTTGTAGCTCTTCTCAAGACCAACAATTTTGGCTTTTGAATCGATTGATTTCGAGTTCGTATGAGAAAGTTATGATCAAAATAAGAAAACAAAAATTGTGAAGAAAACAGCAGAATTTCGTGAAATGTTCTTCAATTTCTTCAACAAGTGTGGAGGGAAGGAGATGAGTTTAAAAGGAGGAGAGAGAGAGCATTTTTGGGCAAATCAGCATGTGCCACATCACCTCCCCGTGGGGGGCGCGTAGGCCTCACGGGGGCAGAGGGCTCCCTTGGCCGTGAGGCCCACGGCCTCCCTCACGGCCAAGCCTTGTGGCCTCACGCGCTCCAAACCACTCTCGCACACTCCTTCTGTTCTTCAGCCCGTATCTTGGGCATCCGAACTCTGATTTCGAATCTGTTTTCTGATTACGAACTGTGACTCCCTCATGCATGACAATGACTACACAACTTTGAAAAATAGTTGAGAAATCATCTCGGAAAACGATGATGAAGTCAACTCAATGAATGAGAACGAAAAGTAGCATAGTCACATTGTTTGGACTCGAAACCTTATGAATGAGTAACCGAAATGACCGGAACTTAATACGGTATTAAATAAGAACATGTTCAAATCCTAAACACAAAATACACAAACAAATGAACACATATTCACACAAGCATGCCATATCAAAGAGATAGTCACAAAGCATGCAATTTCACAATGTTTGTCTATACAAGATCAATGCATGAGCATACTATGAAGTGTGTGAATGTGTTATACCAAATGTTTGAACCACGATGCAGGGACACACATGTATGAATTGTATGTGTGTGCGCTAACGCCTTGTAAGAGGATAGGAGTCAAGATATACCTTTGACGCTTTTCACCTCTTGAAGACGACTTTTGCACTAGACATTACTTCTTCACCTTTTAAGCTTCTTTTCTTCCAAGAACATCTTAAGCAATAACTAATACAAATATAGAGCGTTTTGCAATGGAATCAAGCCAATACAACTCATAAACCTTACATCGTGCCACTGAGTCTTCGTTGTCCGAGGTTTCTGATTCCCCTATAGGTTCCTTGCTCTCCTCTTCCAGCTGGCGGGCACCTCGCTGGTCCCTCCTGGATCTAGCACTACCACCTGCATCGGGCTGAGGATCCCTTTTCCTTACCGCTAGCCTCATTGTTGATTGGGCTTTTCTAGGTAGAATGTCGATAGCTGGTTTCACCAATCTATGTCTGAGATCTTTGGGATGCTTCTATACTGGTAATGGCGGCCCAAGTCTGTCAAAAATCGGTACCCAAGTATGTTGCTGTCACTGCCTTAGCTTTATTCAAGAATGGTCGGCCTAGTAAGGCGTTGTACGGCCAATTCTCCGTGTCCATGACTACGAAGTCGAGTAGCACTGTTTTTTGACAAGGCGCCTTCCCAATCTTCATTGGCAATTTTACCGTGCCGAGTGATCTTACCTCAACTCCTCCAAACCCTCTAAGGGGTGTAAGAAATGGCTGTAGGTCCTTCCTGTCCAGCCTTAGCTGGTCATATACTTCTGCGCTTAAAATATCCGCTGAGCTTCCATTGTCAATCAAAATCCGGTGAACCTCCCTATGGCCAATCCATGCGCTGATTACCAGCGCGTCGTTTGGCCTTACATCTATTCCGTGTGAATCGGCCTCTGTGAATATGATAGGGTCCTAGCCTTCCTTGATCCTTTTTGGGTCAGGTTCAATAGAGTTGACGTCCAGGTCTCTTCGGGCCTCCATGGCCTCCTGGATTTCTTGGGTTCTTTCCTTGTTACTTTTGCCAGTTACTGGTCTACCAAAGATGGTGTTAATTGCTACTTCATCTTCAGCTTTCTTGGGACTAGGTTTTCTTGCCCGTCCATCCTGTCGGCTATCCTTCTGCCCATCTGCCTTGTTGGCTTTTCTTAGGACGATGTCTTTCAAGTGCCTTTCTCTGATGAGGATTTCGATGTGGTCCCTCAGCTGGAAGCATTTAGACGTCTCGTGCCCATTCTCTTTATGGAACTTGCAGTACTTGGTGGTGTCCCTCTGAGCATAAGATGACTGCTTAGGCGGTTCTTTAGACATGTTTTTTTCTTCCAAGATCGCCAAAATTTCCTCCTGATCCTTCTTCAATGGGGTGTAATTCGTATACCTGCCCTGAAACTTTTGTCGCTGCTGGTCGATTTTTGGATCGTACGCCCGACGTCCGTCCCGACCATCCCGCATCTTATTCTTATGCTTATCACCTTTTGTGTCGGGTGCCTTTGCTTGGTCTTTTGCTTTAGATCCTTCTGGACGGCCACCATGCACGAAGTAACCCCTTGTAGCAATTTCTTCCTCCTCGGCCAAGGCATACCCCCGGCCATGTCCATCATGTCGGCATAACTGGTTAAACGGGCTCTTCTTAAGTCAAATGACAGTTGGCCGTTCTGAAGGTTGTTGATGAATGCTGCAATTATGACTTCATCATTTGCGCTCCCAATCTCTGACACTTCCTGACTGAACCTCCCCAAGTACCTCTTTAACGACTCATATTTTCCTTGCTTTAGCTAAGATAAGTGGGCCACCGACTTCTTCCTATGTACATTCCCGAGGAATTGCCTTGAGAAGGCTTTGCTCAGCTCGCTGAAACTGCTTATACTTGTTACTGGTAATCTGCCGAACCACCTGGAACCTAAATCTCCAAGAGTCTGTGGAAAATTCAAGCAAAGCAGAGCATCGTTGTGAACATACTGGGCCATGGCACTTTTATACCTTCTAACATGTTCCTTTGGATCAGTGTCCTTTTTGAATTGCTCTACAAGAGGCATCCTGAATCTCTCCGGGAAAGGCATCATCAGGACTCCATTGGTGAAAGGGCTTCCGGATTCGTCGTCTGACAACTCATTACGCCCATACCGCCTGACTAAAGCATCCATTTGTCGACGATTATTCTAAACCTCCCGGGTCAAACTCTGTATGAGTATGTCCCTGTCTCCTTCCGGTTCCCCTATCGCATTGAAATTCTGACTTATGGTCAGCTTTTGGCCCATTTCCTCCGGATTTAATTCTGTGTTCTCGGTTTAGGCCATGCAGCCGAACTATACCCCTTTGGCGCTTACGATGATGATTCTGCTCACTTTATCCTGAGGATGATGACCAATCTCTCCGGTGGGTACGTCTCCTGGGACGGTCTCGATCCCTGGCCATCCGATCCTGGTCATACCCTCTATCAGAATCATTCTCCTCTCTATGCTCCCTACAACCCCTGGCTAATCTTTTGGACAAAATCTCTGGCCTTTCTGTAGGATCTCGTCTTACCTTTAGGGGCGCGTCTGGCGTTAGTATCACCACTGTGGAACGCAATCTCGTTGCCAGCTAATTTGGAGCGGACAGATTGTGAGGCGACATCAAACCCTCCGTAGTGGAAAGGTCAACCCCTTGCCTTGCTGCGTCTGATATAAGTTGTGTAAGGATTCCCTTTAGTTGATTGGCTTATTTCGTGGGCAAACCACATGTTGGGGTTTGGTTGTAAGGGTAGTATAGGTAATTAGTTGAAGATCAAAGACCCTTTCCAAGACCTCAAGAGGACAAGCACCAAAGGTATATATCTTGTGCTTACTTTGCCTTGAAGAGATATAGTTGCACACACACACAACATGCATAACTCTTATTCTTGAATGTTGTGTTTATATTTTGTGTGCATTGTGCTTTATTGATTATTCAATATCTCTTCTTGCATTAAATTGATTGCATCTTGTTCTATGAAATGCCATGACATGATAGGCATTTGGATGCATTCAATTCCCACACTTGCACTTCATGATTAGTATTAAGTGTGGTGTAATTCGTTTCCATTTGTGTGATCGGAAACGTCCGCGCTTACACGATGGTGTGCATGTCTTAGCGCGATGGTTGACCACTTGAGAAGGTCTCATTCTTCTCTTGGATAAGTGGCAGTTTTGGTTTGGTTGTTTGGAGTAATGTGTCTAGTTTCAAAAGATTGAATTTCAATGTTTTTTCAAAACTGACCTTTGTATGGTCTTGTGACCATAACTTTTTATAAAAAGATTTAAATTGAGTTTTGTAAAATTCTGGACAAACTAGACATCCATACCTTTCCAATGGTATATTATTTGTAATATTTCATGACCGTTTGAATTGGTTTTGAAATCTCCAAAGTAACCACCAAAACAGGGCAACTATGTTGTTGTCCGTTTCTGACCTTTGGTCACTCTATTGACCATAAATTTTTCTACGGATATTGAAATGTCATTCCATAAATTGGAGTAGAAAGTAGACATCCATACCTTTCCAACGATATATCATATGAAATGTTTCGATGTCGTTTGGTCATGTTTTGAGGCACTTGAAGTTGAAGCTGATGCTTTGTCGCGCCCATTCCGCTGTTCACCCGCCCTACGTAGAGCGAGCACCTGATTGATTTTTCAATCCGCCCTACACCCGCCCAAAATCCACCCTACGTAGAGCGGTTTGTGCGGAAACTTTTTGGAAAATTTCCAAAACGACATAGCTTCAATTGGACATCATATATATATGCCTCTTTGATCTTAGGTCACTTTCATAACTCAAAAATCATATTTTTAATTGAGAGCATTTTCAAAGAGAGCTTTTTCATGAAGAACTCATCTTTGATCATCTTTGATCACTCAAAACCATTTCCATATGCATTAAAAATCATCTAGCATTTTCTAGCATAGTTAGGATGCTTGCTTGCATGGGTTTTGGTCAACACACTTTCTTTGGTAAGTTCTTCACTAATCTCATCTAATTTTAGTGTTTGATTTATCATTGACATCTCTTATATTATTTGTATCTTCTTAGATTATATTCTAGATACAAAATAGAGATTGTTGTGTTGACATGATTGAGTGTTGTATTTTGATAGCTATCTAGGTTTTCATAATCTATGTTTAGCTAAGCTATTTGACATGTCATCTAGCTTTTAATATCTAGGATTGAATTCATTGCAAAATCATTATCCTAGATAAGCATATAGAGTAACCTAGCTCTAATTGCATTTTTGGATATTTCATAATATTCACTTAGGTTGTATTATCTCTTCTTAGAGAATTAAGTCTTGTGTTGTGACCGGGATTAGGTTACTTAATTCGCAAGCAATTGGACTAGGTCCACTTATACCGGGATTAGGTAGTTGTGATGATTATTGATCGGGATTAGATCATTAAACTAGGATTAGGTTGTAATCATCTCAATTAGTGGATTTGAGGTTCATGTGTGGCGCACATAACAGCCCGTGGTTTTTCCCGTGAGGGTTTCCACGTAAATATCAAGTGTTATTTACATTCCGCACCATATTACACTTGTTATACTTTTGTGACTAGTAGGGGCATTTTCGTAAAATTGAAATGTATGCGAAAATTGGGTAAAATCATTTAAAATCTATTCACCCCCCCCCCCCCCCCCCCTCTAGATAGTTTTATACACACCGTGCAATATTTCCTTTCAATTGGTATCAGAGCGGGTTCCTAGACATACATAGGTGATCCTTGCTCATTTTGGTGTGTTTTGCATTTTGTGTGATTTTTTGATTTATTCATACATTTTGCATTAATCTCATTTGCATTCATCCAAACACTATGAGTGATTTCGGGATGAGCAAAGAGGGAGCGTCGAGCGTGAAGCCACCGTTGCTCACTGGCGATAATTACTCCTCATGGAAGGGGAAGATGGAAGCATACATATGCCAAATCCATGATAGGGCATGGATGGCGGTTGAAGATGGATATGCTCCACCTATGATGACTCCTACGGATGGAGGAGAAGAAGTTCTCAAGCCTAAGGCACAGTGGAGTCCTCAAGAATTTATTGACTCCATGTGGAACAACAAGGCTATTCATGCCATCCGATGTGCAGTGAGTGAAAATCAGTACAAACTTATTCAAATTACTAGGATTGCTAAAGAGGCATGGGACATCCTAGAAGTTGCACATGAAGGCACCGAGGTTGTCAAGGACTCAAAGCTTCAAGTCCTTCAAACTCGGTTTGAGACCATTAGGATGGAAGAGCACGAGCATTTCAATGACTTCCAAGTGAGACTAATGGACATTGTGAACCAAAGTCACCAACTTGGTGATCCTTACTCGAATAGAAGAATCAAGCAAAGATTATGCGATCACTTCCCGAGAGGTTCGAACCTAAAGTGACGGCTTTAGAAGAAAATGACACCTACAAGGAAATGAAGCCGAGTGAAGTCATTGGAAGACTTCTAGCCTATGAATCAAGAAAGGCTACCACATCTCCTCCTAAGAAGAAAAAAGATATTGCCTTGAAGACATCCAAGATGGAAGAGGAGGAGGATGACTCATATGAAGACATGGCACTCATTGCCAAGGGATTCAAGAAGTTCTTGAATCTACAAAAGAGTGGTTATGGCTCAAAGGGGAATGACTTCAAGAAGAAGAAGACCATAATCAAGAATGTCAAGCCATATCATGAGATGTCTTCAAGAGAGAAGATTCAATGCTACGAATGTGGAGGATTCGGGCATATCTCCAAGGATTGTGCTAACTTGGAAGATGAAAGAGAGGAGGTCGCCACTTCAAGTGATAGTGATGAAGAGGTTGTGGCAAAATTCTTGGCATTAGGTTGCTCTCACAAGCGGGACAACAAAGTGAAAGTTGTTGAAGGAAGTCCCTCAAGCTTGAATGATTGTGAGAACAACTATTTTGCCTTTCCTATCTCCTACAATGAAGAAGAGAATGAGAGTCAAGAAGAAAGTGACTCTAATGAAGATGACTCTTCATCTAACTCCACAAATGGATATGTGGAGAAAAAGGTTCTAGATGAATACCTCACTGAGTTTAAAAGCTTAGCAATGAAGACCAAGAAAAAGATATGAAGATTGAGAGAAGAGAATCTAGACCTTTTGGCTCATGTTGACCACTTAAGTGAACAAGTGGATAGATCTAAGAATATTGAAGATAAGCTAAGAAAGGAGTTAGACTTATCTAAGAGGAATGAAGAGGATCTAAAAAGAGAGCTTGAAGAGGCCAAAGGGTCAAGGACTAGGATAGTTTCTAGCACCGAAAAACTTGACCACATGTTAAGTGCTGGAAAGAGTCCTTGTGACAAGAGAGGTCTTGGATTTGAAGATGGCAAGGAGTCCTCCACTCCTAACAAGACTGTGTTTGTCAAGAGCTTGAGCTACAAAGAAGCTTCACCGGTGCAAACTCCTAGGAAGAAGATTGATCTAGGACAATGCTCTCATAGTGCACAAGTGAAGGTAGCCCCAAGAAGACAACCTCAAGCTCAGCCTACAAGAGTTCCTCATACTAACTTCCCTCAAATTCAACTCCATCAAAGGAAGAGACCAATCATGCAAACTCAACCAAGGAAGCAACCAAGTCTTGGTCAACAACAAAGAAGGAGAGATCCTATCCAACAACCAAGACAACCACAAAGACATGGGAAGGCTCCTATGCATGCACAAGGACATGGTATGATTCCTAACTTTGTCCCTACATGTCATTTTTGTGGTGTTAACGGTCATATTAGACCAAAGTGCTTTCATTACATTAAAATGTGTAGAGTTAAAAGCATGATTGAGAAGAAGAAAGCTAGAGCTAGTATGCTTGCTCATAGGAAGGAAGAAATTCATTTACATGATCCTATGACATCTAGGTCTCTAGAACTTTTGACCACTAGGAAGAAAATTGTTTCACCTAAGTGGATAAGAAAAGATGAACCCACTTGCTACGAAACAAACTTGTCTCCAATAGGTTCAACTAAGTCCAATGGACTTAGTAGGTCCATAGGACCTCATGACCTTCAATGATGAAGGTTGGTGATTGACCCCATATGGGGAACTCAAGCAAAGAGAGCTATTTTGCATTCTTGTAACTTGCAAAAAATTTGAAATAACTTATGCTTCTTCTTTTGATTGCTTGAGTAAGCTTGGTTGTACATATGTATATATGTTTTCTATTCTATAAGTGTGAACCTTGCTTGTTTACAATCCATGTCATATTTATGTTCAAACATGCATTTTTGGACTAGGAGATTTACATAGGAAGTATGATGTGAATGACCTATAGTTATCTCCATGACATGATGATTCTTAATGACATGCTAATGAATATTGAAAAGCATGAAATTCATATGACATGCTCAAATGAAAAAGCATGAATTGATGATTGCAATTTTTAAATGCAAATCTTGTGTGAAAAAGCTTATGAGACTCAAAATGAATAAAGGATCTTGTATCCGTTCAAAGGAATTTAAATTCCAAATGTCTCTCCTTCTTTATTAGTTGAACATGGCTACTATCATACGGGTTTCTCACCCGGAAAAATCAAATAGGGTGCAAAGTCGCTCATGCCTTGTTTCGCTTATAAAATTGGATATAGTTGTTCCTAAATTGAAATCAATATATTCTATATCCTTGCTTTACTCATGACATTGGTGAAATTGGTTTGAATTCTTATTAGAAACCTTTGTCATTTGCTTTGCCAAATACCATTGTATTTTGGACTTGAATGCTACATGTCTTGTATGCAAAGCATGTTTAATTCACACATTTTCCTTAAATAAATCTCCTTGTTTCTCTCCAATTAATTGAGATTGCATAAAGTGACTTATATTGATTATGCAAATATCTAGAATGCTACTATCTCTCTTTGCCTTGAGTGACCCGATTGGGGACTACTCCTTTGTCTATATCATGACAAAAAGGGGGAGTAGGTTGTGGTAAGGGGAGTTGCAAATTGTAGTAGCAATTGTGCATGTTGGGGAGAATACTTATTGAGGGGGAGTAACCCTTTGAGGGGGAGCATTTGCACATTACATACATTGCATGATGTTGTGCTTAAATTCTTAAATGCAAATGCTTGTTTTATCTCACTTGATTCATCTCACCTTTTCTTGTATTGGAAAGTATAGAAACTTTGTTTTTCAGGGATTGATTATTCTACAAGAGATTGAAGACTTCAAGATTATTTTATCTTATCTCTTTGTATTGTAGAATATCATTATAGACCCGTAGTTTCTATTTTGTTGTGAGGAATCATTGTGAGTGGTGGTTTTGTCACGAAATAGCCAAAGGGGGAGATTGTAAGGATTCCCTTTAGTTGATTGGCTTATTTCGTGAGCAAACCACATGTTGGGGTTTGGTTGTAAGGGTAGTATAGGTAATTAGTTGAAGATCAAAGACCCTTTCCAAGACCTCAAGAGGACAAGCACCAAAGGTATATATCTTGTGCTTACTTTGCCTTGAAGAGATATAGTTGCACACACACACAACATGCATAACTCTTATTCTTGAATGTTGTGTTTATATTTTGTGTGCATTGTGCTTTATTGATTATTCAATATCTCTTCTTGCATTAAATTGATTGCATCTTGTTCTATGAAATGCCATGACATGATAGGCATTTGGATGCATTCAATTCCCACACTTGCACTTCATGATTAGTATTAAGTGTGGTGTAATTCGTTTCCATTTGTGTGATCGGAAACGTCCGCGCTTGCACGATGGTGTGCATGTCTTAGCGCGATGGTTGACCACTTGAGAAGGTCTCATTCTTCTCTTGGATAAGTGGTAGTTTTGGTTTGGTTGTTTGGAGTAATGTGTCTAGTTTCAAAAGATTGAATTTCAATGTTTTTTCAAAACTGACCTTTGTATGGTCTTGTGACCATAACTTTTTATAAAAAGATTTAAATTGAGTTTTGTAAAATTCTAGACAAACTAGACATCCATACCTTTCCAATGGTATATTATTTGTAATATTTCATGACCGTTTGAATTGGTTTTGAAATCTCCAAAGTAACCACCAAAACAGGGCAACTATGTTGTTGTCCGTTTCTGACCTTTGGTCACTCTATTGACCATATATTTTTCTACGGATATTGAAATGTCATTCCATAAATTGGAGTAGAAAGTAGACATCCATACCTTTCCAACGATATATCATATGAAATGTTTTGATGTCGTTTGGTCATGTTTTGAGGCACTTGAAGTTGAAGCTGATGCTTTGTCGCGCCCATTCCGCTGTTCACCCGCCCTACGTAGAGCGAGCACCTGATTGATTTTTCAATCCGCCCTACACCCGCCCAAAATCAGCCCTACGTAGAGCGGTTTGTGCGGAAACTTTTTGAAAAATTTCCAAAACGACATAGCTTCAATTGGACATCATATATATATGCCTCTTTGATCTTAGGTCACTTTCATAACTCAAAAATCATATTTTTAATTGAGAGCATTTTCAAAGAGAGCTTTTTCATGAAGAACTCATCTTTGATCATCTTTGATCACTCAAAACCATTTCCATATGCATTAAAAATCATCTAGCATTTTCTAGCATAGTTAGGATGCTTGCTTGCATGGGTTTTGGTCAACACACTTTCTTTGGTAAGTTCTTCACTAATCTCATCTAATTTTAGTGTTTGATTTATCATTGACATCTCTTATATTATTTGTATCTTCTTAGATTATATTCTAGATACAAAATAGAGATTGTTGTGTTGACATGATTGAGTGTTGTATTTTGATAGCTATCTAGGTTTTCATAATCTATGTTTAGCTAAGCTATTTGACATGTCATCTAGCTTTTAATATCTAGGATTGAATTTATTGCAAAATCATTATCCTAGATAAGCATATAGAGTAACCTAGCTCTAATTGCATTTTTGGATATTTCATAATATTCACTTAGGTTGTATTATCTCTTCTTAGAGAATTAAGTCTTGTGTTGTGACCGGGATTAGGTTACTTAATTCGCAAGCAATTGGACTAGGTCCACTTATACCGGGATTAGATAGTTGTGATGATTATTGATCGGGATTAGATCATTAAACTGGGATTAGGTTGTAATCATCTCAATTAGTGGATTCGAGGTTCATGTGTGGCGCACATAATAGCCCATGGTTTTTCCCGTGAGGGTTTCCACGTAAATATCAAGTGTTATTTACATTCCGCTCCATATTACACTTGTTATACTTTTGTGACTAGTAGGGGCATTTTCGTAAAATTGAAATGTATGCGAAAATTGGGTAAAATCATTTAAAATCTATTCACCCCCCCCCCCCCCCTCTAGATAGTTTTATACACATCGTGCAATATTTCCTTTCAAGTTGCTGCAGAGAAGCACGGAATCGTTGCACAATTTCTTCATTAGTTGTAGGGAAACGTTGGATACTAGCCAGGGCAGCTGATTGGTCTGCCGTTGTTAAGGTTGCATCCGCAGTGTTGAGGGTGGTGTCATCCTCCAGCTCGTTATTTGGCAAACCTTGATTGTATCTGGAATCGCTACCATCTCCTTCGCCAGCCATTGTTTCACAAGTTTTTTAGATCCCCCTCCTTCTAGCGCCAATTGTTGACAGTGATTTTTCGTAATCACTCAGCCAACGATTTGATCAGTTTTGTGAGTGGAAATGATTGAAAGTAACACAATAAAATATTAGCAATAACGAGCAAAAATACGTGGTAAAACTCCGAAGGTCGGAGAAATGTCCACGGGTTGTTGCCTAAGCAACGAAGTCAAATCCACTATGAAAAACTGTTACAAAGTATTACGCTCTGCTCTCTCTCGCTAATTTGCACATACCCCTTATTTTGTGTGTTTACAGGGGTATTTATACATAATGCTACTAGGGTTTGTGGGTGCCGCTAGGGTTTGGTGTCGTGGTGCCCAAGTTTTGGGCGATTGTCCAGTCCTAAACGGATTCTGTTTCCTTCTCGAGCGTAACATGTTTCCTGATTTGGCTGAGTCCTAGTTTGTACCGGATTCTTTCTCCTTTATTTGCGGGAAACCTGTTTGTTTCCTTGTTAAACTCTAGGTAGCCACACCGTTGTTTATTGTGGGGATGCTGGTTGCTGATTCTGCCCACGTGTTCGGGATGTGAATGCTAGTGACTATTTTTTTTATCGAATCCCGAGCATGCCCCAGTAGGCTTTGCTGCCTGGGCCGATTCTCTTCGTTTGTGATCGGGTTGTCTTAGTTTTAGTCGAGGAAGTTACCTTGGGGGATTTCTGCCCCTTCGAGTTGACTTCTCTTGACTCTTGCTTACGTGGCTTCTTATGGTGATGACGTGTCCTTCATGACAATTTTTACCTATAACAATGTGAAAACCTAGATTTCTAGAAAACTAGTTCACATTCAAGCCTCTAATTAGACTAGGGCCCAGTTTGGCATTGCTTCTAGAGCTGCTTTTGGGACCAAAAGTGATTCTAGACATAGACTGGGGTGTTTGGTAAAATTTTAGGGAAGCGCTTTTGGCCACTTTTAGCTTCCCCAGAATCAGAAAATGAGAAGCTAGTTTTTCTTGCTTTTAAAAAACTGATTCTTGGAGAAGCAATATTGAAACACGCTACTCTTCAACATTAATGAATTTTTTACCAAACTACCTATTTTATCCCTGTTCTTTCATGGGATTTACCAAAAACAAAACAAAACCCTTTTCTCTATTCACCTCTGGCAACCATCAACTGATTCGATTCCTTCCATCCTACAGTCTCCTCTCCCTCCATCCTTACGCGAAGGCTTCTACGGCTGCTTGATCGGTGAGTAACAACCCATTATCTCTGAAATTTCTCCACTCCCTCCATCCTTTCTCTCCGAAAATTTCATTGTAATTTCTTTCTCTGTGCTTCTCGGCTGCTTCTCCCTCCATCATAATATGAATTTTGTTGTTGTGGAGTTGAGCAAACGAAAACCCCTATGTTTTTCCTTTTCTTTTTGTTTTCGTTTTTATAAAATTTTGCTATTCTTGTATGAAACTATTTATTCTTGCAGGAAATGGGTAGTTAGGGTTTCGTGTGAAAACCAAAATTGGTACTGACTTGGTGATGCCCATAAACTGTTTGATGAATATCCTCACTTGAATGAATATAAAAGGTGGTTTTGAGGGCTACTGTGTTTTGTTGTGTTTCGTATTGAGGGCTGCTGTGTTTTTAACTTGTGTTGAGCCTTGTTGCTCTGTTTTCTAGCATATATATACATATATATACATGCTATACATATATATACATGCTACGCATATATCTGCATATATCTATTTGTTGCTCTGTTTTGTTGACGACTGCTGTGCTTTGTTGTATATATATATATATATATATATGTGTTTTGTTGCGTCTTTATTGCTCTATTTTCAAACACTGCTGTGCTTTGTTGTTTATTGCTCTGTTTTCAAATATATATATATATATATATATATATATATATGTGTGTGTCTTTTGTTGTGTCTTTTGTCTTTATTGCTCTATTTTCAAATATATATATATATATATATATATATATATATACATGTTATGCATATATCTGCTTCTTTGGTTCTTTATTGTTGGATTTTCTTTTATAAATTAATTATGATTAAACTATTATTATTCTTACTAACACCTTTTACTTTTACTTAAATCAAATGAAGTTAATTTAGAAATTGATTGGTTTGCCTTTTAGAAATTGATTGGCTTATTGATTGATATAAAGACAACAGTCCACGACAATCTAGTTTGAGGTGTGGGGTTGCACAAAAGTTGAGGTTGTGGGGTTGCACAAAAGCTATATTATTAAAGTATCCACTGATCTGGACCACATTTCTACCCCACTTAAAAAAATGTATATTATTCTATAGTACACTTAAGGAAACTGTTATAAATAAAAATCTTCAAGAGTGTTATTGTAGTGATAGAGAAGTTATTGGTGAGTGAATTTTGCTGATACTTGATGAGATGTGTTCTTGTAGTTGATAAACATTAGGTACATGGGAAAGAAGAACACAACTAGCATGACTGAAAATGAGAAAAGTGGAAAATCAAAAGCTTCATGGTCTGATGATCTTGTAGCTATATTTTGTGAAATATGTGTTAAGGAAGTGGCAAAAGGAAATAGGCCTGGCACTCATTTTGATAAGATAGGATGGGTAAATGTTATCAATGTTTTTAAGGAAATAACCGGAAAGGATTATGATAAAAGGCAATTGAAAAACAAGTGGGATTCACTTAAAAACGATTGGAAATTGTGGAGTTCACTATTGCATAAAGAAACCGGTATCGGATGGGACCCCACTAAGAAAACGGTGGATGCACCTCCAGAATGGTGGCAAAGTAAAATTGAGGTATGAAAATTCTCCCTCATTTATTTATTTATTTATTTATTTATTTATGTCATCAAGGTGCATGTTTTCTAACCATCTGCCTTTTTTGTAGATGAATGGTGAGTATCGAAAATTTCGTGATGTGGGAATTAGTCCCGACATGATGGATATGTATGACAAAATGTTCAAGGGTAGTACAGCGGTTGGTAATTGTGTCATGATTCCATCATCTACCATACTTCTTGAAGAAACGGTGGGATATTCAGAACATGATGTAATGACTGTCGATAAGGAGAATGAGAAGGATTCACAAGTTGATCAAGATAAGGGGAAAAAGAGAACAAGTGATGAGAGTGAAATAAATAGAGTTGTGGGAGGGTTGAAGGGAAAGAAGGGAAAGTTGGGAGGTGCAGCAAAGTTGTCTAAACAAATTGATCGTCTTGTTCAGGTAGTTGAGAGTAGGAGTACAGCAACACCAATGCAAAGAACTAGTATTGCTGAAGTGATGGAAATTGTGGCAACTTTACCAGGGGCGGAAAAAGGTAGTAAGTTGTGGTGGTTTGCGACGGAGTTGTTTTGTTCTCAAGAGAAGAGGGAGATGTTTTCTATTATGACAGATCCTGATTTGAAGCTCCAATTTCTGATTCTTAATCAGAAAAAGGGTGAAAATTAAGTAGGGTGATCCTACTTTGTAATATCAACTTGGTTTTCTAGTGGTTTCCAATAGGCTAAACTCTATGACATATATTTTATTTTGACTTGTTGGACTTTTGTTTATGAACTTATTATGTTATTTTTAAATTTGTGCTTGTTGGACCTACATTGTACCTTTTCCGTAGGCTAAACTCTGACATATTTTATTTTATTTTTGTCTTGTTGGACTTTGTTTATGATATTATTATGTTATCTTTAAATTTGTGCTTGTTGGACCTACATTGTACCTCTATTTATATGTGATGTTTGATGAGATCATATATATTGCAGGCTATTAAAATAAAGTATGGACAATTCAGAAGATGAAAAGGAGATAGATCAACTTATATGTGTATGTGGTCGTCTTATTCAAGTTTATCTTGAAAAATATATTCTAAAAACTCCATGCATGACAAGCTCTCAAACAGGTTATATTTGGTTGATGGAAGTGTTGGAGGGCAATGAAAGT
Source organism: Acer saccharum (assembly GCA_030490815.1). Taxonomy (NCBI): domain Eukaryota; kingdom Viridiplantae; phylum Streptophyta; class Magnoliopsida; order Sapindales; family Sapindaceae; genus Acer; species Acer saccharum. The sequence goes on from CM059873.1 coordinate 20,528,463, forward strand.
CGTTGCTATAACATGTTTAGAATGGATAAACATGTCTTCGTAAAGTTGTTAAATGATTTAGAAAATATTTATAAGTTGAAGGGTTCAAGAAACATAAGTAATGCTGAAATTTTAGGAATGTTTCTTTATATTTTAGGACATGGTATAGGAAATAGGAATGCACAAGAACGTTTTCAACGTTCCGGTGAGACGGTGAGTAGATATTTTGATGTGATGCTAGATATTTTATATGAAATGGCTAATGTGATGATAAAACCTTTGGATCCCGAATTTAGAAGCACCCCACAAGAAATATTGAGCGACTCTAGATATATGCCTCACTTTAAGGTATGTATACTTTTCAATGCTCTTAAATTTAGTATATCCATATAAATGCTTTATTTTATACTTATTTTAAATTAATTTGTAGGATTGCATTGGAGCTATAGATGGTATTCATGTTCAAGCTTCGATTTCTCCAAGCGATCAAGTACCATATATTGGCAGAAAAGGAATACCCACCCAAAATGTAATGGCTATATGTAATGGCTATATGTAACTTTGACATGCAATTTACATTTGCATGTGCAGGGTGGGAAGGCAGTGCTCATGATAGTAGAGTATTCTTATCAGCTTTACGTGATCCTCACTCAAATTTTCCAAAACCTCCAAATGGTATTTTTTTTTTAATCTACATTCCGCAAATAATAATTGTATATTATATCATAATCATTCATATATTTATATTTTTAGGAAAATATTACTTGGTGGATGCCGGATACCCGCAAATGAAAGGTTTTTTAGGACCTTATAAAGGTGAAAGGTATCACCTTCCACATTTTCGTAGGGGTGAAGAACCAACCGGTCACAAAGAAATATTTAATCACGCACATTCTTCACTTAGGAGCATCATTGAGCGCACTTTTGGGGTATGGAAAAAAAAATGGAGTATTCTACGTGATATGCCAAGTTATTCTTATGAAAAACAAGTGAAAATTGTTATTGCTACAATGACTCTTCATAACTACATTAGAAAATATGCACAACGAGATAGAGATTTTGAGGACAGTGAAAATTACTCAAGTGAAGAGATTAATGAAGAAATTGAGGTCAATGCACATGAAGAAGATGGTCCGGGAAGACGAGAAATGGAGAACTTAAGAAATTTAATTGCGCAAAGTTTAATGAGTGCGCGCACTTAGCATTTATGTGCATTTTACTCTTAACTTCGTACCATATTTTGCTATTTGGGGTCTTTTGTTGTTTATTTCAATTGTGTAATCTCATGACTCCTTCAAACATATTTTGCTATTTAGAAAAAATTATGGAAGTAATCAAAAGAGTTTTCTTAATATATTCGCAATATATGTGGCAATAGAAAAAAAAAAAGTAATAATGTGATATGGTCATAAAAAATAGAACAATTTTTTTTATATATAACATGTTTATGGTCATACAAAAATAAAATAAATTATTTATTTTATAACATGTTTATGGTCACACAAAATAAAACAAATAATTTATTTTCAAAACATCTTCAATAGTTATTTGTGTCCTTTATAGTAATTTTGCACTCCCACAGCATTTTTTACTTACAGTTTACCAAACACATTGAAATTGCTTTTGGTTCTCACAGCACTTTTAAAAATCAGTTTACCAAACACTCAGCTGATTCTCCCCACAGCAGAATCAGAAGCAATTTTCCTCACAGCAGAATCAAAAGCAATTCTCCCAAAAGCACAGCAATGCCAAACTGGGCCTAGATTAGCTTATGATATGAAGCTATCTTTCTCAATAGCATTCATCATAGTAACATATACATATATAAGAAGAAAACCCAAGGTAATTGAAAACTTAAAAGATCAAAACACAAAGATTAGATCAATACCTATGGAATCCCATGCAGTTTCGGTTTTAAGTGTAGAACCACTACAAACACCAATCAAACAGCTGTAAACTCTTTTGAAGAAGGTGGGGACTTGATTACAAAGATTCTTCAACTTGAATCACTCAATTCGGAGTTGAAATGAGAAAGTTATGGTGTTTAGAAGATGAGAAAGTTAGAGAGAAAATTTCAGCACTCTATCTTTTCAAATTTTCTTCTTAGAATGAAATGGGAGGGAAATGAGGTATTTAAAAGAGAGGGAAATGAGCCAAATAAGTGGCCAACTAGAGGAGGCCACCTCACTAGCCTCGTGGAGGCATGTAAGCCTTATGGGGCCAGAGGGCCTCCGTTACTGTTAGGCTCACACGTTCTCACAGGAAGGATAAAGTTAGCCGTTGGCCAAACTTCGCCTCCTTCACGCACCTCACACATTCTTCAATCGTATTCCGACCTCCAAACATTGAATTGGAATCCGTCTTTGGATTATGAACCGTGACTCTGTCATGCACAAGGACGACTATGAAACTTTGATAAAAGGTTGTGAATTCGACTCGATACACAACAACGAAGACAATGCATTGTAAGAGAACGTAAAGTAACGTAGCTTCCTAGTTTGGACTCAAAACCTAATGAATAAGTAACTGAAATGATGGGAACTTAATAAGGAATCATATGAGATCATGTTCAAGTCCAAAACAATAAAACAAAAACAAATAAACATAATGTCACACAAGTATGCCATTTTCTAGAGATAATCCTAGAACATGCAATTTCACAATGTTTATCAAAATAAATCTAATGCATGTGCATACTTCAATGAATGTTTGAATGTGTTATACCAATTGCGCATGACGATGCAGGGATACATATGAATGCAATGTATGTGTGTGCCTTAACGCCTTATAAGAGGAATGAGGTCTAAATATACCTTTGATGCTTTCTTCTCTTGAAGGCTTCACTTTGCTTGATGTGTTGTCCAATTTCCTTGAAGCTTGATAAATCGTGAATCCTAGATAACTAATTAATACAAAGGAAACGTCGTTTTGATATAGAATAGTGCCAACATAACTCAAAATCCTAATAGTAAGAATTGAAAGTTAAAGGATTCTATTCTTTTAAAATCGACTGAATACACCCTCTACACTTCAAAACTTACATTACTGTAATGAAAATTTCATGGGGTGGAATTTATGATACCTTACAATCTATTGAACTCATCTGAGTGGAGCTTTTCAAGAGCATTGAATGGTGCTTGGGTACATACACACGCATGCTTCTGTAACTTCTAGTCCAAGTGGCTATATTAGGCATGAACCTTAAGAATTAAAGTAAAATAATAGTTATTAGGAGAGAGGGAGAGAGAGAGAGAGAGGTGGTTTAACTTACGTTACAATGGCAAGAAGAGGATTAGATTGTTTGTCAATGGAACTGAGATGGCTAGCCTGCAATCAAAGATACTGTAGTTCAAATTACTGGCCAAAATTCTTTTTCAAAAATCTGAATCTGACTGAAATCAGAATAAATATATGTCAACAATGAAATATGAAAAGCTTAAGAACAAAATATTGAAGATAACTAAAGCAAAACAATTAGAGTAAGAAAAACTAGAAAACAATTAAAATAGAAGAAAGTATCTGACGTTTTATGCTTCACTCTGCTTCTTTGTTTTCACTTGAAATGGACCGGTTTCGAGTCGAATTGTGGTTTGTGACTCGGCGTCATCACCCAACTCACTTGACCGGGCTGAGTTCAAACTCGTCAAGTCATACTAAGCCATGTCAGTTCCGGTCTAGTACTCTATTTTCAAGAACCTCTATTTGTAAGTTCCTCATATTTTGATTGGCTTATTTCATTGACAAACCACTTTGGAGTTTAATATGTAAGGATAGATTAGGTTTTTCATTGTTTGTGATCAATCTTCAATGGCATTCCGGAAACCTCAAGCTCAAGAGCACTTCAAAGGTATAACACTTGTTCTTGACTCTTTGAAGAGATCTAGTTGCACACACACACGATTCATGCATGTTTTATTCATCTTGCATTTGTGTTCTAATTGTTTATATGTGTAAGTTCCTCATATTTTGATTGGCTTATTTCGTTGACAAACCACATTTTGGGATGTCTATGTAATGGGTAGCTTAGATTCTCGTTGACAAGCTTCCAAGCTGTAGGGAAAAATACCAGTCAACGTAGTAGAAGCGGGACTAAAATCGATTTAGTATGTTTTAAAATTTTTCCTTTGATGAACCTTAACCCTTTAAATTAATTAAACATACATATAAACTAACAAAAGAAGAATACATTTTGTCGCGTGATCCGATTGACTTACATCGATGGTAATCCACAAGATCTTCAATCCTAGCACGAATGTGAATCATCTAGGAGCGTGGTCTCCCTTTTCTTTGAATTGCGTACCTGAGAATGGACAAACAAACTTTCTTTTTCTTATTGTTAGTCACAAAACAACCAAAAGACTACAAAGATTATTCCGGTCACTTTTGAGTTCTCAATCTAATGATCGAAACTCGCGTGAACCTTATTCGAAGTTGTACACACAAGCCTATTGATGTATAAGCAATTAGTGTACTATCAAAAGAATAATCTCTTCTCTCTTTTTTTATCTTGGCCGAATAATCAAACACTTTTCTATGAGTATGAGAAGAAGAAGAAATTGATCAAGTAGACTAGGGGGGTTGGCCGAACCCTATAAGGTGTATTATATAGGGTGGCCGAATTCTACTTCTATTTCTATTAGGGTTGCCGAAATCTCCTTGTGATGCAATTAGGGTTGGCCGAAAATCCTCTACCAAAAAGGATTTATGCTTTACCCTAATTCCTATCAACTTTAGAATCCTAACCCTAATTCAACTCATAAGTGTTTTTATTCTTTTATTGACTTAATAAAAGACTTTCCTATTTGATTAAATAAATAAACCTTATTATTTATTTTATTACCAAATAAGTCTTTTACTTTTAGTATACTACTACCAATAGTATAACTCTAGGAAATATATTTCCTGATCAGAAAAAGATTTTGTTTCTTAATTAAATAATTAATTAATTAATTAATTAATTCTCATTTAATCAAACAATAAAATAAAATAATATTTTTTGACTAATTATTTAGCCTTGCCGCCCCACATCATATATATGGGCCAAATATTATTTTCTTATTTTATTTAATCCATTGGACTTTAAATAAAAAACCCACATGTGAACCAGACTCATTCTTACTAAAAGAAACAAGCGCACATGTCTTTCATTAATATATTAATATAATTGATCTGCCCATTAAATAAATAATGTGCAAATTATATTCTTAATATATTAAATGCAATTCTAGATGGACCCATAAATTGGTCCAGTAGAATATATCAAGTGATCCATGCAAGTTCGTGTGGATTAGGGATCTTGGCGGGCTATCTAAATTTAAGCTTCAACAGACATAACCTAATCACAATCAATAAATGATTCACTTAGGTCCGATCCATTAATTTTAACTCATTCTACTAAAGAGCTAAAATTAAACTCTTAAATAAAGATAGAAAAGGAAGATGTTCCTTATTCATAACCCTAGACAATCATATTGGAGATAGTGTATCCTCGTGATTAATATCAGTAATCGCCAAGAGTTCATAGACCGCCTATAACTCTCCAAGTTACCATATTTACTCATATGACCATGTTTTGAACTTTGATATTTTGACTTGTCCAGAAGCCATGTTTTCAATAGTCACTATCGAAAACTCAACGTTGAGATTTAATATCTAATTACCTCAAAACATCCATATGATGATATTATAATCTCATTTAATAAATGGAGCCATGATGCCATATCTATAAATGAAGTCCTCTATCGATTAACAAATGAATATCACCAAACTATCGAGGATAGACTATGCTATATAATCGTACTCATTGATAACTCAAATAATATCACTTGCAACCATAAGTCCATCATTTATCTCAGAATTAAGATAGACTCTCCAATTGTCCTGATAATGAAAAGACTATATTATCTATTGACGGTTCTAGATAAAACTTTTCATTGTGATCCAGTTCAATGCACCTAGTGCACTAGATTCTTTTACTCGAAGACACTCCGATGATTTTAGACTCATCATATCTCATTTGATCCCACTCAAATGCTAGCAAAAGAATTCTACAACTTTAACAAGATAAAGGTGCCCAACCTTTAACTTAAGTTATGAACATTATTTAAGACTAACTAAAGAATTGTGTCTTCCTCATACATATCCAGATGTACGAACAATTCTTATTTTCTCATAGTCTTTAGACCTTATGATTATTTACTTTCACAATTATAATATTAAACTATAAATGATATAAGATTTGTTAAACCAGAAATCACTTTATTAATATGAAAAAGATTGTCAATTACAATATTACACTCTTGCTATTGAGCATAATCCTAACACAAGCATCTCGGTGACTTCAAGAGTAAAAGCGAAAGGTAATTCACTTGACTTGCCTCTTGAAGAGATTAGTTGCACACACACACTTCTTCATGCATGTTTTATTCATCTTGCATTTGTACTTCAATTCTTATGTGTGCATTCCTCATACTTCACACTTGCACCTCTTTGTTGGATTTTGCTGTGTGATAGTGTCTCGTAATTCATTTCCGTTTGTGTTATTGGATACGCATGTGCTTGCACGATGGTGTGCATATCTTAGCACGATGGTTGACCATTTGAGAAGGTCCTATTCTTCTCTTGGATAAGTGTTAGATTTGGTTTGGTTGTTTGGAGTAAAGTGTCTAGTTTCAAAAGATTGGATTTCAATGATTTAAATGATTTTCAAAACTGACCTTCGTATGGTCTTGTGACCATAACAATTTATACAAAGCTTCAAAATGAGTTTTGAAAAATTCTGTCAAACTAGACACCCATACCTTACCAACAGTATATTATTCGTAATATTTCATGACCGTTCAGATTGGTTTTGAAATCTCCAAAGTGACCATCAAAATAGGGCAACTCTGTTGTTGTCCGTTTCTAACCTTTGGTCACTTAATTGATCATAACATTTTCTATAAACATCGAAATATCATTCTATAAAAAGGAGTAGAAATTAGACATCCATACCTTTCCAACGATATATCATACAAAAGGTTTCGATGTCGTTTGCATATGTTTTGGGTCGCTCGAAATTAGAGCTGCAATGCTATCACGTGTTTACTCGAGAGCATTGCGACCTTGGCACGACCTCACCTTCCAGGTTGCCTTGAGGTCACCTTTTGATGCCAAAAATGAGTTTTCCTTCCAAAATGACGTAGTTTCATTTAGGGCTCATATATATATGATGTTTTCTCTCTTGTATACTTCTAAGAGTTCAAAATTACATCTTTGAAAGATAGAGTATTTTCCAAGAAAGAAAAACACCCAAGAACTCATTTTTACTCATCCAGACTCATTTCCATGTGTATTAAACATCATCTAAATATCATCTAGGATCATCTAGGATGTATCTATGCATGGGTCTTCTTCAACACACATTACTTGGTAAGTTGAACACCATCTATTCATTTTTTGTGTTCTTACTTAGCAAGAAATCTCATTTATGACTTGTTGACATCTAGATTAAGATTTATTTACAAGTTGAGATATTTTTGTTGATTGATTGAGTTGTTGTTTTGTGATAGCAAGGATTTCAAGCTTATATAACATCTAGCTAAGTTATCTTATTGATTGGTTGAGATTGTTTGTGATAGCTAGGATTTCAAGTTTATATAACATCTAGCTAAGTTATCTCATTGATTGATTGAGATTGTTTGTGATAGCTATTGTATCTAGGATTGGTTATCCTTTACATAGCTAAGTTGTATGCCATGACATATAGCAATATTGATATCTATGATTGATTTTATTGACATCATTTAATTTCTAGATAAGCATTTAGTGTTGCCTAGTGATCGAACCAAAATTGATATGATTTTGGCCCTCATTCCCGACTCTTTATGCTTGATTCTCGGGCATTTCCCAATGTTTAATGTCGTTAATCGAGTGTTTCAAGTTTATTTATGCCACAAGGGCATTTGTGAAGAAGAAGAGGAATTTGATGCAAAATGTGCATAAAGTGTAGGGATGGCAAAATAACCCATGGGGACCGGGTCCCGCACTTAAGGGGTGGGGATGGGGTGGGGATGTGGATAGATAATAAAACCCGCAATGGGTGTGGGGATGGGTTTTATTATCCCCGCCCCACCCCGCCCCTCTTAAAATATTATATTTATTTATTTTATTATTTAGTTCAATGTTTATATTTTAAAATGATAGAATTTATTTATTTAGTTTTGGGATTTGTATTTATGAGATGATTTTTAATAGTTTTTTGGAATTACTTTATATATTACATCATATCCATTGGGATATATATTTATTATTTTTATAAATAATTTTTTTGACAAGATTTTAATAAATAATTTAGATAAATGAGTTAAATGGGGTAAATTGGGTGGGGATGGGGAAAACATACCCCGCCCTGTCCCGCCCTACCCTGCCCCGCTCCATCTATTGAGGGGTTTTATGAGGGGATGGGTTTTCAAAAAATAAATGGGGCGGGGTACGGGGAGGGCCACCCCACCCTGAACCTGCCCCATTGCCATCCTTGACAAAGTGGAGAAATAGGGCATTGTTGCCTTTTGAAGATGTCGCCTTTGGCACTGATCGAACCAAAATTGGTATGATTTTTACCCTCATTTCCTTCTCTTTATGCTTGGTTATCGGGTAATATCCTGTGATTTAAAAGTGTGAATTAAGTGTTTTCGGGTATTTCTAAAGATCAGGGCACTGATGTTATTTTGGTCATTTAGGGGTGAAACTGCAATTATTGAGGGAAGATTGAAGATATTGCGGTTTTGGAAGAATACAGGGGGCTGTCCATAATTTGCCAAGCAAATTAGGCAAAACGCGCCACGTCAGATTCGTTATACAGTGCATTTTATAGTGGGTTGGGCCTCTGAATGAGCCCTAGTCTACTTCTAAGTGCACCCCAAAGAGAGGCAAGCCCAAGTACACCCCAGGACAATGCTAAGCGCACCCCAAAGAAGTTAAGCAGCCTACGTCAGCAATAAAAGTGATGCGGTGCGTTTTGAGGCAGGCTTAGACCTCTAAACGAGCCCCACCTACTTCTAAATTCACCCCAAATGAGATAAAGAGGAAAGCGTTTGCGTGCACCCCTACTCAGTGCTAAATGCACCCCATCTGTCTTCAACCTTCAGCTTTCCCTCACGCATGCAGACCAACCATGGCGCCCTCCCTAAACCCTAACTGCAGCAGCCGGAAAACACTCTTCCCTTCCCCATTTCCGGTCGATTTGTGGCTCAATTGAACGGCGGTGATCATGTGATCACGATGGACCCTTTTTTCAGTCCTCCAACCTCCGAATCTCCAGCCGTGACTTTCCAATCACGTCGCCCCTCCGTCGCCTTCAATCCAAACCACGAATCCACTGAAATATGTCTAAAGAAATGTCGCGGTTTGCATGACTATGTCGCCATAGTGATAGGGAGTTGTTTTTGGCGTGATTGCGTCGCCCCGAGACGTCACCAAGAAGCCACTGCGAGAAATCTCATGGCGTTCATCTATGATTGGCTGAATTGGTAGGGAAAATTACGGAAAGGCCCCTTGTGTGGCCAAAAGGGAAATTTGATAAGTCTAGGGGTGTTTTGGTAATTGACCATCTGTGACCTAATTTGAAAACCCTATAAATACATCACTATTTTCCCTTTTTAGACAACTCTTGACAATCAAGAAACCTCCTTTCTCCACCATTCCTAGTCCCATCATTCTCCTCTCTAATAAACAACTAGATTACTTCAACACAAACACTCTTCTCTTCCCATCTTCTCCACCCATTTCCTTTGTCACTTTCCATATGACTCCACCTATCTAGACAACTCCTCAACACCCAATCTTTGCACTAGCCACAATAAGGAAGCTCAAGGGAGGATCAAGCCTACAAGAGAGACCCAAGGGTGATTTCTCTACATTTTACTTCCTTTTTTGTTTGTTTGTGATTATGTGTAATTAAACCCCCATTTTAGGAGGTGATTTGAGAGACTTTTGGACATTGAGTATTTATTAAAGTTTTGAATATTATGTTTGCATAATTATAGTTCTATTTACTTTTTAATTAGATCTTGCACTTATGTGATTAAATGAGTTATTGACACACTTGTTGATTACAATATGTTGTAGGATTTATTTGTGATAAAATTGATTGAGTTATTGACACACTTTATTGATTGTAGCACATAGCGAATAGGTTAGGTTGTTGGTGGGGATATCAACCCAATTGCCTAGGCCATTCGATCGTCACTAACCGATCTCACCTTGACCCCCTTTCCTTAATCGGTTAGGCATTTTGGTGGGAAGTTGTTTAGGGTTCGTAGTGACGGCCTAAACAACAATTCTAAATGAGATCGGTCCTTGATTGTGTAGATTGCACGTTAATGAAGTCATGTATGAATTGCTCAATAGTCCATAGCTACTCTATCATCTTCCTAAAATTCCTATTAATTGTTTAATCCATTTTCTTATCTAGGATGTTGCATTGGATTCCTATCTCTATCCATTTTCACTTTATATTCTTGTAATTTAATTTACATGTATTATTTGGTGGTTTCTCAAACCACACTCTATCAAACATAACATGATTTAGACTAACTTAGATTATATCGCAAATTGATTAATCTAACCTTATCCCTGTGGAATGAATCATTAGCTTACCGTTTTACTAGCTTTCAAAACCTAGAGCACATTGCGTAAGAATTCCTTTATAAATATCTTTTGATAATTCGCAATTTGGTAACGACACAAAAAGTGAGTCATTAGGCACACGGCAACAAAAGGCAATTTGAAAAGAAGAATGTTAGTGCGGTATTGTCGCTACAGCGACAAAGAAGTGACAGAGATTGTAAGGTTTCCCATTTATTGATTGGCTTGTTTCGTGGACAAACCACATGTGGGGTTTATTGTAAGGGTAGCTTAGGTATTGGTATTCAAGCTCAAGGCCCTTTCAAGACCTCATCTTGATAAGCACAAAAGGTAAATTTCTAGTGCTTACGTGCTTTGAATAGATCTAGTTGCACACACACACAACTCATGCATAAATGTTATTCTTATATGTTGTGTGTTTTCATATGTGTGCATTCATAATTGTTGAATATCTCTTCATGCATGTTTATTTAATTGCATCTAGTTTATTGAAATGTCATGACATGTTTAGGCATTAGGATGCAAAGTCATGAATTTTATTCATGCATGTTTGAATTGAGTGCATCTTGTTCAATGATAATGCCATGACATGTTAGGCATTAGGATGCATTAAATACCCACACTTGCACTTCATGATTAGTCTTAAGTGTGGTGTAATTCGTTTCCGTTTGTGTGATCGGAAACGTCTGCGCTTGCACGATGGTGTGCATGTCTTAGCGCGATGGTTGACCACTTGAGAAGGTCTCATTCTTCTCTTGGATAAGTGGTAGTTTTGGTTTGGTTGATTGGAGTAAAGTGTCTAGTTTCAAAAGATTGGATTTCAATGTTTTAAGTGTTTTCAAAACTGACCTTTGCATGGTCTTGTGACCATAACTTTTTACACAAAGCTTCAAAATGAGTTTTGAAAATTTCTGTACAAACTAGACATCCATACCTTTCCAACGGTATATTATTCGTAATATTTCATGACCGTTTGGATTGGTTTTAAAATCTCCAAAGTTACAACCAAAACAGGGCAACTCTGTTGTTGTCCGTTTCTGACCTTTGGTCACTCAATTGACCATAACTTTTTCTACAGACATCAAAATGTCATTCTATAAAAACAAGTAGAAAGTAGACATCTATACCTTTCCAACGATATATCATATGAAAGGTTTCGATGTCGTTTGGTCATGTTTCGAAGCGCTCGAATATTGAGTCGCTGCACTGACGCGAGTACCGCGAAAATGCCCATCATTTTTCCACTTCTTCCAAAACGACATAGTTTCACTTGGGCATTATAAATACATATCTTTCTCATCTTTTTGACATGAGAGCCACAAAATCAAACCCTAGAGAGAGAGGCTCCTTATTCTTGAGAGAGAAAGAGAGACTTGAGAGAAAAAGCTTAAAGATTACATCTTTATCTCTCTAAACCCATTCCCACATGCACAAATCATCATCTAGGCATCATCTAGGTTCATCTAGCATGTGCTAATGCATGGGTCTTCTTCAACACACATGGTATGATTTGTTGAACACTTTTATCTTACATAATTAGTGTTTCTACTTATCAATTTTATCTCATTTATTACTTGTATGTGTTTAGATTAATTTCTACATACATGATTGAGATTATGTGTTGATTGGGTTATTTATGTTAGCTAGGTTTTCATGCCTATTTTATATCTAGCTAATTAATCTCATTATATGATTGAGATTATTTTTGATAGCTTAATTGATTAGGTCATTATTGCCTAAAAGCTATGCTATAAACATTCTTGTGTGATTTATTTATAACTAGGTTGATAGATTGTTTTTTAATCAACTAGTTAATCTTTTGAATGTTTGTGGGTTTTTTGTGATAGCTTTGTATCTAGGATTGGTTATCCTTTACTTAGCTAAAGTTGTATGCCATGACATATAGCTATTTTCATATCTAGGATTGATTTAAATTGAATATATCATCATCCTAGATAAGCATCTAAGGTTCCCTAGCCTTGTTTGTTAATTGAATATTCATACATATTCACATAGGGTTGTGCATCTCTTTTGAGAGATTGAAGTCTTGTGTGATTGACCGGGATTAGGTCGGACACCGGGAACAGGTGGTCACATAAGCAATTGGACTAGAGCCACTTTTAAAGGCCCGCGTGGTAGAAGTGGGGGGTTATTGACCGGAGTGTTAGACGAGGTCTACATAGGTTGTAAACTCCATTTCAATTAGTGGATTTCGAGGTCCGAGTGTGGCGCACTAAACAGCCCGTGGTTTTTCCCAGTGGTTGGGTTTCCACGTAAACATCAAGTGTCATTTATTATTTCCGCATCTTATTACACTTGTATGTATATTTGACTTGCTAGGGGTATTTTCGTAAAATTGACATGCACGCGAAAATTGGGTAATAATTAGATAAAATCTATTCACCCCCCCTCTAGCTTTATATTAAACACGCCTCCAGGACTTTACAGAGATAATTAAAACCTGAAAATCAATAAGGTGTGGTGTCACGGTGAGATTTCACCTTTTGGCCACACCGAAACAGAGAGGATTAAATCAAGGAAATCCTCAGGTGTGGCGTCGCTGTGTAGTGTTGTCATAAGACCAAACAGGCGACCACCCTCTTTTCTCAGATCTCTTTGTCGGCTTTCTAATGTCGCTGCGGTGGTCACCGCTAAAAAGATCAAAATCGCCATGACAATCGAATCGAAGAATCTGTAACCGTCTACCGCGGTGATGTCGCCACAACAACAACGTACCGTGACACCCTGCCACATCAGCATTTCTGGCAGTTATCAGTACAAATCTGAGAGCCACTATATATTCTTCTCTTCCAAGTTTAATGGAGATCCAAGCATATTTTCAAGCATGAAATTACTGAGTTTGAAACCTAGCATTCTCTTCCATTTTTCCCACATTCAACTTCCTCCATCTCTAATCTGAAACTATCTTTTCCACCAAAAAATTCAACACAAAATCTTGATTACTTCACCCAACCATTCATCTCTTCCCATTCTCTACATCCCAATACCTTTGTCACTTACCATTAGACACCCACCTATCTAGACACATCCTCATTTATCACTCTTTGCACTGTGAGCATCTAAGAAAAGGAAGGAGCAAACATTAAAGGAGGCCCAATGGTGATTTCCTTATCTATTACTTTCTTGCTATTTGATTGTAACTATGTGTAACTAAACCCCTAATCTAGGGGATAGATGTGAGGAACATTTGGATTTGGGTATTTGCTTAAACTATTGTATTTGAATCTCTATTTGTGTTATATTCACTTGATAACTAAATCTTATTCATTATATGATTTGCATTGTATATCACTAGTAGATCATACTCTTATGTAGGATAAATTGTTATGAAATTGATCTTGGATTGACACCTTTGATTGGTTAGGAACATAGTGAATATGATAGATTATTGGAGGGAATACCAACCACAATAATCTAAACCTTGATTTGTAACAAAACAATCCCACCTTGACCCCTTTTCCTTAATCGGTTAGGCATTTTGGTAGGAAGATATTTAGGGTTCATAGTGATGACCTAAACACATCTAATAATACAAATGGTTAACTTATAAGAGATTGATCCATTAAAGTGGCTTAAAAAGCATTGCCCATACCCACTTGCAACTCCATCAATTCCCTAGCATCTATCTTAATTGTTTACATCCATTACTCTTATCAAGATTTGTGAGCATTCTATTTGTCCTATCACATTTTGTTACTTTTACTTTACTTGCATTTTTGGTGGTTTATCAAACCACACAACTATCCATTTATAATGATTTATTTTATTGCATTATAGATTAGTCAATCAATCTAACGTATTACTCTGATTCCCTGTGGAACGAATCTCTGCTTATCATTAACTAAGAATTTACATCCTAAGAGGATTCCTAAGTGGTTAATACATGGTTTTCAATTGATCACATAAATATTGTTTTTAAGAGTACAAAATGATCTCATCACCTAGCATTAATTGCATTTTGGATATTTCATAATATTCACATAGGTTGTTGATCTCTTCGTGAGAGTTAAGTCTTGTGACTAAGTTGCTTAGTGCACAAGCAAGATTGGTCAAGTGCCACTGTAAAAGGCCTACGGGTAGAGTAAGAGGTGCTCACACCAAAAGTAGTGGATCGAGGTATATCACTAGGGATTGAACCAAGAGTGGTGAGTGGTAGTGTCCATAGCCTAAGGTTGTCTAGAGTGAGAGTCCGTGTATCACTTGAGGATGTAACCTTTTATTCATATAGTGGATTTCAATGACCGTGTGTGGCTAGCATAATAGATCGTGTTTTTTCCTTGTTGAAGGTTTCCACGTAAAAATCAAGTGTTCTTTAATTTTTACACTTTATACTTGATTTTATTGTTTGTTGAATTGAGTTTATTTTTGAATATTGACTAATCCAAAAAATTTGGTAATAATCGGATTAACAACCCATTCACCCCCTTCTAGGTTGTTTTAGATGCATACTATATTTGTTTCGATTTGTAAGTTCCTCAAAGTTTGATTGGCTTATTTTGGTGACAAACCACAATTGGGGTTCAAATTGTAAGGGTAGCTTAGGTGAATGATGTTCAATCTCAAAGGCCCTATCAAGACCTCAAAGTGATAAGCACGCCAAATGTATAATCTCTAGTGCTTAGTTTTCATTGAAGAGATTTAGTTACACACACACACTTATAAATGTTTGCATATGTATGCTTTACTTTTGTGTGCATCCTCTTCACATGTCACATTTCACACTTGTACTTTGTTGTTGTATTTGTTGTGTGTTAGTGTGTCTAGTAATTCGTTTCCTGAATGTTGTTCGGAAATGTCCGTGCATGCACATTGGTGTGCTTGGTTAGCACGATGATCGCCTTCGGAGAATGCCCTTGGCTTCTCCTTTGGTTTCACCAAAAGTGGTGAAACGGCGGATTGATCGGCGGCCCTGACCGCCGAATGAAACTGCCGTTTATGTCCAAAAGTTTTTGGAGCATTTATGCGGTTATGATTGGCGGCCATGACCATCGTTCGAAACCACCGATCAAACCTGGTCAATTTAATATCTCAGGTCTTGTTCTACGGTTGTGATCGGCGGTTATGAAACCGCTGATTGAAACCGCCGATGTTCCCCTGTTCTCTCCGGATCAATTCGATGGTTGAAACGGCAGTTTCGAAACTGCAGAATGAAGCCGCCAATCGTGCGGTTCAGGGGCAAACTTGTCTTTTCACATGCTTTGTTTTTGATGCCTATAAATACATCACTTCTCATCTCTCTGAACCCAACTCTTTCAATACAAGAACCCTAAAGTCTATAGAGAGATTTGTGAGAGAAAAGGCAATCAAGATTGCTCATTTAAACACTCAAAACCATTTTCATATGCATTAAACTTCATCTAGCATCTTCTAGCATATCTAAGATGCTTGCTTGCATGGGTCTTTCATCAACACTCTTGCTTTGGTAAGTTCTTCACTAATTTCTTCTAATCTTAGTGTTTTACTTAAAAAGGCATCTCTTTAATTACTTGTATGTTCTTAGATTATATTCTTATATACAAGATAGAGATAGTTGTGTTGTTGTGATTGAGTGTTGTTTTGTGATAACTAAACTTAGGATTGTTTAATCAATGTTAGTTAAGTTTTATAACATGTCATTTAGCTATTTGATATCTAGGATTGTTTTAATTATCATATTATCATCCTAGATAAGCATATAGGGTTCTCTAGCTCTATTTGCATATTTGGATATCTTTGCATATTCACATAGGTCATTTTATCTCTTCATTGAGAAGTAAGTCTTATGTAGCTTTCGGGATTAGGTTGCTTTGATCACAAGCAATTGGACTAGGTTCACTTATACCGGGATTAGGTAGTGGTGGTGAGTTATACTGGGATTAGGTTGTATTCACCTTACCATTAGTGGATTCGAGGTTCGAGTGCGGCGCACTTACCAGCCCGTGATTTTTCCCAGTTTGGGTTTCCATGTAAAAATAAAGTGTTATTTAAATTCTGCACTTTACATTTGATTTATTGCTTTAACTAGTTTGGGGTATTTTCATAATATTGACTAAATACGAAAATTGGGTAATAACGATTAAAATCTATTCACACCCCCCCCCCCCCCCCTCTAGATAGTATTATACACACCGTGCATTATTAGTTTCACAATTGGTATCAGAGTAGGTTCCTAGACATATATAGGAGATCCTTGCCACTTTCGCATGTGTTACATTTGTGTGCAATTTTGTTCTTTGCATTCATTTGCATTCATTCATTCACTTCACCAGACACCATGTGTGAGAGTGAAACACTTAGAGAGAGAATTCTCAGATAGAGGATTGATTGCCTCTCCATTGATGTTGAGGATGCATTGCCTCTCCATTGATGTTGAGGATGCTCCAACCTTTAGAGGTTCTTTGAGTACTCGTTCCAACATCTCTGCTTTTACTTCATATAGTGACTCTGAAATTCCCTAAACCACTTATAGTGTAAAATATACCTAGGGGGGTTGTTGTAAATAGGTGTAAGCCCAAATTCTCCCAAATCTTTTCCACACATCCAATTTACACACACTTAGAGAGCTTTACAATTGAATTGCTTAAACAAGATGATACGAGTTCAGTTAAACAAGTGTTATAAGCGATACAATATAAAGCAAGTAAAGAAGCTTAAAACACCAAAATCAACACAAGAGATTTTTACGTGGTAAAACCTCCGAAGAGGAAACATCCACGAGATCCACGGGTTGATACCACAACCACCGGCAAGTAATTCACCATGACGAAAAGGAGATACACACTCAAGGCAATCAACACATGATATACTCCTCAAGCTATCAACTCCTAGTCTATCCTCTAGCCTAGTGACTCACTTAGCCTACTTCCCATCCAAGATGTGACCAACACACATCTAGGAAGCAACTTCTTATCCAAGACACTCACGTCTACAGGAAGATTCCTTGCTTAGCTATCTGAATCACAAAGATCCTAGTTAAGCTTCCCCAGCTCAACCATCTAGAGCATCACACTCCTAGCTAAGACTTCTTGCTTAGTTATATGGATCCCCTTGATCCTAACTAAGACTTCTTGCTTGGCTATTCGGAACACTTTCCTAGCCAAGTCTTCTTGCTCAAGTCAAAGCTTCACTCACTTTGATAAGAGACTCTAACCTTTCATAAGGCAATGATCTAAGTGAAGTGCACACAAGCAATATGATGCAATCACAATCAAATAGAGCAAGTAGATCAAACACACTCTATGAACATGCAATTAGCGAACTAGATTATGCTTTCAAAAATCAATAACAAAGATATCTAGAAACCTAAGCATGTTAATCAAATAAGAACTAGATTAGAATAATAGAGATCACAATCAAGATATCCTAGTTCTTAGAACATGTGACTAAACCTAGAAATCAACAATCAAGCTCAAGAACACAAAGTATTTCTAGAATCAAGTTCATGTTCTTCAATAAAACAAGTCTAAAAATGGAATCAAAGACAATCTAAATATTTTTTATCAATCAATAAAGTAGATCCATGAAGTTGATCATAAGAAAAATGCAGAGAAGATGATTACCATACAGAGAGATGTGGCACGAACTGAAATCAAATTATTGCGTTAAACCTGGAAATATTTTGATCTTGAAAGTGCTTGGGTCTTGTTCCTCTCCTGAATACCAACGATTTTGGTTTTTGAATCACTCAATTCGGAGTTGAAATGAGAGAGATATCACAAAATGAAAATTGTAGAAGTTGTAAGCATTTCTGCAGAATATTTGAATATAAATGGAGGGAAAAGAGCTGGAGAAGAGAAGGAATTCGACCACCTATTGAGGCCTTTGCCACCTCAGCTCCCCGTGGCAGGTGCGTGAGCCTCACGGGCAAGAGAGGTGGCCTTCCCATGAGGCTCACACTCCCTCATGAAAAGATGGTGCAAAATGGCCTTTGGCCATTCGCCTCTTTCGCGCTCCTCTAGCGTTGTTAGACCGTTCTTCGGCCTTCGAACTCTGAATTTGAATCCGTTTTTGGATTACAAATCCTGACTCCCTCATGCACAAGGATGACTATGAAACTTTGACAAAAGGTTGTGAATTCGACTTGATACACGACGACGAAGACAACATAATGTATGAGACCATAAAGTAACGTAACTTCCTCGTTTGAACACGAAATCAAATGAGCGAGTAACCGAAATGACCGGAACTCAATAAGGAATCATATGAGATCATGTTCAAGTCCAAAAAAAAATAAACACAAACAAATAAACACAAAGTCACACAAGTATACCATTTCCTAGAGATAGTCCTAAAACATACAATTTCACAATGTTTATCAAATTAAATCTAATGCATGTGCATACTTCAACAAGTGTGTGAATGTGTTTGAAAGTATACAAACGTAGTTAAATTGCTTAAGGCATACCTAGAGGGGGGATGAATAGGTTTTTACACCTTTTTCCAATCCCTTAAACAAACTCTCGTTTGTCCCTTAAGGTAACCTTACACACAACAAAATAAACCAAGAAAGACATACATAGACAATAAGAGAATATAATCATGTGCACAAGGTCTAAGTATATCACCTAGTTGTGGGAGGTATAAAAGCAAATAAACACAACAACAAATAAAGCTTGTATTTCAATAGATGTTCAACTAGTTACAAGAGTGATCAAATATCACTATACAAAAATTACAATATACAAAAGAATCAAATATACAAAAATGATTTAAAGAATGAATTCACAAATCACACTTTACAAATACTTGCTTCACTATACATCACAAGTGAGTAAAATGAAACAAGATAATAACATATACAAATAAAATATAAAAGATAGAGATAGGAAGAATTAACACAAGAGATTTTTTAACGTGGTAAAACCTCCAAGGAGGAAACATCCACGGGTTGAAATACAACCATTAGGGTACTATATATATTGGATGATAAAAATAGAGAATCCATAAAGTGACCAATCTTTAGCTCACCCAACCTAGTGGAGTCTAAGTCTACCCAACCCTATTGGGAAGTATGAGATCCCTCAATGATGCGAAACCACCATATATTGGACAACACACAAAACCAACATCGATGGAAGATTAGAAATTCCTCAAGAGTGCATACACCTCTAGTGTACCCCACTCTTTTGGAGTCTATGTCTAACCATACGCCTAGGCCTACCAATATAATAGCCAACTCCCTATCCAAGGCACTCTTACCTCTAGGGAGCCTCCCATGCATGACTATTCGAGTCCTCCCGACTCTAGCCATGACTTCTTGCTTACCTATCCGAGTCATCCCGACTCTAGGCAAGTCTTCTTGCTTGGCTATCCGAGTCATCCCGACTCTAACCAAGACTTCATGCCTTTTACAAGGACTTCCTAGTGTGATCATGTGAATGCAAATGATGCAAACAATCAAATCAACATAGAACATGTGATCAATACATTCTATGGTACAAATAGACCTAAACATGTAATATCACAAGTAATAAAGTCTAGATGCAAAATACAAGAATAAAACCTAAAGCATGTGAAAACATCAAACACATAGGCTCAAAGTCTCATTCACACATACAACACTTGAATCAAAATATATTCATGAAGTACAAGTTCAAGATGCAATCAACATACAATAAAGTGCAAGAAATATGAGATTTAATCAATCAATATTCTAGCCAAAAATATAGAGCAAGGATTCAAGATATAAATCAATCAAATCCTAGATTGCTCTAAAACACAAATAAAATTCAATAATCCTAGATTTCATTAATCAAAGGATCAAATCAAATCTCAAGGTCATTTATCACAAAATTGATTCAATCAAGTTCCAAACAACCTAAGGTGCCATTCTAATCACAATACAACTCACAAACATGTATAAAACCTAGAATCATAGAAACTAGTCCACATTTGTCTATAAATTGACTTTCAATTAGAATGATTATGAAGCTATCTTTCTTAATAGCTTTTACCAAACATAAACATACATATAGAAGAAGAAACCCCAAGCAAATTGAATGTTAAAAAGAAAGAAATCCCAAAGATTAGTCCAATACCTTTGATTTAACAGCTGGTTCGGATTTCAGTGTGGAACCACCAGAAAACTCAACCAATCAGCTACCAAACCACTTGGAAATGATAGAGAACTCAATTACAAACGTTCTCCAATTCGAATCACTCAAATCTGACTCCGGATGAGGGAGATATGATGTTTGGAAGATGAGAAAATTCAGAGGAAAATTCTGACGGGAAAATGCAATTTTTTCTTCTTGAAAATCAAATGGAGAGAGAGGAGGGAAATAAAAGGAGGAGAGAGAAGAGATTCCGGGCCAATCAGGTGAGGCCACATCACCCCAAGCCGTGGGGGGTGCGTAGGCCTCACGGAGGCAGAGAGCCCCTCTGGCCGTGGGGCCCACGGCCTCCCTCACGGCCTAGGCCAAGTGGCCTCACGGCCACTAACCTCTCTCGCGCGCTCCCTGGGTTCTTCAGCCGTATCTTGGGCATCCGAACTCCGATTTTGAATCCGTTTTTGGATTACGAACCGTGACTCTCTTATGCATGACGATGACTACACAACTTTCAAAAATGGTTGAGAAATTATCTCAGAAAATGACGATGAAGTCAACTCAACGAATGAGAACGAAAAGTAGCGTAGCTACATCGTTTGGACTCGAAACCTTATGAATGAGTAACCGAAACGACCGGAACTCAATAAGGAATCATAATAGAACATATTCAAGTCTAAATACAAAAATACGGAAACATACAAATACAAAGACACACACATATGCTAATTCCTAGACATAGTCCAAGAACATGCAATAAGCAAAGTTTGTCAAGATAGTATAAATGCATGAGCATATATTATCAAGTATGTGAATGTGTTATATCAATGATGTTTAACCATGAAGGAACACACAAAAATGCCATGTGTGTGTGTGTGCCTAGCCTTGTAAAAGATATGAGGTCTTATATTACCTTTGATGATCAATGATGCACATATCTCTTTAACGCCGACTTCTTGCAAGAATTGTGGTTGAGACATTCTTTGTCTTCTAAAATCTTCAATATATAAACCACTAAACATTACAAGAGAAACACGTTTTGATATGGAATTAATGCCAACACAAACTATAAACCTAACAGTGTTATACCAAATAAGCACAACGATGCAGGGACATATGAATGCAATGTATGTGTGTGCGGTTTGCTCAACGATGCAGGGACACACATGTATGAATTGTGTGTGTGTGCGTTTACGCCTTGCAAGATGAAGAAGAAACTTGATACCTTAGCATCCAAGTAAGCACATTTCCTCTTGAAGATGAACTTTGCATGCGACGTTGCTTTCCTTCTTTGAAGCTTGATCTAATCATGAATCACCTAAGCAACTAAGCAATATAAATAAAGAGCGTTTTGTTATGGAATCAAGCCAACACAAATCTAAAACCTAACAGAATTCGATGAGGAGATGGCCCTCATGGCATTGAAGTTTAGAAAATTTGTGAAGCTTGAGAAGAAAAAGGTTAACTCAAGAAGAAATGACTTCAAGGTGAAGACCACGTTCAAGAAATATGAAGAAGTCTCTTCCCATGTTGAAGAGCATGTGCCTAACTTCATAGCTTTTGGGGCTTCCTATGTGGAAGATAAAGATGATGGCAAAAAGGCCTTAAATGTTGACTCAATTTATGAGTGTCAAAAGCTCATTCTCAATGTGCTAAAGAAAAATGAAGAGCTCTCCAAGGAGAATGAGTCCATGAAGATGTGGAAGATTTCCTCAGTGGAAAAGATCCATGCTCTTAACGAAGGAAAACAAATTTGTGAAGTCGCACTTCATCAATCTAGGGAGATGATGTTTAAGCAATTGGAAGAAAACGCCATTCTTATCTCTCTAATGAAGACCATGGAGATGAAGTCTTCCATGGATGACTCCTTAAAGACGAACATAATATATGTGTCCAAGTATGAGAAGGAGATTGAAGATTACCATAATCGGAAGAAGGCAATGAAGGATGAACTTGCCAACAAAGACATCTTCTTGAAGATCATCAAGGAAAAAGAGATAAGGTACATTGAAGACTTGAAGAAAGCTAAGATCAAGCAACCTCAAGCTCAAGGGAAAAGACAAGCTTCATTGAAACTAATTATGCCGTGGTGTGTATAAAACTATTTAGAGGGGAGGGTGAATAGATTTTAATCCAGTTATTACCAAATTTTCGCAATTAGTCAATTTTACGAAAATAACCCAAATCTAGTCAATACAATAAATCAAGTGTAAAGTGTGGAATTTAAATGACACTTGATTTTTACATGAAAACCCTCAACAGGGAAAAACCACGGGCTAGTATGTGCGCCACACACGATCCTCGAATCCACTAATTGTAATGGTGTTTACATCCTAGATTGACCTCAACCATTCTCGACCTATAACCCACCACTACTACCCACATGCCTTTAAAAGTGAACCTAGATCAATTTGCTTGCGGCCTAAGCAACCTTAGCCACAAGTCTTGCTTCTCAATGAAGAGATCAAACAACCTATGTGAATATACAAAGATATCCAAATATGCAAGTAATGCTAGGTTACACTAAATGCTTATCTAGGATTAAAAGATGACAATTAAATCTCCTAGATATCAATTGCTATATGTCATGACATAAAGCATAGCTATATAAGATAGGTCAATCCTAAGTATAGCTATCACAATACATCACTCAATCAAAACAACACAATAATCTATATCTTGTATAATAGAATATAATCTAAGAACATACAAGTAATTAAAGAGATTTCTTGTAAAGTAAAACACTAAGATTAGATGAAATTAGTGAAAAACTTACCAAGGCATTGTGCTGAGTAAAACCCATGCAAGAAAGCATCCTAGTTATGCTAGAAGATGCTAGATAAAGTTTGACGCATATGAAAATGGTTTTGAGTGATCAAAGATGATCAAAGATAAGTTCTTGAATAAAAATCTCTCTTTGAAAATGTTCTTTGAGTCATTGGGGACAACCTAAAGTGAAGCAATGTTTATATAGGTGTCCAAATTAAAGTTACGACGTTTTGTAAAAAATAGGGGACGACTGTTGTGGGTACCACTGCCAAAGCCACAGTGGTATCCAAGCGGCGGTCTCTTAAAAAGCAGCATGTGTCAAAACGATGTGCTTACCACTGTGGCTTCCACAACGGTTATGACAGTGGTAAACGTTGTGCGTAAAACCGTTGTGCTTACTGCTATAGAAAATCATAGCGGTTAAGAGATTGGCCAAGGTATTTTACCACTGTGGCTACTGCTATGAAAGCCACAACGGTACTGACAGCGGTCACCTGGGCCAAAGCATGCCAAATGAAATATCATGCAATCTAAAGTTATTAATGGTATGGCAATCATCAAATGCATGAAAAGTCAAGAACATTAATGCACAAACATAAAAACACACAACATAAAAGAAGTATAGATATGCATGAGTTGTGTGTGTGTGCAACTAAATCTCTTTAATGCAAGTAAGCACAAGTATTTTACCTTTGGTGTGCTTCTTCTCTTGAGGTCTTGAGATGGCATTTGTTGTGCATGAGCACCAACAATCAAAAGTCTAAGCTACCCTTACATCAAACCCCACAAGTGGTTTGTCACCGAAATAAGCCAATCAAACTTTAAGGAACTTACAATCTCCCCCTTTGGCTATTTCGTGACAAAACCACCACTCACATTGATCCTCACAATAAAATAGAAACTAAAGGTCAACAATGATTTTCTATATTACAAGAGATAATTAAAAGCAAAAGTCTTTAAGTCTTCAATCTCTTGTAGAACAACCAATCCTTCTAAAAAAGTTTCTACTTTTTCCAAGATAAGTGCAATGTGAGATGATCAAGTGAAATCAAAACAAGCATTTGCATTTAAAGAAATTAAGCACAACATCATGCAATGTATGTGTAATGCAATGCTCCCCCTTAACGGGTTACTCCCCCTCAATTCATAATCTCCCCAATGTGCAAATTTGCTACTCAATTAGCAATCTCCCTTACAACATATTACTCCCCCTTTTGTCATGATATAAGCAAAAGAGTATCCCTTAACCGGGTCAATTTAGCAAAGAGAGATAGTAGCATATAAGACATTTGCATAATCATATAAGCCACTTTATGCAACTCAATTAATTGGAGAGAAACAAAGAGATTTATTTTATGAAAATGTGTGATTAAGATGCTTTGCATGCAAGACATGTTGCATTCAAGTCCAAAAATCAATAGTATTTGGCAAAACAAATGATAAAGGTTTTCTAAAGAATTCAAACCAATTTCACCATTTGTCATTAGTAAAGCAAGGATATAGAGTTATTAATCATTCAATTTTAATGAACAACTATATCCAACTTTATAAGCAAAACAAGGCATGAGCGACTTTTTGCACCTTATTCGATTTTTCCAAGTATGAAACCCGTATGATAGTAGCCATGTTCAACAAATAAAGAAATAGAGACTTTGGATTTTAAAATCCTTAAAACGGATACAAGATCCTTTATTCATTTGAGTCTCATTAGCTTTTCATACATAATTTTTGCATTTTGAAATTTGCAATCAACAATCATGCTTTTTATTTTTGAGCATGTCATAAGATTAATGCTTTTGCATTTTAAGCATGTCATGGAGATAATTATAGGTCATTCAAAGAGTACTTCAGAAGTAAATCTTCTAGTCCAAAAATGCATTTTTGAACATAAATATGACAAGGATTGCAATTGAAGCATGGTTCACACTTATTGAAGTAAAAACATATAAGCATATGTGCAACCAAGATACTCAAGCAAGTAATAAAGAAGCATAAAATTTTTCAAATATTTGCATGCAACAAGTATGCAATTTCTCTCTTTGCTTGAGTTCCCCATATGGGGTAAATTACCATATGGGGTCAATTACCACACCTTATCAATGAAGGGCATGAGGTCCTATAGACTTACCAAGTTCATTGGACTTAGTTGAACCTATGGGAGACATGATAGCATTATAGCAGATGGGTTCATCTTTTCTTATCCACTTAGGTGACACATTTTCAATCCTAGTGGTCAAAGGTTCACAAGCTCTAGATGTCAAAGGATCATGTAAATGGGTTTTATCCTTCCTAGGAACATGCATCTTAGCTCTAGCCTTTTTCTTTTCAATCATGCTTTCAACTATACGCATTTTGATATAATGAAAGCAACTTGGTCTAATGTGACCATCAATACCACAAAAATGACAAGTGGGAATAAAGTTAGGAATCATACCATTCCCTTGTGCATGCCTTGGTGTTTTCCCTTGTCATTGAGGTTATCTTGGTTGTTGGATTGGATCTTTCTATCTTTCTTGTTGACTAAGACAAGGTTGCTTGCTCGGTTGAGCTTGCATGATTAGTCTCTTCCCTTGATGGATTTTTGGTTGAGGGAAGTTAGCATGAGGAGCCCTTTTTGGTTGAGCATGAGCTTGACCTTTTGGTGCCACCTTTACTTAGGCACTTCTTGAACATTCTACTAGGTCAATCTTCTTCCTAGGGCGTTGAGGAGGAGGAGACTTCTTGAAGTCCATGCTCTTGACAAAGGTTATCTTGCTTGAAGAGGAAGCATCCTTGTCATCAATGTAGCCAAGACCTCTCTTGTCACTTGGCCTTTTTCCAACTCCCAACATGTGGTCAAACTTTTCGGTGCTTGAAGCCATCTTAGCCATTGAGGCTTTAGCTTCTTCAAGCTTTCTTTTCAACCCTTCTTCTCTCCTCTTAGATAAAGCTAACTCATCTTTTAGCTTATCTTCATCCTTCATGGATCTCACCACTTCTCCATTCAAGTGGTCAACTTGCGTTAAAAGCTCTAGATTCTCCTCCTTCAATCTTCTAATTTCTTTCTTGTTCCTTATCCTTGAGCTTTCAAACTTGATTATGTAGTCATGAAGATCTATACTCTCCACATTTCCATTTGTGGAGTGAGATGACGAATTCTCAACACTTGAGTCATCTCATATACTTTCCATCTCACCAATATAATCATTTTCCTCATCATGACCTTTACCTTGGTCACTTGATGATCCCAATGAGTAGCTACACCAACAACTTCTTTAGCTACTACTTCATCTAGTTCTTCTTTGGGATCACAAGTCAAGGCATCTTTGCCATCTTTTTCAACTTCTACACGAGTGTTGTAGGGAAAATACATGCGGCAGAAATGAAAAATTGATTTGTATAGTTTAAAAATTTTCCCTTTTAAAGAACCTTAACCCTTGACTAATTAATGTATAACAAAAGATATCGTACCTTTTTCCACGTGATGATTGATGTTGCGCTGATTGCAATCCACAAGATCTTCCAATCCAATCACGAACGTGAATCACCTAGGAGTGTGGGCTCCCTTTCTTTGAATTGTGTACATGAGGATGGATAACAAAAAACTTTTTCTTTGTTAGTCACAATAATCTTCCTAGAGAAAAACAAAGAACGTTTGGTCATGTGAGTTCTCAATCTTTTGATCGAAACTCACGTGAACCTAATTCAAAGTTGTGCACAAAGCCTTTTGATGTAAAAGCTAGTAATACACTATCGAAATAAAAACGTTTCTTCTCTCTATTTTTCTCTTGGTCGAATTTCACACTATGTTTAAGAGTTGGATTATTTTTTTTAAGCAAAAGAAATAACTCTCTCCAAGAACATTAAGGGTGGCCGAATTCTATGATGGGGTATATATATGGTGGCCGAAATCCTCACCCCAAGAGGATTAGGGCTGGCCGAAATCTTCCCCTAAAAATATTAGGGTTGGCCGAAAGCCTTTCCTAAAGAGGATTCATCCATGTAGCCAAAATCCTCCCCAAAAAAGGATTTTTGTTTCACCATAATTTCTATCAACTTTAGAATCCAAACCCTAATCCAACTCTTTAGTGTATTATCCAATAATATATTTAATATAAATTAAATTGTGACTTAATCAAATACTTCCTAATTTGACTAGATAAATAAATTCCTTTTATTTATCTACTTATCAAATAAAGTCTTTGATTCTTATTATACTACTAAAAATAGTATAACACTAAGAAACCTATTTCCTAGTTAGAAAAAGATTTTGATTTTTAATTAAATAATAAATAATTAATAAATTAATTAACTTCCATTTAATTAAATAATAAAATAATATAATATAATATGCTTATTTACTAGCCTTGCCGCCCAAGTGCATATCATGGGCCATTTATTATTTTTCCATTTTATTAAATCCATTGGACCTTAATAAAATGTCCACATGTGAACTAGACCCATTCTTACTAAAAGAAATAAATCTGCATGCCTTAATACAACTCATGCAAGATGCCGGCTTCAAAGAGAAAAGTGCTTCTTCGGTCTACAAATGTATATAAGACCTCATTTCTCTTACAAGGCTAGGCACACACACACACACATGGCATTCATATGTGTCCCTATATGGTTGAACATCATTTATATATCACTTTCACAAACTTGGTAATGTATGCACATGCATTAGATTTAATTTGATAAACATTGTAATTTGCATGTTCTGGGACTATGTCTAGGAAATGACATACATGTGTGATTTTGTGTGTATATGTTTCTGTATTTTTTGTTTTGGACTTGAACATGATCTCTTATGATTCCTTATTGAGTTCCGGTCATTTAGATTACTCATTCATTAGGTTTCGAGTCCAAACGATGTAGCTACGCTACTTTTCGTTCTCATTCAATGAGTTGTTTTCGTCGTCGTATTCCGAGATGATTTCTCAACCTTTTCTCAAAGTTTCGTAGTCTTCGTTGGGCATGAGGGAGTCACAATTTGTAATCCGAAGATGGATTCAAAATCGGAGTTTGGAGGCCTGAATATGGTCGAAGAACACGAGAGGTGCACGAGAGGGATGTGCATGGCCAAAGGCCATGCCTTGGCCACCACGTGTGGAGGCCGTGGGTCACATGGCCAGACCAGCCCTCTGGTCCTGTGTGGCACACGCGCCCCACAAGGCCAGGAGCTGATGTGGCAGCTCTTGGTTGGCCAGTTCCCTTCTCTCTCTCTCTTCCTTTTAAATATTTCCAATTCCCTCCATTTCATTTCAAGAAGAAAAAGTTTGAAATCACACCAGAATTCTCTCCAATTTTTCTCACCTTCCAAACACCATAACTTTCTCATACAAAGTTGGAATTGGTTGATTCAAGTTGGAGATTGTTCATAATTGAGTCCTCTACCTTTTCCAAGTGGTCTTGCAGCCGTTTGATCAATTTTCGTGGTGGTTTTACTTAGAAAAACGAACCAGCTCGTGATTGCAAAGTAGTGTTCATATCTTTGAGATTTCTTCTTTTATAACCTTCAATTTGCTTGGGGTTTCTTCTTCTATATGTATGTATATGTATTGTGAATGCTATTGAGGCTTCATAAACAATATTAATCAAAAGTCTAATTAGAGCCATATGTGAACTAGTTTCTTAGATTTTAGGTTTTTCACATGTTTGAGAGTTGTATTGTGATTAGATTGATATCTAGGATTATTTGTGACTTGATTGAATCTTTTTATGATTAATAATCCTTGAAATGTGTTTTGATCATTTAATTGATAAAATCTAGGATTAATTCAATTGTATGTGTATTTAGAGACAAATAGGAATTAATTGATTATTCAATATATCCTTGCTCTATCTTGAAAATATAAACTTGCGTGTGTCTAAACAACCTATGGGGGGGTGGGGGGGTGAATGGATTGTTAATCGATTATTACAATTTTTTTGATTACTCAAAATTAATCACTATTAACCCAATTCAACAAACAATAATAAAGTAAAAGTGCGGAAATAAGAACACTTGATTTTTACGTGGAAACCCTCAACAGGGAAAAACCACGGGCTATTATGTGCGCCACACACGAACCTCGAATCCACTAATTGCAATGGTGTTTACAACATAGGTTGACCTCAACCTCTCACGGTCTATAACCCACCACTACTACCCGCAGGCCTTTAAAAGTGAACCTAGTCCAATTTGCTTGAGCACTACACACCAGTAGTCACAAGACTTAATTCTCAATGAAGAGATCAATAACCTATATGAATATATGACAATATCCAAAATGCAAATAGTGCTAGGCTACACTAAATGCTTAACTAGATGTTATAATGCAAATCAACACTCTAGCTATCAACAATGCCTACATGAGGACTCAATTAGATGCAAAGAGACTCTAGCAACCTAATTGTCAACAAACAAGCCAATTCAACATATGTTGTCAATAATCATGGCAAGAACTAAAAACATGCAATTAACTAATGCAATCAAGGAATTGTCAATCAAAAGCCAATCAACACAAGTTGTCAATGAACATGGCAAGAACAATAAGTGCAATTAACAAATGCAATTAATGAGTCCTACAATCAATGTCTAAATGAAAATCATGTAGATTTAGCTAAAGGGCAAAATGGTCCTAAAAGCTAGTTATCAACAAACAACTCATCTCAACCAAAATCAAAGACTCAATCATGTTATAAACAACATTAAGTAATGAGTCATGCATTTAATTAACAACTAAATGCTAATCCTAGGCAAACATGTCATAAATATAAACCAAAGAGATGTAGAACATGTAGAGATTACCTAGTCAAAGAAATCAACAAAACCATGCTTGGATGATGCTAGATGCTCATGAGAAGTGGTTTGGTTGAGTAAATGTGAGTTCTTGGGAGATTCTCTCTCAAGGGTTTGAGTTTCTCTCACTTGAATCTGATTTTAACCTCTCAAAAACGAGCTAGGGAGAAGATGGTATATAAATAGTAGCCCTAGATGAAGTGACGTTGTTTTTAAATTTTTTTACCTAAAAGTGCACAATCGGCTATTTCAATCGGCGGTCAGGCCGTCGATTCAGAACCGCTGAATTCGAACCATCAAAACTGGAATGGATCGACCGTAGAATTAAGGCCGCCGATGCAAACCGTTGAATTTGGGACAGAAACCCCATATTCCAAACGGCGGTTAATTTGGCGGTCAGGCAGTCGATAATGACCGTCGATTTCTGACCTATTTTGAAAATCGAACAGGTCGAAAAAGGGTGGTTTCAATCGGCGGTCATGCCGTCGATCACAAACCACCGTCTCACCAATGGTGGTGAAATCAAAGAGAAGCGAAGAGCATTTTTTGATGGCAGTCTTCGTGCAACACCATGCACATGCGTGTACGTTTCTGAAAAACTTCGACAAACGAATTACCTCACACTTAAATCTAACAATGAAGTGCAAGTGTGGGTGTGAGAAAATAACATGCATGGAAAGAGATGGAATCATGAATAATCACCAAGCATGTGACACATAACAAACATGCAATATAAGAAAATGCATAAGTGTGATGATAAAGCATATAAACACACAATTATGATAAACACAAATGCAATCATAAAAAATGCAATATGAAAGTGTGTGTGTGCAACTAATCTCTTCAATAAGGGTTAAGCACAAGTGATTATACCTTCAATGAGCTTCAATGAGCTCTTGTGCTTGAGGGCTTGAACTCCAAAAGCTTGATCACAAGCAAGGAAGCCCTAAACTACCCTTACATTTTGAACCCCCAAAATGTGGTTTGTCATGAAATAAGCCAATCAAAATTAAGGAACTTACAGTCTCCCCATTTGGCTATTTCATGACAAAACAACCACTCACAAAAAAATCCTCACAAAAAGAAAACAAAAGCTATTGGTCAACAAAAGTAGATTCTACACTACAATAAGAGAAACCTAAGATACTAAGTCTTCAAGGTCTTCAATATTTTCGTAGATCATCATACCTACACACAATAGCAAGAAAGCACTTTCCAAGATCAAGTGCATGTGAGGTGATCAAATATAAAATGCATTTGCACTCAATAAAGCAATATAAAGAAATACATGTGCAATGCTCCCCCTAAAAGGTTACTCTCTCTCAAGGCTTCCCCTCAAAGCATACACAATGCATACACAATGCTCCCCCTATATCTCTCAAGACTTCTCCCCATTTTTGTTATGAGATAGGCAAAGGAGCTCCCCCTATCGGGTTGCTTTAGCAAAGAGAGCTACTAGCACAAAAGGCATTTGCATAATCGTATAAATGAACTTTATGCAACTCAAGTAATTGAGAGAGATTCAATGAGTTTTATTTGAACGAAAAATGTGTGACAAAGATGCTTTGCAAGCAAGACATGTTGCATTCAAGTTCAAAATCAATGGTATTTGGCAAAACAAACATCAAAAGGGTTTCTAAGTGAATTCAAACCAATTTGTACCCTTTTGTCATGAGCAAATAAGATATAGTTTTTTTTAAAAAAAAGATATTTTCGAGTTGAGAGCAACTATATCAATCTTTAAAGGCAAACCAAGACATGGATTCAAAAATCCTATTTGATTTTTCCGGATGAAACATCCGTATGATAGTAGCCTTGTTTACACCTTTAAAAAGAGAGAGAAGACTAATTTGGATATAAAATCCTTATTGATTGAATGGATACTAGATCCTTATTTATTTTAGTCTTCTCATTTCCTTTTCACACATTTTGCATATAAGCAAACAAAAACATATCATGCATATCATTTTAAGCATGTCATAAAATTCTCATATCATGGAGATAAATTATGGGTCATTCATATGTACTTTCCCAAAAAACTCTCCTAGTCCAAAAATGCATGTTTGAGCATAAATATGACATGGATTGCAAGTAAAGCAATTGTGCACACTTATTAAGAGAAAGGAACATATAAGCATATATGTGCAACCAACAATCTCAAGCAATTATCTAAAGAGCATAAATTTAATCAACTTTTTGCACATGGCAAATCATGCAAGTTTGCTCTCATTGCTTGAGCTCCCCTCATAGGGTCAATTCCAACCAAGTCAAAAGGAGGCATGAGCCCCTATAGACTTACCAAGTCCATTGGACCTAGTAGCATCTACGG
This sequence comes from Acer saccharum, assembly GCA_030490815.1. NCBI lineage: Eukaryota > Viridiplantae > Streptophyta > Magnoliopsida > Sapindales > Sapindaceae > Acer > Acer saccharum. The sequence continues at coordinate 20,560,975 of CM059873.1, forward strand.
ATATCACATTGGCACAATGGCAAGCGGTTTCATTCTTTCTAACCCACCTAGGTTCCACTTTATCATTTCTATTGGTCATAGACATGTTTCTAAGTTCCCTAGGTTTATGCAAACTTGCTCTCTTTTTCAACCGTTTTTCTTTCATGCTCTCTAACCTACACCTCTTAATGTATTGAAAGCAATTTGGTCTTAAGTGATCAATCATACCACAAAAATGACAAGTAGGTACAAAGTAAGAATTTATACCATTGCAATGTGATCTCATCGAGGCATTGCCATGTTGATGAGGTTGTCTTTGATGGTGCATCGGTTTGCTTCTCTTTGGAGCTTAAGTCGATTGGTGGCACCTTTGTGGTCTAGCTTGTTGAGGTGGTTAAGCTGGTTGAACGTGCCTCTTTGGTTGAGCAAAGCTTAGGTGTGGAGCTCTTGAATGTTGAGATTGAGCTTTACCCTTTGTTGCCATCTTCATTTGGCCATTCTTGGATGACTCTCCAAGATCAATCTTCCTCATAGGGTGTTAAGAAGGTGAAGTTAAGCTTTTTCCTTGAGCTTGAGGTTGCTTGATCTTAGCCTTCTTCAAAACTTCTAGATACCTCATCTCTTTATCCTTGAAAATCTTCAAATGAGCCCTCTTAGAAGATTCACCCACTTCAAGAGTCTTCTTGTGGTAAGAAGATTGAGGGGGTAATTTAGGAACAATTTCCTTCACAAAAGTTGTCTTGTTGGATGATGGTGTGACTTCCTCATCAACAAACCCTAGGCCTCTCTTGTCACTAGGCATCTTCCCACAACCTAGCATAATGTTGAGCTTCTTCGTACCCGAAGTGAATTTAGCAAGTGACATCCTTGCTTCTTCAAGCTCTTTCTTCAATTTGTCCTCATTTTCTTTGACAAGTTTTACTTCCTCATCTAAGAGAATCACCTTTTGTCTTAGTTGAAGATTATCTTCCTTCAACACAAAAATCTCCTTCTTTTTCTTCTTCAAGGAGTCATGAAAGAATGTCATAAAATCCTCATAACTCATTCTTTCCTTGTTGCCAAAACTCTCCAAGTCGGAGTTATTGTCATCACATGACTATGAGCAACACTCATCACATTGCCTCTCACTAATTGAGTCAACTTCCTCATCAAGACCTTTGCCTTGGCCATTTGATGTCATACAAGCAACTTCCCTTTGCGTAGCTACAACAATCACACTTCTAGCTACATTTTCATCTACTCCTTCTTCAAGGTCACAAATAGAGGCATTTTTGCTTTCATCTCCAACATCCACATGAAAGGCTCCAAAGGCCGTGTAGTAATTTGCAAGCTCTTCATCAGTTGAAGAATCTTCTACACTCTCACTATCACTTGATGAGGTGGCCATCTCCTTTCCATTTCTCTTGTTCTTTAAGTTACCACAAACCTTGGAGATATGACCATATCCTCCACATTCAAAGCATTGAATGCCTTTTCTTGAAGACTTCTCTTGGCTTGGCTCAACCTTCTTGTAGTCATTCTTTTGTAGCCTCAAGAACTTTTTGAATCTCGTCACCATTTGAGCCATGTCTTCATCCAAGTCATAATCCTCCTTTTCGACTTTGGAGGTCTTCAAGGCTATTCCATTTTGCTTCTTAGGAGGTGAGGTTGTAAGAGCCTTTCTTGACTCATAGGCTTGGAGCCTTCCAATCACTTCACTCAGCTTCATCATCTTGAAGTCACTATTCTCTTCCAGCCCCGTCACCTTGGATTCAAATCTAAGAGGTAGTGACCTCATGAACTTTTGCTTGATCCACCTATCTGAGTATGGGTCACCTAGTTGATGGCTTTGATTGACAATGTCCATCAACTTCACTTGAAAGTCATTGAAGCACTCATGCTCTTCCATCTTAATAGTCTTGAATAGAGTTTGGAGCACTTGGAGCTTAGAGTCTTTCACCACTTCGGTTCCCTCATGTGCATTTTTGGTGATTTGAATGAGTTTATATTGACTCTCATCCATTGCACTAAGCAAGGCATGCATGGCCTTGTTGTTCCACTTTGAAGCTTCAAACTCTTAATCAAAAGTCTAATTAGAGACATATGTGAACTAGTTTCTTAGATTCTAGGTTTTTCACATGTTTGAGAGTTGTATTGTGATTAGATTGATATCTAGGATTATTTGTGACTTGATTGAATCATTTTATGATTAATAATCCATGAAATATGTTTTGATCCTTTGATTGATAAAATCTAGGATTAATTCAATTGTATGTGTATTTAGAGATAAATAGGAATTAATTGATTATTCAATATATCCTTGCTCTATCTTGAAAATATAAACTTGCGTGTGTCTAAACAACCTAGAAAGGGGGGGGGGGGGGGGGCGGGGGGGGGTGGGGTGAATGAGTTGTTAATTGATTATTACAAATTTTTTGATTAGTCAAAATTAATCACTATTAACCCAATTCAACAAACAATAATCAAGTAAAAGTGCAGAAATAAGAACACTTGATTTTTATTGGAAACCCTCAACAGGGAAAAACCACGGGCTGTTATATGCGCCACACACGAACCCCGAATCCACTAATTGCAATGGTGTTTACAACCTAGGTTGACCTCAACCTCTCACGGTCTATAACCCACCACTACTACCCGCAGGCCTTTAAAAGTGAACCTAGTCCAATTTGCTCGAGCATTACACACCGGTAGTCACAAGACTTAATTCTCAATGAAGAGATCAATAACCTATATGAATATATGACAATATCCAAAATGCAAATAGTTCTAGGCTACACTAAATGCTTAACTAGATGTTATAATGCAAATCAACACTCTAGCTATCAACAATGCCCACATGCACATACATGAGGACTCAATTAGATGCAAAGAGACTCTAGCAACCTAATTGTCAACAAACAAAGCCAATTCAACATATGTTGTCAATAATCATGGCAAGAACTAAAAACATGCAATTAACTAATGCAATCAAGGAATTGTCAATCAAAAGCCAATCAACACAAGTTGTCAATGAACATGGCAAGAACAATAAGTGCAATTAACAAATGCAATTAATGAGTCCTACAATCAATGTCTAAATGAAAATCATGTAGACTTAGCTAAAGGGCAAAATGGTCCTAAAAGCTAGCTATCAACAAACAACTCATCTCAACCAAAATCAAAGACTAAATCATGTTATAAACAACATTAAGTAATGAGTCATGCATTTAATTAACAACTAAATGCTAATCCTAGGCAAACATGTCATAAATATAAAACAAAGAGATGTAGAACATGTAGAGATTACCTAGTCAAAGAAATCAACAAAACCATGCTTGGATGATGCTAGATGCTCATGAGAAGTGGTTTGGTTGAGTAAATGTGAGTTATTGGGAGCTTTTCTCTTTAGGGTTTGAGTTTCTCTCACTTGAATCTGATTTTAAGCTCTCAAAAACGAGCTAGAAAGAAGATGGTATATAAATAGTAGCCCTAGATGAAGTGACGTCGTTTTAAAAAGATTTACCTGAAAGCGCACGATCGGCAGTTTCAATTGGCGGTCAGGCCACTGATTCAAAACCGCTGAATTCGAACCGTCAAAATTGGAATGGATTGATGGTAGAATTATGGCCGCTGATGCAAACCGTCGAATTTGGGACAGAAACCCCATATTCCAAATGGCGGTTAATTCGACAGTCAGGCCGCTGATAATGACCGTCGATTTTCGACCTATTTTGAAAATCAAACAGGTCGAAAAAGGGCGGTTTCGATCGACGATCAGGCCGTCGATCACAAACCGCCGTTTCACCAATGGTGATGAAATCAAAGAGAAGCGAAGAGCATTCTCTGAGGGCGGTCTTCGTGCAACACCATGCACACCAACGTACACGCGTGGACGTTTCCGAAAAACTTCGGCAATCGAATTACCTCACACTTAAATCTAACAATGAAGTGCAAATGTGGGTGTGAGAAAATAACATGCATGGAAAGAGATATAATCATGAATAATCACCAAGCATGTGACACACAACAAACATGCAATATAAGAAAATGCATAAGTGATGATAAAGCATATAAACACACAATTAAGATAAACACAAATGCAATCATAATAAAATGCAATATGAAAGTGTGTGTGTGCAACTAATCTCTTCAATAAGGGTTAAGCACAAGTGATTATACCTTTAATGAGCTCTTATGCTTGAGGGCTTGAACTCTAAAAGCTTGATCACGAGCAAGGAAGCCTTAAACTACCCTTACATTTTAAACCCCTAAAATGTGGTTGGTCATGAAATAAGCCAATCAAAATTAAGGAACTTACATATCTATTGGCTAGAATATTCATTGAACACATTTTGTGATTCTAGCATTTTTATGTACATTTATAACATCTTGAATTTGTGCTTCATGTATATGAATTATTCAAGTGTTATTTGTGTGAATGAAACTATGAGTTTTATGTGTTAGGTGTTTTCACATGCTGTAGGTTTTTATTCAAGTTTTGCATCTAGACTTTTATTACTTGTGTTATCACATGTTTAGGTCTAGTTGTTCCATGGAATGTATTGATCACATGTTCTATGTTGAATTGATTGTTTGCATCATTTGCATTCACATAATCACATTAGGAAGTCCTTGTAAAAGGCATGAAGTCTTGGTTAGAGTCGGAATGACTCGGATAGCCAAGCAAGAAGTCTTGTCTAGAGTCGGGAGGACTCGGATAGGCAAGCAAGGATTCATGGCTAGAGTTGGGAGGACTCGGATAGTCATGCATGGGAGGCTCCCTAGAGGCATGAGTGCCTCGGATAGGGAGTTGGCTTGTATATTGGTAGGCCTAAGCGTATGGATAGACATAGACTCTAAAAGAGCGGGGTACATGGGATGTGTATGCACATTTGAGGAATTTCTAATTTACCATCGATGTTGGTTTTGTATGTTGTCCAATATATGGTGGCTTCGCATCATTGAGGGATTTCGTACTTTCCAATAGGGTTGGGTAAACATAGACTCCAATAGGAAGTTGGTCAAGGTTGGTCACTTTTGAGGAATTTCTAATTTGCCATCCAATATATATAGTACCCAAGGGTTGTAGTTTAACCCATGGATGTTTCCTCCTTGGAAGTTTTACCACGTTAAAAAATCTCTTGTGTTAATTCTTCATATCTTTCTCTTATATTTGTATATGTGTATGTTGTTATCTTGTTGTATATTATTCACTTGTGATGTATATTGAAACAAGATTTTGTAAAGTGTAATTTGTGAACTTATTCATTTAATCTTATTTGTAATTATAATTCTTTTGTATATTGTAATTCTTGTGTATAGTGTTATTTGAGTATACTTGTAATACATCGAACAAATATTGAAATACAAGTATTCTTTGTTGTTGAGTTTATGTGTTCATATACCTCATACAACTAATTGATATTCATAGACTATGCTTAAATGATCACATGCTTAAATTGTCTATGTATGATTTCTTGGTTTATGTGTTGTATGTAAGGCTACCTTGAGGGACAAACGTAAGTTTGTTCAAGGGTTTGAAAAAGGTGTAAAAACCTATTGACTCCCACTCTAGGTATGCTTTAAGCTATTTAACTACGTTTGTATACTTTCAATTGGTATCAGAACGGGTAATCGAATGGCACTCGACGAGATCTAGGTTATACTTACTAGTGAATTGCTTAGGTTTTTGAAGTATGGTTTTCCAAGATGACATGATGATCGAAGGGGCTTCGAATTCTAGACCTCCTTTTCTCAAGGGTCACAACTACGGGTTTTGAAAATTGAGGATAAAGGCTTACATTCGCTCTATTGAAGAGAGAGCTTGGATGACTGTGGAAGAAGGTTACCTTGCTCCTAATAAGAGTGAAAATGGAGTGACTGTTTCCAAGCCTAAGAGTGAGTGGTCTTCTAATGAGTTTGAGTTAGCAAAATGGCATCATCGGGCGGTGAATGCTATTTTCGAAGGTGTTGATAGTAGGCAATTTTCCTAAATTCAAAACCTAGAAACCGCAAAGGATGCGTGGGAAGCTCTCCAAGTCTCCAATGAGTGGACTAAAGTGGTGAAGAAGTCTCGTCTTCAATTGCTCACTTCCCAATTTGAAGTTTTGCAAATGGGTGAGGAAGACAAGTTTGTTGACTTCTAAGACAAGCTACTAGACATCGCCAACCAATGCAAGCTCTTGGTACTCCTATCTCCGGTGAGAGGCTAAATTGGAAGATTCTTAGATTTCTTCCAAAGAGGTTCAAAGCCAAGGTTATCGCCATTGAAGAGAGCAATGACGTTGACTTCATGAGCTTAGATGAGTTGCTAGGTTCTCTTCAAACCTTTGAGGCGTGCATGAAACCGAAGGCTAAGAACAAGGGTTTAGCTCTCATGGTTGTCAAGGAAGCTAGTAGTAGCGATGATGACAAGGAGATGGTTTTATTGGTTAGGAAGTGAAACAAATATTGCACGGTGTGTATAAAACTATCTAGAGGGGGGGGTGAATTGATTTTAAACGTATTACCCAATTTTTCGTGTGAAGTCAATATTACGAAATTACCCCTAACTAGATAAAGCAATAAATCAAGTATAAAATGGTGCGAAAATTAAATAACACTTGATGTTTACGTGGAAACCCTCACGGGAAAAACCACGGGCTGTTATGTGCGCCACACACGGACCTCGAATCCACTAATTGAAATGATTACAACCTAATCCCAGTTTAATGATCTAATCCCGATCAATAATCATCACAACTACCTAATCCCGGTATGAGTGGACCTAGTCCAATTGCTTGTGATTTAAGCTACCTAATCCCGATAGCAACACAATACTTAGTTCTCAATGAAGAGATAATAGAGCCTATGTGAATATGTATGAATATTCAAAGAGCAAATAAAGCTAGGAAACCTTAGATGCTTATCTAGGATGATTAGATGTTAATTGATGCAATCCTAGATATCAATAGCTAAATGACATGTCAAATAGATTAGCTAAACATAGATTATGAAAACCTAGATAGCTATCACAATACAACACTCAATCAATACATCACAAATAATCTCTATCTTGTATTTAGCATATGATCTAAAAACATACAAGTAATTAAAGAGAAGTCGTAATATGAAAAACACTAAAATTAGATGAAGTTAGTGAAAAACCATGCATGGATGCATCCTATATGATCATGGATGATCCTAGATGAACTTTGATGAACAAGGAATGACTTTGAGTGAAGAAAGAAGAGTTCTTGTGAATTTGTTTCTCTTGAAATATGTCCTAAGGGAAAAATATGATTTTTGGACTCTTAAAAACAACCTAAAATGAAAGAGGCATATATATAGGGTCTCATGATGAAGTGGAGTCATTTTGAAAAATGAACCCTGTTTTTGCCTTGGGCGCTATACGTACAGCAACCGATTAAAATCGATCAGGTCTATATAGTGCTAAGCCTCAATTCCCATTAGGTATCAGGTGGGCGCTCTACATAGAGCGCTTCTGTAGAGCGACCGTACAGCGCCTACCTACTGGAAATGCTCGCGACAGCGCATCAGCTCAATATTTGAGCGCTCCGAAACATGACCAAACGATATCGAAACCTTTCATATGATATATCGTTGGAAAGGTATGGAAGTATACTTTTTACTCCAATTTATGGAATGACATTTCAATGTCTATAGAAAAAGTTATGGTCAATAGAGTGACCAAAGATCAGATTCGGATCACAGCAGTGATGCCCTATTTTAGTGGTCACTTTGGAAATTTTAAAACCAATCCAAACGGTCATGAAATATTATGAATAATATACCATTGGAAAGGTATAGGTGTCTAGTTTTCCCAGAATTTCACAAAACTCAATTTCAATCTTTTTATAAAAAGTTATGGTCATAATACCATACAAAGGTCAGTTTTAAAAAATATATAAATCATTGAAATTCAATCTTTTGAAACTAGACACTTTACTCCAAAAAACCAAACCAAAAACTACCACTTATCCAAGAGAAGAATGAGACCTTCTCAAGTGGTCAACTGTCACGCTAAGACATGCACACCATCATGCAAGCGCGGACGTTTCCGATCAATATCAGGAAATGAATTACAAGACACATACACACACAACAAGATATATCAACAAGGTGCTAGTGTGTAATGTGACATGTGAAGAGTATGCACACAAATACAAGTATGCTAAGTGTGTGTGTGCAATCTAAATCTCTTCAACGAAAACTAAGCATTAGAGATATACCTTTGGAGTGCTTGTCAACCTTGAGGACTTGAGAGGGTCTTTAAGCTTGATCATGAATCACCTAAGCTACCCTTACATTCAATCCCCAATATGTGGTTTGTCCATGAAATAAGCCAATCAAGATATGGGAATCCTTATAGGAAGTTTAGGAAGTTCATGAGGAAAGGTGCCAAGCCAAGTGGCAAGTACTCAAGGGATAAGGAAGTCAAGAAATCCCGTACTCCACCTCATGAGAGGAGTGGTCATGCTAAGAGCAGTAGAAAGGTCCAATGCTTCAAGTGCAAGAAGTTAGGACATTATGCTTCGGATTGTCGAAGTGGGGATTCTAAGAAGGACAAGAAGGGAAAAGCTATGGTAGCTACATGGAGTGAAGATGATGACTCTAGTGATGAGGAGAGCTCTAGTGATGAGTCTTCTAGTGAGGAAGAGTTGGTGAGTAACTTTGTTACATTCACGGCCTCTCACTCTATCCTAGAGGATGTATGTCAAGATTCGTTGGAGAAGGAGGATGATCTAAATCATCAAGAATGCTTAAGTGAAGATTCTACTATCATTGATCTTTTGGCTAAGATGAATTGTCTTGAAGAAAATTTGAAGATAGCTTTAAGAGAGATTGATTAGAAGGATAATTTGATCAAGATACAAGTGGATGAGTTTGTTTCAACTACTCGGAGGTCTTGGGTGAAAAGAATGCTCTTGCCAAGAAGCATAGAGAAGTTGAGGGGATTGTTCTTGAAAATGATAGGATCATCTCTAGTTTATCCTTAGGAAGCTCAAGCAACACGGTAGTTGAGGAGAAGCTCATAGAAGCATCACTTCCTACAAGCAAGGTCATTGTTGAAAAGAAAGCTCCTAAGAAGAGACGTTCCAAGAAAAAGAGCAAGTTGAAGAACAAGGTACCCTTTGAGACTCCCATTTGTGCTTCTCCCATCCTGGAAGGTAAAATCTCTACTTTTGTTCCCATATGTCATTTTTGCAATACCGTAGGCCATATCAAGCCCAAGTGCTTTAAATTAATTGAATATTGCAACATAAAAAATGCATCTAGGGATAGAGAGATTGGACTTCATTGAAGCTTTTGAATATGGAAAGCATGATAATGTCACAAAGCATGTTAAGAATGTCCGGAATGTGAAGAATGGAAACCTTGCAAAATCTAACAATGCATGTGTTGCTAAAAATGTTGAAAAGAAGAGTATCAATGATATTATTGTGAATCAAGTTGTGGAAGAACTTTACTCTAGATTTAACATTGTTGTCAAAGAGAATCTTGATAATGTTTGTGTAGGTCCACCCAAGACAAAATTTGTCAAGGGTGAGTGCTCTTATCAATAGTGTAAGTTGCACATGTGTGTTAGCTTTAAGATTAGTGTTTAGTTGTTAAGAAGCTTAGTTTAGTTGTTTTGTATCTCTACAACTGGACATGAACTTAGCTATCTCACATTTTTGTTATGATAGTCGAAATATATTGATTAACTTTTTGAGAAGTTGTTTTATGATATCTATATGGTGATAATCATGTTAAGATTTTTAGAGAAAGTCATTTTTTTTGTTTGAGTTGAAATGCTTAGTCTTTAGTCTCTTGGGATCAACACATCTATAACTTGTAGTCATGAGGACTTACAAGCCAAGAGGACTCATAAAAAGGGTGAAGGCCTTGCATTTGATGAAAATAGCTTGCGAATGTATCTCTATATCATTTTGCTTGCTTCGTTATCTTTTCATCTCTCAACTCATTGTGTGTATCATTTCATGAAGCATGTCATTCTTGAGAACTAATATAATGTTTATATGGTTCTTGTTGACATTTGCTAGTCTAAGATCTTTTGGTGATAATTGTTCACATTGATCTTAATCATGATGTGTGTTATTGTTTGTATGATTGTTGAGTGGCAAGTTTTTGAAAAATATGCTTCATATTCTTTGAAAGCTACTCTCTTGAGAAGTAGAGATCTTAAGTAAGTCTCTTTACTTGCTTTTTGATCATGTGCTTTTAAGCCATAAAACTTGGTTTCTAAAATGCACTTTGCTTTTCTTATATGTTTGGTTAAGTGTGTTGAGTTTGATTAATGTAAGTATGGATATAACTTGAAGTCCTAAGGACTAGTACATTTAAAAATGACCAATAGTCAGTATCCATTTACTTCTACAACATAGAACTCAATGGGCACCCTCATGGAAAGGGCTACACACCTTGGTTGTGAAGCCACCCAATGTAGGAAAGGGCTACGCCATTGTGATGAGTGAAAGCCGACATGAGATGTATATGTTTATGTTTGTAAAAAGTCAAAGAAGTGTTGAAATGAATCATTAAAAAAAAAAAATCTTTGATTCAAGCCTAAAACTTTTCAAAAAGGCTTATGGAGTATAGTTGAAAAGTCAAATTAGCTCGGGTTGTCAAATAAAAATGGATTGACGAGCCACATCCACACACTTCGCTCACATATTGAGATCTATTCATTTTAAAAGCAAAATTTCAGATGATGATCGGTTTGACCTTTATACGGAAAGGCTTGAGATGAATAGATGTTGAAAATGTTTGCATGTTTGATTTTCAAAATACTTCCTTTTATATACTTGAAGCAAAATCTTCACACACTCACATTTTCTTATTTGGTATATTAATACTTTAGCAATTTTTGAAGATATATGAGAGTAATTGAAAATCTTAGTGTAACTCTCATTGATTTATGAAGCTTATTTGAAAAATCTAATATAAATTGCTAGTGATGTGAATGTGTGGCGATACATGTGAACAATTGTCTATCTAGATGCTAGATGGGGCATTTATCAAGGGGGAGCATTATATGTTATGTTTTGTTCTCTTGTATGATTTGTTCACATGATTCTTCAAAATTGTTGTTTGTTGGCATTATTCTTATTTTTGATAAATCTTGGAGATGCTATGATAATTTCTTATATGCATGTTGATTTGTTCAAAAATGATGTTTTTGCCTTTGTATATGTTTATTGGTCACTAACTTGTTTCTATGTTTCCACTCATTTTGTTTTTAGTGTTTGTGTGATACAAGGTCATGGGTAGGGATGGCAATTAAACCCGAACCCGTGGGATCTGCTCGAACCCAACCCGCTTAAAGAGGGTTTGGGTTGGGACAAGTGTACCCGTGGGCGGGTTTGGGTTTGAAAAATGTACTCGTCACGGTTTCGGGTATGGATTTGGAAAAAAATCCATACCGATACCCGCGAACAATAAAAATTATATAATATTTTATTATTTAAAATATTATAAATTTAAACTCCAATAAAAACTTTTTAATTATATAGAGAATAAAATGTAAACATTTCAATCTATTAAGTGTTTTTATTCTTTAAAATTATAATATTTCATATATTTAAATAATATAGAAATAATTTTTTTTTTAAAAAATTGGTGGGTTCGCAGGTTTTACCCATGGACCCACTTGTTTCACGGGTTCGTGGGCGGGTTTGGGTGTCCCCCAAACCCACGGGTAAAACCCGAACCCAAACCTGTTTATTTTCATGGGTTCGCGGGCGGGTTTGGTAGACACAAAGTTTCGCGGGTTTGGATTTTGATTTTGCCAAACCCGCCCAAACCCGCCCCATTGCCATTCCTAGTCATGGGAAAGGCTAAGAAAGTTGGTTCTTCTAACCCTTCGAATCCTATTGACAAGTCTAAGTCTACTTCTTCGTCCAAGGTTTCCAAAGCTAGCAAGGTGAAAAGTTTGGGAATTTTTGGAAGCAAAAAGATTATTCAAGAAAGAGGTATAGACTTGAACTCTTGTATTGACTCTTATTTTCATAAGGTTATTGTAAGGATTCCCGTTGTTTTTAATTGGCTTATTTCGTGATCAAACCATATGTGGGGATTCTTTGTAAGGGTAGTTTTGATGTTGTTGTTATTGCATTAGGCCCTTTGAAGACCTCATTATTGACAAGCACCAAAGGTAATACTCTAAGTGCTTACTTGTCTTGAAGAGATAGTTGCACACACTCACAACTCATGCATATGTTTAATCTTTGTATGTTGTGTTTCTTTTTGTTGTGCATCAATGCCTATTTACATCTCTTCTTGCTTGTTATTATGATTGCATCTTGTGTTGATAATATCATAGCATTTAGGCTTTTTGGATGCATCTTAGTTTACCTTTGTACCCCTTGCATGATTGCTTGTGGGGTTCAAAGTTGTGGGCTGTGCGCTAGTCCACCTGCGCCTGTCGTCCAGTGCTGCTCACCGGCGTAAAACGCCCAGTGGCGTGCCGCTGGTCCTGTGCTAGTCCACACCAGCGCAAGGCCACCAGCGCTGATCGCCCAGTATGGCTCCGTTGGACTGGCGCTTGTGCAAGCGCGTGTCGTCAAGAGCCCACGCAAAAATGTGCTTGTGCGCTGGTCCTGCGCCTGTCGTCCAGCGCATGTCCACCAGCGCACAGAGCAATTTTCTGGCGCGTTTTCAAAACGACCTCAGTTCACTTATGGCCTCTATATATATGCTAACTTGATTTTAGGTCACCAACAAGAGTTCTTATTCATGCTTCATACTTAGGATATTTTTCAAGAGAAGAAAAATACACAAAGAACTCATTTTTAATTACTCAAACACTTTTTCATGATCATCAATCATCATCTAGCATCATCTTAGATCATCTAGATGTCATCTTACATGGAATCTTCATCATACTTTGCTTGGTAAGCTTTTCACTAATATCTTACATATTTTGTGTTTCTCTTATCTAGCAATCTCAATTAATTACTTGTTTGTTATTTTGTATGCTTTGGATACAAGATTGAGATTAGTATGATGTATGTTTGAGAAGTTGTATTGTGCTAGAATATTAGGTTTTGTGCTTAATATTGATTAGCTAAACTAATTGACATGTCATTTAGTTTTGATATCTAGGATTGTTCTTAATTGCATATTAATCATCTTAGATAAGCATATAGGGTTTCCCTTGCTCTATGTTGCATTTTGGATATTCACATATATTCACTTAGGGTTGTATTCTCTTCTAGAGAAAGTAAGTCTTGTGTGTAGCAACCGGGATTAGGTTGCTTAGATCGCAAGCAAATTGGACTAGGTTCACTCATACTGGGATTAGGTAGGTGTGTGATTACTTCCGGGATTAGGTTGTAATCGTTTGCACATTTAGTGGATTCGAAGTTCGAGTGTGGCTTACTTACATAGCCCGTGGTTTTTCCCGTGAGGGTTTCCACGTAAAAATCAAGTGTTGTTTTAATTTCCGCACCATATTACACTTGCTTGTTTATATTATCTTGAGGGCATTTTCGTAATTTTGACTAACACGAAAAATTGGGTAAAAAGCGTAAAATCTATTCACCCCCCCCTCTAGATAGTTTTATACACACCGTGCTATATTTAGTTTCAATTGGTATCAGAGCGGGTTCCTAGACATACATAGGTGATCCTTGCTTATTTTGGTGTGTTTTGCATTTTGTGTGATTTTTGATCATTCATACATTTGCATTCATTTTATTCATTCATAAACACTATGAGTGGAAACGGTGGAAATGGTGGTGGCCACAAAGGAGCTTCTAGCACAAGGCCTCCACTTCTTACCGAATTGAACTATTCCCAATGGAAAGGGAAGATGGAATCCTACATATGCCAAATTCATGACCGTGCATGGATGGCGGTGGAAGACGGATATGATCTCCCTATGATGACTCCCGCGGGTGGATGACAAGATGTTTTGAAGCCTAAGGCGCAATGGAACGCGCAAGAGTTTGAGGCTTCAAAGTGGAATAGGAAGGCAATGCATGCCATCATGTGTGCAATGGATGAGAATCAGTACAAGCTTATTCAGAATACTCAGATTGCAAAAGCGGCATGGGACATCCTTCAAGTTGCACATGAGGGAACCGAGGTGGTGAAGGAGTCCAAGCTTCAAGTCCTCCAAACTCAATTTGAGTTACTTAGGATGGGAGAGGATGAATGCTTCAATGACTTCGAAATCAAATTGATGGACATCGTAAATCAAAGCCATCAACTCGGAGACCCATATTCGGATAGGAGAGTCAAGCAAAAAATAATGAGATCTCTCCCCGATAGGTTTGAATCAAAGGTGACGGCCATAGAAGAAAATAGTGGCTACATGGATATTAAGCCAAGTGAGGTAATTGGGCGTCTCCTTGCATATGAGTCTAGGAAGGCTCCTAGCACCACTACTCCTCCTAAGAAGTCTAAAGGAATAGCTTTGAAAGCATCTAAGGATGCAAATGAGCCAAAGCATGATTCGGATGAAGACCTTGCCTTATTCGTGAAAAGGTTCAACAAGGTTATGGGGTTCAAGAAGAAGAAGGGATTTGGGTCAAGAGGACAAGACTTGAAGAAAAAGAGTTCCTTCAAGAAGTTTGAGCCTAGACAAGAGAGGACCGAAAGGAAAGGGGTCCGATGCTTTGAGTGTGGTGGGATTGGTCACTTTGCCCCCGAATGTGCTAATCACAATGAAAAGAAGAAGGGCAAAGTGATGGCCGCCACTTGGAGTGGGAGTAGTGATGACTCCAATGAGGAAGATGAGTCTTCAAGTGAAGAAGAGCTCATGGCTAACTTCCTAGCTTTTGCCTCCTCTCACAAGAGCAAAAGTGCTAGTGAAAAAGAGGAGATGAGTCAAGAGGAAATTGACTCTAGTGAAGTGGAAAGTGACTCCTCTTCTAGTTCCAAAAAGAAATTTGTGGAGCAAAAGGTGCTTGCTAAATACCATGCCGAGTTCAATGATTTAGCACTTAAAAGCACAAGAAAGATTGAGAGGTTGAGAGAAGAGAACCTTGAACTTTCGGCTCACAATGACCACTTAAGTGAACAAGTGGAAAGATTGAAGAGGAGAGAGGATAAGTTAATTGAGGAGTTAGACTTATCCAAGAGAAGTGAAGAAGGCTTGAAGAGGGAACTTGTAGAAGTTAAAGGGTCCTTGGCTAGGATAGATTCTAGCACCAAGAAGCTTGATCATTTACTTAATGTTGGAAAGAGTCCAAGTGACAAGAGAGGTCTTGGGTATGAAGATGGCAAGAAAATCTCAACCTCTAACAAGACAGTGTTTGTCAAGAGCTTGAAGAACGAAGAAACTTCATTTGTGCAACCTCCTAGGAAGAAGTTAGTAGTAGGACAATGTTCTAATGCACAAGTGAAAATGGGGCCAAGAAGGAAATCTCAAGCTCAACTCCCTAGGGTCCCTCAAGCCAACACTCCTCCAAAATTGGCTCACAAAGGAAAGAGACCAATCATGCAACCTCAAGCTTGGAAGCAATCTAGACCGGTTCAACAACGAAGATGGATTGAACCCACTTATCCACAAAGTCATGGACGAGCTCCCATACGTGCACAAAGACGAGGTATGATTCCTTTTTTCTTCCCTATTTGTCACTTTTGTGGTTGTGATGGTCATATTAGACCAAATTGCTTTCAATATATTAAAATGTGTAGAAAACAAAGCATGATTGAGAAGAGAAAGAATAGAGCCAAGATGCATGTTTCTAGGAATGAAAATATTGATTTGCATGATCCTAGAAATAGTAGAGCACATATACCAAAGACCACTAAGAAAGCTAAAATTGTTGCTAAGTGGATTAGAAAGAATGAAAATGTTTGCCATGTTGCACAAATAGCCTTGAAGGCAAATTCTTCTAATTTTTGGTATTTGGATAGTGGGTGCTCTAGGCACATGATGGGAAACAAGAGTTTCTTCGAGACTCTTGTTATGGAGGAAGGTGGAAATGTCACTTTTGGTGATGGATCCAAAAGAAATGTTGTAGGGAAAGGAACCATTTCCGTTCCCGGATTACCCTCCTTATCTAATGCTTTATTTGTTGATGGCTTGAAAGCCAATTTAATAAGCATTTCACATCTTAGTGATGAAGGATATTCCGTCTTGTTTTCTAAAGATTATTGCTCTATCCTAAAACCCGATGGACAAACCTTGTTGAAGGGCATGAGATCTAGCGACAATTGTTATTGTCTTGAAGCTAGTATTGTATCTAATCATGTGTCCATGGATGAGCAAATTGAGTTTGGCATGAAAGACTTGGCCACATGAACTTTAGGGATCTACGGACCCTTGGAAAGTTCAATTGTGTGCGTGGCCTCCCTAAGCTTGGGAAGAAAGCCAATGGTGTTTGTGGACCTTGCCAACAAGGAAAGCAAACTAAAAGCATGCACAAAAAGGGTAAGTATCTTACCACCAAGGAGCCTCTTGAGCTTCTCCACATGGACCTCATGGGTCCCATGCAAACCGAAAGTTTGGGTGGAAAGAGATACATTTTTGTTTGTGTTGATGATTTCTCTAGATTCACATGGATATATTTTCTTAGAGAAAAATCCGAAACTTTTGATAAGTTTAAAATGCTTTGTAATAAAATACAAAATGAAATGAACTCAAATATTAAAAGCATAAAACGGATTAGAAGTGACCATGGGAGGGAATTTGAAAATGTCACTTTTGAAACCTATTGTAATGGTTTAGGCATCTCCCATGAGTTTTCGGCTCTTAGGACACCTCAACAAAATGGAGTTGTTGAGAGGAAGAATAGGGTCCTCCAAGAGATGGCCGAGTGATGTTGCTTAGCAACAATGTCCCTAGGAACCTATGGGCCGAAGCCATCAATACGGCTTGCTATATAGGAAATAGAGTGTTCCTAAGGCCCGGTACTAGAAACACCTCCTATGAGTTATGGAAAGGCAAGAGGCCAAATGTTAGCTACTTCCACACTTTTGGAAGCAAATGCTACATTTTGAATGACCGTGATCAACTTGGCAAATTTGATGCTAAGAGTGATGAGGGTATTTTCATTGGCTATGCCTTAAATAGTAAAGCCTATAGAGTTTTCAATTTAAAGACTCTAAGTGTTATGGAATCATCCAATGTCATATTTGATGATGCTAGGCTCAAGTCAAATGATCATGAGGAGGAGGTTATTTTTAGTGATGGTTCTCCTTTGGAGGAGGTTGTGGTGTCACCTAATGTTGGGACATCTAATGTCAACAATAATGACACACAACCTATTGATAGAGTTCCTCTCTTGGACTCTAAAGAACCCGCTCCATGGGTTAGGAAACTCTATGATAAAGAAGATATCATTGGAGAGGTAAATGAGGGTGTTAGGACTAGACGTCAACTTGCTAATCTCATTAGCTATACTTGCTACACCTCTCAAATTGAACCCAAAAAGGTTGAAGAAGCCTTAAATGATGAATTTTGGGTTCTTGCCATGCAAGAAGAGCTAAACCAATTCGAAAGGAATGAGGTTTGGACTCTAGTTCCTAGGCCTAAGACCACTAATGTCATAGGCACTAAATGGATATTTAGGAACAAATCCGATGAGGATGGCAACATAGTGCGGAACAAGGCTAGACTTGTAGCACAAGGGTACTCTCAAATTGAGGGTATCGACTTTGAGGAGACTTTTGCTCCCGTTGCCCGCTTAGAGTCCATTAGGCTTCTCTTGTCCATCTCTTGTGTGCACAAGTTCAAATTGCACCAAATGGACGTCAAGAATGCCTTCCTCAATGGCTTCTTGCAAGAGGAAGTGTTTGTTGAACAACCTAAGGGGTTTGTGGATGCACACCACCCCAACCATGTTTATCGCCTCAATAAGGCACTTTATGGGTTGAAACAAGCACCAAGGGCTTGGTATGAGCGCCTCACTCAATTTCTTGTTGACAACAACTACACAAGAGGTAGTGTTGACAAGACGCTATTCATCAAGAGAGACAATGATGAGCTTTTCATAGCTCAAATATATGTTGATGATATAGTTTTTGGCTCCACCAACAACACCAAAGTCCAACAATTTGTTGATGTCATGTCTCATGAATTTGAGATGAGTCTTGTTGGTGAGCTTAGTTACTTCCTAGGTTTGCAAATTAGGCAACTAGATGATGGGATTTTCATATCCCAAGCCAAATATGCCAAAAACCTAGTGAAGAAGTTTGGTCTTGAAAAAGCCAAACATTGTGATACTCCTATGAGCACCACTTTGAAGCTAAGCAAGGATGCTAGCGGTAAAAGTGTGGACCAAACCTTATATCGTGGCATGATAGGGAGCTTGCTCTATTTGACCGTAAGTAGGCCCGATATATCATTTAGTGTAGGAGTTTATGCTAGGTACCAATCCGATCCCAAGGAGTCCCATCTCTCTTTGGTTAAGAGAGTCATTCGATTTGTGAATGGGACTTCTAATTATGGGATTTGGTACTCATTTGACACTAATCCTAGTCTTGTAGGATATAGTGATGCGGATTGGGCAGGAAATTGTGATGATAGGAAGAGCACATCGGGCGATTGCTTCTTTCTAGGCAACAACTTGGTGTCTTGGTTTTGCAAGAAGCAAAACTCGATTTCCTTGTCCACGGCCGAGGCCGAGTACATAGCCGCGGGGAGTGGATGCGCTCAACTTATATGGATGAAGCAAATGCTAGTAGACTACAGATTCAACCAAGGTACTCTCACTCTCTTTTGTGATAACATGAGTGCTATTAATATTTCCAAGAATCCGGTTCAACATTCTAGAACTAAGCATATTGACATCCGCCATCACTTCATTAGAGAGCTTGTTGAAAATAAATGCATAGTACTTGAACATGTAGGTACTAATGATCAACTTGCGGACCTATTTACTAAACCCTTAGATGCTATTCGATTTAAAACTCTTAGTAGATCTATTGGGATATGTCTTGTGGAGTGATGTGTTCTATGATTGACCCCATATGGGGAACTCAAGCAAAGAGAGCTACTTTGCATTCTTGTAACTTGCAAAAAATTTGAAATAACTTATGCCTCTTCTTTTGATTGCTTGAGTAAGCTTGGTTGTACATATATATATATGTTTTCTATTCTATAAAGTGTGAACCTTGCTTGTTTACAATCCATGTCATATTTATGTTCAAACATGCATTTTTGGACTAGAAGATTTACATAGGAAGTTTGATGTGAATGACCTATAGTTATCTCCATGACATGATGATTCTTAAATAACATGCTAACGATAAATGAAAAAGCATGAAATTCATATAACATGCTCACATGAAAAGCATGAATTGATGATTGCATACTCTTAAAATGCAAAACTTGTGTGAAAGCTTATGAGACTCAAAATGAATAAAGGATCTTGTATCCGTTCAAAGGAATTTCCATTCCAAATGTCTCTCTTTCTTTATTAGTTGAACATGGTTACTATCATACGGATATCTTATCCGGAAAAATCAAACAGGGTACAAAGTCGCTCATGCCATGTTTCGCTTATAAAGTTGGATATAGTTGCTCTTAAATTGAAATCAATAATCTCTATATCCTTGCTTTTCCCATGACATTGGTGAAATTGGTTTGAATTCAAATTAGAAACCTTTGTCATTTGCTTTGCCAAATACCATTGTATTTTGGACTTGAATGCTATATGTCTTGTATGCAAAGCATGTTGGATTCACACATTTTCTAAAAATAAATATCCTTGTTTCTCTCAAATTAATTGAAGTGCATAAAGTGACTTATATGTATATGCAAATCTTGCATGCTTCTATCTCTCGTTGCTGTGAGTGACCCGGTTGGGGACTACTCCTTTGCCTATATCATGACAAAAAGGGGGAGTAGGATATGGTAAGGGGAGTTGCAAAATATAGAAGCTATTGTGCACTTTGGGGAGAACATACATTGAGGGGGAGTAACCCTTTGAGGGGGAGCATTGCATTTATCATACATTGCATACATTTGGTAATGTTGTGCCTAAATTCTAAAAATGCAAATGCTTGGTATTGTTCTCACATGATTAATCTCACACTTTTCTTGTATTGGAAATGTTAGAAACTCTTTTCAGGGATTGATTATTCTACAAGAGGATTGAAGACTTCAAGTTGCATTCTCTTATCTCTTTGTAATGTAGAATATCATCGTAGTCCCGTAGTTTCTATTTTTTTGTGAGGAATCAATGTGAGTGATGGTTTTGTCACGAAATAGCCAAAGGGGGAGATTGTAAGGATTCCCGTTGTTTTTAATTGGCTTATTTCGTGATCAAACCATATGTGGG
Source organism: Acer saccharum (assembly GCA_030490815.1). Taxonomy (NCBI): domain Eukaryota; kingdom Viridiplantae; phylum Streptophyta; class Magnoliopsida; order Sapindales; family Sapindaceae; genus Acer; species Acer saccharum. The sequence goes on from CM059873.1 coordinate 20,581,173, forward strand.
GATTCTTTGTAAGGGTAGTTTTGATGTTGTTGTTATTGCATTAGGCCCTTTGAAGACCTCATTATTGACAAGCACCAAAGGTAATACTCTAAGTGCTTACTTGTCTTGAAGAGATAGTTGCACACACTCACAACTCATGTATATGTTTAATCTTTGTATGTTGTGTTTCTTTTTGTTGTGCATCAATGCCCATTTACATCTCTTCTTGCTTGTTATTATGATTGCATCTTGTGTTTATAATATCATAGCATTTAGGCTTTTTGGATGCATCTTAGTTTACCTTTGTACCCCTTACATGATTGCTTGTGGGGTTCAAAGTTGTGGGCTGTGCGCTGGTCCACCTGCGCCTGTCGTCCAGCGCTACTCACCGGCACAAAACGCCCAGTGGCGTGCCGCTGGTCCACACCAGCGCAAGGCCACCAGCGCTGATCGCCCAGTATGGCTCCGCTAGACTGGCGCTTGTGTGAGCGCGTGTCGTCAAGCGCCCACGCAAAAATGTGCTGCGCCTGTCGTCCAGCGCAGGTCCACCAGCGCACAGAGCAATTTTCTGGCGCGTTTTCAAAACGACCTCACTTCACTTATGGCCTTTATATATATGCTAACTTGATTTTAGGTCACCAACAAGAGTTCTTATTCATGCTTCATACTTAGGATATTTTTCAAGAGAAGAAAAATACACAAAGAACTCATTTTTAATTACTCAAACACTTTTTCATGATCATCAATCATCATTGTTGACGGTGAAATTTGGATTGCCACGCACTCAACAATTATATCAATTTAATATAAAATAAGAAAATTAAGAACACATGCAAAAGACAAGTTTTACGTGGAAAACCCTTGAATGGGAAAAAACCACGGCGCCCCTGAGGGCAGAAGAATAATACTAGGTTTTCGTTGCCTTGTTACACGCTTAGATCTCTCTTACAATTGCTCTCTTTTCTCTCTCTAGATTTCTGAACCCCTTCCTCATGGGATAGGTGGTTCTATTTATACATGTTTAATTAGGGTTTCCCCTTGTTTTTAGCCGTGTGGGAGGAAGGTTTTCCTCTTTGATTCGTACTAGGATCTTTTCTTGTCACGGATCAGGACTCCTTTTCTTTTTATGATTCCTCGCTGTTCTGGGTCTTCTAAAAGTTTAGGGTTTATTTCTGTGTTTCTGCCGCGTCGGTTCAGGCCCAGTGTACTGGTCCAGCGAGTACCTTCACTTTCTGGGTATCGTATCTTTGGCGAGCACACTTCTACATTTGGCGAGTAGGTATTTAGCTTCGGCGACCATATCTTTGACTTCCTTTTGGCTTGAGCTATTTTATCATTCTGACTGGTTAAACTTCTTTCCTTGACCCGGTCAATGAGTGACGTGGCAGTCTTTCGTTGGTTCTTTTGATGACGTGTCAGGTTGGCGAATTTATACATACAACAATACCCCTATAAATACTTCGAGCTGGGCGAATGACTTGTTCTTCCCACTTCGTTTGCCTCTGCGAGTAGTATTTATATTTATGTTTATAGGATTTCAACACACTTGGCAATAACTCCCTCTTTCCTTTTTACCACGCGCTGTAATTATTATTTGATTCTTCCGGTGCAAGCTTTCAATTTAAACCACACAACTTCTGGTGCTTCCACTTGCTTGATAGATGAAGGGACATTCTGACGGCTTGGTTATCCCCGAGATGACACATGTCATTTACTTGGTGGTGACTGTTACGGTTTTGGTGACTGTGGCCGTCATTCTCATTAATTGCACATCATTGCACTTGAATTTTTTATTTTTTTTTTTGAATTTCAAAGTTCCCTCTTTTTAAGACCCGATCGTTTCCTTTTCTCCACTTCACTCTTTCCATTTATTCCTCCATCGTTTTTCTCAGAGCAAAAAAGACCAGTTTGATTCTTCGTTTTTATCTACCTCATTTCTTTGAGTACTTGCTTCAGTCCTTTCCCTGTGCCTTCTGTTGCCGGACGAATCACCGGAATCGACTATTCCTGCCTCTCTGCGTGTCTTTCGCGAACCTAGGGTTTTCTGGTGAGTTCCCATGGACTCTTCTTTACATTCTTCTCTTTTTAATCGGATGATGCAAGCCATGGAGCTTGGTGATAAAAGTACTGCGGATAAAATCGAATCTCTGATTCGTAATTTTCATCCGGATTCTCCGGCCCCAATTTCTATTTATGTTCCGTCTTCTGAGGATGCTTTTATTCCTAACATCTCTCCTCCGTCTTCTAACAGCGATTCTCCCACGATGCCGAGATCTTCTAGACCAACAAGCAGTAAACGACGTGCCTCTAGGGCTCCCCGTGAGTCCCTGCTGGATGCGCAGACGACTGTCGACTCTGATGTTGAGGACCATCAGAGAGATAGGCTACACTTCTCGCCGAACCGTCCGTGTTCTTTTAATACGGAGGTTAATGTGGTTGGCGAGGACGAGCTCCGCAAATATAAGAGTCGTTTCGACATTCCCGACTCTGTTACCTTGATGTTACCTAGTGATCGGGCAGCATGGAATCCTCCCGAGACCGCGGTCGCCATCTATGGTGCCATGCTCAGCTGCGGAGTAACACTTCCTCTTCAGCCTTTCATCGCGAGGTTTCTCGCCGAGGCTCAGATTGCACCGGCACAACTTGCTCCGAACAGCTACAGGATACTGATGTGCCTGTGCCTTATGTGGAAGCTGAAGGGCTATGGGCCCCCTACCCCCCGCGAGATCCGCCACTTTTACACTCTAAGGCAGGCGGGCAATGGTGGCACGTACTTCTTTCTTTCTTCGCCGGTGGAGAACTGGATCCCTAAGGGTGTGGCGAACCCTGGTCAAGTTGAGGTCTCCAGTGATGAAAAGAAGAAGGGTTTCATCTGGGGCTTCCCCACCTCAAATAAAAGGTGGAAAAACAGTTGGTTTTTCACCGGTGGCGAGTGGGGTAGGGATGTGCCAGCTAGCACTCGCCGCAATCTTTTGGCGAAGAAGGTTCCCAGGCATTTCACATCTCCTGAAGCCTGGTCGAAGGCAGCCCCTGCTTTGTTGGATAGGGAGATTTCTCACCTCGCCACGGCGGCTGTCCTCCCTTTGGACTCAAGGGACAGATCCTTCCTCTTGGATGAGGAAAAAATGATTTCTGAGGGGATTTTTACACGCCTACATGCAAGGCTTCCTCGCTGTAAGCCTTTGTCTATTCCTTCTTTGTTTCTGTTTCGTTTTATTCCGTTGGTTGACACTTTGTTTATTTTTCTTGTAGTGTGTGACTTTGACATCGTTTGCGACTTGCAAGCCCGGGCGGTGAAGAATTCCGAGGCTGCCAGCAAAAGGCATGCTGCTGGTTTGGCCAAGGAGGGAATTGCTGGCCCGGATGGTGATGATCCTTCTGATGGCGAGGACGCCGGTGATGTTACCGGGGGAGGGGTTGAATCGGGGTAGCCCCCTAGGCGTGCAGAGGCTGCTGCGACTGTTCCTGTTGCTGCTGCTGCTGCGATTACCCCTGCTATTGCTACTGCTACTGCTGCGACTACCCCGACTGCGACCACCCCCAGTCGTAAGGGTAAGGAGAAGGTTGGGGTTTCAGGAGGGGTCAGTGACATCCCTTTTTTTAACGAGGATGTTCCTGAGACTCCTCTCGATCCTGCGAGTGACCTGGCCCCCAGAGCTAGGAGGAGTAAACGTCCTGCTGAGAGCACGCTTGATCATTCTGCTCGACCTCCCAAACGGGCTTCACGAGTGGTGCAGTTTGTTGTTTCTTCCGATGAGGAAGGCGCTGAGGAGCCAGCTGTCGCTCTGAGACCCCTTCTACCCAACCGGCTGTTCATGAGGGGCCTGCTGAAGCGGAGAATGTAGCGGCGCCTCCCTTTGAGGGGGTTAATGAACAGACTCTCCCCGCTTCTACTTCTCCTTCTCCCCGACCAGCTTCTCCTGCAGTGGTTGTGGGCGAGCCGAGTGTCTCAGATCAACCTAGGCCATCTGGCCAACCTGAGTCGACTGATCGGCCAGGCCCGTCAAAGCAAGCTGGGACCTCTGCTTCCGGTTCGGGTTTTTCCCATGAAGTCCCTCCTGCTGGACCGATTGAAGCCGATGAAGGGAACGTGTCCCTTTTTGATTTTTCGGCTACTGAAATATGCTCCCACTTGGCTAATAATGATATATACATCGGTGACAGCTGGGGGCATGTTAAAGACAAGTCTTGTAACATGAAGATGGAATTTTTCTTCAACTGCCACTCCTTGGTAAGTTCTTCGCCGCAAATCTCTATGTATTATTATTTTTCCATATATTTTCTAATTTCGACCATCTTTTTCCTCAGATGATGTCTGAGATGGGTGAGACTTACAAGTATGGGATCAGAGCTTCCCGTGAGATTAAATGCTTGCGTGAGCAGGCTTCTGTTTTGGCGGCTGAAAAGCTCTCAGCTAAAGAATCCCATGCTCAACAGCTCGCCCAGTTCAGAGAATCCTCAGATGGTCATCTGTCTGCTCTGCTGGCCGCCGAAGAAAAACTTTCTGCTGCTAAAGAGGAGATTCGCTCGTTAAAGGAGCTTCTATCCACGAGTCAAGAATCCTTCGCAGCACGTCTGGAGGCCAAGCGGGTAGCTGAGGAGGCTAAGGAGAAGGCCGAGCAAGAGGCGGCAGATTTACGCAACCATTTGTCTTCCAGTGACCTTATCTTTGAAAATTTGAAAGCTGTGTTGGAGGCTGAATCAGTTGATCGCTTCAAGAGATCCCCTGCCTACGATGCGCTTTTGTTGCACGAATTTGAGAAAGGCATGAGGCAGGCAAAGAAATTCTTTGCTATGAAGGATCACTCTAACGAGAAAGCTCTTAAGCGCTTCGACAGGTCCCTTCAACAGCACATGGCCAACGGCGTGGACTCGATTAAAGATCAAATAAAACGATGGAAAGCCCACTGCCGTTACAACAGGACTGAACCTCATCCCATGCATCTGGAGATCCCCAGCAAGCGTGCCTTCAATACTTACTACTCGGGTCAGAAGGGCAGCTTTTCTGGCTCTGGTGCTGAGCCGGATTTGGGTCCCGTTGCTGGAAGGTATTATAAGCCTTTCATGCCCATGGAGGATGAGGAAGTCATTTGGCCTTCGGACGAGGAGATTGAAGATGAGGAAGATAGCGAGGGCCCTCCTGCAGCTGGTTGAGTTTTTTGGATTTTTCTATTGTTTAGGACTGTAAATTTATTCTTTTTGCTCATTCATTTGTAAATGATACGAAGTTATAAATATATACTTTTCTTTGTTCAGCTGCCTTTGCTGAGTTTTTGGCTTTACTTAGTTTTTCACCAAGTTATTTTTAGCACATTTTTTGCTTTTATTCAGCTGCCATTGCTGAGTTTTCGGCTTACTCGGTATTCGTCAGGACGTATCCGACCATATACCAAGTTTTTAGCGTATTTTAGAGCTATATTCAGCTGCCATTGCTGTATTTTGGCGTACTTAGTATTTGTCAGGACGTATCCGACCATACACCAAGTTTTTAACATGTTTTGTCTTTGCTCAGCTGGCTTTCTGGCTTCTAGGGATTATATTTTCCCGTAATGGCGATCGCCACTTTTTGCAACTTGGGTTTTTGTTTCTCGCCAATTATCATTGCTGCGAGTATGAAACTCGTCTTTATGTGATGGTGGTGATATACGATGGCGAATACCCTTTGTGACTGGCGAGTGCGATTGTGAATTCTCAGTAATAAATTACTCTTTTTATTGAATATTTCCTGCAACTTTGTTAACATAGTCATAAAGAAAAAATGCTAAAACGAAAAACTGCTCTAAGACATAATAAAAAAGGTTAAAAAGCTCTAAACTTTAAAAAAGTTAGGGAAAATATATCTTCAAGTACTGCGCATTGCATGGGCGGGGTAGTTCGCCAAAGCCTTCTCGAGTGATGCGATATGCCCCGTGGCCAGCTATTCCTGTAATTTGATAAGGCCCTTCCCATTTGTCTGCGAGTGATCCTGCAGCTTTGTCTCTTGTTCCTGGATTCACCCTCTTCAGTACTAAGTCACCAAGCGAGAACCTCCTTTCACGAACATGTGAGTTGTAATATTTGGCTTCCCTCTGTTGATATGCAGTATTCCTTATCTGTGCGCGCTCTCTTCTTTCTTCTAACTCATCCAGACCGCATTTCAGCATATCAATGTTAAGTTTTGGTTGGAAGAGTTGTACCCTTGGTGAAGAGAATGATGTTTCCACGGGAATGACAGCTTCAGCTCCATAAGCCATGGAATATGGGGTTTCACTTGTTGAACCCCTCTCTGTGGTTCGATACGCCCAGTGCACTTGTAGTAATTTATCCGCCCAGCTGCCCTTTTTGGTTGCCAATTTAGCTTCCAGGTTGTGCTTTATGATCTTGTTTACTGCCTCAGTCTGGCCATTCGTCTGTGGATGTGCTGGGGAGGCGTAGTAGTTGTTGATGCCGTATTTGTCACACAGCTCCCTGAATTTCCTACCATCGAATTGGGTCCCATTGTCCTTGATGATGGTGTTTGGTATCCCGAATCTGTACAGGATATTTTTCTTTACAAAGCTTATAGTATTCGCCTCTGTTATATGTACCAATGGTTCGGCTTTTACCCACTTCGTAAAATAATCCACGGCCACTATGGCATGCTTGGCCCCTCCAGTTGCTGTTGGCATTGGGCCAATTAAATCAATTCCCCACATGGCGAACGGCCACGGCGAGGTGATACTTTGCAAAAGTTCAGGTGGTTGTCGGATGTTGTTGGCGATTTTTTGACACGCCTCACATCTCGCTGCTATTCTTTTGGCATCGGCGAATAGTGTTGGCCAGAAAAAACCCTGCCTTAATGTTTTGTGGGCTAGGCTGGCACCCCCAGCGTGGTTCCCACAATTTCCACTGTGTATGCTTCTCAGGATTCCTTCTGCTTCTTCAGGTCCGACACACCTCTGCAGTGCCCTTGAATACCCCCTTTTGTACAGCTCTCCATTGAGTACTGAGTATCTTGTAGCTTTATACTTCAACCGTTTTGCTTCTAATGGGTCACTTGGGAGTACATCATTGACGAGATATTCTTTGATTGGTGTGATCCAGCTGTTCCTCTCGCCAAAGACTGCCCCTACTTCTTTTGATCTGACTATGCTCGGCTACAACAGGCGGATCATGGATATACTTTTGGGCCAGATGTTAATTGTGGCGGATGCCAATTTGGCCAGGGCATCAGCTTGCTCGTTTTCTTCTCTGGGGACATGAACGATTCTGTATTCTTTAAATCTTCCTAATAGTTCCTTTGCTAATTCTAGGTAGGTAATCATGCTTTCATCTCTCGCTTGGTATTCATCTAGTACCTGATTGACAACCACTTGGGAGTCGCTGAAGATTTCTACCTCATCTGCCCCTAGAACTGTGCAAACTTTTAAACCTGCTATGAGTGCCTCGTATTCAGCTTGATTGTTAGTAGCTTTGAAGTTAAAACGCAGGGCACATTCGACTGAATCTCCTTCCGAGGTTGACACTACTACCCCTGCCCCGCTGCCGTGTGTGTTTGACGAGCCGTCGACGTGGAGTTGCCATTTGAATACTTTCTTATTTTGCTCCACCATCATTCTAGCTACCTCTATGCTTGGCTCGGTGAACTCTGCCACAAAGTCTGCCACTGCTTGTGCTTTGATTGCTGTCCGTGGGAGATACTCTACGTCAAATTCACTTAATTCGATCGCCCACTTTGTTAATCGATCAGATACTTCTGGTTTCTGCAGGATTAATTTCAGTGGGCAGTTGGTATATACCCCGATTTTATGAGCCTGGAAATATGGTCTTAGCTTCCTAGCTGCTGTTATTAGGGCGAGTGCCATTTTTTCAGCCGGTGAGTACATTGTTTTGGCTGGTAACAGTGCTTTACTGGTGTAGTATATTGGCTTCTGGATTCCATCTTCCTGTTTTACTAGTACGGAACTTGTGGCTGCTTCTGAGACGGATAAGTACATGTACAATGTTTCTCCTGTTTTTGGTTTTGATACCAATGGTGCCTGCCCAAGGTAGTCTTTCAAAGCCGGGAACGCTTTTTTCGCAATCTTCATTCCACTCGACTCCTTTTCCCTTTTTTAGAGCTTTGAAAAATGGTAGGCATCGGTCTATTGACTTGGCTATGAATCTGCTCAGCGATGCTAGGCACCCCGTGAGTTTTTGGACGTCCTTCAAAGTTCTTGGCGAGACCATTTTTGCTAGTGCTTGGATCTTTTCAGGGTTCACCTCTATTCCTCTTTGATGTACTTGATATCCGAGAAACCTCCCAGATGGTACGCCAAATACACATTTTGCTGGATTCAATTTCATTCCATACCTGACCAGCACATCGAATGTTTCCCTCAGGTCATCTGTATGTCTATCTACTGTGATGCTTTTTGTTAGCATATCGTCAACGTAGACTTCCATATTTCTCCCTATTTGTCTGGCGAACATTTTGTTGACCAAGCGCTGGTAAGTTGCCCCAGCGTTCTTCAGGCCGAATGGCATAACTGTGTAACAATACAACCCCTGATCTGTGGTGAACGCTGTCTTCTCTTCGTCTGGCTTGTGCATCTTTATCTGGTTATATCCTGAATATGCATCCATGAAGCTCAACGTCTCATGTCCGGCTGTTACATCGACCAACTGGTCAATCCTTGGTAGCGGGAAGCTGTCCTTGGGGCAGGCCTTGTTCAGATCAGTGAAGTCGACGCACATCCTCCATTGATTGTTTTTCTTTTTCACTAGGACCACATTCGCCACCCACTCTGGGTACTTAACTTCTCTAATTGACCTTGCGGCGAGTAACTTTGATACTTCCTCTCTTATTGCTGCACTTCTTTCTGGGTTGAAGCTTCTTCTTTTTTGCACAACCGGTTTGCATTTTTCATTCACAGCCAGATTGTGTGAAATTACGCTCCTATCAATCCCTGGCATATCTTCGTGGCACCAAGCGAAAATCCCCTTATATTCCTTCAACAAGCTTGTCACATCTTTCTTAACTTGTTCAGTCAGCCTTGCTCCAATCTTTACTGTTTTATCCGGCTCCGCTTCATCTAGAACAACTGACTCAGTTGGTTCTTCTTTCTCTCTACTCGTTTTGTCCCTTGGGTCCAGTTCGAAGTTTTCCGGATTATCTTCCTGTACTTCCCTGTCTACCTCGAATATGCTCAAGGTTTCCATTCTCGCTTAATCTTTGAAGATTGATAGGTTGGCGCGGCGAGCTATCTCCTGTGACCCTCTCAATTCTCCGACACCAAATTCTATAGGGAATTTTATTTTTAACGCGTGGGTTGAAGTAACAGCTCGAGCTTTGTTAAGAAACGGTCGGCCAAGTAGAGCGTTATATGGCCATTTATGGATGTCAACTACGACAAAGTCCAACAGGATTGTTTGCCGGCATGGTGCTGTACCAAATCTCACCGGCAGCTTCACAGTTCCTAACGACCTAACTTCTGCACCACCGAATCCTTTTAATGGCACATGGAATGGTTCAAGATCTTTTCTGTCCAGCCGCAACTCATCATATACTCTGGCACATAAGATATCAGCTGAACTTCCGTTGTCAATCATCACTCGAAGGACATCCCTATGGGCTATTCGAACTGACACGCCCAAACCGGTTCTACAAATGTCACTGTAATTTAACCTAATCTACCTCGGTTGTATTAAAGGGGCGTGCGAGTCTGGTGACCCTATTGCAAGTGCACAAGTCGTCAAACTAGTGTAGTGAGCAAATAAGGGTATCATTCCCACGAGGTAAGCACTACAAGCTTTCTATCCTTAGATTACTCTACAATTTCCTAATGCTTCTAACAAGTTACCTAAGTTAACTAATGATTACAACTAAATAGGTCTAAGTTGAAGATGTTGAATTAGCAATTACGACTACTTGAATCAAATTATAAAATGAAAATTGTTAAGGAATTAGATTCATTCAAGTATATCCTAGCTACTAATCAATCAATCCTTAAGCCTGTCCTCCAATTACTACATGCATATATTCATATGAATGTTCTAAGCACCTAATTCTCAACTTAATCACCATTAATTCTAAGATTAGAGAGTGATCAAGGGGAAATCAATGATTGAATGGTAGAGATTACAAGTTAGTAATCTCTACTCATAGATGCTTCTCTATTTAATATGCAATAAATGGTCCATGCATATAACTACATCAAGTTTTGCACTATAAAGAGATAGGTGGTTGCAACCACCACACATGCAATTATGAATGCACAAACAAGACTTAAGAGGATTATATAAATATGATTGATTAGATAACAAGAAAGTACAAGAATTACATCTAATTCCTTAGCAAAAAGGGATTAGCTACACATAGTATCAAAATTACAAGGGTATACAAGTAAGGAAAACATCACCAATGGACAACTTGTGAAGTGGAAATGCTCTTCCTTGCAATCCAAGCAACTCACTCTTCTATGGCAACTTGAGATAATCACTCTAAGTAACCAATATGGGGTGTTTGGCTACCTAGAAAATGCCAAGAAAATACTATCTTTCTTGATTCCTAAGAACAAAATATCTTTTACTAATATCTCCTTTCTACTTCTCTCTCTAACTTACTCTATTTTCTCTCTAATTAAAAACTCCTTTCTCTCTTCATCTTGACACCTTCGTATATGCATGAGAGAGAGGAGGTGTTCCCAGGACATAGGTGGAGAAAAAGGGCAGACTTCAGTCTACTTGCAGCTTCTCAGGATCGGCGGCGGGCATTCACGGCGGCTAGTTGCCCGCCGCATGAACCCGCCGGGCACGATTTGCCTTCACCGCGGACTCCTTCGGCTGGACTTGTCTCGCCGTGGCCTGCCCAGGAACCCGCCGGTCATGACGGCGGCCTTGTGAGGCGGCTTCTTGCCCGCCTTCCAGAGTGCTTGAGCTCGCCAATTTGAAGAGATATTCCTCCGGCGGCTTTGAGCGGCGGCTTTGTTCCCGCCGGCCTGAGTGCACGAACCCGCCTACTTACTCTTTTTCTGCTTTTCTTCCCAAATTGCCCCTATTTCTTCACTTTAGACAAAAATGCCCTTGGAGCACCTGTTTTACCTGAAATTACTCATTTACACAATTAAACATATGGAAAGCTTAGAAAATGATAGCAAAAACAAGGTAAAAGGGGCACTAAATATAAATATTTAGAGCACGATCAGACCCCCAAACCTGACTTTTGCTCGTCCTCGAGCAAACCATATATGTTTACTCACAGAAATTTTTCCTATGTACATAATATAAACAATGCACACTAAAACATTTCCGAGAGCCAAGTTACAAATATACCAAATAGATGTGATGAAATAGGAAATAACATGCGGAAACCTCTAGATAGGTGCTAGCACAATTACATTCCTCAAAAACACGCTACACGGTGCATCCCACACTCTAAATGTTCAGTTTCAAAAACTAAGCGCTCAAAAGCAAGAACTCAATTCGCCTTGACTCTATCCTTACCGGAATTCAGTCTGATTTTCTCTCAGAACCTAAGTTGCTCTCAAATAACATATGCGAGTAAGAATTTTCATAAGAATCAAATGTAACGCATATGTAATTAAATTAACGCACAACTTGTGGAAACTGTTTCATGAATGCATTGAAATGCCAAAACGTGGAAAGAACATGCTTAACTTGCATTCCCCAGCTAGACTTCATCAAAGATCAACTAGGTCTTTCCATGGTTGTAACGGGGCCAAGGGTGATATGAAGAATCACTGGAATTCTGAAGTATTTGATCAACAACCTCAAGTTTAACTTCTTAGCTCAAAAGGTGGTCACTTGCGTCTAGGCTACTATTAATTTCCTTGTGTTCTAATTTACAAATAGGTTTGAACACTTATAATTGATTTGTATTCTAATAGTTTTTTTTTTTTTTTTTACAAATATTTTATTAATCGCCTGAGTACACGCAAATCTATTGAACTTCGAGCTTTACCAATATATCTACAACCTTCATAACTTTGATCAAAATACAACATCATTCCAAGTGATATAAAAGGATCTTTTGGTGTGTGATGGAAGGAAAGGTTTGTGTTTGGCCTCAAAGCGGTAGTTGGAGCACACATCATAATATGGACAGTGTTTGGGCATTTAGTAGCTTAAGCACACATGCCTAGCGTCATTTCCAAGAGTCCGTCTGACTAGGGAATACAATTCTAACAAGCAGTCCACAATTTAAGTTCATGGCATCCAATTATGCAATATGAGATCATGTATGATTTGGAAGGTATTTACTCTCATAAGGTGAAATTTTTTGGCTCTGTTCCTTACAGGTAGTCTCCACTATTGGTTCATGCAATTTTGCGCTCAATTCTATTCACTATGCACAAGAGAAAGGGACTATTGCACCGTGTGCAATGTCATTTTGAAATGACATGGTGATAGTTTCAATTAGCGATCAAAGCATGCACATTTCCTTAATCACCACATACCTTTTAGCATCTTTATTTAAACACATGTTCCCTTGGCTCAATCGGATCCAAAAAATATTTTACACAATTTAAACTAAGGCAACAATATATACATATTTACTATCATGTGAAGGATTGACAAAGTGTTACTGTGCCCACACCCCCAAACCTAAACTGGACATTGTCCCCAATGTTCGCACACAGAGGACAATAAAAAGTTCCTTGGTTTGGTTGCTTGGCCAACAAACAACTTATCAATCCATGCCAAAAAGGGAACCATATGTACACACATGATATTTGATTTGTCATGCATACCATTTTCAAAAATCCTAAGCACTAATCAATCATACAAGTGCCCACACTTAGATCTAAACATGTTACTAACTAAGAAACTATATGCAAGTAGGCAATATAGATATATAAAATAAAAAGGCAAAACTATAAACCCAAAAGTAAAGTAACGGGTATACAAAAATGCGGAATAATGCTCCGCCCACAAAAATTTCATGCGGCGTACCAATCCGCCTACATGAAAGAGTCATCGTCACTGAAATCTAGGGGTGTAAACTGAACTCCTCCGACGGAGTAGAGAAAAATGGGCTCAGGATAGGGTGGTTCAACGTAAGGGATGATGTGCGTCGGGGACTCGGGCTCCTCCACGATGTATGCCACCGGATCAGTAGTGGTCTCGTCATATCCATCCGGAAGAAGCTCAATGCCCACCACGTACGACTCCACGTAAGCCACATGCTCCACCTGCTCAGGCACCTGCTCTTGGAATGGTTTCCGGTCCTCCATCTTCTCCGGAAACAGTTCTTGCATCCCCTCCGAGTAACTCCCTCTCAATTGGTCCGGTAGACCCCTCTCCACCTCCGGTCTCCCTATGACCTGTTCTAAAATCTGTTGTTGCTCACAAAGTAAGTCCATGAAGTTGTAATTCTGCTGACCTAGGTCTGGCTGAGCCATAGAACTGAAAAATAGATCATCAATGTCAACAAAAGCAAAGGGGTTAGGTATACCTGTCTCGGGTAAGGGTGGAATAGCTGATGTCTCTGGTGCTGTGGATGCCTCGTCGTGTCTGCGCTTCTGACGGCGCTCTCCATCTCGATCACTCGAGTGATCACTGGGCACACTCACCTGATATCCCACACACTTTGCCACTGCTCCAGTCAATGCTCTCACCTGCCTAGCTAGGCGGCGAACAGTCCGTGATAAAATGTCATTGGACTCTGTCAATTTCTTGTGGGACTCTATCATGTCCCTCGCCCAAGCTGGTGCCTCCACCTCTCTCTCTGACTCAGTCTCCTCAAACTCCTCACCGGACTCCTCACATTCCTGAGCTTCTAATCTTTCTAACTCTCTCCTCTTGATGGACCTCCGCTGAGCCAATCTCTGATCTCTCTGCTCGCGCAAACTGAGAAGCTTTTCTATCCCCGGCTTTCCCTCAGCTGCCTCATTGTAGGCCCTTCGGCCTACATTACCTCTAGGTGTCAAAACCCCATCTACTGGCAAATCTACTCGAAGTCCTGCCTTCCGAGCAAAGTGAGTGATCAAACATGGAAAGACGAGGCTCATATTGCTTCTCCTCCCTGACTCTGCTATCCTCTTCACTATTGTGCGCCCGACATCGAACTCCAAGTGATTCTTCATTTGATAGATCATGATGGCAATGTGCTTCTTCAAATCCGTCCTGTGGGAGCTAGGCATGAGTGAGTAGCTGAAATAAATACTCCAAAAGTGCTCCTCAAAACCCAGCTGCCTCTGATAGATGCTGCCATCCCAATCCATGTCTTCGTCCCCTGTGATGGCGATTCCGAATTGCTTGTCATACTGATTGAACAGGGCATTTGGCTCGTATCCCTCCTCCCACTGAGGATAACTCTGTGTGTCGAGGAAAGTGTTGATTTGCTCGGTGGTCATGGAGATGGCCCTTCCTCAGATCATGACAGGGGCTCCCCTCTCAAATTCATCAGGGTCTATAGCAGCATAGAACTCCTGGACGATCCTTCGATTGGCTCTCTTCGGAAAGGACACATACGCCTCCCACCTTCTTCGACGAATCTCATCAAAGATCGCCGTCTCCCCCAATTCCTTAAAGCTAACGTCTTTCTCGATGAGGATGGGTCTCTTAGTGGTGCTCTGGAGTCGTTCTCCATAGATCTCCTCTGCTGTCCTCTCTGGTTGTGAGGAGCCTTGCTTCTCCTTTCCCTTTCGGGATCCACTTCCCCGCTCGATTGTGGAAGCCTTCTGTTTTGGTCCCATCTGTGGTTAGAGCAAAGAAAAAAGAAAAAACAACAAACACTCCAAGTGGATTAGACTTCGGGTTAGTGACAATAATCTCAACTAAACTTAGCTAAAACATTACAATTATAAATATTACTAATAATATGTGCATGTGTGTGTGTGTGTGTGTGTATGTACCCTACCACTAAGCTAGGAAAATCAATAGAGTCACATTCAATAAAGGTGCCACATTGTACACAAGTTGTTCAACACAAGTTAGAGCTCATTGGCAATCACAATCAAACATGTTCACCACACACAATCACACACCTCATTGGTCTAGCATTGACACACAAATGACTTGACTCAATATGAATAATCACATTAGTATTAAAATCAAGTCTTTGATCACAATTTACACAAAAGAGATGCTCATTGTACATGTTCAACATTTCTATTTTCCCAATCAATCAATTTCACTCAATCAATCAAACCCAATTCATCCTAACTCTTTATCAATAACTCACAATCAATTGCATGCCTTCAATCTATAATTTCATTAATCATGCATGTTATGAAGCAATTTCCTTGTAGTAACAAAATCACAATAGGCAAAAAGGCATCAACATAGACATTTCACCACCTAAATTCGACCAAGTATAAACCCTAACATTCACAAGTTGCAAAATCGAATCAAACTAGGGAAATATGGTTCCAAACTTGTTCTAGCATGCATAACTAACATCAATTGCATCCATAATTGTCAAATAATCCATTCAAAACCTAAGAACCATGTAAGAACCCTAATTTCGCAACCTAGGGCATTTGAAGATCGAATTTTTTCATGAAATTGTATTCAAACAAGCTTAGAATTAGGTTACTTACCTTTGTCTTGAAGTTCTTGATGAATTCGAACAAGATTTATGAAGGATTGGAGAAGAAGTTTTGTAGATTCACGCGGGAGAAGTTGAAAAGATTTGAAAAGGGTAAAGGGCTGTCGTGACAACGGCAGGTCCTATTTATAGGATCTGGGGTTGGGCGGCTTCTTGCCCGCCTAACAAGCTCGCCAACCGCCTAAAATCCCTCAAAACGGCAGCGTTTTAGGTCATTAGGGGGGTGTGGCGATCTTGTTACGGCGGCTTTTTGCCAGCCTAACATCCCGCCGTGTCTTCCTGATGCTGGCGGGCTTATACCCTCTGGACGGCGGGAAATTGCCCGCCCAATAAGCTCGTTGCATCTTCTTTCCTTCAAGAATGGCGGGCTCATTCGTTCTGGAAGGCGGCCAATGTCTAGCCGTGATGGAGCCCGCCGTGATTCTCATGAATGGCCGCGGGTTCATATCTTCTGGAAGGCGGCTAGTTTCCCGCCAAATGAGCTCGACAACTTCCTGACTTTACCTTGGCGAGCTTGTACGTTCTGTAAGGCGGCTAGTTGCCCGCCTAACAAGCTCGCCAACTTCCTTGTGCTTCTTGGCCATTTCGGCGGGCTTGTTCATTCTGGAAGGCAGGCAATTGCCCGCCTAATTAGCCCGCCGAATGATTTTTTTGCACTCCTTTCAATCTCTTCAACTTTTTCTCTTGATTTCTTGTTACCTACACACAATGGCACAACAAACACACCAAATGCAACACATTTTCTCTACATTATTTAAGCTAAAAGAACATGCTTGATTATAACAAGGATTTCAAAACCCCCAAACCTTTCTTTTGTGCACCCATACTTTTAATGATTTAAATTTAAGCTCGATGGGTGCACAAGAGATTGCGTGGGGTTGTCAATTTCCCGATCACACCTAAACACAATTCACCTTATTCAAAGACTCAAATATTTACAAGCAAGATACATTTTTGTAGCAAGTGTGTCTTTGATATTCTATATTTACACACTTGAACAATCATTAATTCAATCACCTCCTCCATGCCCCATTTAGAATGGGTGGTTCAATCACCACATACCCCGTTTCTTTCCTTTTGACCCACAAGGGTCCCTTCCCACTAAGTCCTTCTAACTTGGATTTGGCGATCCAAATAGGTTTGACATTGTCCTTGGGAATTGGGGTTGCATACCTTCTAACTTTCCATCTTTTGTTGGGACAATTAGGCCTAATGTGGCCTAGTCGATGGCAGTAGTGACATATAGGAGTGAAAACAGAAAATGTACCTCCCGATGTAGATTGTGGAGGTGGAATGCGATTCTTTCTCCTAGGCTTTCGCCTTGGTTTTTGTTTTGGGGCATAAATGGTGGACTTCTCGTGTGATACTTGCATTGTCTTCCTTGAAGGTGGCTGAACCATCCCTTCGGACTTGACCGAAGTGCCTATCTTTGGCATAGCAATCTCAACTAGAATCTCCTCATTTTTCACTCTCAAAATTTCCAGGGCCCTGTCCCTAGAATGAAGCTCTTCTTCCATGATCTTCATCTTGCCTTCGAATTCCTTACTCAAAGACTCGTTCCTTTCTCCGAATTCATCTTTCACTAGGGAGAAATCATCCTCAATTTTGTCTTGGAGGGCATAGTTCTCCTCTAACGCTTCATCAAGCTTCGTGGTAAGCTCAAAGTTCTTCACCACCAACTCCCGGTTTTCTTCCTTGAGCTGTGCGATGGTGTCATCGTAACTCGATGGATCATGCTGCAAAAGCGGGGTCTTGTTAGTCACCTCGCTGTGAGCGAGTGCTATATATTCCCCGAAAGTATAGTGAGGTTCATCATCTTGTTCGGCACTTGCAATATTAAAACAAACACTACCCTTCAACGGGTTCTTCATGCTTTCAAACACTTCAAACTCTGCTGTCTGACCTAAAACTGTCATGGAGAGCCGTCCCTTATGGACATCGATAATTGCCTTGGCAGTTGACATAAAAGGTCGCCCTAGCAATATAGGCATTTCCCTTGCCTTGGTGGAATCGGTCTCCATCTCTAGAATAACAAAGTCAGCTGGGATGATCAATTCACCCACCCTGACTAACACATCTTCAACCACTCCTGTTGGATGTCGTACTGAGCGGTCGGCTAGTATCAATTCCATGGTAGTCGGCTTCAATCCCTCTAATCCTAAATCCTTAAACAATGCATAAGGCATTAAATTGATCGAAGCTCCTAGGTCTAACATTGCCTTCTCCCTCCGAGTTTCACCAACTGATATGGTAATGATGAAACTTCCCGAATCCTTCATCTTAGGTGGCAATGCTGTTTCCATGGCTGCACTTGCTTCCTTGGAAATCACTATTTTCTCCAGAAATTCCTTCTTTCGCGCCTTTGAGTTGAGTTCCTTGAAGAACTTGGCGTATGCAGGCATTTTCTCAATCACCTCAAGTAGGGGAAGGCTCACGTTCACCTTTGATAGGATGTCATAGATCTCCCTGAAAGCTTGGTCCAGTTTTGATTTCTGCAGCCTTCCTGGGAATGGAATCGGAGGAACATACGGATCAGCAGACTTGTGTATCCTTGAAGTGTCCTTATGACCCTTCTCCGGTCCCCTGCTCGTTCCTATCCTTACTTGCGTGTCAAGATCATTCTTACTAGGCACTTCCTTGTCCACTGAAACATTATCAGGAATATCAGAAATTTCAGGTGGATATGGATTAGAAAGTACCTTACCATTCCTTAAGACTGTGGTTGCCTTGGCTTGTTCTGACTGACTTGGAAGCTTCCCTGGCTCCTTCCTTTGACTAACTTCAGCATACTCCCCTATTTGTCTTTCCAATGTCTTGACTACTCCTTCCATAGAAGTAATCCTGATATGATTAGGATCGTTGGGGTAATGCTGATTAGTGGCCCTGTACTCATTGTCTCTCTGGCCTTGCTGGCGCCAAGGTAAGTTTCCTTTCACCTTCCATGGTTGTGTACTTTGCTGAGGTCTTGATTGGTTTCCCTGAGGTGGATACCAGTTGTTGTTGTTGTTGTTTTGTGGAGGTAACTGGGGATTCAAACAGTGGTTGTTCCCGTAGTTCAGATTAGGATGCCTTGCCCATCCTCGATTGTACGTGTTGGAGAAAGGATCATCCAACTCTCTTGACTGACGTGGCGGATACACCACTTGCAATTCTTCCTTTCTCGGTAGCACCGGCTCAACTATGGAATTCATGTCCATTCCACGGTTTTCCCTAATATACTTCTGATCTGGGGCTGAAGGTTGGTTACCGAACCTACTCATGAGCGTCTCAATGTTCTTACTCATATCACTAATTTGACTTGCCATCTCACTGCTCACTCCTCCTCGACTACCTCGAGTGTTCCTCTGCTGGGAATTCTGTTCAAGCATCTCATACTTATCAAACACATACTGTGCCGTTCTCTCTCGCATAGCTCCTCCGCATGCATTGTCAATAATTGCTTGTGAAAGTCCCGTCAATCCATCATAGAAAGATTGAACTTGTGATACTAAAGTATACTCATGGTGAGGGCACTGCGCTAAAAGTAGCTTGAATCTACCCCATGATTCATGAAATGCATCCCCTTCCCTTTCCTGGAAATCAGCTATCATGCTTCGTATTTCTTTCGTCTTCCATGAGGGAAAGTACTTAGCGAAAAACTTCTGCTCAACACCACTCCATGTGGTAAGTGATCCTGCTGGTAATGCCATGAGCCATTTCTTGGCGTCGTCTCTCATGCAATACGAAAAACACCGCATGCGTAAGTGATCCTCCGTCAAGTTTCTGAGTGGAAAGGTGGTCACCACATTATAATATTCCTTCATGAATTGAAGGCAGTCTTCACTCAAGTTACCACCAAAGTGCGGGAGTGTGTTGTAGTGCAAGTTTTTCAACTCGTAATTTCTCTGGGCATCATCTAACAATATGGCTGAAGGGTGTGATCCAACGGTAGGCAATGAGAATTCCTTCATCATTCGTTGATCCTGCCCATGTTCTGAACCAGTGGGGGTGCTGCTAGAAGAGGTTGACCCTTCCTCAAGGTCGGATAGTCCTCTAGGGTTATCCGTCATTGTTGGTAGCCTTGCTATACGATCAATATTTTCAACAAAAGGTTCAAGTGGGCTTCCCAATGATCGTCTTCCGTGCATCTATTCGTAACAAGAAACCTGAAAGCACACTACACTAACTACCAAAGGTTAAGTGCTCAAATAGAAAATCACTACGATTATGCAACAATTAAATTGACTAATGTTCTAAAAAGAATAAAGTATAAAGTAACAAGCCGTGCTCCCCGGCAGCAGCGCCATAAGTTTTGACACGCCCAAACCGGTTCTACAAATGTCACTGTAATTTAACCTAATCTACCTCGGTTGTATTAAAGGGGCGTGCGAGTCTGGTGACCCTATTGCAAGTGCACAAGTCGTCAAACTAGTGTAGTGAGCAAATAAGGGTATCGTTCCCACGAGGTAAGCACTACAAGCTTTCTATCCTTAGATTACTCTACAATTTCCTAATGCTTCTAACAAGTTACCTAAGTTAACTAATGATTACAACTAAATAGGTCTAAGTTGAAGATGTTGAATTAGCAATTACGACTACTTGAATCAAATTATAAAATGAAAATTGTTAAGGAATTAGATTCATTCAAGTATATCCTAGCTACTAATCAATCAATCCTTAAGCCTGTCCTCCAATTACTACATGCATATATTCATATGAATGTTCTAAGCACCTAATTCTCAACTTAATCACCATTAATTCTAAGATTAGAGAGTGATCAAGGGGAAATCAATGATTGAATGGTAGAGATTACAAGTTAGTAATCTCTACTCATAGATGCTTCTCTATTTAATATGCAATAAATGGTCCATGCATACAACTACATCAAGTTTTGCACTATAAAGAGATAGGTGGTTGCAACCACCACACATGCAATTATGAATGCACAAACAAGACTTAAGAGGATTATATAAATATGATTGATTAGATAACAAGAAAGTACAAGAATTACATCTAATTCCTTAGCAAAAAGGGATTAGCTACACATAGTATCAAAATTACAAGGGTATACAAGTAAGGAAAACATCACCAATGGACAACTTGTGAAGTGGAAATGCTCTTCCTTGCAATCCAAGCAACTCACTCTTCTATGGCAACTTGAGATAATCACTCTAAGTAACCAATATGGGGTGTTTGGCTACCTAGAAAATGCCAAGAAAATACTATCTTTCTTGATTCCTAAGAACAAAATATCTTTTACTAATATCTCCTTTCTACTTCTCTCTCTAACTTACTCTATTTTCTCTCTAATTAAAAACTCCTTTCTCTCTTCATCTTGACACCTTCGTATATGCATGAGAGAGAGGAGGTGTTCCCAGGACATAGGTGGAGAAAAAGGGCAGACTTCAGTCTACTTGCAGCTTCTCAGGATCGGCGGCGGGCATTCACGGCGGCTAGTTGCCCGCCGCATGAACCCGCCGGGCATGATTTGCCTTCACCGCGGACTCCTTCGGCTGGACTTGTCTCGCCGTGGCCTGCCTAGGAACCCGCCGGTCATGACGGCGGCCTTGTGAGGCGGCTTCTTGCCCGCCTTCCAGAGTGCTTGAGCTCGCCAATTTGAAGAGATATTCCTCCGGCGGCTTTGAGCGGCGGCTTTGTTCCCACCGGCCTGAGTGCACGAACCTGCCTACTTACTCTTTTTCTGCTTTTCTTCCCAAATTGCCCCTATTTCTTCACTTTAGACAAAAATGCCCTTGGGGTACCTATTTTACATGAAATTACTCATTTACACAATTAAACATATGGAAAGCTTAGAAAATGATAGCAAAAACAAGGTAAAAGGGGCACTAAATATAAATATTTAGAGCACGATCACGAACCCCTACGACGATTGCATCGTTAGGCTTTGCATCAATTCCGTCTGAGTCTTCTGCTGTAAATGTTATGGGATCATGTCCTTCTCTTCCTTTTTTGGGATTTCTCTGCACAGAATTGATCTCTATGCTTCTGCTTTCATACATTACTTCCCGGACTTCTGACATCCTTTCTCGATTGCTCCTCCCAGTATGAGGTCCGCCGAAAATGGTGTTTATAGTTGCGTTTGGGCTGTTCCTCCTTGGACTACTCCTTTCCTGCCTGTTTCCTTAGCGGTTATCCTGGCGACCAACGTGCTTGTCCCCTTTCAAAGCAAAGTCCTGCAGGTGCCCATCTCTAATCAAGCTTTCAATGTGATCGCGTAACTGAAAACATTTTGAAGTTTCATGCCCATGATCTTTGTGGAATCGGCAGTACTTAGTTGTATCTCTCCTGGCATTTGCTGATTGCTGCCGAGGATATTTGGCGAGCCCCTTGTCTTCTACCACAGACAATATCTCCTCCTGATCGCCAGTTAAAGGGGTGTAATGGTTGTACCTTCCTCGAAATTTATTGGCTCGAGCGTTTCCTCTGCCTTCTCTTGGATATCCCTTTTGGCCCTTCTCTTCTCTCTGGCGATCACGTGACTGCGTCTTTTTGTCATCCTTATGGTCTGGTTTTGAGTCAGGCTTGTGTCCATGCACATAGCTACCCCCTTGCGCTACTTCTTCTTCTTCCGCTAGTGCATAGTCGCCAGCTATTTCCATCATCTCCTCATAAGTTTTTGGTCTTTCCCTCCGTAGGTCAAAGGATAATCGCCCACTTTGTAACCCATTGGTGAATGCGGCGATCACAACTACATCATTGGCGTCTTCAATTTGAGCAACCTCCTTCCCAAATCTCGCTAGATACTTCTTGATCGACTCGTTACGTTCCTGTTTTAAATTGGATAGATGAGCGAGTGATTTTCTTCTCTGGACACTCCCCATGAATTGCCTTATGAACGCTTTGCTGAGATTTGAGAAGCTACTTATACTTTCGGGAGGAAGTCTTCCAAACCACCTAGAGGCAAGGTTACCGAATGTTTACGGGAAGGTGAGGCATAACAACCCATCGTTGGATGAGTACTGGGCCATAATGTTACGGAATCGGTGAACGTGCTCCTTCGGATCCCTATTCTCCTTGTACTGCTCAATGGTTGGCATTCTAAATCTGTCTGGAAATTGGGTGCGAGCAATAGTTTCGATGAATGGGCTATCTGACTCATCATCCGAAGATACATTACGACCATACCTTCGTGCCATTGCTGAAACTTTTCTTGATAGCTCTTGTAGGGTGACATCTCGCTGACCAGTTGGTTCTCCTGCTGGATCGAGTCTACTCTTGATTGTCATTCTACCATGATTGCCTCTCTCATCCGGGCTTCTTCGATCTTCAGTGCTCTCGGATCTCCTTCGCTTCGCTCTTTTGGATCGTAACTCCCTTCGTGGATGAGGACTCTTATCTTCAGATGAGATGGAACGGTGTCTCCGCCGGTTCCGTTGATATGTGTAGCTGGAATTGACTCCATGTGTTCGCACCTGGTCTCGTTCCTCCCTGGATTCTTCATTCATCACACCTTTTCCCTTCCTTTGTTTTCTCCCCTCGAAATCCTCAGTGTGGTCCTAGGGAGTCTCCTCAGTGGATTGTCTTGCTTGAGTATCGGGAATTGCAATGTGAACTTCTGATCGTAGCCTTCCGGGTGGATGGATTCCAAGGGTGGTTAACTCGTAAGGAGATGAAACTCCCAACCCTATGGGGAGCGAAAGTCCTATTTTGCTGGCTTCGCTGATTAAGTTTACCAATGCAGCTTGGAAGTGCTGCAGAATCCCGGGATCAGCTGCCCTAGTTCTTGGTGGTGTTGCTGCTGATTGTTCCCCGATTGTCACTACCCTGTCTCCCGTCGGTGCGGTTGGTTCAACAACTAAATCTCCGCTGGAGTTACCATCTCTGTCGCTGTCGTTGTTCATGCTGTTTGATTCGCAAGGGTCCCTCGAAGTTTCTGTTCAAAGACCCCCTCCTTCTAGCGCCAATTGTTGACGGTGAAATTTGGATTGCCACGCACTCAACAATTATATCAATTTAATATAAAATAAGAAAATTAAGAACACATGCAAAAGACAAGTTTTACATGGAAAACCCTTGAATGGGAAAAAACCACGGCGCCCCTGAGGGCAGAAGAATAATACTAGGTTTTCGTTGCCTTGTTACACGCTTAGATCTCTCTTACAATTGCTCTCTTTCCTCTCTCTAGATTTCTGAACCCCTTCCTCATGGGATAGGTGGTTCTATTTATACATGTTTAATTAGGGTTTCCCCTTGTTTTTAGCCGTGTGGGAGGAACGTTTTCCTCTTTGATTCGTACTAGGATCTTTTCTTGTCACGGATCAGGACTCCTTTTCTTTTTATGATTCCTCGCTGTTCTGGGTCTTCTAAAAGTTTAGGGTTTATTTCTGTGTTTCTGCCGAGTCGGTTCAGGCCCAGTGTACTGGTCCAGCGAGTACCTTCACTTTCTAGGTATCGTATCTTTGGCGAGCACACTTCTACATTCGGCGAGTAGGTATTTATCTTCGGCGACCATATCTTTGACTTCCTTTTGGCTTGAGCTATTTTATCATTTTGACTGGTTAAACTTCTTTCCTTGACCCGGTTAATGAGTGACGTGGCAGTCTTTCGTTGGTTCTTTTGATGACGTGTCAGGTTGGCGAATTTATACATACAACAATCATCTAGCATCATCTTAGATCATCTAGATGTCATCTTGCATGGAATCTTCATCATACTTTGCTTGGTAAGCTTTTCACTAATATCTTACATATTTTGTGTTTCTCTTATCTAGCAATCTCAATTAATTACTTGTTTGTTATTTTGTATGCTTTGGATACAAGATTGAGATTAGTATGATGTATGTTTGAGAAGTTGTATTGTGCTAGAATATTAGGTTTTGTGCTTAATATTGATTAGCTAAACTAATTGACATGTCATTTAGTTTTGATATGTAGGATTGTTCTTAATTGCATATTAATAATCTTAGATAAGCATATAGGGTTTCCCTTGCTCTATGTTGCATTTTGGATATTCACATATATTCACTTAGGGTTGTATTCTCTTCTAGAGAAAGTAAGTCTTGTGTGTAGCAACCGGGATTAGGTTGCTTAGATCGCAAGCAAATTGGACTAGGTTCACTCATACCGGGATTAGGTAGGTGTGTGATTACTTCCGGGATTAGGTTGTAATCGTTTGCACATTTAGTGGATACGAGGTTCGAGTGTGGCTTACTTACATAGCCCGTGGTTTTTCCCGTGAGGGTTTCCACGTAAAAATCAAGTGTTGTTTTAATTTCCGCACCATATTACACTTGCTTGTTTATATTATCTTGAGGGCATTTTCGTAATTTTGACTAACACGAAAAATTGGGTAAAAAGCGTAAAATCTATTCACCCCCCCTCTAGATAGTTTTATACACACCGTGCTATATTTAGTTTCAGCTATCATGGAAAGAAAATGGCATACTTGGATTAACATGATAGGAATTGTTAATGAGACAATGGTTAGGGAATTTTATCATGAATACAAATCAAGTACCACCGTTGAGGATGTGGTTATGGACATGAGAGGAGTCGTCTTTAGAGTAAATTCTAGGAAGTTGAATGAATTTCTAGGTTTGCCTGATGACATAGAGTCAGATTTCCTTGACGTTGATGTCTTGAAAAATCTAGACTTGATGGGTAGGACACTTTGTGATGATGTCAATTTTGTGTGGGGGAAACGTGCCTTTATTAGGCAAAGCGAGTTGACCAAAGTGAGTGCTTTTTTGCATTTATTTGTTTGCTCTAATCTTGTTGTTTCTACTAATTCTACCGAGCTTAATAGAGATAAGATCAAAATTGTGTATGCTTTGGTGACAAACAAACCTATTAATCTTGGTGAAATGCTTATTGAACATATTGAGATCGCGGGCTGTTCAAGTCGTTTGGATAAGAAATTAGCATTTCCGAAGTTTATTTCTCAATTGTGTTTAACTAAAGGGTTGAAGAATTATGATGATGATGTGCTACTTCCTCCCTTAGAGAAGTTAAGTGAGAAATGTGTGATAATCATGTCATACAAGGAAAAGGGAAAGCCTAGTGATACATTTAGGCTATTTGGTGAATCTCTTGATTCAAGCCATGTATCTAGCACACCTATTCTTCCAAGTTGGGCTATACAATTAAAGAAAGAGGTTAAAGAGTCATAAAGGATGATTGAGGCGTCACAAAGGAAGATTGAAGATCTTAATGCTAAGATAGTTGTTCAAGATGAGAAGAACAAATAATTGGAAGGAAAAGGAACTACTACAAAGCATTATGTGAGATCATCACATCGCACTACTTTCCTTGGTGGCACAAGTGGCTAGAGAGTATCTTAAGGTATATTTTCTTACTCTTTCCTTTTAGCTTCATATCATGTCAAAAAGGGGGAGAAATATGGGAGATATATATCTAGCTTACTTAGTCTCATGTTTTAGTTTTTATTTTTAGTGTATTTTGGTATCAAGTTTGAACTTTATGGCATGTAATATTTTTTTTTGGTATTTGTGATCTTGGCTAGAATATTTTGTTGGATAGCATGTATTAAGGGGGAGCATACATGATCCATTTGAACTTAAATGTTTTATTTTCTTACCTAAGAATGAATATTGCCATATGTGTTGTCTCTTGGATATTCTTGTGCTTTCAAGTTTATTTTAGGTGATATCAAGAGAAGACCAAGATGAAGTTCAAAACTTGTTATTGAAAATTGTGTCTAGAAATGTGTAACTCATTGTACTCATTGTGGTCATATTATCTTTGTAATTGTTTTAGTATATGTATAGGGGTTTTGACATGGAATTTGCGAAAGGGGGAGATTGTTAGGTTTTTAGTTTGTCTTGGCATGTATTCCATATCAAAACGATGTTCTCTTGTAATGTTTAGTGGTATAAGAATTGAAGATTCAAGTCGTTAAAGAAAGACTTGGCCACAACTCATGCAAGATGCCGGCTTCAAAGAGAAATGTGCTTCATCGGTCTACAAAGGTATATAAGACCTCATTTCTCTTACAAGGCTAGGCACACACACACACACACACACATGGCATTCATATGTGTCCCTATATGGTTGAACATCATTTATATATCACTTTCACATACTTGGTAATGTATGCACATGCATTAGATTTAATTTGATAAACATTGTAATTTGCATGTTTTAGGACTATGTCTAGGAAATGGCATACATGTGTGATTTTGTATGTATATGTTTCCATATTTTTTTGTTTTGGACTTGAACATGATCTATTATGATTCCTTATTGAGTTCCAGTCATTTCGATTACTCATTCATTAGTTTTCGAGTCCAAACGATGTAGTTACGCTACTTTTTGTTCTCATTCGTTAAGTTGTTTTCGTCGTTGTATTCTGAGATGATTTCTCAACCTTTTATCAAAGTTTCATAGTCTTCGTTGTGTGTGAGGGAGTCACAATTTGTAATATGATGATGGATTCGAAATCGGAGTTCAGAGACCCGAATACGGTCGAAGAACGCGAGAGGTGCGCGAGAGGGATGTGCATGGCCAAAGGCCATGCCTTGGCCACCACGTGTGGAGGCCGTGGGCCACACGACCAGACCAGCCCTCTAGTCCCATGTGGCACACGTGCCCCACATAGCCAGGAGCTGATGTGGCAGCTCTTGGTTGGCCAGTTCCCTTCTCTCTCTCTCTTCTTTTTAAATATTTCCAATTCCCTCCATTTCATTTCAAGAAGAAAAAGTTTGAAATCACACCAGAATTTTCTCTCCAATTTTTCTCACCTTCCAAACACCATAACTTTCTCAAACGAAGTTGGAATTGGTTGATTCAAGTTGGAGATTGTTTGTAATCGAGTCTTCTACCTTTTCCAGGTGGTCTTGCAGCTGTTTGATCGATTTTCATGGTGGTTTTACATAGAAATATGAACCAGCTCATGATTGCAAGGTAGTGTTCATATCTTTGAGATTTCTTCTTTTATAACCTTCAATTTGCTTGGGGTTTCTTCTTCTATATGTATGTATATGTATGGTGAATGCTATTGAGGCTTCATAATCAATCTTAATCAAAAGTCTAATTAGAGACATATGTGAACTAGTTTCTCAAATTCTAGGTTTTTCACATGTTTGTGAGTTGTATTGTGATTAGATTGATTTCTAGGATTATTTGTGACTTGATTGAATCATTTTATGATTAATAATCCTTGAAATGTGTTTTGATCCTTTGATTGATAAAATCTAGGATTAATTCAATTGTATGTGTATATAGAGACTGTAAGGTTCTCATTTATTTGATTGGCTTATTTCGTGGGCAAACCACAATTGGGGTTCCTTGTAAGGGTAGCTTAGGAAGTGGTGTTCATGGTCATGCCCTTTTGAAGACCTCATTATTGACAAGCTCTCCAAAGGTATATCTAGTGCTTGGTTTTGTGCTTTGAAGAGATTAGTTGCACACACACACATATTCCATTCATATCCATTCTTTGTGTATAACATGTGTTTATTTATGTGTGCATTCATGATTAAAACATCTCTTCTTGCTTGTTATTTTGATTGCATCTTGCATATCCAATTTCCTTGACATGCATAGACGTAGGATTGCATTCTTGCAATGGGCGCTGTCAAAAGCGCTCTACAGAAGCGCTATACGAATAGCGCCCATCTAAGCGCTGTAAAGACCTGATCGATTTAAATCGGTCACTGTTGGGTCGCTGTACAGGCACTGTACAAAGCGCTGTACGTACAGCGTCTCTCTGTTTTCCCGAGAGAATAGAGTAAGGGCGCTGTACAAAGGTGCCCTATGAACAGTGCCCAAGGTAAAAACAGGGCAACTTATTCAAAACGACCACACTTTGATTTGGCCCCCTATATATATGTCACTTTGACTTTAGGTCAATCAAGAGAGTTCATATTCAGATTTTATACTTAGGATATTTTTCAAAAACAAGAAAAATTCCAAGAACTCATTTTTTATTACTCAAACACCATTTCATGATCATCAATCATCATCTAGTATCATCTTTGATCATCTAGATGTCTTTTTGCATGGATTCTTCATCACACATTGTTTGGTAAGCTTTTTACTAATATCTTACATATTTTATGTTTTTCTTAACAAGCAATCTCAATTTATTACTTGTATGTTATTTATATATATTTTGGATACAAGATTGAGATTAGTGTATTGAATGTTTGAGAAGTTGTATTGTGATAGCTAATTAGGTTTTTGCTTAATCTTGATTAGCTAATCTATTTGATATGTCATTTAGTTTTAATATCTAGGATTGTTCTTATTGCAAATTCATCATCTTAGATAAGCATATAGGGTTTCCCTTGCTCTATGTTGCATTTGGATATTCATATATTCACTTAGGGTGTTAATCTCTTCATTGAGAACATAAGTCTTGTGTGTAACATCCGGGATTAGGTTGCTTAGATCGCAAACATTTGAACTATGATCACTCATACCGGGATTAGGTAGGTGTGTGATTACTTCCGGGATTAGGTTGTAATTTTCATCACTTAGTGGATTCGAGGTTCGGGTGTGGCTCACTTATTAGCCCGTGGTTTTTCCCGTGAGGGTTTCCACGTAAAAATTCAAGTGTTATTTAATTTCCGCAATTTATACTTGATTTATTGCTTTATCTAGTTAGGGGTAATTTCGTAATATTGACTTCACACGAAAATATTGGGTAATACGTTTAAAATCTATTCACCCCCCTCTAGATAGTTTTATACACACCGTGCAATATTTGTTTCAGAGACAAATAGGAATTAATTGATTATTCAATATATCCTTGCTCTATCTGTTGGCTAGAATATTCATTGAACACATTTTGTGATTCTAGCATTTTTATGTATGTTTATGACATCTTGAATTTGTGCTTCATGTATATGAATTGTTCAAGTGTTATTTGTGTGAATGAAACTATAAGTTTTATGTGTTAGGTGTTTTCACATGCTCTAGGTTTTTATTCAAGTTTTGCATCTAGACTTTTATTACTTGTGTTATCACATGTTTAGGTCTAGTTGTTCCATGGAATGTATTGATCACATGTTTTATGTTGAATTGATTGTTTGCATCATTTGCATTCACATAATCAAACTAGGAAGTCCTTGTAAAAGGCATGAAGTCTTGGTTAGAGTCGGAATGACTCGGATAGTGACACTCTGCTTTTTTCGTTGTTAAGAAATCGCAAGGATCAAAAGATTATTTCATTTAGAAAGTGGTTTCCTACGCAATGTGCTCTAAACTAACAAAATACTAGTAAAGCGGCAAGCAAGGGTATTGTTCCACAGAGAGGTGTGATTCGTCAACCATTCAAGTTCTAGAGTTTATTGTAAACATGTAAATAGAATGCGGAAAGGTAAGAATGGTGTGTGTGAAATGTATGTACAAATGCGGTGTGTGTGTGTGTGTAGAGAGAATGAAAATGAAAATAAATAAAAACAAAGAGAATATGGAAGGGTGAGAATGGTGTTCAAAGTGATAAATAAAATGGTGGATATGAGAGATGTATGAAAATGGTCACACGAGGTTCAACAAGTTCACCATACATGTGCACAAATAGTTGGTTGTTAGACATTTAGGACATCCAATTTTAGTTAAGGATTCGTTTTTGCCTCAATCCAATTTATACATATTCATAGAGCTAACGGTTGAAGAGTGTGTCGAGAGCCCCTCGTACACGAAACCGCAACCAACATTTGTGAACACATTCTACAAACCGATGCTAAATTGAGCCCCAATATTAACACGGTAATGTAAAATGGCAACGTTAGGTACAATGAATGTGGAAAGAGTGATTGTATCTCCAACCATAACTCACCTAGAGCCCCTAGCGTGAGAGATAGCCAAAGGCCAATAATTGTAACTCTAACCATGACTCACCTAGAGCCCCTAGAATGAGAAATAGCTAAAGTCCAATTGTTAACAAGAACATAGAACCAAACCCTTCTAATATGGCAATTAATAGGTTCACCCACTCTGCCTAGCTAATTAGCCAAAACTATGCCCGGAGAGCCCCTCCAAAGGCACAATCCTAACTCTAAGTCACTCAAACCTATTCATGACATGCAATTTAGACCTTCCAAAGACATACACACACAAATGGGATACTTGATTACAACTACTCCTACAATTAAGTTAATCTACTCCTAATCCCATCCATGAACACATATCAATTTCCAATCATCCATAAACATGCATTTCAAGATAAAAGACATATCAATAAATAACAACAGTGAATCAAAACACAAATGGGATATAAAAACAACTATCACATATATTGAGCACAAAATAGGTTTACAAATATTCCCAAGTGGGGATTACACATCTAAGGAAACAAGAAATACAAAGAGATGAGTTAAAGGAGACAACCCTTGAAGAAAACCTCCTCCAAGCCCTCTAAGAAACACTAGCTCGAAATTGGTCCAAAGACCCTCTTTTCTCCTTGCAATCTACTCATATATGGGTGGATGATGGGTAGAAGGTGAGATGGGGAGCATCCATGGAGGAAAAACCTCCATGGATGCTCTAGAAAGCTTCTCTCTCTCTTATTAAGTGAAGAAGATGAAGAAGAAGAAGAAGAAGAAGAGGAAGTGTGTGGGGAGTGGATTCTGTTGGGAGAGAAGAGAATAAGGTGTTTATATAGTGTTGGGAGGTTAGGGCTGAAGGTTGGGGTGAATGGACAAATTTGTCCCTGAAATTCACCCAAAAAATGACTTTTTGGAGTGATTCAGTGGTTTGGTTCGGCGGCCAGGCCGTCGTTTTAAGTAGCTGTTTTTACCTGACAGCATTTCAGCATTTCAGCATCGTACGCTGTTACGGAAATGGGCATAACTTCCTACAAAAAGCTTGGAATCGTAATCCGTAAAATGTTCTGGAAACTAGACTTTCGGGGCTTTCCGAATATATAAAAATATCAATGTGGTTCGATCTGAGAAGGAAGATATGACCCTTGAAAGTTTACTATTCTGCATGAGCATATACAATTTCTTCCGTTTTTGGCTCATTTTGCCTCCCAAACTAATCTTTAAGCTCAAAACCTTATTGTAGGGAATATGTACCTACACAATGCTCAAACAAAATATTATATAAAAAAATATGCTCGAAAAGGAGACAAACGATCGGAATTGGGGGACCTCAAATAGGTATAAAATAATTTGATCAGATAGCCAAGCAAGAAGTCTTGTCTAGAGTCGGGAGGACTCGAATAGGCAAGCAAGGAGTCATGGCTAGAGTCGGGAGGATTCAGATAGTCATGCATGGGAGGCTCCCTAGAGGCATGAGTGCCTTGGATAGGGAGTTGGCTTGTATATTGGCAGGCCTAGGCGTATGGATAGACATAGACTCTAAAAGAGCGGGGTATATGGGATGTGTATGCACTCTTGAGGAATTTCTAATCTACCATCGATGTTGGTTTTGTATGTTGTCCAATATATGGTGGCTTCGCATCATTGAGGGATTTTGTACTTTCCAATAGGGTTAGGTAAACATAGACTCCAATAGGAAGTTGGTCAAGGTTGGTCACTTTTGAGGAATTTCTAATTTACCATCCAATATATATAGTACCCAAGGGTTGTAGTTTAACCCATGGATGTTTCCTCCTTGGAAGTTTTACCACGTTAAAAAATCTCTTGTGTTAATTCTTCCTATCTCTATCTCTTATATTTGTATATGTGTATGTTGTTATCTTGTTGCATATTATTCACTTATGATGTATATTGAAACAAGATTTTGTAAAGTGTGATTTGTGAACTTATTCATTTGATCTTATTTGTAATTATAATTCTTTTGTATATTGTAATTCTTGTGTATAGTGTTATTTGTGTATACTTGTAATACATCGAACAAATATTGAAATACAATTATTCTTTGTTGTTGAGTTTATGTGTTCACATACCTCATACAACTAATTGATATTCATAGACTATGCTTAAATGATCACATGCTTAAATTGTCTATGTATAATTTCTTGGTTTATGTGTTGTATGTAAGGCTACCTTGAGGGATAAATGTAAGTTTGTTCAAGGGTTTAAAAAAGGTGTAAAAACCTATTGACTCCCACTCTAGGTATGCTTTAAGCTATTTAACTACGTTTGTATACTTTCATAAATGTTTCTCTGAAACTAATTATTGCACGGTGTGTATAAAACTATCTAGAGGGGGGGTGAATAGATTTTACGCTTTTTACCCAAATTTTCGTGTTAGTCAAAATTACGAAAATGCCCTCAAGATAATATAAACAAGCAAGTGTAATATGGTGCGGAAATTAAAACAACACTTGATTTTTACGTGGAAACCCTCACGGGAAAAAACCACGGGCTATGTAAGTAAGCCACACTCGAACCTCGAATCCACTAATTGAGATGATTACAACCTAATCCCAGTTTAATGATCTAATCCCGATCAATAATCATCACAACTACCTAATCCCGGTATAAGTGGACCTAGTCCAATTGCTTGCGAATTAAGTAACCTAATCCCGGTCACAACACAAGACTTAATTCTCTAAGAAGAGATAATACAACCTAAGTGAATATTATGAAATATCCAAAAATGCAATTAGAGCTAGGTTACTCTATATGCTTATCTAGGATAATGATTTTGCAATAAATTCAATCCTAGATATTAAAAGCTAGATGACATGTCAAATAGCTTAGCTAAACATAGATTATGAAAACCTAGATAGCTATCAAAATACAACACTCAATCATGTCAACACAACAATCTCTATTTTGTATCTAGAATATAATCTAAGAAGATACAAATAATATAAGAGATGTCAATGATAAATAAAACACTAATTATATATGATAATAGTGAAGAACTTACCAAAGAATATGTGTTGACCAAAACCCATGCAAGCAAGCATCCTAACTATGCTAGAAAATGCTAGATGATATTTTGATGCATATGAGAATGGTTTTGAGTGATCAAAGATGAGTTCTTGATGAAAAAGCTCTCTTTGAAAATGCTCTCAATTAAAAATATGATTTTTTGAGTTATGAAAGTGACCTAAGATCAAAGAGGCATATATATATGATGTCCAATTGAAGCTATGTCGTTTTGGAAATTTTCCAAAAAGTTTCCGCGCAAACCGCTCTACGTAGGGCAGATTTTGGGCGGGTGTAGGGCGGATTGAAAAATCAATCAGGTGCCCGCTCTACGTAGGGCGGGTGAACAGCGGAATGGGCGCGACAGAGCATCAGCTTCAACTTCAAGTGCCTCAAAACATGACCAAACGACATCGAAACCTTTCATATGATATATCGTTGGAAAGGTATGGATGTCTACTTTCTACTCCAATTTATGGAATGACATTTCGATGTTTGTAGAAACAGTTATGGTCAATAGAGTGACCAAAGGTCAGAAACGGACAACAACATAATTGCCCTGTTTTGGTGGTCACTTTGGAGATTTCAAAACCAATCCAAACGGTCATGAAATATTACGAATAATATACCGTTGGAAAGGTATGGGTGTCTAGTTTATCAAGAATTTTACAAAACTCAATTTAAATCTTTTTATAAAAAGTTATGGTCACAAGACCATACAAAGGTCAGTTTTGAAAAAACATTGAAATTCAATCTTTTGAAACTAGACACATTACTCCAAACAACCAAACCAAAACTACCACTTATCCAAGAGAAGAATGAGACCTTCTCAAGTGGTCAACCATCGTGCTAAGACATGCACACCATCGTGCAAGCACGGACGTTTCCGAACATCCTTCGGGAAACGAATTATACCACAATTAAAGCTAACATACATGAAGTGCACGTGTGGGTATTGAATGCATCCTAATGCCTAACATGTCATGGCATTATCATAGAACAAGATGCACTCAAATCAAACATGCATGAATAAAATTCATGACTTTGCATTCTAATGCCTAAACATGTCATGGCATTTCAATAAACTAGATGCAATTAATTTAATGCAAGAAGAGATATTGAATAATCAATAAAGCACAATGCACACAAAATATAAACACAACATTCAAGAATAAGAGTTATGCATGTTGTGTGTGTGTGCAACTATATCTCTTCAAGGCAAAGTAAGCACTAGATATATACCTTTGGTGCTTGTCCTCTTGAGGTCTTGGAAAGGGTCTTTGATCTTCAACCTTAAACACCTAGACTACCCTTACAACCAACAACCCCAACGTGTGGTTTGTTCACGAAATAAGCCAATACATGTATGGGAATCCTTACATTCTCATTCATACCCTAGACAATCTTATTGGAGATAGTGTATCCTCGTGAATAATATCAGTAATCGCCAAGAGCTCATAGACCGCCTATAGCTCTCCTAGTTACCATATTTACTCATATGACCACATTTTGAACTTGGATATTTTGGTTTGTCTAGAAGCCATGTTTCAATAGACGCTATCGAAAATTCAATGTTAAGATTTAATATCCAATACCTCAAAATATCTATATGATAATATTATACTCATATTTAATAAATGGAGCAACAATGTTCATATCTATAAATGAAGTCCTCTATCGATTAGCAAATGAATACCACCAAACTATCGAGGATAGACTATGCTATATAATCATACTCATTGATAGCTCAAATGATAACACTTGTAACCATAAGTCCATCATTTATCTCAAGATTAAGATAGACTCTCCGATTGTCCTCATAATGAAAACTTTTATCCACTGATGGTTCTAGATAAAATATTTCATTATGATCCTATTCAATGCACCTAGTGCACTAAATTCTTTTACTCAAAGACACTTTGATGATTTTAGACTCATCATAACACATTTGATCCCACTCAAATATTAACAAAAGAATCTACAATTTTAACAAGATAAAAGTGCCCAACCTTTATCTTAAGTTGTAAACATTATTTAAGACTAACTAAAAAATTGTGTCTACCTCATACATATCCAGATGTACGAACAATTCTTCATATCTCATAGTCTTTTGACCTTATGATTATTTACTTTTTACAATTATAATAATTAAACTATAAATGCTATAAGATTTGTTTAAACAGAAATCACTTTATTAATATGAAAAAATTGTCAAAAACACTATTACACTCTTACTATTGAGCATAATCCTAACAAGTGGCTCCAAATGCCGTGTAGTTAATGGCAATCTCTTCATCACTTGAAGGATTTTCTTCACTCTCATCCTCACTACATGAGGCGGCCATCGCCTTTCCTTTTCTTCTATCCTTCAAGTTTCCACACTCCGGAGAGATATGCCCAAATCCTCCACATTTGTAGCATTGATTCCCCTCTCTTGAAGACATCTCTTGGTTTGGCTCGTCATTCTTGACCTTTGTCTTCTTCTTGAAGCCATCCCCCTTTGAGCCACAACCATTCTCTTGTAGACTCAAGAACTTCTTGAATCTCTAGACAATTAATGCCATGTCTTCATCCGAGTTATCCTCCTTCTTGTCATGCTTGGAAGTCTTCAAAGCAATATTCTTTTTCTTCTTAGGAGGTGAGGTGGTAGCCTTTCTTGACTCATATGCTAGAAGTCTTCCAATGACTTCACTCGACTTCATATCCTTGTACTCATTATTCTCTTCTAAAGCCGTTACCTTGGACTCAAATCTTTCGGGGAGAGATCTCATAATTTTCTGCGTGATCCTCCTATCCGGATAAGGGTCACCAAGTTGATGACTTTGGTTGACTATGTCCATCAACTTAACCTTAAAGTCGTTGAAGCACTCGTTCTCTTCCATTCTAAGTGTCTCGAATTGAGTTTGGAGAACTTGGAGCTTCGAGTCCTTAACTACTTCGGTTCCCTCATGTACCGTCACTAGGATGTCCCACGCCTCCTTGGCGATCCTAGTGTTTTGAATCAGTTTGTACTGATTTTCGTCCATGGCACATAGGATGGCATGTATCTCCTTCCTATTCCACTTCAATGCCTCAAACTCATGTGCATTCCACTGAGCCTTCGATTTAAGCACATCCTCTCCTCCACCCATAGGAGTCATCATTGGTAGAGCATAACCGTCTTCAACCGCCATCCAAGCATGGTCATGGATTTGACATATGTACGACTCCATCTTGCCTTTCCAAGAAGCATAATTTGTCCTGGTGAGTAAGGGCGGCCTCGTGCTAGAAGCACCCTCGTTTCCTCCACCGTTTTCACTCATAGTGTTTATGAAAGAATGAAATGAATGCAAATGTATGAATGATCAAAAATCACATAAAATGCAAAACACACCAAAATAAGCAAGGATCACCTAAGTATATATAGGAACTCGCTCTGATACCAATTGAACTAATTATGCCACGGTGTGTATAAAACTATCTAGAGGGGGGGTGAATAGATTTTAATCCGGTTATTACCAAATTTTCACAATTAGTCAATTTTACGAAAATAACCCCAATCTAGTCAATACAATAAATCAAGTGTAAAGTGTGGAATTTAAATGACACTTGATTTTTACGTGGAAACCGTCAACAAGGAAAAACCATGGGCTGATATGTGCGCCACACACGATCCTCGAATCCACTAACTGTAATGGTGTTTACATCCTAGGTTGACCTCAACCATTCTCGACCTATAACCTACCACTACTACCTGCAGACCTTTAAAAGTGAACATAGATCAATTTGTTTGTGACCTAAGCAACCTTAGCCACAAGTCTTACTTCTCAATGAAGAGATCAAACAACCTATATGAATATACAAAGATATCCAAATATGCAAGTAATGCTAGGTAAATGCTTATCTAAGATTAAAAGATGACAATTAAATCAATCATAGATATCAATTGCTATATGTGATGGCATAAAACATAGCTACATAAGATAGGTCAATCCTAGGTATAGCTATCACTATACATCACTCAATCAAAACAACACAATAATCTCTATCTTGTATAATAGAATATAATCTAAGAACATACAAGTAATTAAAGAGATTTCTTGTAAAGTAAAACACTAAGATTTGATTAAATTAGTGAAAAACTTACCAAGGCATTATGTTAAGTAAAACCCATGCAAGAAAGCATCCTAGATATGCTAGAAGATGCTAGATGAAGTTTGATGCATATGAAAATGGTTTTGAGTGATCAAAGATGATTAAAGATAAGTTCTTGAATAAAAATCTCACTTTGAAAATGCTCTCAATTAAAAATATGATTTTTGAGTCATTAGGGACGACCTAAAGTGAAGCAATGTTTATATAAGTGTCCAAATTAAAGCTACGGTGTTTTGCAAAAAACAGGGGACGACCGCTGTGGGTACCGCTGCCAAAGCCACAGCGGTATCCAAGTAGTGGTCCCTTAAAAAGCAACAGGTGTCAAAACACTATGGCTTCCACAGCGATTATGACAGCGGTAAGCGCTGTGCGCAAAACCGTTGAGCCTACCGCTACAGAAAATCACAGCAGTTAAGAGAGTGGCCAAGATAGGTATTTTACCACTGTGAAAGCCACAGTGGTACCGACAATGGTCACCTGGGCCAAAGCATGCCAAATGAAAAATCATGCAATCTAACGCTATTAATGGGATGGCAATCATCAAATGCATGAAGAGTTAAGAACATTAATGCACAAACATAAAAACACACAACATACAAGAAGTATTGATATGCATGAGTTGTGTGTGTGTGTGCAACTAAATCTCTTCAATGCAAGTAAGCACAAGTATTTTACCTTTGCCGTGCTTCTTCTCTTGAGGTCTTGAGAGCACCTTTGTTATGCATGAGCACCAACAATCAAAAGCCTAAGCTACCCTTACATTAAACCCCACAAGTGGTTTGTCACTGAAATAAGCCAATCAAACTTTGAGGAACTTACAACCTCCTCAACATCCTAGGAGGAAAATTGATCTTGGAGAGTTATCTAAGAGTGCCCAAATGAAGATGCCAACAAAAGGTGTAGCTCAACGTCAACATCCAAGAGCTCCATACCCAAATTTTGCTCAACCAAGGTATAACCAACCAAGGAAGCAAAACAACCTGGTTCAACAACAAGGAAGGAGAGAACCAGTTTAACACCATAGGAGACATCTAATGCATGACAAGTCTCCAATGACCTCACAAGGATATGGTATGATTCCTTATTTTATACTTGTCACTTTTGTGGTGTTGTTGGCCATATTAGGCCTAAGGAATGAACTCATAAAGAGATGTAGAATTGACAGCATGAGGGAAAGATGGTTGAACCATAATGCCAATTTGCATGACCCTAGGAAACCAAAAGAATTGAAGATTTTGACCACTAAGAATAAAAAAATGGAACCTAGGTGGGTTAGAAAAAATGAACCCAATTGTCATTGTACTCATGCGTCACCCGTAAATGCTACTAGGTCTAACGGACTTGGTATGTTTATAAGGATTTGTCCCTCGCCTTGATACGATAGGGTGATTGACCCCATAAGGGGAACTCAAGCAAAGAGAGCAAATTTGCATACTTGTCACATGCAAAAAATTTGATAAACATTATGCTTCTTTATTAATTGCTTGAATATCTTGGTTACACATATGCTTATATGATATTTTCTTCAATAAGTGTAAACCAATTGCTTTGTGTATAATCCATGTCATATTTATATTCAAACATGCATTTTTGGACTAGGAGATTTTCTTTGGAAGTACACTTTGAATGACCTATAATTATCTCTATGACATGATGATTCTTTTCAAATGACATGCTTAAAAAAATGAAAAGCATGAATTGTTGATTGCAATTGGTAAATGCAAAATTATGTGTGAAAAGCAATAATGAGACTCAAATGAATAAAGGATCTTGTATCCGTTCTAAGGATTTTAAAATCCAAAGTCTCTCTTTCTTTATTAGTTAAACATGACTACTATCATATGAGTATCTTACCCAGAAAAATCGAATAGGGCGCAAAAGTCGCTCATGCCTTGTTTTGCTTATAAAGTTAGATATAGTTGTTCTTAAATTGAATTCATTATAAAATCTATATCCTTGCTTGAATTCATGACAAATGGTGAAATTAGTTTGAATTCTATTGGAAACCTTTGTCATTGGCTTTGCTAAATACCATTGTTTTTTGGACTTGAATGTAACATGTCCTTGCATGCAAAGCATAATTATCACACATTTTCATAAAATAAATCTCCTTGCTTCTCTCCTAATTAATTGAATTGCATAATGTTCTTGTATATGACTATGCAAATGTCTTGTATGTCACTATCTCCCTTTGCTAAAGTGACCCGGTTAGGGAATACTCTTTTTCCTATCTCATGAAAAAAAAAGGGAGTAGTATGTGTTAAGAGAGTTGTAGTATTTGATTGGCATGTTGGGGAGATTGCTAATTGAGGGGGAGTAACCTTTTAGGGGAAGCATTGCATTGCACTTCATAACATGTTATTGCTTATTTTCTTTAATGCCAATGCTTGTTTTTATTCCTCACTTGATCACCTCTCATACACTTGTCTTGGAAAGTGTAGTTATATTGTTTTGCAAGGTTGTTATTCTATAAGAGATTGAAGACTTGAAGATCTAGACCTTAGGTATCTCTTTGTAATATAGAATAAATTTTTGTTGACACTTAGCTTTTAATTTTTGTGAGGATCAATTATGAGTGGTGGTTTTGTCACGAAATAGCCAAAGGGGGAGATTGTAAGTTCCTCATATTTTGATTAGTTTATTTCGTTGACAAACCACATTTTGGGATGTCTATGTAATAGGTAGCTTAGGTTCTCATTGACAAGCTTCCAACCATCCCGGTGACTTCAAGAGGAATAGCGAAAGGTAAATCACTTGACTTGCCTCTTGAAAAAGATTAGTTGCACACACACACTTCTTCATGCATGTTTTATTCATCTTGAATTTGTGCTTCAATCCTTATGTGTGCATTCTTCACACTTCACACTTGTATCTTTTGTTAGATTGTGTTGTGTGATAGTGTCTAGTAATTCATTTCCATTTATGTGATCGGAAACATCCGTGCTTGCACGATGGTGTGCATATCTTAGCATGATGGTTGACCATTGCAGAAGGTCCTATTCTTCTCTTGGATAAGTGTTAGAATTGGTTTGGTTGTTTGGAGTAAAATGTCTAGTTCCAAAAGATTGGATTTCAATGATTTAAATGATTTTCAAATCTGACATTTGTATGGTCTTGTGACCATACTTTTCATACAGCTTTAAAAAATGTTTTGAAAAATTCTATACAAACTAGACACCCATACCTTTCCAATGGTATTTTATTCGTAATATTTCATGACCGTTCGGATTGGTTTTGAAATCTCCAAAGTGACCACCAAAATAGGGCAACTCTGTTGTTGTCCATTTCTGATCTTTGTTCACTTAATTGACAATAACGTTTTCTACAGATATCAAAATGTCATTATGTAAAAAGGAGTAGAAAGTAGACATCCATACCTTTCCAATGATATATCATACAAAAGGTTTCGATGTCGTTTGGTCATGTTTTGGGTCGCTCGAAATTGGAGTTGCAGTGTTGTCGCGTGTTTACCCGAGAGCATTGCAACCTTGGCGCGACCTCACCTTCTAGGTCACCTTGAAGTAGCCTTTTGATTCCAAAAATGAGTTTTCCTTCCAAAACGACATAGTTTCATTTAGGGCTCATATATATATATATATATATATATATGATGTCTTCTCTTTTGTATGCTTGTAAGAGTTCAAAATTACATATTTGAAAGAGAGAGTATTTCCCAAGAAAGAAAAACTCCCAAGAACTAATTTTTACTCATCCAAACTCATTTCCATGTGCATCAAACATCATTTAAACATCATCTAGGATCATCTAGGATGTATCTATGCATGGGTCTTCTTCAACACACATGACTTGGTAAGTTGAACACCATCTATTCATTTTTTTGTGTTCTTACTTAGCAAGAAATCTCATTTATGACTTGTTGGCGTCTAGATTAAAATTTATTTACAAGTTGAGTTATTTGTGTTGATTGAGTAAGTTGTTGTTTTGTGATAGCTAGGATTTCAAGCTTATATAACATCTAGCTAAGTTTTCTCATTGATTGATTGAGATTGTTTGTGATAGTTAGGATTTCAAGTTTATATAATATCTAGCTAAGTTATCTCATTGATTGATTGAGATTGTTTGTGATAGCTATTGTATCTAAAATTGGTTATCCTTTACATAGCTAAGTTATATGCCATAACATATAGCAATATTGATATCTATGATTGATTTTATTGACATCATTTAATCACTAGATAAGCATTTGGTGTTGCCTAGCATTAATTGTATTTTGGATATTTCATAATATTCACATAGGTTGTTGAACTCTTCGTGAGAGTTAAGTCTTGTGACTAAGTTGCTTAGTGCACAAGCAAGATTGGTCAAGTGCCATTGTAAAAGGCTTGTAAGTAGAGTAGGAGGTGCTCATGCCGAGAGTAGTAGATCAGAAGATATCACTAGGGATTGAACCAAGAGTGGTGAGCAGTAGTGTCCATAGCTTGAGGTTGTCTAAAGTGAGAGTCCGTGTATCACTTGAGGGTGTAACCTTTTATTCATATAGTGGATTTCGGTGACTGTTTGTGGCTAGCATAATAGCTCGTGGTTTTTCCTTGTTAAAGGTTTCCACGTAAAAATCAAGTGTTTTTTAATTTCCGTATTTTATACTTGATTTTATTGTTTGTTGAATTGGGTTTATTTTTGAATATTGACTAATCCGAAAAATTTGGTAATAATCGAATTAACAACCCATTCACCCCCCTTTAGGTTGTTTTAGACGCACACTATATTTGCTTCAATATGTGTGTATCAATTACACATCTCACACTTGCACCTCATTGTTAGATTTAAGTGTGATTGTGTGTTGTGTAATTCATTTCCTGAAGTGTGTTCGGAAACGTCTGATCGCGCTCCAAATGTTCACATTTAGCGCTCCCTTTTCTTATCTTTTTGTGCTTTTTTCTCCGGTAAAACCGGGTATTTAACAGATTAAATAAGTGTTTCAGGTGAATAGGGAAGTTCAGGGGCATATTTGTCATTTTGGACAATTCAGGGGAAAAAGTGCAAGATTCGGGAAATTATTGATTATTCTGTGAATCAGGGAAAGCTCAGGGGTGCAGATTGTAATTCGCCAGTAAAGCACAGCGTCAGCTGCCACGTCACCCCTGGAACGGCGTCATTTTGGCACTACACACGTCAGGTCGTCTTCAAGCTGCAGCCGGGTCGACCCGACCCGCTCCGCTCATACCCAGTTCAGACCCGGTTCGATCCGGCAACTTCGATGACCGATTTCGACCATTTTTCGACCAGTTTTTCCGACGACCTCTGCCCAGATCGGCTGTCCTCCTCCTCCCGGTCACGATGGACCCATTTAAGGCTCCCATGCAAATATTTTCCCAATCCTCCAAGTCCACCAACTTCCATGGACGTCCACACTTGCAAGCTTGGTTCTGCGGCTTCTTGCTCGCATTCCAGACGTTCCAAACTCGCCGGAAGACCATGGGTTCATGCTGCGGCTTCTTTCCCGCAGTCCAGAAGGTACAAACTCGCAGGAAAGGTCCATCTTTCCACGGCGACTTCGAGCGGCGGGAACAAACCCGCGAGCTTGATGGATTGAACCCGCCAACTTGACCGACTCAAGCTTCTTTCACGGCCAAAACACTCCCCTATATATATATTCATCCTCCCTAAACCTAAAACACATCCCTAATATCCAAATAATCACCCAAATTACTCTACCAACCTAGAATAGCTTAGAATAAACTCACACCACTTCACTTAGCGTGTAATTAGTGTGTAAGGTGGTTTTCCAGCCACCAATAGTGATCCAAAGCTTCCACACCTTGATTTCGAGCTAGGGAAAGCAAGAGGAGTTGAGCTAGCTTGAAGACTTCTCCAAGATTATTGGGTTGTCTCTATTGTCTCTCTTATTTCCTTAGTTTGTTGTTAATGTCTAATTAAATATTTATGTTAAGGATTTAGTGTATTTATGTATTATATCTATGAACTAGTTGTATCTATATTTGATATTGAGCTTTAATTGATATATGCTTGTTAATTGATTATCCAATTGTTAACATGCAAAATAGGATTTACTTGATTAATGCAAACCTTGCTTAATTTAGTTAACCTATAATTGAAGTGCTTAATTGTTATCAACTAGTAATTAGGTAGGTTACAT
Source organism: Acer saccharum (assembly GCA_030490815.1). Lineage (NCBI taxonomy): Eukaryota > Viridiplantae > Streptophyta > Magnoliopsida > Sapindales > Sapindaceae > Acer > Acer saccharum. The sequence goes on from CM059873.1 coordinate 20,624,667, forward strand.
GATTCATTAGTTCCCTAACATTTCTCATTATCACTCTTTGCATAACTTTGCATTAGTGGTAATTAGTTTAGCTAATTAATTAGTTAATTTAGTTAATTGTTATTGGTATGTTTAGTGATTAGGGTAGTTAATTAAATAAGGGATTGACAACCTTTGGTTGTAGTTAGAATTAGTTAACTTAGTGGTAATTGGAGTAAGGTTTGCTTATGAAAAGTCCTGGAGGCGTGTTTAATATAAAGCTAGAGGGGGGGTGAATAGATTTTAGCTAATTATTACCCAATTTTCGCGTGCATGTCAATTTTACGAAAATACCCCTAGCAAGTCAAATAAACGTACAAGTGTAATAAGATGCGGAAATAATAAATGACACTTGATGTTTACGTGGAAACCCAACCACTGGGAAAAACCACGGGCTGTTTAGTGCGCCACACTCGGACCTCGAAATCCACTAATTGAAATGGAGTTTACAACCTATGTAGACCTCGTCTAACACTCCGGTCAATAACCCCCCACTTCTACCACGCGGGCCTTTAAAAGTGGCTCTAGTCCAATTGCTTATGTGACCACCTGTTCCCGGTGTCCGACCTAATCCCGGTCAATCACACAAGACTTCAATCTCTCAAAAGAGATGCACAACCCTATGTGAATATGTATGAATATTCAATTAACAAACAAGGCTAGGGAACCTTAGATGCTTATCTAGGATGATGATATATTCAATTTAAATCAATCCTAGATATGAAAATAGCTATATGTCATGGCATACAACTTTAGCTAAGTAAAGGATAACCAATCCTAGATACAAAGCTATCACAAAAAACCCACAAACATTCAAAAGATTAACTAGTTGATTAAAAAACAATCTATCAACCTAGTTATAAATAAATCACACAAGAATGTTTATGGCATAGCTTTTAGGCAATAATGACCTAATCAATTAAGCTATCAAAAATAATCTCAATCATATAATGAGATTAATTAGCTAGATATAAAATAGGCATGAAAACCTAGCTAACATAAATAACCCAATCAACACATAATCTCAATCATGTATGTAGAAATTAATCTAAACACATACAAGTAATAAATGAGATAAAATTGATAAGTAGAAACACTAATTATGTAAGATAAAAGTGTTCAACAAATCATACCATGTGTGTTGAAGAAGACCCATGCATTAGCACATGCTAGATGAACCTAGATGATGCCTAGATGATGATTTGTGCATGTGGGAATGGGTTTAGAGAGATAAAGATGTAATCTTTAAGCTTTTTCTCTCAAGTCTCTCTTTCTCTCTCAAGAATAAGGAGCCTCTCTCTCTAGGGTTTGATTTTGTGGCTCTCTACTCAAAATGATGAGAAAGATATGTATTTATAATGCCCAAGTGAAACTATGTCGTTTTGGAAGAAGTGGAAAAATGATGGGCATTTTCGCGGTACTCGCGTCAGTGCAGCGACTCAATATTCGAGTGCTTCGAAACATGACCAAACGACATCGAAACCTTTCATATAATATATTGTTGGAAAGGTATGGATGTCTACTTTCTACTCGTTTTTACAGAATGACATTTTGATATCTGTAGAAAAAGTTATGGTCAATTGAGTGACCAAAGGTCAGAAACGGACAACAACATAGTTGCCCTGTTTTGGTGGTCACTTTGGAGAATTTAAAACCAATCCAAACGGTCATGAAATATTACGAATAATATACCGTTGGAAAGGTATGGGTGTCTAGTTTGTACAGAAATTTTCAAAACTCATTTTGAAGCTTTGTGTAAAAAGTTATGGTCACAAGACCATGCAAAGGTCAGTTTTGAAAACACTTAAAACATTGAAATCCAATCTTTTAAAACTAGACACCTTACTCCAATCAACCAAACCAAAACTACCACTTATCCAAGAGAAGAATGAGACCTTCTCAAGTGGTCAACCATCGCGCTAAGACATGCACACCATCGTGCAAGCGCGGACGTTTCCGATCACACAAACGGAAACGAATTACACCACACTTAAGACTAATCATGAAGTGCAAGTGTGGGTATTGAATGCATCCTAATGCCTATCATGACATGGCATTTCATAGAACAAGATGCAATCAATTAAATGCAAGAAGAGATATTGAATAAATCAATAAAACACAATGCACACAAAATACAAACACAACATTCAAGAATAAGAGTTATGCATGTTGTGTGTGTGCAACTATATCTCTTCAAGCCAATGTAAGCACAAGATATACCTTTGGTGCTTGTCCTCTTGAGGTCTTGGAAAGGGTCTTTGATCTTCAACAAATCACCTAGACTACCCTTACAACCAAACCCCAACATGTGGTTTGCCCACGAAATAAGCCAATCAAATAAAGGGAATCCTTACAGCTTAGTGTAATCTTAGATTAGTTATTTAAATTGCTTTTGACCATCTCCCTTTACTTTTATTGTATGTTAATAGTGTAAATATATTGTGTATATATATACATATATCTATATATATATATATATATATATATAATCTAAGACCTAGGACCGACTTAAGGTAAACACCACCTCCTCCGTGGGAACGATACCCTTACTCGTAACCACTATACGTGGCCGACGATTCGTATACTTGAGAAAAGGGTAGAAATACACTCGCACGCACGTACCATCATTTACCGATAGTTATAGAACTATCGTGTGTCCCGCGTGCGCCGATCAAGTTATTGGCGCCATTGGGGATATATTAGAAAATTTACGTGCGCATCAAATTTTTGGCACCACTGTCGGGGAGGCGTATTACCTTTATTTAGTTTTAGTCGTATTTTTATTTTCGTTATTTGTAGTTTACTTTTTTATTGTTCATATCTTATCTTGTTCGATTTGATCTTTGTTTGTTGGATATTTCAGGATTCGGATAAACATGAAGAACCCTACCAATGTGCCCGTTACTCAGAGGCTTATGAAGGACTTTGCTTTTCTGATTATGGGAGCTCAACCGTCAGCGATTCTATTGAGTGATTTGCAACGGAGTTACGAGTTGAAGAGTTCTCATTTCAATACTCTTCCAGTCTTCCGAGGTGAAACGGATGAGGATTCCCTTCAGTTCATGAAGGAGTACTACGATGTCATTACTACCATCCGACTCGGAGAGCTCACGGAAGATAAGTTAAGGATGAGATGCTTCCCGTACTGCATGAAGGATGAGGCAAAGAAGTGGTTATTGGCTCTACCCGCAGGATCATTGATTACTTGGGAGGCGGTAGAGACCAAGTTTTTCTCAAGGTACTATCCATCTTGGAAGACACGAGAAATACGAGGGAAGATAGCAACCTTTGAAGAAGAACCAGAAGAAGCCTTCAATGAGACTTGGGACCGGTTTAAATTACTCCTTGCACAGTACCCGCATCACATGTTCCCCTTTGTCCTACTAGTACAGTGCTTCTATGATGGATTGACAGGACTCACACAAGCCACAATTGACAATGCTTGTGGGGGAGCAATGAGGGAGAAAACCGCTAAGGAGGTATATGCGGTCTATGAGATGTTGGGTGAAAATTCCCAACAACGAAATGGAAGGAATGGTGCTCATGAGGAGAAGGCCGAGACAAAGTTAGCAATGCAATTGGCCGACTTGTCACGGGATATGGAGAACCTCATGGCACACCGTGGGCAACAACCAGTAGTAGGACAAGTACAATCCGTGTATCCGCATCAACACTACAACCATCAAACAAGCAAGGATCAAGAATGGCAAGACCACCAATGGGGCAATCAAGACAACTCCTCATTCACCGAGCAACAGATGATTTGCCTTGAAGAATCCACCGAGAGATTGACAACTCAAGTGGGGCATGTGGTGGAAAATTACCAAAGGCAAGGCAATGAGAATTTTCCGACCCAAAATGAGCAAGTAAATATACTTACCATTCATGGGAATAGTGAATCAAGGCCACAAGAGGTGCTCAAACCGGTGACTTCTTCGGATAGCTCGGATGATTACATGGACAAGCTCCTTAGTATCTTTGAAGATGAACTCAAGAAAGAGGAGGAAATGAAAGAGGTCCATGAGGAAAAGGATGTTGAGGAGAACGAGTTGATAAGTCTAAATGTAGACTTAGTATTGAAGATTGCCATGCTTGAAGATGAGAGAGACTCGGAAAGGAAGAAATCACAAGAGCTCTCCACAGTGGTGGTAGAACAAGAGGTGGAATTCGCTCGGAAAGCGAGCAAAATGCAAATGGAAGCAAAAGAGAGGGACAAGGCATTGAAGTCTATGAGTGTGGAACTCATCAAAAAGACCATGCCTTGAAGGTATCACAAGCAGGGATATGTGACTACATTGTGGAGGTGGACAAAGCCAAATTGCCAATCAGGGCTTTGAAAAAGGAGGGGGCCAAGCAAACATCAACCAAGAAGCCCCGCACTACCCAGAGTGGAGCAAGCCTTCCAAAGGTTGCCCACAAGCAAGCTGAAGCAACGGCAAAAGACAACCGAGGTAGTAATTCTAACTTTTCTCCTATATGCTATTTTTGCTCTATTAGGGGTAACAAAAAGACCCAATGTGCTAAATACGTTGAATATTGCAAAAATAGAAGCATGCTTAGGAAAAAGGTGAGAAAGGTTAGGAAAGTTTGGATTTGTAAGGATAAACTAGACCAAGCCAAAGATTTGCCTTTCGTTGCAAGGAATGACACACCTAGTGGTAAGGTATGGGTAGTGAAAAACCACGATAAAAGTCATGTTAAATTAGATACACCTTCGAGTTTCCACAGATTGCATGATCACTTTTCGAGTGAATTACGTGTTTCATTACACGTATGAACATATTTATTTTCGTTATTTTAGGATTAGTTTAGTTTAAGAGTCTTGAGTCTATATTTATCCACTTACCATATTACAAATGTGCTATGAGATGCATGGAAATAGATAGGTTTGGGGGTTATACTCCCTACTTATAAACTTGCATAGCATATGCTTGTAGTTTTGGTGTTGTTTTTGTGTGTATGCAGGGTTGGAATCAAGAAGAAAAACCTTGCGCGAGATGCATCCGCGGGAAAGAACCAGCGGAGCAGAAGGAAGGAACTCGCGGAAGTTCACCGCGACCTCATATTCGCGGGAAAGTGCCCGCCTTGCTGCATGTATGAACTCGCGGGAAAGCTCCAAGATTCGCCGCGAATTCAGATCAACAAGCAAAAGCCGGCTGGCCAGAAGACTTGAACCCGCGGAATGCTCTAGAGGGATCATCGCGACTTCAAGCCACGGGAACATACCCGGGGAAAAGGGACACAAAATCGTGGCACACACACCATGTGTTAGGATTATGCTCAATAGCAAGAGTGTAATGTTGTAATTAACAATCTTTTTCATATTAATAAAGTGATTTCTGGTTTAATAAATCGTATAGCATTTATAGTTTATATTATAATTGTCAAAGTAAATAATCATAAGGTCTAAAGACTATGGGAAAAGAAGAATTGTTCGTACATCTGGATATGTATGTGGTAGACACAATTCTTTAGTTAGTCTTGAATAATGTTCACAACTTAAGTTAAAGGTTGGGCACCTTTATCTTGTTAAAGTTGTAGAATTCTTTTGCTAGCATTTGAGTGGGATCAAATGAGATATGATGAATCTAAAATCATCGGAGTGTCTTCGAGCAAAAGGATCTAGTGCACTGGGTGCATTGAACTGGATCACAATGAAAAGCTTTATCTAGAATCGTCAGTAGATAATAGTCTTTTCATTATCAGGACAATCGGAGAGTCTATCTTAATCCTGAGATAAATGATGGACTTATGGTTGCAAATGATATCATTTGAGTTATCAATGAGTACGATTATATCGCATAGTCTATCCTCGATAGTTTGGTGATATTCATTTGTTAATCGATAGAGGACTTCATTTATAGATATGGACATCGTGGCTCCATTTAATTAAATGAGAGTATAATATCATCATATGGATGTTTTGAGGTAATTGGATATTAAATCTCAACGTTGAGTTTTCGATAGTGTCTATTGAAAACATGGCTTCTGGACAAGTCAAAATATCCAAGTTCAAAACGTGGTCATATGAGTAAATATGGTAACTTGGAGAGTTATAGGCGGTCTATGAACTCTTGGCGATTACTGATATTAATCACGAGGATACACTATCTCCAATATGATTGTCTAGGGTATGAATGAGGAGCATCTTCCTTTTCTATCTTTATTTAAGAGTTCAATTTTAGCTTTTTAGTGGAATGAGTTAAAATTAATGGATCGGACCTAAGTGAATCATTTGTTGATTGTGATTAGGTTATGTCTATTGAAGCTTAAATTTAGATGGCCCGCCAAGATCCCCAATCCACACGGACTTGCATGGATCACTTGATATATTTTACCAGACCAATTTAAGGGTCCATCTAGAATTGCATTTAATATATTAAGAATATAATATGCACATTATTTATGTAATGGGCTGCTCAATTATATTAATATATTAATGAAAGACATGTGGGCTTGTTTCTTTTAGTAAGAATGGGTCTGGTTCACATGTGGGCTTTTTATTTAAAGTCCAATGGATTAAATGAAATAAGAAAATAATATTAGGCCCAATTTTATACAAGTGGGGCGGCAAGGTTAATGTTTTAACCTAATATATTATTTTTTTTCATTTGTTTTAATTAAATAATAATTAATTAATTTATTGATTAATTGTTTAATTAAAGAAACAAATCTTTCCTAAAAGTAAAAGACTTGTTTGATAAGGAAATAAATAAATTAATTTTATTTATTTAATCAAATAAGGAGTCTTTTTATTTAGTCAAAATAAAAGAATAAAAATCAATGAGTTGGATTAGGGTTTGAAGTCTATAAAGTTGAAAAGAATTAGGGTTGAATTTCGGTCACCCTATATAAGTGACATGATGAAATTCGGCCAACCCTAATCTAAAACTACATAGAATTCGGCAACCCTAAAGGAAAAAGAAAGAAAAATTCGGCCAACCTATATAAGTGCTCTTATAGGGTTCGGCCACCACAATATACTTGTGTGCTTGAGATTTTATTTTTCTTCTTCTTCTTCATTCATAGAGAGTTTTTATTCTACTAAGACAAAAAGGAGTGTTAGATTATTCTTTGATAGTATACTATTACTTAATCATCAATAAGCTTGTGTATACGATATCGATCTAGGTTCACGCGAGTTTCGATCATTAGATTGAGAACTCAAAAGTGACCGAAATAATCTTAGACATTCTTTTGATTGTTTTGTGACTAACAAAGAAAAGAAAGGTTTTGTTTTGTCCATTCACAGGTTTGCAATTCAAAGAAAAGGGAGACCACGCTCCTAGGTGATCCACGTTCGTGCTCGGATTGAAGGTCTTGCGGATTACCATCGACGTAAGTCAATCGGATCATGCGACAAAAGGTAAACTACTTTTTGTTAATGTATATGCATGTTTATTGATTAAAAGGGTTTAAGGTTCATAAAGGAAAATTTTTTTAAAAGTCACTAAATCTAATTTTAGTATCGCTTCCGCTGCGTGTACTACTTTTGTTATTTTTCCCTACACCATGCACAATACACCATACCACAAGGCCACACCATCCTTTGAAGGTCCAATCTCTCACCCTTGAGCTTTTATTTCAAAGTTGTTATACCATGTTTAGCTTAAGAGTGTGAATTGGTTATTTTTGCCTAGTGATTAGGATTGGTTTTTGTAATGTGATTAGTGGTGGATATTTAGGATTGTATATATGTGTTTACATGTTAGTTCTAGATATTAGGATTGTTTATATATGATATAGTTGTATTTTTGTTTTTATTTTTCGTGTTATTTTTCAAAACTTGTGAAGATGCCCTGTTTTGAATTTTTGAGGCGAAATGTTTCTTTAAAAATTTATTAATCGGCGAAGAAATAAATTTTTCTGCCCATGATGTGCTTATCTTTTTTTCGATACGGTTCCAATGGTATAAAGAACGTAAAGTTCTGGGCGGTGGTTTAAAAGTTATGAGTATTTCTTTACCGAAGGTCATGAACATGCCCTGTTTTTAAAATTCTGCACATGACCTGTTTTCAACGTCTGTTTTCACGCTTTTCAAAATTGAATTTTAAAATGTTTTCTTCATGAAAAGTGTTCATTTGCATGTCTATATTCTTGTATCAAAATTTGAGCAAGTTGTATGGAGTATCTTTGAAAATATACATTGAAACGCAGACGTTGTTCGAAGTTCAAAAGTTGACAGTTTTTCTTGAAATATTTTCCTCTATTTTTAGAAACTTCTTCCCATGGTATTTTTGTTTTTAATTGTGTTTAGTTGTACATAGGTGTTAGTATGTTTGTGTCCGAATTTCCAAATCATGAACTCTTTGTCTATGTGCTTCAATTTTTCAACATTGAGGACAATGTCGAGTTTAGGTTTGGGGGTGTGGACACATATGTGTCATTTTTGTGTTTTGTGTTTTGTGTTGTGAATATTTTGTTTTTGTTTTTATGTCAAAAATTTTCAGATCTCTGAAAAATTTTGTGTTTTGGGAGTTGTTTACTTGTGTATACCAATAGCAACATGTCATACTATGCTTTGAAATCTAAGTTCTGACTAGTTTGCATGCCATCTAAGTTGTTACACTACTATAGATATGCTTGTTCAGTGCCAATACTTGGATGTTAAGGTAAATGAATCTTAGACTTTTTGTTCCTAGGAGAATTGTGGAGACTACCCGTGTGAGACATTGAGCCTTAACGATCATTTGAGAGGGTATTCTAGTCTACTCATTAAAGAGCACTTTTCGAAACTAGGATTGCATTCAGATCTCATTCACAAAGCATTTAGTATTGATTGCCATGAACATGAATATTGTGGACTACTTGTGCGACTTGTATTCCCTTGTTAGAAAGTCTTACAGATATGATTCTAGGCATGTGTGCGCTTAACTCCATTTCCCAAACACTATCCTTATGAATGTGTGCTCCAATTGCCAAATTTGAGGCCAAACACAAACCATTCATTCCATCACCACATATATCCATACACATCATTCACATGAAATCTTTAGTTGTTGATCATAGTTATAAATGCAATTGATTAGCTCAATTTGTAAATAGCGTGTACTCAGGCGATGATAGATAATGTGCAATATAGAGGCTAAACTGTAAAAGTGTTCAAAATAAAAATGCTTAAAGCCTTAGTACCTAATTGATTAAATAGTCGAATTGAGTACCAATTAGCACAATCATTAAAATGTTAATCTTAGCCTAGACGCTTAGACGCTTGTAGACATATGAATAATGAGCTAGTAGAATATCATTGTTAAATTGATCAACATCTTGAGATTTCCATTAAATTCATTCCATTCATTAAAAATCACCCATGGCCCCATTACAACCAAAGGGAAGCCCTAGCTGATCTTTTAGAAGTCTAGCTTGGGAATACGAGTCAAAACATGTTCTCTCCACGGTCTTGGTGCATCAATTCATTCATGAGATCATTCATTTTGAAAGTGCGTTGTTTCATATATTCACATGCGTTGAATTCGAATTTTATTTACATATCTTCTAATAACGCATGTGGTTGATGAGAGATTGCCTAAGACTCTGAGAGAAGAAAGAGTTGAATCCGTGAGATGTAGAAGTCAAGGCGAATTCACCCTTAGGCAATTAGTTTAATGATTCATAGATCGAAAACATCCCAAGTGTTGGCAAACTGGCATTGTGTGTTGTTTTAATGAAAATGGAATTTTACTAGTCTTAACTTAGCTTGCATGAAGTTTTTGTTTGTATATATTTTTGCATCTCTTTGTTGAAATTCAGAGTTGCGTTTGTGGGTATCGTATCTGGTAAACCCTCAGGAGACTTCACTCCTCCTACTAGGGGCACCTAGAGGTTTAAAAGGCTTGTGGCACGTGCTAAGTGCCATCGTTTCTCCCACGAAAGCAGATTAACTTAGTTTATTTTATTTACGCTTTAATAGTTGTTAATTGTTAGTTTTTGTTTTGCTCGAGGACGAGCAAAAGTTAGGTTTGGGGGTCTGATCGCGCTCCAAATGTTCACATTTAACGCTCCCTTTTCCTATCTTTTTGTGCTTTTTTCTCAGGTAAAACCGGGTATTTAACGGATTAAATAAGTGTTTCAGGTGAATAGGGAAGTTCAGGGGCATATTTGTCATTTTGGACAATTCAGGGGCAAAAGTGCAAGATTCGGGAAATTATTGATTATTCTGTGAATCAGGGAAACCTCAGGGTTGGAGATTGTAATTCGCTAGCAAAGCACAGCGTTAGCTGCCACGTCACCCCTGGAACGGCATCGTTTTGGCGCTACACACGTCACGCCTGACGTCAGGTCGTCTTCAAGCTGTAGCCGGGTTTACCCGACCCGCTCATACCCGGTTCAGACCCAGTTCGACCCGGCAACTTCGGTGACCGTTTTCTGACCAGTTTTTCCAGTGATCTCCACCCAGATCGGCTGCCCTCCTCCTCCCGGTCACGATGGACCCATTTTAAGGCTCCCATGCAAACATTTTCCCAATCCTCCAAGTCCACCAACTTCCATGGACGTCCACACTTGCAAGCTTGGTTCAGCGGCTTCTTGCCCGCATTCCAGATGTTCCAAACTCACCGGAAGACTGTGGGTTCATGCGGCGGCTTCTTTCCCGCAGTCCAGAAGGTACAAACTCGCGAGAAACGTCCATTTTTCCACGGCGACTTCGTGCGGCGGGAACAAACCCGCGAGCTTGATGGATTGAACCCGCCAACTTGACCGACTCAAGCTTCTTTCATGCCCAAAACACTCCCCTATATATATATTCATCCTCCCTAAACCTAAAACACATCCCTAATATCCAAATAATCACCCAAATTACTCTACCAACCTAGAATAGCTTAGAATAAACTCACACCACTTCACTTAGCTTGTAATTAGTGTGTAAGGTGGTTTTCCAGCCACCAATAGTGATCCAAAGCTTCCACACCTTGATTTCGAGCTAGGGAAAGCAAGAGGAGTTGAGCTAGCTTGAAGACTTCTCCAAGATTATTGGGTTGTCTCTATTGTCTCTCTTATTTCCTTAGTTTGTTGTTAATGTGTAATTAAATATTTATGTTAAGGATTTGGTGTATTTATGTATTATATCTGTGAACTAGTTGTATCTATATTTGATATTGAGCTTCAATTGATATATGCTTGTTAATTGATTATCCAATTGTTAACATGCAAAATAGGATTTACTTGATTAATGCAAACCTTGCTTAATTTAGTTAACCTATAATTGAAGTGTTTAATTGTTATCAACTAGTAATTAGGTAGGTTACATGATTCATTAGTTCCCTAACATTTCTCATTATCACTCTTTGCATAACTTTGCATTAGTGGTAATTAGTTTAGCTAATTAATTAGTTAATTTAGTTAATTGTTATTGGTATGTTTAGTGATTAGGGTAGTTAATTAAATAAGGGATTGACAACCCTTGGTTGTAGTTAGAATTAGTTAACTTAGTGGTAATTAGAGTAAGGTTTTCTTAGTGTAATCTTAGATTAGTTATTTAAATTGCTTTTGACCATCTCCCTTTACTTTTATTGTATGTTAATAGTGTAAATATATTGTGTATATATATATATTATCTAAGACCTAGGACCGACTTAAGGTAAACACCACCACCTCCTCCGTGGGAACGATACCCTTACTCGTAACCACTATACGTGGCCGACGATTCGTATACTTGCGAAAAGGGTAGAAATACACTCACACGCACGTACCATCATTTACTGATAGTTATAGAACTATCGTGTGTCCCGCGTGTGCCGATCAAGTTATTGGCGCCATTGGGGATATATTAGAACATTTACGTGCGCATCAACGTCCGCGCTAACACGATGTTGTGCTTGATCTTAGCGCAATGTTTAACCCTCAAAGAAGGCCCTTTCTTCTCTTTGATTAGTCCTAGCTAACATGGCCTTTGCCATGTTGTTTTTGAGCTGTTGGAAGCCTTTTGAAGTGAAAGGCGTTGTACGTGCGCGGTACGAATAGTGCACAACTTTTACTGATGTTACGAGGTTCATACACTGTTGATGCACGATTCTTACTGCGCATATGCACATAAGACATCTAATTCCGACAATGTTGCGCAGTACGTGCGATGTTCGTACCGCGCATATCTGTGAAAAATCTTGCAAGAGATATGCGGTACATGCACACTACGTACCACGCATTTGCGGCACAAATTACTTTCCAGTAAGTATACGATGTTCATGCACTGTTCAAACCACGCATATGCCCGTCTTGTTTTCTTCACTCTTCAAAACAGCGTAGTTTTGTTAGGGTTCCTATATAAATCCCTCTTTCTCTTCTTTGAAGTTAACCCTCGAAATTATAACCCTAAGAAGAGAAAGTGAGTTGCTTTAGAGAGAGAGTGTGTGTGACAACACGTCGTTTGTGTATACGTCAAAAGATTTATATTTTGTATTTCTACCTCACAAGTGTACGAGTCAAGAGACAAGTATAGCAACAAGCAAAGGTATTGTTCCGCGAGGAGGTGTCATCTGTCAATTGCCTCAAGTCTTAAAGATTATTCAAAGCATGTAAATAAGAATGCATATGTGGTGAGAGTGGTGTGTGTGAAGTGTACACATAATTCGGATGTGTGCGAAGGAAATGTAAATAAAACCAATGCAAATAAAAACAAAAGAATATGGAGGGTGAGAATGATGTTCAAAGAGAAATAAAATGGGTGGATATGAGAGATGTAGGATTATGTACATACAAGGTAAATGAGTTCACCATACATAAGTGCACACCTAGTGGGTTGCTAGACAATGAAGTTCATCCAACTCAAGTCAAGGGCGCATTCTCACGATTAAAGGATTCGAAACCATAAATCACTCCCCAAAGTCCATGGATAGAGCAATTGTGCATCTTGTCCCAACCATTAAGCACCGAAACATAGAGCCAAAACCTACTCTAGCAAAGACTATGCATAGAACAAGTTTCACCCATTCTTGTAGAGCTAAGTGGTCAAGGTCGAACCCGTATTAGCCCTCCAAGGACACAACCCTAACCCACATACTCTCAAACCCATCAAAACAAGGCATTTCGACCATCCCTAGACATACACACACAAATGGGATGTTTGATGACAACTACTCCTATATTAAGTTAATCTATTCCTAATCCCATCCATGAACACATATCAATTTCCAATCTCTACACACATGCATATCAAGATAAGAGATTAATGAATAACAACAAGAATGAAATCAAATCGAATCTAAGAACAACCATCACATAAATGAGCACAATATAGGTTTATAAATATTCCCAAGTGGGGTTAGACATCTAGAAAACAAGAAATACAAAGAGAAGAGTTAATATGAGATAACCCTTGAAGATGGCCTCCTCCACGAGCTCATTGCTTTCCTTGCTCGAAATTGGTCCAAGACCTCTCCTTTCTCCTTGCAATCTACTCTATGATGAGGTGGACAATGTATAGAAGGTGGTGGTGGTGAGGCATCCATGGAGGAAAACCTTCATAGAGCCTTTGGAAATCTCTCTCTCTTATTTAGTGTGAAGAAGATGAAGTTGTGGCATGTAGAGAGAATGTGAGTGTGGGCTGTTGGTATTCGATTCCAGACAAGAAAATAGGGTATTAATAGTTTGGGAAATTAGGGCACGAGATTTGTAAAATTACGAAAATATCCCACGGTATGGAAAATTACCAAAATATCCCTTAAGGACGCTGAGCGCAATTGTCGCGGTCTTGGATGACGCGGTCTAACAAGACGATAGCTGGACCATGGGAATCTTTGGAATTGTTGGGTGATTTGATGGTGAATTACGTAAAAGCCCCTGTACTCTTCCAAAATTGCAAAATCGTTAATTGTTTCTTGACTTTTGCACTTTTACCCCTGAATACCAACATTACTCCAATGCCCCTAAAGCTTTGAAAAACAGAGTTGGAACTATGTCACGGTCCCAATGAGTTTCAACGATGGATCAACCATCAAAATGGCTGGTTTGCTTGTCATGGTTAACCTCGAATCACGCCTTTGACTAGCATGATGACATCTGGACCGCGGCAACTCTGCATATTTCCATTTCTTCACTTTTTTGCTCATGTTTGCCTCCCAATTGTGACTTTAAGCTCAAATACTATTTGTAGGGGACATGTACCTACACATGGCTCACAAAACATATTATATACAAAAATACGCTCGAAAATGAGCGCAAAAGCTAGGAAATTGGGACCTCAAATAGGTATAAATTGTCCGATCATAGAGGTTCCAAGATTGGTTTTTTAACTCTCTAAATCCCAAACCCTCATGCATTCAAGCATCATTAAGCTTTAATTAGGCATGGGTTTTCATAGCATCTTGACTTGGTAATTTAGATTCTTCACTCTCATCATCTAATGTCCTATCTACCAAGATATCACATTGTTTGCATTTATTGATTGTAAATTTATTGTTTTTATTATATCTTATGAGTTGTGACAACATATGTTGATTGGGATTTGTTTGATGACTAAGTTTTAGATTTACATATGTTTATCTAGTTTGGTCTTTATGAGCATTCATATAGGCATATTGATATCTATGAGTGTTTGATTGTCTTCATAAATCTCTAGATAAGCATTTCAAATCAAAGTGTCATTTATCTTTCCGCACTTTATTTATGTTGAATGATTAATTTGTTTTAATTTGCTTAGGTGATTTGTGACTAACATTGACTAATCGAAAAAATTGGTAATTAATCGATTAACAACTCCTTTCCCCTTCCCCCTAGGTTGTATTAGAAACACTTTGTTTATTTTCAATTGGTATTAAAGTAGGTTCCTAGACATATAGAGGTGATCATTTCCCTTGTTTGGGTGTCTTGCTTTTGTGCATTTCATTTGTTGCATTCATTTGCATACATATACCTAAACACTATGAGTGAATTCAGGATGAGTAAAGAGGGAGCGTCGAGCATGAGACCACCATTGTTCAAGGGTGAAAATTACTCCTTGTGGAAGGGGAAGATGGGGTCTTTTCTATCGGCGATAGATGATAGGGTTTGGATGGTGATTGAGGATGGATACACACTATCCACCATGAACGTCGAAGATGGAAGCATTGTGCCCAAGCCCAAGGCTCGATGGAGTGCCCAAGAGTTCGAAGCTTTGAAGTGGAACAACAAAGCAATGCATGCTTTGTTTTGTGCAATGTATGAGAACCAATATAAACTCATTCAAATCATTAAGAATGCATATGAAGCTTGGGAGATCTTAGAGATGGCACATGAGGGAGCTGAAGTGGTGAAAGACTCTAAGCTCTAAGTCCTCCAAACACAATTTGAGACAATTAGGATGGAGGAGCATGAGTGCTTCAATGATTTTCAAGCGAAGTTGATGGATATTGTGAATCAAAGCCATCAAATAGGTGACCCGTACTCGAATTGGAGGATCAAGCAAAAAATTATAAGGTCACCTCCCAATCGGTTCAAATCTAAGGTGATGGCATTTGAACAAAATAGAGACTATAAGAACATGAAGCCAAGTGAAGTAATTGGAAGGGTTCTTGCCTATAAGTCTAGAAAGGTTCCTATATCTACATCACCTAAGAAGCAAAAATGGATTGCTTTGAAGTCCTCCAAGCATGATAAGGAGGATGATAACACGAATGAAGACATGACCCTAATGGTGAAGAGATTCAATGAATTTATGAAGCTACAAAAGAAGAGTTATAACTCTAAAGGGAATGACTTCAAAAAGAATACCATGTTCAAGAAAGGTGAGCCAAATCAAGAGAAACCCTCAATAAAAGGCCTTAAATGATTTGAATGTGGAGGATTCGGGACATCTCCATGGATTGTGGTAACTTGAAGGATAAGAGAAAACAAAAGGCAATAGCCGCTTCTTGAAGATCTTGCGCTTAACTTCACGGCCTTTGGGGCCTCCTATGTGGAAATTATAACCTTGGAGAAGGTATAGATGAAGACGTAGCTAGAAGTGTGATTGATGTAGCTATTTAAAGGGAAGTTGTTGGTGTAATAACAAATAACCAAGGCAAAGGTCTTAATAAGGAACTTGACTCAATTGGTAATGAGTCAAGTGTTAAGAGTTCCTCATCTTCAAGCGATGAAGAGGAGAAGAAACAAATAGAAATTGACTCAAGTGATGAGAGTTCCTCATTTGACTCCAACAATGGGAATGAGGAAAACATAGACTTTGAAGACTTTATGAAGTACTTCCAAAGCTCACGGTTGAAGAAGAAAAAGGAGATTCCAAAGCTAAAGGAAGATAATCTAAAGCTAACAACCGAAGTGACTTAAAAATGAAGAAGTGAGGAGAGTCAAAGAAAGTGAAGACAAGATGAAGAAGTAGCTTGATAAAGCTAAGGAGTTGCTTTCCAAAATGACCTTCAGCACCGAAAAGCTTAACAAAACATAACATTAGGGCATGGAAAGAAGCTAAATGACAATAGGAGTCTTGGATATGTTGATGACAAGGAAACCCCCTCTTCGGACAAAACGATGTTTGTCATGGGAAAGGGTATCAAGGAATCTTCACCCCAATAACATCCTAGGAGGAAGATTGAACTTGGAGAGTCATCCAAGAGTGGCCAAGTGAAGATGCAGACAAAGAGTGAAGCTCAACCTTAATAACCAAGGGCTCCACAACCAAGCTTTCCTTAATCAATGTTTAACAAACCAAGAAGGCAAGCCATGCAAACTCAACCAATAAAGCATTCCAGTCTGGTTCAATAACAAAGAAACAAAGAATCAAAGAACCGGTTCAACATCAAAGGCTACATCAAATGTAAGACCAGTCTCCAATGACCTTATAAGAATATGGTATGACTCCTCACTTTATACCTACTTGTCATTTTTGTGGTGTTAATGGACATATTAGGCCTAATTGCTTTAGGCACATTAAAAAATGTAGAGTTGAGAGCATAATGGAAAGAAATAGACTTAGAAGAGCCAATATGCATGCACCTAGGAAATCTAGAGTCAATGACCCTAGGAAATCTAGTAACATGTTGATTATGACCACTAGGAATGAAAATGTGTCACCTAATTGGATTAGAAAAAATGACCCCGCTTGCTATTGTGCTAACATGTCACCCATAGATGCAACTAGGTCTAATGGACTTAATAGGTCTATAGGGGATCATGCCTTACATTTACTTGGTGTTTTGACCCAATGAGGGGAGCTTAAGCAAAGAGAAGCAAACTTGCATGAATTGAAATGTGCAAATATTTGATCAACTTTATGCTTCTTCATTAATTGCTTGAGAAATTTGGTTGCACATGTATGCTTATATGGTATTTTATATAATAAGTGTGCACTGCTGCTTTGTTTTTAATCCATGTCATTTTTTAGTTCAATAATGCATTTTTGGACTAGGAAAATTATTTGGGAAGTACTCTTAAATTACCTATAATTTATTTCCATGACATGAGAATTTTATTATGACATGCTTGAATTGATATGCATGATATTTTTGATTGCTCAACTTTGAATGCAAATGTGTGTGAAAGCAAATGACAATATCCATTCAATAAATAAGGATGTTATATCCAATGTAATCTAGTCTCTCTTCTTAAAGGTGTAAACAAGGCTACTATCATATGGATATCTCATCCAAAAAATTCAAATGGGATCTTATATATCAATATCTTGGTTTGCCTTTAAGGATTGATACTTAAAAAAATTTAGAAACTATATCTTGCTTGCTTATGAAAAAAGGGTACAAATTGGTTTGAATTGTTTGGAAATCCATTTGATGTTTACTTTTCCAAATGTCATTGCTTGAACTTTGATGTTATATGTCTTGCATACAAAGCAACAACTTCACACATTTTCTTTAAAATAAATTTCCTTGAATCTTTCTCTCAATTATTTAAGTTGCATAAAGTTCGTGTATATGATTATGCAAATATCTTTTGTGCTAACAACTCTATTTGCTAACGCAACCTAATTGAGGATACTCTTTTTCCTATCTCATGACAAAAAGGAGGAGTAGTGTTCATGAAAGATACGGGAGTTTTTGCTATGTTGTTTGCTATGGGAGAATAATGCTTTGAGGGGGAGTAACCCATTTAAGGAGAGCATTGCATTGAACTATTTTATATTGCTTTACTTTAACGCAAATGCTTTTATATTTGAGCTTTTATTTGTGATCACCTCACATACACCGGTCTTGGAAAGTGAAGTTGCTATGTTTTGTAGGGTTTGTTTATTCTACAAGAGATTGAAGACTTGAAGATCTAGACTTTATGTATCTCTATGTAATGTAGAAAAACATTTGTTGACCATTAGGCTTTTTATTTGTGAGGATTAATTGTGAGTGGTGGTTTTGTCACGAAATCGTCAAAGGGGGAGATTGTAACTTCCTCTGAAAGTATAAAAACGTAGTTAAATTACTTAAGGCATACCTAGGGGGTGAATAGGTTTTTACACCCTTTTCAATCCCTTGAACAAACTTTTGTTTGTCCCTCAAGGTAGCCTTACACACAACAAATAAACCAAGAAAAACATACATAGACAATATGTGAATGTAATCATGTGAACATAGTCTATGTATATCACCTAGTTGTATGAGGTATAAGAACAAATAAACTCAACAATAAAGAATACTTGTATATCAAAATATGTTCAATGAGTTATAAAAGTGATCAAATATCACTATACAAAATTACAATATACAAAAGAATCATATATACAAAAATGATCAAAAGAATGAATCCACAAATCACACTTTACAAAATCTTGCTCCACTATACATCACAAGTGAATAATATGAAACAAGATAATAACATACACAAATAAAGTATAAGAGATAGAGATAGGAAGAATTAACACAAGAGATTTTTTAACGTGGTAAAACCTCCAAGGAGGAAGCATCCACGGGTTGAACTACAACCATTGGGTACTATATATATTGGATGATAAAAATAGAGAATCCACAAAGTGACCAATTTTTAGCTCACCCAACCTAGTGGAGTCTAAGTCTACCCAACCCTATTGGAAAGTATGAGACCCCTCAATGATGCGGAACCGCCATATATTAGACAACACACAAAACCAACATTGATGGAAGATTAGAAATTCCTCAAGAGTGCATACACCTCCTGTGTACCCCGCTCTTTTGGAGTCTATGTCTAACCATACACCTAGGCCTACCAATATAATAACCAACCCCCTATCCAAGGCACTCATGCCTCTAGGGAGCCTCCCATGCATGACTATCCGAGTCTTCCCGACTCCAGCCATGACTTCTTGCTTGCCTATCCGAGTCCTCTCGACTCTAGACAAGTCTTCTTGCTTGGCTATCCGAGTCATCCCGACTCTAACAAAGACTTCATGCCTTTTACAAGGACTTCCTAATGTGATCATGTGAATGCAAATGATGCAAACAACCAATTTAACATAGAACATGTGATCAATACATTCCATGGTACAAGTAGACCTAAACATGTGATATCACAAGTAATAAGAGTCTAGATGCAAAATACAAGAATAAAACCTAGAGCATATGTAAACACCAAACACATAAAGCTCAAAGTCTCATTCACACATACAACACTTGAACAATATATATTTATGAAGTACAAGTTCAAGATGCTATAAACATAAAATAAAATGCTAGAGTCATGAGATCAAATCAATCAATATTCTAGCCAAAAAATATAGAGCAAGGATTTAAGATGTAAATCAATTAAATCTTAGATAGCTCTAAAAACATATACAAATACAATAATCCTAGATTTCATCAATCAAAGGATCAAAACAAATCTCAAGGTCATTTATCACAAAATTGATTCAATCAAGTTACAAACAACCTAAGATATCAACCTAATCACAATACAACACACAAACATGTGAAAAACCTAGAATCATGGAAACTAGTTCACATATGTCTCTAAATAGACTTTTGATTAGGGTTGATTGTGAAGCCATCTTTCTCAATAGCATTCACCAAACATACACATACATATAGAAGAAGAAACCCCAAGCACATTGAAGGTTATAAAAGAAGAAATCCCAAAGATATGACCAATACCTTGGATTCACGAGCTGGTTCGGTTTTCTGTGTAGAACCACCAGAAAAATCAATTAAACAGCTGCCAAACCACTTGGAAAAGGTAGAGGACTCAATTATGAACAATCTCCAACTTGAATCACTCAATTCCGACTTCGTATGAGAAAGTTATGGTGTTTGGAAGGTGAGAAAATTGGAGAGAAAAATTCTGACGGGATTTGCAATTTTTCTTCTTGAAAATGAAATGGAGGGAATTTGGGAATTTAAAAGGAAGGAGAGAGAAGAGAGATTTTGGCCAACCAAAATGAGCCACATCAGCTCAGGCCCGTGTGGGGCGTATGGGCCACACGGGACCAGAGAGCTGGTCTGGCCGTGGGCCCCACGGCCTCCACACGGGGTGGCCTAGCTTGGCCACTTGGCCTCGCTAGCTCTCCCGCGCACCTCTCGCGTTCTTCAGCCGTATTCGGGTCTCCAAACTTTGATTTCGAATCCATTTTTATATTACGAATCGTGACTCCCTCATGCATGACAAATACTATGAAACTTTGAAAAATGGTTGAGAAATCATCTCGGAAAACGACGATGAAGTCAACTCAACGAATGAGAATGAAAAGTAGCGTAGCTACATTGTTTGGACTCGAAACTAAGTGAATGAGTAACCGAAATGACCGGAACTCAATAAGGAATCATAATAGAACATATTCAAGTCCAAATACAAAAATACGGAAACATTCAAACACAAAGACACACACATATGCTATTTCCTAGACATAGTCCTAAAACATGCAACAAGCAAAGATTGTCAAAATAATAAAAATGCATGAGCATACAATTTCAAGTGTGTGAAAGTGATATATAAATGATGTTTAACCATGAAGGAACACACAAGGATGCCATGTGTGTGTGCGCCTAGCCTTGTAAGAGATATGAGGTCTTATATTACCTTTGACAATCGATGAAGCACATATCTCTTTGAAGCCGGTATCTTGCAAGAATTGTGGCCAAGATTTTCTTTGTCTTCTTGAATCTTCAACATTAGGACCACTAAACATTACAAGAAAAACATGTTTTGATATGGAATACATGCCAACACAAACCAAAAACCTAACATCCTCATATTTTGATTGGCTTATTTCGTTGATAGACCACATTGGGGTTTAATATGTAAGGGTAGATTGGGTTCTTCATTGTTCATGATCAAACTTCAATGGCATTCCCAAAACCTCAAGCTTAAGAGAACTTCAAAGGTATGACACTTGTTCTTGACTCTTTAAAGAGATCTAGTTGCATACACACACTATTCATGCATGTTTTGTTCATCTTGAATTTGTGCTCTAATTGTTTATATGTGTGCATCAATTACACATCTCACACTTGCACCTCATTGTTACATTTAAGTGTGATTGTGTGTTTTGTAATTCGTTTCCTAAAGTGTGTTCGGAAACGTCTGTACTTGCACGATGTTGTGCTTGATCTTAGCACGATGTTTGACCTTTAGAAAAGTCTCTTTCTTCTCTTGGATTGGTCCTAGCTCACATGGCCTTTGCCATGCTGTTTTTGAGCCACTGGAAGCCTTTTGAAGTGAAAGGCAATGTACGTGCGCGGTTCGTGCGCAGTACGAACAATGCACATCTTTCAGTGATGTTGTGCGGTTCATGCACTATTGATGTGCGGTTCGTACCGGGCATATACGTAGAAGACATCTCATTCCAACAATGTTGCATAGTTCATGCGTGGTTCGTACCGCGCATATGCTCAAAAAATCTTTCAAGAGATGTTGCGCGGTTTATACGCACTACCACGCATTTGCGGCACAACTTACTTTTCAGTAACTATGCATGGTTCATGCGCTATTTGAATTGCGCATCTGCCTGTCTTGTTTTCTTCACTCTTCAAAACGGCGTAGTTTTGATGGGGTTCCTATATAAACCCCTCTTTCTCTTCTTTGAAGTTTAACCCTCAAAATTATAACCCTAAGAAAAGAAACTGAGTTGCTTTAGAGAGAGAGAGAGAGAGAGGTTCCAAGATTGGTTTTTTAACTCTCCAAATCCCAAACCCTTATGCATTCAAGCATCATCAAGCTTTATTTAGGCATGGGTCTTTATAACATCTTAACTTGGTAAGTTAGATTCTTCACTCTCATCATCTAGTGTCTTATCCACCAAGATATCACATTGATTGCATTTCTTAATTGCAAATTTATTGTTTTTATTATATCTTGTGACAACATGTGTTGATTGGGATTTTTTGATAACTAGGTTTTAGATTTACGTATCTTGGTCTGGTTAGGTCTTTATGAGCATTCATATAGGCATATTGATATCTAGGAGTGTTTGATTGTCTTCATAAATCTCTAGATAAGCATTTAGTGTAGTCTAGTATTATTTGCATATTAGAATATTGTAATATATTCACTTAGGTTGTTTTTCTCTTCATTGAGTGTCAAGACTTGTGACTACGGAAGTGTAGTGCACAAACATGGTCTAGAATCACTATAAAAGGCATGCAGGTAGTAGTGTTATGTTATGTTCAACCTAAGTTGTAAGCATCATTACTTATAGTGGATTTGAGGACTTGAGTGACTAGATGGATAGCCCGTGAGTTTTTACCCTATTAGGGTTTTCTCACGTAAATCAAATCAAAGTGTCATTTATCTTTTCGCACTTTATTTACTTTGATTAAAAAATGGAGAGAAATTAGAGAGAGAGAGAGAGATTGACCAAAGTTGAAATTGAAAAATTCAAAGATTGATAGAATTTTTATGTGTCTAGAGAAACCAATTAATTTAGAGATTTAGGGTAAAATTGGGAAAACGGGTATAAAATCACTTAAGTATTACTATGGCATGGCCATTGTTGGTTGCAAAATAGTAAACAAAAATATTATCAAAACTTGTAAGTGCACCAATCGTAAATGATAGCACAATAGGCAAGCAAGGGTCGTTCCCATGAGGAATGAATTACCTACAGAAGTTATGAATTTAAAAACACTAATTTATGACACTCTACGATTCTAAAACAACTCAAATAAAACACAACTCACACATGTGATTGGGGGGTTTTTGAATTGGTTATTAAAAACTAAGAATTTAAATTAAACTAAAATTAAGATTGTAGCGGAAAAATTATTTAGAAAAATCAATAAGGAAAAGCTAGCCAGAAATTCCTATCCACCATTGAACATTCATCTGATTCATAGACAATAACAGAGTTAAAGATATCAAACATGATGCAAATGTTCACGACAAGGTGATGGTGTCTCACTCGGGTCATATGATTATCTCTTAGTTGGCATGTAAATTGTATGGTGTCTACATAAATACTTATATTCCAAATTATAACCTAGCATGGTGTTTATTTAGATTTAATAATTGGAATTCATTAAGAATGAATAGAATATGAATATCACATAAACCCTAAAACGTGGTATCTATTCTAGGTAATTTACGAAACAACTTCCCTTAATTGAGTCTTATTTCAAGGATAGATTCGTATGTGTCTAACTGTTATCCTTGCAACATAAATCCTAAAATCATGCTCATAAGGTGATCAATCAAAGAAACAAAATAAAAGAAAGACAATTTATATGGGGAAATTGAATTCATCATGTAAGAAAAATAATACTCCATTAAAACAATATGTCTATGAAATCGAAATCATGTCTAGGGCTTCAAGTTAGCCCTAGCTATGAAAAGTTTAGTTACACATCATAACTACGAAAGCAAATAAAAACATTAAAACTAAAGAAAGGTAGAAAAACAGAGAAAATAAAACTATGAAAGATCTTCGGTCTTCAATCTTGAATAATGAATTTCTGACCAATCTCTTGAAGAAGCTCTTGGTATTTATAGGTGATTCTCCTTGTAGATCCCCAAATTGCTTTGATGTAAGAAACACACTAGGTAGGAAAGAAGATTTAAACAAGGAATGATAATCCTTTCCTAACTTGGATTTCCTCTTTTGATGATTGCCTCCTAATTTGAGTTTAGGAAGTTTCTCAAACATGTCTTGATCTTTTAAAGTCATTAAATTAGGATTTGATTTAGGAAGTTTTGGGACAAATCTAGAGCAATTCGGAGTGGAAATCCGCCAAAAATTCGTAAAACCGTTGCCTAGGTCGCCCCTTAGGTCACCCACGACCCAAACCGCATTGGTCTTCTGAAGTGTTCCACTACTCAGGTGCTACATAGGTCATCTTGCACGAACCGCAATTTAGGCCGCGATGAACTTTCTAGCTCTGACCTTCCGTTTCTAAATCGACCATAACTTCCTCTAGAAAACTCTAATTGACAAACCGTAAAGTATGCTGGAAACTAGACTTTCAGGGCTTTCCGAAAACATGTAGATCTCAACCTGGTTCGTTCTGAAGAGGGAGATATGGTCTTCACAAGTTGGATATGCTGCAGAGACATTTCTCCAAACTTCACTAGAAATCATTTTTTTTGTCATTAAACTCACTCTAAGAGCTATCTTCTACACAATCTCAACAAACAAGTTAAAATATTCATTTATACTCAAGAACATAACATAAAACATAAGAATTAGGAGCCTCAAATATGAAAATTTATCAATCTAACAGCCACGTGAAAAAAAAAATAGTGATTTTCACATAAAAGCATTTAATAAATCAAATTTCTTGTAGTGGTACCTACCTATTAGTTGATTGAAAATGGATTAATTATAAGTAACCAAATGATAATAATCGTATTGAAATGCACATATTTAATTCCTTTGTGAAATACACCAATAGCAGTAACTGCACATCCAAACACGTGCAACAAAATAATGCATTTCTTGACGGTTAAAAACTTTTTAACTGTCAAGAAATGCATTATTTTTATTATTAAAATATAAATATTTATACACATTTATATTTATATTTTTATTATTAAAATTTGAGAAATGTCAAGAACTTGCAATTCTTGACAGTTTTTGAGAACTGTCAAGAAAAAACTATCAAGAAAGACAGCTTTTCTTATAGTGAACGGTCTCTTTTGACATTTAATTTTCTTCACTTAACATGTATATATACATAATAAGTTCTAAAATTACATGACTTCCAAGTCGGTGGCTCGAATCCTACCAACTGTAAAAAACTTCAAAAAAAATACATGGTTTAGATATCTATATAGATAGATGCTGTAAAAATTTTAAAAAATAAAATAAATAAATAAATAAATAAATAAATAAATAACTTCTAAAATTACAAGTAAAATTGATAGATAACTGCAATTTCTTTCCATCTTAGAGCATCTCCAATGGTGATATGGCTTGCATTTGAAAAAATGGTGATAAGTCAACATTGTCAAGTCAATTGCTTTATATGTGGCAACTTGATAGTAATCCATCTGAAAAAATGGTCTACAATGCTTCACTTGTAAAATACATGTTTTTAATGACATGTCAATTTATTATTGATCTCCTTAAATATACTTTATAATTGTTGAATAAAATAAAGTAGGAAAAAAAAAAAATGATTGCTGACTGGGCTAATAAGATGGTTGTCCAATAGACATTCTCAAATCAGAGAGTCAAGTTGACAGCCTCTAAAAAAACAGTTGCCATCTTAGCTTAAAGTTGTATTAGAAAGTTGCCACATGTTAAATATGACTTTTTTAACAAAGTGAATGTTCATTCTACGTGGCATCTAATCCAATTTTGTCACAACCCACGTTAACATTAACAGTAGAGATGCTTTGGTTCGCTTTATACATGAAAGCAATTTAAGTGCTTCTGCCAGATCTAGCGATTAAAAATAAAAAGAGTAATAAGAAGAAAAGTGAGATGCTCTTATGAACTTTGTTCGCTTTATACATGAAAGCAATTTAATTGCTTCTGCCAGATCTAGCGATTAAAAACAAAATGAGCAATAAGAAGAAAAGTGATTCTGTCAACTGAACCCTAACACTTGTGCTTAAAATAATTGCTTCTTCTAATACCAAATTGCATGTAATATTGCACGTGCTCTAACGTGAACAGAACAAGAATTCCCTCATTTGCGACCATTAATGTAGAATACATTAGAATAGATTGTAACTGTACTAGATGATTCTCTCAAACCTACTTAAATAAAAAGTTGAATTTATTTAAAATATCTTGCATACAGTTAATAAATCCGATTATTAGGAAGAATAAATAGTTGATGATGTAAGGGATGATCTAACTGAAAGCTGACCATCGTTTTATATATATAAAAAAAAAATATGAAATAAGAGAATCTAAAGGAGTTATATATATATAATAAGGTATGGACAAAGGTTAAACTTCAAGAGGTTCTTCTAATTATTATTATTATTATTATTTATTTATTTGTTTATATTTATTTATTTATTATTTATTTTTAACGTTGTTGGCTTAATGTCGACAAATCTATGGAGATATTAAAGTATATCTTGAAATCTAGTTGGCATTGAACTTTCAATATTGCACATGAGCCCATTAGAGATTAGAAGAGACTATTTATGGTTTCATATAGCTTCTTTAGAAAGTGTCGATGATACATGAACAAGGGGAAAAATAATGCATTGGCTTGGGATAGTAGTGGCGATTAGTGGAGGCCTATTGGGGAGTGGACCGCCCCCAAACCCCATTTGGGGTAAGTGGGGATGGGGGTGTTTTGGGGGAGGTTCCCCCGTCCCTCATTTTCCTCATTTCTAATTCCAATATTTTTCAATTTCAAATTTGGAATTTAGAATTTGAAATTAGGAATTTAGTTATCCCAATCTTTCGATTCACCCTGTTTCAATATTCAATCCAATAAATAATCAAAATATCCAATCTAAAATATTTAATTGGTTTAATTTAATACAAAATTAATATAAATACTTATAGTAATATAGATGAGTTAGTGGGTTAGTGACTCAGTGGTGGTAGGTGGGTTAGCAGGTGACCATGGTTAGTGGGTGACCGTGAGTTAGAGTTAAAAAATATAAATATATTTAAAGAAAATAAAATTTATATAGGATCCATTGAATTTTTTTATTTTTCCTCTCTCCATATTAATATTTTTTATCTCCTCTTTTCTCTCTTCAAGATTCTCTTTCCTAAATTTACTATTTTCTCTTCCTTACATTTTTTTTCTTCTCTTCTGATACTTTTTTTTATTCATAATTCATTAAAAAACAAAAACAAAAACAAAATTGAGAAACTAGTTGTCACTACAAGAAAATTAGGGGTTAGTTGACAGTTAAAAACTGTCAAGAATGATATTCTTGACAGTTTTTACAACTGTCAACAAAGCCCCTGTCAAGGATTATAATGACAGTTTTATTTTTATTATTATTATTTTTTCTTGACTGTCAAGATAATTTTTTTTCTAAAAAAATTTTCATTATTTAATTATAATAACATTTTTTATTTTTATACACCACCACCCCCTACTGGAGACCACCATCGTCGGCAAGACGCCGGCCAGCTGCCGCCGCCGGAGCTGCCGGACCACCATTGTCGACCACCGCCTGCCGCCGCACAGTCCAACCACCACCTGCCACCACACCACCTCTACCGGACCACCCCCACCGGCCACACCTCCACCACTGCCGCTGCTGCCGGACGCCTGCCGCCAGTCCACCGGCCACCTGCCGCCGCCAGACCACCACCGCCGCCAGACCACCCTCGCCGACCACACCTCCACCGCCGCTAGTGCCGGACGCCTGTCGCCGGACCACCGCTGCCGGACGCCTCCTCCGCCTGCCATTGCCGAACCACCACCTCCTGCCGCCACTGGCCACCTGTGATAATAATAACAATTAAATGTTAGTAGTGGGAGTTGAACTTGAGACCTTAAGTTCAACTCTTTACCACTTGACTAAAACCTTTATATGTTTACAATTAAACAATATTTATATATAAACTATATAAGTTGTTAGAAATTAAACCTTGTTAGATAAATTTAAATTTGTTCAACTAATCAAAATTCTAATTTCCACGGACATATATTTAAAAATATTTACTAAAACTTTTAATAAAATTATATTTTTTAAAACATATATAGTTGAGTTATTGGTCAATACTCTATGGTCACGTTTGGTTATATGGTGGAATGGTAGTCGAAATAAGAATGGGAATGAAAATGAAAATGCAAAGAAAAGGAAAACTAAATTTTTTATTTGGTTGGAACTTTAGAATTAGTCTCTAAATTATTATTATTTTGTTTTGTTAATAACAGAATGGAATGAAGTTAACTGTATTTTGACCAAAATACCCCTAAGTATGAATGTATAATAGCATGATATATTACGGATAATAATAATAAAATATAAAAGTATATTATACATATAATTATATATTATTTAATATAATAATATAATAATATTATTTATAGTAATCTAATATATAAATATATTAGATTATCAATTTTTCTATTATCAGTTCGAACTGACAAAAGATATATTAGGACGAAGAATGTGGACCACTAGTTTTACATACTCAAAGTGTATGCACTTGTCAAAACTTATGTAAAACTAGTAGTTCACATTCTTCGTCCTGATATATTTATTGTCAGTTCGAACTGATAATAGAAAGACTGATTAGATTATATATGTTTATATATCGTTATATATATTATAATAATATATTATTTTTGGAAAGGAGCTGAGGGTATTTTTGTAATGGAGTTGGGGCATATGAGGGTATCTATGGAATATCAATTTTAGTTTAGAATGGAATAACTTTCCATTAGTTTTTAGATGGAATGCCCATTCCACCAAAATGGTGGAATCCCCATTCTAATGGAATCACAATTCCAATGGAATCATTACATTTTAACAAACCAAACAAATTGAATGACTTTCTTTCAATTTCATCCAATCAAACATGGCCTATAGGAGACTCGTGACATCAGTTGTAATAAACATGATTTGGAATACAACTCTCAGTACATGAGAGATATTTCTCAACATGTATCTTGCAATTTAATGAACAAATGTAAGACTTAGATTACTAATTTATATGGGTAATTGGATTATTAACATGTCTCTTAGTATGAAACAAGAGGGTGCAAAAAAAAAATAAACAATTTTTTTAAAAATTAATTTTTTGAATTTTTTAAAAATAAATGATTTAAAAGTAAATTTATTAACTTTAAAATTTTACTTATATCGGTTTGCCTAAAAACCGATATCTTACTGTAAAATAAATCCATATCGGGATTTTGTTTGGTGTTGAAAATAGGAAGTAAAAGTTTTAAAAAATTATTAAAGATAATGAAAAAATTATATATTATGAATGTTTTACAATATATATTATATATTATATATTATTATATTAAATAATATAAATTATATATTTATAATATTTATATAATATATATATATATATATATATATATATTTATAGAAAATCACATCTAATA
This sequence comes from Acer saccharum, assembly GCA_030490815.1. Taxonomy (NCBI): domain Eukaryota; kingdom Viridiplantae; phylum Streptophyta; class Magnoliopsida; order Sapindales; family Sapindaceae; genus Acer; species Acer saccharum. The sequence goes on from CM059873.1 coordinate 20,653,988, forward strand.
ATATAATAATAATATATATTTATAATATTTTTATAATATATAATATAATATATATAAATATTAAATAATCTATAATATATTATATATTATAAAACATTCATAATATATAATTTTTTTTTTTTTTTTTATCTTTGATAATTTTTTTAAACTTTTACTTCCTATTTTCAACACCAAACAAAATCCTGATATGGATTTATTTTACAGTAAGATATCGGTTTTTGGGCAAACCGATATTGGATAAGTAAAATTTTAAATTTAATAAAGTTACTTTTAAATCATTTACTTTCAAAAAATTCAAAAAAATAATTTTTAAAAAATTGTTTATATATTTTGCACTCTCTTGTTTCATACTAAGAGACACGTTAATAATGCAATTACCCATATAAAATAGTAATCTGAGTCTTACATTTAATCATTAAATTGCAAGATGCATGTTGAGAAATATCTCCCTTGTAATGAGAGTTGCATTCCAAATCATGCTTAGTACAATTGATGTCACAAGTCTCCTATAGGCCATGTTTGGTTGGATGGAATGGAAAGAAAGTCATTCCATTCGTTTGGTTGTTAAAATGCAATGGAATAGTGATTTCATTGGAATAGGGATTCAACCATTTTGGTTGAATAGGCATTCCATTCCATCTAAAAACCAATGGAATGCCCTTCACTTCCAAACTAAAATTTTTATTCCATAAATACCCTCCTTTCCAAAAATAATATATTATTATTATATATTATATTAATGATGTATAAATATATATAATATATATGTATTATATATTATATATATATATTATACTATTATATATATTATATATTATTACATATATATTATATATAACATATATATATTATATTATATAATATATATAATGTATATAATATTAATATATTAGTATATATGTATTATATTATATTATATAAATATATTATTATTATATATATTATATAATAATATATATATACACATTATATTATATATATTATATATATTATATATTATTACACACACATATATATATTATATTATATAATATATATAATATTCATATAATACATATATACTAATTTATTAATATTATATAATATATATAATATTAATATATTAGTATATATATATATACTAATATATTAATATTATATATATTATATAATATTAATAAATTAGTATATATGTATTATATTATATTAATATATATATGTCAACTGTAATCTATCAAGTCCGTGATTTCAGCTCAGCCTAAGTCCAAGATTTAGTATAATACACCCATATCCCTTCACCTGATCATATCTATAAACAAGCTATATATATATATATATATATATATATATATGGAGATATATTATTATATATATTATATTATATATTATTTAATATATTAATAATATATATAAAAATGTTTATTATTTGTTGACAGTTTTTAACTGTCAACAATTCTTGACAGTTAAAAACTATCAACAAATAACTGTCATTAAAGGCCTATTTTCTTGTAGTGTGTCTTTCAACACAACACATGAACCCAAAAAATAAAATTAAAACCTATAAAAAAAAAAAAAAAAATGGTCCAAGAGTTGGAATTAAACAAAAAAAAAAAAAAAAAAAAAAAAAAAAGAGCAACACAATACAAAAAATAAAAAAATAAAAATTCATAAGCAACTAAATAATAATGACACTGGCAGAGTGGCAGTATTTAAAAAAAATTATGACACTAACAAATCCTTGTATCCGTGAATTATATGACATAACAAATCCTTATATCCGTGAATCATGATTTAGTTGCTTATGTATTTTAAATTTTTTTTAATTATTAATATTATATTTTCCGTTATGTATGAGCATCTCCAATGCAAGCGTGGCTTGTGAAAAAAAGAGATGCTATGTAGGATAAATAGACGTTATGTTAATAATTGTGTCTCTAATGCAACCGTGCATATTCAACGTCAAGCTGACATGGCAAAAACAATATTAGACATTATCAACATGACCGTCCATTTTCAGACGGTCTGTTGCAAAGCTATTTTTTAGGTTGACTCAGCAAATATTTAAAATTGACATTAATTTTTCATATATTTTTGGTAAGGAAATAAAATAAAAAATAAAACAGGACAAAAAGGTGGACACATTGTTAAAAAATATTGTGTTTTAGACGGAAGCATTGGAGACTAAATTTTGAATTGATTGTCTATCAAGTTCATTTTTTTCCCACATAGGAAGCAAGTCTCTTGACATTGTTGCTATGTCAACAATTATTGGTCGCAAAAATGGCTTGCATAGCAATAATTGTTGACATGGCAACAATGTCAAGAGACTTGCTTTCTATGTGGCATAAAAACAGACTTGATAGACAATCAACTCAAAATTTGGTCTTCAATGCTTCCATCTAAAACACATTTTTTTTAATGACGTGTCTATCTTTTTTTCCTGTTTTATTTTTTATTTTATTTCCTTACCAAAAATATATGAAAAATTAATATCAGTTTTAAATGTTTGCTGAGTCAACCTAAAAAATAGCTTTGCAACAGACCGTCTGAAAATGGACGGTCATGTTGATAATGTCTAATATTGTTTTTGCCATGTCAGCTTGACGTTGAATATGCACGGTTGCATTAGAGACACAATTATTAACATAACGTCTATTTATCCTACATAGCATCTCTTTTTTTCACAAGCCACGCTTGCATTGGAGATGCTCTAATGCAATCGTTTTGGTTTAATTCCAATTATTTTGGTTTTATTTATTATTATTATTTTTGTATATTTTTTGTTCATGTGTCCTCGAAAAATAATTTGTCAATTTTTTGTTTAATTTTTTTTTGTAAAGAATTATGAATTAAACAAATACGAAGAGAGAAAGACATAAGAGATGAGGAAAAAAATGTTATTAAGAGTAAATAGTAAATTTAGGAAGAGAATCTTTAAAGAGAAAAGTGGAGATAAAAAATATTAATATGGGCTTTAAAATAACAAACAATTAATACGAATAGAGGAAAATTAAATAAATTCAATGGATCCTAGCCATCCACATCTCAATAATCTAATGGTTATAAAATCGTGTCAATTCTTGTGATAAAATTGTGTCCTCCGATCCCTTCCGATATATATATATATATATATATATTGGAAAAATGAGGAACTGGGGGGGTGGTGTTGGTGTTAGGATTTGGGGTCAAAACTTGCCCCCGCCCCCACCCCCAAACCCTATTTGGGGGTAAAATTTGCCTCCAAATGGGGGTGTGGTCCCATGAGGGAAATGCCCATCCCTAGTGGCGAATCCATAATTTCAAATTTAGCCAAATTTTGGAGGGGTTAAAGTATAGCTTCGTCTCTACTTCATAGCATCTAATTTTTTTATTGGTATAGGTAAATTTTTCCAAGCCTCTTAGAAGCCCTATAGGTTATTTTATTAGGGTTGGTTAGAAAAAAGTAGATGGCAGTAATTTGTATTTGGTTTGATTCCATAATGTCTATTGAAATAAGGTTGCTCGTGGATACAATGGAAATAATGGGATTGTGATCAATCCAACTTTTTTTCAGAGTTTATTAGGTAGTTTAACATGTTATTGCGTTTAGAGTTGGTTTCATTAGCCAACCGATGTATGAAGACACCTAGCTAAGTTCATTTACAGGTGAAACGAATTTTATGCTACATAAAAGGTACTCTAAGTTATGGTATCTTTTATACATCTTCGGTTATGTTAAGGTTTGATCCTTACTCAATCAAACTTAACCTAACACCTTCTTGTTCAATCACCTGTAAGAAATACTTACAATAACAAGAATATATATAAAGAGTACCACAATAGCAGATTAATAACTATTAAGAGAAATGAAGCAGAAATGGAGTGCAAGAAAGTAAAGAAACAACACAAAAAATTTATCGTGGTTCGGCTTGATAACCAAGCCTACATCCACATTGAGCCTAACAATAGAAAGGCTCACTCTACTATAAGATTGTTTCCTTTACAGACCTAGATCTACCCATAAGAAGCCTAGAAACCCACACACTAACCCTATCTGTTACCACTAGAGCAATCAACCCTAATCTTTCTTCTCAGTGAGTAAATATAACCAGAGATACACTCTCTCACCACGGATTACATGAACAAACCATGATCTATACACCAAATACACAGATCTATACAAGAGATCACAAATCTCTCAAGAACACTCGAGAGAATTACGGAGAGAGAAGGAGAGCAAAAAACCCTAAACGTTACAAATGAGAATCCACTCATTCTCTCTCTATCGTTACACTTATATAGCCTTATCAATCCACATCAACAGCAATCTGCTCAAGCCAATCAGAGCACGCCACCTCATAAGCATCAGATATATTTCCTCATCTTCAAATTACTAATTCCAAAACGCAGCGTTTCAATGAGGCTTCTAGAAGGGAGACTTTGGTTGACTGAAGATGGAGACTAGGCTCGTAATGGGACCTTCACATTAGGCTTCAACATTGGGCTTTCACTTGATCTGATATTGGGCCAGCACTATGAACTCCTGATGGACTAGCAAAATAACAACGAATTCCACCTTAGTTCATAACAGTTCATATAGTAAAGTAAGCTGTTCTAGACCAGGCTCAAGACACACCTGACAAACTACCCAAAGTCACCTATTTTTAGTAGGTTCAAGCAATGCTTGAGCTTGCTATAGGTAACCACTTTGGTTCCCATGTCAGCAGGGTTATCTTCAGTGGAGACTTTTTCCACCTCAACAATGCCCTCAGAGATTTGATCTCTGATATAGTGGTATCTAACATTTATGTGCTTTGTCCTTTCATGGAAGACAAGGTTTTTACACAAGTGCAGGGCACTTTAGCTATCTGTAAAGATCACAGCCTTTCCTCTAAATAATCCTATCTCCTTGAGCAGACCTTGAAGCCAAATGGCTTCTTTTATAGCTTCAGTGATAGCTATATATTCTGCCTCAGTGGTTGACAAAGCAACCACTGATTGCAGTTGGCTTTTCCAACTTACACAGCAGCCAGCACTGGTGAAGAAATAGGAGGATGTGGACCTCCTCTTATCCCTATCACCTACATAGTAAGAATCCGCATAACCAACCACATCTAATACACTATCAGAGCAGTCATAGTTCAGCCCTACAAAAATGGTGGAACTGATATACCTAATAAGCCATTTCATGGAATTCCAATGGCCTTTCCCAAGATTGGCCATATACCTAGACAAAACACTAATTGCCTAAGCAGGATCAGACCTTGTACTTATCATAGAATACATTACAGAGCCTACAGCACTGGAATATGGAATATTTTCCATGTACCTGCTTTCTTCTAAAGACCTAAGTGACAGGGCTACTGACAATACAAAGTTAGCACATAGAGAGACATTTACAGGCTTGCAATTCCTCATTGCAAATCTATCTACTAGTTTATTCAAGTAACTAGACTGCTTTAAAACTAATCTGTTTTCTCCCCTTATTCTAACAATTTCCATGTTTAAAATCATTTTTGCATTCCCTAAATCCTTTACATCAAATTCAGATTTCAATTTCTCCTTTAACTCTATAATCCTAGACATTTCTTTACTAGCAATTAGCATATCATCAACATATAAAAGTAGATAAATAGATTTATTTATATTTTCATAGCTGAAGTAAAAACATGCATCAAACTTGCTTTTATTAAAACCTATGCTAGTAATAAAACTGTCAAACCTTTTATTCCACTGTCTAGGGGCTTGCTTAAGCCCATATAGAGACTTTTTAAGGAGACAAGCATGTGAGAGTTTAGAATTGGATTCAAAACCCTCTGGTTGAGACATATAAATAGTCTCATCCAAATCCCCATGTAAAAAAACTATTTTGACATCTAGTTGTTCTAGTTCCATGTCCAAATAGCTAAGGCCAAAACAATTCTAATTGTTTTTTATTTCACAACAGGAGAGAAAATCTCATTATAATCAATTCCCTCACTTTGTATGAACCCCTTTGCTACTAACCTAGCCTTAAATCTAGGGGGAACATTCTACCCTAAGTTTTCTTTGATCTTAAACAGCCATCTACAAGCCATAACCTTCTGTTTTTCAGGTTTTCTCACTAAGGACCTGGTCTGATTTTTCTCAAGAGAATTTATCTCTTCTAACATCGCTTATTGCCATTTCAGCTTGTCAATACTATTGACAGCTTCACTATAAGTCCTAGGTTCATAATTTTCCAATTCTTGGCCAGTGTATAGTGCAAATGAAACCACCTCTGCATATGAAAACTTATTGTTAGGTTTAATAATTCTCCTAACCCTATCTCTAACCAGCTCGTAATCAACTAGAGAATCATTTATCTCTAGCTGATTCTGACTCTCTCCCACCTGATGGATACCATCAGATTGTAGGAACCTAGGGTTACAGATTGCGCAGCGGAAGGGTTTTAAAATTTTATTTATGCAATCATAGACAAACCTATTTGTACAATAATAATCAAATGCAATAAGAAGGAGATGAAAATTAATTTCATACCAGCGTTGAAGGCTCCTTCACTTTTATACGATCTGCTCCTGATTTGAACCACTTGATAATCTTCCTCGCTATCTCCCGAGACTGGTAACAGCGTATGGGCACATCACGGTACTTAGGAACTTGAATGGAGGTAGAAGAAATTAAAGAAAACAACACTTGTTTTATTTGTATGGAATATGTGGCCACACTGAAAAAACAATATATATATATATATATATATATATATATATTTGGCCGCACACCACACTCTTTTTCTTCTTTTGTCTCACGCACACTATTTGTAAAAACCAAAGACCAAATAGACCTGATGCCTTTTTTATCTTTCTTTTTTTTTTCTTTTTTTTTTTTGATATAATCACTTCAGGAAAACAAACAAACAAGAAGGACAGCAGAAACAAAACACAAAAAGGGAACATAAGCCCCCAAACAAAAACTACCCAGACATATCAGTCTCCACCTCCTTCCTAATACAATTTGGAAAATCTTCCATCCAGAAAGCATTTTCATCAATTGTAAGAGCTTTCTCAGCTAACCCCTTGGCCACTTTGTTGGCTTCTTTACTGATCGCACAAACAGTTGTCTCAGTCTGTTTGTCAATTAAGCAATTAATTTCCGAAACAACCGTACCATACTCCGACTCAAGATTCAAGCCCTCCTTAATCCATTTCACAACTGTGGCTTCATCAGATTCTATCTTTTTCAACCTTAACCCACAATCATTACCAAATTGGATGCATCTTAGGATAGCCATCAACTTAGCAATTTTAATACTAAATGTACCTGCGAAGATAATGGAACCCGCAACCATCACATTCCCGACATAATTCCTAATGATCATACCAATTCCCACTGTACCCTTCCCCTGGTCAAGCACTGCATCACAGTTGGCCTTATAGTCGTCAATGTCAGGTGGTCTCCATCTTCCTCTCCTGATGCTATCAGAAACCACAACTCTCTTAACCTCAGAATTGGAATTCCTAAACTCCTGCAGAAACTCAATACTCCAGCCAACCACCTCTTCCATTTTGTGCTTTTTAGCTTCGTGGATCGTAGAATTGCGACAAAACCAAATACGCCACACCACAACACAAAAAAGATCACTATCCCTCACATTCATGGGAGAGAAACAATCATAAATAAGATCAAGGAAATTTTTGTATTCACCTCTCAGAACCATCTTACTACTGCACCATTCATCTCTGATAGGCTTTAACTTGCTGCAGGTCCAGAGGGCGTGCAGAGTGGTATCCGTGGATCTCTTACAAATCTCACACGCACCATCCGTGATAACACCCCGACAACTAATATTCCTCTTCGTTGGAATCCAATCCTGACAAGCCTTCCAAATGAATATCTTCACTTTCATAGGAATTTTAACTCGCCAGAATGTATTCCACCACGAATTCAGAAGGCTAGCATTAGAAGAACCCACTGAACTTTCCAGCCTACTACACAACCAGTAACCACTCTTCACCGTATACTGCCCATTCTCGTTGTAATGCCACAGCAGGGAATCTTTCCTATCACCACTGCCAATAGGAATTTTGAGGATTGCATTAGTGTCCTCTGTATTGAAATTTTGCTTTATCTTCTTGACATCCCAGCCGCCTGAAGCTGAGAAAAGCTGATCAACATGAGCATTTCTCTCTAAATTAGGCTACGAAATTATCTTGAAAGTAGTTAGAGTAGGGATCCATTTATCCTTATATATACTTATATTTTTCCCATCTCCCACTCTCCATCTAACTCCTTTTTCCAGAAGTTCTTTCCCCCAACAAAGGCTGTTCCAAACATACGACCCGTTAGCTTTTTTATTTGCTTCCATCAGATAGCCTTTCTTGAAATAACACCCCTTAAGCACACGACAGGCTAAGGATTCCGGGTTCTTGAGAAGCCTCCAACACTGGTTGGCCAAGAATGCTCTATTAGACTTCTCAAGATCGTGGAAACCCAATCCACCCTCACCTTTAGTCTTGCAAAGATTCAACCACTTACACCAATGGATTTTTCGTTTCTTCTCATTACCACCCTACCAGAAACGAGCACATAACCTATGAATTTCATTGATTAAGGCTTTAGGTAACCGAAAAATACTCATTGCATACGACGGAGTGGCTTGAATAACCGCCTTAACAAGAATCTCCTTCCCCGCAACTGACAATAGTTTTTCTCCCCACCCCTTAATCATCCCCCACACTTGATCTACAATGTTTGCGAACACTCTCCGTTTGCTCCTACCAGTGAAACAAGGAAGTCCAAGGTAAGTCTCATGGCACTCCACAAGCTTGATACCCACCATAGCTGCCAAAATTTGCCCCTCCCTTTTCGAAAAAGACGGACTAATACACATGGCTGATTTCTCTAGATTAATGACCTGACCAGACGCCAACTCATACTCAGCTAGGATTGTTTTGATAGTAGTGCAATTCAACTAGTTGGCCTTGGTAAAGAGCAAGCTGTCGTCGGCAAAGAATAAATGGCTAATCACAGGACCACCTCTACTACATCTAAAACCGGATATAGAACCTTTCACCTGTGCCCTCTGAGTAAGACTAGTTAGGCCTTCCGCACAAATTAAGAAAAGAAACGGCGACAGTGGATCTCCCTGTCTAAGTCCTCTCGAAGGGATAATCTCCCCACTTAACTCACCGTTAATCAAGATTGAATAAGTGACAGAGGAGATGCATCTCATAATTAAATTGATCCATCTCTGAGAGAAGCCTAATTTCCCTATCATGCATTCCAGAAAAATCCATTCTACTCTATCATAAGCTTTGGACATGTCCAGTTTGATGGCCATGGAACCCTTTTCCTCCTCCTCCTCTTCAGCCTATGAAGGCACTCAAACCCGACTATGGTGTTATCAGAAATCCGTCGGCCCGGAATGAAAGCACATTGATTTTCTGATATAACCTCACCTAACGCAAGCCTAAATCTACCGGTAATAGCTTTGGATATGATCTTGTAGATGACATTGCATAAACTGATTGGTCTGAAACCCGCCATATTTTTCGGATTCTGAATTTTCGGGATGAGAGAAATTATAGTATTATTCATACCTTCCACCGTAGCACCCTTATTCAACACATTCAGACAAGCTTCAACTATACTTGGACCAATCAACGCCCAATATTTCTGATAAAAAATTGCCGGCAGTCCGTCACTGCCAGGCGCCTTTGTCGGATGCATCTCAAACACTGCTTTTCTTACCTCCTCCCCAGAGAAATTAGCATCCAAAAATCTCACCGTTGTACTATCCAGTCTGTTATTCACATTCTTGAGAATTTTCCCTAAATCATCCAACGTTGGCCTCCTAGAACAGAATAAATTCTTGAAATAATCACTGGCAATAACCTCCAAATCCTCCTTCGAATCCTTCCAGACACCTCTCTCATTAAAAAGCCCATGGATCTTGTTTCTCGCCTTTCTTGCTGAAGCTTTCGAATGAAAAAACCGTGTATTACGGTCTCCCTTCTTCAACCACTCAACCTTAGAGCGTTGCCTCCAATATCTCTCCTCTGTCTCCAAGACAACATCTAATTGATTCTCAAGAACTTTGATACTTCTCCACGGTCCAGGCACTTCCATATTACAGGCACTCCTTAACATATCTTTCTTATTCTGAAGATCGTAACGGTGATCCCTCCTTCTCTTGATATTCCACAAATTCAACATTCTCCCACACCTATCAATTTTACTCAACACATTCTCCGGGCCATTCCTTATACTCGGCTCTTCCCAAGCTTTTTCAACAATGTCCTGACACTCCTTATCTTCAATCCAACATTCCTCTAAATAAAATCTCCTACCCTTTTTTCTCAAGGACGGCTTCTCCGGAACTTCCAAAACCAAAGGTCTGTGATCGGATCCCCAAAACTCGAGATGCTTCACCACAAACTGATGATATAATCTTCTCCACTCTCTACTACAAAAACCTCTGTCCAATCTTTCCATAACCAAACCCCCACTCTCTCTTTTGTTACTCCAATTGAACCGGGGCCCCACAAATCCCATATCCTCCAGACAACATTCTTCTATTGTTTCCCTAAAATCAGTCATAGCTTTCCAGTTTTTATTTAAGCCTCCAAGCTTCTCATCATCACCCAGGATTTCATTAAAATCCCCCATACACACCCAAGGAAGAGAAGACATACCCGCTAGACGTTTTAACAGAGTCCACGAATGCTTCCTCTGGCTCTGCTCCGACTGACCGTAGAAACCCGTAAACTGCCATATGTTACCCCCTTGTTCATTAAGTTTAACATCAATATGATCTTGTGAATAAGACATAAGATCTACTACCATACAATCGCTCCAAAACATACACAACCCTCCCGCTTTTCCTTTGCTATTCACCACAAGTTTCCCATGAAAACCCAACTTAATCCTCCAATTTTCTAACTTCACATGATCACACTTTGTTTCCACTAGGAACATAATAACCGGGTTCACCTCCTGCTTGAATGAACGCAGGATATTGAATGCCCGCGAGCTTCCCAACCTGTGGGCATTCCATACGAATATTTTCATTGGATTCGGCGGGCCAGTTGAAACTGGCCGGCCGATATTTCTGTGGTAGAATCTTCCTTTGCCTCCGAAGAAACCCTCTCAAGAGTAACTCTTCTGGCATAATCTGGTTCTGCTGCAACCGCATTCTTGTAAGCCACTCCATACTCAATTGATGATTGAATATCTGCAGCATCGTTCTTCCCCTCTTGTATCTTAGAATTCGAATGTTCTGCCTCCTCCTCTATATTAGACATGGATTGAGGTAAAATTCGACCTCTCTTCCTCTCTAAATCAACCCTCTCAATTGATTCGCCCTCTTTTCTTTTACCTAATTTTTCCCCCAAATTTTCTGCCCTTCTATCCCCTATACCAGCTTGCTCGACCCTTTTCCACCTACCAATCTTAATATTACCCATATTCACAGAAGCACTTTTATTGTCAATTGCTTCCTTAGGCCCACTAACATTTCCTTGCTCACTTACCTCTCCCACTTGGGCTTGATCCGTTGGCTTCCCAGGCCTGCTTTCTCCCACCACTCCCACCTCCTTATTGGTCGACCCATCCGGCCCAATAGTATTTAGACCCCCTACCTCTCCTATCATTCCTATCGATGTCCACTTTGTGTTGACAGCATCCATCCCATTGCCGATAATTCCCTCTTCCCCAAGCACTTTACTGCCTTCCTTGTCACATCCCCCACCTTTCTCGCTACTCTCTAAAACTTCCTTCTTTTCTTGTCCCCTACGCGCCTCTCCAACTAGATTTTTCTGGACACCGACCTCCGATTCCGTTACCACCTTGTTCTTTCCTCTCCAATTGTCCTGAGTATTTCTGCTGCTTCCCTTATCGAAGTTGGAACTACCATACCCTTCTTTGTTACCCCACCTTCTGTTATCTCCCCTGGCTGAACTTAAATAAGATCTTTTCAGAGGACTAGTTGCACGAATCCACACTGCTAGCCTCCTGTTCGCCTTTGAAAGCATTTCTCCTTTAACTTCTTCATCTGTACACTCATCCATAACATGACCAATTCGGCTACACTTAAAACAATAGTTCAATAATCTTTCATATCGTAAAAGCATTGTGGTTACCTTCCCCGATCCAAGTAGGTCCACCTGAATACATCGTTGCAACAGTTCATTTGCCTGAACCGTAACTCTCACCCGTAAAAACCGACCAGACCCGTCGGACGATGTTTCGAAATCTATCTCTTTAACAACCCCTATCATGTTACCCAGGAACTTCCCAATTTCTTCTGTCATGCATAATAGAGGTAAATTATGAATTCGTACCCAGAAATCAACCGAATTGAAATTCATACCTTCCACCTCCCCTTCCCCTGTTGGTATCTCAAAGACAATAATCGCCCTATCAAAACTCCAAGGACCCCCCTTCAGAATTCGTTGTCTATCTTTTGAGGTTTTAAAACCAAATTCAAAGATGTTACCTTTGACCTGCTCAATCTCCACACCACCTTCCACTCTCCAAATCTTATTCATAACATCAATAAAGACATTCCTATTTACCAACTTGGTCGCTAAGACCTTTCCTACTAAGCATAGAGCTAGTCTCTGTTCCCCTTCATCTTTGAGTAACGAGTCTAACTGCCTTACCGGCCTTTCCGTTTCTCTAATGGAGAGACCACCATATAGCCTAGCAATGTCCTCCGCATTCATAATGATACCTGCAACTAAGCCCTCAAAGAAGGATTAAACCTTGAACACTCCCACCTTAATTTCAGAGAGAAATTGACTTTTTTTTTTTACATAAAAAATTAAGTGCATTAACTATTTGGAATCACAAATGTCAAGTTGATCACCTTTGTATATTTCATTCGGTTGTTGTTTTATTTTTAAATTAAATATATATCTCATATATCTTTAAAACCAAGCGAATCAATTTGATTTCATAACTTTATAAAGATATCTCATATCTTTTAAAAGATAATTAAACATTTATTTTTGAATTTAAACATTTTAAATTCAATTTCAAATATTTAATTTAATAAAATAAAATAATCATATTATCTTATTTTATTCAAAATCAAATATCAACTAACACCCTCCATTTAGTGATTAACAACATAATTAAATAGTCTTATTATTTAATTTATTTAATCACCATTATTTATTAATTAAATAATCTTATTATTCAATTAATTCCCGAATAAATACTTGTCAATTTTGTAACACAATTAATTGGACAATCCAATTAATCAACCGTGAACCTTGTTACCTAAATCGATCGGACTAGCAAGGGGACCTAATGGACCCACAGTATTTTGAGCTCCAATAATCCTTGGAAATAATTAATTAAACTCTTTAATTAATATTTCATGATTATTAACTTCAGTGTTATTCCACTAAAAACCCGAAGCTGCACTCTCTCAACTGTAGACGTTTTTACATAAACCAATAACTCTTGGTGTTCATTGATACATCTATTACATATGGTATGATCCACCACATGTAGTTCATAATTAGAGCTGGGTCATAATGTCCGTTATACCCCTCTAATTACATCTTTCCATTAAGTACCATTGATTCTCTAATGAACAATAAATCCTACATTCCTCACGGAATTAGGAGAGCGCTCATATTGTTCAAGTCCCGAATCAACCCTTAAGGGAACTACTATCTACTTCTCGCAAGGAGTGGATTCCTCTATTGTGTACAAACCTTCCCAACCATAAGCCAAACCATGATTCCAACATATGAAGTTATTGACCGAAAATGCAACTCTGATCTCACCCATGGCATATCAAAAACCACGATCTAACCTGAAGGAGTCGATAAGACACTCAGGATTAAGATTACCCATATATAGCCATCATTTGTTGATATATATGAATCTCATCTTGTAACAGATCTTCGTGAGAGATTCATATAGATCATGGCCTAGTCCTATATGATCACATCATACAAGGTGCTTTCATTCTCATATCTCAATATAAATGATCCAGGATAGGATCACCGTACATTATGAAATAGACTGCAGCTGTAGATTAACCACAAATAAAGTACCCAGCTTTATTTGTTATCTACAGACTCTTTAGATTGCTCGTTTCAAACTGAATCCATCTATATATGACACTCATATACTTAGTTCGAAATTACATCCGACAATCTTGGATGTTAAGTGCACATGTTATATATATAAAGTATGACACAAAAATGAATGAATATACTACTTCTTTTATTTATGTTCAAATCATATTTACAAATTACAAGCTTTAGGGCAAAAACCTCAACAATCTCCCACTTGCACTAAAGCATGTAAGTCATGTCTCGTAACCCTAGACCTTCTAGGTGACCTTCAAACACTTTAGCCGGTAAGGTCTTCGTAAATGGATCAGCATGATTGTCTTGTGAGGCTATCTTGGTGACGATCACATCTCCTCTCTGCACTATCTGTCTAATGAGATGATACTTTCTCTCTATATGCTTCCCTCTCTTGTGGCTTCTTGGTTCTTTGGAATTAGCCACAGCACCACTATTATCACAATAAAGTGTAATAGGCTTATCCAGATCCGAGACAACTTCCAGATCACTCAAGAACTTGTGGAGCCAAACAACCTCTTTAGCAGCTTCACAAGCGGCTACATATTCGGCTTCCATGGTGGAGTCAGCAATGCAAGATTGCTTAAAGCTCCTCCACACAATGGCTCCACTACCAAGGGTGAATACTGATCCAAAAGTGGATTTCCTAGAATCCCTGTCTGACTGAAAATCAAAATCTGTATATCCTAATGAGATCAAATCCTGTCCAGAATACACTAGCATATAGTTTCTCGTTCTTTGAAGATACTTGAGAATAGTCTTGATAGCAACCCAATGATCCAATCTTGGGTTAGACTGGTATCTGCTGGCTACTCCCACTACGAAGCAGATGTTTGATCTCATACATAACATAACATACATGAGACTACCTACTGTTGACGCATAGGGAACACGTCTCATATCCTCAACTTCTTGAGGTGTCTTAGGACACTATTCCTTAGACAAGTGAACTCCATGTCTGGAAGGTAAATTACCTTTCTTAGAGTTCTGCATCGAAAATCACACAAGAATTTTGTCAATATACGATGCCTGAGACAATGCTATGAGTTTGTTCTTACGATCCCTTATAAGTTAAATCCCTAGAACATAACTCGCCTCTCCCAAATCTTTCATTTGGAATTGGCTAGCCAGCCAGCCCTTTACTTCCGATAATACCCTTACATCATTTCCAATGAGTAGGATATCATCTACGTAAATAACTAAGAAAACTACCTTCTTGTCAATGATGCGCTTGTAGACACAAGGCTCATCAACGTTTTGCTCGAAGCCATAGGTTTTGATCACATCATCAAACCTTATGTTCCAAGATCTAGATGCTTGCTTAAGTCCATAAATGGATCTTTGCAACTTGTAAACTTTTTGCTTTTGATCTGGAGACACGAATCCCTCTGGTTGCATCATGTAGATGCTCTCTTCAAGATTGCCATTAAAGAATGCAGTTTTGAAGTCCATTTGCCAAATTTCGTAATCAAAATGGATAAGAGAATCTGAATAGACTTAAACATGGCTACTGGCGAGAAGGTCTTTTCATAATCGACCCCCTCTTTCTAGGTATAACCATTGGCCACTAGCCTTGCCTTGAAGGTTTTTACCTTCCCATCTACTCCTCTCTTTCTCTTGTAAATCCACTTACACCCTATGGGTTTCACCCTATCCGATAAGTCTACAAGTTCCCAGACTGAGTTAGAGTACATGGACTCCATCTTGAGATTTAAGCCATTCCTCTTTATCAGAATCTTCCATTTCATTCTTAAATGTCAATGGATCATCCGTATTATCAGCAAAGACAACATATTGTCCCTCACTTACACCCAAATAGCGTTCAGGCTGTCTCACAACCCTCTCACTACGTATAGGTGGTAGTGTATCCTGATTAGGAATCATTTGACTCTCAGATGTTAATGGATCAATAACTCTTGTTGACTGAGTACTGGTCTCACCAGGCTCCAACTCATTCAATACAATTTTAGAACGAGGTTTATGGTCACTAATATAGTTATCCTCAAGAAACGTTGCATTTATCGATACAAATACTTTGTTATCTTTAGGACTATAAAAGTATCCACCTCTGGTCTCCTTGAAGTATCCTACAAACAAGCAGACCGCAGACTTGGGATCTAGCTTTCTAGTTCTGTTCTTCAGCACGTGTGCTGGACACCCCCCATACGCGGAAATGTTGCAAACTAACTTTACGACCATTACACAACTCTAGGGGAGTCTTAGGAATAGATTTGGATGGCACTACATTTAAAATGTATGCCACTGTTTGTAACATATATCCCCAAAAGGAATTTGGTAACGATGAGAAACTAATCATAGATCTCACCATTTTCATTAGAGTTCTATTTCTCCTCTCCGCAACACCATTCTGTTGTGGTGTATTAGGAGCTGTGAGTTGCGATACTATCTTATACTCGACCATAAAGTCTTCAAACTCTTGGTTAAGGTACTCACCTCCACGATCCAATCATAGAGACTTAATAGTCTTTCCTAACTGGTTCTCAACTTCATCTCGGAATTCTTTGAACTTTTCAAAAAATTTTGACTTTCGTTGCATTAGGTAAACATATTCGTATCTCGAGTAGTCATCTATAAAGATGACATAATACTCATAACCACCCCTTGCTTTAACATTCATCGGTCCACAGACGTCTAAATGTATAAGCTCAAGTGGTTCTTTAGCTCTAAGCTGTTTTCCAGTAGAAGGTCTCTTAGTCATTTTACCTTATAAACAGGATTCGCAGACAGGTAAGGTGCCAACCTTTAACTTACTTAAATATTCATTTTTAACTAGTCTGTTTATTCAGTCAAGGTTAATATGACCAAGCCTTAGATGCCAGAGATACGTTTCGTTTTCTGGAGAAATCTTATGTTGTTTAGTTTTTGGTTTTTCAACCTTAAACATTTCGGTGTTGAGCAGTGTTGTATGTATTAATAGTCTTAACACATACAAATTGTTTTCATTAATTCCTGAACAAATATTCAGACCATTCTTTGCAATAATGACTGATTTATTATCAAAAGAAACATAATATAATTGTTCTAACAACTTAGAAATGGAAATTAAATTCCGTGTAAATCTAGGAATGAAAAATACATTGTCCAACAATATAAAATTATTATTACAAAAACGCAATCTAATTACGCCCACTGCTCATGCCGACACAACATCCCCTGACCCCACACGCATAGAGAAGGCTCCTTCCTTAAGCTGTGTCCAAGAATCAGTCCACCACAAAGAAGAACAAACATGGTTAGTGGCCCTCGAATCAACTATCCAAGGTGAAGAATCATCTTCCACTAAACACGACTCAAGAACAAGTAAATCATATTTACCTCTATTTTCTTCTTCTTGGCTACCTCCTCTAGATACTGAGGACAATTCCTCTTCCAGTGCCCGACCTTGTCACAATGGAAACATTTTCCCTTGCTTTTGTCGGTGGAGGCACCTTTCTTTTTGTTTTGGGCTTTCTTGGGTTTGGGCTTACCCTTCGCCTTCCCAGCAGACCTCTTGCTCTTTTTATTTTTGGAGGAAGATGGTTCAGCAACATTTGCTTCACCGGTCTTGCCCTTGCTGTCCTTAGTCAAGAACTCAAAGGTAGTGAGCTCATTGAGCAACTGTGTGAGATTGAACCTAAGCTTGTTCATCCCATAGTTGCTCTTGAACTGATCGAAACTCTTCAGAAGAGTCTTCAGTATGATGCTCACCTGACTGGGTTCATCAATGGCCCTGCCATTGATTTCTGTTGTGTTGAAGTAGAACATCATGTTCAGGACATGTTCCCGAACTGATGTACCCTCCTTCATATGAGCGAGCATAGCGGAACGAACAGCTTCGTGCCGCTTTTGCTCAGAGGGTTGCCTAAACATAGCCTGCAATGACTCCATTATTTTGAATGCGGAAGTCATTGTTTCGTGCTTTGTGACAAGCACGTATGTCATACTAGCTAATAGATATGTTCGAGTCTTCTCATCAGATGAGACCCATTTCTCGTATGCCTCACGAACTCTTTGTGCGGCATGGGCAGTAGGCGCTGGAGGACATTCCTCCGTAAGCACAAACTTAAGGTCCTTGGTGACCAAAATTGCATTGATATTGTGTTTCCATTTAGTGTAGTTATCACCAGTTAATTTTTTATTAGTTGACATGGCTGAAAAAACATAAATTAAGAATTCATTCAGTCATACATTCAAAACATGTGCGAATGTTCGGCATAAAATTAAACATGATGCATGAAAATGTTTAAGGAACAAGAACAACCCTAAAAGTGTTACTACGCCACGACAATCCAACATACCACAAGCAAGTGCCGCCTTAGGGTCGATCAAATTCTTGCATGTTGGATCGAGACATTCTCAATCAAATGTTATGCCAAAATAACTCTTATTCCTCTAACATTCAACCATCGCTTATTTTAGCCAAGTTTATAATTAACAATTTAATCAAAACCTTGTGAGCGTAACCCATCATTTTAGATCTCTAAAGCTTAACTCGAGAATTGCCGCCTTAAGGTCAGTCAATCCCGAAATCCCCTCAGAAATCCTATCCGTTAGGAAGTCAACCTTGGTATTGATTCTTATGGAAACCCTCCTTAGGGAGGACGAAAGCAAAGTCGTCACGAGGCCCCACTCGAATCTCACGGTGTTGAACTAACGATGGAGACCACGGGATATAATGTCATATATCCCTCTCCCACTCACTATTTTATAATAAGGGTTTTCTATTAATATTAATGCACATAAATTAAACTAGATTACACGGCTAATTTCAATCTAAGCATCAAGTGCATTAATCACAAATTATTAGAATCCTATTCCAATTACTAATAAACTAATTCGATTTTTAACTCTTAAAAATCTAGTTCATTGGTGATAATTCTAATCTATGTAAACTATTTACTAAGACTAGAATTATTAAATGTGTATTTACCAAGTTTTAACTATTAAAACTTAACACATTATTAAGTTCAATTATTATTAGGGGCTTAATCGAAGTAAACCTAATATTGATAAAGGACCCTACTAATCCAAGTAATTAAACTCTTTAATAAAAAGATTAGTGATTAATGAGAATTACCAAGTTTTTACTCCTAAAACTAATCCCATTAATCTATAGCCAATTATTTGAATTACCCATTTTAATCAAATTAAAAAAATATATATTAACACATAATATAGATGGCTATACTGCATGTATGACATATCAACATTTATATGTGTAGGCACACCTATTCTAAATGATATGCATATGCATGGTAATACTTTAATCATCTCATAATAAAAGCATACATGAGTTAACCGAGTACAATGGGTTATTTAACTTTAAAAAAAAAAAAAAAAAAAAATCTAATTACAAAAATATCCCAAGGTATTCCTTGATCTTCTTGTAATTCAAAAAATCTTCAAGTCTTGTCTTTTGAATCTTCCGGGCCCAAACGTGGTCGCACAAACGAGCAACAACTTTGTGCAGTAGCAACATTATGCGCACTTGCAATTTACACACAGCAACATTTGCCTTTTGCTTTGTGCTGCACAACATGCATGTGCCTAGTGCATGACAATCATGCGTGACAACACCTGCACACACAATTGTGCAACACTTGCGCAATTATGCTGTTCGTGTTGCTTTTAATTTTTAATTTTTTTTTTTTTTTTTAAATGTGCAACACATGCAATCTGCAACAGCATGTTGCAATATATATATATATATATATATATATATATATATATATATATATATGTGCAATAGCCCGTGCGGCAGCCTGCTAGTGTCTGTCTTCCAGATCATCTTCTTCATCGATTTACAAAGAATGATTACATCGAAAAAGAAAATTATAACTAATTATTACAACCCAGAATTAATATTACATTCAAAATCCAAAACCCTAAAACCCATGTACCATAAAAATTTACGATCAACCATGTTTAAATTAAACAATTTAATTATAAACATTCATACAATCATAAAGACAGTGCCTACACATTCATACATGCAATCAGGAGCAATCGAATACGATTATACTGTACAAAACCTAGCTCTGATACCAATTGTAGGAACCTAGGGTTATAGATTGCGCAACGGAAGGGTTTTAAAATTTTATTTATGCAATCATAGACAAACCCATTTGTACAGTAATAATCAAATGCAATAAGAAGGAGATGAAAATTAATTTTATACCAGCGTTGGAGGCTCCTTCACTTTTATACGATCTGCTCTTGATTTGAACCACTTGATCTTCCTCGCTATCTCCCGGGACTGGTAACGGTATGTGGGCGCGTCAGGGAACTCAGGAACTTGAATGGAGGTAGAAGAAATTTAAGAAAAGAACACTTGTTTTATTTGTATGAAATAAGTGGCCACTCTGAAAAAACTATATATATATATATATATATATATATATATATATATATGGCCGCACACCGCACTTTTTTTCTTCTTTTGTCTCACGCACACTATTTGCAAAATCCAAAGACCAAATAGACCTGATGCCTTTTTTATCTTTTTATTGTATAAGTTGATCACCTTTGTATATTTCATTCGGTTGTTGTTTTATTTTTAAATTAAATATATATCTCATATATCTTTAAAACCAAGCGAATCAATTTGATTTCAAAACTTTATAAAGATATCTCATATCTTTTAAAAGATAATTAAACATTTATTTTTGAATTTAAACATTTTAAATTCAATTTCAAATATTTAATTTAATAAAATAAAATAATCATATTATCTTATTTTATTCAAAATCAAATATCAACTAACACCCTCCATTTAGTAATTAACAACATAATTAAATAATCTTATTATTTAATTTATTTAATCACCATTATTCATTAATTAAATAATCTTATTATTTAATTAATTCCCGAATAAATACGTGTTAATTTCGTAGCACAATTAATTGGACAATCCAATTAATCAACCGTGACCCTTGTTACCTAAATCGATCGAACTAGCAAGGGGACCTAATGGACCCACAGTATTTTGAGCTCCAATAATCCTTAGAAATAATTAATTAAACTCTTTAATTAATATTTCATGATTATTAACTTCGGTGTTATTCCACTAAAAACTTGAAGCTGCACTCTCTCAACTGTAAACGTTTTTACACAAACCAATAACTCTTGGTGTCCGTCGATATAGCTATTACATATGGTATGATCCTCCACAAGTAGTTCATAATTAGAGCTGGGTCATAATGTTTGTTATACCCCTCTAATTACATCTTTCCATTAAGTACCATTGATTCTCTAATGAACAATAAATCCTACATTTCTCATGGAATTAGGAGAGCGCTCATATTGTTCAAGCCCCGAATCAACCCTTAAGGGAACTACTATCTACTTCTCACAAGAAGGAGTGGATTCCTCTATTGTGTACAAACCTTCCCAGCCACAAGCCAAACTATGATTCCAACATACGAAGTTATTGATCGGGAATGCAACTCCGATCTCACCCATGGCATATCAAAAATCACGATCTAACCTGAAAGAGTCGATAAGACACTCAGGATTAAGATCACCCATATATAGCCATCATTTGTTGATATATATGAATCTCATCTTGTAACGGATCTTGGTGAGAGATTCATATAGATCATGGCCCAATCCTATATGATCACATCATATAAGGTGCCTCCATTCTCATATCTCAATATAAATGATCCAGGATAGGATCACCGTACATTACGAAATAGACCGTAGTTGTAGATTAACCACAAATAAAGTACCCAGCTTTATTTGTTATCTATGAACTCTTTAGATTGCTCGTTTCAAACTGAATCCATCTATATATGACACTCATATACTCGGTTCGAAATTACATCCGGCAATCTTGGATGCTAAGTGCACATGTTATATATATAAAGTATGACACAAAAATGAATGAATATACTACTGCTTTTATTTATATTCAAATCATATTTACAAATTACAAGCTTTAGGGTAAAAACCCCAACACAGAATGGGCAGCCCTATCATCCTCAATGGGATCATCCTCCTAAGTGACTGGACCAAGTGGTGGGCTGCCAACTTCCACCTGAATCGTATTTCCATCATCCTTTAAAGGATCTGATTTAGATTCAGTAGGTTGGTCCATGTCCTTACAAGGCATCATAGTCTCATCAAAGACTACATTTCTGCTGATTATAACCTTAAAACTTTTTTGATCTCTAAGCCAAATCATATAACCCTTAACTCCTATGGGATAGCCTAAAAACACTCCTCTAAGAGACCTAGGTTCTAACTTACCTTCAGATTGGTGAGCATAGGCTGCACAACCAAAAATTCTTAAGTGTTTAAGGCTTGGGGTTCTACCAGTCCACACCTCTTCTGGGGTTTTAAGATTTATGGTAGCTGTGGGGGATCTATTAATGAGATAAGTTGTAGTGGTAGCAGCTTCTCCCCAAAAGCTTTGGCTCAAACCAGAACCAATCAATAGACACCTAACTTTATCCAAGATAGTTCTATTCAATCTCTCAGGTACCCCATTCAATTGAGGTGTATATCTCACAGTTCTATGTCTCATAATACCCTCATCAATACAAAATTTGTTAAACTCTTCCTTATAGAATTCTAGGCCATTATCGGTTCTAAGAGTCTTAACCTTCTTAGAGGTTTGATTTTCAACCAGCCTTTTCTAGTCCTTGAAACCATTAAAGGCTTGGTCTTTGGATTTTAGCAGATAAATCCAAACCTTCCTAGAATGGTCATCTATAAGGGACAGAAAATACAAGTTTCCACCATGTATGGGAACCTTAGCAGGCCCCCACAAATCAAAAGTGAACATACTCAATAATATCTTTGGTGGTGTGTTGGGCAGTTTTGAAGCTCAGTCTATGTTGCTTCCCTAAGATACAGTTCTCACAAAACTCTAACTTATTCACTAAGTCCCCGCCCAACTAATTTTGCTTGCTTAGTTCACTAAGCCCTTTTTCACTCATGTGGCCAAGCCTTAGGTGCCATACAACAGATTTGTCACTGACATTAGATGCTACATTGGTAACATTGTCAATGACTGTCTCACCTCTCATCACATAGAAGCGATTCCTCTTATCACCTTTAAGGATGACAATGGAACCTCTAGAAGTCCTTAGGACTCCTTTTTCAGCCTTATAGGAATACCTTTCCTCATCTAATACACCTAGAGAGATAAGGTTTCTTTTTAGATTTGGTACGAACCTAACATTCCAAAAGACTCTAACAATGCCATCATACATCCTAATAGCTACAGATCATATCCCTTCAATATTGTACTGTTGATTGTTACCCATCAGCACACTTCCACTACTGAGTTCTCTGTAAACCAGTTTTTGATTGGACACATGTGGAAGGAACATCCTGAGTCAAGGATCCACTCAGTTTTGATGTTCTCTGTACTCACAGTAAACACTTCACTAGGCTCATAAGACTTGGATGCAACAACTGCATCACCTTCACTTTGAGTTATATCCTGAATTTTCTTTTTAAACTCAAAGCAGTATTTCTTTATATGGCCCTCTTTCCCACAAAAATAACATTTCCTAGAGTTGTTTCAAGTTTTAGACTGTGACCTACTAAAGTTTGGGGTTTTACTCCTATCCTTGCCCTTATTGTTATTAGGGTGAAATCCATTTTAGTCCCTCTGGTTTGACCTATTACACAAACTAGTCCCTCGGTTTTCAGTATTATCCTGTTAAGTCCTTCCGTTAATATTTCCATTGAAAAAGTTGTTTCTGACAGGGTCAGAGGATCAAATGACCCTGCTGCCCCTGATTAAAAAATAAAACAAACAAAATATAAAAAAATCTCCAAATTATAAAATTAAAAATTAAATTCAAATCAAACCCATTTAAACCCAGAAATTCAAACCCATTCAAACCCAATCAAACACACAATAACCAAAACCATTCAACAACAAAATCAAACTCCTTTCAACAAATTAACATCCACCACCACCATCTCCATCCAGAACCACAAACCGGCCACTATCACCACCACCAAACACAAATCCACCATCACCATCTCCATCTCCACCTAGAACCAAACAAAAACCGGCCACTACCACTACCACCACCACCGTCCACCAAACACAAATCCCAACCTAAACCCACCCACCATTTTTATCTAGTAAAATTTGGTGAACTCCATCTCATCATTTTTATCATCCATCTCAGCAATCATCTTATGTTCTTCATCCAAATTAATCAAGTGAAATCTGGAAAACTCTTCCAAAAAATATATATATATCTAGAAAACTCCATCTCATCTTCATCAAAATTCTCACCAAACTTCATTCAACAACAAATTTCATCCACCAAAACAAAACAAAATTAAATCCAACACTATACAAACACTTAATAAACACACAAATTCCAACAATAAACGCAAAAGATTCCAACAATTATCTATTCCAAAAAAAAAAACATGGGCTAAAAGAGATGGAGCCTCACCCAATCGATTCAACTAATTCCAAGCTCTCATTCTTGAGGATACATTCAAAGAAAAAAAAATGGGGATGAGAGATGAAGAGCAGCCCAGATTACACGGCCACAACCACCGTTCGTTGACCTGAGTGCCAACGTCTGTCGCCGCGAGTCATCCATCACCGTCGTGCTAGAAAGCTTCACTAGTCACCAAACACCAAACCCCAGCCATCAACGTCGCCGTTCTGGTGAAGAGATGAGTAATTTTTTTTATTTTTTTGAAATGGGTGGTGGCTAGGGTTTGGTGGTGGTGGTGTAGATGATGAAGAGTTAGATGGTGGTGAATCTGGTGATTGTTTTATAGAGAGAGATAGAGAGAGAGAGAGAGAGAGAGAGAGAGAGAGAGAGAGAGGCGTGCTGAATCTTGTGTATGAAGAGATGGCAGATGGGTGGTGAACTGGTGATGAATCTGGGGTATTAAATCAATTGAGTTTTTTAAATATTAGCTTTTTTTATTAAATCAATTTTTTTAATTGTTTTTTAATTGAAATTATTAACTTTTTGGTTGATGATGATGATGATATGGGGATTGGGGTAGGTCGGTACGACTTTGGTAATTTATATATATATATATGTATATATATATACATATTTTGGTAGGGCTTAGTTTGATTTTTTATTTTTTAATTTGATTTTTTTAAATATTGTTTTTTTTTTTAAAATCAAATTTTTAATTGTTTTTAATTGAAATTATTAATTTTAACCCTGCTTTTACCATTATACCCTTAATAATCTGACGGAACCCTAACGGAATTGGATGGCAGGGACTGAAATTCGAATTTTTAAAAACTAGAGGGACCTGTCAAGATAAAGCTGAAAACCAAGGGACCAATTTATGTAATAGGTCAAACTAGAGGGACTAAAACGGATTTCACCCTTGTTATTAGGACTGGGGTTGTTATTTCTAGTTGGTTGTCTACCCCTTACAAACAGATTCTCACCACTATCTCTCTTTTCTATTTTCAGTTCAAAATCCTTAGACTTTAAAGCTAAAATGCACTCTTCAAGTGAGAGAGAGGATCTGCCATAGTTAATAGCAGCCTTAACATCTCTAAAAGATTCAGGGAGAGAGTTGAGCAGAATGATTTCCTCATTCTCATTACTCAACTTCTCATCATCACCAACATTAGCTAACTCTATTGTCATCTTCTTAAACTCATCTAGGTTCTGACTTAGGGTTTTACTCAGGTCCATTTTGAAACCAAACAGTCTTTCTTTCAAGTAAATTTTATTAGTCAAAGATTTGGTCAAATACAAACTCTTAAGCTTTTTCCAAACATTGCATGCAGTAGTTTCCTCATTTACTTCTCTAATATTATCAGATAAGTTTAATATGATAGTTCCTAGAGCCATTTCTAACATGTCATCTTTCTGTTTGGTTGTTAGATTACTAGGCAGTTTATTAGGTCCTTCAATGGCTTTGAGGATTTTCTGCTGGGAGAGAAGGGCTTTCATCTTTCTTCTCCAAATGCCGAAATCCCCAGAGCTATCAAACTTATCAACATCAAATTTCATAGTCATACAATTTGAATTAAAATCGCCAAAATTGTAATTCGTTACCTCCTCGTGACTGCTAGCAGAATCACTACTTACCTCCTTTCCAGATGAGTCTTCAGCACTTGAAGACTCTTCCACTAGAGCAACCTTGTTCTCGTCTTCCGCCTTTGGTACTATTAGGGCTCTGATACCACTGTTATGGTTTGATCCTTACTCAATCAAACTTAACCTAACACCTTCTTATTCAATCTCCTATAAGAAATACTTACAATAACAAGAATATATATAAAGAGTACCACAATAGCATATTAAGAACTATTAAGAGAAACGAAACAGAAATGGAGTGCAAGAAAGTAAAGAAACAACACAAAGAATTTATCATGGTTCGGCTTGATAACCAAGCCTACATCCACGTTGAGCCTAACAATAGAAAAGCTCACTCTACTATAAGATTGTTTCCTTTATAGACCTAGATCTACCCACAAGAAGCCCAGAAACCCACACACTAACCCTATCTGTTACCACTAGAGCAATCAACCCTAGTCTCTCTTCTCAGTGAGTAAATACAACTAGAGATACACTCTCTCACCACGGATTACATGAACAAGCCATGATCTATACACCAGATACACAGATCTGTACAAGAGATCACAAATCCCTCAAGAACACTCGAGAGAATTACAGAGAGAGAAGGATAGCAAAAAACCCTAAACGTTACAAATGAGAATCCACTCATTCTCTCTCTATCGTTACACTTATATAGCCTTATCAATCCATATCAACAGCAATCTGCTCAAGCCAATCAGAGCACGCCACCTCATAAGCATCTGAAATATTTCCTCATCTTCAGATTACTAATTCCAAAACGCAGTGTTTCAGTGAGGCTTCTAGAAGGGAGACTTTGGTTGACTGAAGCTGGAGATTGGGCTTGTGATGGGTCCTTCACATTGGGCTTCAACATTGGGCTTTCACTTGATCTGATATTGGGCCTGCACTATAAACTCCTGATGGACTAACAAAATAACAACAGGTTAACAATTGTGATCTTTTTGGGTCTACAAATAGTGATTGCACATGAGATGTTACCACTATCCAATGTAGTTTGGTGGTAAGAGTGCGTATTCAGCATGACAATATATTAGATTCGAATCGCCACCACCGTATGTGGTGTATCGAAAGAGCACACAGACCAATCGTAATTACAAAACAAATAATAATACATAAAATGGTAACAAATTAACAGATTACAACAATTACAACAAAAACATAAAATGTTCAAACCAACATAATTACATTAAATAAAGCAAACGCCCCAAACCTCAAACCATAAAGTGGCGGAATTCAATCCCATGACCACTTACATAACTATAACTCTATAAGAGTTCAGTGATATTACCAAATACCAACTGCACTAGTCTGTATCCAATTATTTCACATATTCATCAAATAATAATTTTACAAAAGCTTACGTACGTACACATCATTTACGCATTAAAACAACAAGCATCAGAGTCTTATCTTTGTAGGTTGAATTCACCAGATCAGAAACTTCAAAAAGCCTTTGGACAAGTCGATCAAACATTTCATCAACGATCCCGATTTCAAAACATTTAAGGAACATCCCATCCATTGCTGCTCTTACATGCCTGGTCCACATCTTTATGTCAATTTCACCTTTATAGCAAGATGTTGGGTCTGTTAACTCAATAGTTTCCACCATAAAATGCCCATTTTTTTCTACCAACTGGCCAATCTGCTCTGGGCAGGGAGAATATATTGGCAAGTTAAAAGAGTCCACTTGAGCTTCACTAATCAATCCCTGTCAAATTAATACATCATGTCAAATTCTTATTTTGTTCATTACAATAAAATATTAGAGGTGGTAAAGTTCAATATGATTGTAATATATAACATTCAACACTTATTTTCTTAAGTTCTTATTACGTATAAAATTAAATATAGCTATGTAAGAGCGCTGATTCAGTTTGGCCGGGGCAAAACCTGCTTTATCAAATTTGGAGGATTTATATATATAATTATAACAGGAAAAATGTAAATAATAAAAATTAGTAGGGTAAAATGTTAATATTTTTAAAAAAATATATATGTGGACTTAGGGGCTATGGCCCCCACCCAACTATGTGGCTTCCTAACTATCCGGCAATATGTTTTAGATTGAAGTTGCAGCTACTGTGCATATGATATATCAAAAAAAAAAATTACCTCTTTTGCCAAATCCATAAAGACATCTCCCATTAACTCATACATAATACTATTGGTGAGGTGAGAACAAGGCATCCCATCGGGAATACCAGGCACGATGAAAACCACCAACCCTCCACTCACAATCTCTTGAGCTCTAGCATTCAAAAAGTTGTCCAAGTCCTTATCAAACTGAGATGCATAAGCATTCTCCACCTCCTCCGGGGCACTGCTGTAGTGAACCCTCCCTCTGTTAAATGCCGGAGAGTTCTCGTCCTGCATCTCTTCCGGCATCCCAGAGAGCCAATGCAGTGCATACGCGCTGTGCATGAAATGGAGAAAAGCCTTGGGGAATAGCCGATTATGGAATGAACCCGGTACAGCGGCCGCAAAGTATTGCCTGTCTTCAGGAATACAGGAGAAGAGAGTATTGAAATCGTTGGATGATTTGTCATTGAAAAATATTTGGAACTCTGGGATTTTGGACTCAGGACATTCGGATTGATGCTTGTTTTTGATAACTTGCATGATATCTTGCATGGTGATAACGGTGTTTGGACCGACTGCGCATCCCATATCTGCTAGACGGATTGTGTTTGAAGTAGAAGACAACTTTTTGACGTCAAACTCTCTTGTAATTGCATCAACCATCTTTTCCCTTACAACATTTAGAGATAGTCTCTGCCAAATCAAAAACCCTGTAATCTTATATGTTGTCTTAAAAAGTTCACAATCTGAAGATACGTATAATTTGAAGGTAAAAACAGTTTATTTATCTCTCTCTCCATTCATTTTCTCGGCTGTCTAGATTATTAATTTTCTTTTAGTAAGTGTGTAATAGTGTAAGCTCTTTCTGGGTCGTATAAAGAGGGATGCACTTGTTAATTAGATGCGTTTTTGAACTGCTAGACACAATGAAAAGGAAATACCCTTTTTAGGCTTTTAAAGAAGGTGTTTTTTATATAAGTAAAACACCTATAAAATAATATTGTTGGAAAAAAAATTATTTTAAAGGGGTTATTTAATTATCGATAAATGAATAATTTATTAATTCATCAATAAATGAATATTTATTAATTTAAGAAAAGTTTTATGATTTTATTACTTGTACATGTATTATATTTTTGGGTCCCCTGTAGTGCACCGGTTCAACCCATTGTGATCTTGCATTTTTTAGCATGATCACATTCAACCCACATGTGATCACATTGAACAGTCATTGATGCATTGGTGCATCGGTGTACAATAGAATGCTCCTATTTTATTTTATTTCTGACAAAAAATACATGTATGACTTATAAATAAATAAATAAATAAAAATAATGGATGCGGTCAAACTACATAAATGTGATGTTGAGCACATTTTGAATTATCCTAGTAAAAATGATATAGTAATCAAATTGCCTACCAATGAAGACTTTGTTTAAGGGGTAATGGACACGTCTACCAATGATGATTGTAATTCATATGACAGTTGTGTTTTACTAATTGTTACAAAATGAATATATATATATATATATATATATATATATATATGAATTTTGATGAAATCACATCGATATTTATGAATTTTGATCCTAATTTTTTTGTGGTACCTTAATGAAATACTAAATATTTACCCCGATTTTTTAAAATATAAAGGCATCGGAAAAATAGAAGAAATATAGGAAAATTACCATCTACCTTATTTTACTTTTATTTTTTAAATGATTTTTATATATATAAAAAAAAAAATTTTAAAAAGACCTCTATGAATCTATGAAGATCTGCATGAAGGTTCGCAACAGACCTCCATATATGGATTCATGGAGGATCCATGGAGGTCCTCCATGGCAAACCTCTATTAACCCATGGAGGTTTGTATATTGCTGAGCTCCATGGACCTCCTTCCAAAGAGAGATATGTGAATTTCAAAAACAAAACAAAAAGTATGAGTTTTTTTTATTAAAAAAGAAACCCATGTGTGTTTAATCAAAAAAAAAAAAAAAAAACAAAGAAGTTTAGGTGCTCTTTGGAACCATTTTTAAAAATGGTTTTCTGTTTTCAAAAATATAAAATAACTTCAATGTTTTTTGGTTACACGTTTTACAAAATCATTTTTGAATAATAATAATAATAATAATTTTTTAAAATGTATAACTAAAAAGTTAAAAACAACTTTTTATTGTTTTTCACCATTTTCAAAAAAACTAATTTCAAAACAAATCACAACTTTTCCCTCCAAACAACTTTAAAAACAACAACCAAACATTTTTGTATCGTTTTCCGTTTTAGAAAACTACTTATAAAAAACACTACCAAACACATTACATTTTTAAAAGGCAGAATTTCACATAAGTCCTATCTTTTTGGTGATTTGTCACATTTATAAATGTCTTTCCATATTTGTCACTTTAGTCCTTATTTTTTCCAAAACCCATCACTTTAGCCCATTTGACTAAATATTTGAAAGGTTAAAACTTGTGAAAGTACACTCTTACCCTTGTTACTATTTAATTTAGTTAAAATGATTATCTTAGCTTTAAATTAAAATGAAAAACAATAAAATTCTCAACAATAAAATCTTAAATAAATAGATTACAAAAAAAAATCTTAAATAAATAATAAAAAAAATCCATTAATTTTTTCTTATTTTGTATTTTTTTTTTTCATAATAGATTTTTATTTAGCTAAAATAATTATCTTAGCTTTAAATTAAAATGAAAAACAATAAAATTCTCAATAATAAAATCTTAAATAAATATATTACAAAAACAAATATGAAAAATAATCATTTAAAGTTAAGATAATAATTTTAGCTAAATAAATATCCATTATGAAAAAAAAATACAAAATAAGAAAAAGTTAATGGATTTTATTATTATTATTTATTTCAGATTTTTTTTTTTTTTTTGTAATCTTTTTATTTCAGATTTTATTATTGAGAATTTTATTGTTTTTCATTTAAATTTAAAGCTAAGATAACCATTTTAGCTAAATTAAATAGTAATAAGGGTAAAAGTGTACTTTCATAGGTTTTAAAATAGTTGACTTTCAAATATTTAGTTAAATGGACTAAAGTAATGAGTTTTGGAAAAAATAAGAACTAAAGTGATGAATATGAAAAGACATTTATAAAGGTGACAAATCGCCAAAAAGATAGGACTTATGTGAAATTCTACCTTTTTAAAACCATCATTTTTAAAACATGATTTCCATTTTGAAAAATAGCTTCCAAAAACTCCATTTTAAAAATGATACCTAACGCTAACGTGCTTAATAACAAAAATATATATATATATTAGTGTGTTGAATTAAACATGCTACTTTTCCTTTTTTTTCTTCTTCTTCTTTCAATGAAGGTCGCAGATCTCCATTAATAGAGGTATGTTGATCTACGATGGAGGTCTATACACCTCTATTGGAGGTCTATGCATAGACCTTCATTGTTGGTCCGTGACCTCCAACAATTGAGGCATGTGACCTCTAATATATATAGTGGTTCTCTTATAAGTGATCATTTACTTTAACATAAAGATAGGATCTCCATGAAATCCATTGATTTGAATAAATTTTGATCCGATTTTTTTTTTTTTTTTGTGGTACAAATGTTCAATGAAATCTAATTGTAAACAAAATTTGAAAAAAATTTCAAGCACGTACTGCAACAATTTTTTCCCGATTTTTTTTAAATATGAAGCATAAGAAAAAAGGCGGAAAATAGGAAAAATGAAAAAAAAAAAAAATTTGTTGTGTTTCTTGAAAAATTTTAAAATTTTGTTTACAAATGGATTTTATTGAAATTATAATCTACATATAAAATTCATATCAAAATTCATTCAAATCGATGGATTTCATGGAGGTGCTTATTTTATGTTAAAATAAGGGATCCCTCATGAAAAAAACCACTATATATATATAAGTTTTTTTCATTATGGTTATCAAACTATTAAAAATTGATAAATTTAGAAACTACCCTAATTATATGATTATATACTTCGAGTCTATATAGTAGACCCTAGTTAATAGTGTTGTTGAAAGTTAATAGCAAAACGCCCGCATAATCAATCAAAACTCCATCGTTTTTAGCCCGTAAAAAGATACAATAAAGTTTAAAATTATTGTTATTGGAAGCTTAAGTTTTTAGTGTAGCTATTTTGTTTTCGATATCCTTGTCCCCCTTCAAGAACCACAAAATAGAATCCAGAGGCTAGAGTTTCAGAAAGTGATGTAGTTGCAGAAAAAAAAAAAGAGCATATAAATATATATATATATATATATATATATATATATCGTTCATGTCATGCATATGCTTGTAGAAGAGAACGAAGGCACTGCAGAGAAATACCTGATAGAAAGAGTTTTTGTTGTAGCTAAGATTACCATCTCCGCCATTCACCCGAACTAGATCTGGCTTTTTATCCTCGCCGTTGGTGGAGACTGAATCAAACTTAGGTGTTGCCATATGATCTTTCTACACCACAAGTTTTGGTGAGAGTGGTCTGCAAATAATTATATATATAGAATGAGGAGGATGAGAAACATGCATGAACATGTAATGGACTAATGGACTAATAGCCTTACCATTATTAATTTAGCAAGTGGTCCAAACGAAAAATTATTCTTTGCTACACATATAAGGTTAATGTTGGCATTGCAATTCAATCTATGATTTGTGCCAAGAATATTTTGGTGTTCTTGATTTAAAATGATATTATAAATATATATATATATATATATATATATATATATTACTTACAATTTTCTAGGAAATATTTAGGGAGAATTCCAACAAAACACCCCTCAAGACAAATATTTGAAAATTAAAAATAAAACTATGTATGTAATTTTTAAATAAGATAAATCTCTAGACAAAAGGTTTTTGCACACAACTGGATTTTTTTTATACACGACAGGGGATATTTTATTTTATTTTTGAAATTAGGGTTTTTTTTTTTTTTTTTTTTTTTTAATTTTGGTAAAATGTAAAGATTGATTTTCGAATTCGCTCAAAATTTATTCCAAAATGGAATTGGTTGATATTTTTTATTTTGTTTTTGTCATGATCTCCCCTAGTTAAAACACATTTGAGAAACTTCATATTAAGTTCTCTCAAATTTCATCATTGTCTTAATGTCTGTCAATGGAGCTCAATTTTAGAACCCTTATTAAGTTCATATTAAATGGAGATCTAAAACTTCATGTTAAGTTTTCTAAAACTTCAATGTCTGTAAAATTTCATCATTGTTTTAATGCCATAATCTTTGTTTTGTTAAAGGAAGAAAATATATAATTACAAAGAAGAGTATCCCACAGGCAATAATAAATTCCTGCAATGTAAACAATATTATTTTGAATAATGCTAGAATCTAGATATCACAACTAAAATCACAACTGTTTCAACACAACACATGTGGCACATGAGGTATCAATTGGTGAGTGGATACACATTAATAATGATTTATCTCACCTATCTATATATCCACTCACCAATTGACACCTCATATACCACGTGTTGTGTTGGAATAGTTATGATATGTAGCATTACTCTATTATTTTTTTACTGGTTCTTTTAAATCTTTCCAAGTTATCTTTCGTCCCCTATTTTTTCCCCTTAAAAGTGACTTTAACGTATCAAAGTGTATGTAAATGTAATCTAAATTAATTAATTACTTGTACTTGGAGGGCAGGCTTTTTCTTCATGAAAATAATAAGAGAAAATATCATACGTACAAAAGTATGCTTAATTAATTAGGACCAATGAGAAAATTTTGGTTAACTTTATTTTATATATGTTTAAGAGAAAGACCAACTTTATAGAAAAGGGGAAAAAGGAGAACAATTTATACCCCATAAACATAACAGAGAAAGTAAAAGTAACTAATAACCTTGCATATCTATGCTCCTTTGTATATAGCATGCACAAAATATACAAAGATTCGATGAAGAAAGTTTCGGTTGCATAAAATATCATATCAAAATAGTGGTCCAGGATCACGATTTTGAACTTTAGTTGTCTATCACACATATATAAAGTCAAAATCCCTAACACTATTAAATCCTTAATATATTTTTTTTCGTTTTAATTACATATTTGTTTATTTATACCCTATACAACTCTAGCTACAACCTACATATGCATAAGTGCACAACCAATAATGTTAATGGAAAAGTGTTGGAATTTGTGAAAAGGACATTCCTAACATTGCCGTGAGACTATTGGATGTGCCAAGGTGCACCACAAAGATGGTGCACTGTACACACTCATCAATAGGACGTGTCTCTTACAAGAGACATGTCATATGGTGGATGGACATGACTGTCCAAGAGAAGGGTTGTCATGACAACCAATAGCCACAATGAACCGCCGCCAGAAGGTCTATATATACTACAAGAATTTTAGTCTTTCCAGACAAATTATTTTCGTGGGGAAAGGTCGAAATTCGTCTAGAAAGGTATTACACGACGAAAAAAACTCGTCAACAATTTTGTGTGGACATCATGGTCGGATAGGGTATTAGGCGATGAAATTTTGAGTTTCATCGGCTAAAACAGGTTTTAGCCAATGAAAAACAAGTTTTAGTCGACGAAATAAATTCGTCGGCTAAAACCTTAGCAGACGAATGACGAATTTATTTTGTCTGCTAAGGTTTTAGCCGATGAATTTATTTCGTTGGCTAAGAGTATACATTCGTCTGTAGAGATGTTGGAACTTTAAAAATTAATCTGCCGTCCACCACCCCATCGTCGACCGCCCCCGGCCCAACCCACCGTCGACCGTTGATAGACGTGGCACGGTTCCGGGCCGGTTCCAATTCCGGATCCGGTTCCGGTTCCAAGGTTTAGTGGAACCGGAACCGGAACCGGTTTGTACCGGTTCCGGTTCCGATTCTGGTTCTACAGGAACCGACGGTTTTGAACTGGAATTTTTTTTTTTTTTTTTTTTTTAACAAACAAAAAAAATTCTTTCTAAGTTCTAACTTGTAACTTATAAGTTGTAGATTGTAATTGAATAAAATAAAATATATAAATGACAAATTACAAAATAAAATTTATTGGGTTCATAAGTTCATTGGATGTTGGAAGTTAGATCATCGTCATCCGAGTATCCAACCGAAAATAAAATAAAATAAACAAATGACAAATTACAAAATTACAATTTACATTTCATTGGGTATTTGGAAATTGAGTCACCCAAATTTCAAAAATAACATAAAATAAATAAATGACAAATGACAAATTACAAAATTAAATTAAAATAAAATAAAACTAAAAAAAAATGTAAAGTTATTAGCCTTGCACTTAATTTTTACCACAATTAAGTTGCCTACGTATCCTCTTAGGGGGGTTTAGAGGAATCAAAGGCCACGTAGTTCTCATACCTTTTATTACATATTTACAAATTTACGGTTCCGCTGCTCAGCTTGCTCCAGAGCCTTCATCCGCTTCGGGTTCGTCATCTTTAAAGAAATCGTATGTTGGTTCTTGTTGGATTTCTTGTTGTCTGTATTCCGCTTTCGTCCAGTCGTCAACACAAACATGTACTGTAGTGCTTTTGGAGTCAAGCACGAACGTTTTTTATCCAAGATATTCCCCCCGGCGCTGAACTCTTGTTCCACCGCCACAGTAGAAATCGGTGTTGAAAAAATATTTTTGGCTATCATAGCCATAATTGGATAGTACTTTGTAGCGTCATTCCAATATTTTAAGAGGTCAAATTCTTCAGGAAACTCACAAGAAGAAGCTAGATAGGATTCAAGCTCGGCATGCGAATCGGAGCTTGATGAAGAACATCTTGGTTTTTTGTTTTTTTTTTTAGAACATACTATACCCTAAATTCATAAATCCAGAGGAGGATGATGGAGGCTGAGATGCAGTTTTTGTTCGTGTAACATCTACGTTCGGAGTACCGGATCCATAAAATGTAACATATTCATCATATAAATCATACAATAATTTCTTAACTCTACCACAACATGCTTCAACATCATATTCAATATTTAAACCTTCTTTGCCATAATAACCATCTAGATAATAAGACAAAGATTGTAATTTGTGTCGTGGATCAAAAACCATACCAATCAAATAAATATTTGAAAAATCCGTATAATAATTTAACCATTTTTGCTTCATAGCACTAACGGCTTCCTTTATTGCTTGGTCAGATTCACAATAAAAAAATGCACCAGCAATATTAATACTCTCAATAACAAATAAATGTGTTGTAGGAAACTAAATTTTAGATAAATTTTGTGTAGCATTATGAAAAACTTTTAACAAATTGAAAACATTGTAACAAGCATCCCAATGAGTTTCAAAAAGTTGAATGTTAGGAACATGAAATTGAATAAAAGAAACTAATAAATCCTTATACTCATAACTTTGAGCAAGCAATTTATAAGTAGAATTCCAACGTGTTGGAACATCATGAGCAAATTTAATGGCACGTCTACCATTTTGTTTACAATATCTTGCCCATGCTTTCATTGTAGAAGGATTTCTCCATAAAAACATTAGGGCTTTTTTAATAGGTTCAATAAAACATTGAAGAGTTTGTAATCCTTTTTGAACACATATATTTAAAACATGGCATGCACATCTTTGATGAAAAAAATGTACCACCAAGAAAGGGTTTGCATAAATCAATTAAAAGTGGAATAGCAGCGGTATTGGCAGAAGCATCAAAACCAATTGCAAAAATTTTGTTTTCAATATTATACTCTGAAAAAATAATTCTAAGCTGTCTAAAAATATTTTGAGCATTGTGTGAATCATCAAAAACTCTAAAAGCAAGAATTCTTTTTTGGATTGTCCATGCATTATCCATAAAATGGCAAGTGACACCCAAGTATGAATGCGATTGCCAATGGTCAGTCCATATGTCGGCACATACGGTAACACGACCATTATATTTTTCAAAATATTTTTCTAACTTTTTTTTGTCTCTCACATAAATCTTTTCAAGTGTTTGTGTGAGCGTGGATCTAGGGACACGGCATGCAGCAGGGTTTAATGCTCGTCGACAATAGTTAATAAAGCCAACCCTCTCACCAAAACTGAATGATAAATGTTCTACTGCTACCATCCTAGCTAATTCTTCTCTATTTTGTTCATCATTATAACGAAATAATTGTTGGTTAGGAGTAGCGTACCTGGGAATTTGTGTTTGTGACCTCATTCTAATCACTACTTCTGGATGTTTGGCTTCAATATGCTTCCAATAAGTGCCATATCCTCCAGATCTGCTCTATTTATATACTTTGTTGCAGTAATTGCAAGCTACTGTAATGCTTCCATCTTCATTCCTAATTTTCTTCATATGTTGGACGAAGAGATCAGATTTGCTCTACTTCTGTATCAGATCTTCCTCCCTTTCTAGATCCACTTCCGGTGTATCAAAACCAAAATCCGAAGGTGTATCAATATCAGGCATATTTTTGACTAGCTTGTCAAATTGGGGGTGGTGTCATTGGGATCGGGTTCAGAAATTATAAGAGGGGGAGTAGGAATATTTAGGCCTAGGTCTTCAGCATAGGTCCGACGTTGCAGATATTCGTGATAGGTGGGGTTGTTATGATCGAGATTATTGATCATAGTACCCTTACCTTTCATCGAAATCGAACGCCTAGGATCGACTGGACCGTCACGGCCGTAACCCCTTCCACTTCCATTTCCACTTCCACTTGCCATTTAAAAATAAATTTGGGAGAGAATTGGAAACTTAGAACTTAGAAGAATAATTGACTAATTGGAAATTAAATAAATTGGAAATAAAATTAATTGAAAATAAAATAAATTACAAATAAAATAAATTGGATATAAAATTAATTGAAAATAAAATATATTGGAATTTGGAAATAAAATAAATTGGATATAAAATTAATTGAAAATAAATTGCAAATAAAATAAATTGGATATAAAATTAATTGAAAATAAAATATATTGGAATTTGGAAATAAAATAAATTGCAAATAAAATAAATTGGATATAAAATTAATTGAAAATAAAATATATTGGGAATAAAATAAATTGCAAATTGGAAATAAAATTAATTTCAAATAAAATAATTAAAAAATGAAATAAATATTAAAAATCTTGGAAACTTGGAGATTGAGAGACTTATCACTTGAGTAGTTTAGAGTTGAGAGTGTTGGAGAGAAATTAGAGAGAATTGAGAAGAAATTGGTGTGAGGAAAAATTGGGGGGGGGGGGGGGGGGGGGGGGGGGGGGGGGGGGGGGGGGGGGGGCGGGGAGGTGTATTTATAAAAAAGAAAAAAAAAAAAAAAAATTTAAAAAGGGGTAGCCGTTGAACCCCAACGGCGGCAGACCGTTGGGCCAAACGGTCAGCCGACCGTTGGGCTCCAATGGCAGCCCAACAAAAAATATATATATATATATATTTTTTAATTCGTCGAACCGCCGGTTCCAATCCGGTTCGACCAAACCATTGAACTGGAACCGGAACCGGCCTACTCTGGTTCAGATTTCGGTTCTTGAACCAGAACCGAAAATTCGGTTCCGGTTCCAGTTCCGATTCCAGTTTTTTCGGTTTCGGTTCCGGTTCCGGTGGTTCCAACCGGAACCGTGCCAGGTCTAACCGTTGACTGCCGCCAGCCCACCCTTGATAATATTGACAATTAATTGTCATTATGAGGTGTCTCCTGAAAGTATGGAATGCCCGATCTGCAACAGATTCGAAGAATCTTCTGACCATTTATTTCTTCTTTGTTCATGGTCTTGGTCTTTATGGGCAGTGTGTCTGGGGTGGTGGTCGGTTAAAGGTTGTTGTAGCTCTAATGTTAAGGAGTGTAGGAGGGACAGGAAAGGTCTCTGTCCGAATCCCAAATGGGGTAGAGTTTGGGAGACTCTCTTCAATGCCATTGTGTGGACAATTTGGGAAGCAAGGAATATAGCAGTCTGTAAAGGCATTAAGGCTAACCTTGCTTACTTCTCCGACTTGGTTCATTTTAGAGTGGCTTGGTGGTTTAAACACCATGAGAAAGGATCGTTGGAATCGATCACTACCATTTTTTAGAACCTGCAGATTTGTTGTGTGGACAATATTGTTAAGAAGAAGAAAAGAATGGAGGTTAGACCCCCTTCCAATCTTGAGTCTCTGACTTTCAATGTTGATGGTTCGTTTAGTAAGGAGCTTGGGAGGGTAGGAATTGGGGGGATTATTCGCGATTCTAAGGGAGAGGTTTTGTGCTCTTTCTCAGCTTATGTGGGAAATGTTGGTGCTCCCATGGCTGAACTTTTGGATATCCTTAAAGCTTGCAAGTTATGTGAGTTAAAGGCAGTTTTGAAGTTGAGGAAAATCCTTATTGTGAGTGATTCCATGGAAGCAGTATCTTGGGTGAATGACGAAGATTTCGGAAATTTAAACCTTGTTGATATTATTTATGACATTCGTTAGTGTTTGTGCCTTATGAAGAATATTTTGGTTCATCACATTTCTAGAGCTGCAAATTATGATGCTGACAGCTTAGCTAAGAAGGGATCCTCTTCTTTTTCGGATAGGGAAGTTATTGAGTGGAGGGGTGTTTAGTCTGTTGGGCGTTGGTTCTTCTTAGCTTGTTGCTGCTATTTTTGGTCTGTGTAGGTTCTGGGTTGTTAGGGTTGCTGTGCTGTCTTTTTCTTTTTTTGGTGGCTTTCATTGGGCACTGGTTCTTCTTAGCTTGTTGTTGTGCTGTCTTTTTCTTTTTTTGGTGGCTTTCGTTTGGTGTTGTTTTTCTATTTTCTGTTGTTGTTCCCAAGTTGTGGGCTAGTAGTGTTGTGCCCTATGACTGGGTCTGGTGGTTGTTTTGTTTGTTCTATTTTACTATTGACTAAAGATTGTTGTTTTCAAAAAATTGTCATTATGAGGAATTAAACTTGCAACCTCATATCAAAATGGTAAGCCTTTACCGTTGGATTACAACATTTGATTTGTTAACAATTGCACAATATTTATATATAACCTATATGAGTTGTTAGAAATTAAAAATATATATATATATAATAAAAAATAAAAACTTGTTAGATAAATTTAAATTTATTCAAGTAATCAAAAATCTAATTTGAATAACAAACATATATTGAAAAATATTTAATGGATTGCAAATCGGGTTTGGTGACAATTTTTTTTTTTTTTTTTTTCAATTTCTGTTATTTAATTAAATGATCAATACTTCAAAGTAGTAATCAATTGAGATGGTGCTAATCGAGAATGTGATCAGAGTTAATTAATTAACAATTAATGACAGATTTAGGGTTGCACATTAGGGAAATGGGGATGGATATAGGTTCCCCCATCCCCATCCCCACTTACCAAACACTTCCCCCATCCCCCCTATTTCCCCATTTTTGGAAAATGGAGATGGGGAATTTTGGGGGGAGGTATCTCCATCCCCAACCCCAGTTCCCCATTTTCCTCGTTTTTCCCTATTTTTTCCCGTTTCTCCTTTTCCCCCGTTTCCCCATTTCCCCATTTACCCATTTGACTAAAAATTATAAATTAACAATAAAAAAAAACAAACATTCCATATATTAATATATATACATATAACTATATGTATATAACATATTAATATAAATATAAATAATTATATTAATATATATATATATATATATATTATTATATTTATATATGTTTTAGGGAAATGGGGAAATGGAGATGGGGGAGGGTCTCCCCATCCCCATCCCCATTTCAATTTGGGGATGAAAATCATCCCATTCCCCACCCATTTCCCCATTTCCCCATTCCCCTTCCCACCACCCCCATATTTTGAGTTATCTTTCCCGATAAAACTCGTTTTGTGAGGAAAAGTTATCTGTACCTACAAATCTTGCTTTGTCTCCTAAAGTTTTGTGGGGAAAGACTAAATTTCTTGTAGTGATATAG
Organism: Acer saccharum; assembly: GCA_030490815.1. Taxonomy (NCBI): domain Eukaryota; kingdom Viridiplantae; phylum Streptophyta; class Magnoliopsida; order Sapindales; family Sapindaceae; genus Acer; species Acer saccharum. Next base: position 20,695,057 of record CM059873.1, read on the forward strand.
CTCTATGACAGACCATTCAAAAGTACTCTAACGAGACTCTAAAATACAACTCAAACTAGAGAACGCTCTAGGAAATCATTCTGTTTTTGCAACAAAAAGTTCCATTATATTAATCTCTCCTATAAAGTTTAGCTTAAAAACTAATAATATATTTTAAAACCCATTTCCTTTTAAATTCATCCTTAAATTTTTCATAAATTGTAAATATTGTCAAAAAAATCTTGGAAAATTTTAAAGACTTCCATAAATTTTTATACAATTATTCAGAAATCTCTATGTATGTAAATCTCTGAGGCTCCCTTAGTGATTTAATAAATAAATAAATAAAAATCTACCAATAGTTTTACCAAACATAAAAAAGAGACAAATGAAATATATATACCTAATGACAATAATGCAATATATCTTTATATCATATATGAGAGATACATAAATACTATATTCTTCTGTTATTATTATAATTTTCAATGTAGTACAAACAATAAATTAAATATAATTATTCCCTCATCAAATGAAATTAGAAATCCAACCACTCCCATGTTACCTAGGAACAGGCTGTGGCTAAACTTGTAGCCACATTAAAAATAAGGCTAGTGAAACTAGGGCAATAGCATAGGCTTTATAGGAGGAGCTGTTCACCACACTCGACCTAAGCTTTGCCTAGCATGCCCTAACATTTTTATATTCATGAACTACTCAACTACCATGATTTCTGACAATCTAATTCTAAAAAGCACACATTTGGGCTGAGAAGAAAAGAGACTACAGAGTGGAATTGTCAGAAGTTGATGTCTTCCAGACCAGAGCTATGTTTGAGATCAGAAGGACCTTTGTGTCCATCAAAACCCCATCTTGATGCTCTTCATGGAGACAAAGATTCCTGGTAAAAAATCATTATAAATCGACAGTTTATTCCACAATCGAATATGATAATACATGTTGCATGTAAATCTTTAAATAAAATAGCGTTTACAGCCTAGCTAGTATTTCTCTGTTTGTCTCTCACAGTTCAAGAAAAGATGGAAGATTAAGTTAATTTCTTCGTCGGCACTGCACCTCTTAAATAATTATCCTCTTAAATAATTATATTTTCATTTGTAAATATATATGGTTTTGTCCCAACGTTGTGATGTAGGACAGTTTTGGGTGTTGTCTTATTTTATTAATGGGGCCAAAAATTAAATAGCACTTTTTGGGGGAGGGCTTGTGCAAATAGCACCACTTTAATAAGTCATGTTTAAATAGCACCAAAGTAAGTGATGAGACCAAAATACCCCCACTTGCTCTTTTCCTTTTTATTTTTTTTCTCGAAAATTCGAGACTTTTTTATGCGTTTTTTGAGACTTATTCATGCGTTTCGAGACTTATTCATGCGTTTTCGAGACTTAATTCAAGTTTGTTCGGGACTTATTCTGTTCGACCTCCATTAATGGCGACAGTGACGATCCGACGACGGCGCCGGTTGACTCTGGAAATAGTTGGATCTGGAAGATTGAACGATGCCGAGTTCGTTGGTGCCATCGGTTTCATCAGATTCGCGACGGATCGTCATAAATCGGACAATGAAGATTCGCGACGATTTGGGTTTTGCTTCGTTTCTCTCTCTACACAACTCGAAAATGAAAACGAACACTTCGGTTACAATTATTGGCACTCGACGAACGTTTTCCCGGTGGTTTTGCCGGTCAACTTGCCGGTCGATGGTGGCACCTCCATTGAAGCTCCATCAATGGAGGTTTTGGAAAAAGGAAGAAGAAGGTGAGGACACACAAGAGAAAAGAAAAGAAGCTGGGGGGTATTTTTGTCCAAATTTCATTTTTGGTGCTATTAAAACAAGAGTTATTAAAGTTTGATATTTGTACAATTCAAAATTAAAAAAGTGCTATATACTCCTATTTCCTCTTTTATTAATTTGGGTCTTTATTTCTTGTTTAGAAAGTGTATTTACTTTAGTTTGATTATGAATTAAATTTAGGTTTTGGAAATAAATCAAACTTACCTTTTGGGTAAGATTCTATCTTTGTTTTTCAGTCAAGTTAGAAATCATGAATCTTAGAAGATTATGATTAGTTTTGCTGTTTTCCTGTTTTAATCTTTTTAGGAATATCGTATTCGAGTCGTATTAGGATTAGTTTATTATAAATAGTCTTATTATTTCCAATTATTGTAACTTTTTTCATAATCAATAAAATCGTTCTTTGGAACACTTATCTGTCATGGATTCGACATGCTCTTTGAGGATTCGAGAGCGCCATTTCTAACGTAGATTAGGGAATGATGGCCCCTGCATAGCGGTCCATGCTTGGGTAACTACCGGTCGCTGCGTCAAGGTTTGTCTGAGTTTGCCTCAGGGTTCAACAAAGTGATCATTCTTATTTTCGCCATAGCTCGCTGCGTCACGTTGGTGGAGCATCTTAAGTAATTAAAGTTTGTAGAGTTTGAAAATGAATTTGTAAAAATGGAGTTAGACGTTAAATTTATCTAATTAATAATGTATTTTATAAAATTTAGCTGCGTGTTCCATGGCTGGAGGACTGATTTTATCAAGTAGCTAGTGTCTATTAGGCCTTCTCCAACCCTGCACTATTATAGTGCAAAAAGGCATTTTGCAGCCAAAAGTGATCTCCAACCCAGCCGCATTCTCTGCGGCATTTTTATGTTGATGAACAGTGGCATGTAATATCAAGTGTGACCAGGGACTTAACTAGGATTGAAGGCTAGGGTAGGCTAGAAATTTTTTTTACTGAACATCGACATCACCTAGGTAGGAGGACATAGTGAGATGTCCCCGTAAAATATATATTCTAAATAAATACTTTACAAAATCATATTTTATTTTTAAAAAATCAAATTAAATTATAAGAGAAACATGAAACACAAAAGAGAACACTAATTAAATTATACAATATTCTTATATTAGTTTGATTCGTTCTAAATATACTAATACAATGTTCTATGAAATTTAATGAAATTCATTAAACAATATCGTTACTTTGTAAATTTAAAATTGGATTAAATAATAATTGGATTACTCCTAAAATTTCATTATTTATATTTAACAATAAACCTAAAATTTCAAAACAAAATGAAATATTTTTTTTAAGTAACAAAATAAAATATTTAAATCCATAATATTCACTCAAACATATCTAAATATTGATGTTGATAAATAAATGAGTAATTGGCACAAATCCCCCCTGGACTATACCGGATTTTGCATGTTGCCCCCTAAACTATTTTATTAGGTACTAAACCCCCTGAACTATCACTTATTGGCAGATCAAGACTAAAGATGCCCCCTCAGGGGGGAAAAAACCCAAAGGATTGCCAATAAATGATAGTGCAAGGGGTTTAGTGCCTAATAAAATAGTTTAGGGGGCAACATGCAAAAACTGGTATAGTCTGGGGGGGATTTGTGCCAATTACTCTAAATAAATTGAACCAAGTTTGAAGAATGGGGAGAAATAATTGTTATTATAGAAAGAAGAAAAAGGAAAGAAAGATTATATTTTTTACTCTAACTAGGAATTAAAATTAATTATTTAACTAATTTAATTTTTTTCTTTATTAATTTAATTTTTTTAAGGGGGCCAGGGTGGGTTTGAGCCAAAGCCCACCCTAGCCCCCACACAAGTCCGTCCCTAAGCGCAACACTGTTCATCTGGTGCAAAAATGACGGCCAATTTTTTTTTCCATCACTCAACTTTTATAAAGTCACAGTTTGACCGTATTAATTAAAATCTATTCTTATTATATCCTTTATTTAAAGGTTTTGTTTAATCACAGTTTTACCCGTAATCAATTAAATTTATTCCAATTTGGTCCCTTTTATTATTTAATGATTTTGTTTTGATTTAATTATTATTGATATTAACATTTATAATAAACTAAAATGAAGTGTATATTTTACCTAATTAAATTTAATTTCTTTTAATGTATTAATTTCATAATTTTTTATCGTATTGCATTATTATGTTAATTATGGGGTGAAAAGTTAATTGTGGAGAAATATTAAAAAAAAGGAAAGAAAGGAAATATTCAAGGGAATATTCTTTTTAGTGTAAAATTTGGTGCAATGGATTGGAGATGGAATATTTAAATAGTGTGAAAGTTGCACTATTTTAGTGTAAAAGTTGCGCCAAAAACACTATTTGGGTTGGAGATGGCCTTAAGATTGAAGTGTCAACATGAATAAAGAAGTTACATTTACAAATTGGGATTGAGAGTCTGGTTTCTACAAATTGTTTGGAAAAGCATTGACTACTCTATTTGTAGGATTCAAAGAACCAAGGAAGGTGTGGAAACATCTCCCCCAGTCAAATAGAGGTCTTCTAAGAGGGACCTCCAAAACCCAATTGTTGTTAACCCACCATCCGAAATCCGTAATATAACATTCCTTCATAGAAGCTACAGCAAAGACTCTCAGAAAAGTGACTCTCAAAGGCGTATCATCACACCTGATATCTTCCCAAAGGCTAGCTCTAGCACCATTTCCAATTGTCACCTTTATACCTTTATTCAGAATATTAGCAGAGCCTTTAACAAAGAGGCTGTCAATAGCTTTAACAAAGGAGGAGGTAGTAGCTGTACTTTTCCAATTCCATCTAAGACCACTTAGCACAGAGCACCCTCTTCCATAGCAAAGATTCCTCCTTGCCAAACCTTCAAACCCATTTTGCCAGAAGGCTCTTGTTCTTATCTAAAATTCGACCAATACTGAGACCTCCATTAATCTTGCTCTTGCTAACTGCAGCCCAACTAACCATGTGCATCTTTTTTTCCATTTTTTTCTTTTTTTCAGAGCCATAGCCCCCCAAAAAAATTCCTTTGTAGCCTCTCAATGTTGTGAGCCACCCCTACCGGAATCTTGAAAACTGACATGAAGTAAATAGGAATGCTTGCAAGGACCGCCTTTATGAGAACTAATCTCCCACTCTTATTCAAAAAATTTCTCTTCCAAGGCATCAACCGGTTTTCGATCCAAAGCATTATTGGCTTCCAAAAAGACTTGCACAAGGTCTAGCGCCTGAAGGCAAACCCAAATACGTGATTGGAAGAGAGGCTTTTTGACACTGAAATCCCCTAGCCCAAATCTCCTCTACACAATCCTTTCTACCGACACAAACCGCACAAGATTTGTGGAAATTAATTATTAACCCAGAAGCTAGCTCAAAACACCTCAAAATCCTTTTCGCATTGAAGAGGTAGTCCAATCTAGGTTGAAGAAACAGAATTGTATCATCCGCAAACTGAAGATGTGAGATATGAACCCCATTGGAACCATATTAGCATGGATTCTGTGTTGGGTTTACCGTGCACTTAAAGGGGCATAGATTCAATTTTTGTAGTAGTAGATCGCTTCTTTAAAATGGCTCATTTTATTGCTTGCAAAGGTACAAAAAATGTTCTTAATGCGGCTCTTCTATACTTTAAGAAAGTATATCGTTTGCATAGAATGCCCAATTGCATTGTCTCTAATTGTGACACGTGATTCCGTAGCTATTTTTGGAGAAGCTTGTGGGAGTTAACTAATATAAGATTGAATTTCAACAATGCTTATCATCCCTAAACAGATGCATGACCAAACTGAAGTGGTGAACCGATTGTTAGGAAACCATCTTCGTACCATAGTTGGTGACAATTTGAAGTCTTGGATTAGAAGTTGTATTATGTCAAGTTTGCATATATAATTCAGTTGTAAAACGCAGCACAGGTCTTAGCCCCTTCCAAATCAACCATGGATACATTTTGCGAGCCCTTATTGATTTGGCACAGTGCTCGATATGGTTCGAAATGGAGGAAATTAAGGCAACAAACTTCTGGTATGCGTTGTTTCACATGTGGAGAGATCGGTCATCGGAGGTCTAATTGCAAGAGTTAAAAAAAAAAAAGGCTTGGGAATGGTTTACTTGTGGAAACTGTTGGAGAAATAGAGGATCATGGTAGTGATGTTAATCTTAAGGATGCACATAATGAAACCACATAGGAACGACCTCAAGTGAAAGTACATGGTGATTCTGATCCCAGGTTAATAATTAGAGAAGAACTTCCCTTGCATCTAAAATTATAGACGAGGAACATTAGGTGTGTACAAATATTTTTAAAACTACTTGAAAATATTTAGTGTGATGTTGTTGCCATGGGTGCATGTCACGTTCTTTTGGGTAGACCTTGGCAATTTGATAGGGGTGCAATCCATGATGGGCGTAAAAACACATATAGTTTTGTGTTTGACAATAATAATATTATTTTATTTTTCTTTATCTCCATACCATACCTTGTTCATGCCAACACCAAGGTTATGAGTAGCCCTATACAGATTCAATTTGTAAGGTGCATACTGTAGAAGTTGGGGATTTTGTTTGGGCCGTCTTGGCTAATGATTTTTTATTTATTTATGTTTTTCTATCTTGAACTTTGATAGTCACCAAATTTGCCCATTGGAGGTTCTTGAGAAAATAAGTTCCAATACTTGTCCGTTGAAGCTTCCAAGACACATTCATACAGCCCCTATGTTCCATATCCCACAATTCATGCCTTATTTTGGTGATACATCAGAAGCAATAGAAGACGATCCAAATTTGAGAGCGAATTTTTTCGACCCCAGTGGGAATGAGATCGTGTGGATATGATGGCTCTACGTTTTATGAAAAAGTGAGACTCAAGTTATTATAATCATCAATTCTAAATATTTCTATTATCTTTCAAATTAATTAAAATCATTGAGATTTACAAAATCTATTTAAAGATTTTAATTAATTTTGAATGCTCAAATTAAGGATGTTTTTATAGCCAAATTGGGGGATAATTATGATTTGTTTTAATTTTGACTTATTTCCTTTCCTTTGCATTGTTCTAATCCTATTTAAAGGAGCGTTTTAGCGATCTGATGACAGATTTTGGAGTTGAATAATAAAAGTTCGATTGAATTCGTTTTCTCAGTATTCAATCGAATCAACGAGTATGTATTTGTTCATAGTCATAATCAATAAGGATTGCGCACCTATAAATTTTACATATAGCTGCATAACAAAAGTAACTTTTCTTACACGATTTGTATGCGGCTCTTGAAAAAAAAAAAAAAATCTCTGCTTGGATTTACAATTTATATAAGAACACGCCAAAACTAATTAGAATATATGGCCCTACTATATAAGATGATTTCATGAACAACTATTTAATAAAGAAAACTTAACTTGAAGAGAAATCTTGCCCTTATCCAACTCCAGCCTAGCAGCAGTGACTAACCAGTGTCCAGGATTGTCCAGTGGCCCTCTACACAACTGTGAAGTATCCACAAATTTCAGAAGCTTCTGTGTATGCACTGGCACTGGAGGCCCTGTAGGAAACACACTTGAATCCACCACCACAAATGGTTTCTTCTCCTTATTCTGATTACCTCCAGTAATGGACGTACTTATCGCGGAAAAAATCCCAGATTTGTGAGAGAATTCAGAGGAGCTCTGAGCCCAATTGGATTGAACTACAAAGGAATCTGTGACTTTGGAGAACAAGAGCCGGAGATGGAGAACGCTCTTGTATTTGTGTTGTTGTACGTGAAGTTGAGCTCCGGTGACAATGAAGGCAACATCTTTTCCAGTAGTCCATTTGGGGTCATATTTAACTGGGGCTGTGCATATATAGGAGAAGTTTTTGCCGTTGATAGCTTCGAAGAACCGTTCATCAGCAATGTCTTCTGATCCTCGCCATAGATGTGTATCATGTATCTTGTTTTCCAGCACTTTTGGGATGTTTGAGAGGTGTTGGAGGTGAATTGCTAACCTGAGATTGAGATAGAAAGAATACCTGGGCTAAATAATCGTGTACACAGAAAATAACAATGACTGATAGTCTTAAAAGTATTAGAACACTTAAATTAATACTATTGTTAACCCTTTTCAATCGGCTTAACTTTGACTTGGTTGTTAACTTGGTATTATAGTCAAGTTTGACCTAGGAGACCTGGGTTTGAGTTCCTTCACATGTCACGTACATTTGTTTCTGTATTTAATCCTGTCGGTCTAGTGCGTGAGAAAGGGGCTTAAGTAAAATATTGTTGGATCATTTTCTATCGGCTCAAGTTTTTGGTTCTTTCTGTTACTAACAACAACAAAAATAATTGAAATCTACCAGGCTACTCTATGCATTACCTGTTGCATTTCCTGCCTTCAAGGTAAAAGCGCATTCCAGTGACAGGTCTCTTCCCAGTTGTAACCTGATGGGCATATATAATCTGGTTAAATTCCTGAATTAAAATCTTGAATCCTAAAAACAAAAATGAAGAGAGAGAGAGAGGCTTAGAATTAAGGTTGGAATGGGTTGTTGGGTACCTGTGTAGTATTTACATAAAGCTTAGGGCCCATTAAGGTGAGGTGAAGAGCAGGTGAGGGGGTGGTCCAATTTGTGGTGGGACCAAGTGGGAGGTCATTGTGAATGGGAGCCCAAATCTTGTGTGTTTGGAAATCTAGAAAGTATTGTAAATCTGCAATAGGAGGCTTGTCTGCAATAACATCACAACAATATAGAAGAATGAGATGAAAATATCAAGAGAAGGGAGAAAAGGGAGAAGAGAGTAGTACTAACATCTAAGATAGAGGTTGATGGCATGAGATAAAAAGCCTTTTCCAGGAACTCCTTTGAGAAGAGAAGTAATAGGAATGAAGTTAAAGAGGATTGCATCTGGATTTGATGGAACTGTTGGAAGCCACTCACAGTGGCTAATAGCTGAAGGATCACCTCCTCTCTTGTAACATGTAACTGTGATTCCCTGCCATAATTTAGATAATTTATTAATTAGTTTATAAATTTAACCCAATAATTTCTCCCAATTACAAACCAAACCTACATCTTTTGTACTTGTGGATGTGAAGTTGTTGAAGGCGACTGCAGGTTGTTGATCAAATACATTGAAAGCTTGAGGTGTCTGCAATTCATCAAGTGAATAATTCAATAATGCATAATTAATAATCCAATTAGAATAATTAAGATCATTAATATTTGATGTTCAAAATCATAAACAGTGTTTAAAACTAGAACCTTGTATTTTTGTTGATCTTTAATTCTGGGGGAGAAGCTGCATGCCCCAGTAAAGAGTTGATCACCAAGATCATCCAAGTGCTTTTTGAGGTCTGATGGAACCAAGTTGGAAGATTGATCTTGCTTGACTAACACCACATCTTGTCCACCAACACTTAGCCCCACAATGATGTGAGTTCCATATTTATCTATGAATCTGTCAACACATTAATGCAAACTTTAATTCATAACATCAACCAACATATACAAATATTTAACAAAGATTTTTTTTTTTTTTTTTTTGCTTAAAAAAAAAAAAAAAAACATAAAAACAACATAAACTGGATCATTTTCAACCCATTTTGTTTAATTAAACAAAATTTGTTGAAATTCTCTAATTTTGAAATTTGAAAGTTGGGCAAATTGACAGTCCAACAAAAGTAAGATCTGAGTGCCACCAAACTGGCAAACTCCAGTCAAGTCAAAGAAAATTTCAAATAGAGATATGGGCCACTAGCTGGGAATCTGGGATGATAATTAGGGAAATAAGGATGATTATTGGTTCCCCTGTCCATATCCCCATTCCCCAACTGCTTCCCCAAATCCTCCCCCATTTCCTCCATTTTCCCAATTCCTAATTTTTCAATTTTTTTCAATTTCTCATGTTTCTTTCATTTGATTTTGTTTGATTAAAAATAATTACTAAAACTTAATCATTCAAATAAAAATTACATAATGAAAATTCAACTAAAAAAAAAAAGTCTAATGATTATAACATGTTAAAAAAAATCCAATAAAAAAATTTCTAAAGTTTATAACAACATTTAGAAAAAAGTCATTATTAATATATGATAAAAAATGTATTAATTATAACGTTTATAGCAACATTTAGAAAAAAGTCATTATTAATATATGAGAAAAAATGTATTAATATATCATGTATTAAATATACAAAATTTATTAAATATATGATAAAAAATGTATTAATTATGATAAAAAAAAATTCATTATTAAGTTTAACAACCGTGGGGGGAAAATGTATTTTTGAATATTAATATGATAAAATGATTATTAATTATTTATATAACATTTAATTAGTTAATTACTTAAAAAAAATTAAAATCATCAAATAATCTCTACCATTGAATGATAAATATTGCAAAACCAAAATAAATTTTTGAAGAAAAAGTTGGAGGAGATCTAGAAATCCAAACTCCATCTGAGATGGAGCAACTTCTCCATATCTAATGGACATTTGCAATAAACTTCTCCATCTCAGATGGAAATGGACTTCTCAATCTGTGACAAACTTCTCCATTTGTATAGAAACCTAATCTTACTTACCATTTATACTTTTGTCAAACTTCAAGGGTGTCAATGCATTTCTCCAATATATTACAATCTAATTGTATGGAAACAGTTGCCACATTGACACCGTTTATCTCGCTTAGGGATGGGTATAGGGGAAATGAGGATGAATATAGACTTCATCCTCCCCACCATCCTTATTCTCATTTTCCAAACCACTCCCTATCTGGGGAAAATGAAACCTAATATAAAATAAATTCTATTACAATTTTTTTTTTAATAAATATTTGGGGGAAATGGGGAAATTCTTATCCCATTTTCCCATTTTCCCATTTTCCCTTAAAAACTTTCTTCCAAATGGAGATAAGAAAGTAGGGATTAATTTAGATATCCAATAATAAATGTACATCTATAATCTCACTCGCCGTGAGAGCAACTCAAATACTCAAAATGAACTGGAATAGGACCAAAAAAAAAAAAAAAACACTATAAATTAGTTTGACAACGTCGGATCATGTGAAATGACATTCTTGAAGAACAATATACACACAAGCCATGAGCTGGCTCAGGCTGACATTCTTGCATGTTAATTCCTCCAAAGTCCAAACTATCATACAAAAACTATTTGTTATTTTGTTATTTTGTTATTTTGTTATTTGTTTGCCCAAATTTAACTGCACAGCTGATATTGTTGACTTTAGTTTAAAATAAACTAAACCAAATTAAAATCGACTAATTCTATTTGACAATTGGGTACGGATATTGACACCCATAAAACTTATTAGTACACCCATTTTTATAAGTACACCCATGTCTAAAATTTAAAAATTAAATATTACTACAAACACCCATCTTAATGCCAACAGTACCCTCATTGAAATAAATATATTCATTTTAATTCATATTATTTTTAAACACTCTTAAATTATTACCACACCCAATTTATAAAAAAAAAAAAAAAAAAAAAAATCATATTATTTTTGGAATTAAATCTTTTTTTAATGATGGTCCAATTTACTTTTGGAAATATCTCGAATGTAGGAGTTTATAAAAGGAAATATGTATATGGGGTCAAAAGATTTTCAATTTGTAATTTTTTTATTTATACAGCTATCTTAAAAAAACATGAGTAATGCTACTTTGCCCAAATCCGGTGCCCAAATGACGTGGTAATGCTCTCGTCCATTCATTTAGATTGTATTAGATTTGCTTGATTTAAATGAATGGATAAAAGTGTTGTCATGTCATTTGGACACCAAATTTGGGTAAAGTAGCATTACTCAAAAAAAAAAAAAATCTTATTGATATCTATGATTATCTTAAAAAAAAAAACAAATTGTTGATATTTACGGCTATAGTTAAAAAAATTGTTGTTTTTTTATAGAGTTTATAACTATGCATAAAAGAAAGACAAAAACAATATAATAATCATGTAATGATGATAAAATTTGATATTTGAAATAAAATTAGAGTTTAATTAGGGTTTATCATAAGTTTTTTTTTTTTTTTTTTTTGAAAGGTAAGTTTTTTTTAATAAAGAAATATAGTTCAAGATATGGGTGTAATTAATGAGTATATATAGTATTTGGTTTATTTTTAATTAAAGTAACTTGTCCTTATTAGTAAATTTCTATTGGGATATTTTTATAATTAAATTTTTTAATAAAATATGGGTGTACTAATAAGTTTTATGGATGTCAATATCGGCTCCCTTGACAATTTTTTAAATTTGTACGATCAAGGGTTTATCAAGACTTGATGATATCAACTGTTACTAGTCTTGGAAAGATTTTTTTTTTTTGTTGAAAAATTATAATATTTTAAAATTAGAAAAAGGTATGACTCGAAATTATAATCTCCTAGATTTAGGTGTAAGGGGTTTATCAATGAACCAACCCACAATCAACTGAAAAGTAACTTTCAATGAAGGAATCTATAGATTTTGTGATTTTAGGACAACACTTGGGTGCTGACCGGTCAGTACCCAAGGTACTGACCAACCCAATGGTTGGTTGCCACGTAACTTAAAGCAAGGAGAAAAATGTAAGAAGTAAAAGAGTTTTGACCACGTGGTAACACCTCATTGGGTGGTCAGTATACTTGGGTACTGACCAGTCATTTTCTATAATTTTATGGGCGAATGTTGAATTTGAGCCCTTATCATTGATGAAAATGATGAGTTCACAATCACAACCGGATAGTCAATGGTCAAACAAGAAAAAAATCTACCCCTTGAATTTGGCTAACTCATTCCCTTGTTTCGTAAGTCAAAAAGATTTATAAGATAATGCACTTCGTTTTTCCAACCTCAAAATCATAATATATTATAAATAATTGAAGGTTGTAACCATCCCACGTCCCAAGTACTAAGCCGCTATAGCTAAATCAAATAAATGATGTTACATTAATTCTATGGAGATAAGTCATATCTTGTCTAATTATTATTCATTTAGACTTTATTATAATTTATAATATAGAGTTATCGTGAGACATAAGGAAAATCTTATATAATATAAGGTCTAACATACTGTAACTTTCATTAGCATTTAAATTAAGACGGATAAGCTAGCTCAACAAGAGGAAGGAAAATAATACAAATGTGTGGTTATGTATTTCCGATAACCTTTCTCTTAATAATTATTTATTTCTGTCCAATTCATTTGGATAACTTGAAAAATGAAACATTAACAATAGTTACAACTTACAAGAGAGATGTTATTAATGTTCTTGTTAGTTGAATAAAATATTATTTAATTAGTAATGGTCTAGTGTGAATCTAAACCTAATCTAGTGAGAGATTTCTTACGCTAATATATCCGTGAAGATTTGATAAAATTCAATAAATTTAATGATTATTTTATGTAATTTCTTCTATGAATGATGATAAGAGAAGGAAATATAGGAATGAATAAAGTTTGAAAAATATTTCGAGAATTAAAACTACTTTCTCAAAAAAAAAAAAAAACATTAATATGAAACATTAAAAAATGTGGATGAAAAATCATAAAAATGAAAATATATATATATAGTTTTAACTATTTTTTTCTCAAATATATTTTATATTTTTATCATAAAAATTTAATAATTTTCTTATTGAATTCATAAAGGTATTCGTAAATTTTAAAATAAAGAATCCCTCACTAAATTTATAACTAAATTTTATATATAGGGTGCTTATTTGGTACGGATGTTCTGAAAAAAAAAAAAATAAGAATCTTAAATTTTGTGACATCAAAGAATAAGCTTTGTAATATTACAAAAATAAATATTTAGTTTTGTAACATTACAAACCAAAGGTTCTGAATTTTTTTTCCAGGACATAGATACTAAGGAATTATTATTATTATTATTATTAGGTGTGGGAAACTGGGAATCCATAAACAAAAACACGTATTTAGATACCTGACCCTGTTATTTCCGTGTGTATGTGTAATAATTTCAAAATAAAAAATATAGGTGAAATACCGTTTTAAGTCAATTTCACTAGGAGTAGGGACTCTTTGTGGGTCATTTATATGAGTTACAAAATAAGCTTAAAGACAAGAAGTAAAAATAATAAATTACAAATGATGTCATCATTAAGAGATCCCATAGCTTGTCCTATTAAAAACATTGAATAATTTAATTTTATCTTCAAAAAATTAATTACCAAACCCAGAAAAACTTTGGAGTTTATATATAAATTAGAATTTAAAAAAAAAAAAACAATAAGACAACCTTACATTACCTTGCTAAGGCACAAGGATCCCAGGAAGATGGAACTGCATTCCGAACTTCATCAGAGAGAAGCAGCGGATATCGATCAATATGGATGTTGAATAGTGCTATGAAGTACCCATCGAGCCCTAAATATTTTGTATTCCCTGCATCCGTTGCCCATGAACCGCTCTGAAACCCAAACATTGCATTGAATAACCCCGACGGTATTTTACTGGGCACGGATGATTTCTGGTTGAAAAACTCAGACATCTGGACCAGAGAATGATATCGATAATCATTTTTAACCGTCAAAACTCAAAATTCAATAGTATCTCATGAGACGAGACTCAAAATAGATAATATCATATTAACTAACCTGATTGAAGGTGAGGATATCGGATTGGTAACGAGTATGGTCGCCTTTATCGCATTTAATATCGATGGAAACATCATTGATGGATCCCAAACAAGGCACAATGATCTCCCTTTTATCAGTTTCGTTAAGAACAACCAATCTTTCGTTGCCTTTGCAGTACTTAAGCTTAAAATCAGATGTTAAATCAAATCCTCTGCCTAGACTGCTCAGCGCTTTCTCCACTATGTTATTACCCATCTCTATTTCTCTCTCTGGAAATGAAATTGTGAGCTAGATATGATCGATTATTAATATGAATGTAGAATTTTGTGAAAAGAAAGAAAAATTATTGGGTTTGAAACCGTCAAGACTTGGAATAATTTTGTGTTCTCAGAGTATGAAAAGAAGACAGGTCATGGTATAAATATTCAATATAGGTACGGTGTAGGAAGATTTGTTCAATTTCTTGGTTTGAGCAGAAAATTGACCCATCTTTGTTTGAAGACTTTGTGCATGACTGCACTGAAGTCTTTATAGTCTTTACACCTTTCACATTAACAAAGTTACTTGGTTTAGAATTTAGATAGAGACCAAATTGGGTGGGCCAACCCGGTGCGTATCCATTCACAGGAAGTTACCAGATTACTTGGACATATTTTAGCATCTCAAGTTCCCAACAACGTTTGACGGATGGAGTGGGCAATTCGCAGTGTCCATATGTCCGAGCAGTGTCGACTGATGGCCTAGGCCACCCAGGCGGTTTCCTAAGGCCCTACCTAAAACTTTGGCCTCAAATTATTATTATTATTATTATTATTTTATGAATTGTTAATTTTGTAGTTATATTTTGAGAAATGATTCAATTAGGATACAAGATTTGTATAGACATAGGTAGTTATGGAAGTTATCTATTTTATTTATTTGGGTTTAACTATAATACAGGCAAGGGCGGACCACAATGTCCACAATGAGGGCTAAGGGACCATTTATTTATTTGGGTTTAGCTACAATAGAGCAGCCGTAAGAAAAAATTATTGTTATAATTATATATATATATATATATATATATATATATATTACATTTCAGTACTATAAATTTTAAGTATTTTTCATTTGGCCCCTCAACTTCAAACTCCTGATTTTGCCTTTGAATACATTAATTGTATAGTTAATGGGCAGTTATGTGAGAGAGAGTTAATTTCTTTCCGTTATTTTTTTTTATTTTTAAATCCTTAATTTTTACATGCCTAGATTGAAATTTAAAGGTTAGAAATTTTTATGGTTGTTGAACCCTATTTAGGTTTTTTTTTTTTTTACTTAGGTTTTTCATTTTTCTAAATTCTTTGATTAAAATTTAGTTATTTAACTGCTATATGAACCTGTATATTTGTAGAGATAAATACAAGAATATAATCTCTATTTAGACAAGTATTCAAGTGAGTTATCTGTACAAAAACGAAAAATTAAAGAAAAAGAAATTACGTACTCTGAGAGGATACGCGTTACCATTGCAACACACCATCAATCTCATTATGTCCGTGTAGATAGAGAAAATTATGTCCGTGTAGATAGAGAGAAAAATACATGGATTCAGTCGTAGAAGCTACAATTTTTGGTGGAATTTTATTTAATGAAGAATTTTCGTATAAAAATTTTCAAATGTTTAGAGTGTCTAAGGGTGCATCCTGTATCGTTTTTAATTTGCTGTTTTTTAAAAATAAAAATGAAAATGAAAATAGTGTTTTTGGTTTCAGTTTCAAAATCTGAAAACGCGTCTGGTGACATTTACTGAAAACTGTATTCTGAAAATAAAAATAGTAAAAACATGTCTAGTAGATTAATTGAAAATATAAACAATTATAATATCAAATTTGCAATAAAAAAATAATGAAGTTAAAAAAAAAAAAAATCATGTTAAACTAATTTTCATTATTATATTAAATAATATAGAAGTAATATTAATTTTTTTAGGTAAACTTAAAAGTAGTATTAACTTTAATAATATAAAAATTATATAAAAAAAAATACTGGAAATTTTAACAATAAAAAATAAATAAAAAAATAAAAAATTTTGGAGGAGGTTCAACTCATTTTTTAATAAATTGGACTGACCTAGAGAGAAAAAGTATCACAATCGATCATATGCAGAAAAACTCATAGATAGCATCCATCCATATAATAATAAAAAGAAAAAAAAAATGAAAAGTAACAAAAACAAGAAAAGCACAAAAACCAAGGGAAACATTCCCAACAAAATCAGGGGCGCGCAAGCCACAAAAAACTGAAACAGAAAACATCAGGAAAAACGTAAAGACTCCCGACCCATGCAATCATTTCCAACCAACAAAGAGCAGAAAGACGGGGTGTTAGACCACCACGAATCGACCTCTAACCCCAAAGCATGCTTAGAAAAGGCGTCCGCAACCTGATTCCCCTCCCTAAAGATATGATAAACCTGAAACTCATTTTCGATATCTGATAGATACAGTGCTGCCAAGCCTGTCAAATCCGCCAAAGAACCTGCTCGGAACGAGAGGAGAGCAGTTAAACCACATAAGAAGAATCACTCTCAAACCAGATTCCGATGCCACCCATTTTGCCAGAGAAAAGGCGTCCGCAACCTGATTCCCCTCCCTAAAGATATGATAAACCTGAAACTCATTTTCGATATCTGATAGATACAGTGCTGCCAAGCCTGTCGAATCCGCCAAAGAACCTACTCGGAACGAGAGGAGAGCAGTTAAACCACATAAGAAGAATCACTCTCAAACCAAATTCCGATGCCACCCATTTTGCCAGGCAAAATTAATGGCCATCGAAGCTGCAAGAAGTTCCACCTCAAACAGAAACACCTGACCAAGAGGAACAACAAAACAACCCTTCACAAAAGCGTTAAAAATTACGGAAGACACCGCCACAACCCCTAGCATTTGGAGAACTCAAGGAAGCACCATCAGTATTAACTTTGATCCAACCAGGAGCTGGAGGCGACTAAATCACACCCTTGATAACCGAGGCCCTAGCCGAACGACCATGGAGATCAAACCGATGAAGAATCAAAAGATCATCTACACTATTACGCATACACCCAATCTCTAACCGGTTTGCGTCAGACACCGCATGCCAAACCAAAGACAAAGCAGATCTGAAATCCATAACTCTACCCTTAAAAATCCACTGGTTACGAACAAACCACACGCTCCAAACCACAGCATGAATAGCCGTAATCCATAAAACCCGCACCTGATCACTAAATGAAACTGACATAGCCTGGGAGAAAAACGAACTCCAAGAATCGGTAGAAATACACCACTGAAAAGCTGAAAAAACCACCTCCCAAAGAGTAGCCGCTAGGGGGCACCGGAGGAAAAGATGATCAGACGACTCATTGCTAACCTTACAAATACTGCACCGAGAAGCTAAGTGAAACCCAGCCCTGCACAAGCAATCCTCTGTAGGGAGCCGATTCAATAAAAGACGCCATGTCAAAGCCGAACATGAAGGAGGGATAAAACGGCACCAAACATTCCTCTACCAAGTGACCTGAGGAGAACCACGAATCATACAGGAATAAGCCGACTTGCAAGAAACCTGCCCATCCCGAGAATGAGCCCACACCAAAGAATCTGCAACCGGAAAGATAGCAATCTAATCGATCCGAAAACAGAGATCTGAAAAATGGGCTCGAAAACTATCGATAAGAACCCACATGCCATCATGGATAAAATCAGAAACCCTTGCCCTGAAAGGGCTAGCCAAGTAATCAGGAATCCCCAAAAGCTTCAGAATGGGAACCCCCAACCAATTGTCATGCCAAAAATCTCACTAAGAATTTTTACCAATGAGCCAAATACCCTCTTTAAGAAAATCTGAATAATGAGAACGAAAAGAAGGCCAAATCGACGAAGTGACATACCCCCCCTGAGATTTCTGAAGCTGTGTGAGATACCGCTCCCTCAGAAACGAAAAAGCAAAACCTTCAAAGGTCATAAACTTCCAGGTGAGCTTCTTTAAAAGAGAATCATTCAATAACTCATGATCTTTCAAACCGAGACCACCTTGAGAGTAAGGCCTACAATTGTAGTGCAAATACACGCGGCGGAAGTGAAAAATAGTTTTAGTATATTTTAAAAAAATTTCCTTTTAAGAGAAGAACCTTAACCCTTCATTAATTAATATATGACAAAAGATATTGTACCTTTGTCGCGTGATCCGATTGACATTGCGTCGATAGTAATCCACAAGATCTTCCAATCCAATCACGAACGTGAATCACCTAGGAGCGTGGTCTCCCTTTTCTTTGAATTGAAAACCTGAGAATGGATAACAAGAAAAAAACTTTTTCTTTTTCGTTAGTCACTTTAATCTTTTAAGAGAGAACGAAAAACGTTCCGGTCATTTGTGAATTCACAATCTATTTGATCAAAATTCGCGTGAATCTTATTCGAAGATGTGCACAAAGCCTTTTTGATATCAAAGCTAGCAGTGCACTATCGAAATAAGAACAATTCTTCTCTCTTTCCCTCTTGGCCGAAAATCACTATGTCTAAGAGTTGGATCTATTTTTCAAGCTAAAGAAAAATAACTCTTAAGCAAGACTTAGGGTTTTGTCCAATTCCTCTTGCCCATATAATATGTCTAGTGCACCGATCCTTCTTGACATATAAATAATATATTTATACATACGAATTCTCTGCACAATATCATATATTTATATAGGACCAATTATGCTTGCACAATATCATATTTATTTATATATAGTCCGAATTATGCTTGCACAATATCATATCTATTTATATATAGTCAACGAATTATGCTTGCCATATATATTATTAATATAGGCCAATTCATTTGTCATATATATTATATGTGACTGAATTCTCTTGCCATGTATTATATAGGGTGGCCAAAATCTTCCACCAAATAGGATTTATGTCTTTCGACCTAAATCCTAACCCTAGATAGATTTCATTAGAATTTCAAACCCTAATCCAACTCTTTAGTGTATTTGTGACTATATCAAAAACTTCCTAATTTGACTAGATAAATAAATTCCTTTTATTTATCTACTTACCAAATAAAGTCTTTAATATTAATTATACTACCAACAATAGTATAATACTAAGAAACATATTTCCTAGTCAGAAAAAGATTTTGACTCTTAATTAAATAATTAATCAATCAATTAATTAATTCCCATTTAATTAAATAATAAAATAAAACAATATATTAGACTATTTTAATAGCCTTGCCGCCCATTTACAAAACATGGGCCTAATATTATTTTTCTATTTTATTAAATCCATTTGGACCTTAATTAAAAGCCCACATGTGAACTAGACCCATTCTTACTAAAAAAAACAAGCCCACATGTCTTTCATTAATATATTAATATAATTGAACAGCCCCTTAAATAAATAATATGCAAATTATATTCTTAATATATTAAATACAATTCTAGATGGACACATAATCAGTTCGGTAGAATATATCAAGTGATCCATGTAAGTCCGTGTGGATTGGGGATCTTGGCGGGCTATCTAAATTTAAGCTTCAATAGACACAACCCAATCATAATCAACAAATGATTCACTTAGGTTTCAATCTATTAATTTTAGTTTATTCCACTAAAGAACTAAAATTGCACTCTTAAATAAAGATAGAATTGATCGCCGCAAACGTGGTACGCGATAGTTCTATAAACTACCGGTAAATGATATGGCGTGTGAGTATATCCTCAAGCGCATGGATCATTATGATCGCGTAGAGGCAAGTACGGTTCGTTCCCACAGGGAGGTATGGTACACTTCAGTTGGTTCTACGTCTTATGTTATAGACAAGCTATTTACACTAATTACACTAATTACATACATAAAAAGTAAAGAGAGGATGGTGGCAAGGCAATTACACTAGCTAATAACTAAATTACACTAAGTTACACTAAATCCAACTATAATTAACTAAACTCATGCATGGTCATGCAAGAGTGAGGATTGGATATGAAAATGCTAGGAAATGATGTTCAATGCAATAAATCCAATTCCTAGTTGAATGTAAATATGCTCACAAGATTAGTCTTCACCAATCTAAACTAGGATAAAGACACATACATAAATGATCATTCATGCATGTTATTGAAATCTCAATTAGTCTAAATCCATTACATATCAATTAGTCTAAATCCATTACATATCAATTAATTGATTAATCAACTAACATGTATATATTAAGCTCAAGCACATAAACACATCAACCAAATAATAAATATTATTACAATCTCACCAAAATCCCAACATAAACATATAGTACACATACAACAACAAACTAAAGAAAACAAAGAGATAAAGAAGACAACACAAACACTTGGTGAAGTCCTCAAGCTAGCTAGGCTTCTCCTTGACTTTCCCAAGCTTGGAAACAATGGTGGCTTGTGAGATTATAGGTTGAAAACTAAGGTGTTTGGTGTAAGTTTGTGTGAATTTGGATATTAGGGATTGTGTTTAGGTTGGAAGAAGAGGTATATTTATATGGAAATGATTTGGGCAAGGTTTGGGGTGTGAAAAGACCAGAATACACCTGTAAAATATCATCATTTTAGCTCAGAAAAGGTCTGGCGGGTTCGTGCTGCGGGACATGTCTAGCCACACGAACTAGCTAGAATCCTAGTGGGTTCGTGCGGCGGGAAATGTCTAGCCAGCCAGAAGGTCTGAACTAGCCATGGTGCTCCGTGGGTTCATGCTCCCCTGCACCGCGGGTTCATTCTCGTTGCACGAACTAGCCGTGGTCTTCTTCACTATTCACATAATATTCAATACTTCTCTAAATCTTGCACTTTTGCCCCTGATTTGTCCAAAATGACAATAATGCCCCTGAACTTCCCTAATTACCTGAAACACTTATTTAATCCATTAAATACTTGGTTTTACTCGAGAAACAAGCACAAAAAGATAGGAAAAGGGAGTGCTAAATGTGAACATTTGGAGCGTGATCAAGAATAAGTAAATGTTTCTCATTCATACCCTAGACAATCTTATTGGAGATAGTGTATCCTCGTGAAGAACATCAGTAATCACCAAGAGCTCATAGACCGCCTATAGCTCTCCAAGTTACCATATTTACTCATATGACCATATTTCGAACTTGGATATTTTGACTTGTCCAGAAGCCATGTTTCAATAGACACTATTGAAAACTTAACGTTAAGATTTAATATCCAAAACCTCAAAACATCCATATGATGATATTTTACTCTCATTTAATAAATGGAGCCATGATGTCCATATCTATAAACGAAGTCCTCTATCGATTAACAAATGATTACCACCAAACTATCGAGGACAAACTATGCTATATAATCGTACTCATTGATAGCTCAAATGATAACACTTGCAACCATAAGTCCATCATTTATCTCAGGATTAAGATAGACTCTCCGATTGTCCTCATAATGAAAAAACTTTTATCTACTGACGGTTTTAGATAAAGTATTTCATTGTGATCCTATTCAATACACCTAGTGCACTAGATTCTTTTACTCAAAGCCACTTTGATGATTTTAGACTCATCATACCACATTTGATCCCACTCAAATGCTAGCAAAAGAATCTACAACTTTAACAAGATAAAGGTGCCCAACATTTACCTTAAGTTGTGAACATTATTCAAGACTAACTAAAGAATTGTGTCTACCTCATACATATTCAGATGTATGAACAATTATTCTATTCTCATAGTCTTTTGACCTTATGATTATTTACTTTTGACAATTATAATAATTAAACTATAAATTCTATAAATCTTGTTAAACTAGAAATCACTTTATTAATATGAAAAGATTGTCAAAAACTTATTACACTCTTGCTATCGAGCATAATCCTAACAACAACAACGATCCTAAGCAACCCGAATCAATTTAGTCTCCTCATAAGAACCTATCCACAAAAAATTTCTCAACTTGTGATTAACCAACCACATTAAAGAAGAAGGCCATTTGTAGATCATAAAAGAATGCACAAAGGAGCCCGTAATGACCAACTTGATAAGAGTAGCTCGACCGGCCAAAGAAAGGGCTTTCCCTTCCACTTAACAAACTTAGACAGGATTTTATCCGCGATAGGCTGTAACACAGACTTCTTGGGCTTTCCTCGAAATAACGGAACCCCCAAGTAAGAGATAGGCATCTGACCAATCTGTATACCAACCAATGACTTCAATTTACCAATCTGAGACGAGAAAACAGAAGATCCAAAATAGATAGAAGACTTACCCCAATTAACCAGTTGACCTGAAATTTGACCATAAACCTTAAAAGCATGCATGATATTCTTCAGTTTCCGAACTATGCCTTTGCAAAAAATCATAACATCATCCATATAAAGCAAATGCGTAAGAGTAGAAAATCCCCTCGGAGAAGAAATGGGCAATAACTGAGAGAAATCAAGCCTACTAAGGAAATCCTTCGCAATACCAAACAAGAGAGGGGATAGAAGGTCTCCCTAACAAACCCCTCTAGAACAATGAAAATAACCCTCTGGAGACCTGTTAGGATTCCCGTTGTTTTTAATTGGCTTATTTCGTGATCAAACCATATGTGGGGATGCTTTGTAAGGGTAGCTTAGATGTTGTTGTTATTGCTTAGGCCCTTTTAAAGACCTCACTATTGACAAGCACCAAAGGTAATATTCTAAGTGCTTACTTGTCTTGAAGAGATAGTTGCACACACTCACAACTCATGCATATGTTTAATCCTTGTATGTTGTGTGTCTTTTATGTGTGCCTTAATGCTCATTAACATCTCTTCTTGCATGTTAGGTTGATTGCATCTTGCATTGCCCATTGCATCTTCATGCACATTTTTTTGGAATTCAAGCTTTGCATTGGGCGCTGTTCAAAGCGCTCTACAAAGCGCTGTTCGAACAGCGCCCATCACACCTGATGCAAAAAAATGTGAATTAAATGCATCAGGTCTGATGCAATTTATTGGGCGCTGTACGTGGCGCTGTACAAAGCGCTGTTCGTACAGCGCCCCTCTGTTTCCTCATGAAAACAGAGCAAGGGCGCTGTACAGGCGCTGTACAAGGGCGCCCTACGTACAACGCCCAAGGCAAATAGTGGGCAAACTTATCAAAACGACCACACTTTGTTTTGGCCCCCTATATATATGCCACTTTGACTTTAGGTCAATTACAAGAGTTCATATTCAGATTCCATACTTAGGAGATTTTTCAAAGAGAAGAAAAATTCCAAAGAACTCATTTTTAATTACTCAAACACTTGTTCCATGATCATCAATCATCATCTAGCATCATCTTAGATCATCTAGATGACATCTTGCATGGATTCTTCATCATACTTTGCTTGGTAAGCTTTTCACTAATATCTTACATATTTTGTGTTTCTCTTATCTAGCAATCTCAATTTAATTACTTGTATGTGATTTTATATACTTTGAATACAAGATTGAGATTAGTATGATGTATGTTTGAGAAGTTGTATTGTGCTAGCATATTAGGTTTTTGTGCTTGATATTGATTAGCTAAACTAATTGACATGTCATTTAGTTTTGATATCTAGGATTGTTCTTAATTGCATATTAATCATCTTAGATAAGCATATAGGGTTTCCCTTGCTCTATGTTGCATTTTGGATATTTTCACATATTCACTTAGGGTTGTATTCTCTTCAAGAGAAGCTAAGTCTTGTGTGTAGCAATCGGGATTAGGTTGCTTAGATCGCAAGCAAAATCGGACTAGGTTCACTCATACGGGGATTAGGTAGGTGTGTGATTACTTCCGGGATTAGGTTGTAATCATTTGCACATTTAGTGGATTCGAGGTTCGAGTATGGCTTACTTACATAGCCCGTGGTTTTTCCCGTGAGGGTTTCCACGTAAAAATCAAGTGTTAATTTAATTTCCGCACCATATTACACTTGCTTGTTTATTTTATCTTGAGGGTAATTTCGTAATGTAAGGTTTCCCATTTATTGATTGGCTTGTTTCGTGGACAAACCACATGTGGGGTTTATTGTAAGGGTAGCTTAGGTATTGGTATTCAAGCTCAAGGCCCTTTCAAGACCTCATCTTGATAAGCACAAAAGGTAAATTTCTAGTGCTTACGTGCTTTGAAGAGATCTAGTTGCACACACACACAACTCATGCATAAATGTTATTCTTATATGTTGTGTGTTTTCATATGTGTGCATTCATAATTGTTGAATATCTCTTCATGCATGTTTATTTAATTGCATCTAGTTTATTGAAATGTCATGACATGTTTAGGCATTAGGATGCAAAGTCATGAATTTTATTCATGCATGTTTGAATTGAGTGCATCTTGTTCAATGATAATGCCATGACATGTTAGGCATTAGGATGCATTAAATACCCACACTTGCACTTCATGATTAGTCTTAAGTGTGGTGTAATTCGTTTCCGTTTGTGTGATCGGAAACGTCCGCGCTTGCACGATGGTGTGCATGTCTTAGCGCGATGGTTGACCACTTGAGAAGGTCTCATTCTTCTCTTGGATAAGTGGTAGTTTTGGTTTGGTTGATTGGAGTAAAGTGTCTAGTTTCAAAAGATTGGATTTCAATGTTTTAAGTGTTTTCAAAACTGACCTTTGCATGGTCTTGTGACCATAACTTTTTACACAAAGCTTCAAAATGAGTTTTGAAAATTTCTGTACAAACTAGACATCCATACCTTTCCAACGGTATATTATTCGTAATATTTCATGACCGTTTGGATTGGTTTTAAAATCTCCAAAGTTACAACCAAAACAGGGCAACTCTGTTGTTGTCCGTTTCTGACCTTTGGTCACTCAATTGACCATAACTTTTTCTACAGACATCAAAATGTCATTCTATAAAAACAAGTAGAAAGTAGACATCTATACCTTTCCAACGATATATCATATGAAAGGTTTCGATGTCGTTTGGTCATGTTTCGAAGCGCTCGAATATTGAGTCGCTGCACTGACGCGAGTACCGCGAAAATGCCCATCATTTTTCCACTTCTTCCAAAACGACATAGTTTCACTTGGGCATTATAAATACATATCTTTCTCATCTTTTTGACATGAGAGCCACAAAATCAAACCCTAGAGAGAGAGGCTCCTTATTCTTGAGAGAGAAAGAGAGACTTGAGAGAAAAAGCTTAAAGATTACATCTTTATCTCTCTAAACCCATTCCCACATGCACAAATCATCATCTAGGCATCATCTAGGTTCATCTAGCATGTGCTAATGCATGGGTCTTCTTCAACACACATGGTATGATTTGTTGAACACTTTTATCTTACATAATTAGTGTTTCTACTTATCAATTTTATCTAATTTATTACTTGTATGTGTTTAGATTAATTTCTACATACATGATTGAGATTATGTGTTGATTGGGTTATTTATGTTAGCTAGGTTTTCATGCCTATTTTATATCTAGCTAATTAATCTCATTATATGATTGAGATTATTTTTGATAGCTTAATTGATTAGGTCATTATTGCCTAAAAGCTATGCTATAAACATTCTTGTGTGATTTATTTATAACTAGGTTGATAGATTGTTTTTTAATCAACTAGTTAATCTTTTGAATGTTTGTGGGTTTTTTGTGATAGCTTTGTATCTAGGATTGGTTATTCTTTACTTAGCTAAAGTTGTATGCCATGACATATAGCTATTTTCATATCTAGGATTGATTTAAATTGAATATATCATCATCCTAGATAAGCATCTAAGGTTCCCTAGCCTTGTTTGTTAATTGAATATTCATACATATTCACATAGGGTTGTGCATCTCTTTTGAGAGATTGAAGTCTTGTGTGATTGACCGGGATTAGGTCGGACACCGGGAACAGGTGGTCACATAAGCAATTGGACTAGAGCCACTTTTAAAGGCCCGCGTGGTAGAAGTGGGGGGTTATTGACCGGAGTGTTAGACGAGGTCTACATAGGTTGTAAACTCCATTTCAATTAGTGGATTTCGAGGTCCGAGTGTGGCGCACTAAACAGCCCGTGGTTTTTCCCAGTGGTTGGGTTTCCACGTAAACATCAAGTGTCATTTATTATTTCCGCATCTTATTACACTTGTATGTATATTTGACTTGCTAGGGGTATTTTCGTAAAATTGACATGCACGCGAAAATTGGGTAATAATTAGATAAAATCTATTCACCCCCCCTCTAGCTTTATATTAAACACGCCTCCAGGACTTTACAATTGGTATCAGAGCGGGTTCCTAGATATACTTAGGTGATCCAAGCTCATTTTTGGTGTGTTGTGCATTTTGTATGATTATTGTTTTTGACATACATCTTGCATTCTTCTCATATGCATCCATTTGACTCAAAAACTATGAGTGAATTTGAGAGAGAAGAAAATAACTCCGATGAGGAGATGTCCCTCTAAGGTGAGAGAGGAGACGAAGATGAAAGGGCGTTGCTCATCACCAAAGAGCTTCAAGCCCAAGCCTTCCTCAATCTTGGTCTAACCAACCAAGAAGGCTAACTTCCCTCAACCTACGATCCTAAAAGGGAAGTGCTCAATCATGCAAGCTTAACCGAGCAAGCAACATTGTCTTGGTCATTAACAAAAGAGGAGAGATCTTATCCAACTACCAAGACAACCACAACGACAAGGGAAAGCACATTTGCATGCTCAAGGGAATGGTATAATTCCTAATCTTATCCCCTCTTGTCATTATGTGGTATTGATGGTCATGTTAGACCAAGTTGCTTGCATTACATTTAAATATGTAATCTTATATGCATGATTGAAAAGAAAAAGGCTAGAGCTAAGATGCATGTCCTTAAAAAGGAAGAAAATCATTTGCATGATCTTTCGCCATCTAGAACTCTAGAACCTATGACCACTAGGTATGTTATTGAGACACCTAAGTGGATTAGAAAAGACGAACCCGCTTGCTACGAGACAAACATGTCTCAAATAGGTTCAACTAGGTCCTATGGATTTGGTAAGTCTTTTAGACCACATGTCCTTCATTGAAGTGATGTGGATTTTGACCCCATATGGGGAACTTAAGCAAAGAGAGCACTTGCATACTTGTTGCATGCAAAAATTTGAAAAAAAAAAAAAAAAAATTATGCTTCTTTAATTATTGCTTGAGTAGCTTGGTTGCACATGTGCTTACATGTTTTTACTTCAATAAGTGTGAACCAATGCTTGTATTGCAATCCATGTCATATTTATGTTCAAACATACATTTTTGGACTAGGAGATATTCATAGGAAGTACTCTTTGGGTGACTTAAAATGATCTCCATGACATGATGATTGTTACATGACATGCTTAAAATGAGAAAAGCATGATTTTATATGACATGCTTAAAATGTGAAAAGCATGATTTCAAATGACATGCTAAAAATGAAAAGCATGATTTGTTGATTGCATTTTCTTAAATGCAAAAATAATGTGTGAAAAGCAAATGAGACTCAAATGGAAATCAAAATGTCTCTCTTTCCTTACTTGTGGAACATGGCTACTATCATATGGGTATCTTACCCGGAAAAATCGAATAGGGTGCAAAAAGTCACTCATGCCATGTTTTGCTTGTAAGGTTGGATATAGTTGCTCATTAAATTGAATTCTTTGAATAATCTATATCCTTGCTTTTATTCATGACAAATGGTGAAATTGGTTTGAATTCTTAAAGGAAACCTTTGTCATTTATTTTGCCAAATACCATTGCTTTTGGATTTGAATGCAACATGTCTTGCGTGCAAAGCATATCAATCACACATTTTTTATAAAAATAAATCTCCTTGTTCTCTCCAATTAATTGAGTTGCATAAAGTGCATTATATGATTATGCAAATGACATGTATGCTACTATCTCTCTTTGCTACAAGTGACCCGGTTGGGGACTACTCCTTTGCCCATCTCATGACAAAAAGGGGGAGTAGTATGTAGTTAGGGGGAGAATGCTAATTGCTAAATTATTGTAGCATTCACATGATTGGGGAGTTTGTTACTTTGAGGTTGAGTAACCCGTTGAGGGGGAGCATTTGCACTTCACATAATTTGCATGATGTTGTGCTTAAATTCTTATTGCAAATGCTTGTTTTATCTCACATGATTAATCTCACATATACTTGTATTGGAAAGTATAGAAACTTTGTTTTGAAGGATTGATTGTTCTACAAGAGATTGAAGACTTGAAGATATAGCTTTTATTTATCTCTTTGTAATGTAGAAAATCCCTTTAGTTTCTATTTTATTGTGAGGATTAATGTGAGTGGTGGTTTTGTCACGAAATAGCCAAAGGGGGAGATTGTAAGGTTTCCCATTTATTGATTGGCTTGTTTCGTGGACAAACCACATGTGGGGTTTATTGTAAGGGTAGCTTAGGTATTGGTATTCAAGCTCAAGGCCCTTTCAAGACCTCATCTTGATAAGCACAAAAGGTAAATTTCTAGTGCTTACGTGCTTTGAAGAGATCTAGTTGCACACACACACAACTCATGCATAAATGTTATTCTTATATGTTATGTGTTTTCATATGTGTGCATTCATAATTGTTGAATATCTCTTCATGCATGTTTATTTAATTGCATCTAGTTTATTGAAATGTCATGACATGTTTAGGCATTAGGATGCAAAGTCATGAATTTTATTCATGCATGTTTGAATTGAGTGCATCTTGTTCAATGATAATGCCATGACATGTTAGGCATTAGGATGCATTAAATACCCACACTTGCACTTCATGATTAGTCTTAAGTGTGGTGTAATTCGTTTCCGTTTGTGTGATCGGAAACGTCCGCGCTTGCACGATGGTGTGCATGTCTTAGCGCGATGGTTGACCACTTGAGAAGGTCTCATTCTTCTCTTGGATAAGTGGTAGTTTTGGTTTGGTTGATTGGAGTAAAGTGTCTAGTTTCAAAAGATTGGATTTCAATGTTTTAAGTGTTTTCAAAACTGACCTTTGCATGGTCTTGTGACCATAACTTTTTACACAAAGCTTCAAAATGAGTTTTGAAAATTTCTGTACAAACTAGACATCCATACCTTTCCAACGGTATATTATTCGTAATATTTCATGACCGTTTGGATTGGTTTTAAAATCTCCAAAGTTACAACCAAAACAGGGCAACTCTGTTGTTGTCCGTTTCTGACCTTTGGTCACTCAATTGACCATAACTTTTTCTACAGACATCAAAATGTCATTCTATAAAAACAAGTAGAAAGTAGACATCTATACCTTTCCAACGATATATCATATGAAAGGTTTCGATGTCGTTTGGTCATGTTTCGAAGCGCTCGAATATTGAGTCGCTGCACTGACGCGAGTACCGCGAAAATGCCCATCATTTTTCCACTTCTTCCAAAACGACATAGTTTCACTTGGGCATTATAAATACATATCTTTCTCATCTTTTTGACATGAGAGCCACAAAATCAAACCCTAGAGAGAGAGGCTCCTTATTCTTGAGAGAGAAAGAGAGACTTGAGAGAAAAAGCTTAAAGATTACATCTTTATCTCTCTAAACCCATTCCCACATGCACAAATCATCATCTAGGCATCATCTAGGTTCATCTAGCATGTGCTAATGCATGGGTCTTCTTCAACACACATGGTATGATTTGTTGAACACTTTTATCTTACATAATTAGTGTTTCTACTTATCAATTTTATCTCATTTATTACTTGTATGTGTTTAGATTAATTTCTACATACATGATTGAGATTATGTGTTGATTGGGTTATTTATGTTAGCTAGGTTTTCATGCCTATTTTATATCTAGCTAATTAATCTCATTATATGATTGAGATTATTTTTGATAGCTTAATTGATTAGGTCATTATTGCCTAAAAGCTATGCTATAAACATTCTTGTGTGATTTATTTATAACTAGGTTGATAGATTGTTTTTTAATCAACTAGTTAATCTTTTGAATGTTTGTGGGTTTTTTGTGATAGCTTTGTATCTAGGATTGGTTATCCTTTACTTAGCTAAAGTTGTATGCCATGACATATAGCTATTTTCATATCTAGGATTGATTTAAATTGAATATATCATCATCCTAGATAAGCATCTAAGGTTCCCTAGCCTTGTTTGTTAATTGAATATTCATACATATTCACATAGGGTTGTGCATCTCTTTTGAGAGATTGAAGTCTTGTGTGATTGACCGGGATTAGGTCGGACACCGGGAACAGGTGGTCACATAAGCAATTGGACTAGAGCCACTTTTAAAGGCCCGCGTGGTAGAAGTGGGGGGTTATTGACCGGAGTGTTAGACGAGGTCTACATAGGTTGTAAACTCCATTTCAATTAGTGGATTTCGAGGTCCGAGTGTGGCGCACTAAACAGCCCGTGGTTTTTCCCAGTGGTTGGGTTTCCACGTAAACATCAAGTGTCATTTATTATTTCCGCATCTTATTACACTTGTATGTATATTTGACTTGCTAGGGGTATTTTCGTAAAATTGACATGCACGCGAAAATTGGGTAATAATTAGATAAAATCTATTCACCCCCCCCTCTAGCTTTATATTAAACACGCCTCCAGGACTTTACACGTAATTTTGACTAACACGAAAAATTGGGTAAAAAGCGTAAAATCTATTCACCCCCCCTCTAGATAGTTTTATACACACCGTGCTATAATTAGTTTCAATTGGTATCAGAGCGGGTTCCTAGACATACATAGGTGATCCTTGCTTATTTTGGTGTGTTTTGCATTTTGTGTGATTTTTGATCATTCATACATTTGCATTCATTTCATTCATTCATAAACACTATGAGTGGAAACGGTGGAAACGGTGGTAGCAACGAAGGTGCTTCTAGCACAAGGCCTCCACTTCTTACCGGATTGAACTATTCCCAATGGAAAGGGAAGATGGAATCCTACATATGCCAAATTCATGACCGTGCATGGATGGCGGTGGAAGACGGATATGATCTCCCTATGATGACTCCCGCGGGTGGAGGAGAAGATGTTTTGAAGCCTAAGGCGCAATGGAACGCGCAAGAGTTTGATGCTTCAAAGTGGAATAGGAAGGCGTTGCATGCCATCTTATGTGCCATGAACGAGAATCAATACAAGTTGATTCAAAATACTAGGATAGCTAAGGAGGCTTGGGACATCCTAGAGATTGCACATGAGGGAACCGAAGTGGTGAAGGACTCCAAGCTTCAAGTCCTCCAAACTCAATTCGAGACGCTTAAGATGGAGGAGAATGAGTGCTTCAACGACTTCGAGATCAAGTTGATGGATATAGTCAACCAAAGCCATCAACTTGGTGATCCATATTCGGATAGGAGAATCAAGCAAAAGATTATGAGATCTCTACCCGATAGGTTTGAATCGAAGGTGACGGCTTTAGAAGAAAATAGTGGTTATAAGGATATGAAGCCGAGTGAGGTGATTGGGAGACTTCTAGCTTATGAGTCTAGGAAGGGGCCTATCTCCACACCCACTAAAAAGCAAAAAGGAATTGCTTTAAAAACCTCCAAGGATGAAAAGGAGGAAAAGAAGGTTGACTCGGATGAAGACCTTGCATTGTTTGTAAAAAGGTTCAACAAGGTTATGAAGTTTAGAAGAAAGAACTTTGGATCAAAAGGACAAGATTTGAAGAAAAAGGGTTCTTTCAAGAAGTTTGAACCTAGGCAACAGAGGACCGAAAGAAAAGGGGTCCGATGTTTCGAGTGTGGTGGCATAGGTCATTTTGCCCCCGATTGTGCAAATCATGTTGAGAAGAAAAAGGGGAAAGTGATGGCCGCCACTTGGAGTGGAAGTAGTGATGACTCTTATGAGGGAGATGAGTCTTCGGATGATGAAGAGCTCATGGCTAATCTCCTAGCTTTTGCCTCCTCCCATAAAAGCAAAAGTGCTAGTGAGAGAGAGGAAATGAGTCAAGAGGAAAATGACTCAAGTGAAGTAGAAAGTGATTCCTCTTCTAACTCCATGAATGGATTTATGGAGAAAAAGGAGTTTGCTAAATATTATGCCGAGTTTAATGATTTAGCAATCAAGAGCACAAGAAAGATCAAGATGTTGAGGGAAGAAAATCTTGAGCTTGCATCTCATAATGACCACTTAAGTGAACAAGTGGAAAAATTCAAGAAGATGGAAGATAAGCTAAAAGAGGAGTTAGTCTTATCTAGGAGGAATGAGGATAGTCTAAAGAGGGAGCTTGAAGAAGTTAGAGAATCTATGACTAGGATGGATTCTAGCACCAAGAAGCTTGACCATATGCTTGGTGTTGGAAAGAGTCCATGTGACAAGAGGGGTCTTGGGTATGAAGATGGCAAGAAGATCTCAACCTCTAACAAGACCGTATTTGTCAAGAGCTTGAAGAAAGAAGAAACTTCATTTGTGCAACTTCCTAAGAAAAAGTTAGAAATAGGACAAAGTTCAAATGCTCAAGTGAAGATGGGGCCAAGAAGGCAACCTCAAGCTCAACCCCCTAGGGTTCCTCAAGCCAACATTCCTTCTCAAATGGCTCACAAAGGAAAGAGGCCTATCATGCAACCTCAAGCTTGGAAGCAACCTAGACCGGTTCAACAACGAAGACGCAATGAACCCCTTCATCCACAAAGACAAGGACAAGGTATGATTCCTTATTTTACTCC
The DNA here is from genome assembly GCA_030490815.1 of Acer saccharum. Taxonomy (NCBI): domain Eukaryota; kingdom Viridiplantae; phylum Streptophyta; class Magnoliopsida; order Sapindales; family Sapindaceae; genus Acer; species Acer saccharum. The sequence goes on from CM059873.1 coordinate 20,728,029, forward strand.
TATTTGTCACTTTTGTGGATTTGTTGGTCATATTAGATCACAATGCTTTCGCTATATAAAAATGTGCAAAACTAGAAGCATGATAGAGAAGAAAAAGAAAAGAGCCATGATGCATGTTCCTAGGAATGATAATATTAATTTGCATGATCCTAGGAATAATAGAGCACATGTACCAAAGACCACTAAGAAAGCTAAAATTGTTGCTAAGTGGATTAGAAAGAATGAAAATGTTTGCCATGTTGTACAAATAGCCTTGAAGGCAAATTCTTCTAATTTTTGGTATTTGGATAGTGGGTGCTCTAGGCACATGACGGGAAACAAGAGTTTCTTCGAGATTCTTGTTATGGAGGAAGGTGGATATGTCACTTTTGGTGATGGATCCAAAAAGAAGGTTGTAGGGAAAGGATCCATTTCCGTTCCCGGTTTACCCTCTTTATCCGATGCTTTATTTGTTGATGGCTTGAAAGCCAATTTAATAAGCATTTCACATCTAAGTGATGAAGGATATTCCGTCTTGTTTAGTAAAAATGATTGCTCAATCCTAAAGCCCGATGGACAAACCTTATTAAAAGGTATGAGATCTAGCGACAATTGTTATTGTCTTGAAGCTAGAATAGTCTCAAACAATGTGTCCATGGATGAGCAAGTTGAGTTGTGGCATGAAAGACTTGGCCACATGAACTTTAGGGATTTAAGAACCCTTGGAAAGTTCGAGTGTGTGCGTGGCCTCCCTAAGCTTGGGAAGAAAGCCAATGGTATTTGTGGACCTTGCCAACAAGGAAAACAAACCAAAAGCATGCACAAAAAGGGCAAGTATCTCTCCACCAAGGAGCCTCTTGAGCTTCTCCACATGGACCTCATGGGTCCCATGCAAACCGAAAGCTTGGGTGGAAAGAGATACATTTTTGTTTGTGTTGATGATTTCTCTAGATTTACATGGACATATTTTTTTAGAGAAAAATCCGAAACTTTTGATAAGTTTAAAATGCTTTGTACTAAATTGCAAAATGAAATGAATTCTAACATTAGAAGCATTAAACGGATTAGAAGTGACCATGGGAGGGAGTTTGAGAATGCCTCTTTTGAAAGCTATTGTGATAGCTTAGGCATCTCCCATGAGTTTTCCGCTCCTAGGACACCTCAACAAAATGGAGTTGTTGAGAGGAAGAATAGGGTCCTCCAAGAGATGGCCCGTGTGATGTTTCTTAGCAACAATGTCCCTAGGAACCTATGGGCCGAAGCCATCAACACGGCTTGCTATATAGGAAATAGAGTGTTCCTAAGGCCCGGTACTAGAAACACCTCCTATGAGTTATGGAAAGGCAAGAGGCCAAATGTTAGCTACTTCCACACATTTGGGAGTAAATGCTACATTTTAAATGACCGTGATCAACTTGGCAAGTTTGATGCTAAGAGTGATGAGGGTATCTTTGTTGGCTATGCCTTGAATAGTAAAGCCTATAGAGTTTTCAACTTGAAGACTCGAACCGTTATGGAATCATCGAATGTTATCATTGATGATACAAGGCTCAAGTCCAAAGACCATGAAGAGGAGGATGTTTTAGAGGATGACTCTCCTTTGGAGAGGGTTGTGGTGACTCCCAATGTTGGGACATCTAATGAAGTCACACAACCTAGTACTAGAGTTCCTAACTTGGACTCTAATGAACCCGCTCCATGGGTTAGAAGACTCCATAACAAAGAAGATGTTATTGGAGATGTTAATGAGGGTGTTAGGACTAGGCGTCAAATAGCTAATCTAATTAGCTTTACATGCTACACCTCTCAAATAGAACCCAAAAAGGTTGATGAAGCCTTGAATGATGAATTTTGGGTTCTTGCCATGCAAGAATAGCTAAACCAATTCGAAAGGAATGAGGTTTGGACTCTAGTTCCTAGGCCTAAGACCACTAATGTCATAGGCACAAAATGGATATTTAGGAACAAATCCGATGAGGATGGCAACATTGTGCGGAACAAGGCTAGACTTGTAGCACAAGGGTACTCTCAAATTGAGGGTATCGACTTTGAGGAGACTTTTGCTCCCGTTGCCCGCTTAGAGTCCATTAGGCTTCTCTTGTCCATCTCTTGTGTGCACAAGTTCAAATTGCACCAAATGGACGTCAAGAGTGCCTTCCTCAATGGCTTCTTGCAAGAGGAAGTGTTTGTTGAACAACCTAAGGGGTTTGTGGATTCACACCACCCCAACCATGTCTATCGCCTCAAGAAGACACTATATGGGTTGAAACAAGCACCGAGGGCTTGGTATGAGCGCCTCACTCAATTTCTTGTTGACAACAACTACACAAGAGATAGTGTTGACAAGACACTATTCATCAAGAGAGACAATGATGAGCTTTTCATAGCTCAAATATATGTTGATGATATAGTTTTTGGCTCCACCAACAACACCAAAGTCCAACAATTTGTTGATGTTATGTCTCATGAATTTGAGATGAGTCTTGTTGGTGAGCTTCGTTACTTCCTAGGTTTGCAAATTAGGTAAATGAATGATGGGATTTTCATAACCCAAGCCAAATATGCTAAGAATCTAGTGAAGAAGTTTGGTTTAGAGAATGCCAAACGTTGTGATACACCCATGAGTACCACTTTGAAGCTAAGCAAGGATGCTAGTGGTAAAAGTGTGGAACAAACTCTATATCGTGGCATGATAAGTAGCTTGCTTTATTTGACCGCAAGTAGGCCCGATATATCTTTCAGTGTGGGTGTGTGTGCTAGGTACCAAGCGGATCCTAAGGAGTCCCACCTCTCTTCCGTAAAGAGGATCATTCGCTATGTGAATGGGACATCCAACTATGGGATTTGGTACTCTTTTGACACTAATGCTAGTCTAGTTGGCTTTAGTGATGCGGATTGGGCAGGAAATTGTGATGATAGGAAGAGCACATCGGGCGGTTGCTTCTTTCTAGGCAACAACTTGGTGTCTTGGTTTTGCAAGAAGCAAAACTCAATTTCCTTGTCCACGGCTGAGGCCGAGTACATAGCCGCGGGGAGTGGATGCACACAACTCCTATGGATGAAGCAAATGCTAGTAGACTACGGATTCAATCAAGGTACTCTCACTCTCTTTTGTGATAACATGAGTGCCATTAATATTTCCAAGAATCCGGTTCAACATTCTAGAACTAAGCATATTGACATCCGCCATCACTTCATTAGAGAGCTTGTTGAAAATAAATGCATAGTACTTGAACATGTAGGTACTAATGATCAACTTGCGGACTTATTTACTAAACCCTTAGATGCTACTCGATTTAAAACTCTTAGTAGATCTATTGGGATATGTCTTGTGGAGTGATGTTCTATGATTGACCCCATATGGGGAACTCAAGCAAAGAGAGCTATTTTGCATTCTTGTATCTTGCAAAAAATTTGAAATAACTTATGCCTCTTCTTTTATTTGCTTGAGTAAGCTTGGTTGTACATATGTATATATGCTTTCAAATTCTATAAGTGTGAACCTTGCTTGTTTACAATCCATGTCATATTTATGTTCAAACATGCATTTTTGGACTAGGAGATTTACATAGGAAGTATGATGTGAATGACCTATAGTTATCTCCATGACATGATGATTCTTTAATAACATGCTAATGATAAATGAAAAAGCATGAGATTCATACAACATGCTCACATGAAAAGCATGAATTGATGATTGCATATTCTTAAAATGCAAAACTTGTGTGAAAGCTAATGAGACTCAAAATGAATAAAGGATCTTGTATCCGTTCAAAGGAATTTACATTCCAAATGTCTCTCTTTCTTTATTAGTTGAACATGGTTACTATCATACGGATATCTTATCCGGAAAAATCAAATAGGGTGCAAAGTCGCTCATGCCATGTTTCACTTATAAAGTTGGATATAGTTACTCTTAAATTGAAATCAATAATCTCTATATCCTTGCTTTTTCCATGACATTGGTGAAATTGGTTTGAATTCTTATTTGAAACCTTTGTCATTTGCTTTGCCAAATACCATTGTATTTTGGACTTGAATGCTATATGTCTTGTATGCAAAGCATGTTGGATTCACACATTTTTTTTTTCTCAAATAAATCTCCTTGTTTCTCTCAAATTAATTGAAGTGCATAAAGTGACTTATATGTATATGCAAATCTTGCATGCTTCTATCTCTCGTTGCTATGAGTGACCCGGTTGGGGACTACTCCTTTGCCTATATCATGACAAAAAGGGGGAGTAGGATATGGTAAGGGGAGTTGCAAAATATAGAGGCAATTGTGCATATTGGGGAGAACATACATTGAGGGGGAGTAACCCGTTGAGGGGGAGCATTGCATACACATACATTTTCATAATGTTGTGCCTAAATTTTTAAATGCAAATGCTTGTTTTAATTCTCACATGATTAATCTCACACTTTACTTGTATTGGAGATGCTAGAAACTTTATTTTCAGGGCTTGATTGTTCTACAAGAGATTGAAGACTTAAAGTTGTATTTACTTATCTCTTTGTAATGTAGATAATCATTGTAGTCCCGTAGTTTCTAATTCCTTGTGAGGAATCAATGTGAGTGGTGGTTTTGTCACGAAATAGCCAAAGGGGGAGATTGTTAGGATTCCCGTTGTTTTTAATTGGCTTATTTCGTGATCAAACCATATGTGGGGATGCTTTGTAAGGGTAGCTTAGATGTTGTTGTTATTGCTTAGGCCCTTTTGAAGACCTCACTATTGACAAGCACCAAAGGTAATATTCTAAGTGCTTACTTGTCTTGAAGAGATAGTTGCACACACTCACAACTCATGCATATGTTTAATCCTTGTATGTTGTGTGTCTTTTATGTGTGCCTTAATGCTCATTAACATCTCTTCTTGCATGTTAGGTTGATTGCATCTTGCATTGCCCATTGCATCTTCATGCACATTTTTTTGGAATTCAAGCTTTGCATTGGGCGCTGTTCAAAGCGCTCTACAAAGCGCTATTCGAACAGCGCCCATCACACCTGATGCAAAAAATGTGAATTAAATGCATCAGGTCTGATGCAATTTATTGGGCGCTGTACGTGGCGCTGTACAAAGCGCTGTTCGTACAGCGCCCCTCTGTTTCCTCATGAAAACAGAGCAAGGGCGCTGTACAGGCGCTGTACAAGGGCGCCCTACGTACAGCGCCCAAGGCAAATAGTGGGCAAACTTATCAAAACGACCACACTTTGTTTTGGCCCCCTATATATATGCCACTTTGACTTTAGGTCAATTACAAGAGTTCATATTCAGATTCCATACTTAGGAGATTTTTCAAAGAGAAGAAAAATTCCAAAGAACTCATTTTTAATTACTCAAACACTTGTTCCATGATCATCAATCATCATCTAGCATCATCTTAGATCATCTAGATGACATCTTGCATGGATTCTTCATCATACTTTGCTTGGTAAGCTTTTCACTAATATCTTACATATTTTGTGTTTCTCTTATCTAGCAATCTCAATTTAATTACTTGTATGTGATTTTATATACTTTGAATACAAGATTGAGATTAGTATGATGTATGTTTGAGAAGTTGTATTGTGCTAGCATATTAGGTTTTTGTGCTTGATATTGATTAGCTAAACTAATTGACATGTCATTTAGTTTTGATATCTAGGATTGTTCTTAATTGCATATTAATCATCTTAGATAAGCATATAGGGTTTCCCTTGCTCTATGTTGCATTTTGGATATTTTCACATATTCACTTAGGGTTGTATTCTCTTCAAGAGAAGCTAAGTCTTGTGTGTAGCAATCGGGATTAGGTTGCTTAGATCGCAAGCAAAATCGGACTAGGTTCACTCATACCGGGATTAGGTAGGTGTGTGATTACTTCCGGGATTAGGTTGTAATCATTTGCACATTTAGTGGATTCGAGGTTCGAGTGTGGCTTACTTACATAGCCCGTGGTTTTTCCCGTGAGGGTTTCCACGTAAAAATCAAGTGTTAATTTAATTTCCACACCATATTACACTTGCTTGTTTATTTTATCTTGAGGGTAATTTCGTAATTTTGACTAACACGAAAAATTGGGTAAAAAGCGTAAAATCTATTCACCCCCCCCTTTAGATAGTTTTATACACACCGTGCTATAATTAGTTTCAAGACCCATTGATCAGCACCGAAAGCCTTGAAGATCTCAGGATGATGTCAATCCTATCCATGAAAACTGAAGAAAACCCAAAAGCTGCAAGAACTCTACGAAGACAATCTAGAGTATCGAAAGCTTTATGGATATCTATCTTCATGGCCAAATTGCCCCTATAACACATCTTCTATAACACATTCACACAGTCAGAAGCTAAAGAGATACAATCCTCAATGTGACGGTCCCGGATGAACCCAAACTGATGAGGAAAGACAATCCTAGCTGCAATCTGAGCCAACCGATCTGCCAAAATTTTGGAAGAGATTTTGAATAAGAATTTGCTAAGCACAATCAGACGAAAATGATCTATCGAAATCGAATCCTTTAGTTTCGGAAGAAGAACAATGAAACTGGAGTTCAAACCTGGAAATATAACCCTAGTATGAAAAAAGTCCTGAATTGCAAAAACCACATCACTACCAACCACCTCCCAGCAACGTTGATAAAACCTTCTAGAAAAGCCGTCTGGCCTAGGGGCAGAGGCTGCATCCATAGCAAAAATCACATCATGGATATCGTCTGCTAAAGGAATGTTAATCAAGAAAGCATTGTCTGCATTAGACACCAATTAAGGAATCACATCCTCCACCATTGAGAAATCTGTCTCAACCTGAGAAGAATCTGAAGAAAAGAGATCCGAATAAAAATCAATGATATGATCCCTGATAACCAAATGGTCATCCGTAAGCACGCCATTAATCGAGAGAGATGATAAAGCATTCCGATACTGCCTACGTCTAACAGAGGCATGAAAGAAAGAGGAATTATGGTCACCATCTTGAAGCCACTTCACTCTTAACCGATCATGATAAAAACACTCTTACCTGTGTAACAAGACATCAAGCTCATGATGAACAAGAGACTTGGCCAAGAAAAGCTCCTCTGTAAAAACCTAGATTAGACATCTAAAGCTGAATAAACTGAAGCTCTATTGATTTCCCAGTAATGTTGGAGTTCAAATCCCCAAAAACCTCTCAATTCCAAGTCTTAAGAGCAATCTTCAACCTCTTTAGTTTGCTGATAACCACCTGAGGAGGCCTACCCACAAAAGGGGAACTCCAAATACGATGAACTAAAGCCAAAAAATCAGGGTGATCCAGCCACATGATTTGGAATCGGAAAGGCTTAGGACTAACGATCTCAATATTCGACAACCGAATCACCAACGGACAATGATTTGAAAACCTACGCGGGAGAGCCATATAAGAAATATCACGCCAACAAGAAATACAACCCTCGAAAACCAAAGCTCTATCTAACCTCCTCTCAATTCTAGTGCGGGAATAATGACCCCTAGCCCAAGTGAAACGAGCACCCTGGAAGCGAACACCAATCAAATCACAATCCTCAATAACTGACCTGAAATCCTCACAAGAGCTTCGAGCTAGAGAACGAAGGCCCAAAGACTCATGAGCTCCCAGAACCGAGTTGTAATCACCCACAACCATTAAAGAGGAAGATACCAACCTGACCAAGTCCCGAAGAGATTGCCAAAGAGATCTTCGAATAACCACCGAGATACTCGTATAAACGAAAGTGTAATAATGCAGCCGAGAGTTAACCATGAACGAAACAGTAAGTTATTGTTCATGAAAAAGGACTATCTGAGCATCAGGAAAAGAATCACTAGCAAAAACCCAAATCGTCAGTAAAAGACCACCTATATCATTCAAACCCACTAATTGCAGACCGAGAGAAGACTAGAAGCCAAAAGAGATGGAATTAAAAACCACCATAGGCTCAGCAATACAAACCAAAGAAGGTTGGTGTAAACGACACAAATCTCTGAGAACACACCTCATAGACTCGTTCATAATACAGTGACAATTCCAGTAAAGGACACTAATCATTGGAAATCCTAGAAGAAGTCTGTATCTTGGACTTTAGCTTAGTCAACCTACGCATAACCATTGTCGTCCTTTGAGAAATACTGCTAGCATCCAATCCTTCCGCTTCAACTTGAGAAGCCTAGGAAGAATCAGCAATAAGACAGAGCTTAGCCTAAGAATTAGAGACCGAAAGTCCGAGTAGAACCTGCCACCGAAGAGGGAATCTGAGAAGACTCATAACAGTCCTTCCTAACCCTATGATCAGCATACATAATCTGGGGACGCTGAAGAGAAAGTCCCACAGTAGAAGAAACTGTCTGAACCAACGAATCTATGACCAGAATAGCCTGGATAGAAATAGTGGAACAAACATCAGAAATCAACCCCGAAGTAGTAAAGGACTCCAATGGCGTCTCTGATCGTGAAAAGGAAGAAACCTGCCCCGCCAAAAAATCCAAACTCAAATCATACCCAATATCCACAGAAGAGTCATTCAAAACTGGGACAACTGTTGAGGATCGAACTATTGGGATTGCATTAACACTCCCAGATTGCTGCTCACGCGATGCCGTCAAAGAAACAGAATCAAAGAAAATCGCCAAAGCAATCGGATTTGAAGAAACTACTAAAGCATTAGAGACCAAAGAGTGGGGAACCACCACATCATTCGATAAAGCCAAATCATTGCTAATAGCTAAAAAAACTTAGATACTGGAACCATAGATTGAGACGAAGATACTAGTTGGAGCTCTATTCAATTAGCAGATTTATTATGCGGGACCTGAAACCCCCCATTTTTAGCAACCATAGCCGACCCATCTCATTTGGGAGCAACCTTACTAGCACCAGAAGCAGCCAAATTGTCAGACTTGTTCCATATACAAGCATGAGATAAATGCCCAATGGAGGAACATGTAGAGCAAAAAACAGGGAGATTTTCATATTCAACAGAGATAAAAGAATTGTGAGCATCATCCTTTTCCAGCAATAGAGAAGTTGGAGGCGAGGAGGATACATCAATGTCCACAAGCACTCTAGCAAAATGCCCAAAATCACCATCAATAGTGGCTCTATCCAGCCTCAGAGGCACACTAATACCTCTAGCTAAATCCGAAATAATCTTCGGATGCTAGTATTCCCAAGAAAGATCATAAAATCGGACCCAAACATGTGCATTAGTGGACTTCTGTGAAGCCAGATTAAAATTCGGGACCCAAGGCTAGAGGCACAAAATACCCGGCTTGAGGTGAATATAACCCATGCCCCACACAAAAGACTTGTCTACCTGAGAATGCAACATCACCTGAAAGTACCCCTTTCCCAAGGAAATCAACCGCCACGAAGAACTCAACTTCCAGATGGATTGGAGCTTAGACTTAAGGTCAACTAACTTCCAAGGCTTTTCACCGCTGGAAAGCACAACATGACCAATGAGAGAATACTTACACACATCAAGACGTGACTGGTAAGCCTTGGGATCAACTCGAATCGAAACATATCCTCCCTTTTTGGAGGGAACCATAGGCACCGTCTCAACTTGAACGGGAGGAGCTTTGAAGAGATCAGCATAAGACATACCTTTAGCAGATGAAGGACTATTCACATGCGAAGGCAGAATCGAATCTCTTTTGTTTGAATGTGAGCAAGTACCCACAAGAGGATCAACCCAAGCACAGACAAAAATAGACCCAGACGAAGCCTCAATAGGACCTACCTAACTAAAAGGGCCAAACCTAGGCACCTTTAAAGGATCAGAAGCCACAAACAACGATGCCTCCATGAACATGGGATCCATCACAAAGCCTACCTCACCGGTCAGATTCCTCCCATAATCACCATGCACAACAACCATAACCAAAACCAAGCACAAGCACAACGTGCCAAAATAACAATTGAAACTAAAATAAATCCATCAATCCATGTCCATCACAATTCCAATCTTAATATCTTCTTTAATTAAAAAGAACAAAAACTGTTATTCTTATAAAATTAAAGCTTCTAGGTTAATTAGAGAGAGACCCTGTAATTGATAATAATAAATTTTTTTATTAAATCAAAAGTAAAAGTCCTCAAGTAGAAACAATACATGATTCCAGAGAGAGAGATAAAATGGATGAGTTTTTTTTATTCAGATTTTAAAGGCTAGATCGACAAGAAAAAAAGTTTGTTTTTTTTTTTTTTTTAAAAAATTCGAAGAAGAAGCCGATTAGATGAAGAAGCGATTTGAAGATGAGGAAGAAGAAGAAGCCGATCTGATGATGAAGAAGAAGAAGATCTAGAAGAAGTCAATCAGAGGAAGAAGAAGAAGTAAGAAAGAAAGAAAGAAGAGGCAGACGAAGAAAGAAGAGAAAAGCAGAGGAAAAAGAAGAATAGTGATGGAGAGTTGAAGAAGAAGAAAAAAAGAGAAAAAAAAAAGTGAGTTTTTTTATTTAAAGTGAAAAACAAAACAAAAAACAAAATGAAAAACATCTAAAATTTGTTTTTCAAATGTTTCACTTTTAACACTGGTTTTGTTTTCGTTTTTGTTTTTTGAAAATAAAATGAAAAACGATACTAAACGTGTATTCACAATTGTTTTCGAAAAACAAAAACAAAAACACCATTGAAAAATGGTACCGGACAAGCCCTAAATTTTGCTTTTTCAAATGATTTTCTAAATTTTACGGGTTTATGGGTTTAGAAAAAGAAAAAAAACATGGGTAAAATACCCATCCGCAAACCTACTTAATTTTACGGATTCACAACAGATATGGGTGAAACCAAAATCTGCGGGTGAAAACCTGAAACGGAACAAACATAATTTCGTGCGTTTACAGTTGGGTGATGTCAAAAAGTTTCGCTGATTAGAATTTGGGTTAAGCAAAACTCATACGAACCCACCCATTGTCATCCCTAGTACATACTAAGGAAGCAATCCAATTTGAAAGTAAATGAAAATATGTTGTAATTAGGAAAACTATTCAATAGCAAAATAAATGAAAGTGCTTGAATATTCTGAAACCTATTCATTGGAAATTAAGGGTCTATTTAGTAATGTTTTCAGTTTTCGTTTTCGTTTCCTGTTTTATCAATTTTCTTTTGAAAAAAACACAATGATTTAATATTTTCATAACCGAAAACAGTACATACATACATACATATATATATATATATATATATATATATATATAGAGTAATTTTCCAATGAGGACTTTTTACAATGCACACTTTAAGCACCTTCGATGAAATTGCATGGAATATATTGAATCTTGATTTGATTTTTTGTATGGATGGTGAAAACATTGAAATACATTTATGGAAAAAAATTATAAAAAATTCGGGTGCAAGAACTAATTTTTTCTGATTTTTTTTGAAGATAAAACATTTAAAAATAGGGAAATATAAGAAAAAATAGTTCTCAAATCCAAAAAAATTCCAAATTTTTACCAAATGTGTATTTTAATTTTCTTAGGATGCATACAAGAAAATCAAATAAAGATTCAATATACTCCATGTAATTTCATCAAAGGTGCTTAAAGTGTGTATTGTAAAATTTCTAATTGGAAAATTACTATATATATATATATACAGTCTTTCTATTATCAGTTCGAACTGATATAAAATATATCAGTTCCTTGCATGTGGGCCATTAGATTTAAAAGATACTTTGATAAGTGCATGCAGGCAAGTCAAAGCATTTAAATCCAATGGTCTACATACAAAGAACTGATATATTTTATATCAGTTTGAACTGACAATAGAAAAACTGTATATATATTTATATAGTAATAATATAATAATATAATAATATGCTTTGAGAGTAAATGTTTTGAAAATATTATATGAGTAAAGTGTATGGTTTTAATTAATTGAAATTGATTTTATTAATTAAAAATTGAAAATTTAAAGGTATATATTCTTAAATTTTTAAAAGGCTCAAAATCAAAATGTCAAATTGTAAAGTGTGCTATATAAAAGAAAAAAAAATTAAAAAAGAAAAAAGAAAAGAAAAGCACCAAAAGCCTTGAAGTTCTTAATGTAATGTATTCAAACAATGTAGAGTATAAAATGTGTAAAGCACAATGTAATTGAAAGTTAACCCTAGACACTAGTGTTCAAAGAGTCGCAAGCAAGTTGAGCTAAATTATGTGGTGTGTAATGTAATGTTCTTAGGCCGTCGAGGCGGTTTAGGCATACATTCGAGCAGTGTCGACCGGTGGCCTAGGCCACCAAAACTGTTTCCTAAGGCCCTACCTAAAACTTTGGCCTCAAATTTATTATTATTATTATTATAAATTGTTAATTTTGTAGTTATATTTTGAGAAATGATTCAATTATAGGACACAAGATTTGTATAGACATAGGTAGTTATGAAAGTTATCTATTTTATTTATTTGGGTTTAGCTACAGTGCAGACAGGGGCGGACCACAATGAGGGCTAGTGGAGCAATGGCCCACCCTAACCCAATGAAAAAAAAAAAAATGTTATATATATATATATATATATATATATATATATATATTATATTTTGGTACTATAAATTTTAAGTATTTTTCATTTAGCCCCAACTTCAAACTCCTGATTCCACCCCTGATTACAGAAACTGTATTGTTAATGGGCAGTCATATGAGAGGGAGTTAATTTCTTTCTGCTTTTATTTTATTTTTAAATCCTTAATTTGTATGCACCCTTAGATTGAAATCTAGTGGTTAGAAATTGACCTAGTAGCTATACAATCATGTACTGTTCAAGTGTTCATGAACCCTATTTAGTTTTATTTTGTTTTTTACTCAGGATTTTCATTTTTCTAAATTCTTGGATTGAAATTTAAAAACTAATACTCAATCCTATGATGGATTTACTACTATATTTGTAGAGATAATTACACGTATATTATTAGCTTGATCTCTATTAGACAAGTATTCAAGTTAGTTAGACAAGTACAACAAAGAAAAATAAAAGAAAAAGAAATTACGTACCCACTAGGAGAGGATACGCGTTACCACTGCAACACCATCAATCTCATTATGTCCGTGTAGATAGAGAGAAAAATACTTGGACTTGAACCTAATTTGTGGATTCAGTCGTAGAAGCTACTATATTTGGTGGAATTTTATTTAGTGAAGAATTTTCGTATAAAATTTTCAAATGTTTAGAGGGTTTAAATTTTGCTTTTTCTAATGATTTTCAAATTAAATTTTGCTGGTTTGTGGGTTTAGAAGGAAAAAAAAAAAAAAAAAAAAAACATGGGTAAAATACCCATCCGCAAACCAACTTAATTTTATGGATTCACAACGGATATGGGTGAAACCCAAAACCCGCAAGTGAAAACCAGAAACAGAAGACACATAATTTCGTGGGTTCGTAGTTGGGTGATGTCAAAAAGTTTCACTAATTAGAATTTGGGTTAAGCAAAACTCACACGAACCCACCTGTTGTCATCCCTAGCACATACTAAGGAAGCTGTCCAATTTGAATGTAAATGAAAATATGTTGTAATTAGGAAAACTATGCAATAGCAAAATTAATGAAAGTGATTAAATATTCGAAAACCTATTCAATTGGAAATTAAGGTGGTGTTTGGATCTGTTTTTAAAAACTGTTTTTTGTTTTTAAAAATATAAAACAACCAGAATGTTATTTGGTTGAACATTTTACAAAACTGTTTTTGAAAACAAAAAACTTCTTAAAAGTTATAATTAAAAAGTTAAAAACAACTTTTTATTGTTTTCTATTGTTTTCAAAACAGACTTTCAAAATAAACCTTAACTTTTCCATCCAAACAACTATTTCACTCATTTTAAAAACAACAACCAAACACTTTTACATCGTTTTCCGTTTCAAAAAACTACTTTTAAAAAACACTACCAAATACATTACATTTTTAAAAACATCATTTTTAAAACATGATTTCCATTTTTAAAAAATGTTTTCAAAAACATCATTTTAAAAACGATATCAAACGCGCCCTAAGGGTCTATTTCGTAATGTTTTTAGTTTTCGTTTTCGTTTTCTGTTTTATCAATTTTCTTTTGAAAAAAAAAATGATTTTATATTTTCATAATCTAAAAACCAAGTCCGGTAACATGAACTAAAAATATTACATATATATAGTAATAATATAATAATATGCATTGAGAGTAAATGTTTTGAAAATATTATAGGAGTAAAGTGTATGGTTTTAATTAATTGAAATTGATTTTATTAATTAAAAATTAATAATTTGAAGATATATATATATATATATATATATATATATGTATATATATATATATATTCTTAAATTTTTAAAAGGCTCAAAAAGAGCACTCACTACTACAAAAAATACGAAAGAAATCGGTTTTTTTAAATGGAAGAAATCGGTTTTTGAAATTTTTAAAACCGATGTCTTTTTGAGTGTTTTAGAAAAAAAGTGCAAAAGACATCGGTTTTTAGTTAAAACCGATTTAAAAACCCTAATGTAAAATTGATGTATTACAAAAATTAATCCCATCGTCGCCAACCTGCTCCACCGTCCAGCCAACCTCACATATGATAATAATGACAATCGAACTTCCAACCTCAAAGTCAAAGTGGTAAGCCTTTACCGCCTGACTACAAGATTGAATGTGTTAATAATTGCACAATATTTATATATAACCTATATGAGTAGTTAAAAAAAAAAAAAAAAAAAAAAAAAAAAAAAAAAAAAAAAAAAAAAACCTTGTTTGATAAATTTAAATTTACTTAACTAATCAAAATTCTAATTTCTACTACAAATATATATATATTAAATAAATTTTATGGTGGGTTTATTTTTCATTTCATTTTTTATTGTGTGGTTTTGTGTTCTGTTGAAGATATTTTTGTTTTCCCTAAAACTGTATCTTTTGACAACGAAATAAATTTTTTCATCCACGCTGGATTCTTCAATTTTTCAATACGAATCCAATGGTATAAAGAACGTAAAATTATGGGTGGTATTTTGAAAGTTATGATCAATTATTCAGTCAAAGGTCAGAAGCGATTGAAGATATTTTTGTGCAAACTTTTTCCTTAAAACTGTATCTTTTGGCAATGAAATAAATTTTTTCATCCATGGTGGATTCTTTGATTTTTCGATACAAATCCAACAGTATAAAGAACGTAAAATTCCGGGCAGTATTTTGAAAGTTATGATCAATTATTCAGTCAAAGGTCATAAGCAATTGGAGATATATTTGTGCAAACTGTTTCCTTAAAACTGTATCTTTTGACAACGAAATAAATTTTTTTGTCCATGGTGGATTCTTCAATTTTTCGATACGAATCCAACGGTATAAAGAACGTAAATTTCCAGGTGATATGTTTAAAGTTATGATCAATTATTCAGTCAAATGTCAGAATTGAAGCGATTGGAGATATTTTTGTGCAAACTCTTTCCTTAAAACTGTATCTTTTGGCAAGGAAATAAAATTTTTTGTCTATGTTGGGTTCTTCAAGTTTTTGATACGAATCCAACGGTATAAAGAACGTAAAATTTTGGGTGGTATTTTGAAAGTTATGATCAATTATTTAGTCAAAGGTCAGAAGCGATTCGCGAATCCGCAAGTGAGCTGTTTTCATCGCTCATTTTCACACTTTTCCAAATTGATTTTTGGAATATTTTCTGAATTAAAAGTGTTTGTTTGCATGTCTACTTTCTTGTGTCAAAATTTGAGCAAATAACATTGAGTATTTTTAGAGATGTGCACTTGAATGTGGACATAGGTCAGATTTGCATTGCAGAATTTTGCTTTTGAATCCACATCGATGTCTAAACAATTGTTTTTAATATCGGTTTTTATAAAAACCGTTGTCTTTCAACGCAAAATTTAAGACATCGGTTTTTATAAAAACCGATGTCTAAACGTTTTTTTTTTTTTAATATCGGTTTTCTTAAAAACCGATGTCTTTTGAAACTGTAATTTTTAAGACATCGGTTTTTATAAAAACCGATGTCTAAAAGCTTTTTTTAAATCGGTTACGAAAAACCAATTTCTTTTAGTTATTTCTAGTGATGTCTTTTAACATTTTTGTAGTAGTGACTTAGAGCCTTAAAAATGTCAAATTGTAAAGTGTGATAAGTAAAAGGGAAAAATAAAATAAAATAAAAGCACTAAAAGCCTTAAAGTTCTTAATGTAATGTACTCAAACAATGTAGAGTACAGAATGTGAAAAGCACAATGTAATTGAAAGTTAAGCCTAGACGCTAGTGTTCAAAAAGTCACAAGCAAGTGGATCGAGTTAAATTATGTGGTGTGTAATGTAATATTCTTAGCATGGTTGATAATCTTTGAATCCTATTCTTTCTTTCACCACATTTTACCCCATGGCCCCATTACAACCTAGGGAAAGCCCTATTTGATCTTCAAAGAAGTCTAACTTGAGAATATGAGTTGAAGCATGTTCTTTCCACGTTAATGGCATATGGTTCCTTCCTAGGATAGTTCACAAAATAAATAAATAAATAAAATAAAATAAAAATAAGTGGTTTTCTTCAATGGTAATTGTATGCAATGCATTGATTCCAATACATTAACTCTATCTTTGCATACCTTGCATGAGTGTTAACTTAGGATCCTAGCGGAAAGAAAAGAAAGAATCCATGTGAGGATGTAGAATTGAAGCGAATTATGCTCGATGCGTGAGAATGAGTAGTCCCCAATACGAGGGCGCTTTTAGGTGTGAGATTCGTGATTGTGCGAGTTTCCCTTAGAGAGCCTTTGAGCTACTTTAGAATGTTTTTCATGAGTCTACTCCTCATTATCACACTTCTTTATATCTCACCATTAGTTGGCAATGCAGCTTGTTTGTTTGTGTCTAGGAAAATTTTTGGTTGTTGTCTTTTTGTCAAGTCTTGAGTCTTTGTTTATTTTTTTTTAAACGAGTTTGCTCGAGGACAAGCAGAGGTTTGGTTTGAGGGTATTTGATTGTTGATGAACACATAAAAATGTATGTTTAACAAGGGTTGAAATCATTATTTTGCACTAGTAGTGTCATTAACTCTCGTAACTTAAGCACATTTACACTTTTGTCTTTTATTTTTGATATTGTTATTTTGAACCAGGTTACTTGAAACGGACATAACTTTTCACTCAATTACTGGATTGATCCCATTCCTTTTCTTTTGGAAAGATGATTCAATTTCCTACAAAAATGCATTTCACATTGAATTCAAGATTTAGACGTTTTGAAGGCCAAACAGAGGATAGAAGAGGACATCTGCACAGTTTCCGCACACACTGAACATGATTCAGTGTTTTGGGCATAACTTGAGCTATAGATTTCGGATAATTACGAACCAAACCATTCTAGAAAGCTAAGTCAAAAATACACACTTCTTCTGTTCATGTCAGAGGCCAAATCTGAAGCAAGTTGCACGAAATCTGGGTTCAAAAACAGTGCATGCATGGGCAATCCAAAATTATCAATGTTAGGTGGCTAAACATTAATTAACCATGTTCCCCTTTTGTAACCCTTTTGCCCTTCGAACTCTCTATAAAAAGAGGCCTTGTAGATGGCTGAAAACACATCTTGAAAATCTTAATTTGTCTCTTGAATCATTTTGGTTCATTACAAGTTTACCTTGCATGTATTATTATTATTTCTCCCTTTCACTATAAACTTTCTTCTTACCAATTAGTTTTCTTTTACATGTTTTTCCTTTTATATTTCCATGAGTAACTAGTTTCATTATGCTAAGGTGAAAAGGTGAAGCTCTTGGTATGAAAATAAAGGTTTATTAAAACTCTTAAATTGTGGTTAATGTTTATATTATTTTGTTATTCACTTATATGATTTATATTTCTTTTCTTTATTAACTTGACTCTAATCTTGATTTATCTCTTGTGTATAGGGATCTTGACTTATTGTAGACAATCCTATCAATGGATACTTGAATCCTTTTGGACAATTGTGTCATTCTAAATATTGTACGGTTTTAGTTATACCTACGCCTCCAGTAAAGGATTCTTGATTCATGGTAGTGATTGGCACATTGAGTACTTGAAACCCATTGAATCGAAGAGTAGGTAATCCTTGTAATTTAATTAAATGGAAAGAGATATAATTTCATATATGTTCAAACGAGCTTAGATTGTTGTATTTTCCTATTGGAACCTCCTTTGTGTGTGGATTCCGATTGTGTTATAAAAAGAGTTAAATAAACCTTTATTCTAAATACCAAGAGTGGTACCTCTAACCTTATCATACATATTTTTATTTGAGTAATTTTATCATTATATTTGCCCATCATTCACCAATTTAATCATTTTATTTCTTGATATCTCTTATGATTATTGTTGGTTATTGTGAACATTAAAACTCCTTCCCTGAGGAACGACCCCGTACTTACCGGGTTATATTATTACTTCGACACTCCTGCACTTGGGAGCAACATCCATTTTCCAGACGTGTCAAGTTTTTTGGCACCGCTGCCGGGGAAGTAGCAATTGGTTTTCAAAACCATCATAAATCTTTTCTTCATCTTCTCTTTCTTTTTGTGTATATATTGTAAACTTTTTTTAAAGTGCTTGTTTATTTTGTCTCTTTTGTTATCTTTAGGACTTGCACGAGAAATTGGTCACGTACATCAACTGGTAGACTTGTTAGGGAACCTCCATCTCCACTAGAAACCATGGCTGAAAACAAAGTTAATAGACTCACTGATCCAAGGGACAACCGTTCCCAACATAATGACCAAGACCAACCTAGAACACTTAGAGACTTCATGAATCCCACAAGAACGGGTGCACCGTCTTGCATTGTTTACCCTCCAGATGCATCTTATTTTCACTGCAGGCCAGGTATCATTCAAGTTTTACCTAACTTCCATGGCTTATAAACTGAAAATCCATACTTGCATTTGAGAGAATTTGAAGAGGTGTACAACACCTACAGTGACACAAATTGTAGCATGAACACTATCAGGCTTAAGCTTTTCCCTTTCTCTTTGAAAGATAAGGCTAAAACATGGCTACAAAATCTTAGGTTTGGATCCATTAGAAGTTGGGATGAAATACAAGAACAATTTTTGAAAAAATTCTTTCCTCCTTATAGGACAAATTCCTTCAAAAGACAGATCACCACTTTCTCCCAAAAATTAGGAGAGGCCTTGTACCAATGTTAGGAGAGGTACAAAGAGTTGATTAACTCTTGTCCTCACCATGGCTTTGAAACATGGAGATTAGTCTCCCATTTTTACGAAGGTTTAACACCTCAATGTAGAGAAATGGTTGAGATGATGTGTAATGGAGAATTTAGTGATAAAGATCCAGAAGAGGCATTAGAATACCTAGACCTTCTAGCCGAGAATGCCTAAAATTGGGACACTGCAGGTACCCATAAGACACCTAGCAAAGCTCAGCCCCATACATCTGGTGGAGAAGAACATGACCTCCAAGCTAGATTTGCATCATTAGCTAGGAAAGTTGAGGCTTTAGAATAGAAAAAGAGTGGTCACTTGAAATCCATTCAAGAAATTGTGTGTCATATATGTGATGCCAATGACCATTCAACAAATGATTGCCCAAACCTACCTGCCTTTAAGGAATGTCTCCATGAACAAGCCAATGTTCTAAACACTTTTAAAAGGCCAAATCATAACCCATACTCACAAACTTACAATCCAGGTTGGAGAAATCATCCAAATTTTAGTTGGAGGAATGATAATCATGCACAATCTTCACAACCTCCTCCTTAGACTCACCAAAACTTCCAGAACTCTCAAGGTTATGCACCTTATGTTCCACCACCTAGGAAAAATCTTGAAGAAACATTGCATTCATTCATTGAAAAGCAAGAGTCCATTAACAATCAAAATGCTCAAACTTTGACTGATTTGAAAGACACTCTTGCTAAATTTGCCTCCGTAATCATCATTCATGAGAAAGGAAAATTTCCTTCTCAACCTCAACCAAATCCCAAGGGTCAATACAATTTAAAAGATGGTAGTTCAGGAAGCTAACACATGGACCAAGTCAAATCGGTCATAACTCTTTGGGTGCTCGTGATTCCTAAATTTTTATAAATGCATTAAATAGGTCTCTACTGAATTGTTAAGGGTCAAATGTGGCATAATATGTAAATCGAGCATATTTCCCTTAAAACTTTAAGATAGTTCTATCATAATTAGCACCCTTCTATTTAGCTAATAAAATCCTACATTTTAAATTTGTTTAATATTATATATGTATATATATATATAATTGGACCGATATAAGGGGAAAAAGCATCACAAACGATCATATGCTGAAAAACCCCTAGACAGTATCCATATATATAAAAGATAAAAGAAAAGTAAATAGTGACAAAAGGCAACAAAGTACAAAGAACCAGCGGAAAACAACCCCAAACAAAAAGAGGCACGCTGGCCATACCAAAAAGAAAAAGAAAACATCAAGAAAAACAAAAAGATTCCCGGCCTATGCAATCATTGCCAACTAAAGAAGAATAGAACGGCGGGGCAGAGAACCACCAAAAATCAGCCTAAAGCTCCAAAGCATGCTTAGAAAGCGCATCTGTAACCTGATTCTCCTCCCTGAAAATATGGGAAACCTGAAAATCCATTTGCGGGATCTGGAAGATACAGCGCTGCCACACTTGACGAACCCTCCAAGGAACCATCTCAAAACGAGAAGAAAAAAGTTGAACCACATAAGAAGAATCGCTCTCAAGCCAAATTTGATGCCACCTATAATTTCAAGCAAAATTAATGGCCAATGAGGCCGCCAAAAGCTCGGTCTCAAACACGAAAACCAGAACAAGGGGAATAGCAAAGCAACTTTTCACAAAGGCTTTACAGTTCCGAAAGATACCACAACAACTACCAACCCCCGGAGAGCCCATAGCAGTACCATTTGTATTCACTTTGATCCAACCAGAAGTCGGAGGCGACCAAACCACACTTTTGATCACCGAGGCTTTAGAAGGGTGACCCTAAAGACCAAATTGATGAAGAATCAAAAGGTCGTCCATACAATTACGCATACAACCAATCTCTAGTTGATTAGCCTCTAAAACTTGAAATACCTACAAGGTTATACTAAGCAACCTAGTGGGGGGTGAATAGGTTGACACTCTATTTTTATAACTTTTCCGAGCCTATTTCCAAACACTTGATGTGCATACAAATTAACCTTTAACACGATTGTTATTAGATAACAACTATCATATGTAAGCTCAAAACATCACCCTTAGTCTATAAACATATCACAAGAAGCATTGTATCTCATATACAAGTATATTCAATGCAAAGCAAATTCCACAAGTTGTAATTTGAATATTACAATGTTGTAAATGCCTCTTTTTGATTGGCTTATTTCGTTGACAAAATTACAATGGGGTTTAAAATTGTAAGGGTAGCTTAGGCTTAAAGAATTCTTTTCAAATGCTACTGGCCTCATTATCAACTTCAAGTGCTTCAAAGAAGGTAGCTAACTTGTCTTGACTCTTAATTGAAGAGATTATTTGCACACACGCACACACACACACACACACACACACACACACACATGTTATCCATGTTTTACTCATCTTGCATGTGTAGTTCAAATCTCATATGTGTGTGTGTTCTTCACTTCCCACACGTGCACCTTATTGTTAGATCTAAGTGTGGTATTGAGTATGGTAATTTGTTTCATGATGCTTGATCGGAAACGTCCACGCATGCATGATGATGTGCTTGATTTAGCATGATAAATGACCTAGGTCCCAGTGCGCTAGTACCTGCATTGGGTGCTACCCACGCAATGGCCTTTGATGGTTTTTCTAGGTCCCGTTGCACTGGTAAGTTGGCTAGTAGTGCACTGGTCCTACTAGCGCAGTGGCATTGGGTTGTTTTTCCAAGTCCCAGTTTGCTGGTAAGTTGGCTATTAGTGCGCTGGTACCTACCAGTGCACCTACCCGTGAAGTGCCCTGTTTCCAGCCTAAAATTTCCAAAACGGCGTAGTTTCACTTAGAGCTTATATATGTATGTTGTCTTCTCTCTTGTAAGCTTTTAAGAGTGCAAAATCACATCTTTGAAAGAGAGAGTGTTTCCAAGAAAGAAAACTCCCAAGAACTCACATTTACTCAACCAAACACATTCCCAAGAGCTTCTAGCATCATCCAAGCATGGGTCTTTCTTGTTTATTTGTCTAAGTAATTTGAACATGTTCTAGAACTTCTTGTTTCATCTTTTGTTCATGTTTGACTATAGCATTTATTTTGTGATTAAATGCTTGACACTTTACTTAATGTTGTTTCTAACATGCTTGAGTCTTTGTTTGTTGGTTGAGATGTGTTATTTGTTGATAGCTTGCATCTAGGTCTATTTTACCCTTTTAGCTAAATCTTCATGCTTTGCATTTAGATATTGATATCTAAGATTACTTCAATTGCCATCATTTAATCTCTAGATAAACATTTAATGTTGCCTAGCATTAATTGTATTTAGAATATTTTCATATATTCACATAGGTTGTTTAATCTCTTCATTGAAAGTTAAGTCTTGTGGCTAAGTGGTTTATTGCACAAGCAATTGGTTTAGAATCACTATAAAAGGCCTGTAGAGTAGTAGTGGTGGGTTAGTGACTGGGAATGGTGTGACTAGAGGTTAACCTAGGCTATAAACATCATTACATATAGTGGATTTGAGGACCGTGTGTGGCTAGATGTATAACCTGTGAGTTTTGCCCAGTTGGAGGGTTTCTCACGTAAATAAATCATCGTGTTATTTATTATTTTCCGCACTTTAATTACATTGATTGATTTTGATTGTATTGGGTTATTTGTTATAATATTGACTAATCCAAAAAGTTGGTAGCTAATTGGATTAACAACTCACTCAACCCCCCCCCCCCCCCCCCCCCCCCCTCTTTCTATAGGTTGTATTAAACACGTTTATATATTTTCAATTGGTACCAGAGCGGGTTCCTAGACATACTTTGGTGATTCTTACACTTATCTTTAGTGTCTTGTGTTTGTTGCTTTTCTTGCATACATTCATTTGCAAACATTGACCCAAACACTATGATTTCGGGATGAGTAAAGAGGGAGCGTCGAGCATTAGGCCACCTTTACTCACTGGGGAGAACTATGCCTCATGGAAAGGCAATATGGAGTCCTACATTTTCCAAATACATGACCGAGCATGAATGGCAATAGAAGATGGCTACATTCCACCAACTATGACCTCTGAGGGTGGAGAGGAAGTCACCAAGCCTAAGTGAAACAAATATTTCGTGGTGTGTATAAAACTATCTAGAAGAGGGGTGGATAGATTTTAATCCGATTATTACCAAATTTTCACAATTAGTCAATTTTATGAAAATAACCCCAATCTAGTCAATACAATAAATCAAGTGTAAATTACGGAATTTAAATGACACTTGATTTTTATGTGGAAACCTTCAACAAGGAAAAACCACGGGCTGTTATGTGCATCACACACAATCCTCGAAATCACTATTTGTAAAGGTGTCCACAACCTAGGTTGATCATGTCAAACCCTACACGGTCACTAACCCACCTCTACTACCCGTAGGCCTTTAATAGCAACCCTAGATCAATTTGCTTGTGGCCTAAGCAACCTTAGCTTCAAGACTTACTTCTCAATGAAGAGATTAAACAACCTATGTGAATATGCAAAGATATCAAAATATGCAAAGATATCCAAATGCTAGGTTACACTAAATGCTTATATAGGATTATAAGTTGACAGTTAAATCAATGCTAGATATTAAATGCTATATTTCATGGCATAAAACATAGCTATATAAGATAAGCAATCCTAGGTTATAGCTATCACAATACAACACTCAAACATTCAACACATAATCTCAATCTTGTAAGTAGAAATTAATCTAAGAGCATACAAGTTATAAATGAGATAAATTACTAAGTAAAAACACTAAGATTAGATGAAATTAGTGTTCAACTTATCATAACATGTGTGATGAAGAAGACCCATGCATTAGCACATACTAGATGATCCTAGATGATGATTATATGATGATTTATGCATATGGAAATGTGTTTAGAGAAATAAAGATGCAATCTTTATGATTTTTCTCTCAAGTCTCTCTCAATATCTCTTTAGGGTTCTTGATGTTCAAAGAGCTGAGTGAAAAAGAGTGACATAATGGTGTTTTTATAGAGAGCAACAAAAGGCTTGGTGAAAAGACAAGTTTGGCCCTGAAACGTGTCAATCGGCGGTTTCATTTGGCGACCACCAACCGTCGATCATAACTGCCGAATTGAACTCGAGAGAACAAGGGAACAACGGCAGTTTCATGGCCGCTAATTATAACCGTCTATTTGAGACCAAGATATTTAAATCAATCAAGTCTCATCGAAGGTTTTTATCGACGGTCGGGGCCTCCGATCATAACCACAGATCTACTCTAGAACCTTCAGGACTCAAATGGCGGTTTCATTCAGGGGTCATGGCCACCGATCAAACCGTCGTTTCACCAATTATGGTGAAACCAAAGGAGAAGCCAAGGGCATTCCCCGAAGGCGATCCTCGCACTAAACCAAGCACACCAACATGCAAGCGCGGACGTTTCTAAATAATCTTCGGGAAATAAATTACTAGACACACTAACAAGATACAACAAAGAAGTGCAAGTGTGAAATGTGAAGAGAATGCACACAAGAGTAAGAATACAATATGCAAGCATGAGAAGTATGTGTGTACAATTAGATCTCTTCAATGAAAACTAAGCACAAGATATACCTTTAGAGTGCTTATCAACTTGAGGTCTTGAGAGGGCCTTCGAGCTTGATCACCAACACTTAAGCTACCCTTTACATTTCAAACCCCAATTGTGGTTTGTCACTGAAATAAGATAATCAAACTTGAGGAGCTTACACTAAGTCTTAATGGAGTACTCAAGATTTTGAAGCCTCAAAGTGGAACAATAAGGCTATGCATGCCATCCTTTGCGCCATGGATAACAATCAATACAAGTTGATCCAAACTACTAAGATTGCAAATGAGGCATGTGAGATTTTAGAGACGGCTTATGAAGGAACCGAGGTGGTCAAGGATTCCAAGCTTCAAGTCCTTTAAACATAATTTGGGACAATTAGGATGGAAGAGCACGCATTAGTGTTTTAATGACTTCCAAGTGAAGTTTATGGACATCATAAATCAAAGCTATCAACTAGATGACCCATACTCGGATAGGAGGATCAAGCAAAAGATCATGAGATCACTTCCCAATCGGTTTGAATCCAAGGTGACAGTGCTTAAAGAGAATAGTGACTGTAAGAAAATGAAGCTGAGTGAAGTAATTGGAAGGCTTCTTGCCTATGAGTCAAGAAAGGTTCCCACCTCCACACCTCTTAAGAAGCAAAAAAGGGATTTCCTTGAAGACCTCCAAGCATGATAAGCAGGAGGATGACTCAGATGAAGACATGGCACTAATTGTGAAGAGATTCAAGCAATTCTTGAAGCTACAAAAGAATGGCTATAGCTCCAGGGGGAATGACTTCAAAAAGAAGACCAGTTTCAAGAATGTCAAGCCAAACCAAGAGATGACTTCAAGAAAAGGCATTCAATGCTTTGAATGTGGAGGACTCAGAAACATCTCCATAAATTGTGGCAACTTGAAGGACAAGAGAAAAGGAAAGGCGATGGCCGCCTTATGGAGTGAGAGTGAGAGTGAAGAAGATTCCTCAAGTGATGAAGATCTTGCATTTAACTTCACGACCTTTGGAGTCTCCTATGTGGAAGTTGAAGAAAATGGCAAAGATGCCTTGAATTGTGACCTTAAAGAAGGAAAAGATGAAGAAGTAGCTAAAAATGTGGGTGATGTAGCTACTCATTGGGAAGTTGCTTGTATAACATCAAATGACCAAGGCAAAGGTCTTGATAAGGAAGTTGACTCGGTTGGTGAGAGGCAAAGTGTAGAAGATGTCTCTAGTAATGAGAGTTCTTCATCCTACTCTAACAAAGGATTTGGTGAAGATATGGATCTTAAGTACTACATTAAAAGAATTGAAAGCTCTAGGATGAAGAATAAAAAGGTGATTCGAAGATTAAAGGATGAAATTCTTAAGCTTTCAACCAAGGTGACTCACTTGAGTGAGGAAGTAGTAAAATTCAAGGAGGTTGAAGACAACTTGAGAGAAGAGGTAGCTAAAGCTAGAAGTCTTCTTGTAAATATGACCTTGAGTAAGGAGAAGTTAGATGCCATGATAAATAACATGAAGATTCCTAATGATAAGAGGCGTCTTGGTTTTAAAGATGACAAGGAGATCTTTTGTACTATCAAGATTATGTTGTTAAGGGAAATGGCATCAAGGAAGCTTCACCTACACAACATCCTAAAATTAAGATTGAACTTGGAGAGTCATCCAAGAATGGCTAAATGAAGATGCCAACAAGGAGTGAAGCTCAACTTTAACATCCAAGATCTCCACTTCCATGCTTTCCTCAACCAAGGTTTCACCAACCAAGAAGGCAAGCCATGCAAACTCAACCAAGGAGGCATCCCAATCTGGTTCAACAACAAAGAAGGAGAGAACCGGCTCAACACCAAATGAGACATCAAATGCATGACAAGTCTCCAATGACCTCACAAGGATATGGTATGACTCCTCATTTTATACATACTTGTCATTTTTGTGGTGTTGATGGGCATATTAGGCCAAATTGCTTCAGGTACATTAATAAATGTAGGGTTGAGAGCATGATGGAAAGAAATAGGCTTAAAAGAGCAAATATGCATATGCCTAGGAAACCTAGGGTCAATGATCCTAGGAAATCAAGTAATATGTTAACTATGACCACTATGAATGAAAATGTGTCACCTAGGTGGATTACAAAAGAAGAACCCACATGCTATTGTGCTAACATGATACCCGTAGATCAACTAGGTCCAATGGACTTAGTAGGTGTATAGGGGCTCATGTCCTTCATTGATGTGGTTTGGCGATTTACCCCATATGTGGAGCTCAAGCAAAGAGAGCAAAATTACATAATCTTGCATTGGGCTACATTAAAAAAAATTATGCGTCTTTTTTTAATTACTTGAGATGATTGGTTGAACATGCTTATATGTCTTTTTCTTAATAAGTGTGCTATATTGCTTTACTTGCAATCTATGTCATATTTATGCTCAAGCATGCATTTTTGGACTAGGAGATTCACTTTGGAAGTACTCTTTGAATGATCTATAATTGATCTTCATGACATGATGATTTCTTTCTAATGACATACTTAAGATGATAAGTATGAAATGTTGATTGCTTAAGTTTAAATGCAAAAATATGTGTGAAAAGCAATGATGGGACTCCAATAAATAAGGATCTTGTATCCATTCAAAGGATTTTAAAATCCAAAGTCTCTATTTCTTTATTGGTTGAACAATACTACTATCATACGGGTATCTTACCCGGAAAAATCAAAAAGGGTGCAAAAGTCGCTCATTACCTTATTTTGCTTGTAAAGTTGGATATAGTTGCTCCTTAAATTGAATCTCTTATAATATCTATATCCTTGCTTTAAATCATGACAAAGGGTGAAATTGGTTTTGTTAACCAAAAATTATCACTGAGGTGAATTTTCAATTAACAATTCTT
This sequence comes from Acer saccharum, assembly GCA_030490815.1. Lineage (NCBI taxonomy): Eukaryota > Viridiplantae > Streptophyta > Magnoliopsida > Sapindales > Sapindaceae > Acer > Acer saccharum. The sequence goes on from CM059873.1 coordinate 20,755,563, forward strand.
ATGACTGAAATTGGGGTAAATCACAGTCGAAGAGATATCAAGTAGTTCGATACCTATGGTTAAAACAGATTAGATATAATGATGAAGATGAATCAAAAATAATTTAGCAATAGGATCACATATAACTCATTTTTATTGATAATAAACACGTAGTGAGAGTACAATAGAGATTTTTAGTGGCTATGGTAAAGGGTTAAAACTCAGTTGGCGATGGAGATGACGATGGAGCTCTCGTGCATGTCGATAAGTGGAAAAGCTCTAGGGTTTTGGACTCAAGTTCTGGTCCCTTTTCTGTATGTTAACATGTTGTACATATACGTCCCAATGCTTGCTAAGCACTTCTCTAAATTCGGTCCAGTGACCTAATGATTTTTGGGACGTTCCATGGAGATTGGTGAGAAGATCGTAGGATTGATTCGAGGAATCAAGTGATCCCTTTTTTGGCAGAATGTGATAGAGTTGACTTTGCTTTCAAATAGAACTCTTGAGTGGCGGGAACGAGTCAATTTCCTTATTATTAAAACGTCGACGTCTCACTATCCTTCTTTGTAGCTTGACCTTAGCATTCCTGATCTTACCTTGATACTTGGTAGTCTATTAATTTGATACTTACTGCTTGGCTAGCCGACTCTAGGAGGGATCGAGGTATATAGGCATCCTTCCTCCTACTAGATCACGGTATAAGAGTACCGGGGTATTAGGATACCGGGTTGGTGTGGTAGCGGGATACTAGGATTTCGTAGTAGTGGAGTCCTTAGTAACTTGGCTTCTGTGTTTCCTGGTACTTGGGAGTCTAGGAGCCCTTGATTTTGATCCGAACTAGTAGAAGGCTTACCCGGTCACTTTAATGGCGGGGCACTGGGATGCTTTTCTACAATGCATTTCTATCTCAATTATTCTCCAATGTTGATGGAAAATTCTTCTTTAAACCCTTGCCATTTTTGGCGGTAAATAGGTTTGAATTCTTTTGGAAACCTTTGTTGTTTGCTTTACCAAATACCATTGTTTTGAACTTGAATGCAACATGTCTTGCATGCAAAGCATTTTTGTCACACATTTTCATAAAATAAAACTCCTTGGATCTCTCTTACTTAATTGAGTTGCATAAAGTTGCTTATATAATTATGCATATGTGTTTGTGCTATGAGCTCTCCTTGCTACTGCTTACCTATTAGGGGAGACTCCCTTTGCCTATTTGCTACAACTCTTCTTGCATAAAGTTGTTACTGTTGTTTATTTGACTAGGTAATTTGAACATGTTCTATAACTTCGTGTTTCATCTTTTGTCCATGTTTGACTAGGATTAGCATTTATTTTGTGATTAAATGCTTGACTCTTTACTTAATGTTGTTTCTAACATTCTTGAGTCTTTGTTTGTTGGTTAAGATGTGTTATTTGTTGATAGCTTGCATCTAGGTCTATTTTGCCATTTTAGCTAAATCTTCATGCTTTGCATTTAGATATTGATATCTAGGATTGCTTCATTGCCATCATTTAATCTCTAGCTAAGCATTCAGTGTTGCCTAGCATTAATTGCATTTAGAATATTTTCATATATTCACGTAGGTTGTTTAATCTTTTCATTGAGAGTTAAGTCTTGTGGCTAAGTAGTTTAGTGCACAAGCAATTGGTCTAGAATCACTATAAAAGGCCCGTATGGTAGTAGTGGTGGGTTAGTGACCGAGAATGGTGTGACTAGAGGTCAACCTAGGTTGTAAATATCATTACATAGTGGATTTGAGGACCGTGTGTGGCTAGATGGATAGCCCGTGAGTTTTTCCCAGTTGAAGGGTTTCTCACGTAAATCAATCATCGTGTTATTTATTGTTTTCTGCACTTTAATTACATTGATTGATTTTGATTGTATTGGGTTATTTTTTATAATATTGACTAATCTGAAAAGTTGATAACTAATTGGATTAACAACCCATTCACCCCCCTTCCCCCCCTCTCTAGGTTGTATTAGACATGTTTATATATTTTTAATTGGTATTAGAGTGGGTTCCAAGACATACTTAGGTGATCTTTGCATATTTGAAATCAATTTTTGAAATATTTTTCGAATGAAAAGTGTTTGTTTGCATGTCTATTTTCTTGTGTCAAAATTTGAGCAAACATCTTTGAGTAATTTTAGAGATGCATACTTGAATGTGGAATTAGGTAAGATTTGAACTGCAGCTGGATTTGTTTTGAAAATTGAGTCAATTTTTTATGTTTTTGTTTTTGTGTAATTTTTGACAAGTTTGCTATTAATTCTAGTCTAATTGCGTGCTATGCACATGAATTCTTGACTTTAGGATTGCATTGATAGTTAATGTATCATGTTTTGAGTTAAAGCCTGAATCTTGATGATTCATAAGTGGATGCCATGCTTGTTTACCTTTGGAAGAATTGTGGAGACTACCTTAGTGAGTATCACAGACTTAAATTGTGTAAACTAAGAGGGTTTTTATTTTCTACTCCTATACACTCTTCATGTTCTTTATTGTTTTTAGATTGATCTCATTAGACTTTCGCATTGGATACAAATGAACTATTTTCTCTTAAAGGTATCACATATTTTACTTTTGTTCTTATGTTGGATGAACCTTAAGAAGTGATGTTAGGCAATGTGTGCTAACCTACATAAAAGGCCTTAAATTTCCTTACCCATGTGTGTGCTCCATTAGCCCTTTTGAATCCAAACACTAATGAGCCTTTTTCTTTCATCACCCACATAATCCTTATCCCTTATGGCCAATATATATTAACCATACCCTATAGCTTGGGATCATGTCGAGTGGATGAAGTTCAAGTTCAAGTACAAGATGAAGATGAAGAAAAGAAGAAGAGGAGCATGGGTAAGTTCTAAAGCATGTATGTAGCAAGGCAAATAATTGAATCAAAAGTTCTTAAAAGAGAAAAAAAAAATAAGGAAAAAGTAAGAAAAGCAAGAATTGATTGAAAGCAAGAATTGAGAAAGAGCAAAGTAATGAAAAGAATAAAGAAAGAATGATGGAAAAAGAAGATGAATTCAAGTTGAATATTTACTTGAAAAATAAGTTGAAGAAATCGATGAAGAAGCCTGATTACAAAGAAGATTCAAATGAGAGATGTCCACGCATTGACATACCACGATACATCTCTTGGCATGACCTTAGGCTCTTTGAATTTCCTTTTCCGTTATTTCTATTAACCCTTCAACCAATGGTCCCATTACAACTGAAAAGAAAGACCTAACTGATCTTTTAGGGATTCTAGCTTGGGAGTTGAGGCAAGTATGTGCTATATTTGGTTCTTAGTATTTGATTCCATTTATGAGATCTATTTGCATAAATCTTAGCATTCTTACTACTATATACTCATATGCGATATATAAATTGAAATTTCTTATGCATAATTTCAATCGTATATACTTGTTGAGAGTGTTGCCTAGGTTCCGAGTGAAAATTGAGTGACATCTTGTGAGGACTTAGAGTTGAGACGAATTCTCTCCATGGCATTTAAGTATGTTATTTGCAAATTGAGAATTTTGGTGAATGGCTAAGACATGAGATATGATGCATGTACTTGATCGCATGATTTTAGTTTTAAGTAAGTCTGTTGTGTGTGCTTTGATTCTTATTGGTATGCGAATTTGTCTTGTCATTTTGTTTGATTTGTTTTTAGTTTTTTGAGTCTTGTTGAGTCAAGTCTTTTTGTTTTTGTTTTTGTTTTGATTTTACTCGAGGACTAGCAAAAGCTAGGTTTGGGGGTATTTGTTAGATCGATAAATGTTGATATTTGAGACCCCTAATCACTATGTTTTTTTGTTATGTTCTTGAGTATAATTGAATATTTTAATGTGTTTGTTGAGATTGTGTTGAAGATAGCTCTTGAAATGAGTTTAATGACAAAAAAGGTGATTTCTAGTGAAGTTTGGATAAATGTCTCTACAACACATCCAACTTGTAAAGACCATATCTCCCTTCTCAGATCGAACCAGGTTGAGATCTACATGTTTTCGGAAAGCCCTGAAAGTCTAGTTTCCCAAAAACTTTACGGAATCCGAGGTTTCTAGAGGAAGTTATAACCGATTTAGTAACTGAAGGTCAGAGCTAGAAAAGTCAATCGCGGCCTTGACTGCGGTTCGTGCACAATTGCCTACGACGGAGAGACCTTGGCAGCGGTACAGAGACCGCAGGTGACCTCAGGAGCGACCCAGGCAGTGGTGTTATGTATTTTTGGCGGATTTCCACTCCGAATTGGGCCAGATTCATCCCAAAGCTTCCCATATCAAATCCTAATGACTTTAAGAGATCAAGACAAGTTTGGGAAACTTTTTGAACTCAAATTAGGAGTCCATCATCAAAAGAGGAAATACAAGTTAGGAAAGGATTATCATTCCTTGTTTAAATCATCTTCCTACTTGGTGTGTCTCCTACATCAAAACAAATTGGGAATCTACAAGGAGAATCACCTATAAATATCAAGAGCTTCTTCAAAAGACGGGTTAGAAAGTCATTATTCAAGATTGAAGACCGAAGACCTTTCATAGTTTTATTTCCTCTCTTCTTCTACCTTTCTTTAGTTTTAGTGTTTTTATTTGCTTTCATAGTTATGATGTCTAATTAAACTTCTCAAAGCTAGGGCTAACTTGAAGCCTTAGACATGATTTCGATTTCATAGACATATTGTTTTAATGGAGTATTATTTTTCTTACATGATGAATTCAATTTTCCCATAGGAATTGTCTTTCTTTTATTATGTTTCTTTGATTGATCACCTTAGGAGCATGATTTTAGGATTTATGTTGCAAGGATACAAGTCGGAAACCATACGAATCTATCCTTGGTTGTAACAATTAATTGAAATAAGATTCAATTAAGGGAAGTTGTTTCATAAATTACCTAGAATAGATACCATGTTTTAGGGTTTATGTGATGTTCATATTCTCTTCATACTTAATGAATTCCAATTATTAAATCTAAGTAGACACCATGCTAGGATATAATTTGGAATATAAGTATTTATGTAGACACCATGCAATTTACATGCCAACTAAGAGAGAATCATATGACCCGAGTGAGACACCATCATCTTGTCGTGAACATCTACATCATGTTTGATATCTTTAACCCCATTATTGTCTGTGAATCGGATGAATGTTTAGTGGTGGATAGGAGGCTGTAGCTAGCTTCTCCTTATTGATTTTTCGAAATAATTTCCTGCTGCAATCTTAATTCTAGTTTAATTTAAATTCTTAGTTTCTAAATAATCAATTCAAACGACACAACCACCCCCCCCCCCCCCCCCCCCCCCCCCCACAAAAAAAAAAAAAAAAAAAAAAAAAAATCGTGTGTGAGTTGTGTTTTAATTAAGTTGTTTTAGAGTTGTGGAGTGTTTCAAATTAGTGTTTTTAAATTCCTAACTTCCGTAGGTAATTCATTCCTCGTGGGAACGACCCTTGCTTGCCTATTGTGCTATAGTTTACGATTTGTGCACTTGTAAGGTTTGATTATATTTTGTTTGCTCTTTTGCAACCAACACCAATCAAAGACTACAAACTACCAATCTAAGAAAGGGAGACAAAAGATCCAAATTAAATGGAGGACTTACCCCAGTTAACCAACTGGCCTGAAATATCACCATAATCCCTAAAAGCACCCATGATATGCTTCAGATTCTTTTGAGTGCCTCTGCAAAAGATCAGAACATCATCTGTATAAAGCAAATGAGTTGGAGCAAAAAATAAACATTGGGGAAGAAATCAGCAGAATCTGAGAAGAACCCAGCATCCTCGTAAATAATCAACTGAGGAAGTCCTCTGTAATACCAAACAAAAGCGGAGAGAGCGGATCTCCCTGACAAACCCCTCTAGAGCAACAGAAATAACCCTCTGGGGCTCCATTCAATAGAACCGAAAGCCTAGAAGAACGAAGAATTTCCTCTATCCAATCCACAAAAACAGAAGAAAACCTAAAAGCCTGAAGCACTCTGCAAAGGAAAGACCAATCCAGGGTGTCTAAAGCCTTACGGATATGAATCTTCATGGCCAAGTTACCCCAATAGCACTTTTTCTGCAACATATTAACACAGTTAGATGCCAAAGCAATACAATCCTCGATATGCTGGTCTCGAATGAATCCGAACTGCTGAGGAGAAATAGTCCTGGCCGTAACCTGAGCTAAATGATAAGCCAAAATCTTCGAAGAAATTTTGAACAGAAAGTTACTAAGCACAATCGGCCGAAACTAATCAATCAAAATCGAGTCCCTCAGTTTCGGTAGAAGAACAATGAAGTTGGAATTGAGACTTGGGAAAAAAACTCCAGCGATGAAAAAAATCCTGAACAGCAAGGACCACGTCACTACCTACAACATCCCAACATCTCTGATTAAATCTACCAGAAAACCCATTTGGCTTAAGGGCAGAAGTAACATCCATAATAAAGACCGCATCATGAATATCATCTGCGGATGGAACGCCAGTCAAGAAAGCATTCTCTATAGCAGTCACCAAGGAAGGGATCACATCATCTACAATAAATAAATCGCTCCCAACTTGAGAAACATCCGAGGAAATGAGGTCAGAATAATAACTAATGATATGATCCCTAATGGTAGGCCAATCCTCCGAGAGAACCCCATTAATCGAAAGGGCTAATATAACGTTATGATACTACCTACGTTTGATAGAGGCATGAAAGAAAGATGTGTCTGATCCCCATTACGAAGCCACCTAACTCTGGACCGATATCGAAAAAAGCACTCATGTCTACGTAACAACACATTCACAAATAACGTGTTCACTTGGAAAAAGTTTTATTTTTTAAGGTTTTATTTTTTTTCTTTCCATTGTCACTTGGGGTTTTTTTACCTCTCTATTGCACAAAATAAATGGAGCGCAAAAAAATACAAAGTTATAGAACTTACGATTACTATCACAATTTCATCATTATTGGAAATGTAAAAATCACTATCACAATTTCATCATTCAAATCTTGAACCCAATAGTCACTTGCTTGAAGTGTGATTTCCTTTGCAATGTAGATGGGACAAAATCAAATCAAATCTCTGGGAACAAAGAAAAATAAAATGCCCTCTGTTTGTCCAAAGCAAAAGGTTTAGCAAGTGCCGAATTTAACGGAGAGAAGTGAAATTTGGAAAACAGACAAAGTTGAGGCCAAGTTTAGCGTGAAGGGTATTCAGGTAGAAAATGATGTCAGTTTTGGCATTAAAGAGAGACAAAAAATAACAAATAAATAAATAAATAAAGGATTAAAATTAATCTAGACCAAACAAAACTTTAATTTACGCGTGTCGTCGGATCTTTAAGAGCTCAGTTTAGAAAAGAAAGAACTAATAAGAGGATCCTAGTCCAAATAAAATTTTTAATTTAAATAATAGGACATTATTAGATCATTAGAGTGTTGCTAATAGAACAACTCAAACTTTAATTAAATGGTTTAACAATTATATGATTTTACCTCCTAACCTTTTAAGATTTTACATTTTTACATTGACTTGTAATCCAATCAAAATTTAAGACGTGTCACCATATTTTTGAAAATAAAAAATTAAACAAAATTGCTACAAATTTGAAAAATTAACCAAATAAAAAATCTATAAAATAATCTAAAATATAAAATGTTAAAAAACTAATTAAATTTATTTTTGCACAACCTAATTAAATAATATATCTTCTTCCAGCAATTTCTTCTTCTTTTTTGGTGCAAAGGGGGCTAATCAGCCCAAGAAAAAGGAGACAAAAACGAAATTAAAAGCTAGGCACAAGCCTAGAGCTAGCAGCACAATTTCTTCTTCTTCTCTCATCTAGTTATAATAACATTTTTCTTTCTTTCTTTCTCCACTAGTTATAAATTAATAACTGAAATTAATAATATAAAAACTGAAATTAAAAAACAAATTAATAACTGAATTGATTTTTTATTTTATAAAAAACAATACGTTCGGAGGGATTCAACAATTATGAATTATCTATATTTTCAATTTCAACTACTATCGGATTCAGAATCTCTATCCGCAACTAATTCAAGTCCAACATCAACGCACCTTCAGAATTCAACAATCAGTACCCACCTTGACCTCTAGATTTCAAGTCAACAATCATTATTGATTGTTTCAACAACTCACTCTCTGTGCATTTCGATGAAATATTCAAATCTACCATTGTTGCAAGATATTTTGTGAATCCAAGAATCCAAACGTTTTTTTTTCTATTTTTTTTAAGTAAATATTTTTCTATTATGTTTAATTGCTATTTAAATATTAATTTAATTTGAAATGATATGTTTGTCTTTTCCAAAGTCAAACCTATATATTGAAACTAACGGTTGAGTAACATATACTAACAAGTAATAACAGAAGACTTTCTGGGTTATATTTCTAGTTTTAGGGATTAATTTGATGCATGCTAAAAATATAAGGGATCTTTTGTCAAATCGGAAACAACGAAAAAAAAAAAAAAAGAAGCGGTATTTCATAAAATCATGGGAGCTATTTTGGAATTTCCCTGAAATTTAATTTGCAGTGATCATTGAAACGACATGATTGAAGAATATTTTGACAATCCACACCTTAAATTTGCTCATAGAGTAGCAATTTTTTATGGTTTTAATCCATAATTTGTTCTTGGAGAAACAATATCAAAAACACTAAATTAAACAATATCAAAAACACTAAATTAAAAATGATTAAGTGCAGATACTAGTCATGGTGTTGTTTTTAGTCAATAAAGTTATATTATTATGGTCTTGGTGATCATAATAAGAAAATATAACTACTAGAAGTGGAATCACTTTTGGAATCACTGCCATGACTATCATGGCTGTTTATTATAAGTTCTCTTGGTAAATGAAGGAACTTTCTTTAATTTGTTTTTATTAAGATTAAAAAAACTGTTTATTTTTTATTTTTTTTATTTTACAGGGTGGAGAGGTGCCTTTGACTGAAATGTTTGGTGCATTTGCTCTGTCTATTGGAGCTGTTGTGAGTTCTAACTGTTTTATATTATTATTATTATTATCCATAGTATATCATGTTATTATAAATGGTGCTAATACTGACACCCATAAAACTTATTAGTTTTTTTTTTTTTTTTTTTTTTTTTGAAGAAAGAATCAATAGAAAAGGAAAAGGTTACAAAGAAACAAGGCACTCGCCCAGAACCAGACTTTCCACCACAAGCGGACAGTCCCCAACCAGACAGACCTACCCTCATAGCCAAGGGCTAACTTGGCTAAACAATGAGCCACTCTATTAGCAAGTCTAGGAACAAAACTAAAAGACACAAACCAAGAACTAACTAAATTTAAAATATCATGAATGACAATCCCCACATCCGACGCCAGAACCACCTTAGCCGAAATCAAGTCCACCCCCGTAAGAGTATCAGACTCCACCAAGGCTGGAACTAACCCCATAAAACTTATTAGTAAACCCATATGTTATTAAAAAAATTAATTACAAAAATATCATAATAGAAATTTATCAATAAGGACAAATTACTTTAATTAAAAATAAACCGAATACTATCTACACTCATTAATTACACTCATATCTTCAACTATATTTTTTTATTAAGAAAAACTTACCTTCAAAATTTTTTTTTTATGATAAACCCTAATTAAACTCTAATTTTATTTCAAGTTTCAAACTTTCTCATTATCACATAATTATCATATTGTTTTTGTCTTTTTTTTTATGTATATTTATGAACTCTATCAATAAACAAAAAAAATATATTTTTTATCGATTGCGATAGATATTAATAAGTTTTTTTTTTTTTTTTTTTTTTTTTGAGAATTCTATATTGAAAATCTCTTGACCCTATATACGGATCCACATATTCCCTTTTATAAAGATCCTACATTCGAGATATTTCTAAAAATAAATTGGACCGTCATTAAAAGAGGATTTGATTCCAAAAATAATATGATTTTCTTTTATAAATTAGGTGTGATAATAATTTAAGAGTGTTTATAAATAATATGTATTAAAATGAATATATTTATTTCAATGAGGGTACTATTTGCATTAGTATTGGTGCTTATAGTAATATTTATTTTTAAAATTTTAGACATGGGTATACTTATAAAAGAGAACTTCTCCTTACAATCCACAAATTATTTATTTACACTCCAATTTAATTTATTTTATTAATGACAATTTTAACCTGAATTAAAATTACTAAACAAGACAAAAAAAAATTCTAAAAACATTCCAAACTAATTAAATTATTAAAAAAAAAAAAGAAAGAAATTCTCTCTCCTAAATCATTACATTAAATATTGAGTATTGATTAAATATTACGTATTAAACTCTCTTTCCTAAATCTGTTATTACCATATTAAACACTCTCTCCTAATTTAATAGTTAAAGGAAAAAAAAAACTTATGAATATTTTGGTTTTTTACTAACAGTAATATATATATATATTAAAAAGTCAATTTTCAAAAAAAAAATAACAAATAGATATATGAAAACTTGAATTGTTGCAACTAGATTCGATTAAATTCAAAATTTCTAAGACTGATGAAAGAATTAAAGTTCTTTAGGCAATCACTTACCTACAAAGGTAACAAAAAGCATTTTCATATTTCGATTTTTAAAAAAAAAAAAAAAAAAAAAAGTACTTGTTTTTTGAGTGTTTTTTTTTTTTTTTTTAATATATACATATATACAGTTCCTAAAAATCAAGTTTATCCGTAATAACTGTTAGTCTTGCTTGAGAAATAATGGAGATAGAAAATTAAAGATATGTATTGGAGAGGAGAGAGTTCAATATAGTAAGTAAAATTTTAGGAGAGATTATTTAATATATAATATTTAATTTAATAATTTCGGAGAGATAATTTCTTTTTTTAGGATAGGAGTGTCAAAAGATAAAAATGATAATCTTGGAACAAAAGAAGTACCTTTAAATTTTTTTTTAATTTACATTTTGAGAACGAAGTGTCATTAGAAAAGAAGTGTAAAAAGAAAAAATTGGATTGTCAAAAGAAGCTATCCTTATAAAAATGGGTGTATCAATAAGTTTGATAGGTGTCAATATCTGTACCCTATTATAAATGTTTTGTAAATAGGGGTGTTTTGGTCAAAATACAGTTAATTCCATTACATTCGATTGTTAACCAAACAAAATAATATTGATTCATAAACTAAGGGGTTGTTTGTTTTTTCCACTTAAGACTTTTTTTTTTTTGATGGATTCCACTTAAGACTTAATAGGTTTGAATTGAACTCTTAAGTTGTTTTGTTTGTTTTTTTAAGTGGTTAAACAACTTAAAAACATTAAAAAAATAAAATAAAATAAAAACAATTTAAAAAAAAAAAAAAAAAGTAAGAAATCCTAACTTTTAACTTAATTCAAAATCACTGAATTACAATTAAAATATTTTCTTCCAAGTCTATCCTTCAAAGAAAGATATATTTCTAAATTTATCCTAAATTGATATGGTATAGAATTCTTTCTTTTAATATATTTCTTATTTTAAATGGCTTTTAGAAAGAAAGAAAAAAAAAAAAAATCTTACTCACTCTCATATTGAAATCTTCCTGGGATTGAACAACTGAATTTCTCTCCTACCAAATCCTGGTAAAAACTCTTTAATGATATGTTTTAAGAAAAAGATAGTTGAATATATTTTGTTCCGAATCTTGACTACTAAGTCTATTGTAAAAGAGAGAAAGAGAGAGAGAGAGAGAGAGAGAATTTGAATATAATTTATGTATGATTTTTCAAGAAGATATATGATTAGTTAGAGAAAATTAAAAGAAATAAAATCGCAAAGATAGAAACAAGTATTAAAACAAAAGCTCTTAACATGGACTTAATTGGAACAAAGAAGAAAATTGCAACTGATTAAGAATAAGAAAACAGAAACAAAAGTTGTTTAAGAATAATTAGAAATCATCAATCAAATATTCATGTAGGTGGTGATGATGAAAAGCTAATTATAATTACCTTCGTCTGGGTGCAGCAGGGGTACTTGAGCAAATGCTCATCTTCTGGTTGATGTGCATCATCAACATTGCTTCAGCTTTCAAATATCTGTACTCAAGGAATAAAATATCGGTATCGGTATCCATATCAGGCTTCTAAATTTATGGATATATCAGGGATATTATCGATATCGGTGGATATTCGGTACAAAATTTTAAAAAATGATGGATATTTACATTTAAAGTTTATAATTTTTTTGTGAAACTTTAGGACAAGCTTAAACAAATAATTATACATCAAATGATTCATATTTTTTTTAAAACTGTCAACAAAGCCCCTGTCAAGGATTGTAATGACAGTTTTTTTATTTTTTTATTTTTTTTTTCTTGACAGTTTTTAACTGTCAAGATAAATATTTTTTTTAAAAAAATTTCATTATTTAAATATAATAACATTTTTTATTTTTATACCCTGTTGCCGGAGACCACCATCGTCGGAAAGTCGCCGGCCAGCCGCTGTCACTACCGGACCACCACCGTAGCTGCACCTGCTGCCACCGGAGCTACCGGACCACAACTGCCGTCGTCTGCTGCCGCCGGACACCTCCACCGCAGGACCACCGCAGTTGCCTACCATCGTCGGACCACCGCCGCTGCACCTACCGCCGGGCCACCACCGTCGGAACACCTGCAGCTGCCTACCACAGCCGGACCACCACCGCCGCCGCCGGACCACCGCCGCGGGATGCCTCCGCCACTGGACCACCATCGCCATCGCACTAGCCGCCGCCAGACCACCTTTGATAATAATAACAATTAAATGTTAGTAGTGGGAGTTGAACTTGAGACCAGTGGTAAAGTTCAAGTCTTTACCACTGGACTAAAACTCTTACATGTTTACAATTGAACAATATTTATATATAAACTATATGAGTTGTTAGAAATTAAACCTTGTTAGATAAATTTAAATTTATTCAACTAATCAAAATTCTAATTTCCACGACAAACATATATTTAAAAATATTTATTAAAACTTTTAATAAAATTATATTTTTTAAACCATATATAGTCGAGTTATTGGTCAATACTCTATTGTCACGTTTAGTTACATAGTGGAATGGTAATCGCAATGGTACTGGGAATGAAAATGAGAATGCAAAGGAAAGGAAAACTAAGTTTTTCGTTTGGCTGGAACTTTAGAATTAGTCTTTGAATCAATATTATTTTGTTTTGTTAACAACAGAATGGAATGGAGTTAACTGTATTTTGACCAAAATACCCCTAAGCATGATATATTATGGATAATAATAATAATAAAATATAAAAGTATATTATATATATAATTATATATTATTTAATATAATAATATATTATATATAAAATATATAATATATAATACATATAATAATATATATAATAAAATATTTATATAATATAAATATATAATATATATTATTTAATATATTAATATATAATAATATAATATAATATATAATACATATATATATATTATATAATACATATAATAATATAATATATATATATATTAATATATAATATTATATTATATAAATAATATAATATATAATAATAATATATTATTTTTGGAAAGGAGCTGAGGGTATTTTTGTAATGGAGTTGGTGTATATGAGGGTATTTATGGAATATAAATTTTAGTTTAGAATGGAATGGCTTTCTATTGGTTTTTGGATGGAATGCCCATTCCACCAAAATGGTGGAATCCCAATTCTAATGGAATCACCATTCCATTGCATTTTAACAAACCAAACGAATGGAATGACTTTCTTTCCATTCCATCCAACCAAACATGGCCTATAGGAGACTCGTGACATCAGTTGTAATAAGCTTGATTTGAAATACAACTCTCACTACATGGGAGATATTTCTCAACATGCATCTTGCAATTTAATGAACAAATGTAAGACTTAGATTACTAATTTATTTGGGTAATTAGATTATTAACGTGTCTCTTAGTATGAAACAAGAGGGTGCAAAATAAATAAACAATTTTTAAAAAAATTATTTTTTGAATTTTTAAAAAATAAATGATTTAAAAGTAAATTTATTAAATTTAAAATTTTACTTATCCAATATCGATTTGCTCAAAAACCGATATCTTACTGTAAAATAAATTCATATCTGGATTTTGTTTGGTGTTGAAAATATGAAGTAAAAGTTTAAAAAAATTATTAAAGATAATAAAAAAATTACATATTATGAATGTTTTATAATATAATATAATATATATTATATATTATTATATTAAATAATATATATTATATATTATTATATTAAATAATATATATTATATATTTATAATATTTATATAATATATAATATAATATATATATATATATATATATATTTATAGCAAATCACATCTAATAATATAATAATAATATAATAATAATATATATTTATAATATTTATATATTTATAATATATAAATATTATATATTATTATATTAAATAATATATAATATATAATATATATTATATATATTATATTATAAAACATTCATAATATATAATTTTTTTTTAATTTTTAATAATCTTTTTAAACTTTAACTTCCTATTTTCAACACCAAACAAAATCCCGATATGGATTTATTTTACAGTAAGATATCGGTTTTTGGGCAAACCGATATTGGATAAGTAAAATTTTAAATTTAATAAATTTACTTTTAAATCATTTACTTTCAAAAAATTCAAAAAAATTTTTAAAAAAATATTGTTTATTTATTTTGCACTCTCTTGTTTCATACTAAGAGACACGTTAATAATGCAATTACTCATATAAATTAGTAATCTGAGTCTTACATTTGTTCATTAAATTACAAGATGCATGTTGAGAAATATCTCCCATGTAATAAGAGTTGTATTCCAAATCATGCTTATTACAATTGATGTCACAAGTCTCCTATATGCCATGTTTGGTTGGATGGAATGGAATGGAAAGAAAGCCATTCCATTCGTTTGGTTTGTTAAAATGCAATGGAATATTGATTCCATTAGAATAGGGATTCGACCATTTTGGTTGAATGGGCATTCCATCCAAAAACCAACGGAATGCCCTTCCATTTCAAACTAAAATTTTTATTCCATAAATACCCTCATATGCCCCAACTCCATTCCAAAAACACCCTCCTTTCCAAAAATAATATATTATTATTATATATTATATTAATGACATATAATATATATGTATTATATATTATATTATTATATATTATATATTATATTATTATAATATATAAAACGATATTATATATTATTACATATATATTATATATTATATATATAATATAATATAATATATATATATATATATTATATTATATTTTTAGGGAAAAATACCGTAGTACACGCAGCGGAAGCGAGACTAAAAAATAGATTTAGTATGTTTTAAAAATTTTCCTTTTATGAACCTTAACCCTTTAAATTAATTAACCATACATATAAAGTACCAAAAAGTAGAATACCTTTTATCGCGTGATCCGATTGACTTATGTCGATGGTAATCCATAAGATCTTCAATTCTAGCACGAACGTGAATCACCTAGGAGCGTGGTCTCCCTTTTCTTTGAATTGTGTACCTGAGAATGGACAAATAAACTTTCTTTTTCTTTTTGTTAGTCACAAAACAATCAAAAGACCATAAAGATTATTCCGGTCACTTTTGAGTTCTCAATCTAATGATCGAAACTCGCGTGAACTTAATTCGATATTATACACACAAGCTTATTGATGAACAAGCAATTAATGTACTATCAAAAGAATAATCTCTTCTCTCTTTTTTGTCTTGGCAGAATAATCAAACACTTTTCTATGAGTTGAGAAGAAAAAGAAAATTGATCCAGTAAAACTTAGGGATGGCCGAACCCTATATTATTTCTTATATAGGGTGGCCGAATTTTCTCCTCTTTTCCTTTTAGGGTTGCCGAAATCTACATGTTGTTCTATTAGGGTTGCCGCAATTCCTCTACAAAAAAGGATTTGTGTTGCACCCTAATTCACATCAACTTTAGACTCCTAACCCTAATACAACTCATAAGTATTTTTATTCTTTTATTGACTTAATAAAAAGACTTCTTATTTGATTAAATAAATAAACTTAATTATTTATTTTCTTACCAAACAAGTCTTTTACTTTTAGTATACTACTTCCAATAGTATAATTCTAGGAAACATATTTCCTACTCAGAAAAAGATTTTTTTTCTTAATTAAATAATTAATTAATTCTCATTTAATCAAACAATAAAATAAAATAATATTTTTGACTAATATTATAGCCTTGCCGCCCCACATTAAATATATGGGCCAAATATTATTTCCTTATTTAATTCATTGGACTTTAAATAAAAAGCCCACATGTGAACCAGACCCATTCTTACTAAAAGAAACAAGCCCACATGCCTTTCATTAATATATTAATATAATTGATCAGCCCATTAAACAAATAATGTGCAAATTATATTCTTAATATATTAAATGCAATACTAGATGGACCCATAAATTGGTCCGGTAGAATATATCAAGTGATCCATGCAAGTCCGTGTGGATTGGGGATCTTGGCGGGCTATCTAAATTTAAGCTTCAATAGACATAACCTAATCACAATCAACATATGATTTACTTAGGTCCGATCCATTAATTTTAACTCATTCCACTAAAGAGCTAAAATTGAACTCTTAAATAAAGATCGAATAAGAAGATGTTCCTCATTCATACCCTAGACAATCATATTGGAAGATAGTGTATCCTCGTGATTAATATCAGTACTCGCCAAGAGTTCATAGACCGCCTATAACTCTCCAAGTTACCATATTTACTCATATGACCACGTTTTGAACTTGGATATTTTGACTTGTCCAGAAGCCATGTTTTCAATAGTCACTATCGAAAACTCAACGTTGAGATTTAATATCCAATTACCTCAAAACATCCATATGATGATATTATACTCTCATTTAATAAATGGAGCCACGATGTCCATATCTATAAATGAAGTCCTCTATCGATTAACAAATGAATATCACCAAACTATTGAGGATAGACTATGCTATATAATCGTACTCATTGATAACTCAAATGATATCACTTGCAATCATAAGTCCATCATTTATCTCAGGATTAAGATAGACTCTCCGATTGTCCTGATAATGAAAAGACTATTATCTATTGACGGTTCTAGATAAAGCTTTTCATTATGATCCAGTTCAATGCACCCAGTGCACTAGATTCTTTTACTCGAAGACACTCCGATGATTTTAGACTCATCATATCTCATTTGATCCCACTCAAATGCTAGCAAAAGAATTCTACAACTTTAACAAGATAAAGGTGCCCAACCTTTAACTTAAGTTGTGAACATTATTCAAGACTAACTAAAGAATTGTGTCTACCTCATACATATCCAGATGTACGAACAATTCTTCTTTTCTCATAGTCTTTAGACCTTATGATTATTTACTTTGACAATTATAATATTAAACTATAAATGCTATAAGATTTGTTAAACCAGAAATCACTTTATTAATATGAAAAAGATTGTCAATTACAACATTACACTCTTACTATTGAGCATAATCCTAACAATATTATATAAATATATTATTATTATAATATATAAATATATTATATATCATATATTATATTATATAATATATATATATATATTATTATATGTATTATATATATTATATTATTATATATATTATATTATCATATATTATATATTAATATATTAAATAATATATATTATATATTTATATTATACATTATTTAATATATTAATAATATATATATAAAAAAAAAAAACGTTTGTTAATTTTAACAGTTTTTAACTGTCAACAATCCTTGACAGTTAAAAACTGTCAAGAAAGTTAATATATATTATATATATTCAGAAATTCTATTTTCAGTTCGAACAGACAAAAGTTATATCAGTTCCTTGCACGTGGGTCACTGGATTTAAATATATTAACTTGGATGTATGCACTTGTCAGTCAAAGTATTTAAATCCAGTGGCCCACAAACAAGGAACTGATATAACTTTTGTCAGTTCGAACTGATAATAGAAAGACTGTATATATATTATACTATTATATATATTATATATTATTACATATATATTATATACAATATAATATATATTATATTAATATAATATTATATAATATATATAATATTAATATATTAGTATATATGTATTATATTATATTAATATATATATATATATATTATACTATTATATTATCATATATATTATATAATATAATAAGTATATATATTATTATATGTATTATATGTATTATATATATTATATATTAATATATTAAATAATATATATTATATATTATATTATATATTATTAATATATAATAATATATATATATATATAAATATTTGTTATTTGTTTACAGTTAAAAACTATCAAGAAAGTTAATATATATATTATATATATATATTATACTATTATATATATTATATATTATTACATATAAATTATATTAATATATATTAATATATATAATATATAATATATATAATAATATAATATAATATTAATATATATATTATATATATTATATATTATATATTATATTATATAATATATATATATATAATATTATATAATATATATAATATTAATATATTAGTATATGTATTATATTATATTATATTATATAAATATATTATTATATGTATTATATATAATATATATATGTATTATTATATATATATTATATATTAAATAATATATATTATATATTATTTAATATATTAATAATATATATAAAAAAAAAAACGTTTGTTATTTGTTGGCAGTTTTTAACTGTCAACAATCCTTGATAGTTAAAAACTGTCAAGAAAGTTAATAAATGTCAAGGATTGTTGACAGTTAAAAACTGTCAACAAATAACTGTCAACAAAGCCCTATTTTCTTGTAGTGAAATAAACCAACCCCCTCTTACATAACTACCCAATAACATTGCTGTTAACAGCACTTTAGCCAAACCCAATCCTCTCTTTGCTATATTAGTCAAAATCCCTTCTCTAGTTTTATTAAAGGCTATTTGCCACTTGTATTTCAAAATATTCATCATTTTCTTCCTTTCCGTTAACAAAGTTAATCCTCACGTTAAAAGACAATTTTGCACTCAAACTCAGAATTAAAAAAACAATAATATAATTATTTAAAAAAAAAAAAAAAACAGAATTGAAAAATAAAAGGAGATGAATCACCTAGTTCATTTAACATTTCTCTTCATTTAATATTTCTAACTTCATTTGGAGAAGTATATGTTCGTAGATGTTGGGTTTTAGTTTTATATATTTAATTCTTGTTAAATAATTAATAAAAAAATAGTAACAATGAAGAGTAGCATCATCATGTCTGCATGGATATACTTGTTTTGAACTATCGATGGTTAGTATTGGTATTGGTATTGTAATGTATATAGTATAGCCGTATAAGATTATCACTTTATATGTATATATATATGTGCTGTCCTTGGGTGCAACGTTACATGATGCAACGAAATTTTTTTGACTGTGATCATGTCTTCTTTGGTACAGCCACATCGGCTAATATGTGATTGTATGTTCTAACATGCGATCACAATAATTTATTTGTGTGATTACGTGCAATTGATCATATGCGATAACATTATATATATTTATGATCACATGTAATCAGATGTGATCACATTCTATCTTTTTTGTATGGTGTCATGTTGCACTCAAGAATGAGCCTATATATATATATATATATATATAATAGGATTGTTACTTTCTTATAACAAGGTGAGTTTGTGAAACCATAAATTATTAGTTAAGTTATTAGGTTAATAACCAGTGGTGAATGGTCATGTGGGCAGTGATAGGGATGTCAATGGTACAGGTTGGGGATGGGTTTTCAATTACCATCTCCAATACCAATTTGTATAAGAAATACCATCCTCGATGAATACCCACCTTAAAATAAACGGTGCGGGTACAGGGAGTCCCTATTAAGGGATTGGTTTTTTGCCCCATACCATCCCCATCCCATTAATGTAACTTTTTTTTATGACTTTTTGATAAATATTATTGAGGGGTATATTATATATAATGGTATGGAATGGAGTAGATGGAGGGAAAAAATGGGAAAAAAAGAGAGGAAAAATTATATTAGTGGGAGGGAAAAATATGAGGGAAAATTATATATATATATATATATATATATATATATATATTGATAGAGGGTACGAGGACGGAGCAAGACGTGGACTTTAAATCCTGTAGCCGTACCGAAATTAAATCGGGGATTAAAAAAAATACCGGCCCCTTACCACGACTTAAATGCATGGTATGGTTAAAACCACCCCTAACGGGGCAGGTCCCCACGGGTCCTCGGACCTATAGGTAATTTTGACATCCCTAGGCAATGAGCTGCATAAGGCTACAGCCTCGTTTACCATTTAAAAAAAAAAAAAAAATGTTTTAAGCATGCCAAATTTATATAAGCCCAACAAGTTGTCAAGTGGAATTCAAAAAAAATAATGGACCTTAAGTCTTTCCTCAATTTCTTTGGGAACTCGAGTGAAAGTAGTTTGGTGAAAGTGTCGTCTTTCTTCATTGTTGGCGCACTAAGTTGTTGGTTTTTCCTTGTTCTATTCTATCCTTTCAGTTTCTTGTTTTTTATAATTTTCTTGTTATGTGTAGTGTTCTTTGAGATGGAATCAGAAAATATTAAGGCACTGTGTGCTTCTCTATCGCTCAATGAACGGGAACGTGATGGTCCAATCCAACGGTTAGAAGTGAATCTTAAGACGGCTGCCATGCATAGAATGTCCTTTTGTGTGGTGGGGAAAATTCTCTCAAATATGAAAGTTAATAGAGAAGCTTTCATGAGAGTGATATAAAGGATTTGACGGGTGGATAAAGGTATGGATATTGAATCGGTTACGGGGAACATGTTAACGTTCCACTTCAGAGACAAGGATGATATGAGTCGAGTATTATCAGAGGGGCGTGGTGCTTTGATGATGTTCTTACTGCAATGGAGAAGCTGCAGGGCAAGGGTACTATCGAATCAATGGGTTTTAACTGGGCAGAATTCTGGGTGCAAATACACTAAGTGCCTCTCCTGTGCATGTCAAAGGAGATTGGTTGGTTTCTGGGTGGCATGATTGGGGACGTCATGGATGTGGATGGAGGAGCTGTAGAAGACTGTGTGGGGAAGTTTATACGGGTTAAGGTTCATGTTGATATAAAGAAACCTCTAAAGAGATGTTTATGGGTGGACGTTCTAGAAGATGGGAATGAAACAATCATGGTGCTAAGATATGAGAGACTTCCCAACCACTGTTTCAAGTGTGGAATGGTTGATCACGTAACAAATTAATGTGCTGAAGATGACCCGATTCTAGTGGCCCATTCGGACTCTGGCTCAGGGCTTCAGGGTCGTTTCATAAGCCTTATCACCGTGAACGGATAGGTATTTCCTCCCACTGGTAAAATCAAGGAATAATTGGAGGAAGCCGGAAAAAAATAATGATGGAAGGACTCCGGCTTTGGTGAGTGGAGGAGAAAAAGAGAATCGGATGATGACTAATATTGGGGAAGGAGGTGACACACTAGAAAAGAACATTTTAGTGACCGAGGTGGCTATCTCAATCACTACCATGGGAAATGGGGAAGTAGCCGACACTGGGTGGCTTCTGAAATGATACAAATGGCTGCTAATGGGGATAATCAAATGGATGGAGTTGAGGTTTATATAGAAGAGTCGAACGCATTAAATGCTACAACAGGCGAAGAATCTTTAAATGATGCCATTAGGCTTGGCCCATTAAGCTAAACTAGCAACCCATTAGGGGGGGTGTGGATCCAATAGGGTTTCATCTAATGGGCCTGACCTAATCAGCTATAAGGAAATGGTTATGACCAATTCTTGGTCTGGACCTAAACCCACAGATCCAATAAAGGGTTTTATTGGAGTAGAAAATGGTGGGCCAGTGAGGTCTAACAAAGGGGGCAACCAGGTAGTGGGTAAAAAAAAGTTGGGTAAGGAAACCTAGGTCAAATCAAATTAGGGATTCTGGAAATCAAGAGAAATTGTGAAGTGGGAAGCGAAGAAAAGTTACGGTAGAGAATAGTGACAGTCATGGTGGCAAGTTGGCAAGGAAGCAAAATGCAGTCACCGATGCTGATGGAGGAAATTCGACAGCTACAATGGAACACATTTTACCAATCTTGTACGAGGTGGGAGTTGAAGCAGGCGGGGATAACAGTGAGCCAGATGAGGAAACTAAGGTTACTTAGAACATTATTGGGGTTTTTAATGGAGCTTGTATCACCGATTCAGGGGTTTTATCTACAGCAATGGAAGCTTCTAAAACAGATTTATCGGCCGGTTAGTCTCTACCGGCCTACCGTTCGCAATGAAAATATTATCTTGGAACGTTCGGGGGCTTCGAAGTCCTCGAGCGTTTAGCATCCTGCAATGTCAAGTGCAGGAGAACAAACCAGATATTTTGTTTCTGCTGGAAACAAAATCAGATCAAAGTAGATTGGAAATGTTACGTTTGAAGCTTGGTTTTTCAGGTAAACTTGTCAACAGTTTCAGAAGGTCGAGAGGCCTATGTTTGTTTGGACTTCCGAGGTTTAGGTGAGGTTGATGAGCTACTCAACAGCTCATATTGATATTCGAGTGGAGCCTATTCGAAAACAGTGGTGGCGTTTCACGGGGTTTTACGGAAACTACGATTCGAAACAAAGAGTTCACTCTTGGACTTTGTTGAAATGGCTTGCGGGTATATCGATGTTGCCATGGTTATGTGTAGGTGACTTTAACGAAATGATGGAGAATTCTGAAAAGATTGGGGGTGCCGTAAATGACTGGAGAATGTTGTCAAATTTTTGTGAAGCACTAGACGAATGTGTTTAGAAGACTTGGGTTTCACAGGTCTGCAATTCACTTGTTGCAACAAACGGGAAGGGGATGCGATGATACAAGAAAGACTGGACATATGCTTTAGCACTCTACCTTGGAAAACCCTCTTCCCTATGTATAAAGTTTCTCACTTAGGTTACTGGAGGTCTAATCATAGGCCAGTTTTATTGGAATTTTTTGAAAAAGCCTTTGGGAAAAGTGGTGGTAAGGTTCGAAAGCGTCTCTACTTTGAGGAGTGTTGGGTGGACAACCAAGACTGTAAAAATCTAATTTCTAGTGCTTGGGGTAGTAGAGTTACAGGTAATGGGGTGGACTCAGTCCTTAAAAAAAATTCATTCTCGTGGTGAAAAGTTGGTGATCTGGAACAGTAACTATAGACAACAACTTCGATCGAAAAGATATTTCAAAAAAGAAAAAAGAGCTTCAGGATGAGAACAATAATATCAGTGGCGGCTCAAGGAGTTGGATGAAAATTAGGGAAATCGAAAATCAGCTAGATTGTGTGTTGGAAATTGAGGAGCGATATTGGAGGCAGAGATCAAGAATTGAATGGCTCAAGTGTGGAGATCAAAACACCCGTTTCTTTCACATGAAGGCTAATGGCAGACGGACTCGAAATAAGATCATAGGCCTGTTGGGCAATGATGGCAGATGGTGTGATACTATGCCAGGTATGGAAAAAAAATTTCAAGATTTTTTGGTAATCTTTTCCAAACTAGTAACCCTGCACAGAAGGATATTGAGACCATTCTGGATGATGTGCAACCAAAGCTTTCTCCTACTATGAGTCAGTATTTGGATTCTCCTTTCTTAGGTGAAGAGGTTTGTAAAGCAGCCTTTGACATGGGTGTAGGGAAAAATAAACAAATAAAAGTGTTACACGCAGCGGAAGCGATACTAAAGACGATTTAGTGACTTTTAAAATTTTTCCTTTATGAACCTTAAACCCTTTTAATCAATAAACATGCATATATATCAACAAAAGTAAATTACCTCTTGTCGCGTGATCCGATTGACTTACGTCGATGGTAATCCGCAAGACCTTCAATCCGAGCACGAACGTGGATCACCTAGGAGCGTGGTCTCCCTTTCCTTTGAATTGCAAACCTGTGAATGGACCAAACAAATACTTTCTTTTCTTTGTTAGTCACAAAACAATCAAAAGAATGTCAAAATTATTCCGGTCACTTTTGAGTTCTCAATCTTATGATCGAAACTCGCGTGAACCTAGATCGATATCGTATACACAAGCTTATTGATGTTTAAGCAATTGTATACTATCAAAGAATAATTTTTCACTCCTTTTTGTCTCTCTAGAATAAAAACTCTCTTAGAATTAAGAAGAAGAAAGAAAATAAAAACTCAAGCACCAATTAATTGATGTGGCCGAACCCTATAAGAACATATATATAGGTTGGCCGAATTTTTCTTCTTTTTCCTTTAGGGTTGCCGAATTCTATGTAGTATATAATTAGGGTTGGCCGAATTTCATCATGTCACTTATATAGGGTGACTAAAATTCAACCCTAATTCTTTTTAACTTATAGACTTCAAACCCTAATCCAACTCTTTTATTTTATTCTTTTATTTGACTAAATAAAAAAGACCTCCTTATTGATTAAATAAATAATACTAATTTATTTATTTACTTATCAAACAAGTCTTTTACTTTTAGGAAAGATTTGTTTCTTTAATTAAACAATTATCAATAAATCAATTAATTCTTATTTAATTAAAACAAATGAACAAAATAATATTTTTAGGTTAAACCTTAACCTAGCCGCCCCACTTTATAAAATGGGCCTAATATTATTTTCCTATTTCATTTAATCCATTGGACTTTAAATAAAAAGCCCACATGTGAACCAACCCATTCTTACTAAAAGAAACAAGCCCACATGTCTTCATTAATATATTAATATAATTGAGCAGCCCATTACTTAAATAAGTGCAAATTATATTCTTAATATATTAAATGCAATTCTAGATGGACCCTTAAATTGGTCCGGTAGAATATATCAAGTGATCCATGCAAGTCCGTGTGGATTGGGGATCTTGGCGGGCCATCTAAATTTAAGCTTCAATAGACATAACCTAATCACAATCAACAAATGATTCACTTAGGTCCGATCCATTAATTTTAACTCATTCCACTAAAGAGCTAAAACTGAACTCTTAAATAAAGATAGAAGGAAGATGCTCCTCATTCATACCCTAGACAATCATATTGGAGATAGTGTATCCTCGTGATTAATATCAGTAATCGCCAAGAGTTCATAGACCGCCTATAACCTCTCCAATTACCATATTACTCATATGACCACGTTTTGAACTTGGATATTTTGACTTGTCCAGAAGCCATGTTTTCAATAGACACTATTGAAAACTCAACGTTGAGATTTAATATCCAATTACCTCAAAACATCCATATGATGATATTATACTCTCATTTAATTAAATGGAGCCACGATGTCCATATCTATAAATGAAGTCCTCTATCGATTAACAAATGAATATCACCAAACGATCGAGGATAGACTATGCGATATAATCGTACTCATTGATAACTCAATGATATCACTTGCAACCATAAGTCCATCATTTATCTCAGGATTAAGATAGACTCTCCGATTGTCCTGATAATGAAAAACTATATCTATTGACGGTTTTAGATAAGCTTTTCATTGTGATCCAGTTCAATGCACCCAGTGCACTAGATCCTTTTGCTCGAAGACACTCCGATGATTTTAGACTCATCATTCTCATTTGATCCCACTCAAATGCTAGCAAAAGATTCTACAACTTTAACAAGATAAAGGTGCCCAACCTTTAACTTAAGTTGTGAACAATATTCAACTAACTAAGAATTGTCTACCACATACATATCCAGATGTACGAACAATTCTTCTTTTCCCATAGTCTTTAGACCTTATGATTATTTACTTTGACAATTATAATATAAACTATAAATGCTATACGATTTGGTTAAACCAGAAATCACTTTATTAATATGAAAAGATTGTTAAAGACAACATTACACTCTTGCTATTGAGCATAATCCTAACAATGGGTCCGTTAAAAGCTCCTAGGAGAGATGGGCTCCCAGCTCTTTTTTACTATAAATTTTGGGGCATTTTGGGCCAGGATGTGGTTGCAGCCTGTTTAAAGTGTTTGAATGAGGGTGCCTCCTTAGAAAACATGAATGACACCTTAATAACCTTGATCCCGAAAGTTAAAGTGGTGGAAAAGGTTTTGGATTTTAGGTCGATTAGTTTATGTAATGTCCTCTATAAAATAATTGCCAAGGTCCTAGGAAATCGTTTACGTCGGGCAATGGATGAAGTTATTTCGGAGTCACAGAGTGCCTTCATTCCATGTAGACTTATCTCGGATAACACCATCGTCGAATTCAAGTACATGCACAGACTAAAGAGAAGGAAAAGGAAGCATGGATCTATGGCTATTAAACTGGACATGTCAAAGGCCTATGACCGGGTGGAGTGGATTTTTGTCAAAAAAATGATGCGGAAATTGGGTTTGCCTGAGCTTTGGGTGAATCGGATCATTAGTTGTATTTCATCAGTGTCTTATTCCTTTGTGCTAATGGTGAGATTTGTGGTTATGTCAAGCCAACTCGTGGATTAAGGTAGGGAGACCCACTTTCTCCTTACCTATTCCTGTTTTGTACAGAAGGGTTTTCGTGCTTGGTTAACCGGGCTGTTAAAAATAAGGATATCATAGGCTTCAAATGCAGTAGATCAGGGCCTTCCATTTCCCACCTCTTTTTCGCGGACGATAGTATCTTGTTTGCAAAGGCCTCTACTTCCAAATGTGTGTCAATTCGATGCATTCTTAACTACTATGCAAGAGCTTCTAGGTAGGCTATTAATTATAATAAGTCGGCAATGTGCTTTAGTCCATCTCTCCCAAGTTAGGTTAGTACTCACTTGGCAGCTATTGTTGGGGTGGGTATTGTGGAGTGTCACGAGAGATACTTGGGTCTCCCTTGTTTCACAGGGAGGCACAAACAGAAAGTCTTTGCTGATATTTCTTGTAGAGTTTGGGACAAGATTAAATGTTGGCGGGATAAATTCTTATCGACATGTGGTAAGGAAATCTTGATAAAGGCAGTCTTATAGTTAATTCCTACCTATGCCTTGAACCTTTTCCAACAGTCAAAAAGTTTAATCAATGAAATTTATAGACTTTGTGCACGGTTTTGGTGGGGACAGTCAAGACAAGCAGAAACTCCATTAGTGCAAATGGTATCGGTTATGTATTAAAGAGAGAGGTGGTCTAGGCTTCAAAGACTTGGAAACTTTTAATCAAACTCTTTCAGCAAAACAGTGCTGGAGGATTCTGAAGAATAGAATTCTCTAGCAGCCAGGGTTCTAAAGGGTTGCTACTTCTCTGATAAGGATTCTTGGAAGCAGAGATAAAGTCTTCTGCCTCGTTAATTTGGAAGAGCTTAGGTTAGGGGAGAGCGATTATTGTTTCTGGTTTGCATTGGAGCGTGGGCGAGGGGTCAAAAATTTGTGTTTATAAGGATCGTTGGATCCCTCGCCCCACCACATTTAGACCCCTATCGGCCCCTATTATGGATGAGAACATCATGGTTTTCCATTTGTTAACACCTTCGAGGGCTTGGAATGTGGAGTTGATTAAAATCATTTTAGAGAAGAAGATTTTGCAGTCATCCTAAGTATCCCTCTTGATAGAAGCTAGCAAGAAGACTCCCTCCTATGGCACTTTGATAAAAAAAAAAAAGGAACTTACACGGTCAAAGCAGATATTGGGTGGGGCACTCGCTTTTGTCGAATCTTGGATTGTCTAGTGAGGGGGGTGGTTCTAGTACTATTAGTGCTTTCTGGAAAGGCTTATGGAAATTTCCCATTCCTGAAAAAATCAAACTTTTCATGTGAAAGGCTTGCAATAATTTCCTTCCTACAAATGAGTGCTTGGCGATCCGGAAAGTCGCTGTTGACCCAAGATGCCCTTTATGCAAGTGTAAGAACGAGTCGACTTTGCATGCTCTTTGGGGGTGTCGGTTTCTAAAGTCGGATTGTTTGATGTGGCCAGCTATTAAGGTAGACTGGTATAGGGGAAAAACCTATTTTTTTTGAATTTATTCTTGACTACTTCTATTATCTAAATTCTATGAATATGGGGTTGCTTTGTATGGTCTTGTGGAGAATTTGGTTCATCAGAAATGCTTCAGTTCATGGGTTCCCAGTTGACGCTGGCGTGGATAATTTTGAGTGGGCTAACCAATATCTCAAGGATTACAATATTGCTTCTCCTACATTGATTTATGCTACTGGACAATTAAATGTGCAAAGTAGAGTCTGGAATCCTCCAAACCATGGTCTGTACAAAATTAACTGTGATGCAGCTATTGATTTAGTTGGTTGCTTGGTGGGTTGTGGTGTTGTGATTCTTAATGAGGAGGGACTCGTTATGGCAGCTAGTTCCCAAAGAATGGTGGCTACTTTCTCGCCTCATATTGTTGAAGCAACTACAATCATTTGTGGAATTCAACTAGCTATCGACTCAGGTCTGAATCCGATCATAGTTGAATCAGATGTGGCCGTGGTGGTGGATTGGATTAATGGTGAGATTGACCTGTGCTCTGAGGTTGGTATTATTATCTTAGATATTAAAAATATGTTGCTATAGATTCAGTGTGTTGCAGTGAGCTTCGTCCCTAGATTGGCGAACAAGGTGGCTCATTACTTAGCAAAATATGCCCTCTCCTGTAGTGAGGATAGATTTTGGTTGGAGGAATACCCTCCCTGTGTTAGTTTAATTGTTCTGGCCGAAGCCCAAATGAGTCTGTAATGTTCTCTTTGTGTTCGTTACTGTTTTCCTTAAAAAAAAAAAAAAAAAAGGGTTGTCAAGTGTCCAAAGACTCCAAACCCAATTTCATTCATTGTCCAAGCCCAATATTCATTCTTTTAAGTTAATTTAAAGTTACCAATTGCCACACATGACCCAGTTTTTTATTTTATTTTATTTTTAAGTTGCATGCTCTTTTATTATTGGATCCCACCACTCCATGTAAAATCTCACATACACACAAAAGAATTTACTAAAGAACTGTTTATTGAATTGATGATTAACAATGAACTAAGGTCAACTATTTATAGTAGCTGCATGAGGTAACATGATAACATCAAACCTCTAACAGATAATAACAATCAAATAAAACTATGTTAATCCTAACTATCTGATAATCATAACAAATGATAAATAGGAATTATCTAAAGGATAAATCCAACCTAATATCTAAAGATAATAAAGATAATATCTTGGTTTAATCCTATATAGCTCCCCTTAAACCAAGTCCTTCATAACTCATCATGCCCAAAGACTTCTTAAGCTTCTGAAAAGTGTCAACTTTGAGCGGCTTCGTGAAGATGTCTGCAACCTGTTCTGAACGGCAGTACTCGATCACGATCTCTTTGTCTTTCACCAAGTCCCGTATGAAGTGAAACTTGATGTCAATAGCTTACTTCTACCATGGTAGACTGATTCTTGGTCAGAGAAATGGTGGACTTGTTGTCGCAGTAGATCACCATGGGAGCATCATACTGATGCTTCAACTCAGAAAGCATGCGACATAGCCAAACAGCCTGTGTAGCACCACCACCAGCTGCAATGTACTCAGCTTCTGTTGTCGATAGAGCAACCACTTGTTGCTTCTTCGATGACCAAGAAATACTCTAGAACCAAGATGGAACGCAAATCCAGAGGTGCTTTTCCTCCCCTCCGTATCACCTGCCAATCACTATCTGTATATCCAACAAGCTCGACTTTGCTAGCGGAAGAGTAAAAAATACCATCACCCAGTGTACCTTTCACATATCGCAAGATACGCTTGCCAGCCTGCAAGTGAGATTGCCTCGAGAATCCATGAACCTGCTAATAGCCCAACTCCATAAGAATATCAGGCCTAGTAGAAGTTAAGTATCTCAGACTTCCTACTAGCCTCCAAAAGATGGTAGCATCAATTAGCTCACCAGACCCATCATTCTCTAATTTCAACCTTTCTTCAACTGGAGTCAGCATCGGCTTACATCCCTCCATCTTGAACTTTTTCAGCACATCACCAGCATACTTCTTCTGACACACAAAGATGCCATCATCTGTCTGAGCCACCTCAATGCCGAGGAAATAAGACATCAACCCCAAATCTGTCATCTCAAAATGACCAGTCATTGCACTCTTGAACTCTGCAATCATCTCAAGGTTATTGTCGGTAATGATCAGATCATCAACATATAGGCACACATAAGAATATCTCCATGGGAGTTGGATTTGATATACAAAGTGTGCTCATAAGGACATCTCTAGAACTCATGCTGGATAAAATACGTGTCAATGCGTGTATACCACGCCCTGGGTGCTTATTTCAACCCATATAAGCCCTTCTTCAGCTTGTAGACCTTACTTTCTTACCCCTTCTTTACATACCCCGTAGGTTGCTGTATGTAGACTTCCTCCCCTATTTCCCCATTCAAAAATACGGATTTCACATCCATCTGGAAGATTTTCCAGCAATTCTGTGCAGCAAGAGACACAATCAAGCGAACAGTGTCAAGTCTGGCAACAGGAGCAAACACCTCGAAATAATCGATCCCTGGCTTTTGCTTGTAACCTTTCGCAACCAGACGCGCTTTGTAGCATTCCACCTCACCATTCGGCTTGTATTTTGTCTTATACACCCATTTAACACCAATGGGCTGCTTTCCACCTAGCAAATTAGTAAGCTCCCATGTGTTATTCTTTTCAATCGCACCAATCTCCGCTTCCATTGCTTTCAACTAGCAATCATTACGAGCAGCATCTTCATATGTGATAGGATCACAATTTGCAAACAATGCAAAGTTCACCAACTCTTCATCTGTTGGATCGTCGTCACTATTAAGTACACAATCCTGCAAACGAGCTGGTAACACCCGTTCATGTTGTGGATGACAAGAAGATTCTACTGGATGTGGGTTCACCGGGGACGGTGGAGCCACTAGGGTCGGAACCGGATCATCTCTAGGATGACCATCAATCTCATCCAGGTTAACATCAATGTTTGAAGAGCTCCCCTTACCGCAAGACCAATCCTACATCCCTGCTCATCGAAGGTAACGTCCCTGCTGACAATCACCTTTTCGGTCACTGGATTATAAGTTTATAACCCTTCGTTACCTGACTGTAGCCAATGAAGATGCACTTCTCTACCTTATCATCAGCTTCTTTCTCAAACATCAGGTACATGAGCATAAGCAATACACCCAAACACTCATAAGTGTTCATGTTGGGTTTGAGTCGAGTCCAAGCTTCCTGAGGAGTCTTTCCGAGAACACTACTGGTGGGACATCTATTCAACAGATAGAACGCACACGCAACTGCATCACCCCAAAAAACTTGGGCAGTTTCTTCAAGTGTAACATACACCTGACCATGTCCATGACTATTCTATTCTTCCTCTCTGCTACACCATTCTGCTGAGGAGTATATCTCGCTGTCAACTGATGATGATGCCAAGTTTTTGCAAGAAACCATCACAACAACATATTATGTCCCCCGATCTATTCTCAGAGTCTTGATAGACCTTTCACTCTGATTCTCCACCAATGCCTTAAATCTCTTGAAGGCATCACAAGCATCTGACTTCTGCTGCAAGAAATACACCTAAGCCTTCCTGCTAAAGTCATCGATAAAGGTAAGAAAATACCTATATCCCCCATTCGATGGAGTCTCCCGGAGCATAGGTTTGAGTGCACTAGCTCCAAGGCCAACTGGCTCTCCCTGTCTTCTTTGTAGAAATGGGTCTCTGTGCTTCTTTCCCAACACATGTCTCGCATACCCTATCAGGAGGATCAATGACAGGTAATCCTGAAACCATCTTCCTTGAAGAAGTAGCTTCAAACTCCCGAAGTTCACATGGCCAAACCGCATATGCCATAACCAACTCCCATCTCCGATTACAGAACTAAAGCATGGAAAATGTCACTGTTAATAGCAGCGGAAACAAACGATTTGATGACATATTTACCTTTGCTATCAGACCCTTCTGTTCGTCGTTGATGGTGCAGACAATAGTACCTCTGAGATGGTATTCTTGGATCTGTCCTTTAGAGAGATGGAGATTTTACCCTTCCCCATCACTGGCACCTTTGAGTTGTTCCCAAACTTCACTTCCGAGTAAAAGTCTCATCCAATTCTGAGAACATCTCCTTCCTACCACCATGTGGTTGCTGCAGCCTGTATCCAAAAGCCATTGTACTTGGCATCATCCACCGCTACATTACACGCTAGCAAATGTTTCTGAATAGTCTCCATCCTCTGCAACATTTTCCTGGAAATTTCTCCCATTGGATTTGCACTCATTCTTGTAGTGACCATATCTTTTGCATCTAAAACACTGAATCTGAGATTTACTCTTCTGATTAGTGTTATTGCCTTCTCCGCCTTTCCCCTGGCTAGATCTAGAAGCACCTCCCCTCCAATTTTGTGAGTTTTGACCTTTTTGGTTTGCCTCAGAATTCTTCCGGGTCTCATCTTTGTCTTTCTTAGACTCAGCTGGATCTGCAAAGCTTCCTCCACCTCAGTCACAGACTTTTCATCCAGACGTTGTTCATGGGCTTGGAGCGAGCCCATCAACTCATCCAACGTCATCTCCTCGAGATCTTTGGACTCCTCGATGGCAGTCACCTTGTACTCAACTTCTCGGTCAGTGTTTGGAGAATCTTCTCCATGATCTGAACATCTGAAATTGTCTAACCATTGGACTTCATCTGATTAACAAGTGCCAATGTCCGTGAGAAGTAATCTGCCACCTTCTCCGTTTTCTTCATTTGGAGAAGCTCCAACTGCCTCCGCATGGTCTGCAAGCGGACTTTCTTCAACTTTTCTACTCCTTTGTATGTGTTCATCTAAACATCCCACGCCCGTTTTGCTGATGTTTGTGTGTGCGATTTTCTTAAAATCATCGAATCCAGCGACTGGTTAATGAAAAATCTCGCCTTCAGATCCTTCCTGGTTGTTGCAGCATCTGCTCGGCCCAACAATACCCTCAGAAACAACAGTCCACAGCTCCTGGTATTCAAACATAGTTGCATCTGGACCCTCCAATACTCAAAATTGGTTTTTCCATCAAACTTTGGTATTTGTGGTTGTGTTGTGTTATTATTATTATTGTTAAGGGTGGCCATTGTAATTTGCCAAAGCATAATATAATAAAACACAAAAAAAGACACATGAACAAATATATCAGCAAAACAAAATCACCAAACTTTAAACACACCAAACCTCAGAGTCACGACTGCTCTCTCGTTCAACTTCGCAAACGTGAACTTGGATCACTTCGATGCACTGTTAAACTCGTCGGATCTGGGCAATAGACACCTGGGTTTTGATCATGAACGTTGTTGACGGTGATTTTTGGTGATCACCAAGTCAATTTCGTTTTGAATTACTGCAGTTTATATTTGAGTATGGTCAAAGATTGTAAAGAAATAACAGGTGATTTACGTGGTAAAACTCCAAAAGATCGGAGAAACATCCACGGGATCGTTGCCTCTAGCAACAAAGCCAAATCCACTATGAATCACGATTACAAGATGAAGAATGATAAAGAATGATTACAAGCTTTTCAATACGACCTCTCTCTCTCCTGTTCTACTTCTCGTGTACCCTGTTTGAATAGAGGGGGTATTTATACATGTTGCTTCTAGGGTTTTAAGATGACCGCTAGGTTTAGTGTTGTGGCCCCCAAGTCTCAACCGGTTTCCTAGTCCTATTTAGATTGTGCTTCCCTTTTTCGGCTGTATCCAATTCTGAATGGGATTCTTTCTCCTTTATTTACGGGAGAACTGCTTGTTTCCTTTTTTACCTCTTATGGTCCACATCGTTGCTTATCGTGGACCTGCTGGCTGCTGATTGCAAGTGTTGGCGACTGTTTTATTGTTTCCCGAGTGAGTATGCCCGAGTGTGCCCGAGTGTGCCCGAGTATGCCCGAATCCGATCCGCTGCTCAAGCTGATCGTCTTTGTTTTGGTCGGACTACGTATCCTCTTTTCCGAATAAGTTATCGTGAAGGTTCCTACTCCATAAGTTGACTTATCTTGACCTCTGCTGACCTGGCCTTCCATGGTGACGTGTCTATCACGACTATTTTACCTATAACAATACCCCCTTAAATATTTGAGCCGATCACGCTTAGTCAAGCCCTCTCGGGTCTAATATTTAACTTCAATATTTCTATATGGTTTCCTCACTTGTCGTTTCCTGCATTAAAGTATCCTCGTTTGGATCAGAGCTTTAAATGACGCGTCTTAATTGCGACCGCACACGTTTGATTTATCAATCATTTCAAATCTTTATGATGGCGATGCTTCTGCTCTTCGCGGCGCCTGACGTTCCCTTGCTGCCACTTGTCCCTATTTGTTTGGCTGTGGTACGGTGTATTTATGGGATGTGACCTTTCTGCTCGTCTGCGCTCAACCTACGTCATCAGTCCTAACCCCTCTTTTTTCCCCGCTTTTTCTGCAACCTCTCCTAGGGTTTTGGTATTTTGAAATCGAGACGTCGCCTATATATTATGGTTTTGATTTCTTCTCTTTCACCTTTTTCTTCCATTTTTCGCTTTTATCTTCTCTTCCAGTATCTTTGCGTGCTCTTCGAAGGAGGTTTTATCTGTGCCTTTTGATCCTCTGTTTTCCGTTTGGTTTACTAGCCCGTTTTTTCTAACCCTGCCATCCTTGAGTTTACCTGCTTCAACCCCCAGATTTTCCTCGGAGGCCTTTTCTTCTGCGATCTGCGTCGTCTTCATTCTTTACTTCATCAAGGTTAGTCTTTATGGATTCCGGAGCTAGATATCGTCTTTTTACTGTTGGTATGATTGCTATTGAGCGAAATGATGCTTTCACTGCGTCGGTTGTTCACAGGTTATTAGACGAGCCCCGTTTCGATCAGTCGCGCTATACCGACGTTGATATTTCTGGACTTTTTCGGAAAGGCCTGCAACTTCTGAGGTTCCTCCTGCTTCAGAGATCCCTTCTGCTCTGCCAGTTCATCACCACCTTACTCATACCAACCTGAAGCTTGGTCGGATTCTTCTGCTTGTACTGATATTCGCCTGAGCAGAAGACCAGGAAAGAGGATGACCACTCGCAAAGTTTACAAAGACTCGCATTCTCGGGAAAGCCGAGTGGCCCCAAAGGATTATTGAAGATGATATTGAAGAGGAGCACAGGGCCGCTCGCATTCCCTTCTCCCCCGAGCGTATTTGCGTCTATGATGTTGAGCCGAACGTGGTCGGCCCTGACGAGATAATGCGATATATGCGGCGGTTCGATCTGGACAGCAATGAGATTTCGCTGATTCCAGCCGAAGGTCGGGCTGCATGGAACCCACCCCCTGGCCACGTAGCAATTTACGGGTCCATGCTCACCTGCGGCGTCACTCTTCCTCTTCAGCCTTTCATTACTTGGTTCTTGGCTGAAGCCCGACTCGCTCCGGCACAGCTGACGCCGAACAGTTATCGCATCCTGATGTGCATGTGGCACATGTGGCATAGAATGAAGCGGCCACCTCCCACCCCTCGCGAGGTTCGCCATTTTTATTCGCTGAGGCCAGTGGGGAAGACCGGGATTTATTTTCTCCAGTCGAACCAGCCCGAGTTCTGGATTCCAAAAACGTCGTGGTCAAGGGTAGTGTCGAACCGACTACTGACGAAAAGATGAAAGGGTTCGTTTGGGGCTTCCCGACCTCAAACAAGTTTTGGAAGAACAGCTGGTTCTTCGTGGGCAAAGACTGGGGCCAGTCAATCAGTTTCGACTTGGACGGCACTCAGATGACTTGCCGGGTTCCTCGGTACTTCTGCACGCCGCAGTGGAACCATCTGACTTCAGCTTTTACTGATGAGGAGCTGAAGACTTTGGCTCGGGCAACAGTCCGCCCCTAGAGAAAAGGGGGAAACCCTATCTCTACAGAGAGGGGAAAATGATTAAGGCCCATCTCTTCCCTCAGATTTCTGCGTGCCGCAGACGCCGTGAGTTTACTTCTTGTATGCATTTTTTATTTGCAATCTGACTCCCAAGTTTGTTTGCTAACTCGGACTCCTCTTTCCCTTTTTTTTTTTATAAGTGTTTGATGTAGATATAGTCAGTGATGGTCTGGCGCGCCGGATGAAAGGCATCGTAGAGGCGAGTCGAAAGGCAGTCCTTCGCCAGCGAGATGCTGGGATAGCCCCTCCCGACGAATCTGATGAGGGTACTCCCGAGAACCTTCCCGAGGGAGATGATGAAGAGGAGTACCCGATTATGTGCCCAGGAGGCTCATGATCAAGAACCGACCGTGTGTTCGGCGGGAGCCGAGGGCGCCTCGGGGAACTTTGGAGTAAGTAGGACCTCTGCTGGTTCGGGCAATCCCGTAGGTCCTTCCTCCAAGGGGAAAGAGAAAATAGGGGATCTCCCTGAGCCCGAGCAGGCGAATCTCCCCAGCGATCTGGTTCTCCCCACTCTGCTGCTGATATGCCAAACGTCCCTTTTGAAGCAGTTGGGGGGCCTTCAGGCGTAGCTCCGGAGTTTCCGACTTCAGTTGAACCGAATCGTTATTCCTCGAGATTCCTGCCTCTGCTGATCCGATTTCTACTCCTGGGGACAGCAACACTGAAGCTGGGCAGACTGGGAAAAGGAAAGCTTCGTTTTCTCTTCTGGTCGCCCTTTCCCAAAGATTCCCCGAGTAGTCGCGTATGTTAATTCCTCTTCGGAGGACGAGGGGGAGGGTGATCGCGTGACCCTCCGCGGGAGCAGGTCAGAGAGAGTGCTGTGGCTCAACCGACCTTCCTCGGGCGGCCCCATCTGCCGAGCTCCCCGAAGGCGATGTGGGTGATATGGGCTCCTCTCCCCAAATCGATGATCCCACCCCCGAGACCATTTTCAGGGCCATGGCTTCAGGCCGAGCCTATATTGGGGAGGATCACTGGAGTCACTTCAGGACCGGGACTGTGTCTGACCGACTCCGCAATTTTTTTAACAGCTTCCTACGTGAGTGACACTTTCGCTCATATGCGTCATTTCGCATTCTTCCTTTTCTTATTTCTATTTGTTGTTGATTTGTTGTTTGCTTGTTGCAGATGGTGGCCGAGATGTCTGGGGCTTGCCAAGCTGGCGAAGCCCAAGCGGAGAAAATAAGAAGGCTAGAAGCCCAATTGAAGGAGAGCGAAGATCATTGCTCTCGGGCTGAGTTAGCTCGTCAGGAGGAGGCCAAGTCGAGTGAGATGCTCCTAAATCAGTGCTTAGCACGGCAAATGGAAGCCGAGCAACGGCATCTTCTGCTGCGGAGGAGGTCAGGACTCTGCAGGATCAACTGTCATCCACCCGGGAAGCCTTGCTTCGAGCCGAACAGAACGCCGAAGACGCCAAGTCTGCTTATGAACGCCGAATCGACGACTTGGAGTGTCAACCCTGACGGCCAAGGAACTGTCGAAGGGAGCTAGGCTGGAAATGGAGCTACAAAGCGTTGACCGTTTTAAGAGATCTCCTGCCTATGATGCTCTGCTTCTTCGGGAGTTCCAGAGGGGAATGGTCTCAGCCGGTGAATTTTTTAAGCAAAAGAATAGGGCGACTGATCGGGCCCGGGCCAACTGGAGCCTCTCAATTAGGAAGCATGTGGACACATCCTTGGAGTCTCTTCGGATCCAGATGAAGGAGTGGCGGGCGTATTGTAGAAGTAAAGGAAAAACGCCACATCCCATGCACCTTGAGGTTCCAACCGCCGAGTCGTTCTCTACTTTTTACGCCAGTGAAAGGGCGGGGTTCAACAATGAGGTACCCGACTTGGGGCCCGTTCCTGGCACCGACTACAGTCACTGGATGGATGACGAAGAAGATGTGATCGTGTGGCCTTCGGACGACAGTCTTCTGAGCGAGTACGTGATGGAGCCTGACCCTGACATTGGCAGAAGCAGCTCACCACCCCCGGCGCCTTCCTTTTGATTTTCAAGCCTTTTTGTAACAAGCCTTTTTGTAACCATACTTGTATATCTTTCATATATATATCATCACATTGTACTTGTATATCCTTCATATATATATCATACATTGTATCTTTCATCTTTGAATTTATGGATCCCTCGGGCATCTTTAGCTATGCTTTGATCGAGTGCCTTGTGACTGGCCATTAATTTCAGCCGAGTATCTTATGTAACTGGCTTTTTACCCGGTCAGACCAAGTTTCTTATTTAACCGTTTAACTAATTTTTGCCGAGTATCTTATGTAACTGGCTTATCAATTTAGACCGAGTATCTTATTTAACTGGTAACTAATTTTTTGCCGAGTATCTTATGTAACTGGCTTATCAATTTAGACCGAGTATCTTATTTAACTGGTAACTAATTTTTTGCCGAGTATCTTATGTAACTGGCTTACACCCTTTGATTTTTGGGGTTGTTTAACCTCCACGTTACGTCGGGGCTCGCCGCGACCATACGTTGAGGTCCTTGCACAAGTCACCTAGGACGTCTCCTGGTTTTATCTGCGCAAGGGTTCGTCGAATCGTTGGGGTAATTTGTACCGGCCAACACGACTGCGCATCTCACTAGTCTTTCTAGCGGCGCTCCGAGCATTTTCCCAGTTATCCTGGTGCCTCGGTTTTGCCTTTTTGCTAAGGGACGCGTTTGCATCGCCTTAACTAGGCGGGCATGCTACTACAGCTTTTCCGCCCTTCGAGCACCACTCGTCCGCTCTTTCGCGGCCTTATAGCGCTCGACTTTTTCGGCGTTTATTCGGTCGCCTTGAGTGGCCGCCATTGAAATATTGCTCATGGATTTTATTGATTCCGCCACATCGTATTAGCAACTGAACTTTATTAGATGATCATGAACATGAAATTAATAAAAATCTGAAATTTCAACGCAGAAACTAAAAACTGAGCTAAAGCAGAATAAATAAACTGTAGAACCATAACCGGATTCTTTTAGGGATAGAAGATCTTCAGATATTGTGCGTTGCATGGTCGGGGTACCAGGCTACCTTCTGGTCGGGCTATCATGTAGGCCCCGTGCCCTACGATTCTCTTGATGATATATGGCCCTTCCCATTTGTCGGCGAGGGATCCTGATGATTTATCCTTGGTATTTGGGATACTCTCCTCAGCACTAGATCCCCGAGTTGGAATCTCCGCTCCCGAACATGAGAGTTGTAGTACCTAGCGGCCCTTTGCTGGTATGCGGAATTTCTTACTTGTGCTCTCTCTCTCTTCAAGCTCGTCTAGGTTCTGCTGCAGCATGTCTATATTGTGCTCGGGACTGTATAACTGGACCCTGGGGGATGTAAAAGTAGTTTCTGCTGGGATAACAGCTTCTGTCCCGAATGCCAGCGCGAAAGGAGTTTCCCCTGTGGAAGACCTCACAGTTGTTCGGTATGCCCATAGCACCTCAGGCAGTTTGTCTGCCCAGCCACCTTTCTTTGCCTCTAGCTTTGCTTTCAATGTGTGCTTGATCACTTTATTCACGGCCTCCGTTTGGCCATTGGTTTGAGGATGAGCAGGCGATGCATAGTAGTTTGCGATCTTGAACTCTTCACACATTTCTCTGAACTTCTTATTATCGAATTGAGTCCCATTGTCTGTTATGATGATGCTCGGGATCCCAAATCGATATATTATATTCTTTTTAACGAAGCTGGTGGTGTTTGCCTCGGTGATGTGTACAAGTGCTTCTGCCTCTGCCCATTTGGTAAAATAATCCACTGCCACAATAGCATGCTTTGCTCCTCCCTTCGTTCCTGTGGGCATTGGTCCTATCAGGTCGAGTCCCCACATGGCAAAGGGCCAAGGCGAGGTTAAGCTTCTGAGCAACTCTGGGGGTCGCCGAATGTCATTTGCTACTCTTTGGCATGTTTCGCAACTCTCTGCGAATTGCTGCGCTTCCGCGAACAGAGTCGGCCAGTAGAATCCTTGCCGGAGTATCTTGTGTGCTAAGCTTTTACCCCCAGTGTGGTTCCCACATACTCCACTGTGGATACTTCTCAGGATCTCTCCAGTCTTTTCACCGGAAATGCATCTCTGCAGCACTTTGAGAATCCTCTCCTATATAATTCTCCTCTCAGAATCGTGTACCGGGCTGACCTGTATCTGATGCGTTTAGCTTCCACAGCATCCTCCGGTAGTATGTTCTCCTCCAAGTACTTTCTGAGTTGGTATGTCCAGTCGCCCGGGCTAGGTCGGATCTCTGCTATTATGATTTCCTCGGGTTCCGCTGTACTTGGTTTAGTCAGGTGTGCCACTGGTATTGCTTTGGATCTGATGCTTGTGGTGGCTGAAGCTAGTTTGGACAAAGCATCTGCTTTTTCGTTCTCTTCCCGAGGGATCTGAGAGATTCTGTATGCTTTGAACTTTTTAAGTAGTTTTTTTGCAATGTCCAAATAAGCTATCATGTGCTCTTCCCTGGCCTGGTATTCATCCAGTACCTGATGGACCACTACCTGTGAATCACTGTAAACTTCCAGCTCATCTGCCCCTAATGCTATGCAGACCCTCAGACCGGCCAGCAAGGCTTCATATTCTGCTTGATTGTTGGTTGCCTTGAAATCGAACCTCATGGCACATTCTACAGTATCCCCCTCGGGGGTCGTTATGACTATTCCTGCCCCGCTGCCATGTGTTCGATGACCCATCTACATGTAATTTCCATTGGAATTTAGTAGTCTGTTCATCTTCCATTGCCCTCCTTACCTCGGCGTCTGGCTCGGTGAATTCTGCTATAAAGTCGGATACCGCCTGCCCTTTGATGGCCGCTTTTGGTGTGTATCTGATATCATATTCGCTGAGCTCTACCGCCCATTTGGTCAGCCTTCCTGACACCTCTGGCTTTTGAAGAATGAGTTTCAGCGGGCAGTCTGTATATACCTCTATTGTATGTGCTTGGAAATATGGCCTCAGCTTCCTGGCCGATGTGATCAGAGCTAACGCTATTTTTTCTGCCGGCGAGTATCTGGTTTCCGCCGCTAACAACGCTTTGCTTGTATAGTACACTGGCTTTTGTATTCCTTCCTCCAGTCGGATCAACACCGAACTCGTCGCCACTTCGGTGACCGAGAGGTATAAGTATAATGTTTCTCCCACCACCGGTTTTGAAAGGATTGGTGCTCTCCCCAGATACTCTTTTAATTTTTGAAAGGCTTCTTCACACTCTGTACTCCATTCGAGCCCTTTCCCCTTTTTTATTGCTTTAAAGAATGGGGCG
This sequence comes from Acer saccharum, assembly GCA_030490815.1. NCBI lineage: Eukaryota > Viridiplantae > Streptophyta > Magnoliopsida > Sapindales > Sapindaceae > Acer > Acer saccharum. The sequence continues at coordinate 20,796,698 of CM059873.1, forward strand.
CATTTGTCTGTTGACTTGGCTATAAACCGGTTGAGTGACGCAGGCATCCCGTTAGCCTCTGCACATCTTTTAGTGTCCTGGGTGAAGCCATTCCTTCTAATGCTTTGATCTTCTCAGGATTTACTTCGATTCCCCTCTGGTGCACCTGAAAACCTAGAAACCTTCCCGAAGGTACCCCGAACACACACTTGCTTGGGTTGAGCTTCATCTGATACTTTCTCAGGACGTCAAAGGTTTCCTTCAAATCCTCCGTGTGTTTTTCTGCAGTGGTGCTCTTAGTCAATATCATCCACATAAACCTCCATATTTTTCCCAATCTGCCGAGCAAACATCCTGTTTACCAGCCTCTGGTATGTTGCCCCGGCGTTTTTCAATCCGAATGGCATCACTTTGTAGCAATATAAGCCCTGGTCCGTGGTAAACGACGTCTTTTCCTCATCTGCCTTATTCATCCGGATCTGATTGTATCCCGAGTAGGCGTCCATGAAGCTCAACAATTCATGTCCTGCTGTCGCATCTACCAACTGGTCGATCCTCGGTAGTGGGAAACTATCTTTTGGGCAAGCTTTGTTCAAGTCTGTAAAGTCTACACACATCCTCCATTGCTTGTTCTTTTTCTTGACCAACACCACATTGGCTACCCACTCCGGATACTTGACTTCCCTTATCGACCCCCGGAAAAGCTTTTCCACTTCCTTCTTGATTGCGACGCTTCTTTCTGGATTGAATAGTCTTCTTTTCTGTACCACGGGTCGGAACTCGGGGTTAGTGGAAAGATGATGTGAAATCACCTTCGGGTCTACCCCCAGCATATCTTCATGACTCCAAGCGAAAACATCCTTGTAGTTTCTTAGCAGCGCAATAAGTACGGTTTTGACATGTACGCTCAAACTTGCCCCTACCTTCACTGTCCTACCCGGATCTTCCGGGTCTAGTGCCACCTCTTGAGTCTCGTCTTCCCTATCCTCCGGTCCTTCTCTGGGATCCAACTCAAAATCTTTCGGCACTTCTGCCTGTTCTTCAGGTTCTCTATCCTTTTGCTGGACCGTTACCATGTATACCTGGCGTACCTCCCTATCTTTATACTGATAAGTTTGCTCTTCGGGCCATCTCTTGTGACCCTTTGACCACTCCCACACCATATTCGGTCGGGAATTTCATCATGAGGGCATAAGTTGCTGTCACCGCCTTGGCTTTATTCAAAAATGGTCGGCCCAGTAAAGCATTATACGGCCAGTTTTCCGTATCTACCACCACAAAGTCGAGCAGCACTGTTTTCTGGCAAGGGGCTTTTCCGATCTTCACGGTAGCTTAACCGTGCCGAGTGACCTTACTTCGACCCCTCCAAATCCTCTAAGGGGTGTGGGAAAAGGCTGTAGGTCTTTCCTGTCTAGCCTCAGCTGGTCATATACTTCTGCACTAAGAATGTCTGCCGAACTCCCATTGTCGATCAGAATTCGATGAACTTCTCTATGGCCGATCCGAGCGCTGACCACTAGCGCGTCATTTGGCCTAACATCCACTCCGTGTGAGTCGGCCTCTGTGAACACGATCGGGTCCCAGCCCTCCTTGATTCTTTTCGGGTCGGGCTCAATAGAATTGACGTCCAGGTCTCTCCGTGCCTCCATGGCCTCCCGAATCTCCTGGGTTCTTTCCCTGTTACTCTTGCCCGTTGCTGGACCTCCGAAGATGGTGTTGATTGCCCTTCATCCTCGGCTTTCTTGGGACTAAGTTTTCTTGCCCGTCCGTCCTGTCGGCTATCTTTCTGTCCATCTGCCCTGTCCGTCTTTTTGAAAACAATGTCCTTCAAATGCCCTTCCCTAATGAGAGTCTCGATGTGGTCCCTTAGCTGGAAACACTTGGATGTCTCGTGCCCATTCTCTTTGTGGAAACGGCAATATTTGGTGGTGTCCCTCCGAGCATATGTCGATTGCTTAGGTGGTTCTTTGGACATGTTCTTCTCTTCTAGGATTGCCAGGACTTCTTCTTGATCTTTCTTCAACGGGGTATAATTTGTGTATCGGCCCTGGAACCTCTGCCGTGGTTGATCGGTTTTTGGGTCGTATGCTCGTCGTCCATCCCGACCATCCCGTGCTTTATTCTTCTGCTTGTCACCTTTGGTATCGGGCATCTTGGTCTGGTCCTTGGTTTTGGACCCCTCTGGGCGACCGCCATGTACGAAGTAACCTCCTGTGGCAATTTCCTCTTCTTCGGCCAAGGCGTAACCCCCTGCCATGTCCATCATATCGGCATAGCTGGTTAGTCGGGCTCTTCTGAGGTCAAAGGACAATTGGCCATTCTGAAGGTTGTTAATGAACGCGGCAATTATTGCTTCGTCGTTTGCACTTCCGATCTCGGACACTTCCTGACCGAACCTCCCAGATATTTCTTCAGCGACTCGTCTTTTCCCTGTTTGAGTTGGGATAAATGAGCCACTGACTTTTTCCTGTGTACATTCCCGAGGAACTGCCTTGAGAAAGCCTTGCTCAGTTCGCCGAAGCTACTTATGCTTGCTGCTGGCAATCTTCCAAACCACCGGGAGCCTAGATCCCCAAGAGTTTGAGGAAAATTCAAACATAGTAGTGCATCATTATGGACATATTGCGCCATAGCGCTCCTATACCTCCGGACGTGTTCTTTTGGGTCGGTGTCCTTCTTGAACAGCTCGATGTGGGGCATTCTGAATCTTTCTGGGAAAGGCATCCTCAAACCCCATTGGTAAAAGGGCTTCCGGATTCATCATCTGACAGCTCATTACGCCCATACCGCCTGACCAAAGCATCCATTTGCCGACGATTATTTTGAACTTCCCGGGTGAGGCTCTGTATAAGTATGTCTCTGTCCCCTTCAGGCTCTCCTAACGCATTGAAGTTCTGGCTTATGGTCAGTTTTTGGCCCCTCTCCTCGGGATTCAACTCTCTATGATCTCGGTTTAGGCCATGCAGTCGGACTGTGCCCCTTTGGCGCTTGCGATGATGGTTCTGCTCACTTTCTTCCGAGGATGACCGGTCTCTCCGGTGGCCACGCCTCCTGGGGCGGTCTCGATCTCCGGCTACCCGATCTTGATCGTACTCTTTGTCGGAATCATTCCCCTCTCTGTGCTCCCTACTTCTCCTGGCCACTCTTTCAGATAGCATCTCTGGTCTGCCTGTAGGATCTTGTCTCGCCTTTGGGGGTGCATCAGGGGTTGGTATCACCACTGCGGAACGCAGCCTTGCTGTCTGCTGGCTTGGGGCGGACAGTTCATGAGGTGACATCAAACCTTCCGTAACAGAAAGATCAATTCCCTGCCTTGCTGCGTCTGATATGAGTTGTTGTAGAGAAGCACGGAGTCGTTGCGCGATTTCTTCATTAGCTGTAGGTAAACGTTGAATACCAGCCAGGGCAGCTGACTGGTCTGCCGTCGTCAAAGTTGCATCCGCCGTATTGAGCGCGGTGTCATCTTCCAATTCGTTACTTGGCATGCCCTGACTGTACCTGGAATCGCTACCATCTCCGTCGCCAGCCATTGTTGTCACAAATTTTTGGGTCCCCTCCTTCTAGCGCCAATTGTTGACGGTGATTTTTGGTGATCACCAAGTCAATGATTCGTTTTTGAATTACTGCAGTTTATATTGAGTATGGTCAAAGATTGTAAAGAAATAACAGGTGATTTACGTGGTAAAACTCCAAAAGATCGGAGAAACATCCACGGGATCGTTGCCTCTAGCAACAAAGCCAAATCCACTATGAATCACGATTACAAGATGAAGAATGATAAAGAATGATTACAAGCTTTTCAATACGACCTCTCTCTCTCCTGTTCTACTTCTCGCGTACCCCTGTTTATGAATAGAGGGGTATTTATACATGTTGCTTCTAGGGTTTTAAGATGACCGCTAGGGTTTAGTGTTGTGGCCCCCAAGTCTCAACGGTTTCCTAGTCCTATTTAGATTGTGCTTCCCTTTTTCGGCTGTATCCAATTCTGAATGGGATTCTTTCTCCTTTATTCACGGGAGAACTGCTTGTTTCCTTTTTTACCTCTTATGGTCCACATCGTTGCTTATCGTGGACCTGCTGGCTGCTGATTGCAAGTGTTGGCGACTGTTTTATTGTTTCCCGAGTGAGTATGCCCGAGTGTGCCCGAGTGTGCCCGAGTGTGCCCGAGTATGCCCGAATCCGATCGCTGCTCAAGCTGATCGTCTTTGTTTGTGGTCGGACTACTTATCCTCTTTTCCGAATAAGTTATCGTGAAGGTTCCTACTCCATAAGTTGACTTATCTTGACCTCTGCTGACCTGGCCTTCCATGGTGATGACGTGTCTATCACGACTATTTTTACCTATAACAAACGTCTTCTTAAAGTTCTGGTGGTGGTGGTGACAGTCAACTCGCCGGCGATTATGGTGGCAGTGAACGGCAAGGTGAGTCAACTCGTCACTCCTTCGTGGGCTAATTCGAACAGCAAGACGTCCTCCTTTGGCTTCGAGCTTTTGGAAGGTCTTGCTGGTCGGCACCGTCTGCACCTTCTGGTGTGGGTGGTGTTGTCTCACTTTTCGGCGACGCGTGGGTTGCGTGGAGGTCTATCCGGCATCGCTGACTGCTGCTCCGAACTCCTGAATCCTCAACTCCTGGATTCCCTTACCACTCCTGGATTCTAAACTCCTGAATCCTACCCTACTGCCCTCCAAGCCTCGAACTCGGGCTTTGATACCAAATGTAAAATCTCACACACACACAAAAGAATTTACTGAAGAACTGTTTATTGAATTGATGATTAACAATGAACTAAGGCCAACTATTTATAGTAGCTGGGATGAGGTAACATGATAACATCAAACCTCTAACAGATAATAACAATCAAATAAAAACTATGTTAATCCTAACTATTTGATAATCATAACAAATGATAAATAGGAATTATCTAAAGGATAAATCCAACCTAATATCTAAAGATAATAAAGATAATATCTTGGTTTAATCCTACACTCCATTAAACAATCATTTGTTTTTTTTTTTTTTTTCTTTTTTTTTTCTTCTTCATCTCTTTGATATTTTTCTTTGTTTTTTATGCATTATTTATTCTCTCTTCCACACTCTCATTTTTTTTTTTCTAACAATCTTGGGACCACATTTACAAGAACTCTCTCTCCATACAAGATAAAAATGTTTATTCTTTTCTGTTTACTTGTATATTATTTTATTAATGAAATTCATCATCCTTCCAAGGTTGTTTAAAAAAATTTATAACTAGTATTTAGTTCAACCTGCCCCTATTAATAACTACAAAAAATATTTGCATACTGGTGTAGAAATTAGTTTTATGGCCAACAATTAATATCAAAATTCAACACTTTTAACGTTATCTTAAAGAGTAATACTACATTGTCTAAATTTGGTATCTAAATCTAGTGCTTAAATGATGTGGCATCACTAAAATCCAATCATTTCAATCATGCAATTCTAATACAAAAAAATCAATGAAACCACATCATTTGGGCACCAATTTATATCCAAATTTAGACAAAGTAACATTTATTGTATCTTAAATGTCTTACTTTCGATATATCAACCCTTGTTTGAAACATGAGGAAATTAGATCAAGCACGTTTAAAGCAAAGTGAATCAAAATGAATTGTGTAATCTTTTTTTTTTTTTTTAATTAATCAATCTAAATCTAAAACAATAATTGATATTGCTTGTTGTTTTATTTTGGGGATCGTTTAAACCTCATCTTTAATTTGTATTTTTCATGTTTATTTACATGTATATATATATATATATATATATATATTTGAAAGTATGTTTATTTACATATTATTGATCTGTTTATTAATCATTATTATTTTCTAGAGAGAATTGTACAACCTCCGACTTTTCTGGTTTATTCAATCAGCAAAAACAATCAATTGATTGATAGTTGACTGTTAATATATTAAATGGTTAATATTAAAACTTCCCTGACCTTTAAACTATTATTGGATGTGTGGAGAAAGATGTGTTTATTCAGTAACAACCCCTAAAATCTAACGACATTAATGGTTCTGTTAGCTTGACTTGCGTTGACCCTACGCAATGACTATAATGCCCTTATCGGTTTTAAAAAAGTCAATTATATTTTCAAAATCTAACTTTAATATTTTAGATTATTTTAATTATATTTAAACTAATTGATATTTTACCTTTTCTGATCAAATTTGTTTTTAATTAGATTTAAACTAATTGATTTATTACCTTTTCTAATCAGATTTGTTTTAAGAGGAAATAGGGGTATATAGCACTTTTTAAATTTTGAATTGTACAACTATCAAACTTTAATAACTCTTGTTTTAATAGCACCAAAATGGAATTTGGACAAATAGCTAAACTTAAGATAATTCACCTTAACTAAAGTCTTTATGTTGTTGTATGCTCCTATCTCTTTTGTTAACTCTATGTATCGAACAACAACAACAACAAAAGTGCCTCCGGAAAGAAAGGAACAAAATTGACCCAACTGATAAGCTAAAACACAAAATCATAGAAAATAAATAAATAAATAAACCCACTCACAGCCAATGTTTGCCCATACCCAAATTTGGCAGCGCCCAGAATACACTTCTGAATAACTGCATGAAAAGAAATGAAGGGTTTTATTATTTATTTGGGTGAAGCAACAAAAAGTTGGAAAATGAAGGGTTTATTATTGGGTGGCTCTATTGCCACCCAAAAAAATCTTTCTACACTCATATTTTAATGAAACTTTTTTATTTCTAAAATACCCTTGCATTTAATTACTTAAATATTGTATAATTGAAAATATAAATTTACTTCCTACAACTATAAGTTGAACACTCAATTATCATAAACCCTAATAATATACAAAATTAAAACCAACATTAATAAGAAATATAATTTTCACATGGTTGAATGTGTTTTCTTTCTTGTGTATTCATGGAGGGAAAGGTATGATCAATTAGTCAAGGAAATGCAATAACTATATGATTTTGCTGATTTTGCTGCTGTCTTACTGCCTATTTTGATGGATTCTGGTTACCAAGGTGGGGACTTTGTTGGATGAATTTGAGCTGGTGAAATTCTCTGTTTACTCTGGTGGGGTTCCTTGCATTGTGTTGTAATTTGTTGGGTGAATCTTGAACTATGAATTAAAATAATTTATAAAAAAGAAGATGAAGAACATATTAGAATCTGGGTGCTTGTGTGCACAAATGTTGTTTGGATCCAAAAACCTTATGTGTTCGCAATTTCAATGAAATATGCAGTTGTGCTATTGTAGGCTTTCATGTAGTGAGATCAATTTCTTGTAAATATTCTTTAAAAAACACTTTTTTTAATCGTTTTCTTATTTTAACTTTTCTAATCTATTCCGTTCCAAAAATGAGAATTTTGTTTTTGAGATTAGGCCGTGACAACCACATTTGGCAATCTATGAAGAGCTTATTGATTTCAACATTCTATCAATTTGAGCCTACTTATGTTTCTCTTAGTTAGAAAAATGGATGTGAATCATATAATGAGAAAAATTGGTGCATTAAGAAAAAAATGGTTAAAGTCAACAATAATATTGAAAGGATAGTTTTGGTATTTTGAAGGATGTAAGGAGTAAAAATAAGGGTTCATTGCAATAACATACCCTGACGTTTTGCAATATAACAACTATATTGTACTTTTGCTAAATATTACAAAAACATACCCTTGACCAGTTTGACTTGGGTTAGATTTAATGGTGAATCAACGATGTGAAGGGCATGAATGTCTTTTTCCATTAAAAGTACACAAAAAATTTTTTTATTATAAAATAACAAATATTAAAAAATCTTCAAAAATATTAAAAATGAAAAAGAAAAAAAAGAAAAAAAAAAAAAAAAAAAAAAAGAAAAAAACGAAAAAAAAAAAAAAGGGAAAAAAAGAAAAGAAATGGAAAACAAGTGAAATCTCACTAGATTTCCTAAACCAGATCTCCAAATCTCCTCAATGTATATTTAAAAAATAAAATGGAGATCCATCAAATAAAAATCAATTATATATAAAATAAAATAAAAAATCATCACCATTACACCATATCCCCAAACAAACCCAGGAAAATCATCATCCATCACCACAAACCCAGAAAAGCATCACCATCAAAACCTAGAAAAATGAAAAATTCAACCATTGGCTCAATACAACCAACCATTCTCTCCTCTCTTTAGCACTCATGCAAACAGAACCTCCCAAACACTTGTACCATCCAAACACAACCAGAATTCAAAGAAAAAAATACCAAAATTCCAAACACTGCCATCACAAAAAAAAAAAAAAAGAAAAAAGAAAAAAATTGAAACACAAACTAAAATTTAAAAGCATATGACAAACACAAACCAAAATATGAATCTTTAAAAGTCAAACTCCAAACCCAAACCCACTCACTCACGCGACCACCGCCATCCCACCAGAAATTACTGGCACCGATCGACTCTCAATGAAGGAGATCAGTGCTCGATCTTGTAGGCGAATGGGAGAGAGAAGAGGGAACGAGAGAGAAGAGGGACCACATGATGATAGCTACTCACGATGTGGTGATTGAAGAAGACGATAGTCCTCTGAGCAGTCAAGCGACCATCTTTGCTGCGTCGTCTTTTGAACGGAAAGTTTCGAGATCCAAATTTGTTGGGTGTGGAAGCAGAAGATTTTCTAGTGATTTATTTGAGAGAATATCAACTTGTTTAATGTAGATCCATTTTGCTTGTGAGATGATGATCAGATCTGGTCTTTTACTTCAAAAATAAAAAATAAATCTGGTCTTAGGCTTTTAAGTGTTCATTATTGTTTCAGTGTGTTCTTTTCCTTTGAGATGAGAAAAAGATGGCGATGATAATTAATGGATGGAGAAGAAGAAGACATGATGATGATTGAAAAAAAATATATAGTGATTTTGGCAAAGATGAGAAGAGGAACAAGATTGCAATGATGATGTTAGATTTCAATTTTTTTTTAGTTAATTTCGATTGAGAGATTTGATTATATTGTTAACTTTCTTAATTTATTATTATTATTATCAATTGATTTTCATTTTTTTTTAATATTTATTGAAATATTATTATTATTTATTTTAATTGATAAAACATTAAAGGAAGGACCATATGGTTATTTTATCTATTAGTGATAGTCAGCTGTTAGTCAAAGGTATCTTCTTATAATAATGGAAAAGTTCAATATGACTGTGGTATTGTTAAACGTCAAGATAAGTTATTGCAATTAACTCTAAAAATAATAATTTAAACTTTTTAATATGGGTGAAGTAAGGTTTTTTTTAGTGGCAATAGGGCCACCCTTTATTATTTGGTTAAGTGAATTTTGAAACGAAAGTTATCTAAAGATTATTATTGCATATTTGCATGAAAGAAAGAAAAAATGGTGAAATAATAGCCATGAGCATTAATGGCCCCAAAGCCTCTAAGGACGGCATGTGGTACGTAGGGTTTTGTTTTGTTTAATAATTATAATATTTTTTTAAAAACTTTTTGTGGTCTTATATTTAAGTTTTTATATTGTTATCTGATTATTATTATCTGATGTTTTTTTTTAAAATTTTTTTAAATTTTTTTTTAATTTTTTAATTGTTGCTATTTGATTTCTTACAAAAAAAATATTTTTATTAAATATTAATTTTAAAAAATCACTTGTTTTTAAGATAAATTTAAAAAAATAATAGTTAAATTACATAATTTATTGACAATTTGAACATTTTAATTTGTAGTATATAACCAATCATTAGTTAGCTCTAACCATGATTAATAAGTTGAAATTTTAAAAAAGTTCATTTTAACTTTAAATTTCACTTGTGAAAGTTCTTATTGCAATTGATTTTTATTATCAAAAAGATAGAATACTATTTGAATATGGTACAGTACTTTGTAGACTAAAATATCAATTGCCTTATATCAAAGACTTCATATTGATGATGTAAATTAATTCTTGATTTTTTTTCATAACTTCCATACTTAAAAAATAATTAATTTAAAAAGTATACAAATTTATTGTTTTTGTCTTAAAGAATTGTAATAATTTTAATATATTTTTAGTAAAGAGATAGAGACCAGTCAAATTTCAATTAATGCAATAAATAATTTTAAATTCACCTATATAATAAATTAAACAACCCTTCATTTCTATATCTATATATTATACAAATAAAAAGACAATCAAGAATCCTTAAAAAAACAATCAAGAGGCAATCCTTAAATTACAAAATCAATAGGTAATCAAGAGAAAATCCTGTAATTAATGCGATAAAGAATAAATTCTTTTAACCAATCTCATAAATGATTTTTAGACAAGTTATAACAATTAATATTCATAATTGTAATTAAAGTGTAAATTCACTTGCTTTGTTATATATATATATATATATAAATAGTTAAATACGTTTAAATCCAAAACTCCCTCAAGACCCACATAGCCTAGGATTAGATATATATATATATTAATTTGTTTTAAAAAATATTTAGCTATTACCATTTATTTTTCCACACTTTTTCTAAGGATATTCCATTTTTAAAAAAATAAACTCACTTCTATTTTTTTGGAGATGTGAATAGTAGTGGAGTTTTTTTTGTTATCATCGTATAAAAAATTTATTTATTACCATCTATAAAAAATCTTATGAGTGAACTTTATATATTTAGAAAAAGAATCAATTAAATTGAATATAATAATTGACGTTTTTAATAGCTTACCATTAATATTTGATTAAAAATTATTATTTAAGATTTTTGTTATGTTATCATTAATATATTACTATTGATATCTTTTTTAAAATTTACCATTAATTTCATATAAAACGGATTACTATTAATTCGGTATTTGCAATTAATATTTTAATTTTTTGAACAATTAATATTTAATTTGTTTTGTAAAAAAATAAAAAAAAATAAAAAAAATCAACGTGGCAGGAGGGGCACTGACCCTAAGTCCACCTTTAGTTGGGTGTGGGGGCCATCCATCATTCAACTTATTCCCTTCTCTCCAAATTATAAATATGGTTAAGAGAAGACACAATCAAATTATCAAATATCGTTTTCACTGGCTATAAATTTTGTACAATATGTCTCTGGTTATCTTAGTTCTTCTGTTTCTTAGTTTCTGTTGCCATGGAATTCAGGTAACGTTTATATATATATATATATATATATATATATCAATCCAGAAGTACTTTTTAAGTGATTTATTTATCCGGAGTTTTATACTTCTTTTGTTTATAGGGATTTGTCTCCATTTCTTTTTATCACTTCCTTTGACTTTGGGTTTGGTGTTTTTCACCCTCCTTTTTTCTTGTTTTTTGTTAATTAATTTATTTATTATTTTTGTCAATGATAGTTACATGTGATGAGAAGCTTTTGGGGTGCCAACCTAAATCTTCTCATATGCTTTCCCGATGCAATTCATTAAAATAATGTCTTAAAGTCTTTTTTTTAATAAAAAAAATATAATATTGGAATATTTCAGCCATAGTTTCATTTGAATTATAAAATTTCCATCCTATCAAATATTGTTTGGTGGAAATGCAATGCCACCAAAAAAATAAAATAAAAAAATTAAATATTCTTTAAAAAATATATACATTTAATATTAATATTCTAAAAATTTACTTTGGCCCCCCTAAATATTGTATATTGTATATGTATATGAGTAGTACTATACAACTCAAAAAATTAACCAAAAATTCAACCAAAATAATATGGAAAATGAATTGTAATTACCATACAAACCATGGGGTGATTTAGTGAATGATATGACAATGACAAATCACTTGCCACATCATTTGGATTGATTTTTGGACTAAATTCTTAGATTGACTAGCATTAGTGATTGTAATTTGTATTGGAATTATGCTAATTAATTAGTACCCTTCATCGTTTGAATATTTATGAATACTTTTAATAGTGAGTTATATATTAATGCAGGCAAAAGAAACCAATGAATATGAGTGCGTGGATATACACAAACAACCGGCTTTTGACAATATCTTATTGAAAAATCATAAGATCCAGGTAAAACATATACGTATAATTTGATATTTGATGTAAAAGTTGTTTTTTAATTTAATTTTTTTTTTTGAAAAGTCAATTATGTATGTTTATTGTGCAGATGAATCCGAGTTTCTTACCAAAATCTAGGAGAAATAGTGAATTATCATCAAGCAAAGAATCTAGTTTTGAGCAACAAGGCAAAGGTTGTCCTTCGGGAATGGTACCGATTCAAAAAAGCCGAGTTAAAGACCTCACACAATTGAAATCAATCACTAAATTACATCTTGGAAGTAATGCTCACCCCAATTTAGGGGTACAACCGGGCAACCATGTATGTTACTGGCCTTAAACAAACTTTTTCATAGATCTATACTATACGGCTTTTGACAACATTTAAATTATACAACGTATTGATAGATCTATTCATGTTCAAACTCATGATTGTATGAATATTATTTCAACATGTTTAAAAAGCTTAGTAATTAATATTTTAAAATAAATGTTTGTAACTTTTGGTTGTTTTGTGCTCAGTACGCAGTGTTTCAGACGAAGCCAAACACGAATGTGAAGTACAACGGAGCAAAAGCTATAATAGACTTGTACAACCCAGCAGTTAAACAGAATCAAATTAGTATGGCACAAATCTGGATTGAAGCCGGACCTCCAGCTGAACTTAATGGAATACAAGTTGGATGGGCAGTAAGTTATCACATCCAAATTATATATTTCAAAATTAAAATTTTATTTTTTTTCACCATTGTATTGTTAACAATCCACTTAGGTTGTATTATTTGTTTATTTAGTATTTGGAAATTTGAGCGCTTAGAATTATTATGATATATAAGCTTATAAACATGCCCTAAATAACCTAAGTTTAATTATTATTTGAAATTTCAATTTTCCAATTTTACAACAAAATTTCTTTTTTGATAAAATCTTTGTTTCACTTTCAAAATAAATAAATAAGCAAACATATTTGCTTCCTTTGATAGGTACAAGTGCTTTATTAGTGTAAATAATAGACAAGAAACATAATAAAAGTAGAACGACTTGTAACTTTCTTTGTTTGTTTGTTTTTTTCTAGAAGGTATTTTCTGAAATCTTCTATAGTTCTATGTGTAACAACTAAAAAGTGGATATGGACATGGTTTAAAAACTGCATTTTTTATTCAATCCTCGCATTATTTATTCCTGCAGCTGCTGATGATCTTTTATAGGATTGTCTATATACCAAAACGAAAAGAATTTACTTTATAATTTATATAGCATTTCAGGTGCACCCACACTTTTATATACCTTAAAAAAATGACCATATAATATTTCAGGTGCACCCGCATCTTTATGGTGACAACAAAACTCGAGCAACTGCATATTGGACGGTAAGAATAATTTTTTTTTTACTGTAACTCGTTTATCTTCTGTGTTTCTTTTATGTTAAATGTTCCCCATCTAATACAACTGGTTTTGTATTTTGTATGTTTTCTTTTGGACATGAAAAAATAAAGGCGGATCAGTCTCAAAAAACAGGTTGTTACAATTCTATTTGCCCAGGTTTTGTACAAGTTCATCCATCAGAAAGACTAGGTCAAGATTTCGGAGCTGTTTCTGTGATTGACGGACAACAATATGGAACTACACCTATGATCTATAAGGTAAGAATTTAATAAAAAAAATCTTTGAAAGGCTTTTAATGGAAAAAACTACCGTAAATTTGAAATGTAGCATTTATATGAAATGACGAGGTTTGAATGTTTATTAGGATCCAAATACAGGTAATTGGTGGCTGGTTGTAGAAAATAGAATAAGCATCGGATATTGGCCTAAGGAGTTATTTACTCACTTAAACGATGGAGCAAGTTTTGTTCAATATGGTGGATGGACATATAACTCTCCGGATGGATTGAGTCCACCCATGGGAAGTGGTCGTTTTGCTAGCGGTAATCTCAAGCAGTCATGCTTTTTTGCACAAATTGAACTTATGAATACAAATAACAATTTGGTTGATGCTACCGAAGACATACTCCAGAGGTTTGTTGACAGTGACAAATGTTACAGTGCCAAATTTTGGGGTTATCAAGGTAGTGTTCTGGGGCAAAGTTTTAGCTTTGGGGGTCCTGGTGGACAATGTAATGCTGCATAAAAGGTTATTTAGTTTTGTAAACATTTTGATTACCGAATAATTTTAATAGACAATTAATTACTTGTCTATTTGCTGTGAAACGGTTAATTCTATCACTTTTTATCATATATAATTGTTACCCATCATCGCTTACATTAATGTTCAGCCATAATTATATACATTAATTAACCATTCGGGGCAATATTCTTCAAGGCATTGTATAACGTAATTGTTATCGTATTTATGTTTTAAAATCTCTACTAAAGTGATTCAATTAATCTTATGAGTATGCTTGGTAGATAATTTACCATTAATTTGGATCTTCCGCACCATTTCTGGTTCCATAATTTTATTTAATCTCTTATTCTACCTTTTCTTATTTATATTATACATGAATTCTTTTTCAAAGAAAAAAGACTGTACATTTATTAGAAACCATAAGTTCTTGACTCGAAAAATAAAAACCAGAAGTTCTTGATTCGAAAGAACAAACTAGAAGTTCTGGAATAAAAATAATCAGAACCAGAAGTTCTTGATTCAAAAAAAAAAAAAAAAATTATTCAGAACCAGAAGTTTTTGATTAGAAAAATCATATTCTAGATTCGAAAAATTATTTAGAACCGGAAGTTCTAAATCTGAGAAATTTATTTAGAACCAGAAGTTCTAAATTATATTGTAAAGAAAAGAAAAGAAAAAGAAAATCGAGTACTACGACAATTCGGATCCATACTTTGTTACGGTGGAATCAGTTTAATTATTTTATGTTGACAAATGGAGCCTATAATGGGACAATTTTGATTGGGGTGCGGATATTGACACCCATAAAACTTATTAGTACACCTATTTTTATAAGTACGCCCATGTTTAAAATTTTAAAAATAAATATTACTATAAGCACCTATCATAATGCCAATAGTACCCTCATTGAAATAAATATATTCATTTTAATACATATTATTTATAAACATTCTTAGATTATTATCACACCTAATTTATAAAAAAATCATATTATTTTTGGAATCAAATCCTCTTTTAATAATGGTCCAATTTACTTTTAGAAATATCTCGAATATAGGAGCCTTATAAAAGGGAATATATGGAACCAAGTATGGGGTCAAGAGATTTTTAATCTGGAATTTTCTTATTTATACAGCTATCTTTTTTAAAAAAACTTATTGATATCTACGGCTATCTAAAAATAAAATAAAAATTGTTGATATCTATAACTATCATTAAAACAAAATATATATTTTGTTTATTGATGGAGTTCATAACTATACATAAAAGAAAAAAAAAAAATAGGATAAGCACGTGATGATGAGAAAGTTTGATACTTGAAATAAAATTAGAGTTTAATTAAGGTTTATCATAAAAATTAGGGTTTATCTTTTTTTTTTTTTGAAAGGTAAGTGTTTTTTTTTTTTTTTTTTTTTTAAATTTTTAATAAAGAAATAAAGTTGAAGATATGGGTGTAATTAATGAGTGTAATCTGTCCTTATTGGTAAATTTCTATTTAGATATTTTTGTAATTAATTTTTTTAATAAAATATGGATGTACTAATAAGTTTTACTATCGACACCTTTTTATTTTTTTGGGAACGGTAACTTCAGTAAGGAGACTCGGAAAAAGCCCAACCAAACAAAAACAACAGGAAGCCACAATGCAACAACAAACCACCACCAAGCAACAACCAAGGCAACAAAAGAAGGCTAGAAAACAGGGGAAACAGAGCATAGCCCAAAACAATGTAGAAAAACAACCACATGGAGAGAGACCAAGCTCACACATAACAAAAACACAAATAGACTACAGCAAACTACTGCATTACCAAGTTGAACAAAAGCAAAACAGAAAGAAAAGAAAAGGGGAGACGAATTAGCTACAGCCCAGAAAAACCAACCACTACCACCGAAACCAGCCACCAAGAATAAAAATCACCCTAATGGACCTAGTCACCACTCATCAGCGAACCCCTCTTAGCCAAATTGTTAGCAAAAGAGTTGGAACCTCTAGGATTGAACACAACCGACCGCCCATCGGAATTAGCCAAGAAGCTTCGGATATTGTAAATATTGTTCACATGCTTAAGACTACCAATTCCGTTAGAAATGTTTACCCAGGAAACAGCAGAACTAGAATCACTAGCTACCATAATGACCCTACCAAACAAAGATTCTTTTGAAGAACATAGCTCGCAAGCCTTGAGGATAACCAGAATTTCTGTAGTGATGTCATCGGCAATCCCCACATAAAAGAGATAAAAATTTTCCATTGGAATCTCTAAGAACTCTGCCAATACTTGTCGGTCCCGGATTCCCTCTTGCCGAATCATCGACATTAAACTTGAGACTACCATCAACATGGGGATACCATTTAGCCAAATTAGGAACCTATACCTTAACTTTATCCACACACAACTCTTTCATGTTGAGTAAGATGGAAGATAATGGATCTTTGGATCCATGACCGAGGTGTTTAAACTACCAACCCACTCGGATTCTAATCATATCGGAGGCACTCTCTATAGACGTCTTGCGATAAAATGTTAAGATTGCATCTCTCCCAGATTGTCCAAACAACCGCAAAAAACAAAGTACTACAAGCATGCAATTAGTCCTTTTCTCTTGGATTGAAATCATCACCAATTTGCATCTCTCTTAATGAATGACATTCAAGATGTGATTGTCCTCCATCTAGATACCAAAAGCTGTAAAAGTTTTCTAACAATAAAATACAACTTTGACGGATTTCATTTGGATTCTAAAATTCGCATTGCAACTTTTTTGCTATATTTACAAGTTTTGTTCTTGAATTATACTAAACCTCCATTGAAATTTGTACTCCCTGTGTGTGAGTATGGCAACTCTATAACATTGCCACCTTTAAGAAAATAAACTCCAAGCCAAACAGACTTTAAATAACCCTCAAAATCAGACCATTGGTGACCAACGGACACAAGCCACCAAAGTTCATTTGTGGTTCATTTAGCTGCCATATTTGCTTATATTGAGAAACCACCAATTAATGAGCTTTATGAGCTTTGTTAAAGCACCATATTTACCTTAAGAGAGAGTTAGCCGATTATAATTCCTAGCATCTATCCCTCTCACCATGGAAAGTAATTTTGCTTTCGTACGCAATAAAATCTTCTATTTTAAAATTTTTTGATAGATAAAATTGTTTGATCGAATAGTAGCAAATCTAAGTTTAGGCCTCTAGGCAAATAAAGTTTTTTCTTTTTCAAGATTTATTTATTTATTTATTTATTTTTCCTTGTTTCCTTCCTACAACTGTTCAAAAAAAAAAAAAAAAAAAGCATCCTACAACTATATTTGTTTCTATGATTATAACAGTTATATGTTGTTCCTATTACAATTGTTTTCATTCTTTAATCATATTTGATTAAATTACTGTTTTCATTCTTTAATTATATTTGATTGAAATTGAATTACAGATCTTGATTTTGAATCCAATTTAGGTTTAATTTTTTTTTTTTTTTATTGACAAACAAATATTCTAAACACATCAGACTGCAACAAAGTTATTTATTTATAGATCAAGCTAAATCTAACTTAAATTTATTACTTCATTTTTTTATTTCAACATCTCAATCATTCACTGGTTTTTAATCGAACGGTTAAAATTTGAATGCATTTACAACTGTTGGATTAAAAACACAATGAGTGGTTGAGATGATGAAGTAAATAAATTATGTCACAAATTATTTATAATTTATCCTTTTGCATTTTACAAAATTTCAAAATCATTAATGTTTTATTTTATTCCAAAGTGATTTATATATTTACATGATCTACTCAATTCATTAGCGAGAGAGGTCTAGAATAGTTCATGTAGCACGTGAATTTCTCCAATTGCAGCTGTATCTTCGATTAGAAGTTTTAAGACCAATTCCTTTAGTCTAATTTTTATTAGAAGTGTTTATTTTTGGAAATTTTTTACTCAAACAGTAAGAAAATTCTTTTTCTGATAAAAAATAATAATAATAAGAAAAGTGTAGGGATAATTGGAATGTCTTTAAAAAATTTAAATGAAATTAGATTGTTTGATCGAATTGTAACAAATCTAAGTTTAGGCTTCTAGGCAAATAAAGTTTTTTCTTTTCAAGATTTAGTTTTTTTTTTTTTTTTTTTTTTTTTTTTTTTTTTTTTTTTTTTCTTGTGTCCTTCCTACAACTATATTTGTTTCTATGCATGATAATGTAATGATTTTAACAGTTATATGTTGTTTCTATTACAATTTTTTTTTTTCATTCTTTAATCATATTTGATTAAATTACTGTTTTTATTCTTTAATTATATTTGATTGAACTACTGAACTTGATTTTAAATACAATTTAGGGTTTGTTCAGTAACTCTTTTTTTAGATAGTTATGTCCTTTAAAGTAATTTTAGATGTGAAGTATGAATATTTTGGTCATTTTATTTTAATGATATTATTAACAATCCATTAAATATCTTTCAACAATCCGTTTTCATTTTTATTTTTTTTATTGACAAACAAATATTCTAAATACACCTGATTGGACTGCAACAAAGTTATTTATTTATAGATCAAGCTAAATATAACTTAAATTTGTGATTTCATTTTTTGATTTCAACATCTTAACAATTCAGGAGTTTTTAATCAAATGGTTAAAATTTGAATGCATTTACAACTCTTGAATTAAGAACACACATATATGAAGTAAATAAATTAAGTCACAAATTATTTATAATTTATCCTTTTTCATTTACAAAACCTAAAACATATTTTTCAAAATCATTAATGTTTTATTTTATTCCAAAGTGATATATATATATATATATTTACATGATCTACTCAATTCATTTGTGAGAGAGGTCTAGACATGTAAATTTCTCCTATAGTAGTTGCATCTTGAATTAAAAGTTTTAAGACCAATTCGGTTTGTCTAATTTTTATTAGAAGTGTTTATTTTTAGAAATCTTTTTGCACAAACAATAAGAAAAATCTTTTTGTTGATTTTCTTAAAAGTGTTGACTTTATGATTTTAAATCTATGTTTAGGCTTCTAGGCAAATAAAGTTTTTTGTTGATCAGCAAATGTAGGCTGCACAAAGTGGATAGAGTAATGAATCAGAGAGATGATAATATGTTATTTATATCAAATTGGGACTAAACAGAAACAACCCAATCGAATTTGGGCACTCAAATTGGGCTCAAACAGACAAAAATAATACAGGCCCAACCCAATAGAATTTGGGAACTCATATTGGCCCCAAACAGACAACCCTATCGAATTTGGGCTTTTTATACTCCAATTGAATTTGGGTTTTTTATAAAATAAATATTATTGAATAAAAGAGTGAAGACTAGAACCATGAACGACTTGTAAGTTGTAACTTAGAGAGCAAGAATCATGATTTCGGTGCACTCATAAATATATATATATATAACTAACTTTAAATTTGTGACTGCAAATATTATTAAATTAAAAAATATTACAGTTTGGCCCAAATTTTTAGGGCTCGGACTGAATTCGATCCGCACTGTAATTTGTAAAAGGTCAAATCGAATTCAGGCTTTTCAAATACTCGGACCCAGGAGGACTCCGATTGACACCTCTATTCAAAACCCCTTCAAACAATGTTGAAACATGTCGTATAATATAGTGTTAGGGAAATTACACGGACACCACTGAGATTTTGGTTGGTTGCACTTAGATAGTGAAATATGTTTATTCTACAAAAGGACCCCTTGAATTTAATGGCAGTTATGTAATCTCTTAAGTTGACCCACTTTCACAGATCATAAGCCGAAAAATAAAATAAAATCTCCATTCTTTTAGCCAATTTATCTTGTCATTTTAAGAAAACAAGATCAAATCACCCCCTGTAAATATATTAAAACTTGATAACAAATTCCCCAAAATTTAACCCAGTAATGGTTAGATTTTTTTTTTTTTTTTTAATTTTTTTAAAAAATATAAGTTGAAAATCGAAATTGATTTGTCTAAAATTTGCAAATCAATTTAAACAAGGATTGGTCTCTAGGTGAGTGACAATAATTAAATACTTCCTTTATGCTATTTTTGTACTTGGCTGAAATCTTCTTTCTTCAATCTATCAAAATTGTCGAATTCTTTCTTTATTCTAAGTATTACCAAAGGAAGAGAATAACTGCAGTGGGTGAGGAGGATTTCTGTAATCGGAGGACCAACTATATATGAATTTTCAGCTAAAAACTAACTACCATTTTTTCCTAAATTTACAAGCTGAAACTGACTCTATTAATAACCTCTTATACATCAATCATCTTCTGATTGATCTAGACAAAAATTTGGAAAACGTGAAAAGAGAAAGTTAGAGAGAGAGGCTTTGAAGCTCCTAGGTTTGAAGTAAGAAGAGATTTTGGGGACAATTTCAATCTTTGTTGATAATTTGAATCCAATTGTGGATGTGGATAATTTCAAGCCATTTGGAAAGGTGAAGGATGTGTTTTTGTCTTCCAAATCTGTTTCGAGAAGGAGTTGTTATGCATTCATTCGTTTTGCGACTTTGGAAGAAGCTTGCAAGATGTCAATGAAGGTGAATGGAATGCGTGAGTACAGTTAGCCGATAAGTGCAAAAGTTGCCTCATACGGGTGGAATAATCGAAGACACTCTTTTTGGTCATGATCTGATAGTTTGGGTAGAGGTAGGGAGGCCAGTAAAGATGGAATTGGAGGTAGAAGGGCTGTCTATAGATAGTTTTCAGTTCAAGGATAACGTTTCATTGCAGACATGGTAAGGAATTGAGGCTTAAGGAAAGCTGAAGGAGGCTCAAATCCGGAGGAGAATACATTCTCAGTGTCATGGAATTAGTCTAAGAAGGAAGGAGAATGGCTATCTAGATATGCTATGGGAGGTCTGAAGGAGTTCAAGGACGTATCAACCGTTAATCAAAGGCTGTGTTCTAGAGGCTTCAAGTTTTCATCCTCCTTTGTGTGGGACAATCGTATCTTGTGGAGTTTTAAATCAGAATGTGATAGTGAAGATTTTATTAGGAATAGATTTTTCTAGGATGATTGATTTCATTCTATGTTAAGGTGGGAAGACTCTATAATTTGCAAAGATAGAATTGCCTAGATTGATGTGTTTGGAATTCCTTTAAGTTGTTGGTGTGAGACTTTCATTCAAAAGATTGGTGGAGTGGTTGGAGAACTTCCTTTAATAAATGATGATACAATAATGTTTCAAAGAAGAATTGATAAAGGAAGAATTTTGGTTCAGATTTGTCATAGCAGATTGGGTTCGTGTATGATTACCAGCGGCCAATTGGTGGACTACCAGTTTCCTGGGTTTGAAGCTTTAAGTTTTTTATTTGTGACTGGCTTATTTCTGTAACAAACCATTAGTAGGGTTAATGTTGTAAGAGTAGATTTAGGTAATTAGACTTAATCGTGATCAAAGCACCCTTCGGCATCCCCAAAGTTTCAAGAGCGAGCTACAAAGGTATAACACTTAACTTGTACTCTTGAAAAGAATTAGGTGCACACACACACTCTTACTCATTCATTTGTGTTTAGTCATTATATTAGTGTGCATCACACCTATCACACTTGCATTCAGATTAAGTGTGGTTAACCACTTGAGAAGTCCATGTTACTTCTCATCTATGTGTGGCTTGGTGAGCTTTTTCAATGTGTTGAACCACGATTTTCCTACAGGGATTTTCCCAGTCCAGGTTTCATTGTGGACCACAGCAAAGTCATGACGGCGAACTCTTTTAATGAGATTTTCACTCTCCTTCTTTCACCGCCGAGGACAGTAAACCTTGCTTCAGAGATTCTCGTTGTCCTTCTTTCGCTCTCGTTCATAGCAAACTTTGGCTCGTTGTTTCATATTTCGTTGTTTCGCTATCCATTTTTCTCTCTACTTGACAATGGAAATGCCCTGTTAGCCTAAAACAACATGGCTTAATTTGGACTCTCTAAATACTCCTTACTTGTCACTTGTTTATCAAGAACTCTGAGTTTCAAACTTCCTAGAGAGAGTATGGAGTTCCTAGAGAGAGAAAGCACAAAGACTGATTATTTGACTCTCCAACCCTAAATCCATGACTATCTAAGCATCATTCAAGCATGGTTTCATAGGTTTCATCACTAGGTAAGTTAGAACAAAACCCTATTTCATTTATTTTTCAAGCTTAACCAAGACATCTCATTTATTGCATTTAGTTTACAAAGACTTCATCTTAAATTCTTATTTATTAAAGTCATGATGATTGATTGGGGTTGTTTAATAGCTAGCATGTTAGGTTACATTTTATCCATCTAGCTCAGTCTACTTGTATGTTCATTTAGACACCTTTGATAACAAGGATTGCTAGATTGCATTTCTACTTTTCTAGTTAAACATATTGTGTGTTGCCTTGCACTTTATTGCATATTGGACATTATTACATATTCACATGGACTTAATTCTCTTCATTAGAGTCCAAGTCTTGTGGCTACATACGGTAATTGCATAAGCATTGTCAAGACCCACTTTTAAAGGCTTACGGGTAGAATAGTTTGTGTTACAAGCCATGAGAAAAGTGACTAGGATGTCAACTTAGGTTGTAATTTGTAAACAAATATTCAATTAGTGGTGTTTTTGTGACTAAATGGCTAGTGAGACTATTCTCGTGGGTTTTTTCCCGGTTAGGGGGTTTTCCACATAAAAATCATGTGTTTTTTAATTTATGCATCTACATTTGATTTTTTGTTGTTGTTTTTTTATTTGTGTTTTGTGATTAATCTTGACTTATTGAAAAACTTTGTAATTAATCGATTAACAACCCATTGCACCCCTCTCTAGGTTGTTTAGACACTCATTAAGGTAGTTTCAGAAGCCTTTCAAACTTGGTTTGAATTCTTTTCCAGTTGAGGAAAGTTTTGACTTTGGAGGTAGGAAGAAGGAGAGGTCAAGATCAGTACATAGAAGAGCTAAAGATGAGAATGATGTGTTCGAGGAAGAAAAGGGAAGACAGAGCAAGTTTGGTGACTAATCGGTAAATCGAGGACTGGAGGTATAGACTTATAACAAGAATGGAAAAAGGAACAGAGGATAGAAAAATGGTGGTGGTCAAAGGTTGCCAAGTTAAGCATAAAACGAGTCTAGCAAAGGTGGTTGTTGGAGAACATAGTGTCTTAGACAGAGGCAAAAGCTGTCTGGTATGAAAAGTTAAGGAGAAACCTTATTTAGTACAAAAAGCTAACGTCAATGCTAAGCTGGAATTAGAGAAGATACAGCTTTTCAAGAATGGGAGAGTAGCGACATAGACTCTAGTTCTTCATTGTTGGGTTCTGAATATCAAATTGGGGTAAAGTCGAATTATTTTCTACAGGGTGAGTGCTTTATAAGATTTGAGCCTGATAGAGGTGCTAAGGTAAATGGGCTTACTACATTTGTTAATAATGGGCCTGATGGGTCATCAAGATCGAAAGGTATGAAGGTAAGTGGAAGGGAAAGTCTCCTAAAAGTGGATCATGGGTTCAATTTTATTCCAATGGGGTGATGGTGTTGCATTATAAAAACTACACAAAACGTGACAATAATCTACACACACAACACATAAAGACAAAAGAGAAAAATTTGAAAAAATAATTAGCACACAAAATTGACAATCACAAATAAACGTCTGTACCCCAAACCTAAACTAAACATTGTCCTCAATGTTTGCACAATTTAATAGATTGAACAATAAAAACTTAGATTTGAAGCAAGGCTACATGACACGAGACGATGACACGAGACGAAGACAACAAAAACTAAAGATGAAAATTATAACCTAAGCAAACCTAGTCCACTATGCATAAAAATCAAGGCAATAAGTAAACATAAACATATGCACACTCTTAATTCTAAGCAAGAAATAAATGATACTAAAATTAACAAAATAAATCCACAAAATAAAAAAAAAATGCAAGATTAAACTAATAATGCACGGTGTGTATAAAACTATCTATAGGCAGGGGGTGGTTGAATAGATTTTAAACTATTTTTACCAATTTTCATGATTAGTCAATGTTACGAAAATACCCCAATCTAGCTAAAGCAATAAATCAAGGGTAGTAAGTGCGGACAGTTGATTTTTACGTGGAAACCTTCAACAAGGAAAAACCATGGGTTGTTATGTGCACTATACACGAACCTCGAATCCACTAATTGCAATAACATTTATAACCTTGGTTGACCTCAACCTCTAATGGATACTGCTCTTCTTTAGCTTGTATGGGGCGGAATTTGAAGATTTCTAGTGATTATAAAGTGGCTGTCTCTTGGATCAATGGGAAAGGTATTGGTAGCTTATATCATGTAAATGTTATCTATGATATTAGAAGCAAGTTATAGCTGGTTGGGGGGACGTTGAGATTTTACCCCAGATCTTCCAATCATTTTGCTGATAGGCTGGCCAAGTCAGGTTCGTGCAAGACTGGTGATTTTGTAGAGTTGGGTGATACCGTGTTTTGATGCTCTCTGCTGGTTTTGGCTACTGGGTCCCTTCTTGTGTCCTCTTGGTTTTGTCTGCTTGTTTGTTTTTTTTTTCCTTTTTTCCTTTTTTGGCTCTCCTGTGTTTTCTAGGCTGTGGCTGGTGTTTCGTTTTCCCTTGCTTTTTTTGCCCTGTTTCTTTTGGGCTTTGTCTCTGTTTTTGCTTGCCTTTTGGCTTTATCTATGATAATCTCCTTTAATGTTCAAAAAAAAAAAAAAAAAAAAAAAAAAAAAACCCGCTACCACTACCCATAGGCCTGTAAAAGTGGACCTAGTCCAATTGCTTGTGGTCTGAGCAACCTTAGCCACAAGACTTAATTCTTAATGAAGAGATTAAACAACCTAAGTGAATATGCAAAGATATCCAAATATGCAATTAATGCTAGGTACTAAATGCTTATCTAGGTAAGTAAAAGATCAAGGTCCAAAGAGTCTCTCTCTTTTTTTCTCTGAAAACTAGCGAGAGTAGTCAGGTTTTGCTAATTTGGTCTTTCTCTTTGTAGTATTATTCTTGTCTGGTTTAGGTAATGGATTCAGTGGATATTACTTCCCTATGTGCTTCCTTATCTATTGGTAGTAAGGATGGTCTGATGCAATTGTTAGATGGGGATCTTATGGTAGATGCGAAAAATAGGTTGTCTTTAAGTTTGGTGGGGAAAATTTTGTCTAGTAAAAGAGTTAATAGGGATGCTTTTATGAGAGTTATAGATAAAATTTGGCAGGTTAAACAGGGTTTGGTTATTGAATCAGTGGCAGGGAATATTTTTACATTCAATTTTAGAGATGAACAAGATCTTAATAGAGTGATGAATGGTAGCCCGTGGAGTTTTGATAGTGCTCTTATTGTTATGAAAAAGCCAGTTGGCAAAGGTACGATGGATTCCTTGAGTTTTAAGTTTGCCAATTTTTGGGTTCAAATATACCAACTTCCTCTCCTCTGTATGACTAAGGAAATTGGGAGGTTTTTGGGTAATATGATTGGTCAAGTTCTTGAAGTGGATGGAGGGGCTTCAGGTGAATGTCTTGGTAAATTTCTACGGGTCAGAATTCATGTGAATATTGAGCAAGCTTTGAAACGTTGTTTACGGGTGGATGTACTAGGAGATGGTATGGAGACTATATTAATTCTCAGCTATGAGAGGCTTCAAAGTCATTGTCTCAAGTGTGGAATGGTTAGCCATACTACTTTTGAATGTGCGGATAAGGAACCTTTTCCTATAGTGAATGGAAAGGATGTGCCACCGTTTGGTTTATGGCTTCGAGCATCTGGATATTATCGTAGTTCTTTCTATCAAGCTCAAAGGGGTATCGTCGGGCAGACAAGGTGGAGTAATTCTGGTGGGTCCGGGAAGGTTTCGGTAAGAGCGGTGCCGGAGTATAGGTTTGAAGGCTAGAGTAGTAAGATGACAAGAGCATCAGTCATTATTCCAAGTGTGATTCTTGAGCAGAGGGATATGGCTGGGGAGGTGGGAAGTCAGAAAATGGATACTGTTATTGAAATTTCCCTTAAGTAGTAGTGTAAATATACCGAGAGGGGGGGGGGGGTGGGGGGGGGGGGGGGGGGGGGGTGGGGGGCGGGTGAATAGGTATAGGCTCCAAATTCTTCCAATTTAAAAATAATGCGGAATATAACAAAGAAAATGCACACTTGATTAGATTTAGCAAATGAATTGATTTTACTAATACAAGAGTTAATCAATTTACAAGATATGCAATCAATGTTAGATATGAAAGGTAAAGAAAAATAAAAACAAAAATGAACACAAGTGTTTTTACGTGGTAAAACCTCAAAGAGGAAACATCCACGGGTTGATACCACAACCACCGGCAAAGCAATCCACTATGTGAAAAAGGACTTACACACTCAAGCTACCAACTCATGATATTCGCTCAAGCTATCAACTCCTAATCTACCCTCGGGCTAGTGAATCACCAAGCCTACTTCCGATCCGAGATGTATCTTACACCTCTAGAAAGCAACTTCCTATCCAAGACGCTCACGTCTCTAGGAAAATTTCTTGCTTGCCTATCCGGATCCTCCCGACCCTAGACAAGTCTTCCTTGCTTGATTATCCGAGTCCTCCCGACTCTAATCAAGATTTCATTGCTCTATCCACAAAGCTTCACTCACTTTGCTAGAGACTTCAACCTAATGCAAGGCTATGATCTAAGTGATGCAAGTGATGCAAACACAAACAAATTAAGCTAGATGATCAATCAAGCAAAATGTACATGTTCAATGACAATCTAGAATATGCTTCCAACACACAATCACAAAATTATCTAGAAATCAAGACATGTAAATCAATAAGAACAAGGTATGAATATTCAATATATCACACTAAAAACCTAGTTCTTAGATCATGAAATAAAACCTAGAAAATAATATGAGACATATCATATATACATTTTCTAGAATCAATTTCAAACAAAATCAAGTTTAGCACATATATGTTCAAGAAAAATCACAAAGCTAAAACTCAATTGACAAATGATCAAACACCCCTAGCATATGATCTAACATACTTCTCAACAAATTTCATCAATCAAATAGTAAGAATCAAGAGATGATCAAAGATGAAATTGAAAAAAGAAGAAGTTGAACAAACAACCTTGAACTCGTACTGAAGATCAAGCTTCTGGGAACAATGACGAAGTCAGCTCCCTCTAAAAATGCTTGGGATTTGTAGCTCTTCTCAAGACCAACAATTTTGGCTTTTGAATCGATTGATTTCGAGTTCGTATGAGAAAAATATGATCAAAATACTAAAACTAAAATTGAAGAAAATTCTGCAGAAATGTTCAAATGTTCAAGTGTTCTTCAAAAATCTTCAACAATTTTGGAGGGAAGGAGAAGTGATTAAAAGGAGGAGAGAGTGAAAGTTCAATGAATAAATGCTCGGTGTGTTTTATATATTAATCTAGAGGGGGGGGGGGGGGGGGGGGGGGGGGGGGGGGGGGGGGGGGGTGAATAGATTTTAACTATTATTACCCAATTTTCGCATGCAAGTCAATTTTACGAAAATGCCCCTACTAGTCAAAAATACAAGCAAGTGTAATATAGTGCGGAATTCAAATAACACTTGATGTATACGTGGAAACCCAACCACTGGGAAAAACCACGGGCTGTTTAGTGCACCACACTCGAACCTCGAAATCCACTAATTGAAATGGAGTTTACAACCTATGTAGACCTCGTCTAACACTCCGGTCAATAACCCCCCACTTCTACCACGTGGGCCTTAAAAAGTGGCTCGAGTCCAATTGCTTGAGGCCTAAGCAATCTTAGCCTCAAGACTTAATTCTCTATGAAGAGATTATGCAACCTATATGAATATGTATGAATATTCAAATAACAAACAAGGCTAGAGAACCTTAGATGCTTATCTAGGATGATGATATATTCAATTAAATCAACCCTAGATATCAAGAGCTAGATGACATGTCAAATAGCTTAGCTAATCAAGATTAGTCAAAAACCTAATTAGCTATCACAATACAACACTCAATCAATTCATCACAATTAATTCTCTATTCTTGTATTTATCATATGATCAAAACATACAAGTAAAATAAAAGAGAATAGCTTGATAGTAAAATACTAAAATAAGATGAACTTAATCAAAATCTTACCAAGCAAGTTGTGATGATGCAAACCCAATCATGGATGCTTTCTATATAGACATAGAAGATGCAATATGAAATTTGATGCACAAAGGATTTGATTTGAGTGGTTAAAATTGAGTTCTTTTGTATTTTTCTTTGCTTGAAAAATATTCTAAGTATGAAATCAGAAAATCAACTCACTTGATTGACCTAAAGTCAAAGTGGCATATATATAAGATGTCAAACCAAAGTGTGGTCGTTTTAAAAAGTGACACCTATTTTTGCCTTGGGCGTTGTACGTAAAGCGCTTCTGTACAGCGCCAAGAAACTGGTCTCTCGGGTCTAAGAGGGGCGCTGTACGAACATCGCTTTGTACAGAGCTCGTACAGCGCCTTCCAAAGTTGCCTTAGACTTGATGCATTAAAAATGCATTTTTCAACCAGGTCTCATATAGGCGTTGTACGTACAGCGCCTTCAACAGCGCTTTGTACAGCGCCAACACCATGAATGCAATCCTAAGTCTAGAATGAACATGACTTTAGTCATACAAAATGCAATCATGTAAAGCATGCAAGAAGAGATGTTAATGAACATTAATGAGCACATACTAACAACACATACACAATCATACAAGAAAATGAATTAAGCATGAGATGTGAGTGTGTGTGTGCAACTAATCTCTTCAAAGCAAATTAAGCACATAGAAGTTTACCTTTGGTGCTTATCAACCTTGAGGACATGAAAGGGTCTTGAGCTTGAATATCAATCACTTAAGTTACCCTTACATACAATCCCCAACACGTGGTTTGTCCACGAAATAAGCCAATCAAGATATAAGAATCCTTACAATCTACCCCTTTGGCTATTTTGTGACAAAACCATCACTCACATTGATTCCTCACAACATAATAGAAACTACAGGTCACAAATGATTATCTACATTACAAAGAGATATTTAAAAAAAATCATAAAGTCTTCAATCTCTTGTAGAATAATCAGTCCTTGAAAGCAAAGTTTCTATACTATCCAATTCAAGTAAAATGTGAGATTAATCAAGTGAGAGCATAAACAAGCATTTGCATTCTAGAAATTTAAGTACAACAAACAACATCATGCAATGTTTGATGAATGCAATGCTCCCCCTCAAAGGGTTACTCCCTCTTAATGTGTTGTCTCCCCAACATGCACAATTGCTAGCACAATTTGCAACTCCCCTTACCACCATTCTACTCCCCCTTTTTGTCATGATATAGGCAAAGGAGTAGTCCCTAACTGGGTCACTTAGCAAAGAGAGATGATAGCATTCAAGTCATTTGCATAATCATTAAATGCACCTTATGCAACTCTATCAAATGGAGAGAAACAAGGAGATTTATTTGGATAAAATGTGTGAATCAAAATGCTTTGCATACAAGACATGTAGCATTCAAGTCCAAAATACAATGGTATTTGGCAAAGCAAATGACAAAGGTTTCTAATAAGAATTCAAACCAATTTCACCAATGTCATAAGAGAAGCAAGGATATAGAGTTTTCATTGATTTTAATTTATGAGCAACTATATCCAACTTTATAAGCGAAACATGGCATGAGTGACTTTGCACCCTATTCGATTTTTTCGGATGGTATCTGTATGATAGCAGCCATGTTCAACCAATAAAGAAAGAGATACATTTGGATTTTAAAATCCTTTGAATAGATATAAGATCCTTTATTCATTTTGAGTCTCATAAGCTATTTCACACAAGTTTTGCATTTAAAAATTGCAATCATCAATTCATGCTTTTTCATTTGAGCATGTCATTCGAATTTCATGCTTTTCATATGTCATTAGCATGTTAAAAACAACTCATGCTTTTCAATTTTAAAGCATGTCATTAAGAATCATCATGTCATGGAGATAACTATAGGTCATTCAAATCATACTTCCTATGTAAATCTCCTAGTCCAAAAATGCATGTTTGAACATAAATATGACATGGATTGTAGACAAGCATGGTTCACACTTTTTGAATTGAAAACATATATACATATGTGCAAGCAAGCTTACTCAAGCAATCAACAAAGAAGCATAAGATTTTTCAAATATTTGCATGCAATAAGTATGCAATAGCTCTCTTTGCTTGAGATCCCCATATGGGGTCATTACCAACCTTCATCAATGAAGGTCATGAGGTCTTATAGACCTCCCAAGTCCATTTGACTTGGATGAACCTATTTGAGACTTGTTAGTCTCGTAGCAAGCGGGTTCATTTTTCCTTACCCACATAGATATAACTTTTTTCTTCCTAGTGGTTAAGGGTTCAAGAGTTCTAGAAATAATAGGATCACGAATATGAATGTTTTCCTTCCTATTAGCATGCATTCTAGCTCTTGTCATTCTCTTTTCAATCATGCTTTTGATTCTACATAATTTAATGAAATGAAAGCAATTTGGTCTTATGTGACCATTAATACCACAAAAGTGACATGTAGGGATAAATTTAGAATTCATACCATGTCCTTGTGCATGCATAGGAGCCTTCCCATGACTTTGTGGTTGAGCGGGTTCAAACTTTCTTTGTTGTTGAACCGGTCTTGCTTGCTTCCTTGATCCATTTTGCATGATTGGCCTCTTCCCTTGATGAATATGAGCTTTATGGAAGTTAGGTTGAGGAACTTTTTGAGCTTGAGGTTGTCTCCTTGGAGCTTCCTTCACTTGTGCACTTCTTGAACATTGTCCTAGATCAATTTTCTTCCTAGGAGTGTGCACCGGTGAGGCTTCTATCTTGCCCAAACTCTTGACAAAGACGGTCTTGGTTGGAGTAGTAATCTCTTTGCTTTCTTCATAACCAATATCTCTCTTGTCACACGGGTTCTTTCCACTACCAAGAATGTGGTCAAGTTTCTTGGTGCTTGTAGTCATCCTAGACAATGACTCTATAGCTTCATCAAGCTCTCTCTTCAACCCTTCTTCATTCCTCTTAGACATAGCTAGCTCATCCCTTAGCTTGTCTTCAATCTTCTTGGATGCCTCCACTTGTTTACTTAAGTGGTCATTGTGTGTTGAAAGTTCTAGATTTTCATCCTCTAAAATCTTCAATTTTCTATTGTTCTTCTTCAATGAACTTTCACACTTGACTGTAAAGTCATTTACATCCATTTTCTTTACACTTCCATTTGTAGAGTTTGATGAGGAATCATCTTCACTAGAGTTATCTCCTCCACTCTCCTTCTCACTAATGGAGTCATTTCCCTCATTAAGACCTTCACCTTGGTCTCTTGAGTCAATGAGAGCCATATCCCAATGAGTAGCTACACTTATCTTCTCTAGAGCTACTTCTTCATCCTTTTCTTCTATGGGATCAGTAGTTAAGTCATTCTTACCAACAACCTTGTCAGCTACACAAGTGGCCCCAAATGCCGTGTAGTCGATGGTAAGCTCATCATCACTTGATGACTTGTCTCCCTTTCCGGAGTCATCACTTTCACTCCATGTGGCGGTCATCACTTTTGCCATCTTGTTCTTCAAGTTTCCACAATCGGGTGAGATGTGACCTATACCATCACACTCATAGCATTGGACCCCTTTCTTCTCAATATGCTCTTGCCTAGGCTCAAAACTCTTGAAGGGAGCTTTTTTCTTCAAGTCTTGGCCTTTGGATCCAAAGCCTTTCTTCTCGAACTTGACGAATTTCTTGAATCTTCTAAGCAACAATGCCGTGTCTTCGTCCGAGTCACCTTTTTCCTCCTTCTCAACCTTGGAAGCTTTCAAAGCAATTCCTTTTTGCTTTTTAGGAGGTGAAATACTAGGAGCCTTCCTAGATTCATAGGCAAGGAGTCTTCCAATCACTTCGCTCGGCTTCATGTCCTTATAAGTGCTATTCTCCTCTAAAGCCGTCACTTTTGATTCGAACCTAGCGGGGAGAGACCTCATAATTTTATGCTTAACTCTCCTATCCGAATAAGGATCACCGAGTTGATGGCTTTGATTCACAATATCCATCAACTTGACTTCAAAGTCATTAAAGCACTCGTCCTCCTCCATTTTAAGCAACTCAAATTGCGTTTGAAGGACTTGTAGCTTCGAATCCTTGACGACATCGGTTCCCTCATGTGCAACTTGTAGGATATCCCATGCCTCCTTGGCTATCCTAGTGTTCTGAATCAGTTTGTACTGATTTTTATCCACTGCACATAGAAGAGCATGCCATGCCTTCCTATTCCATTTTGAAGTCTCAAACTCTTCAGGTGACCACTGGGCCTTAGGCTTGAGTACGTCTTCTCCACCACCCGTGGGAGTCATCATAGGAGGTGCATACCCATCTTCAATTGCCATCCATGCCCTGTCATGGATTTGGCACACATACGCTTCCATCTTGCCTTTCCATGAGGCATAATTCACACCGGTGAGGAGAGGAGGCCGTGTGCTTGAAGCACCCTCATGGTTGCCACCATATCCACTCATAGTGTATAATGAATGAATTCAAATGAATGCAAAATGTATGAATGAGCAAAAATCACACAAATGCAAAACACACCAAAAATGAGATTGGATCTCCTAAGTATATCTAGGAACCCGCTCTGATACCAATTGAAAGTTCAATGAATAAATGCTCGGTGTGTTTTATATATTAATCTAGAGGGGGGGTGAATAGATTTTAACTATTATTACCCAATTTTCGCATGCAAGTCAATTTTACGAAAATGCCCCTACTAGTCAAAAATATAAGTAAGTGTAATATAGTGCGGAATTTAAATAACACTTGATGTATACGTGGAAACCCAACCACTGGGAAAAACCACGGGCTGTTTAGTGCGCCACACTCGAACCTCGAAATCCACTAATTGAAATGGAGTTTACAACCTATGTAGACCTTGTCTAACACTCCGGTCAATAACCCCCCACTTCTACCACGTGGGCCTTTAAAAGTGGCTCTAGTCCAATTGCTTGAGGCCTAAGCAATCTTAGCCTCAAGACTTAATTCTCTATGAAGAGATTATGCAACCTATGTGAATATGTATGAATATTCAAATAACAAACAAGGCTAGGGAACCTTAGATGCTTATCTAGGATGATGATATATTCAATTAAATCAACCCTAGATATTAAGAGCTAGATGACATGTCAAATAGCTTAGCTAATCAAGATTAGTCAAAAACCTAATTAGCTATCACAATACAACACTCAATCAATTCATCACAATCTCTATTCTTGTATTTATCATATGATCAAAACATACAAGTAAATTAAAAGAGAATAGCTTGATAGTAAAAATACTAAAATAAGATGAACTTAATCAAAATCTTACCAAGCAAGTTGTGATGATGCAAACCCAATCATGGATGCTTTCTATATAGACATAGAAGATGCAATATGAAATTTGATGCACAAAGGATTTGATTTGAGTGGTTAAAGGTGAGTTCTTTTGTATTTTTCTTTGCTTGCTTAGATCGCAAGCAATCGAACTAGGTTCACTCATACTGGGATTAGGTAGGTGTGTGATTACTTCTAGGATTAGGTTGTAATTTTATCACATTTAGTGGATTCAAGGTTCGGGTTCGGGTGTGGCTCACTTAACAGCCCATGGTTTTTCCCGTGAGGGTTTCCACGTAAATCAAGTGTTGTTTATATTTTCGCACCATATTACACTTGCTTTATATTATTGACTATTAGGGGCATTTTCGTAATATTGACCTTAAACGAAAATTGGGTAAAATCTATTAAAATCTATTCACCCCCTTCTAGATTAACATTCTACACACTGTGAGAACTTTCAATTGGTATCAGAGCAGGTTCCTAGATATACTTAAGTGATCCTTGCTAGGGATGAGCATTTGGGGAATGGGGATGGATATAGGTCCCCCCATCCCCATCCCCACTTTCAAAACCTTCCCCCATTCCCCCCCCTCTATTTCCCCATTTGGGGAAAATGGGGATGGGGGAGTTTTGGGGGGAGGTCCCCCCATCCCCATCCCCATTTCCCCGTTTTCCCCGTTTTTCCTCGTTTTTCCCCATTTCCCCGTTTCCCCCAGTTTCCCTGTTTCCCCGTCTTCCCCATTTCACCCGTTTAACTAAAATTTACATACTATAAAAAGTAAAAACACAAAATCCATCATAAATTAAATTACAAAATAATATCCATTACAAATTCAAATGAAAACTAATTTTGTTCTTTCATCATAATAATTTATAAGTTCAACTTTAGAAGTCATAACACTAATTAAACAAAAGTCCTTAAATTGAATGGATTCAACAACTTTAAAGCATTTGAAATATAACACCAGCAGCTTTGAAAGATGTATATATATTAAGTAAAATAGAAGAATAAAAATATTAATAATTGTATATATATATATATATATATATATTATATTATATTATATATAATATTTGGGGGAAATGGGGAAATGGGGATGGGGGCACCTCCCCCCATCCCCATCCCCATCCCCATCCCCATCCCCATCCCCATATACTTGTGGGGAAAATGGGGAAATGGGGATGGGGATGGACCCCTCCCCATCCCCATTTGAGTTTGGGGATCAAAATCATCCCTATCCCACCCCATTTCCCCAAATTTCCCCAAAATTTCTCCCCCAAATGGGGATGGGGATGGGGATGGGGATGGGGATGCAGGGATTTGGGGCCCCAGGGATAAATGCTCATCCCTAATCCTTGCTTATTTTGGTGTGTTTTGCATTCTGTGTGATTTTTGATCATTCATACATTTGCATTCATTTCATTCGTTCATAAACACTATAAGTGGAAACGGTGGAAATGATGGTGGCAACGAGGGTGCTTCTAGCATAAGGCCTCCACTTCTTACCGGGTTGAACTATTCCCAATGGAAAGGTAAGATGGAATCCTACATATGTCAAATTCACAACCGTGCATGGATGGCGGTGGAAGATGGATATAATCTACCCATGATGACTCCCGATGGTGGAGGAGAAGAAGTGTTGAAGCCTAAGGCGCAATAGAGCGTGCAAGAGTTTGAGGCTTCAAAGTGGAATAGGAAGGTGATGCACGCCATCCTTTGTGCAATGGATGAAAATCTGTATAAGCTAATTCAGAACACTCAAATCGCAAAAGTGGCTTGGGATATCTTACAAGTTGCACATGAAGGAACCAAGGTGGTGAAGGAATCCAAGCTTCAAGTCCTCCAAACTCAATTCGAGTTACTTAGGATAGGAGAGGATGAATGCTTTAATGATTTCGAAATCAAATTGATGGATATCGTCCTAAAAAGCAAAAAGGAATTGCTTTAAAAGCTTCCAAGGATGAAAATGAGGCAAAGAAGATTGACTCGGACGAAGACCTTGCCTTATTTGTAAAAAGGTTCAACAAGGTTATAAAGTTTGAGAGAAAGGGCTTTGGATCAAAAGGTCAAGATTTGAAGAAAAAAGGTCCTTTCAAGAAGTTTGAACCTAGGCAAGAAAGGATCGAAAGGAAAGGGGTCCGATGCTTCGAGTGTGGTGGCATAGGTCACTTTGCCCCCGAATGTGCTAATTGACAAGAAGAAGGGTAAAGTGATGGCCGCCACATGGAGTGTGTTAGGTTTATAGTTTGTGTTGGCATGTATTCCATATCAAAACGTGTTTCTTTTGTAATGTTTAGTGGTCCATATGTTAAAGATTTATGAAGACGAAGAAAGTCTTGGCCACAATTCATGCAAAATGCCGGCTTCAAAGAGATATGTGTTTCATTGATCATCAAAGGTAATATAAGACCTCATATCTCTTACAAGGCTAGGCACACACACACACATGGCATCCTTGTGTGTTCCTTCATGGTTAAACATCATTTATATATCACTTTCACACACTTGATAATATATGCTCATGCATTTATACTATCTTGATAAACTTTGCTTATTGCATGTTCTAGGACTATGTCTATGAAATAGTATATGTGTGTGTCTTTGTATTTGTATATTTCCATATTTTTGTATTTGGACTTGAATATGCTTTATTATGATTCCTTATTGATTTCCGGTCATTTTGGTTACTCATTCATTTAGTTTCGAGTCCAAACGATGTAGCTACGCTATTTTTCGTTTTCATTCGTTGAGTTGACTTCATCGTCATTTTCCGAGATGATTTCTCAACCATTTTCAAAGTTGTGTAGTCATCATCATGCGTGAGGGAGTCACGGTTCGTAATCTAAAAATGGATTAGAAATCGGAGTTCGGATGCCCAAGATACGGCTGAAGAAAGTGAGGGAGCACGCGAGAGGCGAAAGTGGCCAAGAGGCCACATGGCCCAAGCTGTGTGAGAGCCGTGGGCCCCACGGCCAGAGAGCCTCTCTGGCCCCGTGTGGCCCACGTGCCCCCCACGGGCTGGGGTGACATGGCCACTCTTGATTGGTCAATTTTTTCCTTCTTTCTCCTCCTTTTTAATTCCCTCCATTCCCTCCATTTTGTTTTCAAGAAGAAAAATGGCAAAATCCCGTCAGAATTTTTCTCCCAAATTTTCTCACCTTCCAAACACTATAACTTCTTCATACGGAGTCGGAATTGAGTGATTCAAGTTGGAGATCATTTTTAATTGAGTCCTCTACCTTTTCCATGTGGTTTGGCAGCTGTTTGATCGATTTTTCTGGTAGTTCTACATAGAAAACCGAACCAGCTCGTGAACCCAAGGTATTAGTCTAATCTTTGGGATTTCTACTTTTATAACCTTCAATTTGCTTGGGGTTTCTTCTTCTATATATACTTGTATGTTTGGTGAATGCTATTGTGAAAGATAGCTTCACAATCAATCCTAATCAAAAGTCTATTTAGAGACAAATGTGAACTAGTTTCCATGATTCTAGGTTTTTCACATGATTGTGAGTTGTATTGTGATTAGGTTGATATCTTAGGTTGTTTGTGACTTGATTGAATCAATTTTGTGATAAATGACCTTGAGATTTGTTTTGATCCTTTGATTGATGAAATCTAGGATTATTGTATTTGTATGTGTTTTAGAGCAATCTAGGTTTTAATTGATTTATATCTTAAATCCTTGCTCTATATTTTTGGCTAGAATATTGATTGATTGAATCTCATATATCTAGGATTTTATTGTATGTTGATAGCATCTTGAACTTGTACTTCATGAATATATTTTGTTCAAGTGTTGTATGTGTGAATGAGACTTTGAGCTTATGTGTTTGGTGTTTACACATGCTTTAGGTTTTATTCTTGTATTTTGCATCTAGACTTTTATTACTTGTGATATCACATGTTTAGGTCTATTTGTACCATGGAATATATTGATCACATGTTCTATGTTGAATTGGTTGTTTGCATCATTTGCATTCACATGATCACACTAGGAAGTCCTTGTAAAAGGCATGAAGTCTTGGTTAGAGTCAGGATGACTCGGATAGCCAAGCAAGAAGACTTGCCTAGAGTCGGGATGACTCGGATAGGTAAGCAAGAAATCATGGCTAGAGTCGGGAGGACTTGGATAGTCATGCATGGGAGGCTCCCTAGAGGCATGAGTGCCTTGGATAGGGAGTTGGCTATTATATTGGTAGGCCTAGGCGTATGGTTAGACATAGACTCCAAAAGAGCAGGGTACACGGAAGGTGTATGCACTCGTGAGGAATTTCTAATCTTCCATCGATGTTGGTTTTGTGTGTTGTCCAATATATGGTGGTTTCGCATCATTGAGGGATTTCATACTTTCCAATAGGGTTGGGTAGACTTAGACTCCACTAGGTTGGGTGAGCTAAAGATTGGTCACTTTGTGGATTCTCTATTTTTACCATCCAATATATATAGTACCCTAATGGTTGTATTTCAACTCGTGGATGTTTCCTTCTTGGAGGTTTTACCACGTTAAAAAATCTCATGTGTCAATTCTTTTTATCTCTCTTTTTGTATATGTTTATGTGTATGTTTTAATCTTGTGGTACAATATTCACTTGTGATTTATTTGGAAGCAAGTTTGTGTAAAGTGTGATGTAAGGTTTATGATTTGTATTGGCTTAATTCCTTTGCAAAACACTCTATGATTGTATTAGTTGTTGCTTAGGATATTATTTGAAGAAAGGAAGCTTAAAAAGTGAAGAGCAACGTCTAGTGCAAAAATCGTCTTCAAGAGGTGAAAAACGTCAAAGGTAAATCTTGACTTCCATCCTCTTGCAAGGCATTAATGCACACACACACACACACAATTCATACATGTGTGTCCCTACATCATGCTTCAAACATTTGTTATAACACATTCACACAATTCATAGCATGCTCATGCATTGATCTTGTATTGACAAACATTGTGAAATTGCATGCTTTGTGACTATCTCTTTGATATGGCATGCTTGTGTGAATATGTGTTTATTTGTTTGTGTATTTTGTGTTTAGGACTTGAACATGTTCTTATTTAATGCCTTATTGAGTTCCGGTCGTTTCGGTTACTCATTCATAAGGTTTCGAGTCCAAACAAGTTGACTATGCTACTTTTCGTTCTCATTTGTTGTGTTGACTTCATCGTCAGATTCTGAGATG
The DNA here is from genome assembly GCA_030490815.1 of Acer saccharum. Classification (NCBI taxonomy): domain Eukaryota; kingdom Viridiplantae; phylum Streptophyta; class Magnoliopsida; order Sapindales; family Sapindaceae; genus Acer; species Acer saccharum. Next base: position 20,835,379 of record CM059873.1, read on the forward strand.
ATTTCTCAACCATTTTTCAAGGTTGAGTAGTCATAGTCGTGCGTGAGGGAGTCATGGTTTGTAATCCGAAAACGGATTCAAAATTGGAGGTCGGATGCCCAAGATATGGGCTGAAGAACTGAAGGAGCGCGCGAGAGAAGTCGGGAGCACGTGTGGCCACAAGGCCTGCCCATGTGGGAGGCCGTGGGCCCCACGGCCAGGGGAGCCCTCTGCTCCCATGTGGGCCACGCGCCCCCCACGGGGACGTGACATGGTGTGCTCCGATTCGCTCGTAAAATCTCTCTCTCTCCTCCTTTTAAACACATCTCCTTCCCTTCACACTTGGTTGATGAAATTGAAGAACAATCACGAAATTCTGTAGTTTTCATCTATATTTTTGTTTTTTTATTTTGATCATATCTCTCTCATAAGAACTCGAAATCAATCGATTCAAAAACCAAAATTGTTGGTCTCGAAGAGAGCTACAAACCCAAGCATTTCTAGAGGCAGCTGACTTCGCCATTTTTCTCAGCTGGTCCAATTTCAGTCCGTGGTCAGTATGTTTGTTACAACTTCTTCTTTTTCAATTTCATCTTTGATCATCTCTTGATTCTTACTATTTGATTGATGAAATTTGTTGAGAAGTATGTTAGATCACTTGCTAGGGTTGTTTGATCATTTGTTAATTGAGATTTAGCTTTGTGATTTGTTTTGAACATATATGTGCTAAACTTGATTGTGTGTGAAATTGATTCTAGAAATTGAATATATGATGTATCTCATATTATTTTCTAGGTTCTATTTCTTGATCTAAGAACTAGGTTTTTAGTGTGATAAATTGAATATTCATATCTTTGTTCTTATTGATTTGCATGTCTTGATTTCTAGATGATCTTTTGTGATTGTGTGTTGAAATCATATTCTAGACTATCATTGAACATGTACATTTTGCTTGATTGATCATCTAGCTTAATTTGTTTGTGTTTGCATCACTTGCATCACTTTAGATCATAGCCTTGCATTAGGTTGAAGTCTCTTGCAAAGTGAATGAAACTTTGTGGAAAGAGCAAGGAGTCTTGACTAGGACATGTGGTCCGGATAGTCAAGCAAAAGTCTTAGCTAGGAGTGTGGTACTCCGGATGGTTGAGCTAGGAGAGCTTAACTAGGATCTTCGTGATCCGGATAGCTAAGCATGAAATCTTCCTAGAGACGTGAGCGTCTTGGATAGGAAGTTGCTTTCTAGAGCTGTAGGATACATCTCGGATAGGAAGTAGGCTTGGTGATTCACTAGCCCGAGGGTAGATTAGGAGTTGATAGCTTGAGCGGATATCATGAGTGATAGCTTGAGTGTGTAAGTCCTTTTTCACATAGTGGATTGCTTCGCCGGTGGTTGTGGTATCAACCTGTGGATGTTTCCTCTTTGAGGTTTTACCACGTTAAAACACTTGTGTTCATTTTTGCTTTTATTTTTCTTTATCTTCCATTTCTTTCATTGATTGCATATCTTGTAAATTGATTAACTCTGGTATAAGTGAAATCAATTAATTTGTAAAATTTAATCAAGTGTGCATTTTCATTGATATATTCCGCATTAATTTTTAATTGGGAGAATTTGGAGCCTATACCTATTCACCCCCCCTCTAGGTATATTTCACTACTACTTAAGGAAAATTTCATGTGATTTGTAATCAATATTCATTTTGATCATTTTTGTATATTCAATTCATTTGTGTAAATATAATTCTCTTATTTTTTGATTCTTTTGTATAGATGTTTTTAGATTGATATTTGTATATTCATTGAACATTAATATTATTACATGTATCCTTTGTTTTGGTTTTAATATATTTCCTTCATTAGCAAGTTGTAGTAGTTTTACTTAGTATACTTACATTGTAATATTCAAAACACAACTTGTGGAATTTGATCTTAATTGAATATCTTGTATATAAGATACATTGTTTGTTGGTATATGTTTTGTAGACTAAGGGTGGTGAATTGAGTATACGTGTGTTAACTGTTTTCTCATAACAATCATGTTTAAGGTTAATTTGTATGCTCACCAAGGTTTTGACATAAGTCATGAAAGAGTTTTTAAAACTAGTGTGTCAACCTATTCACCCTCCCTCTAGGTTGATTAGTATAACCTTGTAGGTATTTTCAGAGTGGTAGTAGTGATGACTCCAATGAGGGAGATTAGTCTTCAAGTGATGAAGAACTCATGGCTAACTTCCTAGCCGTTGCTTCCTCCCACAAGAGCAAAAGTGCTAGTGAAAAAGAGGAAATGACTCAATAGGAAAATGACTCAAGTGAAGGAGAAAGTGATTCCTCATCTAACTCCATAAATGGTTTTGCGAAGAAAAAGGTGCTTGCTAAATACCATGCTGAGTTCAATGATTTAGCAATCAAGAGCACAAGAAAGATTCAAAGATTGAGAGAAGAGAATCTTGAACTTTCATCTCATAATGACCACTGAAGTGAACAAGTGGAAAGACTTAAGAAGATAGAAGATAAGCTAAGAAAGGAGTTAGACTTATCTAAGGGGAATGAAGAAGGTTTAATGAGAGAGCTTGAAGAGATTAAAGAATCTATGACTAGGACGACCTCTAGCACATAAAAGCTTGATCATATTCTTAGTGTTGGAAAGAATCTGTATGACAAGAGGGGTCTTGGATTTGAAGATGGCAAGGAGACCTCCACTTCTAAGAAGACCATATTTGTCAAGAGTTTGGGGAACCAAAAAGTTTCATCGGTGCAAACTCCTAGGAAGAAGTTAGAACTAGGACAATGTTCAAATAGTGCACAAGTGAAGGTGATGCCAAGAAGGCAACCTCAAGCTCAACCCTCTAGGGTCATTCAAGCCAACATTCCTTAACAATTGGCTCACAAAGGAAAGAGACCAATCATGCAACCTCAAGCTAGGAAGCAAGCTAGACCGGTTCAACAACGAAGATGGATTGAACCCACTCAACCACAAAGACATGGACAACCTTTCATGCATGCACAAGGACAAGGTATGATTCCTTATTTTATTCCTACATGTCATTTTTATGGATTTGATGGTCATATTAGACCAAATTGCTTGCGATATATTAAAATGTGTAGAACACGAAGCATGATTGAAAAGAGAAAGAATAGAGCCAAGATGCATGTTCCTAGGAATGATAAAATTGATGTGCATAATCCTAGGATAACTAAAGCCCATGTACCAAAGACCACTAAGAAAGCTAATATTGTTTCTAGGTGGATTAGAAAGAATGAAAATGTTTGCCATGTTGCTCAAATAGCCTTGAAGGCAAATTCTACTAATTTTTGGTACTTAGATAATGGGTGCTCTAGGCACATGACGGGAAACAAGAGTTTCTTCGAGACTCTTGTTATGGAGGAAGGAGGATATGTCACTTTTGGTGATGGATCCAAAAAGAAAGTTGTAGGGAAAGGACCATTTCCGTTCCCGGATTACCCTCCTTATCTAATGCTTTGTTTGTTGATGGCTTGAAAGCCAATTTGATAAGCATTTCTCATTTTAGTGATGAAGGATATTCCGTCATGTTTAGTAAAAATGATTGCTCTATACTAAAGCTCGATAGACAAACCTTGTTGAAAGGTATGAGATCTAGCGACAATTGCTATTGTCTAGAAACTAGAATAGTCTCAAACAATGTGTCCATGGATGAGCAAATAGAGTTGTGGCATGAAAGACTTGGCCACATGAACTTTAGGGATTTAAGAACCCTTGGAAAGTTTAATTGTGTGCGTGGCCTCCCTAAGCTTGGGAAGAAAGCCAATGGTGTTTGCGGACCTTGCCAACAAGGAAAACAAACCAAAGCCATGCACAAAAAGGGCAAGTATCTCTCCACCAAAGAGCACTTAGAGCTTCTCCACATGGATCTCATGGGTCCTATGCAAACCGAGAGTTTAGGTGGAAAGAGATACATTTTTGTTTGTGTAGATGATTTCTCTAGATTCACATGGACATACTTTCTTAGAGAAAAATCCGAAACTTTTGATAAGTTTAAAATGTTTTGTACTTGTTAACCTCCAAAAATGGCAGGGATCAAAGAAGAATTTTCCATCGGCCTCAAGAATTAAGTGGGGATAAAAACCACTAGGGAAAAGGTATCCAGACACCCCGCCTTCTCACAAAAAGGCCAAGGTAGAGACTTCTACCTACCTCGATCAGGGCTAAAACTCTTAAAAACCCGAAAGTAAACGGAGGCCCCGGAGACACCTCGGCCACAAGATCCTAACACCTACCTACCCCAAGTATCCCGATACCCCGGCATCCCAGTGGTCCGATACCCGGCACTTTCTAACATTATATAGGAAGAACGAGAGGAAGACGGGATACCTGACACGCCCAAACCGGTTCTAATTAATTACACTAAATGAGGCTAACTAAAACTAATTGGATCCTAGGTCAAGGATTCTAGCTACTTAACTACAACGGCAATTAAAGGGGCGTGAGGTAGATTTACCCTTCGCAAGTGCACGAGTCGTACGAGTAGTAAAGTGTACACAACTAAGGGTGATCGTTCCCACGAGGAAGGTATTTAGCTAACAAGTAAGTTCTAGGTGATCATTACTTATTGAATTCCTAATTGCTAACAAGTTCACTAATTAATGCTATCAAGATCAATTATACTAAGATTGCAATTAAGTAATATTAAAGCTTGATTAAAAGATGATTAAGCTAGACTAAGAGATGTTAGGGGATTGATTCATTCAAGTAATTACCAATTCATTAACCAATCATTCATTAAGCACATTCACAACATTCTAATGCATGCAATTCATTTATCAATAAAGTTAAGCACAAATCCATCATCTAACACATAATCTAATATCATAGATTAGTGATTAAGAGAGGATTTAGGAATAGTGATGTAGAGATTTTCTAATTAACCCAAGACATGGATTACTTAGTGAAATCTCTATGAAATGGATATTGAAATCTTCATACACAAAGTGTGACACATTTATGTATGAAATCAACTACCAAGTGTGTACAATTATATGTTTATGCAAGACATATCATCAACATATCTTTAGAGTTCATAATACACACATACAAAGCCTTAGAGAGTGAATAACAAATGGATTGATTAAATCATTGGTTTAATTACAAGATTTACATCAATCCCTTAACAAAAGGAGTTAGTTACACATAGAAGTACATGAACTAGAGAAGACAAAAGAAGAGTAAAACAAACCCATTTGGATTGGTTTCTTGGCCAAGAAGACTCCTCTTTGCAATCCAAGAACAATTTCCTTCTAGAGCAACTTGAAAAGATCAAGTCTAAGTAGCTCAAAGTGGTGTTTGGCTACCTAGAAAATGATGGGAAAATTATGAAGAACACTAACTAAAGTTGAGAGAGTTATTCTCTCTCTTAATTCTACAACTAAAGTCTAACTAAAACTAAAGTATTGTATTCTAATTAATTGTATAGTGTAGTATATGGTGTATATTACTTATTAACTAAGAAATATAATATATATTTTGTATATTAAGTTAAAAGATGGAAAATATCTAATAATATCTAAGTGGTAAGGTGTGTTGGACAAGCTTAGTTGATAGGAGAGGCAAGTGGACGAGCTGAATTTCCTTCCAGGCATTCCGACGACCTCATGCCTTCTGGAGGGCGGGCTTGTTCCCGCCGCACGAACCCGCCGGGCACTCGGAGTCTTTTTTCCCGCCGTCGAGCTCGCCGCGCGAACCCGCCTTCTTTCTGGCGACTTCAAACCTTCAGGAAGGCTGGCATGTGCCCGCCTTCAGAACCCGCCTTAATTTCTGGCGAATTACACAATGCACCCCTCAGCTCTTCACTAATCACCGATTCTGTATTAATTTCTCATGAATTGCACTTTGATCCCTGATTCTCCCAAATGACATATTTGCCCTATTTTGCCCTGATTTAGCTACTTTTCTCCAGTTTGGTCCAAAATACCCCTAATGAGCTGAAATACCTGAAAAACACTTATTTACAATATTAAATACCTAAAAGGCTCGGAAAACGGTTACAAAAGCTAAGTTAGGGAGCGCTAAATGTAAACATTTGGAGCGCTAACTCGTGGTAGACTTTTGACAAATAAACACCAAGATCCTAGCACTCCGACCCTGCCTAAAGCGAAAAGTGGGAATCCCGAGCAACAAAGCATGAAGGAAGATAAACATCAAACGCCGTCGTTCAAGGCAGGATACTATGCTCATTCCTACCACTCAAGAGTCCCATTTAAAGGTGGAGTCAACTCTTTCAGCGAAAAAGGGAGTCACTTGATTTTAGGGATCAATTCCCCGACAAATCCGTTGATCGCCAAGGAAAGACCCGTAAATTATTAAAACCCTAGACCGAAGTTCTAGGAGTACTGAGCAAGAAACGGGCCTATATATTCATCGTATGTTTACAGAAAAAGGGATGGCAACCCTACCTTACTTTTTCCACTTATCGACAGGTACGAAAAGCTCCATCACCATTGCCCTCGAAGCCATTTTTATTTCCTTGTTATTATGATCATTCAGGTTCTATCAATTGATTGTAAAACTCATTACATGCAATTCTAAATAAAATAAGTTGAGTGTTCATCCTATAACTTACCAGAATCCTTCTTATCCTACTACTATACACCACACTTAGTTGATTTGTAGGAACTAGTGGGATATCGAGCTACTAGGTATCCCGCTAGCCTAGATCTATCCCGACCCGGGTCCCCCATAAACCTTTAATTGAAAATTTCACCCCGGTAACAATTTTTGGTTAACAGTACTAAAATTCAAAATGAAATGAACTCTAAAATTAAAAGCATTAAACGGATTAGAAGTGACCATGGGAGGGAATTTGAAAATTCCTCTTTTGAAAGCTATTGCAATAGCTTAGGCATCTCACATGAGTTTTCCGCTCCTAGGACACCTCAACAAAATGGAGTTGTTGAGAGGAAGAATAGAGTCTTTCAAGAGATGGCCCGAGTGATGTTGCTTAGCAACAATGTCCCTAGGAACCTATGGGCCGAAGCCGTCAATACGGCTTGCTGTATGGGAAAAAGAGTTTTCCTTAGGCCCGGATCTAGAAATACCTCATATGAGTTATGGAAGGATAGGAAGCCAAATGTTAGCTACTTCCACACTTTTGGAAGCAAATGCTACATTCTAAATGACCGTGATCAACTTGGCAAATTTGATGCTAAGAGTGATGAGGGTATCTTTATTTGCTATGCCTTGAATAGTAGAGCCTATAGAGTTTTCAACTTGAAGAGTCGAACCGTCATGGAATCATCCAATGTTGTCATTGATGATACAAGGCTCAATTCTAATGACTATGAGGAGGAGGATATTTTCGATGATGACTCTCCTTTGGAGAGAGTTGTGGAGACTCCCAATGTTGGGACGTCAAATGGTAATAATGAGGACACACAACCTCTTACTAGAGTTCCTTTCTTGGACTCTAATGAACCCACTCCATGGGTTAGAAGACTCCAAAACAAAGAGGATGTTATTGGAGATGTGAATGAGGGTGTTAGGACTAGGTGTCAAATAGCTAATCTTATTAGCTTTACATGCTACACCTCTCAAATTGAACCCAAAAAGGTTGATGAAGCCTTGAGTGATGAATTTTGGGTTTTTGCCATGCAAGAAGAGCTAAACCAATTCGAAAGGAATGAGGTTTGGACTTTAGTTCCTAGGTCTAAAAACACACATGTTATAGGTGAAAGGAACGAATAAACGCTCGGTGTGTTCGATATATCAATCTAGAGGGGGGGGGGGGGGGGGTGAATAGATTTTAGCTATTATTACCCAATTTTCGCATAAAAGTCAATATTACGAAAATGCCCTTACTAGTCAGAAATACAAGCAAGTGTAATATAGTGCGGAATTAAAAATGACACTTGATGTATACGTGGAAACCCAACCACTGGGAAAAACCACGGGCTGTATAGTGCGCCACACTCGGAACTCGAAATCACTAATTGAAATGAAGTTTACAACCTATGTAGACCTCGTCTAACACACCGGTCTGTAACCCCTCACTTCTACCCTGCGGGCCTTTATTAGCAACCGTATTCCAATTTGCTTGAGGCCTAAGCACTCTTAGCCCCAAGACTTATTTCTCTAAGAAGAGATTATGCAACCTATGTGAATATGTATGAATATTCAAATAACAAACAAGGCTAGGGAACCTTAGATGCTTATCTAGGATGATGATATATTCAATTAAATCAAACCTAGATATCAAATGCTAAATGACATGTCAAATAGCTTAACTAATCAAGATTAATCAAAAACCTAATTAGCTATCACAATACAACACTCAATCAATTCATCACAATTAATTCTCTAATCTTGTATTTATCATATGATCAAAACATACAAGTAAATTAAAGAGAATAGCTTGATAATAAAAATAATCAAATAAGATGAACTTAATCAAAATCTTACCATGCAAGTTGTGATGATGCAAATCCAATCATGGATGCATTCTATATAGTAATAGAAGATGCAATATGAAATATGATGCAAAAGGGATTTGATTTGAGTGGTTAAAGGTGAGTTCTTTGTATTATTCTTCTCTTGAAAAATATCCTAAGTATGAAATCTGATATGAACTCACTTGGCTGACCTAAAGTCAAAGTGTTATATATATAGGGGCCATAAGTGAAGTGTGGTCGTTTTAAAAAAACGCACCAAAAATATCTCTGTGGCTCGCCTGCCGCGGTTGCTCAACCGTGGCACTATAACCGCGGCACAGCAAAGACATTGCTGTCGCTCGACTGCCGCGGTTGTGGCACCGCGGCAGATGAACCGCGGCAGAGACATGGAAGTCTCTGTCGCTTGCATGCCGCGGTATGCCAAAATTAGGCAACCGCGGCAGCACAACCGCGGCACAAGAAGGGCAAGCCTTCTAAGCCACTTCACACAAAAGAAACATGCAATAAGTGCACATGTGAGTGTGAAAACAATGCAACCTAATGCTTAACAAGATATGGCAATTAATAAGCTAGATGCAATCATTTAACATGCAAGAAGAGATGAAAATAGGCATTAATGCACAACACAAATGAACACAACATACAAAGATAAGACATATGCATGAGTTGTGAGTGTGTGCAACTATCTCTTCAAGTCAAGTAAGCACAAAGAAAATTACCTTCGGTGCTTATCAACACAAGGTCTTCAAAAGGGCTTCGAACAATAATACCGACTCCTAAGCTACCCTTACAAAGAACCCTAACATGTGGTTTGTCCACGAAATGAGTCAATTAACAAATGGGAACCTTACAATAGGCATGTTAGGTTGATAATTAGTGTTGGCATTAATTCCATATCAAAACGTGTTTTACTTGTAATGTTTAGTGGTTAGTAAATGAAGGATTTCGAAGACGAAGGACGTCTCAACCATTATTCGTTCAAGTTGCCGGCTTTTAAGAGTTTCGGGCATTATCGGTCTACAAAGGTATTCTAAGTCCTCTTATCTCTTACAAGGCTAGGCACACACTCACACATATCATTCTTGTGTGTCCCTTCATGATTTTATTTCATTTACATTTCACTTTCACACACTTAGCAAAATATGCTCATGCATTCACATTTAGTTAATAAACTTTGTGTTTTGCATTTTCTAGGACTATGTCCGGAAACTAGCATATGTGTGTGTATTTGTGTTTGTATGTTTCCGTATTTTGTGTTTAGGACTTTAACATGTTCTTATTCAATGCCTTATTGAGTTCCGATCGTTTCGGTTACTCATTCATAAGGTTTCGAGTCCAAACGTGTTGACTATGCCACTTTACGTTCTCTTACGTTGTGTTGACTTCATCGATGATTTCCGAGATGATTTCTCAACCGTTTTTCAAAGTTGTATAGTCTTTATCGTGCGTGAGAGAGTCACGGTTCGTAATCCAAAAATGGATTCGAATTCGGAGTTCGGACGCCCGAGATACGGGCTGATCGCGCTCCAAATGTTCACATTTAGCGCTCCCTATTCCTATCTTTTGTGTTCGTTTCCGAGCACTTTTGTGTATATAATGCGTGTTTTAGCTATGTGCAGGTAAATATCCCACATGGAAGGTGTTTGTATTGAAAGTGGGCAAAATTGGGCAATTTTGTGTGAAGAAGTCCAAGGCTGGTTTGAAGGCTAGACATTGCCCGCCGTCCAAACCCGCCGAGCACCAAGGCTAGCTCAGACCTTCGGGAAGGCTAGACATTGCCCACCGTCCAAACCCGCCGAGCACCAAGGCTAGCTCGTGCAGCTGGACATTGCCCGCCGTCCAAGCTCGCCGAGCATCAAGGCTAGCTCGTGCGGCTGGACATTGCCCGCCGTCCAAGCTCGCCGAGGACCAAGGCTAGTTCGTAAAGCTGGACATTGCCCGCCCATGAACCCGCCTTACCCCTGACCGAGCCAAAATTATGATATTTTCAGGGGCATTCATGTCTTTTAACACCCCATTCTTGCCCAAATTGCCCAACATATATAAACACCCTTTTTGCCTCTCTTTCAACCGTGTGACCAACCAAAAACACAACTTAGAGCTTTTGCTCTTACACACCAAAAGAGAGAGAGCAACTCCAAGCCTTCCATGGGTGATTTTCCTCCATGGAAAGCCTTCCATGGAGAGTAGAGATGCAGAGATAGGAGGCTTGTGTGCAAGCCATAGATGTTCATAGATAGGGAGAGCTTTGGAGGCTTGTCTTCAAGGGTAATCCCTTTGCTCATCTTTGTATTTCTATTGATGTATAACCCATTTGGGAATATTTGTAACCTACACTTATGTTAATATATGTATGATTGTTCTTATGCTTTGATTTGGTATTGATTCATTCCTTAGATGTATAGTGATTAAGCTCTTTTTATGATATTCATATGTATGGATGATTATGTGTTGATATGTATGTATGGATGAGATTAGGAGTAGATTAAATAAATGATTAGGAGTAGTTGTAGTCAAATATCTCATTTGTTTATGTATGTTGATGTATGATTTACTATGTATGTGTTTAGAGTGATTAGAGTGATTAAGAGTTGAGTTTGTGCTCGGATTTCCATTCCGGGTATAAATTCGGCTATTAGCTATATGGAATGGAAATAGCTTAGGTGTGCATAATCATGCCACCTTAGCTTTGGTTCATAGTTCTTGTGCTTAATGGGTCTAAACCCTAGACACAATCACTTTTCCGATTGGAAAGTGAGTACATGATTTCGGGAATTCCCTAATCAAGATTCCGGGGTAATTTCCTTAATCAAGAGAACAAACCCTTTACTGAATTAATTGGAATTACATGATAAACAATCCACATAAATTGCATAGTATGTTTGGTGAACCGATTTCCCATATGTATTATATATCTTGCTATTCTCCAAGCCACCATTATTTTCGTAGTTAGGGTGTCTTGCCTTTAGGAGTAGGTTAACTTAATTAGGAGTAGATTAATTAGATAGCTAAGACACCCGGCTACATTTCCATCCTAGTTAGTTAGTTTACATTTCCGCACACACCACACCGCATTCCTTTTTACATGCTTTAATAAACACTAGAACTAGATACAGTTAACGAATCCATTCCCTGTGGAACGAACCGTACTTGCCGCTATGCGATCGTAATGATCCGTGCGCTTGTGGAAAAACATACGCGCCCCATTTATTTTACGATAGTTTATAGAACTATCGCGTGTCCCGCGTGCGCCGATCGAGTTATTGGCGCCGCCGGGGATACTTTATTATAGACCGTTTCGGGGCGCGTCACGGGCCAACGAACCGAGGGAGCGTGCGAGAGGATAGCCCAGGCCGTGGGCCACAAGGGCTGGCCGTGGTTGAGGCCGTGGGCCTCACGGCCTGGAGCAGCCTCTGCTCCCGTGTGGGCCACGTGATTGGCCGAAAAACTCCTTCTCTCTCCTCCTATTTCTTCCCTCTCTCTCTCCATTTGAAAAATTCAAGAAGAAAAATTTTAGTTTCCCGTCAGCTCTCTCCTCTGAAATTTCTGATTTTCGAAACACCATATCTTCCTCATCCGGAGTCGGATTTGAGTGATTCAAGTTGGAGAGTGTTCGTATTTGAGTCCTCTAACACCATATCTTCCTCTCCCGTGTGGGCCACGCGCCCCCCACGGCCAGGGGGTGACGTGGCACCACGTGATTGGCCGAAAAACTCCTTCTCTCTCCTCCTATTTCTTCCCTCTCTCTCTCCATTTGAAAAATTCAAGAAGAAAAATTTTAGTTTCCCGTCAGCTCTCTCCTCTGAAATTTCTGATTTTCGAAACACCATATCTTCCTCATCCGGAGTCGGATTTGAGTGATTCAAGTTGGAGAGTGTTCGTATTTTAGTCCTCTAACATCTCCAAGTGGTTTGGTGGCTGTTTGATCATGATTTCCAGTGGTTGATCACTGAATTCCGAACCAGCTTCAAAATCCGAGGTAATGGTCTCATCTTAGGGATTTCTTGTTATTTGACCTTCCAAATGCTTGGGGTTTCTTCTTCTATATCTTTGATTATGTTTAGTAAAAGCTATTGAGAAAGATAGCTTGATTATCATTCTAATTGAAACTCAATTTGTGGACTAATGTTGACTAGATTCTATGATTCTATGTTTTTCATATGTTTGTGAGTTGTATTGTGATTAGAATGGCATCTTAGGTTGTTTGATACTTAATTGAATTAATTTTGTGTTAAAATGACTTTGAGATTTGATTTAGTCCTTTGATTGAAGAAATCAAGGATTTGTGTATTTGTTTGTGATTTAGAGAATATAGGTTTTGATTGATGTAAATCTCAAAACCTTGCTCTATATTTTTGTCTAGTATATTGATTGATTTTAATCTCATATATCTAGCATTTAATTGTATATTGATAGCATCTTGAATCTTGTACTTCATGAACATATTATGATTCAAGTGTTGTGTATGTGAATGAGACTTTGAGTGTATGTGTTAGGTGTTTCACATGCTTAGGTTTCTATTCTCTTATTATTGCATTTAGACTTGATTACTTGTGATTTCACATGTTTAGGTCTACTTGTGCCATAGGATGTATTGATCACATGTTCTATGTTGATTTGATTGTTTGCATCATTTGCATTCACATGATCACACTAGGAAGTCCTTGTAAAAGGCAAGAAGTCTTGGCTAGAGTCGGGGTGACTTGGATAGCCAAGCAAGAAGACTTGCCTAGAGTCGGGATGACTCGGATAGGTAAGCAAGGAATCATGGCTAGAGTCGGGAGGACTTGGATAGTCATGCATGGGAGGCTCCCTAGAGGCAAGAGTGCCTTGGATAGGGAGTTGGCTAATATATTGGTAGGCCTAGGTGTATGGTTAGACATAGACTCCGATAGAGCGGGGTACACGGGATGTGTATGCACTCTTGAGGAATTTCTAATCTTCCATCGATGTTGGTTGAGTGTGTTGTCCAATATATGGTGGTTCCGCATCATTGAGGGATTTCATACTTTCCAATAGGGTTGGGTAGGCTTAGACTTCACTAGGTTGGGTGAGCTAAAGATTGGTCACTTTGTGAATGTTCTATGTTTACTTTCCAATAATATAGTACCCAATGGTTGTAGTTCAACCCGTGGATGTTTCCTCCTTGGAGGTTTTACCACGTTAAAAAAATCCCCTGTGTTAATTCTTTCTATCTCTTCTCTTATATTTTAATTGTATATTTTATTGTCTTGATTCATAATATTCACTTGTGATGTATTGTGAATCAAGTCTTTGAATAGTGTGATTAGTGTATTCATTCTATAGATCAATTTGTATCTTTGATTCTTTATATATTGTAATTTTTGTATAGTGATATTTTGCTCACTCTTGTAACACATTGAACATCTTATGAAATACAAGCTTATTTTGTTGTTATGTTTATTTGATACTTTACCTCACATGACTTGTTGATATACTTAGACATTTCTCTTATGATTGTGTCATCGTATTGTCTATGTATGTCTACCTTGGCTTATTGTGTTGTGTGTAAGGCTACCTTGAGGGACAAACAGATGTTTGTTCAAGGGTTTGAAAAAAGGTCTAAAAACCTATTCACCCCCCCCTCTAGGTATGCTTTAAGCAATTTAACTTCGTTTGTGTACATTCAAGGCACTAAGTGGATTTATAGGAACAAATCCGATAAGGAAGTCAACATAGTGCGAAACAAGGCTAGACTTGTAGCACAAGGGTACTCTCGATTCGAGGGTATCGACTTTGAGGAGACTTTTGCTCCCGTTGCCCGTTTAGAGTCTATTAGGCTTCTCCTGTCCATCTCTTGTGTGCACAAGTTCAAATTGCACCAAATGGACGTTAAGAGTGCCTTCCTCAATGGCTTCTTGCAAGAGGAAGTGTTTGTTGAACAACCCAAGGGGTTAGTGGATGCACACCACCCCAACCATGTCTATCGCCTCAAGAAGGCTCTATATGGGTTAAAACAAGCACCGAGGGCTTGGTATGAGCGCCTCACTCAATTTCTTGTTGACAATAACTACAGAAGGGGTAGTGTTGACAAGACTTTATTCATCAAGAAAGACAATGATGAGTTTTTTTATAGCTCAAATCTATGTTGATAATATAGTGTTTGGCTCCACCAACAACATCAAGGTACAACAATTTGTTGATGCTATGTCTCATGAATTTGAGATGAGTCTAGTTGGTGAGCTAAGTTACTTCCTAGGTTTGCAAATTAAGCAAATGAATGATGGGATTTTCATAACCCAAGCCAAATATGCTAAGAACCTAATGAAGAAGTTTGGTCTAGAAAATGCCAAACATTGTGATACACCCATGAGTACCACTTTGAAGCTAAGCAAGGATGCTAGTGGTAAAAGTGTGGAACAAACGTTATATCGTGGCATTATTGGTAGCTTGCTTTACTTGACCGCAAGTAGGCCCGATATCTCTTTTAGTGTGGGTGTGTGTGCTAGGTACCAAGCGGATCCTAAGGAGTCCCATCTCTCTTCCGTAAAGAGAATCATTTGCTATGTGAATGGGACATCCAACTATGGGATTTGGTACTCTTTTGACACTAATGCTAGTCTTATAGGCTTTAGTGATGCAGATTGGGCAGGAAATTGTGATGATAGGAAAAGCACATCGGGCGGTTGCTTCTTCTTAGGCAACAACTTGGTGTCTTGGTTTTGCAAGAAGCAAAACTTAATTTCCTTGTCCACGGTCGAGGCCGAGTACATAGCCGCAGGGAGTGGATGCACACAA
This sequence comes from Acer saccharum, assembly GCA_030490815.1. Taxonomy (NCBI): domain Eukaryota; kingdom Viridiplantae; phylum Streptophyta; class Magnoliopsida; order Sapindales; family Sapindaceae; genus Acer; species Acer saccharum. Next base: position 20,850,538 of record CM059873.1, read on the forward strand.
CTCCTATGGATGAAGCAAATGCTAGTAGACTACGGATTCAACCAAGGTATACTCACTCTCTTTTGTGATAACATGAGTGCCATTAATATTTCTAAGAATCCGGTACAACATTCTAGAACTAAGTATATTGACATCCGCCATCATATCATTGGAGAGCTTGTTGAAAATAAATGCATAGTACTTGAACATGTAGGTACTAATGATCAACTTGCGTACTTATTTACTAAACCCTTAGATGCTACTCGAATTAAAATACTTAGTAGATCTATTGGGATATGTCTTGTGGAGTGATGTGATTTGTGATTGACCCCATATGGGGAACTCAAGCAAAGAGAGCTATTTTACATTCTAGTAACTTGCAAAAAATTTGAAATAACTTATGCCTCTTCTTTTAATTGCTTGAGTAAGCTTGGTTGCACATATGTATATATGTTTTCAATTCAATAAGTGTGAACCTTGCTTGTTTACAATCCATGTCATATTTATGTTCAATCATGCATTTTTGGACTAGGAGATTTACATAGGAAGTATGCTTTGAATGACCTATAATTATCTCCATGACATGATGATTCTTATAACATGCTAATGTCAAATAATAAAAAATAAAAATAAAAAAGCATGAAATTCAAATAACATGCTCAAATGAAAAAGCATGAATTGATGATTGCAATATAAATGCAAATCTTGTGTGAAAAACTTATGAGACTCAAAATGAATAAAGGATCTTGTATCTGTTCAAAGGATTTTAAAATCCAAATGTCTCTCTTTCTTTATTGGTTGAACATGGCTACTATCATACGGATATCTTATCCGGAAAAATCAAATAGGGTGCAAAGTCGCTCATGCCATGTTTCACTTATAAAGTTGGATATATTTGCTATAAATTAAAATCAATGAAATATCTATATCCTTGCTTTTCTCATGACAATGGTGAAATTGGTTTGAATTCTTATTAGAAACCTTTGTCATTTGCTTTGCCAAATACCATTGTATTTTGGACTTGAATGCTACATGTCTTGTATGCAAAGCATGTTTGGTTCACACATTTTCTTTAAATAAATCTCCTTGTTTCTCTTCAATTAATTGGGATGCATAAAGTGACTTATATTATTATGCAAATATCTTGCATGCTACTATCTCTCGTTGCTATGAGTGACCCGGTTGGGGACTACTCCTTTGCCTATATCATGACAAAAAGGGGGAGTAGAATGTGGTAAGGGGAGTTGCAAATTGTAGTAGCAATTGTGCTTGTTGGGGAGAATATTCATTGAGGGGGAGTAACCCGTTGAGGGGGAGCATTGCATACACATATATTGCATAATGTTGTGCCTAATCTTTTATAATGCAAATGCTTGTTTTATTTTCACTTGATCATCTCACATACACTTGCTTTGGAAGTGTAACTTTTGTTTTGAAGGGTTGATAGTTCTACAAGAGATTGAAGACTTGAAGATTTTTACTTTTATTATCTCTTTGGAATGTAGAATTTCTTTGTTATCCCGTAGCTTAAATTTTGTTGTGAGGATTTTTGTGAGTGGTGGTTTTGTCACGAAATAGCCAAAGGGGGAGATTGTACGGTCTCATTTACATGATTGACTTATTTCATGGATAAACCACATTTGGGGTTCATTGTAAGGGTAGCCTAGGAATTTGTGTTCATGTCTAATGGCCCTTTCAAGTCCTCAAGGTTACAAGCACTCCAAAGCTATATCTAGTGCTTGGTTTTGTGCTTTGAAGAGATTAGTTACACACACACACACACATTCCATTCATATCCATTCTTTGCATATAACATGTGTTTATTTATGTGTGCATTCATGTTTAAAACATCTCTTCTTGCATGTTATTTTGATTGCTTTTTGCATTGTCTATTGCCTTGTCATGCATAGCCTTGAAATTCTTGCATTGCAAAGGGCGCTGTTCGAACAGCGCCCATCATGACCTGGTTGAAAATGCATTTTTAATGCATCAGGTCTGATGCGTTTTTGGAAGGCGCTGTACGAGTGCTGTACTCAAGCACTGTACGTACAGCGCCTATCTCATACCTGAGAAGAACAGAGTCTTGGCGCTGTACAAAAGCGCTCTACGTACAGCGCCCAAGGCAAAAAGTGGTGTCACTTTTCAAAACAACCACACTTTATCTTGACACCCTATATATATGCCACTTTGACTCTAGGTCAAATAAGAGAGTTCATATTCAGATTTTATACTTAGGATATTTTTCAAGACAAGAAAAATACACAAAGAACTCACCTTTTATTACTCAAACAAATTTTCCATGATCATCAATCATCATCTAGCATTATCTTTGATCATCTAGATATCATCTTGCATGGATTCTTCAGTACACTTTGCTTGGTAAGTTTTTTTCACTAATATCTTACATATTTTGTGTCTTTTCTTATTCAAGCAATCTCATTCATTACTTGTATGATTTTCATATATGTTTTGGATATAAGATTGAGATTAGTGTATTGATTGTTTAAGAAGTTGTATTGTGATAGCTAATTAGGTTTTTGCTTAATCTTGATTAGCTAAACTATTTGACATGTCATTTAGTTTTTAATATCTAGGATTGCTTTAATTGCAAAATCATCATCTTAGATAAGCATATAGGGTTTTCCTTGCTCTATGTTGCATTTTCACTACTACAAAAAATGCAAAAGAAATCGGTTTTAGAAAATTTTAAAACCGATGTCTTTTTGAGTGTTTTAGAAAAAAAGTGCAAAAGACATCGGTTTTTAACCGATATAAAACAAGAGAAAAGACATCGGTTTTACTTAAAACTGATTTAAAAACCCAGGAGAAAAGACATCGGTTTTAGTTAAAACCGATTTAAAAACCCTGATGTAAAATTGATGTAATACAAAAATTAATCCCACCGTCATCGACCTACTCCACCGTCCGGCCACGGCCACTGGCCCACCCCACCTCTGATAATAATGACAATCAATTGTCATTATGAGGAATCGAAATTGCAACCTCAAAGTCGAAGTGGTAAGCCTTTACCGCCTGACTACAAGATTGGATGTGTTAACAATTGCACAATATTTATATATAACCTATATGAGTTGTTAGAAATAAAAATAAAAAAAATAAAAAAAAAATAAAATAAAATAAAAAAAACTTGTTTGATAAATTTAAATTTACTCAACTAATCAAAATTCTAATTTCTACTACAAACATATATATATATTAAATAAATTTTATTGGTGGGTTTATTTTTCATTTCATTTTTTATTGTGTGGTTTTGTGTTCTGCTGGAGATATTTTTGTGCAAACTTTTTCCCTAAAACTGTATCTTTTGGCAATGAAATAAATTTTTTCATCCACGTTTGATTCTTCAATTTTTTGATACGAATGCAACGGTATAAAGAACGTAAAATTATGGGCGGTATTTTGAAAGTTATGATCAATTATTCAGTCAAAGGTCAGAAGAAATTGGAGATATTTTTTGTGCAAACTTTTTCCTTAAAACTGTATCTTTTGGCAACAAAATAAATTTTTTCGTCCATGGTAGATTCTTTGATTTTTTGATACGAATCCAATGGTATAAAGAACGTAAAATTCCAGGCGGTATTTTGAAAGTTATGATCAATTATTCAGTCAAAGGTCAGAAGCGATTGGAGATATTTTTGTGCAAACTTTTTCCTTAAAACTGTATCTTTTGGCAATGAAATAAATTTTTTTGTCCATAGTGCATTCTTCTATTTTTCGATACGAATCCAACGGTATAAAGAATGTAAAATTCTGGTCGATATTTTGAAAGTTATGATCAATTATTCAGTCAAAGGTCATAATTGAAGCGATTGGAGATATTTTTGTGCAAACTCTTTCCTTAAAAATGTATCTTTTGGCAAAGAAATAAATTTTTTTGTCCATGGTGGATTCTTTTGTTTTTCAAGACAAATCCAACGGTATAAAGAAAGTAAAAATTCGGGAGATATTTTGAAAGTTATGATCAATTATTCAGTCAAAGGTCATAATTGAAGCGATTGGAGATATTTTTGTGCAAATTCTTTCCTTAAAACTGTATCTTTTGGCAAGGAAATAAATTTTTTTTGTCTATGCTAAGTTCTTCAATTTTTTGATACAAATCCAACGGTATAAAGAACGTAAAATTTTGGATGGTATTTTGAAAGTTATGATCAATTATTCAGTCAAAGGTCAGAAGCGATTTGCGAATCCGCGAGTGAGCTATTTTCATCGCTCATTTCACACTTTTCCAAATCGATTTTTGGAATATTTTCTGAATTAAAAGTGTTTGTTTGCATGTCTACTTTCTTGTGTCAAAATTGGAGCAAATAAAATTTTGTATTTTTAGAGATGTGCACTTGAATGTGGACATAGGTCAGATTTGCATTGCAGAATTTTGCTTTTGAATCCACATCGGTTTTTATAAAAACCGATGTCTAAACGCTTGTTTTTAATATTGGTTTTTATAAAAACCGTTGTCATTTCAACGCAAAATTTAAGACATCGGTTTTTATAAAAACCGATGTCTAAACGTATTTTTTTTAATATCGGTTTTCTTAAAAACTGATGTCTTTTGAAACTGTAATTTTTAAGACATCGGTTTTTATAAGAACCGATGTCTAAAAGCTTTTTTAAAATCGGTTACCAAAACCGATTTCTTTTAGTGATTTCTAGTGATGTCTTTTAACATTTTTGTAGTAGTGTTTGGATATTCATATGTTCACTTAGGGTGTTAATCTCTTCATTGAGAATCAAAGTCTTGTGTGTAGCTTCCGGGATTAGGTTGCTTAGATCGCAAGCAATCGAACTAGGTTCACTCATATCGAGATTAGGTAGGTGTGTGATTACTTCCGGGATTAGGTTGTAATTTTATCACATTTAGTGGATTCGAGGTTCGGGTGTGGCTCACTTAACAGCCCGTGGTTTTTCCCGTGAGGGTTTCCACGTAAATATCAAGTGTTGTTTATATTTTCGCACCATATTACACTTGCTTTATTTTATTGACTATTAGGGGCATTTTCGTAATATTGACCTTAAACGAAAATTGGGTAAAATCTATTAAATTCTATTCACACACCCCAACTTTCATAAAACTTGAAAGTGGATGTCGCCATTTGGCCAAATGACCCAAGTGGCGACATTCACTTGTTTGAACAAACTTGACCACTTTTTCACTTGAGTCTGGTCCTGCAAAAATCCACCATACACACATAAGAATGAAATGCACTAAACAAGGACATAGAAGCACTTATTAGGAAGCTAAACTAGCAAGAAAACACACAACACAAAAACTTTAAAACAAAACACACAATCTTTATTTAAAGCATAAAAACATAACAGTGCAATTCCACACTAATGCATCTCAACATGCAAATTGGGACCATGATGCTCATCACACTACACCAGATTGGGTCTTTTATGGCGCACAAAAAACGCCGTAAATGACTATTTACGGCGTTCATCTGCAAGCCGTTTTAGATGATGTCGTGAATGATATCCCTCAAATACGGCGTACAAAATGCGCCGTTAATAACGTTTGAAAAACGCCGTAAATGACCCCTTTTACGGCGTGCAAAGAACGCCGTAAATGACCCCTTTTATGGCTTTCAGCTGTATGTCGTGAATGATCTCTTTTTTATGACGTACTAAACACGCCGTAAATAAGTTAAAAAAAAAAAATGTATTTACGACCTTGCAGCCACCCACCCACGCCCACTCGCCATGCAGGACCCGCAACCCACCCACGCCCACACACAATACACAATTAAATGGTGTTCTCATAGAGTGTTGAACCCAACACTCATGAGTGAACCAAACCAAGCCTTATCCACCTTTCTACTACTTTGATTGTGCTACTAAAAGCATAATATTTATATATAACCTCTACTTGTTATTAAATTTTTATTTATTATTTTTCAATCAAAATTTTATTTGTAGATTGATTCCACTAATTTAAATTTTATTTTTATATGATAAACAAATTGATACTAAAAAACATTTATTATAACAGTTAATTAAAATATTTTGTTAAAATCATATATTGTCAGATCAAAGGGTCAATCGTTAATCGTACTCAGAATTAGACATGACCCTGATGGTTCCGGTTCTCAATTCAGAACCGATGGTTCCGGTTCTCGATTCGGAACCAGCGGTTTCAATTTTCGATTTTCGATTTGGAACCAGCGGTTTTGATTTTCGATTCATAAATAGTCCTTTTTTACGGCGTTCTTTAAATACACGTCGTAAATAATCTCTTTTTTACGGCGTTCCTCATATGTGCGCCGTAAATAATCCTATTTTACGGCGTTCCTCAAATGCACGCCGTAAATAATCTCTTTTTTACGGCGTTCCTCATATGCGCGCCATAAATAATCTCTTTTTTACGGCATTCCTCATATGCACGCCGTAAATAATCCTATTTTACGGCATTCCTCATATGCGCGCCGTAAATAATCTCTTTTTTACGGCGTTCCTCATATACGCGCCGTAAATAATCCCTTTTTTACAGCGTTCCTCATATGTGCGCCGTAAATAATCCTATTTTACGGCGTTCCTCAAATGCACACCGTAAATAATCTCTTTTTTACGGCGTTCCTCATATGCACACCATAAATAATCTCTTTTTTACAGCGTTCCTCATATTTGCGCTGTAAATAATCTATTTTTTACGGCGTTCTTCAAATGCGCATCGTCTTTGAGAAATTATGCATCACAATTACGACGTGCATTTGTGTGCACGTCGTGAATGATAGCATTTACAACGCGCTTTTTATTTGCGCTGTAAAAGATAACATTTATGACGCGTTTTTTATGTCCGCCGTAAAACTCAAGTCGTAAAAGACCCAATCTGTTGTAGTGTCACAAGGGTTGTTAGGATTCCCGTTGTTTTTAATTGGCTTATTTCGTGATCAAACCACATGTGGGGATGCTTTGTAAGGGTAGCTTAGATGTTGTTGTTATTGCTTAGGCCCTTTTGAAGACCTCACTATTGACAAGCACCGAAGGTAAATTCTATGTGCTTACTTATCTTGAAGAGATAGTTGCACACACTCACTTAGCATACTTGTTCATGTGTGCATTCTCTTCACATGTCACTTTACACACTAGCACTTTGATGTTGTATCTTGTTGTGTGTTTTTGTGTCTTGTAATTCGTTTCCCGATAGTGTTCGGAAACGTCCGCGCACGCACTAGAATGTGCTTGGTTTTGCGCGAAGACCGCCTATGGAGATGCACTTGGCATCTCCTTGGTTTTCACCTCTGTTGGTGATCGGCGGTCGTGATCGGCGGCCTGGCCGCCTAATGAAACCGCCGTTTGAATTCGGCGGTTGAATCGGCGGTTGGATGGCCGCCGATATGAAATGCCGTTTCAGACCTGATTGATTTTAATTCTCGGGTTTAATTCGGCGGTGGAAACGGCGGTCACGAAACCGCCGAATGGAACCGCCGTTTCTCCCCTGTTTCTCCGGGAGCAATTCGGCGGTTGTAATCGGCGGCCACCGACCGCCGATTGAAACCGCCGATTGGCGCGTTTCTTTGAAACTTACTTAAACGACCTCACTTTGGCTTGGCACCCTATATATATGCCATTTTGTCTTTAGGTCAATCAAGAGAGTTCATATTCAGATTTCATACTTAGGATATTTTTCAAAGAGAAGAAAAATTCCAAGAACTCATTTTTAATTACTCAAACACTTTTTCCATGATCATCAATCATCATCTAGCATCATCTTAGATCATCTAGATGTCATCTAGCATGGAATCTTCATCATACTTTGCTTGGTAAGCTTTTCACTAATATCTTACATATTTTGTGTTTATTTTATCTAGCAATCTCAATTAATTACTTGATTGTTATTTTGTATGCTTTAGATACAAAATTGAGATTAGTATGATGTATGTTTGAGAAGTTGTATTGTGCTAGCATATTAGGTTTTGTACTTGATATTGATTAGCTTAACTATTTGACATGTCATTTAGTTTTGATATCTAGGATTGCACTTAATTGCATATTAATCATCTTAGATAAGCATATAGGGTTTCCCTTGCTCTATGTTGCATTTTGGATATTTTCATATATTCACTTAGGGTTGTATTCTCTTCAAGAGAAGCTAAGTCTTGTGTGTAGCAATCGGGATTAGGTTGCTTAGATCGCAAGCAAAATCGGACTAGGTTCACTCATACCGGGATTAGGTAGGTGTGTGATTACTTCCGGGATTAGGTTGTAATCGTTTGCACATTTAGTGGATTCGAGGTTCGAGTGTGGCTTACTTACATAGCCCGTGGTTTTTTCCCGTGAGGGTTTCCACGTAAAAATCAAGTGTCAATTTAATTTCCGCACCATATTACACTTGCTTGTTTATTTTATCTTGAGGGTAATTTCGTAATTTTGACTAACACGAAAAATTGGGTAAAAAGCGTAAAATCTATTCACCCCCCCTCTAGATAGTTTTATACACACCGTGCTATAATTAGTTTCAAGGGTCAACTGACTAGTCTCTTTATGACTCTCGTAATAGTACGAGGTCGAAGAGTAGCAAAATGGTAAATAAAAGTTCGTTCCCACAGGGACCGAGTGACCGATTACTGAAATTGATTAGTTTAAAGAAAAGTAATTAATGTAAGATATGGAAGATAAAGAAAAGTAAAACAAAAATGAACACAAGTATTTTTTACGTGGTAAAACCTCAAAGAGGAAACATCCATGGGTTGATACCACAACCACGGCAAAGCAATCCACTATGTGAAAAAGGACTTACACACTCAAACTACCAACTCATGATATCCGCTCAAGCTATCAACTCCTAATCTACCCTCGGGCTAGTGAATCACCAAGCCTACTTCCTATCCGAGATGTGTCCTACACTTCTAGAAAGCAATTTCCTATCCAAGACGCTCACGTCTCTAGGAAGATTTCTTGCTTGCCTATCCGGATCCTCCCGACCCTAGACAAGTCTCCTTGCTTGATTATCCGAGTCCTCCTGACTCTAATCAAGACTTCCTTGCTCTATCCACAAAGCTTCACTCACTTTGCTAGAGACTTCAACCTAATGCAAGGCTATGATCTACGTGATGCAAATGATGCAAACACAATCAAATTAAGCTAGATGATCAATCAAGCTAAATGTACATGTTCAATGATAATCTAGAATATACTTTCAACAAACAATCACAAAAGTATCTAGAAATCAAGACATGTAAATCAATAAGAACAAGGTATGAATATTCAATATATCACACTAAAAACCTAGTTCTTAGATCATGAAATTAAACCTAGAAAATAACATGAAGCACATCATATATACATTTTCTAGAATCAATTTCAAGTTGAATCAAGTTTAGCACATATATGTTCAAGAGAAATCACAAAGCTAAAAACTCAATTGACAAATGATCAAACACCCCTAGCATATGAACTAACATCCTTCTCAACATATTTCATCAATCAAATAGTAAGAATCAAAGAGATGATCAAAGATGAAATGAAAAAGAAGAAGTTGAACAAAACAACCTTGACCACGTACTGAAAATCAGGCTACTGGGAAGAATGACGAAGTCAGCTGTCTCTGGAAATGCTTGGGGTTTGTATCTCTCATCAAGATCAACAATTTTGGCTTTTAGATCAATTGATTTTGAGTTCGTATGAGAAAGTTATGATCAAAATACTAAAACTAAAATGGTGAAGATTTCTGCAGAATTTCTTCAAAGTGTTCTTGAAAATCTCAAAAGTTTGGAGGGAAGGAGAAAGGATTAAATTGAGGAGAGAGAAGGCAAAAATGACCAATCAAGCATGGCCACGTCACCCCAGCCCGTGGGGGGCGCGTGGGCCACACGGGGCCAGAGGGCCTCTCTGGCCGTGGGGCCCACGGCTCCCATATGGCTTGGGCCACACGTGGCCTCTTGGCCACTTTCGCCTCTCGCGCGCTCCCTCACGTTCTTTAGCCGTATCTTGGGCATCCGAACTCTGATTCGAATCTGTTTTTGGATTACGAACCATGACTCCCTCATGCACAATGACAAGTACACAAATTTGAAAAATGGTTGAGAAATCATCTCAGAAAACGACGATGAAGTCAACTCAATGAATGAGAACGAAAAGTAGCGTAGCTACATCGTTTGGACTTGAAACCTTATGAATGAGTAACCGAAACGACCGGAACTCAATAAGGAATCAAATAAGAACATATTCAAGTCCAAAATACAAAAAACATAAACAAACAAACACAAATTCACACAAGCATGCCATATCAAAGAGATAGTCACAAAGCATGCAATTCTACAATGTTTGTCTATAAGAGACCAATGCATGTGCATACTAAGAAGTGTGTGAATGTGTTATACCAAATGTTTGAACAACGATGCAGGGACACACATGTATGAATTGTGTGTGTGTGCACTAATGCCTTGCAAGAGGATAGAAGTCAAGATATACCTTTGACGCTTTCACCTCTTGAAGATGACATTTGCACTAGACGTTGCTCTTCAACTTTTAAGCTTCTTTTCTTCCAAGAACATCCTAAGTAACAACTAATACAAATATAGAGCGTTTTGCAATAGAATCAAGCCAATACAAATTATGAACCTTACATTAAGAGCTATTCAAACAAGCAACAATTTAATGATGGAATTACACTACTCAAATTCAACTAAATTAAACATAAAACTAAAATGTAATGATTTAAACTAAACAAATAAGCAAACTTAAGCAAAGGCAAACACAAGCAAGTGATTTTATCTCTTATAGGAAATTAGGTTAAGACCTTGAATCCACCTATTCAATTCTCATCAATTTTAGGCACATCATTGAAGTATAGTATGCAAGTGTGTGTGTAGATTCGTGATACCCTCAATTAGTCTCTTAACCTCTCTCAAGTGATAAAGACAATATTTATATGCACCAATTACCTATTTCTCAATGGTTATCCGAACTACATATAAATTCATTAAGTTTCATGGCACACAAATTGAATCCTAGAGGCTAGCATCGCATATTTCTATCTTACCAACCTCTATCACACATTTCATCGAGCACATTGTGTGCTTCTCCTCTCGATGCTTCACACAACAACCAGTCAATCACTAAATGCTAGCTAGACATTCAATAATCATTAAGAACATGAAATAAGCATACACCACACAAGCAATGATGATAAAATGATGGCCTTTATTAATAATTCATGGAAAAGGCTTCATCTTGGCCTTAGCCAAAATGGAGTTAGTTCATGGTACAACAAATGGCTACAAAATATATATAATGAGTACAAGCCATAACTAGAGACAAATAAATGTAAAGAGAGAAGGGATTAGAGTAAACTAATGTGAAGAACTCCTCCTCTCTTGTTTGATTGTGCTAGGCTTCTTCTCTCCTTGACTTCTTTAACTCCAAGATGTGGTTTTATGGTGGGTTTTGGTGAGGAAGTGAGGTGGTGAGGTGAGAAATGAGTTTAGATGATGATTTGATGAAGGGTTTGGGTGATTTGGTGAAGGATTTGTGGTGAAAGATGTGTTCTTGGGTGTTTGAGAGTGATGTAGAGGTGTTTGGGAGCTCAAGAGTCGTGCAAGAGGTCTTTTGAACAGAGCTGAAATGAGGTATTTATAGGTAGGAAATTAGGGAACGAAAACCTAGACCAATTTCTGATGTGGCAGTGTGGGCACTGTACGTAGAGCGCTTTTGTACAGCGCCTATACAGCGCCACTTTTCTGATCTCGCAAATCATGTTTTGGGCGCTGTACATAGAGCGCTTTGTACAGCGCCCCTTCTCAATTTTGGCTTCTCCAGGCTTGGGCGCTGTACGTAGAGCGTTTCTGTCTTCACTTCTTCAGGCCTAGCGTTGTATGTAAAGCACTTCTGTACAGCGCCGATTCTCTGTCTTCACTTCTTTAGGCCTGGTATTTTCCTTAAACTTGATGTTTTTGCCTCCCATTCTTCATTTATCTACAATAAAGCCCTTAGAAGACCCAAAACCTGCACAAGCTTATTTAAACATTAAAAATACCGGTTTTACCCGGAAAATGAAGGCAAATGATAGGTAAAACGAGGCTACATCAAGTGTAGAAATAGGCATTATCATCAACCAAGCATTCATTTAATCTTCTTTTAACTACCCAAATTGGTCCCCTATAATCAATCCAGACTTGGTCCACCAAATCCTTCCTAACCCAAACTTTCTTAACATAGTTAGATGACATCCTAGGTCTATTTTGCTCATGATTAACATGCTTCCAAAATTCAAAACACCTATATTTAATATGACCCTTCCTATGACAAAAATAACAAGATATAAAAGAGAAAGGAATCCTCCCTTTTTTGTGTTGGAGCTTTAGATATGGGGTGACCATTCTTGGTGAGCTCCTTGATGGCTTGTTCCATCCGATCTATCTCCACCAAATAATCACACTCCTTCACTTTGCAATTTTTAGTGACACCTCTTTCTTGCTCATCTCTTATTTTATCTCCTTTAATCCCTTGTTCTTGGTGTCGATGCTCATGAGAGTCTTCCTCATTTTTCTTGAAGTTTCTTCCTCAAATTCCTCGATCAGCTTGGCTAAATCCTCAAGCTCTTGCACCGTTGACTCGTTCACTTTGGTAAGAGAGGCATTGAGCTTCTTGAGCTTGTGATTCCTCCTAGATAGGTCTCCAACCTTCTTCTCAAAAGCATATTTTTCCATCTTGAGCACCTCCACTTCAAGCATAAGCTCTTGATTTGCATTTTTGAGCCCTTTAACCTCAGAGTCACCTACACTCTCCTCATCTTCTTGGCTACTCTTCTCATATAATTGGACTCAGTTGCTAACCTTTCCACCCTTATTCAATGGTGGTTGCACATCCACCACATTGCAACTCCCAATGCTCTTTAGATCATTGTTGCAAGCGATGCGATCAAGCTCAAGCTTCCTCTCAGATGAGTGTATCACAACTATCCTCTTGCACACATCAATCTTCATCTGAGCAGTAGCCATAAAAGGTCTACCTAGCAAAACTTGCCATCTTGCTACATCATTTAATTTTTCTTCAATGTTCAACACCACGAAATCCATCGAGACCACTATTCCATCCACTAGAATAGGTATATCTTTTATCTCTCCATATGGTGCTCGAGAAGTTCGATCTACCAACATAAGCTTTTTCCTAGTTGGTTCTAGACCTATCAATCCTAACTTCTCATACAATGCCAAAGGCATCATATTGATGCTTGCTCCCAAGTCAAGCATTCCCTTAAGTAATTCACTTTCTCCAACTGATATAGGGATCACAAATCTCCTCAGATCATCAACCTCTGCTTGGAAAGCTTCTTCAAACATCATTCCTTCATCTCTAGCTCCATCCCCATTGATAAAATTTCCCTCCTTAGCTTGCTCGGTGTGACTTGGAAACTTCCCCTTTTCTTGCTTTTGGAGAGCTTCGGCAATTTGCCCCATTTGAGCTTCCAAATTTCCCGAAAGAAGCTTCCAAGTTGCCAAATCTTTGGCCACTAGCTTGCATGAAGTTTATCAACGTGCTCTTGGCTCTTTGGAAACCTTGCATCATTCCTCTCATTTCTTCATCAACATTACGGCGAGGTTGATAGTTGCTAGATTGAGCATTGTTGTTGTTGTTCCATTGATTACCTCCCCATTGATTTCCTACTTGGGGGTATCCTCCTTGTTGATATCCACCTTGTTTCTCTCTCTAACGGTATCCACCTTGATTGTTTCCACCTTGTTGGTTCCTAGGTTGTGGATTCAATATGTTGTTGTTATTGTTAGACCAAGAGAGATTTGGGTGGTTTCTCAATCCTGGGTTGTAAGTATTTGAGTAGGGGTTGTTCCCTTGACCTTGGAAACCCATAGCTTGGACTTCCTCTTGCCCTTGATTCATGTCATTGAATCATTCATCATTACCAAATTGATCACTAGAGCTACCTTCATGTCTTCTTAGCATCTTCACCCCGGCCTTAGGAAATCCCATGCTCTCAATGTAAGATGTCAAAGACTCCATCTTCTTGTTCATCCTAGAGATCTCAATGGCGGTTTCCGTGTTTGCATTCACATCAAATTTTCCTCCTCGAACACTATTTACATTCCTTTGTTGAGAGTTTTGCGCTAACATCTCATATATCTCATATATCTCAGTGGCAGTCTTTGTGTCATAAGAGCCCCCGCAAGCATTGTCCACCAATACCTGAGAGAAACGATTGAGATCACCTTGAAAACAAGAAACCTTGTACTCCTCCGTAAACATGTGAGGAGGGCATTGGGCCAAAAGAAGTTGGTACCTCTCTCATGACTTGTGAAAAAGCTCATCTTCACCTTAAGCTCCTTAGCCTTCCTAGCTGGGAAAAACCTATTGAAAAACACACCACAAATTTGCCCCCAACTTGTCAAAGATCCCGGCCTAAGCCCCATCAACCATTTCATTGCCAAGTCCTTTAGGCAATATTGGAAACACCTCATGTAAAGTTGCTCCCTAGTTAGGCGCATGATTGGGAATGTCTTAATGATGGCACTAAACTCCTTCATGAACTGCAAGCAATCCTTATTCAACTTCCCATAGAAGGAAGGTAGGAGTTTGACATGCATCATCCTTAGCTCATATCCCCTTGCAACCGGATCTAAGACAGTTGGTGAAGGTTGATTCCCAATTACGGGCAATGAGTACTCCCCCATGGTCATCCTTTGGCCTTGGTTAGTAGGAGTCTCTTGAGTCACTTCTTCCTTAGGAGGTGCTTCATCCTCCCTCCTTGGTTCTTGTCCCACTGTACTCATAGTTTGCCTAGGAATCTCTTCAACTTCTCTAACAACTCTCCCAACACGGCTAGATTATCCCAATGGTAGGTGTACTCATCTTCCTAGGGATCTCCTACCGTGCATATACCTAAATTCCTAAAAATGGAAAGGATAAAGAAAACACAAGAAAAAGGTAAAAAGAACTACGAAAATCTACTAATAACCAAAATTAACAATAATTATGAAAAATGTTAGTAAGCTAACTAGAGAAATTATATAATACAAAGATAAGTCAATCAATTCAACAATTGCTACCATTCCCCAGTAATGGCGCCAATTTTGATGAGGTCGTTTTGGTACTTAACAAAATACAATATTGATGTTCTTTTGAAAACCGTATTTTAACCACTTTAAAAATCCTTAAAGATAATATTCTTAGCAAGTGGTAAGCAAAGTTCGTTCCACAGGGAGATGGAGGATGTAATGGATCAATTGACTAATCTAAAGCAATAAAATAAATCATTGAAAATGGATAGTTGTTTGGGTTTTACAACCAATGAGAATGCAATTAAAATAAACATACAAAAATGATATGAAAAATAGAATACTCAACAATCTTGATAAGAGAGATGATAAAATCAATTAATGGAAGGTGGGGAATGGATTGAGTTACTCATGAACCTAGGTAATGCTCTCAAAACGCAATAATAACCAATCTCATAAATGCTAGTCATTTGTTTTCTAAAGTGTGTTGAGGTTATCACTATGAACACTCAACATCTTCTCACCTTAATGCCTAACCAATTAAGGAAAGGGTGTCAAGGTGAGATTAGTTAGGTACAAATCAAGGGTTGGATTAATGGGGTTGATATACCCACCACTAATCCATCCTAATCACTAAGTTCTTCAACCAATCAAGGGTGTCAATCCAAGATTGGTCTCACAACAAATTATCCCACACAATATTATGATCTACTAGTGATATACAATGCAAATAACAATAAGCATAGAATCTAAATATAAAGTGAAAAGGAAACAATTAGAGATTCAATTATAAATAGTTTAGCAAAAACCCATATCCACAAGTTCCTCAAATCTATCCCCTAAATTAGGGGTTTAGCTACACATAGTTACAAACAAAAGAATAGGAAGTAATGGTTGAGGAAATCACCATTAGGTCACCTTTTTTAGAGCTGCTCCTTCCTTTCCCTTATTGCTCCTAGTGTAGAGAGTGGTAGAAGATGAAGTGTCTATATAGATGGGTGTCTAATGGTAAGTGACAAAGGTATGGAAATGGAGAGAATGGAAAGAGAGGAATGATTTTGGTGAAGGAATCAAGACATTGTGTTGAGGTTTTGGATGGTTGAGATAGTTCAAGATTAGAGAATGGAGGAGGTTGAAAGGTGAGTAATGGATGAGAAACTAGGGTTAGATTTGTAGAAATTTCGTGCTATCTAAGTATGGTGTGTGGCTCAAGTTTGGAAGAAGAGGAATATATATAGTGGACATGGAAATATACTGATAACCGCTGGAAAATCTGATATGGCACTGTGTCGCCACTTCTATAGTCGCCACTTGTCATGGCGACACAAGTGGCGACAAACGGTTATAGCTCCTGAGATTCAAGTATCGCCACAATTCTCATCTTTTTCGCCACTTCACAAGTGGCGACATCAACTTGTGCTTTCAAAAACCTTATGTCGCCATGGCGACGCTTGTGGCGACAGAAGTGGCGACAATTTCATTTCTTCTGTGTCGCCATATGTAGAAGTGGCGACACCTTGTGGTGACAAGACCTAATTGATTTGCCTTGGAATAGGACTTCCTGTCACCATGGCGACACAAGTGGTGACGTTTATGGCGACAATGCCCTGTTTTGCCCACTTGTGCACCTTTTTGAGCCAAACTTCACATCTTCTTCACAAAAGCCCATGATACCTAAATAAACATGAAATGCTCATTTTAACACCATTAAATACAGGGACATGCCCGAGAATCAAGCATAAAGAGACAGGAATAAGGTACAAAATCATACCAAATTTGGCTTGATCAGTGCACACAAGATATGGATAAAAGAAGCCTTATAGACTCTAGAAGGGCAATGGGAGCAAATGTCTTCTCAAAGTCAATACCCTCAATTTGAGAGTTTCCTTGTGCAACAAGTCTTGCCTTGTTAAGTGTTAGGTTTATAGTTTGTGTTGGCATGTATTCCATATCAAAACGTGTTTCTTTTGTAATGTTTAGTGGTCTATATGTTGAAGATTTATGAAGACGGAGAAAGTCCTGGCCACAATTCATGCAAAATGCCGGCTTCAAAGAGATATGTGCTTCATTGATCATCAAAGGTAATATAAGACCTCATATCTCTTACAAGGCTAGGTGCACACACACACACACATGGCATCCTTGTGTGTTCCTTCATGGTTAAACATCATTGATATATCACTTTCACACACTTGATAATATATGCTCATGCATTTATACTATCTTGACAAACTTTGCTTATTGCATGTTCTAGGACTGTGTCTAGGAAATAGCATATGTGTGTGTCTTTGTGTTTGTATGTTTCCGTATTTTTGTATTTGGACTTTAATATGCTCTATTATGATTCCTTATTGAGTTCCGGTCGTTTCGGTTACTCATTCATTTAGTTTCGAGTCCAAACGATGTAGCTACGCTACTTTTCGTTCTCATTCGTTGAGTTGACTTCATTGTCATTTTCCGAGATGATTTTTCAACCATTTTTTAAAGTTGTGTAGTCGTCATCGTGAGTGAGGGAGTCACGGTTTGTAATCCAAAAAAAAATTTGAAATCGGAGTTCGGATGCCCAAGATACGGCTGAAGAACCGAGGGAGCGCGTGAGAGAAGTGGGTGGCCGTGAGACCACTTGGCCCACGCCGTGAGGGAGGCCGTGGGCCCCACGGCTAGAGGGGCTCTCTGCCCCCGTGAGGCCCACGCGCCCCCCACGGGGCTGAGCTAAGGTGGCCCTCTTTGATTGGCCAAAAATTGCCTCCTCTCTCCTCCTTTTAAAACCCTTCCAATCCCTCCATTTGTTTTCAAGAAGAAAAGCTTAGAATTCCCGTCAGAAATTTTCTCCCAAATTTTCCCAACTTCCAAACACCATAACTTTCTCATACGAAGTCGGATTTGAGTGATTCAAGTTGGAGAACGTTTGTAATCGAGTCCTCTACCTTTTCCAAGTGATTTGGCAGCTGTTTGATTGACTTTTCTGGTGGTTTCACACAGAAAACCGAACCAGCTCGTGAATCCAAGGTATTGGTCTTATCTTTGGGGTTTCTTTCTTTTTAACCTTCAATTTGCTTGGGGTTTCTTCTTCTATATGTATGTGTATGTGAAAATATATATAAACGTGTCCTAAAGTAATCTAGAGGGGGGGGGGGGGGGGGGGGGGGGTGAATAGATTTTAAACATTTTTACCTAATTTTTGAGATTAATCAAATTTACGAAAATGCCCCAATCTAGTCAATAAACAAAAACAAGCATATAAGTGCGGAAATTAAGGAACACACAATATTTACGTGGAAACCCACACGGGGAAAAAATCACGGGCTGTTATGTGCACCACACGAGAACCTCGAATCCACTATTTGCAAATACGATTACAATTTAGGTTGACCACATCACACCTAAAATTACTAATCCGTCTTTGCTACCCGCGGGCCTTTAATAGTGACTCTAGTCCCTTGCTTGCAAACTACCTAAGAGGTAAATACAAGACTTGTCTCTAAAGTGAAGAGATAGCACAACCTAAGATGAATATGTGAAATACTCAAGATGCTAAAAATGCAAGGTTAGACATTCAAGCTTATCTAGGCATGGATGAACATGTTAGACATTCCTAGATATCATATCACTAGATGACATGTATATAACAACACTAAATAAGCAACCAAAATCCTATATGCATTATCTATCACAAAACAACTCACAAACCACAATAAAACAATCTTGAAACTAAGTCAAGTCATAAAGATGCAATCTTGAATCAATTCAAGTAATAAAAAAGCTATCTTGTAAAGCAAGAACATAAAGATATGAGAATGATGTTCTAGATACAAGTCATGTGAGCAAAACTAACAACCCTAAATGAAATCAACCTAGAATCATGCTAGATGATGAATGAAAGATGCAAGATGAAGGGTGTTTGTGTTTTGGAACCTTAAAGATGAAGTCTTGATGCCTTGAAGTGGAAAATGCTCAAGAAGCTCTCAAATGTGTAATTTTTTGCTCTAGAAAATGAGCCAAGGCAAACAAGACACATATACATGAGATCCAAAAGAAGTGATGTCGTTTTGAAGAAAACGATTCAGCTTCTCACGGGCAACCGCTGTGCGTACCGCTCAAGAGGCAACATGCCTGGGCAGTGGTACATCAAGCGTGAAGAAACTGATCTGGCTCGCTGCGGAGGACCGCTGGCCAGGCACATGCCTAGGGGGCGGTCTAGGCCTCGGTAAAGCACAGACAGTGCATCAGCTCAAGTTTTGAGCGCCCCAAAATATGACCAAACGATATCGAAACCTTTCGAATAATATATCGTTGGAAAGGTATGGAAGTCTAATTTCTACTCCTATTAACAAAACATGATTTGGATAAATGTAGAAAAAGTTATGGTCATTTGAGTGACCAAAGGTCAGATTCGGATAACAGCTGTGATGCCCTGTTTTGGTGGTCACTTTGGAAATTTCAAAACCAATCCAAACGGTCATGAAATATTACGAATAATATACCGTTGGAAAGGTATGGGTGTCTAGTTTGTCCAAAATTTTACAAAACTCAATTTAAATCTTTTGATAAAAAGTTATGGTCACAAGACCATACAAAGGTCGGTTTTGAAAAACGTTTAAAACATTGAAATCCAATCTTTTTAAACTAGACACTTTACTCCAAATAACCAAACCGAATCTAACACTTATCCAAGAGAAGAATGAGTCCTTCTCAAGTGGTCAACCATCACGCTAAGACATGCACACCATCGTGCAAGCATGGACATTTCCGATCACACAAACGGAAACGAATTACACCACACTTAAGACAAACATACATGAAGTGCAAGTGTGGGAAGAGACAAGTGGATGCAACCTTGAGTCTAGCATAGCATGGCAATTATCAAACAAGGATGCAATCAACAAAACATGCAACCAATGTGAGTGTGTGCAACTACATCTCTTCAAAATAGAGCTAAGTCAAGAGAGCTACCTTTCTTGAAGCTCTTGATCACACAATGAGGTTTTCTTCCATTCTAAGCTACCCTTACATATAGAACCCCATTGTGATTTTGCCAACGAAATACGCCAATCAAAAGTGAGGCACTTACAATCTCCCCCTTTGGCTATTTCGTGACAAAATCACCACTCACATAGCAACCTCACAAAACAAAAGATTGGTTAACAAAAATTTTCTACATTACAATAAAGCTCCTAGTCTAAGTCTTGAACATCTTCAAGTCATTCCAAGCTTATAGAAAAAATCCAACCTACACACAATCAACAAGAAAAAATACCTTCCAAGAACAAGTGTGTGAGAGATGCTAATGACATCAAACAAGCAATGTAATGCAATGCAACTCCCCCTAAATGCAATCATCTCCCAACATGGGTTAATCACTCTCAACTCACCCTAAATGCAATGCCTAGAAGCACAAATACCCCCAAGCCTTACTCCCCCTTTTTGTCATGAGATAGGCAAAGGGAGTCTCCCCTAATGGGTAAGCATTAGCAAGGAGAGCTTGTAGCACGAACACGTATGCAATCATATAGGCAATTTTATGCACCTCAATCAAGTAAGAGAGATTCAAGGAGTTTTATTTTATGAAAAATGTGTGACAATAATGCTTTGCATGCAAGACATGTTGCATCTAAGGCCAAAACAATGGTATTTGGCAAAGCAAACAACAAAGGTTTCCAATAGAATTCAAACCAATTTCACCCTTTGTCATGGAAAAAGCAAGGATATAGAATTTTAGTATTTCAAAAAAAAAAAGAGCAACTATATCCAACTTTATAGGCAAAACAAGACATGAGCGACTTTGCACCCTATTTGATTTTTCCGGGTAAGATACCCGTATGATAGTAGCCTTGTTCTACAAATAAAGAAAGAGAGACTTTGGATATTAAGATCCTTTTGATTTAAGTCTCAATATTGCTTTTGCACACATATTTGCATTTAACATTTGCAATCAAACATTTCACATTTTCATCTCATACTTTTCAACTTAAGCATGTCATTTAAAAGGAATTATCATGTTATGGAGATCAATTAAAGGTCATTCAAAAAGTACTTCCAAAGTACATCTCCTATTCCAAAAATGCATGTTTGAGCATAAATATGACATGGATTGCAAGCAAGGCAATGTAGCACACTTATTAAGAAAAAAACACATAAGTAAGTACAACCAATCATCTCAAGCAATTAACTAAGAGGCATAAAATATATCAATGTGGCACAATGCATGATCATGCAACTTTACTCTCTTTGCTTGAGCTCCCCATATGGGGTCAAGACAAACCAAATCAAGCCAAGCCACTAATCCCAATAGACTTGCTAAGGTTCCCAAATCTAATGGTGTCTAAAGGCTTTGTGAACAAATCCGCTAGTTGGTCATTTGTTCCCACATGTTCCAATGCAATGGTTTTGCTCTCAACTAGCTCTCTTATGAAATGGTGTCTTATGTCAATGTGCTTTGTCCTAGAATGTTGGACAGGATTTTTAGAAATGTTAATGGCACTCATGTTATCACAAAATAAAGTAAGAGTACCTTGCTCCAAGCCATAATCGGCTAGCATTTGTTTCATCCACATCAATTGAGTGCAAGCACTACCGGCGGCAATATATTCCACCTTGGCCGTGGATAGGGAAATTGAGTTTTGCTTCTTGTAAAACCAAGAAACCAAATTGTTACCAAGGAAGAAGCAACCGCCTGATGTACTCTTCCTATCATCACAATTTCCCGCCTAATCGGCATCACTAAATCCAACAAGACTTGGATTAGCGTCAAAGGAGTACCATATCCCATGATTTGAGGTACCATTCACAAACCGAATGATCCTCTTCACCGCCACAAGGTGAGATTCTTTGGGATTAGCTTGGTACCTAGCACAAACACCCACACTAAAACAAATATCGGGCCTACTTACGGTCAAGTAAAGCAAGCTACCTATCATGCCACGATATAGACTTTGTTCCACATCCTTTCCACTAGCATCTTTGCTAAGTTTCAAGGTGGTGCTC
The DNA here is from genome assembly GCA_030490815.1 of Acer saccharum. NCBI lineage: Eukaryota > Viridiplantae > Streptophyta > Magnoliopsida > Sapindales > Sapindaceae > Acer > Acer saccharum. The sequence continues at coordinate 20,872,467 of CM059873.1, forward strand.
ATGGGTGTGTCACAATGTTTGGCATTCTCAAGGCCAAACTTTTTCACTAGGCTCTTCGCATACTTAGCTTGGGATATGAAGATCCCATCATGCATTTGCTTGATTTGCAAGCCTAGGAAATAATTTAGTTCACCAACCATGCTCATTTCAAACTCATGAGACATGACATCAACAAATTGTCTAACTTTGGATTGGTTGGTGGAACCAAATACAATGTCATCAACATAAATTTGAGCTATGAATAGCTCATCTTTAGTGCACTTAATGAACAAGGTCTTGTCAACACTACCTCTTGAGTAGCCATTGTCAACAAGATAAAGAGTGAGGCGCTCATACCAAGCCCTCGGTGCTTGTTTCAACCCATATAGAGCCTTCTTGAGGCGATAGACATGAGAGGGGTGGTGTGGATCCACAAACCCCTTGGGTTGCTCAACATACACTTCCTCATGCAATAAGCCATTGAGGAAGGCACTCTTGACATCCATTTGGTGTAACTTGAACTTGTACACACAAGAAATGGATAAAAGAAGCCTTATGGACTCAAGACGGGCAACGGGAGCAAAAGTCTCCTCAAAGTCAATACCCTTAATTTGAGAGTATCCTTGTGCAACAAGCCTTGCCTTGTTTCGCACAATGTTGCCATTCTCATCAGATTTGTTCCTAAACACCCATTTAGTTCCTATGACATTGGTGTTTCTAGGTCTAGGAACAAGAGTCCAAACCTCATTTCTCTCAAATTGGTTTAGCTCTTCTTGCACGGCAAGAACCCAAAACTCATCTTCCAAGGCTTCATCAACCTTTTTGGGTTCTATTTGAGAGGTGTAACAAGTGTAGCTAATTTGATTGGCTATTTGACGCCTAGTCCTAACACCCTCTCTAACCTCTCCAATGATATCATCCTTATCATGGAGCTTTCTAACCCAAGGAGCGGGTTCATTAGAGTCTAAAGGAGGAACTCTATTAAGAGGCAAATCATCATCTTCATCTTGGTTTGACTTCACACCACTTGAAGTCTCACCACTTTCCTTCAAAGGAAGGTCATCCACCTCACAAACATCCTCCTCATGGTTATCATGTTTGGGCCTACAATCATCAAAGACAACATTTGATGATTCCATAACACTTTGAGTCTTTAGATTAAAAACTGTATAGGCCTTGCTATTAAGTGCATACCTAATGAAAATACCCTCATCACTTTGGCATCAAACTTGCCAAGTTGATCCCGGTCATTTAGTATATAGCACTTACTCCCAAAGATGTGAAAGTAGCTCACATTGGGTTTTCTACCCTGTAGGGAAAAATAATAACAAAAGTGGTAAACGCAGCGGAAGCGATACTAAAAACGATTTAGTGACTTTTAAAATTTTTTCCTTTATGAACCTTAAACCCTTTTAATCAATAAACATGCATATATATTAACAAAAGTAAATTACCTTTTGTCGCGTGATCCGATTGACTTACGTCGATGGTAATCCGCAAGACCTTCAATCCGAGCACGAACGTGGATCACCTAGGAGCGTGGTCTCCCTTTTCTTTGAATTGCAAACCTGTGAATGGACCAAACAAAAACTTTCTTTTCTTTGTTAGTCACAAAACAATCAAAAGAATGTCAAAAATTATTCCGGTCACTTTTGAGTTCTTAATCTAATGATCGAAACTCGCGTGAACCTAGATCGATATCGTATACACAAGCTTATTGATTATTAAGCAATAGTATACTATCAAAGAATAATCTCACACTCCTTTTTGTCTTTTTAGAATAAAAACTCTCTTGGAATTAAGAAGAAGAAGAAAGAAATAAAAACTCAAGCTCCATTCATTATGGTGGCCGAACCCTATAAGAACACTTATATAGGTTGGCCGAATTTTTTCTTCTTTTTCCTTTAGGGTTGCCGAATTCTATGTAGTCTTAGATTAGGGTTGGCCGAATTTCATCATGTCACTTATATAGGGTGACCAAAATTCAACCCTAATTCTTTTCAACTTTATAGACTTCAAACCCTAATCCAACTCCTTGATTTTTATTCTTTTATTTTGACTAAATAAAAAGACTCCTTATTTGATTAAATAAATAAAACTAATTTATTTATTTCCTTATCAAACAAGTCTTTTACTTTTAGGAAAGATTTGTTTCTTTAATTAAACAATTAATCAATAAATTAATTAATTCTTATTTAATTAAAACAAATGAAACAAAATAATATTTTAGGTTAAAACATTAACCTTGCCGCCCCACTTGTATAAGATTGGGCCTAATATTATTTTCTTATTTCATTTAATCCATTGGACTTTAAATAAAAAGCCCACATGTCTTTCATTAATATATTAATATAATTGAGCAGCCCATTACTTAAATAATGTGCAAATTATATTCTTAATATATTAAATGCAATTCTAGATGGACCCTTAAATTGGTCCGGTAGAATATATCAAGTGATCCATGCAAGTCCGTGTGGATTGGGGATCTTGGCGGGCCATCTAAATTTAAGCTTCAATAGACATAACCTAATCACAATCAACAAATGATTCACTTAGGTCCGATCCATTAATTTTAACTCATTCCACTAAAGAGCTAAAACTGAACTCTTAAATAAAGATAGAAAAGGAAGATGCTCCTCATTCATACCCTAAACAATCATATTGGAGATAGTGTATCCTCGTGATTAATATCAGTAATCGCCAAGAGTTCATAGACCGCCTATAACTCTCCAAGTTACCATATTTACTCATATGACCACGTTTTGAACTTGGATATTTTGACTTGTCCAGAAGCCATGTTTTCAATAGACACTATCGAAAACTCAACGTTGAGATTTAATATCCAATTACCTCAAAACATCCATATGATGATATTATACTCTCATTTAATTAAATGGAGCCACGATGTCCATATCTATAAATGAAGTCCTCTATCGATTAACAAATGAATATCACCAAACTATCGAGGATAGACTATGCGATATAATCGTACTCATTGATAACTCAAATGATATCACTTGCAACCATAAGTCCATCATTTATCTCAGGATTAAGATAGACTCTCCGATTGTCCTGATAATGAAAAGACTATTATCTACTGACGGTTCTAGATAAAGCTTTTCATTGTGATCCAGTTCAATGCACCCAGTACACTAGATCCTTTTGCTCGAAGACACTCCGATGATTTTAGACTCATCATATCTCATTTGATCCCACTCAAATGCTAGCAAAAGAATTCTACAACTTTAACAAGATAAAGGTGCCCAACCTTTAACTTAAGTTGTGAACATTATTCAAGACTAACTAAAGAATTGTGTCTACCACATACATATCCAGATGTACGAACAATTCTTCTTTTCCTATAGTCTTTAGACCTTATGATTATTTACTTTGACAATTATAATATAAACTATAAATGCTATACGATTTGTTAAACCAGAAATCACTTTATTAATATGAAAAAGATTGTTAATTACAACATTATACTCTTGCTATTGAGCATAATCCTAACATACCCTTCCATAACTCATAGGATGTTTGTTTAGTCCTGGGCCTAAGGAAAACTCTATTCCCTATGTAGCAAGCCGTATTGATGGCTTCGGCCCAAAGATTTCTAGGGACTTTGTTGCTAAGCAACATCACACGGGCCATCTCTTGGAGGACTCTATTCTTCCTCTCAACAACACCATTTTGTTGAGGAGTCCTAGGGGCCGAAAATTCATGGAAAATGCTTAAGCTATTGCAAAAATTTTCAAACTTAGCATTTTCAGATTCTTTCCCATGATCACTTCTAATTTTCTTAATGCTTTTAATGTGAGAAGTTTTCTCATTTTGAATTTTGACACAAAGCATTTTGAATTTCTCAAAGGCTTCGGACTTTTCTCTAAGGAAGTAGGTCCAAGTAAACCTAGAGAAGTCATCAACAACAACAAGAATATACCTTCTACCACCTAAACTTTCGGTTTGAATGGGACCCATAAGGTCCATATGGATGAGCTCCAATGGCTCTTTGGTGGAGAGGTATTTGCCTTTCTTGTGCACACTTTTAGTTTGCTTTCCTTGTTGACAAGGTCCACAAACTCCCTCAACCTTTTTCCCAAACTTGGGAAGGCCCCTAACAACATTCAACCTATCAAGGACTTTCAAGTCCCTATAGTTCATATGGCCAAGTCTTTGGTGCCACACCTCAATTTGCTCACTAGTAGACAAGTTACAAGAGATGAGATTAGACTCAAGACAATAACAATTGTCACTTGATCTCTTGCCTTTCAACAATACTTGCCCATTTTCCTTAAGAATAGAGCATTCAACTTTTCCAAACATAACTGAAAGCCCTTCATCACTTAAGTGTGATATACTAGTGAGATTGGCTTGCAAGCCATCAACATAGAGAGCATTGGGCAAGGAGGGTAAACCAAGAATAGATATATTACCTTTCCCTATGACTTTTTTCTTAGATCCATCACCAAAGGTGATAAACCCACCATCCTCCATCACAAGAGTTTCAAAGAAACTCTTGTGATGGTCATGTGCCTAGAACGCCCACTATCAAGGTACCAAGTGTTAGAGGCATTTGCTTTTAAGGCAACTTGGGCCACATAGCAATAATAGTCATCATGTCTACTCATCCTAGGTGAAACATGGTCATTTCTAGGAGCCATTGGTCCATTAGCTCTAAAATTCCTAGGTGCATGCATTGTGGCTCTTCTAAGCATATTTTTCTCAATCATACTTTCTCTTCTACACAATTTAATATACTTAAGGCAATTAGGCCTAATATGGCCTTCAATTCCACAAAAATGGCAAGTAGGAGTAAAGTAGGAATTCATACCACAGCCTTGAGCAAACATTTGTGGCCTCCTTCTATTTTGAGTTGCTAATGGATGTTGAGGCAACTCTCTCCTTCGTGGTTGAGCCAAGTTGGCATGTCTTCTAGGTTGAGCATGAAAGACCCCATGTTGAGCTTGTGGGATCCTTTGTTGTGGGGGTCTTGGTTGTGGAGGTCTTGGTTGTAGAGCTCTAGCTTATGGTGGAGCTCTTGTTGGAATCCTTGCTTGTGCTTGCTTGGAGGATTCACCAACTTCAACCCACTTGGTTGATTGTTGAGGGGTTTGAGCATTATCAACCTCCTTGCTCTTGACAAAAGTTGTCTTCTTTAAGGATGTGGTTTCCATTTCTTCCACATATCCTAACCCCTTCTTGTCACTAGGACTCTTCCCACAAGATAGCATCTTGTCAAGCTTCTTGGTTCCGGAAGTCATCTTAGCAATAAACTCTTTTGCTTCCATGAGCTCTTTCCTCAAGCTTTGTTCACTTTTCTTGACCAAGACTAACTCCATCTTCAACCCTTCTTCTATCTCTTTTGCCTTACTCATTTCCTTGCTCAAATGAGTCACTTTGGATGTTAACTCAAGCTTCTCCCCTTTCAACTTTTGTATCTCCTTTTTCTTCTTCAATCTTGAGTTCTCAAAGAATCTCATGAAGTCATCATAGTCCATCTTGTTAGGATTCCCGTTGTTTTTAATTGGCTTATTTTGTGATCAAACCACATGTGGGGATGCTTTGTAAGGGTAGCTTAGATGTTGTTGTTATTGCTTAGGCCCTTTTGAAGACCTCACTATTGACAAGCACCAAAGGTAATATTCTAAGTGCTTACTTGTCTTGAAGAGATAGATGCACACACTCACAACTCATGCATATGTTTAATCCTTATATGTTGTGTGTCTTTTATGTGTGCCTTAATGCTCATTAACATCTCTTCTTGCATGTTAGGTTGATTGCATCTTGCATTGCCCATTGCATCTTCATGCACATTTTTGGGATTCAAGCTTTGCATTGGGCGCTGTTCAAAGCGCTCTACAAAGCGCTGTTCGAACAGCGCCCATCACACCTGATGCAAAAAATGTGAATTAAATGCATCAGGTCTGATGCAATTTATTGGGCGCTGTACGTGGCGCTGTACAAAGCGCTGTACAGGCGCTATACAAGGGCGCTCTACGTACAGCGCCCAAGGCAAATAGTGGGCAAACTTATCAAAACGACCACACTTTGTTTTGGCCCCCTATATATATGCCACTTTGACTTTAGGTCAATCAGAAGAGTTCATATTCAGATTCCATACTTAGGAGATTTTTCAAAGAGAAGAAAATTTCCAAAGAACTCATTTTTAATCACTCAAACACTTGTTCCATGATCATCAATCATCATCTAGCATCATCTTAGATCATCTAGATGACATCTTGCATGGATTCTTCATCATACTTTGCTTGGTAAGCTTTTCACTAATATCTTACATATTTTGTGTTTCTCTTATCTAGCAATCTCAATTTAATTACTTGTATGTGATTTTATATTTGTTGAATACAAGATTGAGATTAGTATGATGTATGTTTGAGAAGTTGTATTGTGCTAGCATATTAGGTTTTGTACTTGATATTGATTAGCTTAACTATTTGACATGTCATTTAGTTTTGATATCTAGGATTGCTCTTAATTGCATATTAATCATCTTAGATAAGCATATAGGGTTTCCCTTGCTCTATGTTGCATTTTGGATATTTTCACATATTCACTTAGGGTTGTATTCTCTTCAAGAGAAGCTAAGTCTTGTGTGTAGCAATCGGGATTAGGTTGCTTAGATCGCAAGCAAAATCGGACTAGGTTCACTCATACCAGGATTAGGTAGGTGTGTGATTACTTCCGGGATTAGGTTGTAATCGTTTGCACATTTAGTGGATTCGAGGTTCGAGTGTGGCTTACTTACATAGCCCGTGGTTTTTCCCGTGAGGGTTTCCACGTAAAAATCAAGTGTCAATTTAATTTCCGCACCATATTACACTTGCTTGTTTATTTTATCTTGAGGGTAATTTCGTAATTTTGACTAACACGAAAAATTGGGTAAAAAGCGTAAAATCTATTCACCCCCCCTCTAGATAGTTTTATACACACCGTGCTATAATTAGTTTCAATTGGTATCAGAGCGGGTTCCTAGACATACATAGGTGATCCTTGCTTATTTTGGTGTGTTTTGTATTTTGTGTGATTTTTGATCATTCATACATTTGCATTCATTTCATTCATTCATAAACACTATGAGTGGAAACGGTGGAAACGGTGGTAACAACGAAGGTGCTTCTAGCACAAGGCCTCCACTTCTTACCGGATTGAACTATTCCCAATGGAAAGGGAAGATGGAATCCTACATATGCCAAATTCATGACCGTGCATGGATGGCGGTGGAAGACGGATATGATCTCCCTATGATGACTCCCGCGGGTGGAGGAGAAGATGTTTTGAAGCCTAAGGCGCAATGGAACGCGCAAGAGTTTGATGCTTCAAAGTGGAATAGGAAGGCGTTGCATGCCATCTTGTGTGCCATGGACGAAAATCAATACAAGTTGATTCAAAATACTAGGATAGCTAAGGAGGCTTGGGACATCCTAGAGATTGCACATGAGGGAACCGAAGTGGTGAAGGACTCCAAGCTTCAAGTCCTCCAAACTCAATTCGAGACGCTTAAGATGGAGGAAAATGAGTGCTTCAACGACTTCAAGATCAAGTTGATGGATATAGTCAACCAAAGCCATCAACTTGGTGATCCATATTTGGATAGGAGAATCAAGCAAAAGATTATGAGATCTCTGCCCGATAAGTTTGAATCGAAGGTGACGGCTTTAGAAGAAAATAGTGGTTATAAGGATATGAAGCCGAGTGAGGTGATTGGGAGACTTCTAGCTTATGAGTCTAGGAAGGGGCCTATCTCCACACCCACTAAAAAGCAAAAAGGAATTGCTTTAAAAACCTCCAAGGATGAAAAGGAGGAAAAGAAGGTTGACTCGGATGAAGACCTTGCCTTGTTTGTAAAAAGGTTCAACAAGGTTATGAAGTTTAGAAGAAAGAACTTTGGATCAAAAGGACAAGATTTGAAGAAAAAGGGTTCTTTCAAGAAGTTTGAACCTAGGCAAGAGAGGACCGAAAGGAAAGGGGTCCGATGTTTCGAGTGTGGTGGCATAAGTCATTTTGCCCCCGATTGTGCAAATCATGTTGAGAAGAAAAAGGGGAAAGTGATGGCCGCCACTTGGAGTGGAAGTAGTGATGACTCCTATGAGGGAGATGAGTCTTCGGATGATGAAGAGCTCATGGCTAATCTCCTAGCTTTTGCCTCCTCCCATAAAAGCAAAAGTGCTAGTGAGAGAGAGGAAATGAGTCAAGAGGAAAATGACTCAAGTGAAGTAGAAAGTGATTCCTCTTCTAACTCCATGAATGGATTTATGGAGAAAAAGGAGTTTGCTAAATATCATGCCGAGTTTAATGATTTAGCAATCAAGAGCACAAGAAAGATCAAGATGTTGAGGGAAGAAAATCTTGAGCTTGCATCTCATAATGACCACTTTAGTGAACAAGTGGAAAAATTCAAGAAGATGGAAGATAAGCTAAAAGAGGAGTTAGTCTTATCTAGGAGGAATGAGGATAGTCTAAAGAGGGAGCTTGAAGAAGTTAGAGAATCTATGACTAGGATGGATTCTAGCACCAAGAAGCTTGACCATATGCTTGGTGTTGGAAAGAGTCCATGTGACAAGAGGGGTCTTGGGTATGAAGATGGCAAGAAGATCTCAACCTCTAACAAGACCGTATTTGTCAAGAGCTTGAAGAAAGAAGAAACTTCATTTGTGCAACTTCCTAAGAAAAAGTTAGAACTAGGACAAAGTTCAAATGCTCAAGTGAAGATGGGGCCAAGAAGGCAACCTCAAGCTCAACCCCCTAGGGTTCCTCAAGCCAACATTCCTTCTCAAATGGCTCACAAAGGAAAGAGGCCTATCATGCAACCTCAAGCTTGGAAGCAACCTAGACCGGTTCAACAACGAAGACGCAATGAACCCCTTCATCCACAAAGATAAGGACAAGGTATGATTCCTTATTTTACTCCTATTTGTCACTTTTGTGGATTTGTTGGTCATATAAGACCACAATGCTTTCGCTATATAAAAATGTGCAAAACTAGAAGCATGATAGAGAAGAAAAAGAAAAGAGCCATGATGCATGTTCCTAGGAATGATAATATTAATTTGCATGATCCTAGGAATAGTGGAGCACATGTACCAAAGACCACTAAGAAAGCTAAAATTGTTGCTAAGTGGATTAGAAAGAATGAAAATGTTTGCCATGTTGCACAAATAGCCTTGAAGGCAAATTCTTCTAATTTTTGGTATTTGGATAGTGGGTGCTCTAGGCACATGACGGGAAACAAGAGTTTCTTCGAGACTCTTGTTATGGAGGAAGGTGGATATGTCACTTTTGGTGATGGATCCAAAAAGAAGGTTGTAGGGAAAGGATCCATTTCCGTTACCGGTTTACCCTCCTTATCCGATGCTTTATTTGTTGATGGCTTGAAAGCCAATTTAATAAGCATTTCACATCTAAGTGATGAAGGATATTCCGTCTTGTTTAGTAAAAATGATTGCTCAATCCTAAAGCCCGATGGACAAACCTTATTAAAAGGTATGAGATCTAGCAACAATTGTTATTGTCTTGAAGCTAGAATAGTCTCAAACAATGTGTCCATGGATGAGCAAGTTGAGTTGTGGCATGAAAGACTTGGCCACATGAACTTTAGGGATTTAAAAACCCTTGGAAAGTTCGAGTGTGTGCGTGGCCTCCCTAAGCTTGGGAAGAAAGCCAATGGTATTTGTGGACCTTGCCAACAAGGAAAACAAACCAAAAGCATGCACAAAAAGGGCAAGTATCTCTCCACCAAGGAGCCTCTTGAGCTTCTCCACATGGACCTCATGGGTCCCATGCAAACTGAAAGTTTGGGTGGAAAGAGATACATTTTTGTTTGTGTTGATGATTTCTCTAGATTTACATGGACATATTTTCTTAGAGAAAAATCCGAAACTTTTGATAAGTTTAAAATGCTTTGTACTAAATTGCAAAATGAAATGAATTCTAACATTAGAAGCATTAAACGGATTAGAAGTGACCATGGGAGGGAGTTTGAGAATGCCTTTTTTGAAAGCTATTGTGATAGCTTAGGCATCTCCCATGAGTTTTCCGCTCCTAGGACACCTCAACAAAATGGAGTTGTTGAGAGGAAGAATAGGGTCCTCCAAGAGATGGCCCGTGTGATGTTGCTTAGCAACAATGTCCCTAGGAACCTATGGGCCGAAGCCATCAACACGGCTTGCTATATAGGAAATAGAGTGTTCCTAAGGCCCGGTACTAGAAACACCTCCTATGAGTTATGGAAAGGCAAGAGGCCAAATGTTAGCTACTTCCACACATTTGGGAGCAAATGCTACATTTTAAATGCCGTGATCAACTTGGCAAGTTTGATGCTAAGAGTGATGAGGGTATCTTTATTGGCTATGCCTTGAATAGTAAAGCCTATAGAGTTTTCAACTTGAAGACTCGAACCGTTATGGAATCATCGAATGTTATCATTGATGATACAAGGCTCAAGTCCAAAGACCATGAAGAGGAGGATGTTTTAGAGGATGACTCTCCTTTGGAGAGGGTTGTGGTGACTCCCAATGTTGGGACATCTAATGAAGTCACACAACCTAGTACTAGAGTTCCTAACTTGGACTCTAATGAACCCGCTCCATGGGTTAGAAGACTCCATAACAAAGAAGATGTTATTGGAGATGTTAATGAGGGTGTTAGGACTAGGCGTCAAATAGCTAATCTAATTAGCTTTACATGCTACACCTCTCAAATAGAACCCAAAAAGGTTGATGAAGCCTTGAATGATGAATTTTGGGTTCTTGCCATGCAAGAAGAGCTAAACCAATTCGAAAGGAATGAGGTTTGGACTCTAGTTCCTAGGCCTAAGACCACTAATGTCATAGGCACAAAATGGATATTTAGGAACAAATCCGATGAGGATGGCAACATAGTGCGGAACAAGGCTAGACTTGTAGCACAAGGGTACTCTCAAATTGAGGGTATCGACTTTGAGGAGACTTTTGCTCCCGTTGCCCGCTTAGAGTCCATTAGGCTTCTCTTGTCCATCTCTTGTGTGCACAAGTTCAAATTGCACCAAATGGACGTCAAGAGTGCCTTCCTCAATGGCTTCTTGCAAGAGGAAGTGTTTGTTGAACAACCTAAGGGGTTTGTGGATGCACACCACCCCAACCATGTTTATCGCCTCAAGAAGGCACTATATGGGTTGAAACAAGCACTGAGGGCTTGGTATGAGCGCCTCACTCAATTTCTTGTTGACAATAACTACACAAGAGGTAGTGTTGACAAGACACTATTCATCAAGAGAGACAATGATGAGCTTTTCATAGCTCAAATATATGTTGATGACATAGTGTTTGGCTCCACCAACAACACCAAGGTCCAACAATTTGTTGATGTCATGTCTCATGAATTTGAGATGAGTCTTGTTGGTGAGCTTAGTTACTTCCTAGGTTTGCAAATTAGGCAAATGAATGATGGGATTTTCATAACCCAAGCCAAATATGCTAAGAACCTAGTGAAGAAGTTTGGTTTAGAGAATGCCAAACGTTGTGATACACCCATGAGTACCACTTTGAAGCTAAGCAAGGATGCTAGTGGTAAAAGTGTGGAACAAACGTTATATCGTGGCATGATAGGAAGCTTGCTTTATTTGACCGCAAGTAGGCCCGATATATCCTTTAGTGTGGGTGTGTGTGCTAGGTACCAAGCGGATCCTAAGGAGTCCCATCTCTCTTCCGTGAAGAGAATCATTCGCTATGTGAATGGGACATCCAACTATGGGATTTGGTACTCTTTTGACGCTAATGCTAGTCTTGTAGGCTTTAGTGATGCGGATTGGGCAGGAAATTGTGATGATAGGAAGAGCACATCGGGCGGTTGCTTCTTTCTAGGCAACAACTTGGTGTCTTGGTTTTGCAAGAAGCAAAACTCGATTTCCTTGTCCACGGCCGAGGCCGAGTACATAGCCGCGGGGAGTGGATGCACACAACTCCTATGGATGAAGCAAATGCTAGTAGACTACGGATTCAACCAAGGTACTCTCACTCTCTTTTGTGATAATATGAGTGCAATTAATATTTCCAAGAATCCGGTGCAACATTCTAGAACTAAGCATATTGACATTCGCCATCACTTCATTAGAGAGCTTGTTGAAAATAAATGCATAGTACTTGAACATGTAGGTACTAATGATCAACTTGCGGACCTATTTACTAAACCCTTAGATGCTACTCGATTTAAAACTCTTAGTAGATCTATTGGGATATGTCTTGTGGAGTGATGTGTTCTATGATTGACCCCATATGGGGAAACTCAAGCAAAGAGAGCTATTTTGCATTCTTGTAACTTGCAAAAAATTTGAAATAACTTATGCCTCTTCTTTTGATTGCTTGAGTAAGCTTGGTTGTACATATGTATATATGTTTTCAATTCTATAAGTGTGAACCTTGCTTGTCTACAATCCATGTCATATTTATGTTCAAACATGCATTTTTGGACTAGGAGATTTACATAGGAAGTATGATGTGAATGACCTATAGTTATCTCCATGACATGATGATTCTTTAATAACATGCTAATGATAAATGAAAAAGCATGAAATTCATACAACATGCTCACATGAAAAGCATGAATTGATGATTGCATATTCTTAAAATGCAAAACTTGTGTGAAAGCTAATGAGACTCAAAATGAATAAAGGATCTTGTATACATTCAAAGGAATTTACATTCCAAATGTCTCTCTTTCTTTATTAGTTGAACATGGTTACTATCATACGGATATCTTATCCGGAAAAATCAAATAGGGTGCAAAGTCGCTCATGCCATGTTTCGCTTATAAAGTTGGATATAGTTACTCTTAAATTGAAATCAATAATCTCTATATCCTTGCTTTTCCCATGACATTGGTGAAATTGGTTTGAATTCTTATTAGAAACCTTTGTCATTTGCTTTGCCAAATACCATTGTATTTTGGACTTGAATGCTATATGTCTTGTATGCAAAGCATGTTGGATTCACACATTTTCTCAAATAAATCTCCTTGTTTCTCTCAAATTAATTGAAGTGCATAAAGTGACTTATATGTATATGCATATCTTGCATGCTTCTATCTCTCGTTGCTTTGAGTGACCCGGTTGGGGACTACTCATTTGCCTATATCATGACAAAAAGGGGGAGTAGGAAATGGTAAGGGGAGTTGCAAAATATAGAAGCTTTTGTGCATTTTGGGGAGAACATACATTGAGGGGGAGTAACCCTTTGAGGGGGAGCATTGCATTTATCATTCATTGCATACATTTGCTAATGTTGTGCCTAAATTCTAAAAATGCAAATGCTTGGTATTGTTCTCACATGATTAATCTCACACTTTACTTGTATTGGAAATGCTAGAAACTTTATTTTCAGGGCTTGATTGTTCTACAAGAGATTGAAGACTTGAAGTTTTACTTTCTTATCTCTTTGTAATGTAGATAATCATTGTAGTCCCGTAGTTTCTAATTCTATGTGAGGAATCAATGTGAGTGGTGGTTTTGTCACGAAATAGCCAAAGGGGGAGATTGTTAGGATTCCCGTTGTTTTTAATTGGCTTATTTCGTGATCAAATCACATGTGGGGATGCTTTGTAAGGGTAGCTTAGATGTTGTTGTTATTGCTTAGGCCCTTTTGAAGACCTCACTATTGACAAGCACCAAAGGTAATATTCTAAGTGCTTACTTGTCTTGAAGAGATAGATGCACACACTCACAACTCATGCATATGTTTAATCCTTATATGTTGTGTGTCTTTTATGTGTGCCTTAATGCTCATTAACATCTCTTCTTGCATGTTAGGTTGATTGCATCTTGCATTGCCCATTGCATCTTCATGCACATTTTTGGGATTCAAGCTTTGCATTGGGCGCTGTTCAAAGCGCTCTACAAAGCGCTGTTCGAACAGCGCCCATCACACCTGATGCAAAAAATGTGAATTAAATGCATCAGGTCTGATGCAATTTATTGGGCGCTGTACGTGGCGCTGTACAAAGCGCTGTTCGTACAGCGCCCCTCTGTTTCCTCGTGAAAACAGAGCAATGGTGCTGTACAGGCGCTGTACAAGGGCGCTCTACGTACAGCGCCCAAGGCAAATAGTGGGCAAACTTATCAAAACGACCACACTTTGTTTTGGCCCCCTATATATGCCACTTTGACTTTAGGTCAATCAGAAGAGTTCATATTCAGATTCCATACTTAGGAGATTTTTCAAAGAGAAGAAAATTTCCAAAGAACTCATTTTTAATCACTCAAACACTTGTTCCATGATCATCAATCATCATCTAGCATCATCTTAGATCATCTAGATGACATCTTGCATGGATTCTTCATCATACTTTGCTTGGTAAGCTTTTCACTAATATCTTACATATTTTGTGTTTCTCTTATCTAGCAATCTCAATTTAATTACTTGTATGTGATTTTATATTTGTTGAATACAAGATTGAGATTAGTATGATGTATGTTTGAGAAGTTGTATTGTGCTAGCATATTAGGTTTTGTACTTGATATTGATTAGCTTAACTATTTGACATGTCATTTAGTTTTGATATCTAGGATTGCTCTTAATTGCATATTAATCATCTTAGATAAGCATATAGGGTTTCCCTTGCTCTATGTTGCATTTTGGATATTTTCACATATTCACTTAGGGTTGTATTCTCTTCAAGAGAAGCTAAGTCTTGTGTGTAGCAATCGGGATTAGGTTGCTTAGATCGCAAGCAAAATCGGACTAGGTTCACTCATACCGGGATTAGGTAGGTGTGTGATTACTTCCGGGATTAGGTTGTAATCGTTTGCACATTTAGTGGATTCGAGGTTCGAGTGTGGCTTACTTACATAGCCCGTGGTTTTTCCCGTGAGGGTTTCCACGTAAAAATCAAGTGTCAATTTAATTTCCGCACCATATTACACTTGCTTGTTTATTTTATCTTGAGGGTAATTTCGTAATTTTGACTAACACGAAAAATTGGGTAAAAAGCGTAAAATCTATTCACCCCCCCTCTAGATAGTTTTATACACACCGTGCTATAATTAGTTTCACATCTCTTCATCAAACTCAAAATTTGACGTTGAGGAGTTGCTCCCACCATTTGAGTCATTTTCATCTACTTCTTCTTGCTTGTCCTCTTCCTCTTCTTTACCACTCATAACTTCATTGCTATTGTGAGAGGATGAGAAAGCAATGAAGTTGGCAACTTGGTCTTCATCATCATCCGAAGACTTGTCTTCATCTTCTAGGTCATCACTATCACTCCAAGTAACCGCCATGGCTCTTCCTCTCTTCTTCTTCTTCAAATTAGCACACTCTGGAGCAATGTGTCCAAACCCACTACACTCATAGCATTGGACACCCTTCTTATGGTCTTTCTCTTGAGCTTGCTCCACTTTCTTGAAAGGAGCCTTCTTCTTTACAAACTTTCCCTTGGAGCCAAACCCTCTCTTCTCAAATCTCATGAATTGCTTAAACTTCTTTGCCATCAAAGCAATTTCTTCATCCGAGTCTTCTTCATCTTTCTCAACCTTGACACTCTTCAAGGCAAGACTCTTTTGCTTCTTTGGAGGTGTAGTTGTAGGACCTTTCCTAGATTCATAGGCCAAGAGCCTTCCAATAACTTCACTTGGCTTCATTTTTGAGTAGTCACTATTTTCCTCCAATGCCGTCACTTTGGATTCAAACCTCTCGGGAAGTGACCTCATGATCTTTTGCTTGATTCTTCTATCCGAGTAGGGATCACCAAGTTGGTGACTTTGGTTCACTATATCCATGAGCTTCACTTGGAAGTCATTGAAGCACTCATCATCCTCCATCCTTATGGTCTCAAATTGCGTTTGGAGAACTTGGAGCTTGGAATCCTTAACCACATCGGTTCCTTCATGAGCCATCTTTAATATGTCCCAAGCTTCCTTTGCTATCCTTGTAGTTTGAATGAGCTTGTATTGGTTGTCATCCATGGCACATAGGATTGCATGCATGGCTTTGTTGTTCCATTATGAAGCCTCAAATTCTTGTGGAGTCCATTGTGCCTTCGGCTTGAGGACTTCCTCTCCACCTCCCGTAGGAGTCATCATAGGTGGCGTGTATCCATCTTCAATCGCCATCCATGCCCAGTCATGAATTTGACTCACATAGGCTTCCATTTTACCCTTCCATGAAGCGTAATTGACCCCGGTGAGCAAGGGGGGTCTTGTGCTAGAGGCACCCTCACCTCCCATTCCATTTCCACTCATTGTGTTTAGGGATAGAATGAAATGAATGCACACAAACAAGCTAACCACACACAAGGATGCAAACAAATGCAATATACTCTAACAAGAGTAAGGGATCTCCTAATTATGTTAAGGAACCCGCTCTGATACCAATTGAAAATATATATAAACGTGTCCTAAAGTAATCTAGAGGGGGGGGGGGGGTGAATAGATTTTAAACATTTTTACCTAATTTTCGAGATTAATCAAATTTACGAAAATGCCCCAATCTAGTCAATAAACAAAAACAAGCATATAAGTGTAGAAATTAAGGAACACACAATATCTACGTGGAAACCCACACGGGGAAAAAACCACGGGCTGTTATGTGCTATGTGCACCACACGAGAACCTCGAATCCACTATTTGCAAATACGATTACAATTTAGGTTGACCACATCACACCTAAAATTACTAATCCGTCTTTGCTACCCGCGGGCCTTTAATAGTGACTCTAGTCCCTTGCTTGCAAACTACCTAAGAGGTAAATACAAGACTTGTCTCTAAAGTGAAGAGATAGCACAACCTAAGGTGAATATGTGAAATACTCAAGATGCTAAAAATGCAAGGTTAGACATTCAAGCTTATCTAGGCACGGATGAACATGTTACACATTCCTAGATATCATATCATAAATGACATGCATATAACAACACTGTTAGGATTCCCGTTGTTTTTAATTGGCTTATTTCGTGATCAAACCATATGTGGGGATGCTTTGTAAGGGTAGCTTAGATGTTGTTGTTATTGCTTAGGCCCTTTTGAAGACCTCACTATTGACAAGCACCAAAGGTAATATTCTAAGTGCTTACTTGTCTTGAAGAGATAGTTGCACACACTCACATCTCATGCATATGTTTAATCCTTGTATGTTGTGTGTCTTTTATGTGTGCCTTAATGCTCATTAACATCTCTTCTTGCATGTTAGGTTGATTGCATCTTGCATTGCCCATTGCCTCTTCATGCACATTTTTAGAATTCAAGCTTTGCATTGGGCGCTGTTCAAAGCGCTCTACAAAGCGCTGTTCGAACAGCACCCATCACACCTGATGCAAAAAATGTGATTTAAATGCATCAGGTCTGATGCAATTTAGTTGGGCACTGTACGAGCGCTGTACAAAGTGCTGTTCGTACAGCGCCCCTCTGTTTTCCTCGTGAAAACAGAGCAAGGGCGCTGTATAGGCGCTGTACAAGGGCGCTGTATAGGCGCTGTACAAGGGCGCTCTACGTACAGCGCCCAAGGCAAATATTGAGCCAACTTATCAAAACGACCCCACTTTGATTTGGCCCCCTATATATATGCCACTTTGACTTTAGGTCAATCACAAGAGTTCATATTCAGATTTCATACTTAGGAGATTTTTCAAAGAGAAGAAAAATTCCAAAGAACTCATTTTTAATCACTCAAACACTTGTTCCATGATCATCAATCATCATCTAGCATCATCTTAGATCATCTAGATGACATCTTGCATGGATTCTTCATCATACTTTGCTTGGTAAGCTTTTCACTAATATCTTACATATTTTGTGTTTCTCTTATCTAGCAATCTCAATTTAATTACTTGTATGTGATTTATATACTTTGAATACAAGATTGAGATTAGTATGATGTATGTTTGAGAAGTTGTATTGTGCTAGCATATTAGGTTTTGTGCTTGATATTGATTAGCTAAACTAATTGACATGTCATTTAGTTTTGATATCTAGGATTGTTCTTAATTGCATATTAATCATCTTAGATAAGCATATAGGGTTTCCCTTGCTCTATGTTGCATTTTGGATATTCACATATATTCACTTAGGGTTGTTTCTCTTCATAGAGAAAGTAAGTCTTGTGTGTAGCATCCGGGATTAGGTTGCTTAGATCACAAGCAAAATCGGACTAGGTTCACTCATATCGGGATTAGGTAGGTGTGTGATTACTTCCGGGATTAGGTTGTAATCGTTTGCACATTTAGTGGATTCGAGGTTCGAGTGTGGCTTACTTACATAGCCCGTGGTTTTTTCCCGTGAGGGTTTCCACATAAAAATCAAGTGTTAATTTAATTTCCGCACCATATTACACTTGCTTGTTTATTTTATCTTGAGGGTAATTTCGTAATTTTGACTAACACGAAAAATTGGGTAAAAAGCGTAAAATCTATTCACCCCCCCTCTAGATAGTTTTATACACACCGTGCATTAATTAGTTTCAAACACTAAATAAGCAACCAAAATCCTATATGCATTATCTATCACAAAACGACTCACAAACCACAATAAAACAATCTTGAAACTAAGTCAAGTCATAAAGATGCAATCTTGAATCAATTCAAGTAATAAAAAAGCTATCTTGTAAAGCAAGAACATAAAGATATGAGAATGATGTTCTAGATACAAGTCATGTGAGCAAAACTAACAACCCTAAATGAAATCAACCTAGAATCATGCTAGATGATGAATGAAAGATGCAAGATGAAGGGTGTTTGTGTTTTGGAACCTTAAAGATGAAGTCTTGATGCCTTGAAGTGGAAGATGCTCAAGAAGCTCTCAAATGTGTAATTTGTTGTTCTAAAAAATGAGCCAAGGCAAACAAGACACATATATATGAGATCCAAAAGAAGTGATGTCGTTTTGAAGAAAACGATTCAGCTTCTCACGGGCAACCGCTGTGCGTACCGCTCAAGAGGCAACATGCCTAGGCAGTGGTACATCAAGCGTGAAGAAACTGATCTGGCTCGCTGCGGAGGACCGCTGGCCAGGCACATGCCTAGGGGGCAGTCTAGGGGGCCAGTAAAGCACAGACAGTGCATCAGCTCAAGTTTTGAGCGCCCCAAAATATGACCAAACGACATCGAAACCTTTCGAATAATATATCGTTGGAAAGGTATGGAAGTCTACTTTATACTCCAATTAACAAAACATGATTTGGATAAATGTAGAAAAATTTATGGTCATTTGAGTGACCAAAGGTCAGATTCGGATAACAGCTGTGATGCCCTGTTTTGGTGGTCACTTTGGAAATTTCAAAATCAATCCAAACGGTCATGAAATATTACGAATAATATAGCCGTTGGAAAGGTATGGGTGTCTAGTTTTCTAGAATTTTACAAAACTCAATTTAAATCTTTTGATAAAACGTTATGGTCACAAGACCATACAAAGGTCGGTTTTGAAAAACATTTAAAACATTGAAATCCAATCTTTTTAAACTAGACACTTTACTCCAAATAACCAAACTGAATCTAACACTTATCCAAGAGAAGAATGAGTCCTTCTCAGGTGGTCAACCATCACGCTAAGACATGCACACCATCGTGCAAGCGTGGACATTTCCGATCACACAAACGGAAACGAATTACACCACACTTAAGACAAAGATACATGAAGTGCAAGTGTGGGAAGAGACAAGTGGATGCAACCTTGAGTCTAGCATGGCATGGCAATTATCAAACAAGGATGCAATCAACAAAACATGCAACCAATGTGAGTGTGTGCAACTACATCTCTTCAAAATAGAGCTAAGTCAAGAGAGCTACCTTTCTTGAAGCTCTTGATCACACAATGAGGTTTTCTTCCATTCTAAGCTACCCTTACATATAGAACCCCATTGTGATTTTGCCAACGAAATACGCCAATCAAAAGTGAGGCACTTACAGTATGTATTATGAATGCTATAGAGAAAGATAGCTTCATAATCAATCTTAATCAAAAGTCTAATTAGAGACATATGTGAACTAGTTTCTTAGATTCTAGGTTTTTCACATGCTTGAGAGTTGTATTGTGATTAGATTGATATCTAGGATTATTTGTGGATTGATTGATGTATTTTATGATTAATAATCCTCACATGTGCTTAGATCCTCTTATTGAACAAATCTAAGATTAGCACATTTGATTTTGTATTTAGAGCTAATTAGGATTTAATTGATTATTCATTATATCCTTGCTCTAAATACTTGCTAGAATATTCATTGTATACATTTTGTGATTCTAGCATTTTTTTGTTGTTTGTGTTCTAAAGTCTTGATTATATGCTTAATGAACATGCTTTATTTTCAAGCTTTAGAAACATGAATAGAATCTAGGATTTGGCATGTTTTTGGTGTTTTGCATGCTCTAGATTTTTGTTCATGTTTAAGGTCTAGACAACTTTGTTTTATGAACTTTGTTGCTTATGTCTAGATCTTCATGAAGTGTACCTTATCCGTACATTTCATATGCTCATGCATCATTTTGTGTGGTGTCATGTTTTGGATCATAAACTAGAAAAATGTACATTGTGTGCTCATTGATTATTTCTAGTTTCCATAGGATGTATTGATCATATATTCTATGTTGCATGTGTTTGCATCATTTGCATCACTTAGATCATTGCCTTGTAAAAGGTTGAAGTCTCTAGCAAAGTGAGAGTAGCTTTGTGGATAGAGCAAAGAAGTCTTGATTAGAGTCGGGAGGACTCGGATAATCAAGCAAGAAGACTTAGCTAGGAGTAGGAGACTCCGGATAGCTAAGCAAGAAATCTTCCTAGAGACGTGAGCATCTTGGATAGGAAGTTGCTTTCTAGAGGTGTAGGACACATCTCGGATAGGAAGTAGGCTAGGTGGTTCACTAGGCCCGAGGGTAGATTAGGAGTTGATAGCTTGAGCGGATATCATGAGTTGGTAGCTTGAGTGTGTAAGTCCTTTTCGTCATAGTGAATTGTTTTGCCGGTGGTTATGGATTCAACCCGTGGATGTTTCCTCTTTGGAGGTTTACCACGTAAAAATCATTGTGTCAAATGTCTCTATTTCTATCTCTTTATATTTGTATGTATGATCTATATAACTTGTTTAAGCTCTTCATTTCCTCACATCCTTGTAAACAAGTTATTGATAAAGAAAGAGTTGCACACATTGTTGGTTGAATCAACATTTGTTTCTTGTATCTTGTAAGTGCTTGAACATTGTATCTTGTGATTCTATATCAAGTTGTAAAGCTCAACTTAGTGAGTTTGCATTGTAATATTCAAAGTACAACTTGTGGAATTTAAATTTGCTCATTATTGAATATACTTGTAAAAGAGATACATTGTTTATTGATATATGTTTTGTAGACTAAGGGTGGTGAATTGAGCATACTTGTGATAATTGTTTTCTCATAACAATCATGTTTAAGGTTAATATGTATGCTCACCAAGGTTTTGACATAAGTCACGAAAAAGTTTTTAAAACTAGTGTGTCAACCTATTCACCCCCCCCCCCCCCCTCTAGGTTGTTTAGTATAACCTTGTAGGCATTTTCATTAAGAACAATGTTGCCATCCTTATCGAATTTGTTCCTATACACCCATTTGGTGCCAATGACATTTGTGCTTTTAGGTAGAGGAACTAGAGTCCAAACCTCATTCCTTTCGAATTGGTTTAGCCCTTCTTTCATGGAAATAACCCAAAATTCATCATTTAAGGTCTCATCAACCTTTTTGGGTTCAATTTTAGAGGTGTAGCATGTGTAGCTAATTAGATTAGCTATTTGACGCCAAGTCCTAACACCTTTATTGACATCTCTAATAACATCATCTTTGTTATGGAGATGTCTAACCCATGGAGCGAGTTCTTTAGAGTTCAAGAGAGGAACTCTATCAAGAGGTTGTGTGTCTTCTTCTTCAAGATTAGACCTCCCATCAATAGGAGTCTCCACAACTTTCTCCAAAGGAGAATCATCAACTACAACATCCTCCTCCTTATGGTCAGTAGTCTTTAGCCGACAATCATCTATGACAACATTAGATGATTCCATAACGCTTTGAGTCTTCAAGTTGAAAACTCTATAGGCTCTAATATTCAAGGCATAGCCAATAAATATTCCCTCATCACTTTTGGCATCAAACTTGCCAAGTTGATCACGATCATTTAGAATGTAGCATTTGCTTCCAAATGAGTGGAAGTAGCTAACATTTGGCTTTCTATCTCTCCACAACTCATAAGAGGTTTGCCTAGTTCTGGGCCTTAGGAAAACTCTATTTCCTATATAGCAAGCCGTGTTGACTGCTTCGGCCCAAAGGTTTCTAGGAACATTGTTGCTAAGCAACATCAAACGGGCCATCTCTTGAAGGACCCTATTTTTCCTCTCAACAACCCCATTTTGTTGAGGTGTCCTAGGAGCCGAAAACTCATGGGATATGCCTAAGCTATTGCAATAGCTATCAAAGTAGGCATTCTCAAATTCTCTCACATGGTCACTTCTAATCTGTTTATTGTTTTTAATGTTAGAGCCTTTTTCATTTTGAATTTTAGTGCAAAGTATTTTAAACTCATCAAAAGTTTTGGATTTTTCTCTAAGGAAAATGTCTATGTGAACCTAGAAAAATCATCTACACAAACAAAAATGTATCTATTTCCATCTAAACTGTCGGTTTGCATAGGACCTATAAGATCCATGTGGAGAAGCTCTAGGGGCTCCTTAGTGGAGAGATACTTGCCCTTCTTGTGCATGCTATTGGTCTGTTTCCCTTGTTGGTAAGATCCACAAACACCATTAACTTTTTTCCCAATCTTGGAAAGGCCACGCACAACATTGAACTTATCTAAGATCCTTAAATCCCGAAAGTTCATGTGGCCAAGTCTTTCATGCCAAAACTCAATTTGCTCATTATTGGACATATTACAATAGACAACTCTAGCTTCAAGACAATAGCAATTGTCGCTAGATCTCTTTCCTTTCAATAAGGTTTGTCCATTGGGTTTTAGAATTCAGCAATCATTCTTGCTAAACAAGACGGAGAGTCCTTCATCACTAAGATGAGAAATGGTTATTAAATTGGCTTTCAAGCCATCTACATATAAAGCATTGGAGAATGAGGGTAAATCGGGAATGGAAATACTTCATTTCCCTATAACTCTCTTTTTAGACCTATCACCAAAGGTGACAAATCCCTTTCCTCCATGATAAGAGTCTCAAAGAAACTCTTGTTTCCCATCATGTGCCTAGAGCACCCACTATCTAAATACCAAGAGTTAGAAGAATTTGCCTTCAAGGCAATTTGAGCAACATAGCAAAAATATTCATCTCTTCTAATCCACCTAGGTAAAACATTTTCCTTCCTAGTGGTCATTGGTACATGGGCTCTAGATGTCCTATGATAATGCGAATTGGTTCTATTTTCCCTAGGGACATGCGTATTGGCTCTATTCTTTTTCTTTTCAATTATGTTTTTAACTCTGCACATTTTAATGTAATGAAAGCAATTTGGTCTAATATGACCATCAATACCACAAAAATGACATATAGGGATGAAGTTAGGAATCATACCATGTCCTTGTGATGCATAAGAGCCTTCCCATGTCATTGTGGTTGAATCGGTTCATTCCTTCTTCGTTGTTGAACTAGTCTAGATTGCTTCCTTGGTTGAGCTTGCATGATTAGTCTCTTTCCTTGGTGAGCCATTTGTCGAGGAAAGTTAGCTTGGGGAGCTCTCATAGGTTGAACTTGAGCTTGACTTCTTGGTGCCACCTTTACTTGAGCACTATGTGAGCATTATCATAGATCAATCTTCTTCCTAGGATATGACAAAGGTGAAGCTTCTTTGTTTCTCAAGTTCTTGACAAACACACTCTTGTTAGGAGTGGGGATCTCCTTGTCATTTTCAATGCCAAGACCTCTCTTGTCAATTGGACTTTTTCCAACACTTAACAAGTGGTCAAGTTTTTCCGTGTTAGAGGCCATTTTAGCCATTAATTCTCTAGCATCTTTAAGCTCCAATTCCATTCTAACTTCACTCCTTTAAGCTAAGACTATCTCTTCTTTTAGCTTATCTTCAAGCTCCTTGGATCTCACTATCTCCTCACTTCAGTGGGTCACTTTGGCTGATAGCTCAAGGTTTTCTTCATTCAACCTTTGAATTTCCCTTATGTTTTTCATCCTTGAGCTTTCAAACTTAGTGATGTAGTCTTGAAGATCCATTGTAGAGTTAGATGAAGAGCCATCATTGAGTCATTTTCCTCTTGACTCTCTTCCTCTTCTTCACTAACATCTTTGCTCTTGTGGGAGGAAGCAAAGGCTATAGAGTCAGCCATTAGATCTTTATCATCTGAAGATTCATCTATCTCATCTAAGTCATCACTTCCACTCCAAGTGGCGACCATCACCTTTTCCTTCTTCTTATTCTTCAAATTTCTACAAACGAGAGAGATGTATCCTGTGCCACCACACTCAAAGCATTGGATCCCCTTTCTTTCGTTCTTCTCTTGCCTAGGCTTAAACTTCTTGAAGGGAGCCTTTTTCTTCAAGTCTTGGCCTTTAGATCCAAAACCCTTATGTTAACCAAAAATTGTCACCAAGGTGAAATTTCCAATTAACAACTTAAGGAGGACCAGGATCGGGATAGATTTTGGTCGGCGAGGTATCAAGTAGTTCAATACCCTTCTACTTCCTAAAGATCTACTAAAAATGGTGTGTGATAGTAGTAAGATAATAAGGATTCTGATGTATGAAAGAACGAACACTTGACTTATTTTATTCAGAATATGCAGAAAGATTACATTCAATCGAGAGAACAACTATCATTACATGAACAAATGAGCAAAAAATAAACTTGGAGGGTAATGGTGATGGAGCTTTTCATGCCTGTCGATAAATGGAAAAAATGTGTGGTAGGGTTTTTCGGTCCCCCTTTTCTCTATATCATACGATGAATATATAGGTCCGTGTCTTGCCATGCACTCTTAGAATTTCAATCTAGGGTTTTAGCAATTTACGGATCCTTCCTTGGCGATCCACGAATTCGTCGGGGATTCGATTCCCGAAATCAATGGTTTCCTTTTAGAATTGAAAGAGTTGACTTTGCTTTTGAATGGGACTCTTGAATGGCGGGAATGCGTGTAATACTCTATCTAGAATGATGGCATTTAAGGCTTGTCTTCCTTCTCGATTTGATGTTCGGGGTACCCGCTTCTTGCTTCAGGCGGTGTTGGTGCCCTCGGATTTTGGTGTTAATTGGCTAAGTGTCTGCCACAAGCTTTGTGGGTCAGGATACTTCAGGAACCCAGCCTTCCTCTTGCTCCTCTTAAATAATGTCTACAGATATCGGGGTACCGGCTATCGGGCTACCAAGATACTGGGGTACCGGAGCACCTGGGAGTAGATGGGCGCTAGGATCTCGTGACAGTATTGTCTCTGGGGCCTTGTCTTCAAGGTTTCCCTGATTTTTCTTGGTCCTGGAGGTTTTGGACCTGGTCGGGGTGAGTAAAAGGTCATACCCTAACATTTCTATAGGAAGGCGGGGTTACCGGGTACCTCTCCCGTTGTTGCTTTCTACCCCGACACATTTTTTCAAAGCCAGTGGAAAATTCTTCTTTGATCCCTGCCAATTTTAGCGGTTAACAGAAGTCCCCCCTTACTTGAACACCGGTATCTTGCTGGGGTTGGAGTCAGGATCTTTATTCTGCTTGAAGAATTTTCCATTCTATCTGCCTGTCTAATCTCGTCTGGTTGGCCTCCATAATCAAGGGGGGATCTTCCTTGGATTTGATAGCATTTAATGTGCTCTCCACGTGCTGGATGACAATTGCTTTCAGATTTCAAACGGGCCGTTTTGGTGCGACTCCCCTTGAAACTGTCGCGATACGTTTCTGGTTACGTTTCCTCTTCTTTCTCAGTAACTATACTCCTCTGCCTATAAATACACTGTTCCTTCTTCCTTCACGTACTCACGCTTGCTTGAATCTTCTAAATATTAATTTCTTCCTCTCCCTGAAATCTTACTTCCTCTTGAATCTTCTCTTCCTTCTTCCTTTCATTGAAATGGCCTCGCTATCAAAAATCCCAGCTTCTACGCCAGTCCTCCCTGTCTTAAACCCTCCGGTGGCTTCGCCAAAACCTTAGCCTTCTTCCTTAAATCCTCTTGATAGCCTCGACGAGCTTCTTAACACTGGGCGGGTAGAGTCGGAAGAGAGTTCCTCGACATCTAAAGGGATAAAACGAGGTCGGGATGAGGGTGATGTCACCGATGACGGCACCCCGCTCAAGCGCCATCGCTCTGATAAGAACTATGGAATCAGGTCGGGTTCTAGCACTAGACCCGAAGCTCCTGCTCAATAGCCGACGAGGAAGACGAAGACGTCGATATCGAGGTGGAGGAGGGTCCTACTCAGGCTATCGACCTAGTAGGGGTTCAAACAGGACCTTTGTCCTCCTTCCATGACGGTCGGATCATCCTGGATTCCGTTTGTACATCTGACACCCTTATTCGATTGAGGACTTTTAAGATACCGGACCACATCTCTTTGTTCCTTCCTCATCGGGGTTATGATGTTTATACCCTTTTTGTAGGTCGTCTGCTAATTCATGTGGCCACCTTCCAGTGCGGGGTCTGGCTCCCTCTTCACCCCTCACTCCTAGATTGCTTGTAGCCTTAGAGCTGGCCCCTCTCCAAATTTCTCCTGGGTTCTGGAAGAACTTGATGGGGTTCCTGGTGCTCTGGAAAGAGCAATGTGAGAGGGATAATTTACAGAGGGAAGCGGGCTTCGACGTGGTCCGCTATATCTACCAGGTGTCCAACTTGTCACCCCGGGGCCAATTTTATTTGAGGCCCAACAACAAGATGAAATTTATCATACCCGGGGCAAATGTGAAATACAATCAATCCTGGAAGGATGAATGGGTCGTAGTTGAAGGGGATTGGGGTCACCTGGTGCATATCGGAGGACTAAGTACCTGGTCCCCACCCAATTCTCCTCCAAAGAAAAATGAAGCCTAGGGGATCTGTCTTCTGAATCTAGGAGGATCTTGGCTAGGATCCAGGAACGAGGTTACATGAATATGCAGTATCCTTCCCGCGACCCCTTCTAAGGAGCTCAATTAGAGAGATACCTGAGGATATCTGTTTCTGAACCGGGTAGGTGACTGAGCTTTGTTAATATCTCTCATTCAATTTTTTTTTTTTTACATCTCTTTTCTTTTGCAGTTTCAGCAGCTCCCCCCCCCCCCCCCCCCCTGACATCTTCTCCTACCACTTCGGGATAGGTAATCCCGGCTTCCCGAGTGTCTCGCTCCCCCATTCCTTCTTCCTTTTGTACCGGGTTTGTATCGGGGTCTCATCCCCCAGCACCTTCTTCTCCTCCAGCTTTGGCGGGGTCGCCGTCTCATTCTCCAACTTCTTTCCTTACAAAGATCGTAGCACATCCATCTCTGAGCAAGATGCTGGTGAGAGCTGCCAAAGCCAAGGTCTCTCCAATCCCCAAAACGAAGCCGGCTACTAAGGTAACTATTCACAAGACTACAGTCGTGGCTACCCCTCCTCCTTCTCTAGTTCCTTCCACTAAGCGTCCTACCAGGGCGGAGAAGGATAAATCTGCCCGGGTGGAAAAAGAAAAGTCGGCCACCCCTAAGGCTCCCCCTACTGACCTTCCTTCCGGATCAAGGTCACAGGATAACAGCCAGGATGAAACCATTTCCAAGTTTATCGTAGCATGTCCTGGGGGGAGTGGACAGTCGATGTTCTCTTTGCCTACTGAGGTTCTAGTTACCATAGGGGCTTCCCTGCTTGCTGAGGTATGATCTCTCTCTCCTTGTGTGAATGTGTTATACCAAATGTTTGAACCACGATGCAGGGACACACATGTATGAATTGTGTGTGTGTGCGCTAACGCCTTGCAAGAGGATAGGAGTCAAAATATACCTTTGACGCTTTTCACCTCTTGAGGACAACTTTTGCACTAGACATTGCTCTTCACCTTTTAAGCTTCCTTTCTTCAAAGAATATCCTAAGCGACAACTAATACAAATATGAAGTGTTTTGCAATAGAATCAAGCCAATACAAATCATGAACCTTACAGGGAATACTCTAAATATTGTCAGAAGCTTATGTCAAAAATATCAAATGTGTTTTTGTTCTTTTTTATTTTACTGTTATACTATATTCTATATCTAAAAAAAACAAATGTTCTACTATATTCAATAATGATAAGTAGGCGTTGACTGTTGTATAGAGATTTTTTTTTTTTTTTTTTTTTCCTTTCAATGCAATAATTCATAATTTCATATAACCCATAAGCCTTTTAAAGTGGGATTATTGTCAAAAATTTGTAAATACCTTCTACGTTTTTTTTTTTTTTTTTCCTCTAAAATGGAGAATGGAAATGCAAATACTTTTGTTTACAAATTTATACTTAAAATGCGAGCTTTTAGGTTTGAGATTTACAAATATATACACATATGTGGATAAGTGGTACTTGAAGGACACTTTATAAGAAGTGCTACTCCTCTGTTTTGCATGGCATAAGGATGAAGAAGTTTTGGTTCAAGACTAATTTGCATCTACAGTTACCAACAATAGATGTGAAGCAAGTTGGAAGACGAAGAAAATTGAGGATAAAGGAGATTGATGAAATTCCACCAAATGCAAGGAAAATAGCACTTATGCATAAAATTATAATAGTCATTTTGATACCAATTGACCAAATGGATAGCCACTAGAGTAATTCTGAAAACAAAAATGATTATAATGGCTATTTTGATACTAAATGAACAAATTGATGGCCACTAGAGTAGTTCTTAGAAAAAGTTAATGGTGTTATAACGGAATGGCCATTAGTGTAACAGTGCACCAAAAATGACCATTTTGAAACCAATTCCTTATCTAATGGTTATTTTGATAGTGATGACCCAAATTGATGGCCACTGGGGTAATTATCCCAAACATTTATCTCACTTTCTCTCTAACCTCTTTAATTTTACAATTATGTGGAATGTAGTTATTAGTGGAAATAGTTAGAAATGTGGGTTAATTGCACAAACATACCCTCTATTTATCTAATAAAGCAAATTTTCAAACAAATGTCTTATTCAAACACAAACATCCCAATTGGAATGTGCTTGGGGTATGGAAAGTCAATAGTGCTCTTAGGTAAAAGGGAGAGGTTATTTGGTGGGTAAATTTCACAAATAACCCTGAATTTAGGTGTAATTGTATAAATATTCATTGTTTTCTAATAATTACATAAATATACCCTACCGTCATTTGACTTTTGTTAACTTTAACCTTTAACCACATTTGTATCCCGAAATGACTAAACTATCATTGAAAACTTATTTATCTTTTCTTTTATTATTAAAAATATTAAAAAATATATTTACTTAAAATATTGAAAAAATCAGTACATTTCTTTTTTTGTTGCTTTTATTTTCTTTTTCTTTTTATCATTTTTTTTTTACATTTTCCATGACCCCAAACACCAAATTTTCAGATTCAAAAACCAACTTTATCACCTAAACATTCAATTTCATACTCATCAATTGATCGGACTATTTTATACCTATTTGAGGTCTCCCATTTCCGATCGTTTGTCTCGTTTTCGAGCATATTTTTATATATAATATTATTTTTTTTAGCCTTGTGTAGGTACATATTCCCTACAACAGGTATTTGAGCTTAAAGATTAGTTGGGGAGGCAAAATGGAGCAAAAAAGGCTGAAATTGTATATATGCTTGCAGAATATACAACTTGCAGAGGTCATATCTTCCTCCTCAGATTGAACCATGTTGATATCTTTATATATTCGGAAAGCCTCAGAAGTCTAGTTTCCAGAACATTTTACGGATTACAATTCAGAGCTTTCTACAAGAAGTTATGGCCATTTCCGTAACGGTGCGCGATGCTGAAAACGCTGAAATGCTATCAGGTCCAAACTGCTACTTCAATTTTACGGCCAGGCAGCAGAACGAAACAGCCGAATCACTCCAGAAAGTCATTTTTTTGGTGAATTTCAGGGACAGTTTCGTCCTTTCACCCCAACCTTCAACCCTAACCTCCCAACACTATATAAACACCTTATTCTCTTCTCTCCCAACAGAATACACACCCCACACTTCTTCTTCTTCATCTTCTTCCACACCAAAAGAGAGAGAGAAGCTTTCAAGGGCATCCATGAAGGTTTTTCCTCCATGGATGCCTTCCATTTCATCTTCTACCCATCATCCACCCATTTAGGAGTAGATTGCAAGGAGAAAGGAGGGTCTTTGGACCAATTTCGAGCTAGGGTTTCATGGAGGACTTGGAGGAGGTTTTCTTCAAGGGTTGTCTCCTTTAACTTATCTCTTTATGTTTCTTGTTTTCTTAAATGTGTAATCCCCACTTGGGAATATTTGTAAACTTATATTTGTGCTCAATAAATATGATGGTTTTTTTTATATCCAATTTATGTTTTGATTCATTCTTGATTGTTGTTGAATATATCTCTTATCTTGAAATGCATGTTTATAGATGATTGGAAATTAATATGTATTCATGGATGGGATTAGGAGTAGATTAATGTAATTTAGGAGTAGTTGTAATCAAATATCCCATTTTGTGTTTGTATGTTGATGGAAGGTCGAAATTAACTTGTATGGATGGGTTTGAGTGAATTAGAGTTAGGATTGTGCCTTTTGGAGGGGCTCTCCAGGCATAGTCTTGGCTAATTAACTAGGAAGAGTGGGTGAACCTATTAATTGCTATATTAGAAGGGTTTGGTTCATTGTTCTTGTTAACAATTGGACTTTAGCTATTTCTCACTCTAGGGGCTCTAGGTGAGTCATCGTTAGAGTTACAATTATTGGTCTTTGGCTATCTCTCACACTAGGGGCTCTATGTGAGTTGTGGTTGGAGATACATTCACTCTTTCCACATTCATTGTACTAACGTTGCCATTTTACATTACCGTGTTAATATTGGGACTCAATTTAGCATCGGTTTGTAGAATGTGTTCACAAATGTTGGTTACGGTTTTGTGTTTGAGAGGTTCGCAACACACTTTTCAACCGTTAGCTCTATGAATGGGTATAAACCGGATTAAGGCAAGAACGAACCCTTAACTAAAATTGGATGTCCTTAATGTCTAACAACCAACTATTTGTGCACTTATGTATGGTGAACTTGTTGAACCTTGTGTGAACATTTTCATGCATCTCTCCTATCCACCATTTTATTTATCACTTTAAACACCATTCTCACCCTTCCATATTCTATTTGTTTTTATTTATTTTCATTTTCATTCTCTACACACACACACACACACCGCATTGTACATACATTACACACACACCGCATTGTACATACATTTCACACACACCATTCTCACCTTTCCACATTCTATTTACATGCTTACAATAAACTCTAGAACTTGAGATGGTTGACGAATCACACCTCCCTACGGAACGATACCCTTGCTTGCCGCTTTACTAGTCTTTTGCTAGTTTAGAGCACATTGCGTAGGAAATCCCTTTTTAAATGAAATAATCTTTTGATCCTTGTGATTTCTTAACGACGAAAAAAGCGAGTATCATCAACCCACAAACAATTTCATTTCATCAACACAATCAAAACCCACCAACAATTACATTTAATCAACATAATCAAAACCCACTAAACATGTAGGGAAAAACGCATGCACGCAGCGGAAGTGAGACTAAAATAAGTTTTAGTATGTTTTAAAATTTTTCCTTAAAGATGAACCTTAACCCCTTAATTAATTAACATATAACTAAAAGTATCATACCTTTGTCACGTGATCTGATTGACATTGCGTCGATGGTAATCTGTAAGATCTTCCAATCAAATCACGAACGTGAATCACCTAGGAGTGTGGTCTCCCATTCTTTGAAATGTGTACCTGAGGATGGATAACAAAATCTTTTTCTTTTTCGTTAGTCACTAAACCTCCAAAAGATAACAAATAACGTTCCGGTCACTTTTGAATTCTCAATCTAATGATCGAAACTCGCGTGAACCTTATTCGAAGATGTGCACAAAGCATATTGATGTATAAGCTACAAGTGCACTATCGAAGTAAAATGATCTCTTCTCTTTTTCTCTCTTGGCCGAATTCTCACACTAATCTCTAGAGTTGGATTTTATTTTTCTCAAGCAAAAGAAAATAACTCTCAAGCCTAGCAAGTAGGGTGGCCAAATTATATCCCTTCTCATATATAGTGGTAGAAATTCTTGCCCTCATATGTTTAGGGTTGGCCGAAATCTCTAATAGGAAAAACATGTGGTGGCCGAAATCCTCACTTGAAGAGGATTTGTGTTTCCACCAATGACTCCTATCAATCTTTTGATTTCCAAACCCTAATCCAACTCTTTAGTGTATTTGTGACTATATCAAAGACTTCCTAATTTGACTAGATAACTAAAATCCTTTTATTTATCTTCTTATCAAATAAAGTCTTTTATTCTCATTATACTACCACAATAGTATACTACTAAAAAACATATTTCCTAGTCAGAAAAAGATTTTGATCTTTAATTATTAAATGGAAATTAATTAATTAATTAACTAATTAATTAATTAATTTCCATTTAATCAAATAATAAAATAAAATAATATTTTAGACTAATAATTTAGCCTTGCCGCCCATATACACATACATGGGCCAAATATTATTTTTCCATTCTATTAATTCCATTGGACCTTAATTAAAAGGCCCACATGTGAACTATTCTTACTAAAAGAAACAAGTCCACATGCCTTAATACAATTCTACATGGACCCATAAATTAGTCCAGTAGAATATATCAAGTGATCCATGCAAGTCTGTGTGGATTGGGGATCTAGGCGAGCTATCTAAATTTAAGCTTCAATAGACATAACTCAATCACAATCAACAAATGATTCACTTAGGTTTGATCTATTAATTTTAGTTCATTCTACTAAAGAACTAAAATTGCACTCTTGAATAAAGATAGAATAAGTAAAGTTCCTCATTCATACCCTAGACAATCTTATTGGAGATAGTGAATCATCATGAATAATATCAGTAATCGCCAAGAGCTTATAAACCGCTTATAGCTCTCCTAGTTACCATATTTACTCATATGACCACATTTTGAACTTGAATATTTTGACTTGTCCAGAAGCCATGTTTTCAATAAACACTATCGAAAACTCAACGTTGAGATTTAATATCCAATACCTCAAAACATCCATATAATGATATTATACTCTCATTTAATAAATGAAGCCACGATGTTCATATTCATAAATGAAGTCCTCTATTGATTAGCAAATGAATACCACCAAACTATCGATGATAAACTATGCTATATAATCGTACTCATTGATAGCTCAAATGATAACACTTGTAACCATAAGTCTATTAGTTATCTCAGGATTAAGATAGACTCTCTGATTGTCCTGATAATGAAAAGATTTTTATTTACTGACGGTTCTAGATAAAGTATTTCATTGTGATCCTATTCAATGCATCGAGTGCACTAGATTCTTTTACTCAAAACCACTTTGATGATTTAGACTCATCATAACACATTCGATCCCACTCAAATGTTAGCAAAAGAATCTACAACTTTAACAAGATAAAGGTGTCCAACCTTGACCTTAAGTTGTGAATATTTATTCAAGACTAACTGAAGAATTGTATTTACCTCATACATATCCAGATGTACGAACAATTCTTCTTTTCTCATAGTCTTTTGACCTTATGATTATTTACTTTTGACAATTATAATATTCAATCTATAAATGCTATAAGATTTGTTTAAAACAGAAATCACTTTATTAATATGATAAGATTGTCAAAAACAATATTACACTCTTGCTATTGAGCATAATCCTAACAAAACACAACCATTTTTTCAGTTTTGTGGGTTCTGATTGTGTTAAAAAAAAATGATAGAAAGAAAGCAATAAAAAAAAAAATTGTACCAATTTTTTCAATTTTTTAAGTAAATATTTTTTTTAATATATTTAAATAATAAAAGAAAAGATAAATAAGTTTTCAAGGGTAGTTTAGTCATTTCGAGATACAAATGTGGTTAAAGGTTAAAATTAACAAAAGTCAACTGACGATAGGGTATATTTATGTAATTATTATTAAAAAAAATGAATATTTATACAATTACACCTAAATTCAGGGTTGTTTGTGAAATTTACCCACCAAAATAACCTCTCCCTTTTACCCAAGGGCACTATTGACTTCCCATACCCAAAGCACATTCCAATTGAGATGTTTGTGTTTGAATAGGGCATTTGTTTGAAAATTTGCCTAATTAGATAAATAGAGGGTATATTTGTG
Organism: Acer saccharum; assembly: GCA_030490815.1. NCBI lineage: Eukaryota > Viridiplantae > Streptophyta > Magnoliopsida > Sapindales > Sapindaceae > Acer > Acer saccharum. Next base: position 20,906,720 of record CM059873.1, read on the forward strand.
CAATTAACCCTAGAAATGCTTACTAGAATTTATGGGAGAGAGGTTTTAAAACAAATGCTGACTAGAAATGTAACTCCATATTCTCTAAAACAAAAGTTTGCTACATCACATCCATATTGAAATTAGATAATTGCATTAGAGAGGTTTTTTCTAACTTTTTATCTAATCTATCTCTTATCACACCCAATTTTCTCTAAATGCATATTTGCATTGGAGATACTCTCACTTCTGTAATTGTAGAAACTATAAATATTAAAGGTGTTTTTTACAACTCGATTTGAACAATAAAAAAACAATGAATTGGTTATGTTTTATTAGCTGAAATTTAGTATTATTTGCTGAAATTAAAGGTAAATTATAATTATAGAGGCTAAAGATCAAAATAAGATCTTTTTTTTAAGAAAGTTGTCCGGATTGTTGCTCGGGGCAGTCCTATCTTGCGTCCTCCCACGATTATCACTAACCTTTTTATTTGAATGGAATTGAATAGGTACTACGGTTTAAATGAAAATATCGATATCAATGAGAAAATTGATGTAAGTTTTACAAAAAAAATAAGAAAATTTGGCTAAAAACGTTAATTTTTAATAAAACTTTTTAAAAAGTTGAATTAAAAAAAAAAAAAAAAAAAAAAAAAAACTGAAGAGAGTTTATTCCAAACTAAGAGATTGTTTATTTTTTAGAAAATTTCACAAACACTCCAAAGTTAAGCCTTAATTACACGCAGCGACGGCTTTTATTAAATTGTTCAAAACTTTCTTGATTTTTGTTTATTAACGTGTTGAATGCTAGCCATTTTAACCCGATAATGGTGTAATGATCTTTTAACGTTGGTGAATTACGTCTTTTCTATTCTATAGAAAATAAAAAACTTTATAATTCTAAGTGGAATTTATCATAGGTGGTTTTTGATAATCAAAAAAGTTATCACCGCATCCATTTACTTTTTTATACCCATTTTACAATTTTAAGAATTTTCAGTTTACTCTTTACACCCTTTCAGATATCAAAACTAACTTTGAGTGTTATTAACAACTCAAACCATATCATTCTTTAATCATGTTTGACTGAATTTCAATTCATATCATTTTTTAATCATATTTGATTGAATTACTGGTTTCGATTTCGAATACAAATTAAGGTTTGTGCTGGGTAGATGAGTGGGTGGTAACTGGTAACTGGTCAGTAACTTTTTTTCAATTAAAAAGTTGTGCCCTTTTAAAAACTTATAGATATGGATATTTTAGTCATATATATATATATATATATATATATATATATATTTGGAAAATTTTTTGGGTTATCAATTGCTTTCTGTTTGATTCTGTCTTTCAGATATTCCGATTTAAATATAAAATCATTTTTAGAGTTTCCAATATTTAATTAAGTATTAAACAAGTGTGAATCCAGGATTTTGTATCAAGCGAGGCTGAACTAAATATTAGTTATAATTTTATTTTTGAGTACTCAATAGGCGAATACCTATTTTATTCTAGTAATAAACAAAATTATCTAAATCAAACTAATCATAAATCAATTATAATAAAACAAGCTAACCTAACAAAATAATAAATAAGCATATTAAAAATAATTAAAATTTTATGTTAAAATTAAGGAAACCCACAAAAAAAAAAAAAAAAAAAAAAAAAAAAAAAAAAAAAAAAAACAAAATCAAAGAAAGATTGATGGGAGTGAAGTACCTATTTTCTCTGTAGGTTTACCAAAGAGAAAAGTAGGGTTACAGTGTAGTTTTACGGTCTTCTCTCTTGTGGAAGATGAACGCAAACGAAATTGCGTGGCTATATGCCTCTATGACCCTCAAGGAGCGTGAGGGTCCAGTGAGAACTCTGAAGGCAAATCTTAAAGATGCGCGTCTACAGAGAATGGCGACTAGTCTGGTAGGGAAAGTACTATCGACTAAGGCAGTGAACAGGGACGGTTTCCGGGCAGTAATGAGGAAAATATGTCAAACAAGAGCTGGTGTGGAGATTGATCCGGTTGCAGGAAATATTTTCTCTTTTCACTTCCAGAACATTGAAGATAATCAGAGAATAGTCTCGGAAGGGCCATGGAGTTTTCATGATGCGCTGATTGTTTTGGAGGAAACAGAAGGGAAAGGGGACATTCAATGCACGAAGTTCAACAAAGCGGAGTTCTAGATACAAATACACAACGCACCTTTGATTTGTATGACATAAGAAATTGGACGCTTCCTTGGGAGCATCGTTGGTGAAGTGGTGGTTTTTGATAGGGGTGATACTGGATCTTACATGACAAAGTTCCTAACAGTGCGATTGATTTTCAAGATTGACAAGCCTCTACGTAGATGTCTAAAGGTAGTAGTCTTGGGAGATGGTATGGAATCGGTTATGCTTGTGAAATATGAAAGGCTTCCTAAATTCGGTTTTCGGTGTGGGTTTTTCGGGCATACGTTTAAGGATTGCCTTGACAAACCAACATGACTGGAGGCAGGTAAGGATGAAGAGTTCCTTTTTGGATTTTGGATGCAAGCTCCTGCTCCGACAAGGAGGACTAGTAACGGGGGTCGGAGATGGTTTCCGGAAGAAAAGGGCAAAGCATCACGTCTCCCATCAAGAGATCGTGAAAGTTGGAGACCTCTGAATCAGATTCTTGAATCGGATGGTGACCGAAGAGGGAATCCAAGGGTGGGAGTTGCTGATAGTTTCCATCAGAATCCAAGTTTGGTAAGTAACTCAAAAAGGAAGGAAATCGTACTCACAGATGTTAATGGAAGGAATGCGGAAACTGTAGGATGGCCTATAATTTCGGTTTCATCAAATCATTAGGAATCGGAGGATACGTGGAATCTGATTTTAAATCGAGTGTGGGAAAGGAAAGAAGATTATTTGGGTCTCAACCCAGTTAGACTTTCTAACATTGGGGAGTTGGGCCACAGGACTATCACAAGCCCATTTGATCGAGCGAGCCCTGTGGAAAGGATGGGGAGGGGAGAAATACCAAAGCATGGTTTGGTGGGCTAAACTGATGGTCTAATGGGCTTACATGAATTGGGTAGGGCTGACATGGATTCGGTTATCATAACCGGGGCTCCAAATTTGGCTCCTTTAAAAGATGTGGGTCAGAATACTTCTATGGTAAAATAGGATCAGCAAGTCATCTTTGGAGCTCAAACTGATTTTGAGAACCCTAACCTAGTGGTCAAATGGAAATGCAGAGGAAGAAATCAACACCGAATTAGCGATCAAAAGACTAGGGGATCAGTTTTGGGAAATAAGAAAAAAGCTGGTGGCATTGGGAGGGGCTCGGAAACTCTGAAAAAGCAATGGTATGTTTCTTCTATTGAAGATTCTGTTGATGTGTTTGTTGATGAAGGATCAGTGGGCCGGTCTTCACAGGCCTATCGGACACAATGAATGCGTTAGTGTGGAACGCTCGTGACCTAGGGAGCGACCAAGCGTTCCGTGTACTTCTCAAGTACAAACAAGACTACTCTTCAGATATGGTTCTTTTGATGGAAACCAAATCAAGTCATTCTCATATGGAAAAGTTAAAGGTTTATTTAGGTTTTGTTTGCAAACTGATTGTGGACTGTGAGGGGAAAAGTGGCGGATTTTGCCTTTTGTGGACAGATAAGGTGGCTATTTCTCTCCTCTCATTCTCTCGCTTTTATTTTGATGTGAAGATGATCTCAAATGGTGATAGTGTGTGGCGTTTTACTGGGTTCTATGGGCACCCAGAACAGGATCAACGGAGGAATGCATAGACTCTGTTGAAACGTCTACATGACATGTACCCATTTCCTTGGATTTGCTCAGGGGACTTTAACGAAATTCTTTCGAATAATGAGCAATTGGGTGGCTTAGCTCAAAACAGATTTCTAATAGAAAATTTTTTAGAAGCTCTTGACTACTGTGAGCTCGTTGATCTGGGATTTTAGGGTTCAACGTTTACTTGGTGCAACAAGAGCGATGATCATGAGCTTTGTGCAAGAGAGGCTGGATAAAGGTGTCTGCAATTTTGGGTGGAAACAATTGTTTCCTCGGGCTATCATAAGTCACCTGGAATATTGGCACTCAAATCACTAGGCTCTATTGATCAATCTGACTGGCTAAATTGAGAATGGGCGGTTGTGGGACAATGGTAGCGGTAGACGGTTCCAGTTTGACGCTTGCTGGGTAGATGATGAGGACTGCCGAAAATTGATTGAGAAATGATGGGTGTCGACTTTCACCAGTGATAGGATTCACAGGACAGTATCTGTTGATAGCAGAATTTCTACTCCGAATCATACGCCGGTATCAGCCTCCTCCTCCTTCCGGTGGCGATGGATCCCTCCGAAATGACCCTCGTTAGGGCTGTTTCAGTACCATGTTCCCTCTCGGAGTCCGTTACCCATCAATGATGACATCGGAACCCCCTGGCGGTCAGTCGGTCAACCACCATTAAGAGCAAGAAAACGTGTCGGCCTCAGGCCAACCAATAAACGACATGGCATCCATCCTGTTAGAAGAATAACCTATATATACTCCATTTTTTACCATTTGAAGAGGTAGAGTTAAAAAAGAACCTTTCAAGAATAGGATAGAAAGCGAATCCCCTGGATAAGTGAGTAAGACGAACTTGGAACGCATTTAGAGAGCTTAGTCTCTACCCTGTAAATCTCATGTTATACATAAATTATTGTAAACCTAAACGTTAACCTATTGATATACGCTTCAACCCAGCGAATATCTCGGAAGAGCATTTTTACTGTTAACATTGGCGCTAGAAGGAGGGGGATAGAATCCAACACCCCCACGAAACTAATGAATCAGTACCCCAGTGTAAACCTCGGGCTACAACAACCGGGGAGCGATGGGTATGAAAATGCACAGCAGAGGCAGCAAGACCTATCGATCCCCGAAGCGGCAGATGTCCCATAGAATCAACCCAATCCTACAGGAGATCAATTCTAACAGCCACAAAACCCCGGTTATTACCCATACCAGATGCAGTATGCACCTCTGGCGTATCACCCCGGATATCAAGGATTTTCACAATATTTTCCCCCGGAACCGCCTCAACCGTATTACGCCCATGCACACCCACCAGCGCATTACCCGCCGGTGACGTATGCCCCGTAGCAAACCCAACGGTTATTTCCGCAGCAGAATGACCCAGTCATACAGGGCATCACCAGCAGGATTGACACACTCGCCCGGAATGTGACCAAGGTAGTTAACTTGGTCGACGGAGGAGGAGTCTAGGGAGACTCCGATGAAGGGAACTCCTGAGCAAACGAAAACCCTCTAAGAGAGCGGGGGAGAAGATCACAGCAAACAACGCAATTTGCTGAACCAAACCTCGAAGATCCGGATCCACCTTGAGTCGCGGGGATGACCCGGAGCAGAGAAGAGTGGGACAGTATAGTTCAGGAGGAAGTACCTCGGAGGACTAGAAACCGGTAGAGCAGAGGACTGACAACTTACCTAGAACCTGAAATAGACCCAAATGCGCTTGGCGGAGCAGAGGCTTTCCGTGCTCTGCAAGAACAGTTAGCGGACATCCAAGAGCAGATACATATAAGTCACCACCGTCACACCAGCCACCGGGAGAGTCCTTTCACGAAGGATGTCACCTCCGTATCTATGCCCGACAACTTCAAGATGCCGCGTAAGGACATATGCGGCTTCACAGGAATAGGAGATCCCGACGACCATCTCGACACCTATCTAGATTGGATGAACATGTAGAGTGCATCCGACGCAGTGAAGTGCAGGATTTTCCCTCTGACCCTTTTAGGAGATGCCAGGACCTGGTACGAGAGCCTCAAGAGCCAAAGCATATCCTCCTTCCACGAACTATCCAAGGAATTCCGCAGTAGCTTTGTGGCAAGTAGGAGAAGATGCAGGCATATGGTGCACTTGAACTCAGTCAGGCAAACATCGAGCGAAACAACAAGAGACTATATGAAGAGGTTCAACGAGGCCGCAAGACAAGTTCAGGGTTTCAACGAAGTAGGGGCCATCATGGCTTTCTCACAAGGACTCCTCCAGGGGAAGCTTAGCTGGTCCTTATCCAAGCGGGGCCCGTCAACCTATCGCGAGCTCATGAAAAGGGCCGAGAAATACGCTACCACGGAAGATATCAGCCAGACTAAAACGGAAGATACACCTTCGGAGGAACAGAGGTCCCCGGGAAAGCAGAAGAGGTGGTTCAATTCAAGTACTGATAGGGGGAAAGATCGCCAAACCTTCAGACAAGTCAATACAGGATCTAGCTCTCTCCCATCAAGGACCCCGCCTAGAAGGAGATTCGACAGGTACACCCCCTTGAAGTACCCCCTGGAGAGGATCTTTGAAATTGCTAGCAAGAGCGGTCTGCTCCAGACGCCCGAAGCAATGCTCACACCTCCAGACAAGAGGAACAGAAAACTCCACTGTAAGTTTCACCGGGATCACGACCATGAGACCCGGAACTGTAACTCCCTGAAAGACAGCGTCGAAGAGCTTATCTACGCAGGGAAACTACATGAGTATGTGAAACAGGGGGATCTCGTACCGGACTAACCACGTGATAAGGGGCCCATGAAGGGGAAGGCCCACTGTGATGACCCGAATTCCAACAACGAAGAACCCATTAACTTCATCCTTACAAAGTTGATCATTGGGGATTCGTCATCAGCCTCCCTCAGGGGAAGATCGAGCTCCATTTGCCTTACTACAACTCCCGAAGATCATCCGGGAACCTGGGATCCGATCTCTTTTTCCCCGTTCGACTCCACCGGGGTCCGATACCCGCAGTTTGTGTTCGTGTAACATCTATGTTCGGTGAGGATCCATACAATGTAACATATTATCATATAAACTATACAATAATTTCTTAACTCTACCACAACACGCTTCAACATCATATTGCATATTTAAACCTTTTTTGCCATAATAACCATCTAGATAATAAGAAAAAGATTGTAATTTACAACGTGGATCAAAAACCATAGCAATCAAATAAATATTTGGAAACTCCTCATAATAATTTAACCATTTTGCCTTCATAGCACTAACGGCTTCCGCTATTGCTCGGTCAGATTCACAATAAAAAAATGCACCAGCAATATTAATACTCTCAATAATAAATAAATGTGTTGTAGGAAAATAAATACTAGATAAATTATTTGTAGCATTATGAAATTTTTTTAACAAATTGAAAACATTGTAACAATCATCCCAATGAGTTTCAAAAAGTTCAATGGTAGGAACATGAAATTGAACAAAAGAAACTAATAAATCCCTATACTCATAACTTGGCGACAATAGTTAACAAAACCAACCCTTTCACCAAAACTGAATGATAAGTGTTCTACTGCTACCATCCTAGCTAATTCTTCTCTATTTTGTTCATCAGTATAACGAAATAATTGTTGGTTAGGAGTAGCGTACCTGGGAATTTGTGATTGTGACCTCATTCTGGTCATTGCGTCTGGATGTTTGGTTTTAATATGCTTCCAATAAGTGCCATATCCTCCGGATTTGCTCCACTTATATGTTTTGGTGCAGTAATTGCAAGCCGCTACATAGTCTCCATCTTCTTTCCTAACTTTCTTCATATGTTTGGCGAAGAGATTAGATTTGTTCCGCTTCTGTATCAGATCTTCCTCCTCTTGTAGTTCCACTTCCGGTGGATCATAACCAAAACCCGGAGGTGTATCAATATCAGGCATATTTTCTGACTGGCTTGTCAAATTGGGGGTGGTGTCATTGGGATCGGATTCAGAAATTATTAGAGGGGGAGTAGGACAGTTTAGGCCAAGGTCTTCAGCATAGGCCCGGCGTTGCAGATATTCGTGATAGGTGGAGTCGTTATGACCGAGATTATCAATCATAGCACCCTTACCTTTCATCGAAATCGAACGCCTAGGACCGTCACGGCAGTGACCCCTTCCACTTCCATTTCCACTTCCACTTGCCATTTAAAAATAAATTTGGGAGAGAATTGGAAACTTAGAACTTAGAACTTAGAAGAATAATGGTATTAGACTACTAGTAGAAATGTAGAATAGTAGGTACTATGTAGTAAAGTACAAAAGTAGTAAACTAGTAATTGCAAATAAATGAAAATGAAATTGGAAAGTTAGTAATTGATTATTGACTAATTGGAAATTAAATAAATTGGAAATAAGATTAATTGGAAATAAAATAAATTGAAAATAAAATAAATTGCAAATAAAATAAATTGAAAATAAAATATATTGGAAATAAAATAAATTGCAAATAAAATAAATTGGAGATAAAATAAATTCGAAATAAATAAATTGCAAATTGCAAATAAAATTATTTTCAAATAAAACAATTACAAAATGAAATAAATATTAAAAACCTTGGAAACTTGGAGAGTTGGAGACTTGGAGATTGAGAGACTTGAGAGTGTTGGAGAGAATAGAGAGAATTGAGAAGAAATTGGTGTGAGGAAAAATGAAAGGGGGGTGGGGGTATTTATAGAAAAAAAAAAAAAAAAAAAAAAAAAGGGGGTAGCCGTCAGGCCGTTGGGCCTCCAACGGTAACCCAAAAAAAATAATAATAAAAAAAAAAATTTGTGCGAACCGCCCGGTTCCTCAAATTAGAACCGGAACTGGATTTCAGGTTCCGGTTCTAATTTTTTCAGTTTCGATTTCGATTCCGGTTTGGTTCCCCGGTTCGAACCGAAACTGTGCCAGGTCTAGCAGTGGCACAGTCATAGTGATAAGAACACCTGACGGGAGCATAACACAAACGGCACTCCGATTTAGCTTCAAGGCAACGAACAACGTAGCGGAGTATGAAGCACTTGCTACCGAGCTGAGAATCATCATGAGTATGGGGGCCAAGCATGTCGTGGTTTACAGCGATTCGCAGCTGATCGTCAATCAAGTCAATGAAGACTACCAAGCCAAGGACACCCAAATGATTAAGTACTTGAACCAAGTAAAGAGCCTGATGGCTAAGTTCGTCTGTTGCGCTATCCTCCGAATATCCAGAGAACATAACTCCTAGGCGGACGCTCTTGCCAAGCTTGCCTCTACCTCTAATATGAAACTTCTGAGAACAGTAACAGTGTTCTGCCTGCTCGAATCGAGCATCGCCAAAGAACCAGTGGTCCATGTTGTCATACCGGAATACAGCCCAGACACCGACACTTGGATGGCCCTTATCGTAAGGTTTTTACGGGATGGGATTCTGCCTGATGAAAAGAACGCCTCACTCAGGGTCCGGAGGCAATCGCCCAGGTACCTCCTTATAAACAGGGTGTTATACCGGCGAAGCTTCTCCCTACCATACCTCCGATGCATTGCCCCACCACAGACAGACCTTGTCTCTAGGAAGTCCACAGTGGGACCTGCGGCAGCCACTCCGCAGGAGCGAATCTAGGACACCGAATAACCAGGCAGGGGTATTACTGGCCCACTTTGTTCAAAGACTCCAAGAAGCACGCCCGAGCATGCGATCGATGTCAAAGAACAACGTCTGTACCTCGCCAACCCGCTGAATCCCTTACCCCGATGGCTTCCCCTTGGCATTTTTCCCGATTCGGAGTGGATATTATAGGGCCTCTCCCTAAAGGAACATCCGATAAAAGATATGTGGTGGTGGCCGTAAACTACTTCACCAAGTGGGTTGAAGCTGAATCACTAAAGCACATAACCGAAGCGAACACGACCAACTTCATTAAGAACTCGATCATATTCAGATTCGGAATACCAGACACCATTGTCGCAGATCACGGGACACAATTCGACAACACCAACTTCCAGAAGGTTTGTTCAAATTTTCATATAAACCTATGTTTTTCCTCTCCTTCCCATCCTTAGAGCAACGGACAAGTAGAGGCCGTAAATAAGGTGATCAAAACCCTCCTCAAAAGGAAACTGCAGGCCAAGAAGGGAGCCTGGGTAGAAAAGCTCCCGGAGGCATTATGGGCCATCTGAACCACACCACAGTCGGCAACGGGGGAAACCCCTTACTCCCTAGCATTTGGATCGGAGGCCGTGATCCCCACCGAGCTACACATACCAACCAGGAGAGTCTCCTACTACAACCCCGGAGACAATGAGGAGGAACTGCGAGGATGTCTTGAGAGATAGACGAGAGGTGAGACCAAGCAAGGATCCGTACTTCCTATCACCAGACAAGAATAGCCAAATACTATAACACAAGAGTAAGGAATCGAAGCTTCCTGCCCAGAGACCTTGTCCTTAAGAAAGTCATCCCTAGCACAAGGATACCATCATCCGGCAGTTTAGGGGACAGTTGGGAAGGGCCTTATATAGTTAGCTCCGCGTCCATGAAGGGAGCGTACAAGCTTAAAACGAAGGAGGGTATCCCCCTCAAGAACCCATGGAATGCTGAGCATCTCAAGAAGTATTACCAGTAGCATGTACCTACACTATGTTTTTCTTTTGTGCAAGTTGTAAGTCCCCTAGCAAGCAATACGATCGGTTTTGTATGTGTATTAAAATGTTTCAAGCCTCCTCCGGGAGCACCAAGTCTCCATGAAAATGGAGCACATAAGCCTCCTCCGGGAGCACCAAGTCTCCATGAAAGTGGAGCACATAAGTCTCTTCCGGGAGCACAAAGTCTCCATGAAAGTGGAGCACCTAAGCCTCCTCCGGGAGCACCAAATCTCCATGAAAGTGGAGCACCTAGGCCTCCTCTAGGAGCACGAAGTCTCCATGAAAATGGAGAACCTAAGCCTCCTCCGGGAGCATAAAGTCTCTGTAAAATGGAACGCGTGAGTCTCCTCCGGGATAGTAAAATCCCCGTAGGATGAAGCACGAAGTCTCAAAAAAAAAAAAAAAAAGATGATGAACATATAACCATCCCCGGAGGAATAATGCTTCCGGGAACCACGGTAGGAAGCGACTCTCCCTCCCCTTTCTCCCTTTTATTTATTCATTGTTATTTCTTTACTCTCCCTTCGGGGAGCATCCCAAAGAAAGTACCGCGTACCGCAAGTCAAACACCGTGAGTCGGGAACCCCGACACCACTCACTTTGCATTATTAGCGAATTTTAGTGTTTATTTAATTCCGATGTAATTGATACCATCTGAGTTAGATCGATCAGGACCATTGAGAGATTGAAAGAAATAAACTTAAAGGAAATTTCATTAATCCACCGAAGAGATTACAAATTACAAAAATTATCAGGGCATCCCTCGAAAAGATTACATCCGAAAACAAATGACAAACAAAATAAAGGGAAAAGCAAAGCTATTTATTGCTGAGCCCCCGAGCTCTTCCCTCTCCCAGAAACATCAACAAATGACTCATCCTCAGAAATATCCGCCGGCTCATCATCTGAAAAAGGTGCTGTCGAGAAAGTCAATGAAAGATCCACAACCGGGTCACTTATTGGCTTAACCCTTCCCGCCTAAGCAGCGGCTACCTCCTTATGAAACTCGGAGAAATCAAAGTCCGGGTACTTGTTGCCGAGCATCACTTTTAGATCCTCCACCGCCCGGTCAAAGATGTCTTTATCCCGTTTGTAGCCCTCATCCGAAATGACGTACCTATCAACTGCATTTTCTCCGAGGTCACGCTTCATACTTTCGATAGTCTCATTGGCGCTCCTCAAACAGTAGCGATATTCAATCAACTTTTCATGTTTCTTCCGGCACTCAGCTTTCGATTTTCGATAGAAGGTAGACGCCCCTTCAAGTTTGTCTCTTAGGGACTCTACTAGCCCCCGATCACGCTTGATTTTGTCATAAAGCTTGGAATTCAGATCCTTAACCCTCGCGTACTTCTTCTTCGTATCAAGGAGACTCCCTAGTGCCTGAAATACAACCTAATAGATTAGTCACCGGGGAAAATATCATCAGGCACACATCAGTAAGCAAACAATAAACCAGCTACCTACCAGATGTTACCGGTAGATTGCCGAATCCAGTCTACGGTCGACATCTTCCCGAAGACGTTGGACTCCTAGCTCCTCAACATGTTCTTTACGTACGAGCAGAGGAACTCCACGCCATTATCGAGAGTTATAGGGCTCTAGGTCGGATCATACCCGACTACTTGACGGTTCACATAGTAAGTCGGAGGGCCTCCACCCTCAGTGTCCTCTGGGTCTAGAGAAATGACCGGTTCTAGTGATTTATCTGTCACGGGCCTATCCAGAGGGATAGCCGTCGGAGGTTCAAGACCGGCCTTCGACATGGTCACCTCCCCGAGAGATTGAGTGGAGCGGGGAGCGGGGAGCGGTCGGAGGTCTCTCCGTTCTGGAAGTCCCCACCGAGAGAATCAACAACCCCAATAAAACTCTTCTCTTCTTCTTTGGAGCCGCCTCAGCGCCCTTTCCCTTGCCCTCCATCCTCTTCTTCGTGACTGCAGTTAGCTTCCCTGAGATCAAGAAAATGGAAGGGTTAGTAAAAATGAGCGCGGACACCCGAAACGCGTATGGAAGAGTTCTCTCACTTTTCTTTTCTAGGTTAGTCTCCACAATCCTCAACCTATCCTCCGAGAGTTTAGGAATGAACCCGATACCGTGAAGGTTCTGGTCGCCCAACAAGAGATCAATATGCCTCTCCGACGATGCAACGGACCACGCAGCGGATATGTGATCCTGCTCGACTCTCGAAAGATCCTCCCAGAGGACTCGCTCCCACGACTCTGTCGGAAGATTATAATCAGACGAATAACATAAAAAGGAGAGAGATATATGCACACATATAAAAGGAAAAGACCATCACAACAAGTAAAGGGTGTTCCCAGACACCTGGGAGATTGAACACCGAGCGAACTCTCTTTCTAAGACCGCCAAGCTGAAGGTCTTTTCCCCATTCCCCCGCTGCCACGAACCAGCTCTTCTTCCACTCCTTAGTGGAAGATGGCAGCCCAATCACCAGAGGTTCGCCCCCTTGCTTATCGTAAGAAGCAAGGGCCCACCAACCGTCACCCCTCGATCGGTGGGGACGGAAGCTGTAACAGTGTCCAATCTACCGGATAGTTAGGGCAAGGAAGCCCATACCACGCCACAGGGCGTACATCTCGATGACAATCCTCCACCCGTTCGGATTCAGCTAAGATGGAGCAATCATGAATTCCCGTAGAACCCTACGGATATATGGATGCTAAGGGAGCCTTGCTCAGATATCCAGAAACATCGGATGAAAAGCCACTGCCGACCCATGTGGATTGCTGGCCTTCTCTCCCAGACTCCGGAATCGAGAACTCAATGGCAATTTACCCGATCCTCACCGCAGTCATCTTGTTCTCCCGCACCTGGTTGATGGCAAACAGTATGTGGTCCATCTCGTCCCTGAAATACTCCTCGGAGTTATACCCAGCTTCATAGCCTTCCCTTCCTGGTTGTAACGACTCCGGATCTACAGTATCCGATAACCCTCTTTCTTCTCTACATGGCTGTGATACCTCCGGCTCATCACCCTCCGTATGGCTGCCCTCCCGGCCATCCCTTTCCTCAAATACACTCCGGGTGCTCTCACCTGTGGAGATTGGCAAATCAGCCTCAGTTGAAGCCCTTGCCTCTGTTTCACTCCCAGCACTCCTATCGGTCGATGTACTATCTGATGACTCCGATGGACTAAAGGAGTCCTCTATCCTAGATGCTGAAACCTTCCTAACCATCGCGGGACTTCGGTACCGAATAAAAGGAACGGGAACCGACAGAACAAAAAAAAAATATAGAGTAGAAGAAAAAGAGAAAGAAGATAAGTAAAAGAGACAAGAAAAAAGTTTAATTGCGATAGAGTCTTACCGAGAAGAGACGCACCGAGAACGCTCTGAAAAGGACAGAAAGAGATGCGAATGAAGCCTCGAGGCCCCAAGACACTTCTCTATTTATAGCCTTGCCACGACCCTTAGGCAAAAACGAAGAGACTCGGCAGTTACTTTCCCGAGATGACCGCAGCCCAAGCGTCGCTTCCAGTGACTGACACGTGGCACCATGCCATTTGGTGAACCACGGGCAAGCCCGATGAACATATGGGCCCAACTTGACAGGCCCACCTTTCAAGCCCTCAACCGATAGTCCTAGGCTCTCGACTCTAGATAAAGACTTGAGAGGGAATTGTTGATAGCAGAATTTCTACTCCGAATCATATGCCGGTATCAGACTCCTCCTCCTTCCGATGGCGATGGATCCCTCCGAAATGACCCTCATCAGGGTTGTTTCCGTACCATGTTCCCTCTCGAAGTCCGATACCCACCGATGATGACATCGGAACCCCCTAGTAGTAAGTCGATCAACCGCCATTAAGAGCAAGAAGACGTGTCGGCCTCGAGCCAACCAATAAGCGACAGGGCATCCATCCTGTTGGAAGAATAACCTATATATACTCCATTTCTTACCATTTTAAGGGGTAGAATTAAAAAAGAACCTTTCAAGAATAGGATAGAAAGCGAATCCCCTGGATAAGTGAGTAAGACGAACTTGAAACGCATTTAGAGAGCTTAGTCTCTACCCTGTAAATCTCGTGTTATACATAAATTATTGTAAACCTAAACGTTAACCTATTGATATACGCTTCAACCCAGCGAATATCTCGGAAGAGTATTTTTACCGTTAACAGTATCTAATATTTGGTAGTGCACCAGAGCTCTGAACATGTGGAATTAGTCTAATCGAAGGAAATTGATCAGCGATATCCAAAATAAAAGGAATGAACTGAGGATGGCTTCAAGTGTGATTAAAGTAAACACATTAAGAATCTAGAAAATCGGTTGGATAATGAAACAAATAATGCACGGTGTGTATAAAACTTGTGAAGTCAATATTACGAAATTACCCCTAGCTAGATAAAGCAATAAATCAAGTATAAAATGCAGAAATTAAATAACACTTGATTTTTACGTGGAAACCCTCGTGGGAAAAACCACGGGCTAATAAGTGAACCACACCCAAACCTCGAATCCACTAAGTGATAAAAATTACAACCTAATCCCGGAAGTAATCACACACCTACCTAATCCCGGTATGAGTGAACCTAGTTCGAATGCTTGCGATCGAAGCAACCTAATCTCGGATGCTACACACAAGACTTATGTTCTTAATGAAGAGATTAACACCCTAAGTGAATATATGAATATCCAAATGCAACATAGAGCAAGGGAAACCCTATATGCTTATCTAAGATGATGAATTTGCAATTAAAGCAATCCTAGATATTAAAAACTAAATGACATGTCAAATAGTTTAGCTGATCAAGATTAAGCAAAAACCTAATTATCTATCACAATACAACTTCTCAAACATTCAATACACTAATCTCAATCTTGTATCCAAATGATATATGAAAATCATACAAGTAATAAATTGAGATTGCTTGTTAAGAAAAACACAAAATATGTAAGATATTAGTGAAAAGCTTACCAAGCAAAGTGTGAAGAAGAATCCATGCAAAAAGACATCTAGATGATCAAAGATGATGCTAGATGATGATTGATGATCATGAAAAGGTGTTTGAGTAATTAAAAATGAGTTCTTGGAATTTTTCTTGTCTTTGAAAAATATCCTAAGTATGAAATCTGAATATGAACTCTCTTAATTGACCTAAAGTCAAAGTGGCATATATATTGGGGGCCAAAACAAAGTGTGGCCGTTTTGAATAAGTTGGCCTGATTTTGCCTTGGGCGCTATATGCAGAGCGCTTCTGTATAGCGCCCCAACTCTATTCTCTCGGGAAAACAAAGTGGCGCTGTACATACAGCGCTTTGTACAGCGCTCTTTGGGCGCTGTTCGAACAGCGCTTCTGTAGAGCACTTTTGACAGCGCCCATTGCAAAAATGCAATCATAAGTCTATGCATAACAAGGAAATTGGATATGCAAGATGCAATCAAAATAACATGCAAGAAGAGATGTTTTAAACATGAATGCACACATAAGTAAACACATGTTATACACAAAGAATGGATATGAATGGAATGTGTGTGTGTGTGCAACTAATCTCTTCAAATGACAAAACTAAGCACAAGATATACCTTTAGAGTGCTTGTAACCTTGAGGTCTTGAAAGGGCCATTAGACATGAACACCAAATCCTAGGCTACCCTTACAAAGAACCCCAATTGTGGTTTGTCCATGAAATAAGCCAATCAACACATGGGAATCCTTACATATAAGTTACTGGATTGTGAAGAGGTGTACTGGAAACAACGCGCGCATCGAGTGGTTGAAGAAGGGTGACCGTAATACCAAATTATTCCACTTAAAAGCCTCAGAGAGAATGGCACGGAATAGAATCCATGGACTGTATGATAATGATGGAATTTGGCAAAGTAAGCCAAGAAAGTTGATAGAAGTGGTGGTTAATTATTTCTCGGACTTATTTTGCTCAAACCAAGCGTCTGATGATCATATGAATCAAGTGCTGGATAAGGTTTGGCCTCGTCTTTCTTCTCGTAGCTCTTGTCTCCTCGATCAACCGTTAACTGCTGAAGAGGTGCGAATTGCGACTTTTCCAATTGCTTCTAACAAGGCCCCGATGCCGAATGGATTACCAAGATTGTTCTATCATAAGTTTTGGGATGTGGTAGGCCCTAAAGTTACTGTAGAGTGCTTGCGTTGTATGAATGATGGCCGTTCTTTGGAGGCGGTTAATGATACATTGATGGTTCTTGTCCCGAAAGTGAAAAGTCCTGTGCAGATGTTTGACTTTCGACCGATTAGCTTGTGTAACGTTATTTGTGAAGTGGTTGTGAAGAATCTAGCAAATTGCCTTCGGACGATTCTAGAATCATGAGATAAGCACAGCGATAAGTAGGGATCGTTACCACGATGAAAAGTGATTACTAATTATAACTAATTATAATTTAAGTTAAGTAATTAAAAGTATCCAAGCGATTTGAGATTGTTGTGAATTGAGTTAAACTAAGAGACTAAATTAATTAAAAGAGAGTAACAAGAGATTATGCATTGTGATCAAGAGATGAGAATGACTAGGTCATCAATGCTCCCTAACTATGTTTACTTAATGCTTCGAATTGACATGTGAAAAATATATTAATCAAGTTAGTGTATGATCATGGGATTAATCAAGTGTTCTCAATTATAATTTACCCATAAATAAATGGCGCAAACTGTAAGGATTCCCATATCTTGATTGGCTTATTTCGTGGACAAACCACGTGTTGGGGATTGTATGTAAGGGTAGCTTAAGTGATTGATATTCAAGCTCAAGACCCTCTCATGTCCTCAAGGTTGATAAGCACCAAAGGTAAATTCTAGTGCTTACTTGATTTGAAGAGATCTAGTTGCACACACACACAACTCATGCATAAATCTTATTCTTGTATGTTGTGTGTTTTATATATGTGCATGCATGTTCTTGAACATCTCTTCTTGCATGTTTTATTTTGATTGCATCTTGTTCATTGAAATGCCATGACATGTTTAGGCATTAGGATGCATTCACTTCCCACACTTGCACTTCATTATTAGTCTTAAGTGTGGTGTAATTCGTTTCCGTTTGTGTGATCGGAAACGTCCGCGCTTGCATGATAGTGTGCATGTCTTAGTGCGATGGTTGACCACTTGAGAAGGTCTCATTCTTCTCTTGGATAAGTGGTAGTTTTGATTTGATTGTTTGGAGTAAAGTGTCTAGTTTCAAAAGATTAGATTTCAATGTTTTAAATGTTTTTCAAAACTGACCTTTGTATGGTCTTGTGACCATAACTTTTTATACAAAACTTCAAAATGAGTTTTGAAAATTTTTGTACAAACTAGATACCCATACCTTTCCAACGGTATATTATTCGTAATATTTCATGACCGTTTGGATTGGTTTTAAAATCTCCAAAGTTACAACCAAAACAGGGCAACTCTGTTGTTGTCCGTTTCTGACCTTTGGTCACTTAATTGACCATAAATTTTTCTACAGACATCTAAATGTCATTCTATAAAAACGAGTAGAAAGTAGACATCCATACCTTTCCAACGATATATTATATGAAAGGTTTCGATGTCGTTTGGTTATGTTTCGAAGCTCTCGAATCTTGAGTCGCTGCACTGACGCGAGTACCGCGAAAATGCCCATCATTTTTCCATTTCTTCCAAAACGACATAGTTTCACTTGGGCATTATAAATACATATCTTTCTCATCATTTTGAGGGTAGAGCCACAAAATCAAACCCTAGAGAGAGAGGCTCCTTATTCTTGAGAGAGAAAGAGAGACTTGAGAGAAAAAGCTTAAAGATTACATCTTTATCTCTCTAAACCCATTCCCACATGCACAAATCATCATCTAGGCATCATCTAGGTTCATCTAGCATGTGCATGGGTCTTCTTCAACACACATGGTATGATTTGTTGAACACTTTTATCTTACATAATTAGTGTTTCTACTTATCAATTTTATCTCATTTGTTACTTGTATGTGTTTAGATTAATTTCTACATACATGATTGAGATTATGTGTTGATTGAGTTATTTATGTTAGCTAGGTTTTCATGCCTATTTTATATCTAGTTAATTAATCTCATTATATGATTGAGATTATTTTTGATAGCTTAATTGATTAGGTCATTATTGCCTAAAAGCTATGCCATAAATATTCTTGTATGATTTATTTATAACTAGGTTGATAGATTGTTTTTTAATCAACTAGTTAATCTTTTGAATGTTTGTGGGTTTTTTGTGATAGCTTTGTATCTAGGATTGGTTATCCTTTACTTAGATAAAGTTGTATGCCATGACATATAGCTATTTTCATATCTAGGATTGATTTAAATTGAATATATCATCATCCTAGATAAGCATCTAAGGTTCCCTAGCCTTGTTTGTTAATTGAATATTCATACATATTCACATAGGGTTGTGCATCTCTTTTGAGAGATTGAAGTCTTGTGTGATTGACCGGGATTAGGTCAGACACCGGGAACAGGTGGTCACATAAGCAATTGGACTAGAGCCACTTTTAAAGGCCCGCGTGGTAGAAGTGGGGGGTTATTGACCGGAGTGTTAGACGAGGTCTACATAGGTTGTAAACTCCATTTCAATTAGTGGATTTCGAGGTCTGAGTGTGGCGCACTAAACAGCCCGTGGTTTTTCCCAGTGGTTGGGTTTCCACGTAAACATCAAGTGTCATTTATTATTTCTGCATCTTATTACACTTGTATGTATATTTGACTTGCTAGGGGTATTTTCGTAAAATTGACATGCACACGAAAATTGGGTAATAATTAGCTAAAATCTATTCACCCCCCCTCTAGCTTTATATTAAATACGCCTCCAGGACTTTTCACAAACTACAACCGAGAACCCATTAAGTGCAAGAACTAATGTACCAAAACCTACTTGCATAAATCAATGCTAAGATCAGTTTTAGCTATTCAATTGAATATTAATTAAGATTGTGTGTAAATCAACACTCCAAACTCAATTGTTTAATTATCAAAACCCTAAATTCATGTCAGCGTATAATCATGCATTAACACAAATAAAGAATTAAGACCTAAGATGAATTGAATAAATCAAATCTTGAATTAATGGAAATATAGTCAATTCTAACAAAGAGCATTCATAGAGGTTCACATTGATTCCATAGTATGGAGTTAGTTAAACATAAAGGAAATAACACGAGAAGAGAAGTAATAGATAAAACCCATGGAGGCCTCCAATGAATTGATCAGATCTTCAATGTTGAGTCTTCTTGGTCTTGCAAATCTTCGATGTATAAAGATGGATGATGGTGATGAGGGACGGCCCCCCTCGGTGGCTTGGGACCTCTCTTATCTTCGTGTCCCAGCTGGTCGCTTGAAATTAGGGTTCACAAGGGGTTTAAATAGGTGTAGATGCTAGGCCATGTCCTTAAACAACAAGGAAATCAATTCCCATTGAGAATACATGCCTTTTTGGAACTCTATTTCTTTCCTAATCCATCCAAATTGATTACTTATTGAAGGAAGATAAGTATTAGATGTCTACTTGCTTCCAAAGACTCTCACACATGTCCAAGAAGAAAATATTTCCCAATTCGACAATTTGCAAAACAAATCTTATAATTATTCACAGAATTATGACTGACTGATCTGACCTTCAGGTACTAAAACGGACATAACTTCTTCTAGGAACATTAGAATTGCAATCTGAAAAGTGTGCCGGAAACTAGACTTCTGGGGCTTTCAATCCCTAGGTGGTAGGACACAAATTCAATTGGTTCTGAGAGATATAGGCGATGCAAATTGATGTTCTGCACTGGCCGAAATTCATCTTTTCCGTGGTTTGTACTGCGGCATGGACACATGCTCCTAGACCGCTGCCTACGCCGCGTTAAGCTTCTAGAAATCTTCACAATTGATGTCGCAGTTTGTACTCCTTGCCTGGCTTATGGTATGGACCGCGAAACATCATCATTTTTGCTCATTTTCTCCATATTTTGACTTATTTTCTCCATATTTTGACTTCTTTTCTCCAAATCACCTCTTCTATGAAATATGACCTACACATGCTCAACAAACACATAAAATATCTAATTTCACTCGAGTACAAAGCATAGTTAATAGGAAATAAGGGCCCAAAACATGTATAGAAATGGACCAATCAGTAGGATGATTTCCGATAATGCAATAATTGATTTCGACTGCAATGCAATTCAGAATAGGAAGTGGATGTTGGGCTCTTTTCCACTAAAACTGGACATGTCAAAGGCATACGACTGGGTAGAATGGACCTTTTCAGCTAAGATGATGTAGAAACTGGGTTTCTCGGAGCAGTGGGTTGCGAAGATGTTGAATTGTGTTTCGTTAGTTTCCTTCTCCTTCGTTATCAAATGTGGTGTTAGTAGGTTTGTCAAGCCTTCTAGAGGTCTTAGTCAGAGAGATCTGTAAGTTCCTCAAGTTTTGATTGGTTTATTTCGTGGACAAACCACAATTGGGGTTTGACATGTAAAGGTAGGTTAGGTGTTGGTGATCATGCTCAAAGGCCCTTTCAAGACCTTAAGATGATAAGCACTTCAAAGGTAAAACACTTGTGCTTAATTTTCATTGAAGAGACGCACACACACACACTTCTCATGCTTGCATATGTGTTCATTGCTCTTGTGTGCATTCTTTTCACATTCCACACTTGCACTTCTTTGTTGAATCTTGTTGTGTGTTAGTGTGTCTAGTAATTCGTTTCCAGAAGATTGTTCGAAAACGTACGCGCATGCACGTTGGTGTGCTTGGTATAACGCGAGGATCACCTTTAGAGAATGCCCTTGGCTTCTCCTTGGTTTCACCACATTTGGTGAAATGGCGGTTGTTATCGACGGCCTGGCCACTGAATGGAATCGCCGTTTGATTCCAGAAGTCTCTGGATTGATTCTTTAGTTATGATCAGCGGCCCCGACCGCTGATTGAAACCATTAATGAGACCTAATTGATTTTATCTCTCGAATCCAATTTGATGGTTGAAATTGACGGTTAACCGCTGTTAATACCTTACGCTCTCGGGTTCAATTCGGTGATTATGATAGGCGGTTGGTGGTCGTCAAATGAAATCACTGATTGGCGTGTTTCAGGGGCAAACTTGTCTTCTCACCAAGCTTTTATTGCCCTCTACAAATACACCATTGTGTCACTCTCTTTCACTCAACTCTTTGAACATCAAGAACCCTAAAAGAGAAAGAGATATTTTTTTAGAGAAAGCACAAAGATTGCTCCTTTAATTCTCTAAACTCATTTCCATGTGCATCAAACATCATCTAAACATCATCTAGGATCATCTAGGATGTGTCTATGTATGGGTCTTCTTCAACACACATGATTTGGTAAGTTGAACACCATACTCATCCATTTTAGTGTTCTTACTTATCAATTGATCTCTTTTATTACTTGTAAGCATTTAGATTAAATTCTATCTACAAGATTGAGATTATTGTGTTGTTTGATTGTGAGTTGTATGTTGATAGCTATGACATCTAGGATTATTTTATCTTAAATAGCTAAGCTTACATGACATGTAGACACATGATATCTAGGATTGTTATTATTGACATCTTTAATTCCTAGATAATCATTTAGTATAACCTAGTATTATTTGCACTTAGAATATTATCATATTCACATAGGTTGTTAATCTCTTCATTGAGAATTAAGTCTTGTGACTAAGATTGCTTAGTGCGCAAGCAAGTTGATCTAGAGTTGCTATTAAAGGCCCGTTGGGTAGTAGTGGTGGGTTAGTGACTGTGTACGGTTTGACATGTGGTCAACCTAGGTTGTAAACACCATTACGAGTAGTGATTTCGAGGATCGTATGTGGCTAGTATATTAGCCCATGAGTTTTTCCCTGTTGAGGGTTTCTCACATAAATCAATCAACTTGCAATTTATTGTTTTCCGCACTTAGATTAGGTTATTGTACTTTTGACTAGATTGGGGTTTTTATTGAATATTGACTAATAAAGAAAAAATTGTAATTAACTTTGTAAAGGATTCCCATATCTTGATTGGCTTATTTCGTGGACAAACCACGTGTTGGGGATTGTATGTAAGGGTAGCTTAAGTGATTGATATTCAAGCTCAAGACCCTCTCATGTCTTCAAGGTTGATAAGCACCAAAGGTAAACTTCTATGTGCTTAATTTGCTTTGAAGAGATTAGTTGCACACACACACTCACATCTCATGCTTAATTCATTTTCTTGTATGTTGTGTATGTGTTGTTATTATGTGCTCATTAATGTTCATTAACATCTCTTCTTGCATGCTTTACATGATTGCATTTTGTATGACCAAAGTCATGTTCATTCTAGACTTAGGATTGCATTCATGGTGTTGGCGCTGTACAAAGCGCTGTTGAAGGCGTTGTACGTATAGCGCCTATATGAGACCTGGTTGAAATTGGCTCTTCAATGCATCAGGTCTGATGCACTTTGAAGAAGCGCTGTACGGGCGCTGTTTAGAAGTGCTATACAGGCGCTGTTTAGAAGCGCTGTACGTACAGCGCCCATCTCAGACCCGAGAGATCAGTCATGTGGCGCTGTTCAGGCGCTGTATAGAAGTGTAGGGAAAAATACCGTAGTACACGCAGCGGAAGCGAGACTAAAAATAGATTTAGTATGTTTTAAAATTTTTCCTTTTTATGAACCTTAAACCCTTTTAATTAATTAACTATACATATCAAATAACAAAAGTAGAATACCTTTTGTCGCGTGATCCGATTGACTTACGTCGATGGTAATCTGCAAGATCTTCAATCCTAGCATGAACGTGAATCACTTAGGAGCGTGGTCTCCCTTTTCTTTGAATTGCAAACCTGAGAATGGACAAACAAACTTTTCTTTTTCTTTTGTTAGTCAAAAAACAATCAAAAGAATACAAAGATTATTCCGGTCACTTTTGAGTTCTCAATCTAATGATCGAAACTTGCGTGAACCTAATTCGATGTTGTACACACAAGCTTATTGATGAACAAGCAATTAGTGTACCATCTAAAGAATAATCTCTTCTCTCTTTTATGTCTTGGTAGAATAATCAAACACTTGTCTATGAGTTTAGAAGAAGAAGAAAAATTGATTCAGTGAACAACTACTAATGTGGCCGAACCCTATAACATGTGTTATATAGGGTGGCCGAAATTTCTTCTCCTCTTCCTTTAGGGTTGGCCGAAATCTACATGTAGTCCAATTAGGGTTGCCAAAATTCCCCTACAAAAAAGGATTTGTGTTGTACCCTAATTCACATGTAATTAGACTCCTAACCCTAATTCAACTCATAAGTATTTTTATTCTTTTATTGACTTAATAACAGACTTTCCTATTTGATTAAATAAATAAAACTTATTATTTATTTTCTTACCAAATAAGTCTTTTACTTTTAGTATACTACTACCAATAGTATAACTCTAGGAAATATATTTCCTGATCAGAAAAAGATTTGTTTCTTAATTAAACAATTAATTAATAAATTAATTAATTCTTATTTAATTAAACAATGAAACAAAATAATATATTTGGCTAATATTTTAACCTTGCCGCCCCACATGTATAAAATGGGCCATATATTATTTTCTTATTTCATTTAATCCATTGGACTTTAAATAAAAAGCCCACATGTGAATCAGACCCATTCTTACTAAAAGAAACAAGCCCACATGCCTTTCATTAATATATTAATATAATTAAGCAGCCCATTAAATAAATAATGTACAAATTATATTCTTAATATATTAAATGCAATTCTAGATGAACCCAAAAATTGGTCCGGTAGAATATATCAAGTGATCCATGTAAGTCCGTGTGGATTGGGGATCTTGGCGGGCTATCTAAATTTAAGCTTCAATAGACATAACCTAATCACAATCAACAAAGATTCACTTAGGTCCGATCCATTAATTTTAACTCATTCCACTAAAGAGCTAAAATTGAACTCTTAAATAAAGATAGAATAAGAAGATGTTCCTCATTCATACCCTAGACAATCATGTTGGAGATAGTGTATCCTCGTGATTAATATCAGTAATCGCCAAGAGTTCATAGACCGCCTATAACTCTCCAAGTTAATATTTACTCATATGACCACGTTTTGAACTTGGATATTTTGACTTGTCCAGAAGCCATGTTTTCAATAGTCACTATCGAAAACTCAACGTTGAGATTTAATATCCAATTACCTCAAAACATCCATATGATGATATTATACTCTCATTTAATAAATGGAGCCACGATGTCCATATCTATAAATGAAGTCCTCTATAGATTAACAAATGAATATCACCAAACTATCGAGGATAGACTATGCTATATAATCGTACTCATTGATAACTCAAATGATATCACTTGCAACCATAAGTCCATCATTTATCTCAGGATTAAGATAGACTCTCCGATTGTCCTGATAATGAAAAGACTATTATCTATTGATGGTTCTAGATAAAGCTTTTCATTGTGATCCAGTTCAATGCACCTAGTGCACTAGATTCTTTTACTCGAAGACACTCCGATGATTTTAGACTCATCATATCTCATTTTATCCCAATCAAATGATAGCAAAAGAATTCTACAACTTTAACAAGATAAAGGTGCCCAACCTTTAACTTAAGTTGTGAACATTATTCAAGACTAACTAAAGAATTGTGTCTACCTCATACATATCCAGATGTACGAACAATTCTTCTTTTCCCATAGTCTTTAGACCTTATGATTATTTACTTTGACAATTATAATATTAAACTATAAATGCTATAAGATTTGTTAAAACAGAAATCACTTTATTAATATGAAAAAGATTGTCAATTACAACATTACACTCTTGCTATTGAGCATAATCCTAACAAGAAGCACTCTACGAACAGCGCCTATGAAGAAGTGTTCTTCATTTCCCAGGTAGGCGCTGTACAAGTCGCTCTACGTACAGCGACTCGTACAGCGCCCAAGGCAAATATAGTGTCACTTATCAAAACGCACCACTATGGTTTTGACACCCTATATATATGCCTCTATGACTTTAGGTCATTCAAGTGAGTTGATTTTCAGATTTCATACTTATAATATTTTTAAAGCAAAGAAAAATACAAAAGAACTCACCTTTAACCACTCAACTCAAATCCTTTGTGCATCAAATTTCATATTGCATCTTCTATGTCTATATAGAAAGCATCCATGTATGGGTTTGCATCATCACAACTTGCTTGGTAAGATTTTGATTAATTTCATCTTATTTTATTATTTTTACTATCAAGCCATCTCTTTTAAATTAATTGTATGTTTTAGATCATATGCTATATACAAGAAAAGAGAATTGATTGTGATGAATTGATTGAGTGTTGTATTGTGATAGCTATCTAGGTTTTGCTTAATCTTGATTAGCTAAGCTATTTGACATGTCATCTAGCTCTTGATATCTAGGGTTGATTTAATTGATTATATCATCATCCTAGATAAGCATCTAAGGTTCTCTAGCCTTGTTTGTTATTTGAATATTCATACATATTCATATAGGTTGCATAATCTCTTCATTGAGAATTAAGTCTTGGGGCTAAGTGATCGGACTATTTTATACCTATTTGAGGTCCCCCATTTCCGATCGTTTGTCTCATTTTCGAGCATATTTTTGTATATAATGTTTTTTTTGAGCCTTGTGTAGGTACATATTCCTTATAATAAGGTTTTGAGCTTAAAGATTAGTTTGGGAGGCAAAATGGAGCAAAAAGAGCTGAAATTATATATACGCGTGCAGAACATACAACTTGCGGAGATCATATCTTCCTCCTCAGATAGAACCACATGGATATCTTTATATATTCGGAAAGCCCAGGAAGTCTAGTTTCCAGAACATTTTACGGATTGCGATTCCGAGCTTTCTACAGGAAGTTATGGCCATTTCCGTAACGGTGCGCGATGCTGAAAACGCTGAAACGTTGTCAGGTCTAAACGGCTACTTCAAACGGCGGCCAGGCCGCCGAATTAAACCGCCGAATCACTCCAGAAAGTCGTTTTTTGGGCAAATTTCAGGGACAGTTTTGTCCTTTCATCCCCAATTCGTGCCCTAACCTCCCAACACTATATAAACACTTTATTCTCTTCTCTTCCCACAGAACACACACCCCACACACCCCACACACCCCACACACTTCCTCTTCTTCTTCTTCTTCATTTTCTTCACCAAATAAGAGAGAGAGGAGCTTCCAAGAGCATCCATGGAGGTTTTTCCTCCATGGATGCTCCCCATCTCACCTTCTATACATCCTCCACCACATTTAGGAGTAGATTACATAGAGATAGGAGTGGGCTTTGGTCAATTTCGAGCTAGCAAAGGAAGGAGCTCTTGGAGGAGGTTTTCTTCAAGGGTTGTATCTATTTCTCACTCTCTATGTATTTCTTGTTTTCTTGAATGTGTAATCCCCACTTGGGAATATTTGTAAACCTATTTTATGCTCAATATATATGATGGTTGTTTTTATATCCAATTTGTGTTTTGATTCATTCTTGATTGTTGTAGAATATATCTCTTATCTTGAAATGCATGTTTATGGATGATTGGAAATTGATATGTGTTCATGGATGGGATTAGGAGTAGATTAACTTAATTGTAGGAGTAGTTGTAATCAAATATCCCATTTGTGTGTGTATGTCTTTGGAAGGTCGAAATTGCATGTTATGAATGGGTTTGAGTGACTTAGAGTTAGGATTGTGCCTTTGGAGGGGCTCTCCGGGCATAGTTTTGGCTAATTAGCTAGGAAGAGTGGGTGAACCTATAAATTGCCATATTAGAAGGGTTTGGTTCAATGTTCTTGTTAACAATTGGACTTTAGCTATTTCTCACTCTAAGGGCTTTAGGTGAGTCATGGTTAGAGTTACAATTATTGGTCTTTGGCTATCTTTCACGCTAGGGGCTCTAGGTGAGTTATGGTTGGAGATACAATCACTCTTTCCACATTCATTAGACTTTCACGTTGCCATTTTACATTACAAAGCTATTATTGGGGCTCAATGTAGTTTTGTTTGTAGAATCGGTTCACATATGTTGGTTGCGGTTTTGTGTTTGAGAGGTTCTCAACACACTCTTCAACCGTTAGCTCTATGAATGGGTATAAATCGGATTGAGGCAAGAACGAACCCTTAACTAAAATTGGATGTCATTAATGTCTAACAACCAACTATTTGTGCACTTATGTATGGTGAACTTGTTGAACCTTGTGTGACCATTTTCATGCATCTCTCCTATCCACCATTTTATTTATCACTTTAAACACCATTCTCACCCTTCCATATTCTCTTTGATTTTATTTATTTTCATTTTCATTCTCTCTACACACACACATGCCGCATTGTACATACATTTCACACACACCATTCTCACCTTTCCGCATTCTATTTACATGCTTACAATAAACTCTAGAACTTGAAATGGTTGACGAATAACACCTCCCTGCGGAACGATACCCTCGCTTGCCGCTTTACTAGTCTTTTGCTAGTTTAGAGCACATTGCGTAGGAAACCCCCTTTTAAATGAAATTATCTTTTGATCCTTGCGATTTCTTAACGACGGAAAAAGTTAGTATCACTAAGGTTGCTTAGGCCTCAAGCAATTAAAACTAGAGCCACTTTTAAAGGCCCGCGTGGTAGGAGTGGGGGGTTATTGACCGAAGTGTTAGACGAGGTCTACATAGGTTGTAAACTCCATTTCAATTAGTGGATTTCGAGGTTCGAGTGTGGCGCACTAAACAGCCCGTGGTTTTTCCCAGTGGTTGGGTTTCCACGTATATATCAAATGTCATTTAAATTCTGCATCTTATTACACTTGCTATATTTTTGTGACTAGTTAGGGGTATTTTTGTAATCTTGACATGCATGCGAAAATTGGGTAATAACAATTAAAATCTATTCACCCCCCCCCCCCCCCCCCCTCTAGATTTATTTAGAACACACCGAGCGTTTATTTATTGAACTTTCAAACTTGATTATCATCTATTCACCCCCCTCTCCCCTCTAGATAATATTAGACACACCATATTTGTTTCAAGATCCTCTATCGACGTACCTCTTTCTACAATGTGCTGAAGGTTTATCAAGTGTCATTAATTCAGTTATGCAAAATTCTTCTTTATCGGGTTTCGTGTGTAAGCAGCCGGGGACAAATATTTCTCATCTTTTCTTTGTTGACGATAGTCTTCTTTTCTTAAAAGCTACTGAGAAGGAATGTAGAATAGTTCGCCAGCTTCTTGACACCTATTCTAGAGCTTTGGTCAGGTTATAAACTATGGAAAATCTACCATATGATTTAGTAAAAATATTCTTTGGGCTGAAGGTGATCAGTTAGTTAGTTTAGTAGGGATTAAACATGTCAAATGTCACAAGCAGTACTTAGGTCTCCCTAGTCTTAATTGCAGGAATAAACAGCAGCTCTTCAATGGTATTAAAGACCAAATGTGGGCTAAGATCAGAGGCTGGAAGGGTAAGTTGCTGTTTATTGGTGGTAAAGAAGTCCTGCTGAAGGCAGTGGTTCAAGCCATCCCGACCTACACTATGAGTCTATTTAAGCTTATTAAACTCCTTATCCATGACCTTCATAGGCTCTGTGTTATATGTTTTGGTGGGGAAGTTCAGAGGAAAAATCGAAGCTTCATTGATGTGACTAGCGAAAAATGTGCACTTCGAAAAATGAAGGGGGTTTGGGATTTCGAGACTTGTAAATTTTTAACCGAGCTCTCCTTGCAAAACAATGTTGGAGATTGATTAGGAACCCAAATTCCTTAGCTAGGAGAGTTTTAAAAAGCTATTATTTCTGAGTCTACCATTCTAGAAGCAGATTCGAAAAGTAAGGGTTCCTTGATTTGGCAAGGTCTGCTTTGGGGTCGTGGGATTATTAAGATGGGCTCTCTTTGGAGGATTGGGAGAGGCAATTCAATGTGGGTTTATAAAGATCAATGGATCCCTAGACCTACTACTTTTAAAATCATTTCTCCGATGATACTTAATGAAAATGTGACGATTGATTCTCTGAAGACGGATTCGGGCAACTGGAATTTGGATTTGCTACAAAGAAATTTTATGTCGGTTGATGTGGATATAATTCTTTCAATCCCTCATTCGCCTCCCTCTGTTGATGACTCTCTTATGTGGCACTTTAAGCAGAATGGCTTGTTCTTAGTTCGTAGTGGGTATCGGGTGGGAAGAATGGTCTATATAAATCCTAGTTCTTCAAGCCTTAATGATTCGATCTCTTGGTGGAAAGCGCTGTAGAGGCTCAAGATTCCTTCTAAAATTAAGATATTTATGTGGCGTGCTAGTCACCATTGGCTTCCTACATTGGCCTACCTTGCTAAGCGTGGTATGCCTTCGAAGGGGAACTGCCCCCGCTGCCACAATCGACCGGAATCAATGGTTCACACCCTCTAGGGCTATCGTGATCTATTCAAGGTTAGAGAAAACTGTTTGGTCTTGAAAGGCTTGGATTTGACGGATGGTTTGCATTTTCACAACTTCATGCTTATTTGTTTAAATGCTCTCAACTTCCAAGACTTGGAGTTACTATGTGTGATCTTATGAAGAGTATGGTTTTGTAGGAATCAACTGATTCACAACTTCGGAAATTTGGATTTAGGTGAGGTGGTTAGCTAGGCGATGCATTTTCTTGATGAATGGAGATCGGTTCATAAGGTGGATACTATTAGCCCGTTAAGGAGTGCTGAGCTGAGTCATAAATGGAAGCCTCCGGTGGAGGGTTTTTGGAAGATCAATACTGATGCTGGTGATTGGCTTGGGAATTCTTATCTGAAATGCTAATGGTAGGACCAAAATTGTTGATGTGCAGAAATTGGACTCTATGTTTTCTCCTCCGGTGGCGGAAGCTTTGGCGATTAAGAGTGGTGTTCAACTGGCTATAAAGGCAGGCCTTGTGCCCTTCCAAATTGAAACAGATTCCTAAATGAAAATATATGAATTAAGTGTCTAAATATACCTAGAGGGGGGGGGGGGGGGGGGGGGGGGGGGGGGATGCTGCGGGAATAGGTTTTAACCAAATTAATCGCCAACTATTTCAGTTAATCAATATTGATCTCAAACACCCCTAATGTCTAACACAAATCGTCATGTAAAGTAAGTGTGGAAAGTAATGGCAATGACATAATGACTTTTTTGTAGGGAAAAATACCAGTCAACGCAGCGGAAGCGAGACTAAAATCAATTTAGTATGTTTTAAAATTTTTCCTTTGATGAACCTTAACCCTTTTAAATTAATTAACCATACATATAAAGTAACAAAAAGTATAATACCTTTTGTCGCGTGATCCGATTGACTTACGTCGATGGTAATCCGCAAGATCTTCAATCCTTGCACGAATGTGAATCACCTAGGAGCGTGGTCTCCCTTTTCCTTGAATTGCGTACCTGAGAATGGACAAACAAACTTTCTTTTTCTTATTGTTAGTCACAAAACAGTCAAAAGACCACAAAGATTATTCCGGTCACTTTTGAGTTCTCAATCTAATGATCGAAACTCGCATGAACCTAATTCGATATTATACACACAAGCCTATTGATGAATAAGCAAATAGTGTACTATCAAAAGAATAATCTCTTCTCACTTTTTTTGTCTTGGCCGAATAATCAAAAACTTTTCTATGAGTATGAGAAGAAGAAGAAATTGATTCAGTAAAACCCTTGGGGTGGCCGAACCCTATATTATGTATTATGTAGGGTGGCCGAATTTAATTCTCTTTTTCCTTTAGGGTTGCCGAAATCTACTTGTTGTTGTATTAGGGTTGGCCGAAAATCCTCTACAAAAAAGGATTTGTGCTTTACCCTAATTCCCATCAACTTTTAGACTCCTAACCCTAATTTAACTCATAAGTATTTTTATTCTTTTTATTGACTTAATTAAAAGACTTCTTATTTGATTAAATAAATAAACTTTAATTATTTATTTTCTTACCAAACAAGTCTTTTACTTTTAGTATATTACTACCAATAGTATAATTCTAGGAAACATATTTCCTGATCAGAAAAAGATTTTGTTTCTTAATTAAATAAATAATTAATTTATTAATTAATTCTCATTTAATTAAACAATAAAATAAAATAATATTTTTGACTAAAAATTTAGCCTTGCCACCCCATATTGAATATATGGGCCAAATATTATTTTCTTATTTTATTTAATCCATTGGACTTTAAATAAAAAGCCCACATGTGAACTAGACCCATTCTTACTAAAAGAAACAAGCCCACATGCCTTTCATTAATATATTAATATAATTGATCAGCCCATTAAACAAATAATGTGCAAATTATTCTTAATATATTAAATGCAATTCTAGATGGACCCATAAATTGGTCCGGTAGAATATATCAAGTGATCCATGCAAGTCCATGTAGATTGGGGATCTTGGCGGGCTATCTAAATTTAAGCTTCAATAGACATAACCTAATCACAATCAACAAATGATTTACTTAGGTCCGATCCATTAATTTTAACTCATTCCACTAAAGAGCTAAAATTGAACTCTTAAATAAAGATAGAATAAGAAGATGTTCCTCATTCATACCCTAGACAATCATGTTGGAGATAGTGTATCCTCGTGATTAATATCAGTAATCGCCAAGAGTTCATAGACCGCCTATAACTCTCCAAGTTACAATATTTACTCATATGACCACATTTTGAACTGGGATATTTTGACTTGTCTAGAAGCCATGTTTTCAATAGTTACTATCGAAAACTCAACGTTGAGATTTAATATCCAATTACCTCAAAACATCCATATGATGATATTATACTCTCATTTAATAAATGGAGCCACAATGTCCATATCTATAAATGAAGTCCTCTAACGATTAACAAATGAATATCACCAAACTATCGAGGATAGACTATGCTATATAATCATACTCATTGATAACTCAAATGATATCACTTGCAACCATAAGTCCATCATTTATCTCAGGATTAAGATAGACTCTCCGATTGTCCTGATAATGAAAAGACTATTATCTATTGACGGTTCTAGATAAAGCTTTTCATTGTGATCCAATTCAATGCACCCAGTGCACTAGATTCTTTTACTCAAAGACACTCCGATGATTTTAGACTCATCATATCTCATTTGATCCCACTCAAATGCTAGCAAAAGAATTCTACAACTTTAACAAGATAAAGGTGCCCAACCTTTAACTTAAATTGTGAACATTATTCAAGACTAACTAAAGAATTGTGTCTTCCTCATACATATCCAGATGTATGAACAATTCTTCTTTTCTCATAGTCTTTAGACCTTATGATTATTTACTTTGACAATTATAATATTAAACTATAAATGCTATATGATTTATTAAACCAGAAATCACTTTATTAATATGAAAAAGATTGTCAATTACAATATTACACTCTTGCTATTGAGCATAATCCTAACATTTTTTACGTGAGAAAACCCCAAGAGGGTAAAAACTCACGTGCATAATTGCCGATTGAACCCTCAAATCCACTATTTGCAAATACGATTACAATCTAGGTTGACCACATCACACCTATATGATTACTAATCTGTCTTTGCTATCTGCAGGCCTTTAATAGTGATTATAGGCTCTTGCTTGTAAACTACCTAAGGTAAATACAAGATTTAACTCTTAAGAAAAGAGAAATGCAACCTAATGTGAATATGAGCAATATTCAAAGTGCATAAATGCAAGGTCAAACATATAAGTTTATCTAGCCATGGATAAACATGTCAAACATTCATAGATATCATGTTGCTATATGACATACATACAACTTAGCTATATAAACAAAAAAAATCCTAGATGCAATAGCTATCACAAACAGAGCTCAACATACTACACACAAATATCCACATATAAATAAAAATCTAATCTTGATACAAATCAAATCATAAAGGAGATATCTTGTAAAGCAAGAACACAAGAATAGATGAAGATGATGTTCTACTTACAAAGTCATGTGTGCTTAAAGAAAACCCATGAAGAAGACACCTAGATGATGCTAGATGATCTTTGAAACAAGAATGGATGATGGGTATTTAAGTTTTGGATGATAAAAATCAAGTCTTAATTACTTTTCTTGCAAGACACTCTCAAGCTTTCAAGAAACTCAAATTATAAGCTCTATTCGACCAAGGAGAGAATAAATATATCAAGCCCTAGCTAAAGAGATGTCATTTTGAACTTAGAAAACTAAATCCTGTCAAAATAGTGGTGCATGCCGCAGTACGGACAAGGTGTCTGCACCACGGTACACACGACGTATGGGCTCTGGAATGTTTCACGATTGAGAACACTCCAGAGGCAAGGTGCACCAGTCGCGGTATTGCACGGGAAAAACATCATAAGGTACACCTGACATAAACCACGGTCTAGGCAAAGGAACCAGCAGTGGTACGAACCCTGGCAAAGAGAAAAATCTATTTTTAACTTAACAGGACACACCTAATCTATATGCATGTTTTGCAAGTGTGAAGTGAGTGAATAACATGCATAAGGATCAAACAAGAAACACACAAGAATATAGATGACATGTAAATGCATGAGATGTGTGTGTGTACAATCTAAATCTCTTTAATTAAGAGTCAAAACAAGTAAGCTACCTTCCTTGAAGCACTTGAAGTCCATAATAAGGTCCAATAGCATTTTAGAAGAATTCTTCAAATCTAAACTACCCTTACAATTTTAAACCCCATTGTGATTTTGTCAACGAAATAAGCCAATCAAAAAATGAGGCATTTACAATCTCTCTCTTTGGCTATTCCGTGCTATTCCGTGACAAAACCACTACACACAAAGCAACCTTACAAATACAAGAGATGGTTGGTCAACAAATCTTTCAACATTACAATAAAGCTCCTAATCTAAATCTTGAACATCTTCAAGTCAATCCCAAGCTTGTTGAAAAATCCAACCTACACACAATCAACAAGAAAGATACCTTCCAAGAACAAGTGTGTGTTAAAACAAGAGCATTTGCCATTGCCTTAACAGAAATAAACCAATACAATCAAGTAATGTAATCAGGCACTGCAATGCAACTCCCCCTAAATGCAACATCCCAAAATGGGTTACTCTCTCAACTCAACTCCCCCTAAATGTGATACCAAAGAAAGCACTTTATCTCACAACCTTACTCCCTCTTTTTGTCATGAGATAGGCAAAAGGAGTCTCCCCTAATAGGAAGCATTAGCAAGGAGAGCTTGTAGCACAAACACATATGCATAATCATATAAGCAACTTTATGTAACTCAGTTAGGTAAGAGAGATTCAAGGAGTTTTATTTTATGAAAAATGTGTGACAAAGATTCTTTGCATTTAAGACATGTTGCATTCAAGTCCAAAAACACTGGCATTTGGCAAAGCAAACAACAAAGCTTTCTAAAAGAATTAAAGCCAATTTCACCCTTGTCATGAAGTAAAGCAAGGATATAGATTTTAAGCAATTCAATTTTAAGGAGCAACTATATCCAACTTTATAAGCAAAACAAGGCATGAGCAACTTTTGCACCCTATTCGATTTTTCCGAGTAAGATACCCGTATGATAGTAGCCTTGTTCAACTAATAAAGAAAGAGAGAATATTGGATTTTAAAATCCTTTGAATGGATACATGATCCTCATTGATTTTAGTCTCAACATTTCTTTTTCACACATATTTTTTGCATTCAAAATTAAGCAATCAACATTTCATACTTTTCATTTTAAGCATGTCATTAGAAGAAAATCATTATGTCATGGAGATCAATTATAGGTTATTCAAAGTGTACTCCCAAAGTAAATCTCCTAGTCCAAAAATGCATGTTTGAGCATAAATATTACATGGATTGCAAGCAAAGCAATATAGCACACTTATTAAGAAAAAGACATATAAGCATGTACAACCAATCATCTCAAGCAATTAAAAAAAGAGGCATAAAATATATCAATATAGCACAATGCAAGATTATGCAACTTTGCTCTCTTTGCTTGAGCTCCCCATATGGGGTCAAGACATACCATTTCATCCTAAGTGGCAAATCTGAACAGACTTACTAAGGTTCCTAAATCTAATAGTGTCTAAGGGCTTTGTGAATAAGTCCACTAGTTGGTCATTCGTTCCCACATGCTATAATGCAATGGTTTTGCTCTCAACTATCTCTCTTATGAAATGATGTCTAATGTCAATGTGCTTTGTCCTAGAATGTTGGACAGGATTCTTTGAAATATTAATGGCACTCATGTTATCACAAAACAATTTAAGAGTACCTTGCTCTAAGCCATAATCAGCTAGCATTTGTTTCATCCACAACAATTGAGTGCAAGCACTACCGGCGGCAATGTATTCCGCCTCGGTCATGGATAGGGAAATTGAGTTTTTCTTATTGCAAAACCAAGACACTAAATTGATTTACAGGAAGAAGCAACCGCCCGATGTACTCTTCCTATCATCACAATTTCTCGCCCAATCGGCGTCACTAAATCTAACAAGACTTGGATTAGTGTCAAAAGAGTACCAAATCCCATGGTTTGACGTACCATTGACAAACCAAATGATCCTCTTCAATGCAACAAGGTGAGATTCTTTAGGATTAGCTTGGTAACTAGCACAAACACCTACACTAAATGAAATATCGGGTCTACTTGCGGTCAAGTAAAGCAAGCTACCTATCATGCCCCGATATAAGCTTTACTCAACACTCTTTCCCCTAAAATCTTTGCTTAGCGTCAAGGTGGTGCTCATGGGTGTGTCACAATGTTTGGCATTCTCAATGCCAAACTTCTTCACTAGGTTCTTTGCATATTTAGCTTGGGATATGAAGATCCCATCATGCATTTGCTTAATTTGTAAGCCTATAAAGTAATTTAGTTCACCAACCATACTCATCTCAAATTCATGAGACATAACATCAACAAATTGTTGCACTTTTGACTTGTTGGTGGAACCAAACACAATGTCATCAACATAAATTTGAGCAATGAAAAGCTCATCTTTATTGCACTTGATGAGCAAAGTCTTGTCAATACTACCTCTTGAGTAGCCATTGTCAACAAGATAAAGAGTGAGGCACTCATACCAAGCCCTCGATGCTTATTTCAACCCATATAACGCCTTTTTGAGGCAATAGACATGAGTGGGGTGGTGTGGATCCACAAACCCCTTAGGTTGCTCAACAAACACTTTCTCATGCAAGAAGCCATTAAGGAAGGCACTCTTAACATTCATTTAGTGCAATTTGAATTTGTACACACCAAAAATGGACAAGAGAAGCCTTATAGACTCAAGGTGGGCAACGGGAGCAAAAGTCTCCTCAAAGTCAATACCCTCAATTTGAGAGTATCCTTGTGCAACAAGCCTAGCTTTGTTTCGCACAATGTTGCCATCCTCATCAAATTTATTCCTAAACACCCATTTGGTGCCTATGACATTAGTACTCTTAGGTCTAGGAACTAGAGTCCAAACCTCATTTCTTTCAAATTGGTTTAGCTCTTCTTGCATGGCAAGAACCCAAAATTCATCATTCAAGGCTTCTTCAACCTTATTGGGTTCTATTTGAGAGGTGTAACAAGTATAGCTAATTTGATTAGTTATTTGACGCCTAGTCCTAACACCCTCATTAACATCTCCAATAATATCATCTTTATCATTGAGTTTCCTAACCTAAGGAGCGGGTTCACTAGAGTCCAAAGGTGGATCTCTATTAAGAGGTAGATCTCCCTCTTCATTTTTTTTTTTTTTTTTGACTTCACACCACTTAAAGTCTCACCATACTTCTTCAAAGGAAGGTCGTCTATTTCACAAACATCCTCCTCATGGTTATCATTTTTGGGCCTACAATCATCAAAGACAACATTTGATGATTATATAACAGTTCGAGTTTTTAAATTGAAAACTCTATAGGCCTTGCTATTAAGTGCATATCTAATGAAAATACCCTCATCACCCTTGGCATCAAACTTGCCAAGTTGATCTCCGTCATTAAGTATATAGCACTTGCTTCCAAAGATGTGGAAGTTGCTAACATTGGGTTTTCTACCTTTCCATAACTCATAGGATGTTTGTTTAGTCCCGGGCCTAAGGAATACTCTATTCCCTATATAATAAACCGTATTGATGGCTTCGGCCCAAAAGTTCCTAAGGACATTGTTGCTAAGAAACATCACACGGGCCATCTCTTGAAGGACCATAGTCTTCCTCTCAACAACTCCATTTTGTTGAAGTGTCCTAGGAGCCAAAAACTCATGGGAAATGCCTGAGCTATCACAAAAGATTTCAAAGCTAGCATTTTCAAATTCTTTCCCATGATCACTTCTAATTTTCTTAATGCTTTTAATGTCAGAAGTTTTCTCATTTTGAATTTTAACACATAGCATTTTGAATTTCTCAAAAATTTCGAACTTCTCTCTGAGAAAGTAGATCCATGTGAACCTAGAAAAGTCATCAACTACTACAAGAATGTACCTTCTACCACCTAAGCTTTTGGTTTGGATAGGACCCATGAGGTCCATATGGAGGAGTTCTAATGGCTCCTTGGTGGAAAGGTATTTACCCTTTTTGTGCACACTTTTGGTTTGCTTCCTTTGTTGACAAGGTCCACAAACTCCCTCAACCTTCTTCCTAAGTTTGCGAAGGCCTCTCATAACATTCAACCTATCAAGGACTTTCAAGTCTCTATAGTTCATATGGCTAAATCTTTGATGCCACAATTCAACTTGCTCACATGTAGATAAGTTACAAGAGATAAGGTTAGACTCAAGACAATAGCAATTGTCACTTGTTCTCTTGCCTTTCAACAAAACTTGCTCATTTTCCTTTAGGATAAAGCAATCAACTTTGCCAAACATAACCGAAAGCCCTTCATCACTTAAATGTGCTATGCTAATGAGATTGGCTTGTAAGCCATCAACATAAAGAGCATTGGGCAAGGAGGGCAAACCGGGAATAGATATGTTACCTTTTCCTATGACCTTTTTCTTTTAACCATCACCAAAGGTGACAAATCTACCATCCTGCATCACAAGAGTCTCAAATAAACTCTTGTTTCTGGTCATGTGCCTAAAGCACCTATTATCAAGATACCAAGTGTTAGAAGCATTGGCTTTTGATCGCGCTCCAAATGTTCACATTTAGCACTCCCTTTTCCTATCTTTTTGTGCTTGTTTCTCGAGTAAAACCGGGTATTTAACGGATTAAATAAGTGCTTCAAGTAATTAGGAAAGTTCAGGGGCATTATTGTCATTTTGGACAAATCAGGAGCAAAAGTGCAAGATTCGGATTATTATTAAAGATTCTGTGAATAGTGAAGAGTAAAGGGGTGCATATTGTAAATTGCCAGGCAAAGCACAGTGTTAGTGCCACGTCAACATGTTAAACGACGTCGTTTTGGTTTGTGCTTGCGTTAGCATGACGCAATGCATGACGTCATAGCATCTTCAAGCTTCAACCGAGTCACACGACCCGTGATAAACCCGACCCGGTCGTGTTCCGATCGTTTTTCGACGTATTTTCTAGCGTTCTCTACCCAGATCGACTCCCCTCCTCCTTCCGGTCACGATGGACCCACTTTGAGCCTCTTATGCACATGATTTTTCTCACCTCCAAGTCCACCAACTTCCATGGACGTTCAAGCCTTCAAACTTGATTCTAGCGGGTTCTTACATGCCCAAAGACGTCCAAACTCACCAAGATTCTGTGGTTTCATGCCGCTGGAATATTCCCACAGTCAAGAAGGTCAGAACTCGTAGCTAACTTCTGTAAAATCTCTGTGAATTCGTGCAACGGGAACAAACCCGCGAGACAGAGGTTCTGAACCTGCTAGAACAACCGACTTGGGAGATATTTTGTCCAAACCATGCCCAAAACCTTCCCTCTATATATATTCACCTTTCCCAACCTTAAACACAATCCCTAATATCCAACCAATATCATAAATTAGCTTAGAAACCCTAGAATAGCTTAGAATTGCACCACCTCAACACTACATGGTTCATGTGGATTTCTAGCTTAGAAGAAGGAGGCTTAGAGCTTAATTGAATGTATACATGTTGTTGATTGATCTTTAGTAATGTTGTAAGTATAATCTCACCAGACGGACATGTCACCAAAGGAATCAACAAATGCTGGGGAAGACGGTGCCACGTCACTTATTGACTAAAGTCAAAGGGGAAACGTGGACCAGACAGCATGTCAACAAGTCTTAAGTCAATTAGTCAAAGGTGTGGTCGCCAGATCAAGATACGTACTCGCCAGAGGTAGAACATGGTCGCCGAAGGGTGATACCCAGAGATGAAAGTGCTCACCGTATCAACTTACCAAGTATACACCGGCTCGATAGAAATACAGAAATAGAACCCTAAATTCCCGGAAGACCCATGGCAACGAAGAGTCATAAAAAGTAAAGATCGGAACTTATCCTAATCCGTCGCAATATGGGAGTCCCAATACAAGTCCAAAAGGAAATCCTACCGTCAATACGGCTAAAAACAAGGGGAAACCCTAATTATCATATATAAATAGAACCACCTATCCCACAAGGAAGGGATTCGAAAACTTAGAGAGAAAAGAGAGCAATTGTATGAGAGATCTGAGTGTATAACGAAGCAATAAGCCTAGTATTACTTTTACTGCCTTCTGGGGAGCCGTGGTTTTTCCCATTCAAGGGTTTTCCATGTAAATTCTATCTCTTGCATGCATTGATTACTTTCTTGCTTTTACTTTGAGTTGATATAATTGTTGAGTGCGTGGTAATCCAAATTTCACCGTCAATAATTGGCGCTAGAAGGAGGGGATTCAGAATAGAAACTTCGAGGAACCCTTGCGAACTGAAAGATATGAACAACGATAGCGACAAGGATGGTAACTCCAGCAGAGATCAAATTGTTGAACCAACCGCGCCGACAAGAGATGGGTTGGTGACGATCGGGGAACAATCGGTAGCAACGCCAGGAACTAGAGCAGCCGATCTAGGAATTCTGCAGCACTTCCAAACTGCGTTGGTAAACTTAATCAGCGAGGCTAGCAAAATAGGGTTTTCACTTCCCATAGGCCTGGGAGTCCCTTCTCCCTATGAGTTAACCACTCCTGGAATCCAGCCGCCTAGGAGACTGCGGTCGAAAGTTCACATTGCAACCCCCAATGCTCAAGCAAGACAATCCACTAAAGAGACTCCCCAAGACCACCCTGAGAATATCGAGGGAAGAAAACAAAGGAAGGGAAAATGTGTGTTGAATGAAGAATCTACGGAGTGGCGAGACCAGGTGCGAATACATAGGGTTAATTCCAGTGACACATACCAAAAGAGTCGGCGGAGACACCGTTCTATCTCGTCTGAAGACAAGAGTCCTCGGCCACGAAGGGAATTACGATCAAAAAGAGCACGGCGAAGAAGATCTGAAAGCACAGAAGATTGAAGAACTGGTAGAAGCCCGGGTGATAGGGGCGATTATGGAAGAATGACAATCAATAGCAGACTCGATCCAGCAAGAGAGCCAACTGGTCAGGGAGATGTCACCCTACAAAAGCTATCAAGGAAGGTTTCAGTGATGGCACGAAGATATGGTCGTAACGTATCCTCAGATGATGAGTCAGACAGCCCATTCGTTAAAAGTATTGCTCGCACCCAATTTCCAGACAGATTCAGAATGCCAACCATCGAGCAGTATAAGGAAAACAGAGATCCAAAAGAGCATGTCCGCCGATTCCGTAATATCATGGCCCAATATTCATCGAACGACGGACTGTTGTGCCTAACGTTCCCCCAAACATTCGGTGACCTCGCCTCTAGGTGGTTTTGGCGACTCCCTCCGGGGAGCATTAATAGTTTTTCGAGCCTCAGCAAAGCATTCATAAG
This sequence comes from Acer saccharum, assembly GCA_030490815.1. Lineage (NCBI taxonomy): Eukaryota > Viridiplantae > Streptophyta > Magnoliopsida > Sapindales > Sapindaceae > Acer > Acer saccharum. The sequence continues at coordinate 20,947,917 of CM059873.1, forward strand.
ATAGTTCATGGGAAGTGTGCAGAGAAGAAAGTTGCTCGCCCATCTATCAAACCTGAAACAAGAACGTAATGAGTCGATCAAGAAATATCTAGCAAGGTTTGGAAAGGAGGTCGCTCAAATAGAAAACGCCAGTGATGTGGCTGTCATCGCAGCCTTCACCAATGGGTTGCAAATCGGTCGACTATCTTTTAACCTGCGCAAAGATCGGCCAAAAACTTACGAAGAAATGATGGAAATAGCTGGTGACTATGCGCTGGCAGAGGAAGAAGAAGTAGCACAAGGGGGTAGCTATGTGCATGGCCACAAGCCCGATTTAAAATCAGAGCACAAGGATGACAAGAAGCCGCAGTTGCACGATCATCAGAAAGACGAAAAGAACCAAAAGGGGCAACCCAGGGAAAGCAGAGGGAACAACCAAACCAGTAGGTTCCGGGGAAGGTATAGCCACTACACCCCTCTAACAGGTGATCAGGAGGAGATACTTTCCGTGGTAGAAGACAAGGGACTCGCCAAGTATCCTCGGCAATAGTCATCCAATGCCCGAAGGGACACAACCAAATACTGCCGATTTCACAAAGATTACGGGCATGACACTTCAAAATCCTTCCAGTTGCGTGATCATGTTGAGAGCTTAATCAGATAGGGGCACCTAAAAGATTTTACTCTTAAAGGAGACAGGCATGGCGGTCGCCAGGATAACCGCCAAGGAAGTGGGCAGGAAAGGAAAAGCCTAAAAAGAAGCAGCCCCGGCGCTGCAATAACCACTATTTTTGGTGGACCCATACAGGCAGAAGCAATCGAGAGATGATGTCAGAAGTCAGAGAAGTGACGTATGAGGGCAGAAACATGGAGATAAACTATGTATAGAGAAACTTTAAGAAAGGAAGAGAAGGACATGACCCCATAACATTTACAGCAGAAGATTTAGATGGGATTGATGCCAAGCCCAATGATGCAATTGTAGTGGGGTTCAGATAGCACACAGGGATGTTCTCCGAGTAATGATAGACAATAGGAGTTCAATTGACATTTTGAGTGCCAGAGTATACGATGAGCTGCAACTGGACAGGAAAGATCTAGAGCCCTTCCATGTGCCATTGAAAGGTTTCGGGGGCGCAGAAGTGAGATCGTTGGGGACTGTGAAGCAACTGGTGAGGTTTGGGACAGCACCGTGCCGACAAACGATCCTACTGGATTTTTTCGTGGTAGACATTCATAACTGGCCATATAATGCTTTACTCGGCCGACCATTCCTCAACAAAGCCCGAGCAGTCATCTCAACCCACGCATTGAAAGTAAAATTTCCTACAGAGTTTGGGGTTGGGGAACTAAAAGGATCACAGGAGATGGCCCGCCGCGCTAACCTCTCAATTTTTAAAGACAAGACAGGAGTGGAAACCTTAAGCGTATTTGAGGTAAATAAGGAAATGCAAGAAGAAAACCCAGAAGCTTTCGAATTGGATCCAAGGGATAAAGCGAACAGGGAAAAAGAAGAGCCCACTGAGTCTGTTGTTCTAGACGAGACGAAACCTGATAAAACAGTCAAGATTGGTGCAAGGCTGGCCGAACAAGTCAAAAGTGATGTGTCGAACTTGTTGAGAGAATACAAGGAAATTTTTGCATGGAGCCATGAAGACATGCCAGGAATTAGTAGAAACATGATCTCGCACAACCTGGTCGTAGATGGAAAAAGCAAACCAATGGTATAGAAAAGGAGAAGCTTTAACCCAGAGATGAGCGCAGCAATAAAAGAAGAAGTCTCTAAATTACTCGCCGTAGGATCAATCAGAGAGGTTAAGTATCCGGAATGGGTGGCGAACGTAGTCCTAGTAAATCAGTGGAGAATGTGTGTAGACTTCACCGATCTAAACAAGGCCTACCCCAATGATAGCTTCCCACTACCAAGAATCAACCAGTTGGTCAATGCAACAGCCGGACATGAGACGTTGAGCTTCATGGATGCATACTCAGGATATAACCAAATCAAGATGCACAAGCCAGACGAAGAGAAAACAACATTCACCACTGATCAAGGATTATACTGCTATACAGTTATGCCATTTGGCTTCAAAAACGCTGGAGCAACGTACCAGCGCCTAGTTAACAAGATTTTTGCCAGACAGATAGGGAAGAATATGGAAGTATATGTTGACGACATGCTAACAAAGAGCATTATAGCTGACAAGCATGTAGATGACCTGAGAGAGACATTCGATGTGTTAACTAGATACGGAAAGAAGATGAACCCTGTAAAATGTGTATTCAGCGTACCGTCTGGAAGGTCCCTCGGATATCAAGTGCATCAAAGAGGAATAGAGGTGAACCCTGGCAAGATCCAGGCATTGGCCAAAATGGTGTCCCCAAAGACCCTAAAGGATGTTCAAAGACTCACAGGATGCTTGGCATCACTAAACAGGTTCATAACAAAATTAACAGATCGGTGCCTACCATTTTTTAAAGCTCTCAAGAAAGGCAAAAGGGTCGAGTGGAACGAAGATTGTGAGAAGGCCTTTCAAGCTCTGAAGGAATACCTCGGGCGAGCACCACTGCTGTCAAAACCAGTGGCCGGAGAAACACTTTACATGTATCTATCTGTCTCTGAAGCTGCCATAAGTTCTGTACTGGTAGGACATGAGGAGAGGGTTTAGAAACCAATATACTACACAAGCAAATCTCTGTTACCAGCTGCCAACCGAGAAGATGGCACTCGCCCTAATAACAGCAGTGAGGAAGTTAAGGCCGTATTTCCAGGCTCATAAAATCGGAGTATACACCAATTGCCCACTGAAACTGATTTTACAGAAGCCAGAGGTATCCGGCAGACTAACCAAGTGGGCGATCGAAATGAGTGAGTTTGATGTGGAGTATCTCCCAAGGACAGCAATCAAAGGCCAAGCAGTGGCAGATTTTGTGGCAGTGTTCACCGAACCAAACATGGAAGTAGCAAGGATGATGGTAGAGCAAACAAGGAAAACATTCAAGTGGCAACTCCATGTCGACGGGTCGTCAAACACGCATGGCAGCGGGGCAGGGGTAGTGGTATCGACCCCAGAAGGAGATTTAGTCGAATGTGCCTTGCGCTTTGACTTCAAAGCTATTAACAACCAAGCCGAGTATGAAGCACTCATAGCAGGACTAAGAGTTTGCACGATTCTAGGAGCCGATGAGGTGGAAATTTTCAGTAACTCCCAAGTCATTGTTAATCAAGTACTAGATGAATACCAGGCGAGAGACGAAAACATGATCGCTTACCTGAAATTAGCAAAGGAGCTGCTGGGGAGGTTTAAAGAGTACAGGATTACCCAGATTTCCAGATGTAAGTATTCCCATAGTTTTTAATTGGCTTATTTCGTGATCAAACCACATGTGGGGATTCTTTGTAAGGGTAGCTTAGTGTTGTTGTTATTGCTTAGGCCCTTTGAAGACCTCATCATTGATAAGCACCGAAGGTAATTTTCTATGTGCTTACTTGTCTTGAAGAGATAGTTGCACACACTCACAACTCATGCATAATCCTTGTATGTTGTGTGTCTTATTTGTGTGCCTTAATGCTCATTAACATCTCTTCTTGCATGTTAGTTTGATTGCATCTTGCATATCCAATTGCCTTGTCATGCTTAGACTTAGGATTGCATTTTTGCACTGGGCGCTCCCAAAAGCGCTCTACAGAAGCGCTGTACGAACATCGCCCATTGAGCGCTGTTCAGACCTGATCGATTTTAATCGGTCGCTGTTGGGTCGCTGTTGGGGCGCTGTACAAAGCGCTCTACGTACAGCGCCACTCTGTTTTCTCGTGAGAACAGAGCAAGGGCGCTGTACAGAGGCGCTGTACAGAGGCGCCCTACGTACAGCGCCCAAGGCAAATATTGAGCCAACTTATCAAAACGACCCCACTTCGATTTGGCCCCCTATATATATGCCACTTTGACTTTAGGTCAATTACAAGAGTTCATATTCAGATTCCATACTTAGGAGATTTTTCAAAGAGAAGAAAAATTCCAAAGAACTCATTTTTAATCACTCAAACACTTGTTCCATGATCATCAATTATCATCTAGCATCATCTAGCATCATCTTAGATCATCTAGATGACATCTTGAATGGATTCTTCATCATACTTTGCTTGGTAAGCTTTTCACTAATATCTTACATATTTTGTGTTTCTCTTATTTAGCAATCTCAATTTAATTACTTGTATGTGATTTTATATTCTTTGAATACAAGATTGAGATTAGTATGATGTATGTTTGAGAAGTTGTATTGTGCTAGCATATTAGGTTTTGTGCTTGATATTGATTAGCTAAACTAATTGACATGTCATTTAGTTTTGATATCTAGGATTGTTCGTAATTGCATATTAATCATCTTAGATAAGCATATAGGGTTTCCCTTGCTCTATGTTGCATTTTGGATATTCACATATATTCACTTAGGGTTGTTTCTCTTCATAGAGAAAGTAAGTCTTGTGTGTAGCATCCGGGATTAGGTTGCTTAGATCACAAGCAAAATTGGACTAGGTTCACTCATACCGGGATTAGGTAGGTGTGTGATTACTTCTGGGATTAGGTTGTAATCGTTTGCACATTTAGTGGATTCGAGGTTCGAGTGTGGCTTACTTACATAGCCCGTGGTTTTTCCCGTGAGGGTTTCCACGTAAAAATCAAGTGTTAATTTAATTTCTGCACCATATTACACTTGCTTGTTTATTTTATCTTGAGGGTAATTTCGTAATTTTGACTAACACGAAAAATTGGTAAAAAGCGTAAAATCTATTCACCCCCCCTCTAGATAGTTTTATACACACCGTGCATTAATTAGTTTCAATTGGTATCAGAGCGGGTTCCTAGACATACATAGGTGATCCTTGCTTATTTTGGTGTGTTTTGCATTTTGTGTGATTTTTGATCATTCATACATTTGCATTCATTTCATTCATTCATAAACACTATGAGTGGAAACGGTGGAAATGGTGGTGGCAACGAAGGAGCTTCTAGCACAAGGCCTCCACTTCTTACCGGTTTGAACTATTCCCAATGGAAAGGGAAGATGGAATCCTACATATGCCAAATTCACGACCGTGCATGGATGGCGGTGGAAGACGGATATGATCTCCCTATGATGACTCCCACGAGTGGAGGAGAAGATGTTTTAAAGCCTAAGGCGCAATGGAACGCACAAGAGTTTGAGGCTTCAAAGTAGAATAGGAAGGCGATGCATGCCATCTTGTGTGCTATGGACGAAAATCAATACAAGTTGATTCAAAATACTAGGATAGCTAAGGAAGCATGGGACATCCTAGAGATTGCACATGAGGGAACCGAAGTGGTGAAGGACTCTAAGCTTCAAGTCCTCCAAACTCAATTCGAGATGCTCAAGATGGAGGAGAATGAGTGCTTCAACGACTTCGAGATCAAGTTGATGGATATAGTCAACCAAAGTCATCAACTTGGTGATCCATATTCGGATAGGAGAATCAAGCAAAAGATTATGAGATCTCTACCCGATAGGTTTGAATCTAAGGTGACGGCTTTAGAAGAAAATAGTGGATATAAGGATATGAAGCCGAGTGAGGTGATTGGGAGACTTCTAGCTTATGAGTCTAGGAAGGGGCTGTAGGGAAAAATAATAAAAGTGGTACACGCAGCGGAAGCGATACTAAAAACGATTTAGTGACTTTTAAAATTTTTTTCCTTTATGAACCTTAAACCCTTTTAATCAATAAACATGCATATATATTAACAAAAGTAAATTACCTTTTGTCGCGTGATCCGATTGACTTACGTCGATGGTAATCCGTAAGACCTTCAATCCGAGCACGAACGTGGATCACCTAGGAGCGTGGTCTCCCTTTTCTTTGAATTGCAAACCTGTGAATGGACCAAACAAAAACTTTCTTTTCTTTGTTAGTCACAAAACAATCAAAAGAATGTCAAAAATTATTCCGGTCACTTTTGAGTTCTCAATCTAATGATCGAAACTCGCGTGAACCTAGATCGATATCGTATACACAAGCTTATTGATGATTAAGCAATAGTATACTATCAAAGAATAATCTCACACTCCTTTTTGTCTTTTTAGAATAAAAACTCTCTTGGAATTAAGAAGAAGAAGAAAGAAATAAAAACTCAAGCTCAATTTCTTGTATGGTGGACGAACCCTATAAGAATACTTATATAGGTTGGCCGAATTTTTTCTTCTTTTTCCTTTAGGGTTGCCGAATTCTATATAGTCTTAGATTAGGGTTGGCCGAATTTCATCATGTCACTTATATAGGGTGACCAAAATTCAACCCTAATTCTTTTCAACTTTATAGACTTCAAACCCTAATCCAACTCCTTGATTTTTATTCTTTTATTTTGACTAAAATAAAAAGACTCCTTATTTGATTAAATAAATAAAACTAATTTATTTATTTCCTTGTCAAACAAGTCTTTTTCTTTTAGGAAAGATTTGTTTCTTTAATTAAACAATTAATCAATAAATTAATTAATTCTTATTTAATTAAAACAAATGAAACAAAATAATATTTTAGGTTAAAATTTTAACCTTGCCGCCCCACTTGTATAAGATTGGGCCTAAAATTATTTTCTTATTTCATTTAATCCATTGGACTTTAAATAAAAAGCCCATATGTGAACCAGACCCATTCTTACTTAAAGAAACAAGCCCACATGTCTTTCATTAATATATTAATATAATTGAGCAGCTCATTACTTAAATAATGTGCAAATTATATTCTTAATATATTAAATGCAATTCTAGATGGACCCTTAAATTGGTCCGGTAGAATATATCAAGTGATCCATGCAAGTCCGTGTGGATTGGGGATCTTGGCGGGCCATCTAAATTTAAGCTTCAATAGACATAACCTAATCACAATCAACAAATGATTCACTTAGGTCCGATCCATTAATTTTAACTCATTCCACTAAAGAGCTAAAACTGAACTCTTAAATAAAGATAGAAAAGGAAGATGCTCCTCATTCATACCCTAGACAATCATATTGGAGATAGTGTATCCTCGTGATTAATATCAGTAATCGCCAAGAGTTCATAGACCGCCTATAACTCTCCAAGTTACCATATTTACTCATATGACCACGTTTTGAACTTGGATATTTTGACTTGTCCAGAAGCCATGTTTTCAATAGACACTATCGAAAACTCAACGTTGAGATTTAATATCCAATTACCTCAAAACATCCATATGATGATATTATACTCTCATTTAATTAAATAGAGCCACGATGTCCATATCTATAAATGAAGTCCTCTATCGATTAGCAAATGAATATCACCAAACTATCGAGGATAGACTATGCGATATAATCGTACTCATTGATAACTCAAATGATATCACTTGCAACCATAAGTCCATCATTTATCTCAGGATTAAGATAGACTCTCCGATTATCCTGATAATGAAAAGACTATTATCTACTGACGGTTCTAGATAAAGCTTTTCATTGTGATCCAGTTCAATGCACCCAGTGCACTAGATCCTTTTGCTCGAAGACACTCCGATGATTTTAGACTCATCATATCTCATTTGATCCCACTCAAATGCTAGCAAAAGAATTCTACAACTTTAACAAGATAAAGGTGCCCAACCTTTAACTTAAGTTGTGAACATTATTCAAGACTAACTAAAGAATTGTGTCTACCACATACATATCCAGATGTACGAACAATTCTTCTTTTCCCATAGTCTTTAGACCTTATGATTATTTACTTTGACAATTATAATATAAACTATAAATGCTATACGATTTGTTAAACTAGAAATCACTATATTAATATGAAAAAGATTGTTAATTACAACATTACACTCTTGCTATTGAGCATAATCCTAACAATCTCCCACTTGCGCTATAGCAAATGTGTCATATCTCTCAAGCCCATGTTCTCTAGATGCCCATCAAAACTCTTCTGAGGTAGAGCCTTTGTGAAGGGATCCGCTAGATTTTCTGCTGACGCGATTTTGGTAATCGTCACGTCACCTCTTTGAACAATCTCCCTTAAAAGATGATACTTTCTTTCAATGTGTTTACCTCTCTTGTGACTTCTTGGTTCTTTCGAATTAGCCACTGCTCCACTGTTGTCACAGTAGATAGTGATCTGCTTATTCGCACTAGGAACCACTTCTAAGTCAATCAAGAATTGGCGGAGCCAAACAGCCTCTTTGGCAGCTTCGCATGCAGCAACATACTCAGCTTCCATGGTGGAATCAGCAATACAAGATTGCTTGATACTCCTCCATATAACTGCTCCTCCTCCAATAGTAAACACAGCCCCTGATGTGGATTTTCTGGAGTCAGAATCTGATTGGAAATCAGAATCTGTATACCCAACGGGAACCAAATCCCCTCCAGAGTATACAAGCATATTATCTCTCGTTCTCTTGAGATACTTGAAAATATGCTTGACTGCCGTCCAGTGATCAGGACCAGGTTTCGATTGAAACCTGCTAACTATGCCAACAGCAAAACAAATATCTGGTCTAGTACAGAGCATTGCATACATGAGACTTCCAACTGCCGAGGCATATGGAACTCTACTCATGAATTGCTCTTCATGCTCATTCTTAGGAACTTGTTCCTTAGAAAGCTTGATTCCATGTCTGAAAGGTAACATACCTTTCTTGGAATCCTGCATGGAAAACCTAGATAAGATTTTGTCTATGTATGAAGCTTGGGATAATGCAATCGTTCTATTCTTTCTATCCCTTATTACTTGGATACCTAGAATAAAACTTGCTTCTCCTAAGTCCTTCATATGAAATTGTTTTGCTAACCATTCTTTTACTGATGTCAATACACCTACATCGTTTCCAATGAGTAGTATATCATCAACATAAAGAATCAGGAAAACCAACTTGTCGCCTTTAATCCTTTTGTATACACAAGGTTCGTCAGGATTCTGAATAAATCCAAAACCTTTGACAGCTTGATCAAACCTTATGTTCTAGGATCTGGATGCTTGCTTTAATCCATATATGGATTTCTGCAACTTGCATACCTTATCCACTTGGCCCTTTTCAATGAATCCCTCTGGTTGCATCATGTAGATGCTTTCGTCAAGACTTCCATTTAGGAAAGCTGTCTTGACGTCCATTTGCCAAATCTCTAGATCTAAAGATGCTGCAATGGATAAGTGTATCCTAATGGATTTAAGCATGGCCACAGGAGAGAAGGTTTCCTCGTAATCGATACCTTCTTTCTGTGTATACCCTTTAGCTACCAATCTAGCTTTAAAGGTTTCCACCTTTCCATCCATACCTCTTTTCCTCTTGTATACCCACTTGCACCCAATGGGTTTTATCCCTTTAGGCAAGTCTACAAGGGACCAGACTTTGTTATCGAACATAGATTCAATCTCGGATTGCATTGCCTTTTGCCAATGGCGACTATCAACATCCTCCATAGCTTCCTTGTACGTATAGGGATCATCGTCGTCCGGGAGATTCTCCACTGATTCTCCCAGACCGATGTATCTTTCGGGTTGTGTTCTAACCCTCCCACTACGACGAGGAATGGTAGGTTGTTGATCTTGTGTTGGATCGGAACTTACAATTGGGTTAGGTTGTGTAACCTCTCGTGGAATTGTATCTCCTGACATCTCATTCAGGACAATTCTACTTCTAGGCACAAAATCATTCATATAGTCCTTTTCCAGAAATTTAGCATTTGTCGAAACAAATACTTTAAGATCCGAAGGACTATAGAAATAATATCCTTTAGTTTCTTTTGGATACCCTACAAATATACATGTTTCTGAACGGGACTCCATCTTTTCTGTCTTTCCTTTTAACACATGCGCAGGACAACCAAATATCCTTAAGTGTTGTAAACTAGGCTTGCGCCCAGTCCACAACTCATGCGGTGTTTTAGGAACAGACTTAGATGGTACATCGTTTAGAATGTATATAGCAGTTTGTAAAGCATATCCCCAAAAAGAAATAGGAAGCGTTGAATAACTCAACATAGACCTAACCATATCCAAAAGAGTTATATTTCTCCTTTCTGCTACCCCATTCTGTTAAGGTGTACCTGGTGCAGAAAACTGAGAAACTATCCCATTATCAATAAGATATTGCTGAAACTCACCAGATAGATATTCTCCACCACGATCAGATCTCAAGATTTTTATGTGTTTCTCAAGCTGATTTTCCACTTCAGCTTTGAATGCTTTGAACATGTCAAAAGCATCCGACTTATGTCTCATGAGATACACATAACCAAATCTCGAGTAATCATCCGTGAAGGTGATGAAGTACTCATATCCACCTCTAGCTTGAATGCTCATAGGTCCACATACATCAGTGTGTATCAATCCTAAACATTCAGTGGCTCTTGCACCTTTGGCAGAGAACGTCCTTTTGGTCATTTTACCTTCCAAACAAGATTCACAAGTTGGTAGATCATCAACCTTTAAGTCACTCAAAGGTCCGTCACATATCAATCTTTTAATCCTATTAAGGTTAATATGACCTAAGCGTAAATGCCAAAGGTAGGTTTCATCCGTTGATAATTTTACTCTTTTATGATTAGGTTCCGTTATTTCTGTGTCTAACGAGTGAGAGATATTTCTATGCAAAAAGTATAGACCGTTTTCCAATGTACCTTGGCAAATAATTTTGTCATTCTTACTAATAATAAAAACTTTATTAAAAGTAACCGAATATCCAAATTTATTCAAACAAGAAACTGAAATTAAATTCCTCTTGAATTGAGGTACATAATAAACGTCTATTAAATCTAAATGCCTTCTAGAATCCAAATAAACTCTAATATCTCCCACTGCACTTGCAGACACTAACGTTCCGTTGCCCAAGCGCAAATTGATTTCATTCTTACTCAGCTTTCTCCTTTCTTGAAACCCCTGCAAGGAATAACAAACATGATTTGTGGCTCCAGAGTCTATGATCCAAGAATCTGTAGAATCTGCCAGAAAACATGTTTCAAGATAATTAATATTACCTTGTTCCTTCTTGTTCTAGGACTTTGGGCAATTTCTTTTCCAATGTCCCTTTTCACCACAAAGGAAGCATTTCCCTTTGATCTTGGTTACTTTCTTGGTCTCCATCTTGGTAGGCCCAAGTTGCTTTTTCTTCTGTTGTTCCTTAACCTTTTGACGGGTCTTAACAGTAGCAACTTTACCAACCATATGAATCTGAGATTCATAAGTAGGAGCAGGTGGTTTAGGAGCAGACAGAATAAACTTATGTTTTTCAGCTTGCAGCAACAACCCAATTTTCCTTTTCCATGTGACATAATTATTTTCGGTTAAAATATTATCTTTTAAGATGTTCATTAGGGATGGGTTCATGATTTCTGAATATAACAAAACATATATAAGTAAATAATCATGATAAAAGCACTTTTAAATATTTATCTTGAATTAAATAAATAACTCAATCATAAAATTCAACGGTGATCCAACACCCATAAATGTTACGCCTCCTTTGGGAGTTCGCACCATTTACTAGTTAGACTAGGTCCCACCTAATTGTTAACATAACAACCAGCGTTTTCAATTTTAGCCTTGCAATTTTACTGACAAGAACTCTTGGGAGGATATCAATAAAATTACATTGAGTGTGTTACCAAGATATCGACCCTCAATTTTCTCTCACGAAAATCCCTCCTTGGGGAGTAGATCTCGTTTGAGTCCATTGTCTAGTCTATCCTTGTAAGGAAGTATGTTGCTAAATTCCATTCATGGACGCCCCTTGGGGGGATTACCAATAAATAATTAAGCTCAACTAACCTTGGAGGCCATAGGTGTTACAAAAACACCTTCTCCCACTCAATTATTTAAGGCGTGTGATTAAATCCCATAGAATGATTTACCGAGTTATCTAGATGCCAATTTAGATACCTAAATCATTCAATGCATGTTCATACCAAAAGAGATATATGCGTGGCACTCCTATTCTATATGTCATGTAATCATACAATAACAAATATTGTAATATTTAAGCATAAATTAAATAGCAACAATTTTGGCCCATCCTAGAAAAACAAGTAAATTACAATTGTCAGGAATACAAGATCTTCAGGTGGCCCATCAACCATACGCTCATCCTTCGGCCCAAACCCCATGGGCGTGCACAACCCACAACCCCACAAAGGGGCTGCCATGCGCAGCCCATAAGGCCACACAAGGCTGCCATGCGCAGCCCACCAAGTTTTGGGCTTGCCATGCGCAACCCAATCCACTCCTAGGGTGCGCACGGTGCTCGTTCTCGGTTCCGGTTGCTTCGTTTTTCATCGTGTCTTCGAATCTTCAAGACCTAAATATATTACGGCAGTATAAATAATAAAATACTGCAGTATTAAATTTTTTTTTTTTTTTTATTCACTGCAGTACTTTTACAAAATAAAAACTGCACAATAAAAATTAAAATAAAAAAACTGCAGTAGTATTAAAAAATACTGCACTTAAAATAAAAAAAATATAAAACCTAGCAACTACCAAGAAGGAATTATGGCGATGATAGACCACCCTTCTTGTTACAACTCCGAAACAAAAATTACATTGAAAATCTAGGACCAAAATCGAGCAATAACAATCCACATAAAACATATATAAATCCATACATCACATGTAATTATATATTTGAATACCTAGAGTGCCATCTCTTTCTAAACATGCATAATCACAATAAAAAGAAATAGATCCACGTATATATACGTTAATTAATTAAAAGGGTTCAACCTAGGCTCTGATACCAATTGTAGGGAAAAATAATAAAAGTGGTACACGCAGCGGAAGCGATACTAAAAACGATTTAGTGACTTTTAAAATTTTTTCCTTTATGAACCTTAAACCCTTTTAATCAATAAACATGCATATTTATTAACAAAAGTAAATTACCTTTTGTCGCGTGATCCGATTGACTTACGTCGATGGTAATCCGCAAGACCTTCAATCCGAGCACGAACGTGGATCACCTAGGAGCGTGGTCTCCCTTTTCTTTGAATTGCAAACCTGTGAATGGACCAAACAAAAACTTTCTTTTCTTTGTTAGTCACAAAACAATCAAAAGAATGTCAAAATTATTCCGGTCACTTTTGAGTTCTCAATCTAATGATCGAAACTCGCGTGAACCTAGATCGATATCGTATACACAAGCTTATTGATGATTAAGCAATAGTATACTATCAAAGAATAATCTCACACTCCTTTTTGTCTTTTTAGAATAAAAACTCTCTTGGAATTAAGAAGAAGAAGAAAGAAATAAAAACTCAAGCTCAATTTCTTGTATGGTGGCTGAACCCTATAAGAATACTTATATAGGTTGGCCGAATTTTTTCTTCTTTTTCCTTTAGGGTTGCCGAATTCTATATAGTCTTAGATTAGGGTTGGCCGAATTTCATCATGTCACTTATATAGGGTGACCAAAATTCAACCCTAATTCTTTTCAACTTTATAGACTTCAAACCCTAATCCAACTCCTTGATTTTTATTCTTTTATTTTGACTAAATAAAAAGACTCCTTATTTGATTAAATAAATAAAACTAATTTATTTATTTCCTTGTCAAACAAGTCTTTTTCTTTTAGGAAAGATTTGTTTCTTTAATTAAACAATTAATCAATAAATTAATTAATTCTTATTTAATTAAAACAAATGAAACAAAATAATATTTTAGGTTAAAATTTTAACCTTGCTGCCCCACTTGTATAAGATTGGGCCTAACATTATTTTCTTATTTCATTTAATCCATTGGACTTTAAATAAAAAGCCCACATGTGAACCAGACCCATTCTTACTCAAAGAAACAAGCCCACATGTCTTTCATTAATATATTAATATAATTGAGCAGCCCATTACTTAAATAATGTGCAAATTATATTCTTAATATATTAAATGCAATTCTAGATGGACCCTTAAATTGGTCCGGTAGAATATATCAAGTGATCCATGCAAGTCCGTGTGGATTGGGGATCTTGGCGGGCCATCTAAATTTAAGCTTCAATAGACATAACCTAATCACAATCAACAAATGATTCACTTAGGTCCGATCCATTAATTTTAACTCATTCCACTAAAGAGCTAAAACTGAACTCTTAAATAAAGATAGAAAAGGAAGATGCTCCTCATTCATACCCTAGACAATCATATTGGAGATAGTGTATCCTCGTGATTAATATCAGTAATCGCCAAGAGTTCATAGACCGCCTATAACTCTCCAAGTTACCATATTTACTCATATGACCACGTTTTGAACTTGGATATTTTGACTTGTCCAGAAGCCATGTTTTCAATAGACACTATCGAAAACTCAACGTTGAGATTTAATATCCAATTACCTCAAAACATCCATATGATGATATTATACTCTCATTTAATTAAATAGAGCCACGATGTCCATATCTATAAATGAAGTCCTCTATCGATTAGCAAATGAATATCACCAAACTATCGAGGATAGACTATGCGATATAATCGTACTCATTGATAACTCAAATGATATCACTTGCAACCATAAGTCCATCATTTATCTCAGGATTAAGATAGACTCTCCGATTGTCCTGATAATGAAAAGACTATTATCTACTGACGGTTCTAGATAAAGCTTTTCATTGTGATCCAGTTCAATGCACCCAGTGCACTAGATCCTTTTGCTCGAAGACACTCCGATGATTTTAGACTCATCATATCTCATTTGATCCCACTCAAATGCTAGCAAAAGAATTCTACAACTTTAACAAGATAAAGGTGCCCAACCTTTAACTTAAGTTGTGAACATTATTCAAGACTAACTAAAGAATTGTGTCTACCACATACATATCCAGATGTACGAACAATTCTTCTTTTCCCATAGTCTTTAGACCTTATGATTATTTACTTTGACAATTATAATATAAACTATAAATGCTATACGATTTGTTAAACCAAAAATCACTATATTAATATGAAAAAGATTGTTAATTACAACATTACACTCTTGCTATTGAGCATAATCCTAACAGGGGCCTATCTTAACACCTCCTAAAAAGCAAAAAGGAATTGCTTTGAAGACCTCCAAGGATGAAAAGGAGGCAAAGAAGGTTGACTCGGATGAAGACCTTACCTTATTTGTAAAAAGGTTCAACAAGGTTATGAAGTTTAGAAGGAAGAGCTTTGGGTCAAAAGGTCAAGATTTGAAGAAAAAAGGCTCTTTCAAGAAGTTTGAACCTAGGCAAGAAAGGACCGAAAGGAAAGGGGTCCGTTGTTTCGAGTGTGATGGCATAGGTCATTTTGCCCCCGATTGTGCAAATCATGTTGAGAAGAAAAAGGGGACAGTGATGGCCGCCACTTGGAGTGAAAGTAGTGATGACTCCTATGAGGGAGATGAGTCTTCGGATGATGAAGAGCTCATGGCTAATCTCCTAGCTTTTGCCTCCTCCCATAAAAGAAAAAGTGCTAGTGAAAGAGAGGAAATGAGTCAAGAGGAAAATGACTCAAGTGAAGTAGAGAGTGATTCCTCTTCTAACTCCATAAATAGATTTGTGGAGAAAAAGGTGCTTGCTAAATATCATGCCGAATTTAATGATTTAGCAATCAAGAGCACAAGAAAGATCAAGATGTTGAGAGAAGAAAATCTTGAGCTTGCATCTCACAATGACCACTTAAGTGAACAAGTGGAGAAATTCAAGAAGATGGAAGATAAGCTAAAAGAGGAGTTAGTCTTATCTAGGAGGAATGAGGATAGTCTAAAGAGGGAGCTTGAAGAAGTTAGAGAATCTATGAATAGGATGGATTCTAGCACCAAGAAGCTTGACCATATGCTTGGTGTTGGAAAGAGTCCATGTGACAAGAGGGGTCTTGGGTATGAAGATGGCAAGAAGATCTCAACCTCTAACAAGACCGTGTTTGTCAAGAGCTTGAAGAAAGAAGAAACTTCATTTGTGCAACTTCCTAGGAAGAAGTTAGAAATAGGACAAAGTTCAAATGCTCAAGTGAAGATGGGGCCAAGAAGGCAACCTCAAGCTCAACCCCATAGGGTTCCTCAAGCCAACATTCCTCCTCAAATGGCTCACAAAGGAAAGAGGCCTATCATGCAACCTCAAGCTTGGAAGCAACCTAGACCGGTTCAACAACGAAGACGCATTGAACCCCTTCATCCACAAAGACAAGGACAAGGTATGATTCCTTATTTTACTCCTATTTGTCACTTTTGTGGATTTGTTGGTCATATTAGACCACAATGCTTTCGCTATATAAAAATGTGCAAAACTAGAAGCATGATAGAGAAGAAAAAGTCCCGTGTACCCCGCTCTATCGGACTCTATGTCTAACCATACGCCTAGGCCTACCAATACAATAGCCAACTCCCTATCCAAGGCACTCTTGCCTCTAGGGAGCCTCCCATGCATGACTATCCGAGTCCTCTCGACTCTAGCCATGACTCCTTGCTTACCTATCCGAGTCATCCCGACTCTAGGCAAGACTTCTTGCTTGGCTATCCGAGTCATCCCGACTCTAACCAAGACTTCATGCCTTTTACAAGGACTTCCTAGTGTGATCATGTGAATGCAAATGATGCAAACATTCAATACAACATAGAACATGTGATCAATACATTCTATGGCACAAATAGACCTAAACATGTGATATCACAATTAATCAAGTCTAGATGCAAAAATACATGAATAGAAACCTAAGCATGTGAAACACCTAACACATATACTCAAAGTCTCATTCACACACATAACACTTGAATCACAAAATGTTCATTAAGTACAAATTCAAGATGCTATCAATATACAATTAAAAGCTAGATATATGAGATTAAAATCAATCAATATACTAGACAAAAATATAGAGCAAGGTTTTGAGATTTACATCAATCAAAACCTATATTCTCTAAATCACAAACTAATACACAAATCCTAGATTTTAATAATCAAAGGATCAAATCAAATCTCAAATTCATTTTAACACAAAATTAATTCAATTAAGTATCAAACAACCTAAGATGTCATTCTAATCACAATACAACTCACAAACATATGTAAAACCTAGAATCATAGAATCTAGTTAACATTAGTCCACAAATTGAGTTTCAATTAGAATGATAATCAAGCTATCTTTCTAAATAGATTTTACCAAACAATAACATAGATATAGAAGAAGAAACCCCAAGCAAATGGAAGGTCAAATAACAAGAAATCCCAAAGTTGAGACTCAAACCTCGGATTCTGCAGCTGGTGCGAAATTCAGTGTCCAACCACTTGAAATCACGATCAAAAAGCTACCAAACCACTTGGAGATGTTAGAGGACTCAAATACGAACACTCTCCAACTTGAATCACTCAAATCCGACTCCGGATGAGGAAGATATGGTGTTTTGAAGTTTGGAAAAATTGGAGAGAATGTATATCGGGAAAACTGAAATTTTCTTCTTAGAAATTCAAAATGGAGAGAGAGAGGGAAGAAATAGGAGGAGAGAGAGGGAATATTTCGGCCAACCAGGTGGTGCCATGTCACCCCCTGGCCATGGGGGGCGCGTGGCCCACACGGGAGCAGAGGCTGCTCCAGGCCGTGGGGCCCACGGCCTGGGCTGTCCTCTCACGCGCTCCCTCGGTTCGTCGGCCCGTATCTCGGGCGTCCGAACTCCGAATTCGAATCCGTTTTCGGATTACAAACCGTGACTCTCTCATGCACGACGATGACTATACAACTTTGAAAAAAGGTTGAGAAATCATCTCGGAAATCATCGATGAAGTCAACACAACGTAAGAGAACGTAAAGTGGCATAGTCAACATGTTTGGACTCGAAACCTTATGAATGAGTAACCGAAACGACCGGAACTCAATAAGGCATTGAATAAGAACATGTTCAAGTCCTAAACACAAAATATGGAAACATACAAACACAAATACACACATATATACTAGTTTCCGGACATAGTCCTAGAAAATGCAAAACACAAAGTTTATTAACTAAATGTGAATGCATGAGCATATTTTGCCAAGTGTGTGAAAGTGAAATGTAAATGAAATAAAATCATGAAGGGACACACAAGAATGATATGTGTGAGTGTGTGCCTAGCCTTGTAAGAGATAAGAGGTCTTTGAATACCTTTGTAGACCGATAATGTCCGAAACTCTTAAAAGCCGGCAACTTGAACGAATAATGGTTGAGACGTCCTTCGTCTTCGAAATTCTTCAATTACTAACCACTAAACATTACAAGTTAAACATGTTTTGATATGGAATTAATGCCAATACTAATTATCAACCTAACACTTTATGAAGTCATCATAGTCCATTTCTTCACCAAAGTCATGATTGGACTTGGATGAATTAGTCTCATCATTTGAGTCACTTTCATCTACTTCTTCTTGTGTGTCCTCTTCCTCTTCTTTGTCACTCATAATTTCCTTGCCATTGTGAGAAGAGAAGAAGGCAATGAAGTTGGCAACTTGGTTTTCGTCATCCGAAGACTTATCTTCTTCTTCTAAGTCATCACTATCACTCCAAGTAGTTGCCAAAACCTTTCCTTTCTTTTTCTTTAAATTTGCACATTCGAGAGCAATGTGTCCATAGCCACTACACTCGTAGCATTGAATACCTTTCTTGTGGTCCTTCTCTTGTGTTTGCTCCACTTTCTTGAAAGGAATCTTCTTCTTCACAAATTTTCCCTTGAAGCCAAAGCCCTTCTTCTCAAATCTCATAAATTGCTTGAACTTCTTTGCCATTAAGGTTATTTCTTCAGCTGAATCTTCTTCCTCCTTTTCCACCTTAATGGTCTTTAAGGAAAAACTCTTTTGCTTCTTTGGAGGTGTGATTGTAGGAGCCTTCCTAGATTCATAGGCTAAAAGTCTTCCAATCACTTCACTCGGCTTGATTGTTGTGTAGTCACTATTTTCCTCTAAAGCTGTCACTTTGGATTCAAATCTCTCGGGAAGTGACCTCATAATCTTTTGCTTGATTCTCCTATCTGAGTAAGGGTCACCAAGTTGATGAATTTGATTCACTATGTCCATCAACTTAACTTGGAAGTCATTGAAGCACTCATCCTCCTCCATCATAATGGTCTCAAATTGAGTTTAAAGTCCTTAACCACCTCGGTTCCTTCATGAGCCATCTCTAGAATCTCCCAAGCCTCCTTTACAATTCTAGTCCTTTGGATCAACCTGTATTGATTCTCATCTGTGGCACAAAGAATGGCATGCATTGCTTTGTTGTTCCACTTGGAGGCTTCGAACTCTTAAGGACTCCATTGTGACTTAGGCTTGGGGACATCCTCTCCACCTCTCGTAGGAGTCATAGTTGGTGGAGTGTAGCCATATTCTATTGCCATCCATGCTCGGTCATGTATTTGGCAAACATATGCCTCCATCTTGCCTTTCCATGAGGCGTAGTTCAACCCGGTGAGCAAATGGGGTCTTGTACTTGAAGCTCTCTCGCTTCCAACTCCGTTCACACTCACAGTGTTTGGGTGTATGAATGAGATGAATGCAAACAACCAAACAAGGCAAACAAGACACACTAACTAAATGCAAACAAATGCAAGACACTCTAATGAGAGCAAGGGATCTCCTAATTATGTTAAGGAACCCGTTCTGATACCAATTGAAAATATATGAATTAAGTGTCTAAATAAACCTAGAGGGGGGTGAATAGGCTTTAACCAAATTAATTGCTAACTATTTCAATTAATCAATATTAATCTCAAACACCCCTAATGTCTAACACAAATCATCATGTAAAGTAAGTGCAAAAAGTAATGGCAATGACACAATGATTTGTTTTACGCGAGAAAACCCCAAGAGGGTAAAAACTCACAGGCATAATTGCCAATCGAACCCTCAAATCCACTATTTGCAAATACGATTACAATCTAGGTTGACCACATCACGCCTATATGATTACTAATCCGTTTTTGCTACCCGTAGACCTTTAATAGTGATTCTAGGCTCTTGCTTATAAACTACCCAAGGTAAATGCAAGACTTAACTCTCAAGAGAAAAGAAATGCAACCTAATGTGAATATGAGCAATATTCAAAGTGCATAAATGCAAGGTCAAACATTTAAGCTTATCTAGCCATGGATGAACATATCAAACATTCCTAGATATCATGTTTCTATATGACATACATACAACTTAGCTATATGAGAAAATAAAATCCTAGATGCAATAGCTATCACAAACAGAGCTCAACACACAACACACAAATCTTCACATATAGATAGAAATCTAATCTTGATACAAATCAAGTCATAAAGGAGATATCTTGTAAGGCAAGAACACAAGAATAGATGAAGATGATGCCCTACTTACAAGTCATGTGTGCTTAAAGAAAACCCATGAAGAAGACACCTAAATGATGCTAGATGATCTTTGAAAAAAGAATGGATGATGGGTATTTGAGTTTTGGATGATAAAAATCAATTCTTGATGACTTTTCTTGCAAAACACTCTCAAGCTTTCAAGGAACTCAAATTATAAGCTCTAATTTGGCCAATAAGAGAATAAGGCATATATATATCAAGCCTTAGCCAAAGAGACGTCGTTTTGAACTTAGAAAACTAAATCCCGTCAAAACCATGGTGCGTGCTGCAGTACGGACAAAGTGTCTACACCGCGGTACACACAACGTGTGGGCTTTGGAATGTTTTGCGGTTGAGCTCCAGATGCAAGGTGCACCAGCCGTGGTATTGCACGGTGAAAAATATCAGAGGCTACACCTAACATGAACCGCAGTCTAGGTAAAGGAATCGGTAGCGGTACGGACCACGGCAAAGAGAAAAATTCTCTTTTCAACTCAACAAGACATAGCTAATCTATATGCATGTTGTGCAAGTGTGAAGTGAGTGAATAATATGCATAAGGATCAAACAAGAAACACACAAGAATATACAATACTTGTAAATGCATGAGATGTGTGTGTGTGCAATCTAAATCTCTTCAATTAAGAGTCAAGAAAAGTAAACTACCTTCCTTGAAGCATGTAAGGTTCACTATTTGTATTGGCTTGATTCCATTGCAAAACACTCTATGATTGTATTAGTTGTTGCTTAGGACATTATTTGAAGAAAGGAAGCTCAAAGAGTGAAGAGCAACATCTAGTGCAAAAGTCGTCTTCAAGAGGTGAAAATCGTCAAAGGTAAAACTTGACTTCCACCCTCTTGCAAGGCGTTAGCGCACACACACACAATTCATACATGTGTGTCCCTGCATCTTGGTTCAAACATTTGGTATAACACATTCACACACTTCATAGCATGCTCATGCATTGATCTTGTATTGACAAACATTGTGAAATTGTATGCTTTGTGACTATCTCTTTGATATGGCATGTTTGTGTGAATATGTGTTTATTTGTTTTTGTATTTTGTGTTTAGGACTTGAACATGTTCTTATTTAATTCCTTATCGAGTTCCGGTCGTTTCGGTTACTCACTCATAAGGTTTCAAGTCCAAACAAGTTGACTATGCTACTTTTCATTCTCATTTGCTGTGTTGATTTCATCATCGGATTCCGAGATGATTTCTCAACCATTTTTCAAAGTTGAGTAGTCGTAGTCGTGCGTGAGGGAGTCATGGTTCGTAATCCGAAAACGGATTCGAAATCGGAGGTCGGATGCTCAAGATATGGGGCAACGAACCGAGGGAGCGCGCGAGAGGTGGGCAAACCACGTGTGGCCACTTGGCCAGCCCGTGTGGGAGGCCGTGGGCCCCACGGGCAAGGGAGCCTTCTGCTCCCGTGGGCCCCACGCGCCCCCCACGGGGTGCTGACGTGGCACCACGTGATTTGTTCGGAAATCTTCTCCTTTTCCCTCCTTTTAATCAAACCTCCTTCCCTCCATCAAGAAAGGCAATTTTTTTGAAGAACACTCAAATCCCGCATCAGTTTTTCAACAATTGTTGCTTACTTGTTTTGATCATATCTCTCTCATACGAACTCGAAATCATTCGATTCAAAAACCAAAATTGTTGGTCTCGAAGAGAGCTACAAACCCCAAGCATTTCCAGAGGCAGTTGACTTCGGCATTTTTCTCAGCTGGTCCATTTCCAGTCCGTGGTCAGTATTGGATTTTCAACTTCTTCTTTTTCAATTTCATTTTTGATCAACTATTGATTCTTTCCATTTGATTGATGAAATTTGTTAAGAAGTATGTTAGATCACATGCTAGGGTTATTTGATCATTTGTTAATTGAGTTTTAGCTTTGTAATGTGTTTTGAACATATTTGTGCTAAACTTGATTTATCATGAAATTGATTCTAGAAAACATATATGTGATGTGCTTCATGTTATTTTCTATGTTTTATTTCATGATCTAAGAACTAGGTTTTTAGTGTGCTAAATCGAATATTGATACCTTTGTTCTTATTGTTTTGCATGTTTAGATTTCTAGATATCTTTTGTGATTGAGTGTTGAAATCATATTCTAGACTATCATTGAACATGTACATTTTGCTTGATTGATCATCTAGCTTAATTTGTTTGTGCTTGCATCATTTGCATCACTTTAGATCATAGCCTTGCATTAGGTTGAAGTCTCTAGCAAAGTGAGTGAAGCTTTGTGGATAGAGCAAGGGAGCCTTGATTAGAGTCGGGAGGACTCGGATAATCAAGCAAGGAAGTCTTGTCTAGGGTCGGGAGTGAAAAGTCCTGGAGGCGTGTTTAATATAAAGCTAGAGGGGGGTTGAATAGATTTTATCTAATTTTTACCCAATTTTCGCGTGCATGTTAATTATACAAAAATACCCTTAGCAAGTCAAATATACATACAAGTGTAATAAGATGCGGAAATAATAAATGACACTTGATGTTTACGTGGAAACCCAACCACTGGGAAAAACCACGGGCTGTTTAGTGTGCCACACTCGGAACTCGAAATCACTAATTGAAATGAAGTTTACAACCTATGTAGACCTCGTCTAACACTCCGGTCTGTAACCCCTCACTTCTACCCAGCGGGCCTTTATTAGCAACCCTATTCCAATTTGCTTGTGTGACCACCTGTTCCCGGTGTCCGACCTAATCCCGGTCAATCACACAAGACTTCAATCTCTCAAAAGAGATGCACAACCCTATGTGAATATGTATGAATATTCAATTATGCAATATAGAGCTAGGGTACTCTAGATGCTTACCTAGGATTATATGATGATAATAAAATCAATCCTAGATATGAAAATAGCTATATGTCATGGCATACAACTTTAGCTAAGTAAAGGATAACCAATCCTAGATACAAAGCTATCACAAAAAACCCACAAACATTCAAAAGATTAACTAGTTGATTAAAAAACAATCTATCAACCTAGTTATAAATAAATCACATAAGAATGTTTATGGCATAGCTTTTAGGCAATAATGACCTAATCAATTAAGCTATCTAAAATAATCTCAATCATATAATGAGATTAATTAGCTAGATATAAAATAGGCATGAAAACCTAGCTAACATAAATAACCCAATCAACACATAATCTCAATCATGTATGTAGAAATTAATCTAAACACATACAAGTAATAAATGAGATAAAATTGATAAGTAGAAACACTAATTATGTAAGATAAAAGTGTTCAACAAATCATACCATGTGTGTTGAAGAAGACCCATGCATTAGCACATGCTAGATGAACCTAGATGATGCCTAGATGATGATTTGTGCATGTGGGAATGGGTTTAGAGAGATAAAGATGTAATCTTTAAGCTTTTTCTCTCAAGTCTCTCTTTCTCTCTCAAGAATAAGGAGCCTCTCTCTCTAGGGTTTGATTTTGTGGCTCTCTTGTCAAAAAGATGAGAAAGATATGTATTTATAATGCCCAAGTGAAACTATGTCGTTTTGGAAGAAGTGGAAAAATGATGGGCATTTTCGCGGTACTCGCGTCAGTGCAGCGACTCAATATTCGAGCGCTTCGAAACATGACCAAACGACATCGAAACCTTTCATATGATATATCGTTGGAAAGGTATGGATGTCTACTTTCTACTCGTTTTTACAGAATGACATTTTGATGTCTGTAGAAAAAGTTATGGTCAATTGAGTGACCAAAGGTCAGAAACGGACAACAACATAGTTGCCCTGTTTTGGTGGTCACTTTGGAGAATTTAAAACCAATCCAAACGGTCATGAAATATTACGAATAATATACCGTTGGAAAGGTATGGGTGTCTAGTTTGTACAGAAATTTTCAAAACTCATTTTGAAGCTTTGTGTAAAAAGTTATGGTCACAAGACCATGCAAAGGTCAGTTTTGAAAATCATTTAAACATTGAAATCCAATCTTTTGAAACTAGACATTTTACTCCAAACAATCCAACCAAATCTAACACTTATCCAAGAGAAGAATAAGACCTTCTCAAGTGGTCAATCATCGCGCTAAGACATGCACACCATCGTGCAAGCGCGGACGTTTCCGATCACATAAACGGAAACGAATTACACCACACTTAAGACTAATCATGAAGTGCAAGTGTGGGAAGTGAATGCATCCTAATGCCTAAACATGTCATGGCATTTCAATGAACAAGATGCAATCACTTAAACATGCATGAATAGAATTCATGGCTTTGCATCCTAATGCCTAAACATGTCATGGCATTTCAATGAACAAGATGCAATCAAATAAATGCAAGAAGAGATATTAAATAAATCAATAAAGCACAATGCACACAAAATATAAACACAACATTCAAGAATAAGAGTTATGCATGTTGTGTGTGTGCAACTATATCTCTTCAAGACAATGTAAGCACTAGATATATACCTTTGGTGCTTGTCCTCTTGAGGTCTTGGAAAGGGTCTTTGATCTTCAACTAATCACCTAGACTACCCTTACAATCAAACCCCAACTTGTGGTTTGACCACGAAATAAGCCAATCAACAAAAGGGAATCCTTACAGGGAGGATCCGGATAGGCAAGCAAGAAATCTTCCTAGAGACGTGAGCGTCTTGGATAGGAAGTTACTTCCTAGAGGTGTAGGACACATCTCGGATAGGAAGTAGGCTAGGTGGTTCACTAGGCCCGAGGGTAGACTAGGAGTTGATAGCTTGAGCGGATATCATGAGTTGGTAGCTTGAGTGTGTAAGTCCTTTTCATCATAGTGGATTGCTTCGCCGGTGGTTGTGGTATCAACCCGTGGATGTTTCCTCATTGAGGTTTTACCACGTTAAAATCATTGTGTTTAATTTTGCTTTACTTTCCTTTATCTTCCATATATTACATTGATTGTACTTCTTGTAAATTGATTAACTCTTGTCTTAGTTAATTCAATTCATTTGCTAAATCTATTCAAGTGTGCATTTGTCTTGTAATTTTCCGCATTATTTTTAATTGGAAGAATTTGAAGCCTATACCTATTCACCCCCCCTCTAGGTATATTTCACTACTACATTGAGGGAAATTTCATTTGGTATCAGAGCGGGTGTCTAGACGCACTTAGATTGATCCTTTCTTTGTAGTATTTTTGTGTTTGTTTTTTTGTTTGTGATAAAATCATGATTAAGGAAGTATATTCCTATGTGGCTTCTTTTGTTGAACATATTGACTTAGATGAGAAAAAGATCAATGATCTTACTTTTGAAAATGAACGTTTATCTAAAGTCAATATGTCCCTCAACAAGAAGCTAGAAGATCATGCTCTTGGCTCAAAAGAATTCGATGAACTTAAAGACAAGATTCTAAGTCTAGAATTGAATCTTAAAGATAGCAATGATAGACTTGGTATCTTGAAGCAAGAAATTGAGCAAAGAGATTGATCTCTTGTTAATGCTAAGAAACTTGAAAATGTGCTTAAATCCAAACTTAATGAGCATTTAAATCAAGAGAAAAAGTATGAACAATGGCTTGATAAATCACATAAAGATGTTTTGTTTAGTGATAACAAAGCGGAAAAATATGCCATTGAGCTTAGGATGCTTCGTGAGAAACTTGATGAGGCTAATAGGATGATTAGCAAGATGTCATCTAGTTCTAATAAAGTTGAAACCCTCATTAAAAGTGGAAAGCATCCATGTGACAAAAGAGGTTTGGGTTATATCAATGAGAAGGAGACTCCTTCATCTAACAAATCTACTTTTGTCAAAGCAAGCATTGAATCAATTGTAGGTACACTCTCTCAAGGTAAAGCTATGAAAGCTACCGGAGGTGCCTCTTCATCAACAAGGATGTTCAATGGAAGAACTCAACAACTTAAGCATCAAGAAGCAACAACCTCAAATGCAAGAGGTGAAGCATCAAGGGTTGCTCTTCAAAGAGGTAAAATTGTGAGAAGACCAAATGCTATGGAAGCAAATGCAAATGGTAAACTTCTCAAATTTACTCCTATTTGTCATCATTGTAATATGATAGGACATATTCGACCTAGATGCTTTGAGTACATTCGGAAATGCAAACTTGATAATGCTTTTCATGATATGTCTTTGAATGGACCTAGGCAATCATCCATGTATGGATATAGAAATAGACCTAGGAAGACCTTGGAAAAGCATGTTGTTGAAAGAGTTGTTGATGACTTGCTTGCTAAATCTTGTGTTGTGCCTCACTCTACTATGCATAAGAAAATTGATAATGCTTTATTTGATATTTTTAAAGATGTGACCAATGAGGTCAAGGTGCATGTTGAAAAGCCTAATATTGAGTCAAAGCATGTTAGAAGTAAGAGTGAGAAGCATGTTGTGAAAAATGTGTGGATTAGAAAAGACACATCTAAATGTAATGTTGCACAATATGCTTTACGTGCCAACTCCTCCTATTCTTGGTACCTAGATAGCGGTTGCTCTAGGAACATGACCGGGAACAAAGAGTTCTTTAAGAATCTTGTTTTAAAGGATGGAGGTTGGGTTACTTTTGGTGATGGTACCAAAAAGCAAGTTCTTGGCAAGGGAACAATTTGTATCCCCGGATTGCCTAAACTTCGCAATACTTTGTATGTTGATGGGTTACAAGCTAACTTGATAAGTATTACTCACTTGTGTGAAATTTTTCAAGAAGTTAGTTTTAACAAAGATGTATGCACTATAATTGATAAAAAGGGCGATGTCGTCCTAAGAGTCAAAAGGTCTATAGACAATTGCTATTGTCTTGAGATAGATCCTCTCACATGCAACATGGCACATGAGTGCAATAAGCTTGATTTGTGGCATCAACGTTTGGGTCACATGAATTTTAAAGATTTGAAAAAGCTTGAAAAACATGGCATTGTTAGAGGTCTTCCTAATCTTGGTAAAAAGCTTGAGGTGGTTTGTGAACCTTGCCAATTAGGTAAGCAAACCAAAGTGCCTCATAAGAAAAATTCTTACATAGCTACCAAGAGACCTTTAGAACTTGTGCATATGGACCTAATGGGGCCAATTCAAACCGAGAGCATTAATGGCAAAAAGTACATTTTTGTATGCGTTGATGACTTCTCTAGGTTTACTTGGGTTTATTTTCTTAGAAACAAGACCGAGGCTTTTGATTACTTTAAAAAGTTTTGTAATCAAGTTCAAAATGAAAAAGGTCTTGATATCAAGAAAATATGTCGCATTAGGAGTGATCATGGGACGGAATTTGAAAATGCAAAATTTAGTGAGTTTTGTGATGGTTTAGGGATTTCTCATGAGTTCTCCGCACCTAGAACTCCTCAACAAAATGGTGTTGTTGAGAGGAAAAATCGTGTCTTGCAAGAGATGGCTAGGGTCATGCTCAATAGCAAGAAAGTTCCTAGAAACCTATGGGCCGAGGCGGTCAATACCGCTTGTTATGTGTCAAATCGTGTTTTTAAGAGGCCCGGCACAAAACAAACGTCCTATGAGCTTTGGAAAGGCAAGAAGCCTAATGTGAGTTACTTCCACACTTTTGGGAGTAAATGTTATATTTTGAATGATAGAGATCACTTAGGAAAGTTTGATGCAAAAAGTGATGTTGGTCTCTTTCTTGGGTATGCTATTAATAGTCGTGCATATAGAGTCTTTAACTTGACTACTAAGACTATCATGGAGTCTATCAATGTGAAGATAGATGATCTTAGCATGCTTAATTTGTGTGATGATAATGGTGTCAATGAATCTAAAGAAAACATGTTAAATGACACTAATACACCTATTGATGTGGCTAGTAGTGTTTCTAGTCAAGATGATGAAATTGATAGTCATGTTGAAGTTGTAAGTCAAGGGTTGGAAAATGCTTTAAATGATAATCAACAAAATGACCAAGTTGTTGAACATTCTCACCCAAGACTTAGAAACTTACACTATCAAGGAGACATCATAGGTGATTTAAATGAAGGGGTTAGAACAAGAAATCAAATTGCTAACCAAATATCCTATGCTTGCTACACTTCTCAAATTGAACCCAAAAATATTAATGAAGCAATTGTTGATGAATATTGGGTTGGGGCTATGCAAGATGAACTTAATCAATTTGAGAGGAATGAAGTGTGGTCTTTAGTTCCTAGACCCAAAGATATAAATGTAATTGGCACTAAATGGGTGTTTAGGAATAAGACCGATGAAAGTGGCAAGATTGTGAGGAATAAAGCTAGACTAGTGGCTCAAGGTTACACTCAAGTGGAGGGTGTTGACTTTGATGAGACGTTTGCCCCGGTTGCTCGTCTCGAGTCCATTAGACTTTTGTTGTCCATTGCATGCATTAAAAAGTTCAAATTATTTCAAATGGATGTCAAAAGTGCTTTTCTCAATGGATACCTTCAAGAAGAAGTGTATGTTGAACAACCTAAGGGTTTTGTAGACCCACACTCTCCTAATCATGTGTTTAAATTGAAAAAGGCTCTCTATGGCCTTAAACAAGCTCCAAGAGCTTGGTATGATAGGTTGACTCAATATCTTGTTGACAACCAATATAGGAGAGGTGGCATTGATAGAACTTTGTTTATCAAACATCATGATCATGATATTTTTGTTGCACAAATATATGTTGATGACATTGTTTTTGGGTCTACTAATAAAACCAAGGTTGATGAATTTGTTAGTGTTATGTCAAGTGAATTTGAAATGAGTATGGTGGGTGAGTTGAATTATTTTCTAGGTATGCAAGTGAAGCAAACTAGCATGGGCATAATGTTGAATCAATCTAAATATGCTAAAAATCTAGTTAAGAGATTTGGCCTAGAAAATGGAAAAGATTTTGAAACTCCCATGAGCACCACTTTAAAACTTGACAAAGATGAAAAAGGGAAAAGTGTTGACCAAAGCCTTTATAGAAGCATGATAGGTAGTCTACTTTACCTAACGGCTAGTAGACCCGATATTTGCTTTAGTGTTGGCTTGTGTGCTAGATTCCAAGCAAATCCCAAGGAATCTCACTTAAAAGCCGTCAAGAGGATCATTAGGTACATCAAAGGAACTCATAGTCTTGGTCTATTCTATTCATTTGATACCAATGATATCCTTGTAGGCTATTGTGATGCGGATTGGGCGGGAAACATAGATGACCGAAAAAGCACATCGGGCGGTTGCTTTTATGTTGGTAATAACTTGGTTTCTTGGTCAAGTAAGAAACAAAATTCGGTTTCCCTTTCCTCTTCCGAAGCCGAATACATTGCGGCCGGAAGTGCTTGCACACAATTACTTTGGATGAAACAAATCCTTAAGGATTATGAGATAGAACAAGGAAAAATGACACTTTATTGTGATAATTTAAGTGCCATTAACATCTCTAAAAATCCGGTTCAACACTCCCGCACTAAACACATAGACATTAGGCATCATTTCATTAGAGATCTAGTTGAACATTCTATTATTACTCTAGAGCATTTGCCTACTAAAAATCAACTTGCGGACTTGTTCACTAAGCCCTTGGACAAAGAGAGGTTTAAAACTCTTAGAATGTCCATTGGCATGATTTGTGTTGATTGATGTCTTTGTGTGATTGTGAGTGGCTTGATGAGCAAAACTTTAATTGTATATCATTGTCTTTAAGAGCTACTCACTTGAGAAGTAATGATCTTTAACAAGTATCTTTTATTGTTTTTAGATCATGCATTTGAGCTTGAAAATCTTATTTTTTGAAAAGTGCACTAATGCTTCTCTTGTATGTTTTAGTTTTTGAGTTTTTGTGGTTGAATATGTGTAGATAATGGATGCATCTAGAAGTTTATTGTTAAGTACATGATAGATGACCTATGGTATGTATCCATTTTGCTTCGGCACTACATAGTAATCAACGAGCACCCTCATGGAAAGGGCTACACACCTTGGTTGTGAAGCCACCCAATGTAGGAAAGGGCTACGCCATTGTGTTGAGTGAAAGCCACCATGAGGAGTATATGTTTTTGTTAGTAAAATCAAAGAAGTGTTGAAATGAATCATTTAAAAAAAAAAAAAAATTCTTTGATTCTAAGCCTAAAAGAAATGAAAAATAAAAGGCTTATTGGTGTATAGTTGAGAATTGTGAAATAGCTCGGGTTGACAAATAGAAACGGGAAAACGAGCCACATGCACACACACGCTCATATGTTGATATCTATTCATTTTAAAAGCAAAAACCGGATGAATATCGGTTTGACCTATTTTTGGAAAGGCTTTAGATGGATAGGTGTGGATAGAGTTTGCATGTTGATATCACAATTACTCCTACTATATATTTGAGAAGCATTCACACACACACACTTTGCTTATGTGCTTGATTCATTAGCAATGTGAGAATATTTTTGAGAGATTAATGAAAATCTATGATTCTCTCTTGAACTTTGACAAGTTATGAAATATTTTCTCTTATTGCTTGATTGTGTGATTGTGTGATGTCCCTTGTGAACAAATCTACTTGTTGATAATATGTGGAGCATATGTTAAGGGGGAGCTTTAGTTTATTCAACTTTCGCTTTCTATACGATTTGTTTGCTTAATATCTCGTTCTTTATCTCTTGTGTCCCTTGTCTATTCCTTGACAAAAAGGGGGAGAAAATGTATACCTCACCATGTTTGATATTGGGGAGTTCTTGTATACTTCACACCTTGTGTGGAAATTGTTCCAATTGTGTGAATCTTATTCCTCTTTGTGCTTAATTGTGACTTTGTCTTAAGGGGGAGAATTCTTGTCTTAAGGGGGAGAAAGAATTCTTTCTTGACAATGTTAAGGATAGTTGATTCTTGGAAATTGGGAAACTAAGGGATTGCTTTAATATGAACATATTTTATTCACTTGAGATAATGCATTTGTGTATGAGATAAGGGATATCTTCTATGTTTGTTATTTGGTTACATAACTCACCATTCTTCTTTAGAGAAGATCTCTTGTTTGGTTGCTATTTTCTCTCATAGGTACTTTGAAGACCGAAAGAGGAATTCTTGAAGACTTGAAGACTTTTAGTCTAGGAATTTCTTTGTAATGTGAGATTGAGAGTATGCTATCATCTTGAGTTTATTTGAGTGAAACATTGTATGGTGAGGTTGAGTGTTTTTGCCAATGGAATAGCCAAAGGGGGAGATTGTAAGGTTCACTATTTGTATTGGCTTGATTCCATTGCAAAACACTCTATGATTGTATTAGTTGTTGCTTAGGACATTATTTGAAGAAAGGAAGCTCAAAGAGTGAAGAGCAACATCTAGTGCAAAAGTCGTCTTCAAGAGGTGAAAATCGTCAAAGGTAAAACTTGACTTCCACCCTCTTGCAAGGCGTTAGCGCACACACACACACAATTCATACATGTGTGTCCCTGCATCGTGGTTCAAACATTTGGTATAACACATTCACACACTTCATAGCATGCTCATGCATTGATCTTGTATTGACAAACATTGTGAAATTGCATGCTTTGTGACTATCTCTTTGATATGGCATGTTTGTGTGAATATGTGTTTATTTGTTTTTGTATTTTGTGTTTAGGACTTGAACATGTTCTTATTTAA
Source organism: Acer saccharum (assembly GCA_030490815.1). Taxonomy (NCBI): domain Eukaryota; kingdom Viridiplantae; phylum Streptophyta; class Magnoliopsida; order Sapindales; family Sapindaceae; genus Acer; species Acer saccharum. The sequence goes on from CM059873.1 coordinate 20,979,724, forward strand.
TGCCTTATCGAGTTCCGGTCGTTTCGGTTACTCACTCATAAGGTTTCGAGTCCAAACAAGTTGACTATGCTACTTTTCGTTCTCATTTGTTGTGTTGATTTCATCATCGGATTCCGAGATGATTTCTCAACCATTTTTCAAAGTTGAGTAGTCGTAGTTGTGCGTGAGGGAGTCACGGTTTGTAATCCGAAAACGGATTCGAAATCGGAGGTCGGATGCTCAAGATATGGGGCAACGAACCGAGGGAGCGCGCGAGAGGTGGGCAAACCACGTGTGGCCACTTGGCCAGCCCGTGTGGGAGGCCGTGGGCCCCACGGGCAAGGGAGCCTTCTGCTCCCGTGGGCCCCACGCGCCCCCCACGGGGTGCTGACGTGGCACCACGTGATTTGTTCGGAAATCTTCTCCTTTTCCCTCCTTTTAATCAAACCTCCTTCCCTCCATCAAAAAAGGCAATTTTTTGGAAGAACACTCAAATCCCGCATCAGTTTTTCAACAATTTTTGCTTACTTGTTTTGATCATATCTCTCTCATACGAACTCGAAATCATTCGATTCAAAAACCAAAATTGTTGGTCTCGAAGAGAGCTACAAACCCCAAGCATTTCCAGAGGCAGTTGACTTCGGCATTTTTCTCAGCTGGTCCATTTCCAGTCCGTGGTCAGTATTGGATTTTCAACTTCTTCTTTTTCAATTTCATTTTTGATCAACTATTGATTCTTTCCATTTGATTGATGAAATTTGTTAAGAAGTATGTTAGATCACATGCTAGGGTTATTTGATCATTTTTTAATTGAGTTTTAGCTTTGTAATGTGTTTTGAACATATTTGTGCTAAACTTGATTTATCATGAAATTGATTCTAGAAAACATATATGTGATGTGCTTCATGTTATTTTCTATGTTTTATTTCATGATCTAAGAACTAGGTTTTTAGTGTGCTAAATCGAATATTGATACCTTTGTTCTTATTGTTTTGCATGTTTAGATTTCTAGATATCTTTTGTGATTGAGTGTTGAAATCATATTCTAGACTATCATTGAACATGTATATTTTGCTTGATTGATCATCTAGCTTAATTTGTTTGTGCTTGCATCATTTGCATCACTTTAGATCATAGCCTTGCATTAGGTTGAAGTCTCTAGCAAAGTGAGTGAAGCTTTGTGGATAGAGCAAGGGAGCCTTGATTAGAGTCGGGAGGACTAGGATAATCAAGCAAGGAAGTCTTGTCTAGGGTCAGGAGGATCCGGATAGGCAAGCAAGAAATCTTCCTAGAGACGTGAGCGTCTTGGATAGGAAGTTGCTTCCTAGAGGTGTAGGACACATCTCGGATAGGAAGTAGGCTAGGTGGTTCACTAGGCCCGAGGGTAGACTAGGAGTTGATAGCTTGAGCGGATATCATGAGTTGGTAGCTTGAGTGTGTAAGTCCTTTTCATCATAGTGGATTGCTTCGCCGGTGGTTGTGGTATCAACCCGTGGATGTTTCCTCATTGAGGTTTTACCACGTTAAAATCATTGTGTTTAATTTTGCTTTACTTTCCTTTATCTTCCATATATTACATTGATTGTACTTCTTGTAAATTGATTAACTCTTGTCTTAGTTAATTCAATTCATTTGCTAAATCTATTCAAGTGTGCATTTGTCTTGTAATTTTCCGCATTATTTTTAATTGGAAGAATTTGGAGCCTATACCTATTCACCCCCCCTCTAGGTATATTTCACTACTACATTGAGGGAAATTTCAAAGCATTTGAAGTCCACAATGAGGTCCAATAGCATTTGAGAAGAATTCTTCAAACCTAAATTACTCTTACAATTTTAAACCCCATTGTGATTTTTTCAACGAAATAAGCCAATCAAAAAGTGAGGCATTTACACTACAAGTGGTTGATTTGGTTAGTAAAAATGCTCCCTATTTTACGGACGTTGGTCTTATTATTGGTGAGATTTCTGGTGTACTTCTTTCACTGCCTAGCTGCTCAATTGGTCATGTCCCTCGGAAAGGCAATGTTGCTGCTCACACCTTGGCAAAAATGGCCCTCTCTATAAAGTCGAATAGTTGTTGGGTGGACGCTTGCTCCCCCTGTGTGGAGAGGTTGGTCCAGTTGGATGTGTCTTTTTAGCTTCTCTCCATTTGTTTTGCATTAAAAATAAATAAATAAATTGATGGGACATAGGTGAAACATGGAAATCGAATAAAAGGTGAATGAGAATATTTAGTCAGTATTTCACATAAATCCCATTTTTTTTACGATTTGTCACCTTTATAAATGTCTTTCCATATTCATCACTTTAATCCCTATTTTTGCCAAAACTCATCACTTTAGTCTATTTGACCAAATATTTGAAAGTCAACTATTTTAAAACCTATGAAAGTACATTTTTGCCCTTATTACTATATCGAACTCCATATATATGGAATATATGAAATACTTATGAATGGAGGAAAAAAGAAGATGATTTTAGTTTTCTTTTATTACAATTTTATTTAATGTTTTATATCAAATTACAATTTCACCATATGTAAATTACAATTCAACTTTTATTTTAATGAATATTATAAACATACGGCAAAATTTCACACAAGTCCCACTTTTTTAGCGATTTGTCACATTTATAAATATCTTTCCATATTCATCACTTTAGTTCCTATTTTTTCTAAAACTCATCACTTTAGTCAATTTGACCAAATATTAGAAAGTCAACTATTTTAAAACCTACACATTTATGCCCTTATTACTATTTAATTTAGATAAATTGATTATCTTAACTTTAAATTAAAATGACAAACAATAAAATTCTCAATAATAAAATCTAAATAAATATATTACAAAAAAAATTATGAAAAATAATCATTTAAATTTAAGATAATCATGTTAGCTAAATAAATATCCATTATGAAAAAAAAAAATTAATGGGTTTTTTTTTATTATTATTTATTTAAGAGTTTTTATTTTATTTTATTTTTTTTGTAATCTATTTATTTAAGATTTTATTATTGAGAATTTTATTGTTTGTCATTTTAATTTAAAGCTAAGATAATCATTTTATCTAAATTAAATAGTAATAAGGGCATAAATGTGTAGGTTTTAAAATAGTTGACTTTCTAATATTTGGTCAAATTGACTAAAGTGATGAGTTTTAGAAAAAATAGGAACTAAAGTGATGAATATGGAAAGATATTTATAAATGTGACAAATTGCTAAAAAAGTGGGACTTGTGTGAAATTTTGCCGTATGTTTATAATATTCATTAAAATAAAAGTTGAATTGTAATTTACATATGGTGAAATTGTAATTTGATATAAAACATCAAATAAAATTGTAATAAAAGAAAACTAAAATCATCTTCTTTTTTCCTCCGTTCATAAGTATTTCATATATTCCATATATATGGAGTTCGATAAAGTTTCATATGATTTTGCAAGAGATCATCAACAAAATATGAAATGAGATTGATTAAATGTTTTTAATCAAGAAGAGACGTTAACGAAACGTGACCTAAAAAGTAAAAAACACATCTTTGTCATAAATAAATCATTGTAAATTTTTCTAGGGTATTATCAAAATAATCCCTAACTGTTGGCGAAATATCAATTTTTTAAACGTATTTGTTTTGTTGGAACCCATGGTATGTAACTTTTCAAAAATACATTAAATAGGTCATTCAATTAGTCAACTGTCGGTCAAAAATAACAGTTTAAAGTATTTTAGTCTTTAAAATATGAAAACAAAAAAAGTTAAAATTTTGAAAATTTTAAGGAAAACAAAAATTGAAAAAGAAAAGAAAATATCACAAAATAAAATAATAAATTAAAAAGATAAAAGCAAATTTAAAAAATGGACATTCCACTGGTGGAGACAGCACCTCCACCATCATCGTTGGATGCCTCCACCTCTTTTTCTCTTTTTTTAATATATATTTTTAATTCTTTTTAATTTAACAAAAAAAATTTCATAATTTCAATTTATTTATATTTTAATTTTTTAGCTTTTATTTTGTAGGTCTTTAAAATTTTGTTTTGATTTATAATTTTTATTTTTATTTGTAGAATCATATATTTTGATGTAAAGTGTTATTCTAAGAGTTTTAATACATTTATTAGATTTTTTTAAATATGTAATAAAAAATTATAAAACATGTCAATTTTATTTTTTATTGGACAATCCAAATTTTTTGAGACCATGGGTTTCAAAAAAAACCAAACAAACAAGTTTAAAAGTTTTTATCTTTTTGCTAAAAGTTAAGAGACAATTGATAATATCCCAAATTTCCCAAGAATTTGCCTGTACCGTTGAAACTGCAAGCTAACATACAACTATAGTCTATTACCTGGATCTGTGGCTGTGGAAAACATCCCTTCAATGTTGATTAAGACATTCGATTGAACCGCACGAAAGATATTAATAAACAGATAATTTACTAGCTAAAGAATATCCATAAGCAACCATTTGAAGCTCAGATTTCATGATACAAACATGTATTTACAGGTTTACTACAATAGAAAAATGATCAAACACCCCAGAACACAAGTTTTCCAGTTGCAGACCATCTCTTTAGTCATACTGGGACAAATATACATCATGGAAGAAACAAAGAAAGTAGAAGCAACCAGCTCAGCCTATATCCTTACACTTGAAAGTAGAAACATGCACCTTTGCCTACACAGTGACCATTTGTTCTGCAACAGAAGCCAATCCCTGCATCAACCGAACTATCTCTACCGTATCATCTAGATAATACTTGGCCTTACTGGGTTTTTTACCAACGGTACATGCAAAAACTTCAGCACTAGGTGCGATGGTTGGGCCCGTCATGGAACTGCTGATTACCTCAAACATATCCTCGTCAGATCGGTCGTCTCCTATGCACAGAACAAAATCCGGTGACATTCCCCTTTCTTGCATAGTAGAAAGTAGTCGTTTGGCCACAACTCCCTTGCTTACACCCTGTACATACACTTTTTGTAAATCTTTGACCCTAATTATAATATACTTATGCTAATAGGGTATAAATCCTATCTCAAATTTTCATTAATCTGAATGAAAGCTTTTAGTAACATGAGCAGAATGGACAGCAGTTAAAATGCAAACAGTGTAAGAAAACAATTTTAAATTGATTGGACAGATTGGACAGCAAGACACTGATTCAACTATATATTATGTCGACCCAACCGTTTAATGTTGTAGATTTATGTAACACGTTTAAATATAGATGTGCCACATGAATAATAACACACCACACGTTTGACCTAAATCTAAGCCTGAATAAGTAAAATGTGGACCAGTAAGTGCTCGTTCGGAAGAGCTTCTCTACCGGCTAAAATGTGAAATATAACACTATCATTTAAAATATTTTTTTGAATATTTTGGTAATCCTACCATTTAAAAGAGTTTTTTTTTTCTAATTGACAACAAACGACCAACAACTTTCCTTTAAAAAGGTAGAAGTTTTGCTTCTAAAAGATCTACTTGAAAAAGTTCTTCCAAACTGAGCCTAAATAAATTTAGCGGTACAACATGATCAAGGGATATGTGATTCAAACCTGCGGCTTAACCTCCACAAGATTCTGCCCGCTCTTGACCGTGACTGGTTCATTGGTAAGCACACTTTCAAGGTGATCAAGAAGCTCCTTAGCCTGACATGATCCGAAATCTGGATCTGCATCTTCATAACACCAGACAAGTGCAGTTTCCTTATCTTCAATGGTTGATCCATCAGTTGTTTCAGTGTATAGCTTCATAACAGGCTCCGCGATCTGCTTCCAACTACAGTCTGCCACTGGTATACATGTTTCCCATTCGACATCTCGTCTCAGCCTGAAACCATACAATTGTCAGTGTCGTATAAAACCTTGCTTATATTACCTATACCTGAAAGTTAAAAATAGGCTAGAGTGATGTCCAATTTACCTTAGAAAGTAGCCATGCTCTGCAGCAATTCCAAGCTTCTCACAGGGATGAAACCATTCTGCAAGTTTACTACGACTTCTGGCGCTAACAAGAAGAACCATGTTGTTCTTATCTCTACACAAACTATTTAGGATGTCAATGGTCTTGGAATTTGGGCTCTTATCAATGGAGCCCTGAGGCATCAAAGTACCATCATAGTCTAGAAGAATTGCTCTAGTTGTAGTTCGCTTGTAAGCTGACACTATGTGCTCCATCGAGAGCTTCTTGAAGTTCGGATCAAGTGCCACAACTCTAAAACTCAACCCAAATCCAATTCCCCAGCACCTTCGACGCACATGTTCACGACAAGTCCTCTCCAAATCTTGAAGAAAACTACGAGCCCAATACCCAACATCATGGGTGCTGACATATCTATAATGTTTCTCGTGCCTCAGCTGTTTTTCTTGGTCTGCCATTTCCAAGGCACAGTCCATTGCATCCGCCACCGAATCAATATTCCATGGATTCACTCGAATTGCTCCACTCAAAGATGGGGAGCAGCCGATGAACTCAGACACGACCAACATACTCTTCTTCAGGGAAGATGGTTCCAAACCCAAGACCTTATCCAATTTCTCATTACCTTGGCGGCTAATTATGTATTCATAAGGTATGAGATTCATGCCATCCCTCACTGCAGTGACCAAACAACATTCTGCAACCACATAATATGCAATTCTCTCATAAAACTTAAGCGGCTCGTCAATCAAAACAACGGGATCATATCCAGGTCTCCCAAACGTTTGATTGATCCGCTCCACTGTTGAGTAAGTCTCAGCCTGCACTTCTTTCACATCTCTTCCCCGTCCCCTGGCCGGATTTGCTATCTGTACCAGCACAACCTTCCCCTGCCACTCAGGGTGTTGCACAAGTAGCTGTTCCATTGCCAATAACTTCAAACTTATACCCTTAAATATATCCATATCATCAACCCCAAGCAACATTATCTTACCTTGATCACGGAATTTCTTGATAAGCTCAGCGACCTTTGCCTCAGTCTCCGTCAAGCTCAAAACTGACTGAAGCTGACCCATGTGAATACCCACCGGAAGAATCTTGATGCTAACAGTCCTGCCATAATACTCAAGGCCTATATAACCTCTCTTGGACTCGTAGGTAAGACCTAGCATTCGACTACAGCAGGACAAGAAATGCCGCGCATAATCAAACGTATGGAAACCAATTAAATCAGAATTCAATAGAGCCCGCAAGAGCTCTTCCCTAATAGGCAATGTCTTGTAAATCTCCGATGAAGGGAACGGGCTGTGCAGAAAAAACCCAAGCTTCACCCTATTGAATCTCTTCCTCAAGAAAGTTGGTAACACCATCAGATGATAATCATGTACCCACACGAAATCATCTTCTGGGTTAATCACTTCCATAATCCTATCAGCAAAAATCTTATTAACTGAAACATATGCTTGCCATAATGACCGGTTGAATCTACCCCCTAGATCCGGGGATAAAGGTAACATATAATGAAACAATGGCCACAATTGCTGTTTACAAAACCCATGATAATACCGGCTAAAAAGATCCGGTGGGAGAAAAGTTGGAACACATTTAAAGGTCTCCAAAAGTATATGTGAAACCTCATCTTGTTCATTTACATGAATCTCTTCCTTCAAACAACCAACATATATAACCTCAATCTCATCATCTCCTAATCCATCTCTGAGTTGGAGGAGAAGTGAATTCTCATCCCAACTGAAAATCCAACCCTTACCATCCGATTTTCGTTGTGCCCGGATGGGCAACTGATTGGCCACGATTATGATTCTTTCTCGTTGGACAGAGGATGAAGGGTCAGAGCATACACTCTCCGACCGGTCATCATCCAGGTCAGACATGATCCCGGCGACTGTCATAATTCGGGGAATTCGCCTGCTCATTCGCTCAAATGATGGAGATTCGCCAGATGCAAGCTCCAATAGATTAGAATACGACCTAGATACCATTTTTCTTAGTTTTTCTATAACCTAAGCTAATCAAAGACCTCTTTCACTACGCATAAATACAACATAAACTCCCATTACACAAATATTTCAACAATTGGAAACTACCCTTTTCGACTTACTCAATAACAAGGCACCAGCCAGGTTTTCCCAAAAAGAGACAACAAATGGATGATTACAAAGACATAGTTGAACTGATGGGTTGCAGAGTGCTATTAAAACAAATCAAAAGACAGGGAAATTTCGGTGATGATAAATCAAAAGGGTTGGTTGGATAAGCTTAGAAGATGAAGTTTATTGTTATCTAGATAAAAGGAGAAGATGGAATGGAATAGATTCAAGATTACTCACAGCTAAGACATATACGGCAACCAAAAATATTTCCACTAGATATTGCTCACCATATGCACTATTTAAAAATTGAAAATTGAAGTGAAAGAAAGTAAACATCCACTAAACAGGATTAGAAAAGAAATAAAAACCAATAACAGTTGAGAAATTACCAGTTAATTGAAAATGGATTTCCACTTTCTATTTTCTTTGCAAAATTGAATTTCACCAAATGAGCTAGGACCCAGATAAACTATAAGACCGGAGCAGCACAGGAAAAAAAAAAAATATTATTATTATTATTAGTTTTTTTTTTTTTTTTTTTTTTTTTTTTAAGCTTTTTGAAGCTATCTTTCTCATTGATCTCAAATCCTCTTTATAAGCAGTTCACAGTAGTGAAAAAAATAATAATAATAATAACGTGTTGAATTTTTGGAACTTTGCTTTCGAATTTTTGTGGGTCGTCGAAAATTATAACGTTTTGGAACTTGGAAAGCTTTAGACGGTCAGATCTCTGTCGTCTTTTGATCTGACGGTGGAGAGTAAGAGGAAGACGTACAGCAGTGAGATATTTCGTGATATCAACTTGTTATTATCCTTTAAATCTCTTCGGTGAGTCCGCTACGAGGCATCATGCGGGAGGTAATGGGACCCACGAAAGAGGGGGGGATTCGTCTGAAATGAGCTGTCTCGTGGGTCATACCACGTGGCTTTTACGCATTCGTTTTTACCTGTTTAGGGTCTGCTACGTGGCGCTCTATCCACGCTTCATTGACAGTAAAGAAATCGAAGCTGGAGATACGTGTCTGGGTTTTGACCGATTTATCGGATAAATTTTAAAAAATACATAATTACATAAATTTCGGGTTTCCGAGAAGAGTGAAGAGTGTGCCCTAGTAGTGTTAAGATTCCAAACTCGGGTTCAGACGTTCCCGAGTTTTCTGTTTGCCCAACAACTTGGAAAGTTGGAAGAAAGAGATCAAAATTAAATAAATTGTACTTTTATTTTAGAATCGTTTTCAGTCAAAATGCTAATTTACAATCTTTTTTTTTTTTTTCTTTATTTGGAATATTATAATAAAGAATATTTTGCTTGAGTAAGAAAGCAATCATGTAATTATTTGTTTTTAGTTGGATCATTCAAAGGTTGTCTTGTCTTGATTCTTCAACAAAGTTTTCATAATTATGTGGTTTACAACTCTTGAGACCTTGAGACTTATCCTTAAAAATAAAAAAAATCTTGAAACTTATGGTGCATCGTATTTAAAAAAATTATTAAAAAAAAACATGTTTTGTTTAATAAAACCAATTTTAAAACAATGGGGAATTTTTTTTTTTTTTTTTTTTTGAACATAACAATGGGGAATTATTAAATATATACATACATGATCTAAGAATTTTAAGATAGTTTCTTTCATATAATTTATATGCTACTTTGTTAAATTTGGTATCCAAATCTAGAGCCTAAATGATATGGTATCACTGTAATCCATTCAAATCTATTCATTAAAGCCATGCAAATCTAATACAATTTAAATGAATGGATTATAGTGATGCTACATCATTTGGGTTGAATTTGATATTAAAATTGGGTAAAATAGCATTATTGTTAATATATATTCTATCATATTTAAAAATAAAATAAAAAATCCACCAAAGAAGGCACTATTATAAAACACTATAGATACTATGAATAAATTTTAATAAATTCTTTTTTTTTTATGAAATTAGATTTAATATTTAATATTTTGTTTTACAAAAAGATTTAGTTATTGTATATGGTGTATATAATTTATTTATTTTTTGAAATATAGGATATATACAGTCTTTCTATTATCAGTTCGAATTGACAATAAATATATTAGGACGAAGAATGTGGACCACAGATTATAGAGAAGTTTTGACAAGTGCATACACTTTAAGTCAAAGTATGTAAATCTAGTAGTCCACACCCTTCGTCCTGATATATTTATTGTCAGTTCGAACTAATAATAGAAAATCTGAGGATATATATATATATATATACTTAGAAGGGTAATTATGAGAAAGAGTTATATTTTTTTAGTTTTTTTTTTTTTTTTTTTTTTTTTTAAAGTTTGATTTTTATAAGTGATTTTTTTTTTTTTTTTTTTTTTTTTTTTTTTAAGGATATAAGAGTATCTCCAATGCTATTATGCATTTGGAGAAAATGAAGTGCCACATAGGATAGATATTAAAAAAATTAGAAAAACTCTCTCCAATGTTATTCTCTAAGTTGAATATGGAGATGATGTGGCCAAAAAAAAGTTAGAGAATATGAAGTTGGGTTTCTGATTCTAGAAACTCTCCTAGAAATGCTGACTAGGATTTCTAACTCTTTCCACCAATAAAATTAAAGCTTTTAACTCTTTCCACCAATAAGATTAAACCTCATTTAATTGTAAAATAAAATAGGAGAGAGTGTAATAATTGTTTTATTATGATTGGACATAAAATGGATGCATATTTGACTTTAGATAATTGCATTTAGAGATGTGAATATGCATTTTTCTAAAAAAAATTCAAAAGTAGACCCATAATAAATATAAATGCTGATGTGGCACTATTTAAAAACTCAAAAATGCATATTTGCATTGGAGATGCTTTAAGTGATTGAATTGAAATCCAATAATCATTAATATTATAGTAACTGACTAACTGTAACTGTATTAGAGCATTAAACATCTTTAATGGTATAAGCAAATTTGAATCTTTAAAAGTTGCCACCTCAGCATTTGAGGATTATTTGGTGAAATTGATAAAATCAATGATTGTGTAGTTTATGGTACACTTTATCTAAATAAAAAATTTACTATTTTCAAAACCATATTCTCAATTAAATCTCAGTTAATAAATATTTTGTCCTAAAATCAACCATTGATTGTTGTTACAGAATCTTAATAAAAATTTCCTTCAATTTATCATTAACCAAACAAGATTAAAAAATAATAATAATAATAATAATAAAAACTATAAAAGAAGAGAATATAAATGATATGGGTATTGATCCATTTGTAATGAAGAGACGAATTTTACCTGATTGAAATTTTTAGGGTCGAAACAATGATGAGATACATAGGCAATCAGAGAAAAAAGGGAAGAAAAAAAAAAAGCCACGGATGAGAGAGAAAGAATAAAATTATGATAGAGTTCTTTTTTTATTTTTTTACAATATTTATTAATTTGAAACCAGGTATTTATTTTGAAAGCTATCACCATTGGTAGAGTTCGAGCCGCTAACTTAAGAGTCATTTGCTCAAGTCCCAAGCTCGTCCATCTACCAGCTGAGCTACGCCCAAGTTATTTAGGGTTAATTTTGTATTTGATGATTAAAAGTCGATCTTCAAATTTAATTATTAAAAAGGCAATTTGATTCTATTGCTAAATTTTAGTGACTCTGTTAGACTGTTTTTGGGATAAATAATCAATTTTTGATTGCTCTCATACTTTTTAGGATACCATTAAAGATGCTCTTAATGTAATTAAGTGTTTGGTTGGTTGAGCTTTCTACTGCCTCAACTCAAAAGATCTACCAACGTCTATTTGAGTTTTTTAGAGTTGTTTAGTTGGGCTTTTAAGATTATTTATTTTAAATTGAGTAGAGACTAGTAGAGTTTAAACCTCTACTAGGCAAAAGTTTATGGGGAGGTGCTTCTCCAAATAGACTTTTTTTTTTTAAAAAAGTCTACTAACCAAACAATTATAATTTTTTTTTTTTAAAGTAAATCTTTTACCGATAGAGGTTTTTCAAAAATTCAACCAAACAAACTCTAAATCTAAAAAGAAAAATAATTTTTATTTTTTTCTGTTGACTAATTAAAAAACAAAATAGTGGGGATTAGGTGAGAGCGTGAGACTTGCGAGTTAGTTCGAAGGACAGGAGCAAAACCTCTGGGTGTATGACGCCCTGTCACCATATCAAGAGGGAGATCAAAATATCGGGCCGATAAGCCCGGTACAATACAATTTACAACCAGGTCTTGGTTGGTTTTGGAGCCGTCACTTATTATTCACCAACAATAGCTGGACGTCACATTGACTTATCCTCCACGTAAACACTGTGGGACCCACCCACCCCTGTATGCGTTTTCGTCGTATTATTATTAATAAAAAAAAATTAAAAAGACACGATTAAGTGGATAAGCACGGATGACGGATAAGTGTCCTCTTATACGTGGAGGTTGGTGAACGACACGTGTCCTTTTTGCGTGGCTTTCCATCATTAATATTACAGTAACTTACTAACGGATAAAGGTTGAATTTTAAAGATGGAATACGACAAATACAATTGGCATTAGCCGGCAAACGGCCATTGCACTTGCACAGTGTGAAAAAGATAAGGATTTTTATTAGAAATCAAAATATTTTAATTATTTAATCCACGTGGAATGGTCTTGTTGAATCCAGGGTATCCGACGGCTGGGGTAGCACCACAATGTTTGTGAGGATAGAGTTGAAAGAGGGGATTTATTGAGAGAGAGAGAGAGAGAGGACAAAGAGGAAGATAAGGATTGAGGAGTGAGTAATTGTGTACAAAAAGGCATACGTTAATTAGGGTGTACGGGCATGGGAGATGATTTTGATTCGCCAAAATGTCACAATAAGATAAGATATTTTTAGTCAACTCTTGGCATCATTTACTTTTAATGTGCTGGTGGTACCTCTATATATATATATATATATATATATAAATGTTCAAGTCAGTGCGCATTGATATAATTTCATCAGTGCATTGGATGTGGACCATTAGATTTACATATTTTGACTCAAAATGTATACACTTGTCAAAGTTTTTCCATAATCAGTGGTCCATATGTAATGGTACTACATCAGTGTTCACTAACCAGAACGGAACCATATATATATATATATATATTTTATTTACCATGGTACATTCATTAGTGCGTTGGATGTGGACCATTATATTTACATATTTTGACTCAAAATATATACACTTATCAAAGTTTTTCCATAATCAGTGGTTCACATGTATTGGTACTACATCAGTGTTCACTAACCAGAACGGAACCGTATATATAAATATATTTTTAATTACCATGGTACATTTCTTAGCTCAAATGCTATGTATCACTAGCAGCAGCGGTTTTTGAATTTGACAGTGTAAGGATTCCCGTTGTTTTTAATTGGCTTATTTCGTGATTAAACCATATGTGGAGATTCTTTGTAAAGGTAGTTTAGATGTTGTTGTTATTGCATTAGGCCCTTTGAAGACCTCATTATTGACAAGCACTAAAGGTAATACTCTAAGTGCTTACTTGTCTTGAAGAGATAGTTGCACACACTCACAACTCATGCATATGTTTAATTTTTGTATGTTGTGTTTCTTTTTGTTGTGCATCAATGCCTATTTACATCTCTTCTTGCTTGTTATTATGATTGCATCGTGTGTTTATAACATCATAGCATTTAGGCTTTTAGGATGCATCTTGTTTACCTTTGTTCCCCTTGCATGATTGCTTGTGGGGTTCAATATTGTGGGTTGTGCGCTGGTCCACCAGCGCCGGTCGTCCAGCGCAACTCACCGGTGCAAAACGCCCAGTGGCGTGCCGTTGGACGTGCACTGGTCCACACCAGCGCAAGGCCACCAGCTCTGATCGCCCAGTTTGGCTCCGCTGGACTGGCGCTGGTGTGAGCGCATGTCGTCCAGCGCCAAAGCAAAAATGTGCTTATGCGCTGGTCCTGCGCCTGTCGTCCAGCGCAGGTCCACCAGCGCACAGAGCAATTTTCTGGCGCGTTTTCAAAACGACCTCACTTCACTTATGGCCTCTATATATATGCTAACTTGATTTTAGGTCACTTAAGATAGTTCATATTCAAGCTTCATACTTAGGATATTTTTCAAGAGAAGAAAAATACACAAAGAACTCATTTTTAATTACTCAAACACTTTTTCATGATCATCAATCATCATCTAGCATCATCTTAGATCATCTAGATGTCATCTTGCATGGAATCTTCATCATACTTTGCTTGGTAAGCTTTTCACTAATATCTTACATATTTTGTGTTTCTCTTATCTAGTAATCTCAATTAATTACTTGATTGTTATTTTGTATGCTTTGGATACAAGATTGAGAATAGTATGATGTATGTTTGAGAAGTTGTATTGTGCTAGCATATTAGGTTTTGTGCTTAATATTGATTAGCTAAACTAATTGACATGTCATTTAGTTTTGATATCTAGGATTGTTCTTAATTGCATATTAATCATCTTAGATAAGCATATAGGGTTTCCCTTGCTCTATGTTGCATTTTGGATATTCACATATATTCACTTAGGGTTGTATTCTCTTCTAGAGAAGGTAAGTCTTGTGTGTAGCAACCGGGATTAGGTTGCTTAGATCGCAAGCAAATTGGACTAGGTTCACTCATACCGGGATTAGGTAGGTGTGTGATTACTTTCGGGATTAGGTTGTAATCGTTTGCACATTTAGTGGATTCGAGGTTCGAGTGTGGCTTACTTACATAGCCGTGGTTTTTCCCGTAAAGGTTTCCACGTAAAAATCAAGTGTTGATTTAATTTCCGCACCATATTACACTTGCTTGTTTATATTATCTTGAGGGTAAATTCGTAATTTTGACTAACACGAAAAATTGGGTAAAAAGCGTAAAATCTATTCACCCCCCTCTAGATAGTTTTATACACACCGTGCTATATTTAGTTTCAATTGGTATTAGAGCGGGTTCCTAGACATACATAGGTGATCCTTGCTTTTTTGGTGTGTTTTGCATTTTGTGTGATTTTTGATTATTCATACATTTGCATTCATTTCATTCATTCATAAACACTATAAGTGGAAACGGTGGAAATGGTGGTGGCCACGAAGGAGCTTCTAGCACAAGGCCTCCACTTCTTACCGGATTGAACAATTCCCAATGGAAAGGGAAGATGGAATCCTACATATGCCAAATTCATGACCGTGCATGGATGGCGGTGGAAGACGGATATGATCTCCCTATGATGACTCCCGCGGGTGGAGGACAAGATGTTTTGAAGCCTAAGGCGCAATGGAACGCGCAAGAGTTTGAGGCTTCAAAGTGGAATAGGAAGGCTATGCATGCCATTATGTGTGCAATGGATGAGAATCAGTACAAGCTTATTCAGAATACTCAGATTGCCAAAGTGGCATGGGACATCCTTCAAGTTGCACATGAGGGAATCGAGGTGGTGAAGGAGTCCAAGCTTTAAGTCCTCCAAACTCAATTTGAGTTACTTAGGATGGGAGAGGATGAATGCTTCAATGACTTCGAAATCAAATTGATGGACATAGTAAATCAAAGCCATCAACTCGGAGACCCGTATTTGGATAGGAGAGTCAAGCAAAAAATTATGAGATCTCTCCCCGATAGGTTTGAATCAAAGGTGACGGCCATAGAAGAAAATAGTGGCTACATGGATATGAAGCCAAGTGAGGTAATTGGACGTCTCCTTGCATATGAATCGGATGAAGACCTTGCCTTATTTGTGAAAAGGTTTAACAAGGTTATGGGGTTCAAGAAGAAGAAGGGATTTGGGTCAAGAGGACAAGATTTGAAGAAAAAAGGTTCCTTCAAGAAGTTTGAGCCTAGACAAGAGAGGACTGAAAGGAAAGGGGTCCGATGCTTTGAATGTGGTGGGATTGGTCACTTTGCCCCCGAATGTGCTAATCACAATGAAAGGAAGAAGGGTAAAGTGATGGCCGCCACTTGGAGTGGGAGTAGTGATGACTCAAATGAGGAAGATGAGTCTTCAAGTGAAGAAGAGCTCATGGCTAACTTCCTAGCTTTTGCCTCATCTCACAAGAGCAAAAGTGCTAGTGAAAAGGAGGATTTGAGTCAAGAGGAAATTGACTCTAGTGAAGAAGAAAGTGACTCATCTTCTATTTCCAAAAAGAAATTTGTGGAGCAAAAGGTGCTTGTTAAATACCATGCCGAGTTCAATGATTTAGCAATTAAAAGCACAAGAAAGATTGAGAGGTTGAGAGAAGAGAACCTTGAACTTTTGGCTCACAATGACCACTTAAGTGAACAAGTGGAAAGATTGAAGAGGAGAGAGGATAAGTTAATTGAGGAGTTAGACTTATCCAAGAGAAGTGAAGAAGGCTTGAAAAGGGAACTTGTTGAAGTTAAAGGGTCCTTGGCTAGGATAGATTCTAGCACCAAGAAGCTTGATCATTTACTTGGTGTTGGAAAGAGTCCAAGTGACAAGAGAGGTCTTGGGTATGAAGATGGCAAGAAAGTCTCAACCTCTAACAAGACAGTGTTTATCAAGAGCTTGAAGAACGAAGAAACTTCATTTGTGCAACCTCCTAGGAAGAAGTTAGAAGTAGGACAATGTTCTAATGCACAAGTGAAAAAGGGGCCAAGAAGGAAATCTCAAGCTCAACCCCCTAGGGTCCCTCAGCCAACACTCCTCCCAAATTGGCTCACAAAGAAAAGAGACCAATCATGCAACCTCAAGCTTGGAAGCAACCTAGACCGGTTCAACAACGAAGATGGATTGAACCCACTTATCCACAAAGACATGGACGAGCTTCCATACGTGCACAAAGGCGAGGTATGATTCCTTTTTTCATCCTTATTTGTCACTTTTGTGGTTGTGATGGTCATATTAGACCAAATTACTTTCAATATATTAAAATGTGTAGAAAACAAAGCATGATAAGAGAAAGAATAGAGCCAAGATGCATGTTTCTAGGAATGAAAATATTGATTTGCATGATCCTAGAAATAGTAGAGCACATGTACCAAAGACCACTAAGAAAGCTAAAATTGTTACTAAGTGGATTAGAAAGAATGAAAATGTTTGCCATGTTGCACAAATAGCCTTGAAGGCAAATTCTTCTAATTTTTGGTATTTGGATAGTGGGTGCTCTAGGCACATAACGGGAAACAAGAGTTTCTTCAAGACTCTTGTTATGGAGGAAGGAGGAAGGTGGAAATGTCACTTTTGGTGATGGATCCAAAAGAAATGTTGTAGGGAAAGGAACCATTTCCGTTCCCGGATTACCCTCCTTATCCAATGCTTTATTTGTTGATGACTTGAAAGCCAATTTAATAAGCATTTCACATCTTAGTGATGAAGGCTATTCCGTCTTGTTTTCTAAAGATTATTGCTCTATCCTAAAACCCGATGGACAAACCTTGTTGAAGGGCATGAGATCTAGCGACAATTGTTATTGTCTTGAAGCTAGTATTGTATCTAATCATGTGTCCATGGATGAGCAAATTGAGTTGTGGCATGAAAGACTTGGCCACATGAACTTTAGGGATCTACGGACCCTTGGAAAGTTCAATTGTGTGCATGGCCTCCCTAAGCTTGGGAAGAAAGCCAATGGTATTTGTGGACCTTGCCAACAAGGAAAGCAAACTAAAAGCATGCACAAAAAGGGTAAGTATCTCACCACTAAGGAGCCTCTTGAGCTTCTCCACATGGACCTCATGGGTCCCATGCAAACTGAAAGTTTGGGTGGAAAGAGATACATTTTGTTTGTGTTGATGATTTCTCTAGATTTACATGGACATATTTCTTAGAGAAAAATCCGAAACTTTTGATAAGTTTAAAATGCTTTGTACTAGATTACAAAATGAAATAAATTCTAGTATTAAAAGCATTAAACGGATTAGAAGTGACCATGGGAGAGAGTTTGAGAATGCCTCTTTTGAAAGCTATTGTGATAGCTTAGGCATCTCCCATGAGTTTTCGGCTCCTAGGACACCTCAACAAAATGGAGTTGTTGAGAGGAAAAATAGGGTCCTCTAAGAGATGGCCCGAGTGATGTTGCTTAGCAACAATGTCCCTAGGAACCTATGGGCCGAAGCCGTCAATACGGCTTGCTACATAGGAAATAGAGTTTTCCTAAGGCCCGGTACTAGAAACACCTCCTATAAGTTATGGAAAGGCAAGAGGCCAAATTTTAGCTACTTCCACACTTTTGGAAGCAAATGCTACATTTTGAATGACCGTGATCAACTTGGCAAATTTGATGCTAAGAGTGATGAGGGTATTTTATTGGCTATGCCTTAAATAGTAGAGCCTATAGAGTTTTCAATTTAAAGACTCTAAGTGTTATGGAATCATCCAATGTCGTATTTGATGATACTAGGCTCAGTCAAATGATCATGAGGAGAAGGTTATTTTTAGTGATGGTTCTCCTTTGGAGGAGGTTGTGGTGTCACCTAATGTTAGGACATCTAATGTCAACAATAATGACACACAACCTATTGATAGAGTTCCTCTCTTGGACTCTAAAGAACCCGCTCCATGGGTTAGGAAACTCCATGATAAAGAAGATATCATTGGAGAGGTAAATGAGGGTGTTAGGACTAGACGTCAACTTGCTAATCTTATTAGCTATACTTGCTACACCTCTCAAATTGAACCCAAAAAGGTTGAAGAAGCCTTAAATGATGAATTTTGGGTTCTTGCCATGCAAGAAGAGCTAAACCAATTCGAAAGGAATGAGGTTTGGACTCTAGTTCCTAGGCCTAAGACCACTAATGTCATAGGCACTAAATGGATATTTAGGAACAAATCCGATGAGGATGGCAACATAGTGCGGAACAAAGCTAGACTTGTAGCACAAGGGTACTCTCAAATTGAGGGTATCGACTTTGAGGAGACTTTTGCTCCCGTTGCCCGCCTAGAGTCCATTAGGCTTCTCTTGTCCATCTCTTGTGTGCACAAGTTCAAATTGCACCAAATGGACGTCAAGAGTGCCTTCCTCAATGGCTTCTTGCAAGAGGAAGTGTTTGTTGAACAACCTAAGGGGTTTGTGGATGCACACCACCCCAACCATGTTTATCGCCTCAATAAGGCACTTTATGGGTTGAAACAAGCACCGAGGGCTTGGTATGAGCGCCTCACTCAATTTCTTGTTGACAACAACTACACAAGAGGCAGTGTTGACAAGACGCTATTCATCAAGAGAGAAAATGATGAGCTTTTCATAGCTCAAATATATGTTGATGATATAGTTTTTGGCTCCACCAACAACACCAAAGTACAACAATTTGTTGATGTCATGTCTCATGAATTTGAGATGAGTCTTGTTGGTGAGCTTAGTTACTTCCTAGGTTTGCAAATTAGGCAACTAGATGATGGGATCTTCATATCCCAAGCCAAATATGCCAAAAACCTAGTGAAGAAGTTTGGTCTTGAAAAAGCCAAACATTGTGATACTCCTATGAGCACCACTTTGAAGCTAAGCAAGGATGCTAGCGGTAAAATGTGGACCAAACCTTATATCGTGGCATGATAGGGAGCTTGCTCTATTTGACCGCAAGTAGGCCCGATATATCATTTAGTGTAGGAGTTTGTGCTAGGTACCAATCCGATCCCAAGGAGTCCCATCTCTCTTCGGTTAAGAGAGTCATTCGATTTGTGAATGGGACTTCTAATTATGGGATTTGGTACTCATTTGACACTAATCCTAGTCTTGTAGGATATAGTGATGCGGATTGGGCAGGAAATTGTGATGATAGGAAGAGCACATCGGGCGGTTGCTTCTTTCTAGGCAACAACTTGGTGTCTTGGTTTTGCAAGAAGCAAAACTCGATTTCCTTGTCCACGGCCGAGGCCGAGTACATAGCCGTGGGGAGTGGATGCACTCAACTTATTGGATGAAGCAAATGCTAGTAGACTACGGATTCAATCAAGGTACTCTCACTCTCTTTGTGATAACATGAGTGCTATTAATATTTCCAAGAATCCGGTTCAACATTCTAGAACTAAGCATATTGACATCCGCCATCACTTCATTAGAGAGCTTGTTGAAAATAAATGCATAGTACTTGAACATGTAGGTACTAATGATCAACTTGCGGACCTATTTACTAAACCCTTAGATGCTACTCGTTTAAAACTCTTAGTAGATCTATTGGGATATGTCTTGTGGAGTGATGTGTTCTATAATTGACCTCATATGGGGAACTCAAGCAAAGAGAGCTATTTTGCATTCTTGTAACTTGCAAAAAATTTGAAATAACTTATGCCTCTTCTTTTGATTGCTTGAGTAAGCTTGGTTGTACATATGTATATATGTTTTCTATTCTATAAGTGTGAACCTTGCTTGTTTACAATCCATGTCATATTTATGTTCAAACATGCATTTTTGGACTAGGAGATCTACATAGGAAGTATGGTGTGAATGACCTATAGTTATCTCCATGACATGATGATTCTTAAATAACATGCTAATGCTAAATGAAAAAGCATGAAATTCATACAACATGCTCACATGAAAAGCATGAATTGATGATTGCATATTCTTAAAAATGCAAAACTTGTGTGAAAGCTAATGAGACTCAAAATGAATAAAGGATCTTGTATCCGTTCAAAGGAATTTACATTCCAAATGTCTCTCTTTCTTTATTAGTTGAACATGGTTACTATCATACGGATATCTTATCCGGAAAAATCAAATAGGGTGCAAAGTCGCTCATGCCATGTTTCGCTTATAAAGTTGGATATAGTTGCTCTTAAATTGAAATCAATAATCTCTATATCCTTGCTTTTCCCATGACATTGGTGAAATTGGTTTGAATTCAAATTAGAAACCTTTGTCATTTGCTTTGCCAAATACCATTGTATTTTGGACTTGAATGCTATATGTCTTGTATGCAAAGCATGTTGGATTCACACATTTTCTCAAATAAATCTCCTTGTTTCTCTCAAATTAATTGAAGTGCATAAAGTGACTTATATGTATATGCAAATCTTGCATGCTTCTATCTCTCGTTGCTATGAGTGACCCGGTTGGGGACTACTCCTTTGCCTATATCATGACAAAAAGGGGGAGTAGGATATGGTAAGGGGAGTTGCAAAATATAGAAGCTATTGTGCACTTTGGGGAGAACATACATTGAGGGGGAAGTAACCCTTTGAGGGGGAGCATTGCATTTATCATACATTGCATACATTTGGTAATGTTGTGCCTAAATTCTAAAAATGCAAATGCTTGGTATTGTTCTCACATGATTAATCTCACACTTTTCTTGTATTGGAAATGTTAGAAACTCTTTTCAGGGATTGATTATTCTACAAGAGGATTGAAGACTTCAAGTTGCATTCTCTTATCTCTTTGTAATGTAGAATATCATTGTAGTCCCGTAGTTTCTATTTTTTTTGTGAGGAATCAATGTGAGTGATGGTTTTGTCACGAAATAGCCAAAGGGGGAGATTGTAAGGATTCCCGTTGTTTTTAATTGGCTTATTTCGTGATCAAACCATATGTGGTGATTCTTTGTAAGGGTAGTTTAGATGTTGTTGTTATTGCATTAGGCCCTTTGAAGACCTCATTATTGACAAGCACCAAAGGTAATACTCTAAGTGCTTACTTGTCTTGAAGAGATAGTTGCACACACTCACAACTCATGCATATGTTTAATCTTTGTATGTTGTGTTTCTTTTTGTTGTGCATCAATGCCTATTTACATCTCTTCTTGCTTGTTATTATGATTGCATCGTGTGTTTATAACATCATAGCATTTAGGCTTTTAGGATGCATCTTGTTTACCTTTGTTCCCCTTGCATGATTGCTTGTGGGGTTCAATATTGTGGGCTGTGCGCTGGTCCACCAGCGCCGGTCGTCCAGCGCAGCTCACCGGGGCAAAACGCCCAGTGGCGTGCCGCTGGACGTGCACTGGTCCACACCAGCGCAAGGCCACCAGCGCTGATCGCCCAGTTTGGCTCCGCTGGACTGGCGCTGGTGTGAGCGCATGTCGTCCAGCGCCAAAGCAAAAATGTGCTTGTGCGCTGGTCCTGCGCCTGTCGTCCAGCGCAGGTCCACCAGCGCACAGAGTATTTTTCTGGCGAAATTTCAAAACGACCTCACTTCACTTATGGCCTCTATATATATGCTAACTTGATTTTAGGTCACTTACAAGAGTTCTTATTCATGCTTCATACTTAGGATATTTTTCAAGAGAAGAAAAATACACAAAGAACTCATTTTTAATTACTCAAACACAATTTCATGATCATCAATCATCATCTAGCATCATCATAGATCATCTAGATGTCATCTTGCATGGAATCTTCATCATACTTTGCTTGGTAAGCTTTTCACTAATATCTTACATATTTTGTGTTTAATTTATCTAGCAATCTCAATTAATTACTTGATTGTTATTTTGTATGCTTTGGATACAAAATTGAGATTAGTATGATGTATGTTTGAGAAGTTGTATTGTGCTAGCATATTAGGTTTTGTGCTTGATATTGATTAGCTTAACTAATTGACATGTCATTTAGTTTTGATATCTAGGATTGTTCTTAATTGCATATTAATCATCTTAGATAAGCATATAGGGTTTCCCTTGCTCTATGTTGCATTTTGGATATTCACATATATTCACTTAGGGTTGTATTCTCTTCTAGAGAAGGTAAGTCTTGTGTGTAGCAACCGGGATTAGGTTGCTTAGATCACAAGCAAATTGGACTAGGTTCACTCATACCGGGATTAGGTAGGTGTGTGATTACTTTCGGGATTAGGTTGTAATCGTTTGCACATTTAGTGGATTCGAGGTTCGAGTGTGGCTTACTTACATAGCCCGTGGTTTTTCCCGTAAGGGTTTCCACGTAAAAATCAAGTGTTGATTTAATTTCCGCACCATATTACACTTGCTTGTTTATATTATCTTGAGGGTAAATTCGTAATTTTGACTAACACGAAAAATTGGGTAAAAAGCGTAAAATCTATTCACCCCCCCTCTAGATAGTTTTATACACACCGTGCTATATTTAGTTTCAGACAGCAGATATTAGAAATGCAAATACAGTAATTGATTCCATTAGACACCTAAAATCCATTTGGTGTCGGATTTAATTGACTTGATAATCTAATCATTGTCCTGGACAATATAATTTAGTGGTAAGAGCGCTCATTCAGTATGATAATATTTTAAGTTCGAATTATGGTTACCATAACAATTGTTATATATATATAAAAAAAAAAAAAAAGACTAGATGACATTGTTTATATGTTAGCATGATCCTAAAGAAATGATGTTCAACTTTTCCCAAGATGTTTGATTTATATTTATTCTAATAATTTCTTACCAAACTTACAATTAAAGTGTCTAATCTTGTTAATGTGATATACAAGTTTAGGACTACCATTAAAATCTGAAATATATCTCTTAAAATTTCGAAAATTTTGGTCATTATTACATAAAAATAAATCTTGTTTCTTGGTAAGTGGTTTTGAGATAAATTTAAAAGCTGGAATCAATAGTTATAAAAATATTAGGACTCTTTTGTTTGTTTATATGTTGTTTTTACTTGACAATGATTATGGGTCATGTTTCAAAACTTTACAATGTCCTTTTTAACATTTTTTTTTTAATAAATAAAATGTAATATTTTAGAATGTAATATATATATATATATATATATATATATTGTTTTATTCAACCGCATAATTCTCATTTGTATTAATTTTGAATTGATCAAAATCTTAGATTCTATTTTATGATGAACCACGCAATATTCGTAGTCAAGGTAAGTCGAACCAAAATCAACATCTTTTTGAAAAGAAAAAAAAAATAGAAATATACTTTAAAAGAAATGTGAGGAAATTGAAGTTAAGGTAATAAAAATAAAAATGTGGCCAGATTGGTTACCAAAAGTTACACTCGGACGTATAGAATTGACTATCAAGAGACCTTTGCTCCTGTGGCCAAAATGAATACTGTTAGAGTTATAATTTCTCTTGCAGTTAATATAGACTGGCCATTACGACAGTTTGATATGAAGAATGTCTTTCTTCATGGTGATTTGATAGAGGAAGTGTATATGGATCCTCCTCTAGTATTTACACCAAAGGAAGCAAAGGTATGCACGCTGAAGAAGGCGTTATATGGTTTGAAACAGTCGCCGAGAGCTTGGTTTGGTAGGTTAAGCTACTGAATGAAGAAGTATGGTTTTAAGTAGGCTTTGGCAGATCACACTCTGTTCTATAAAAGAGATGGTGAAGATATTACCTTGCTTATTGTTTATGTTGATGACATGATTGCTATAAGTAGTAACATAAGTGAGATAGAAAGCTTTAGTGTCGTTTGGCTAAGGAGTTCGAGATGAAGGATTTAGGGGCTCTAAAATACTTCTTGGGCATTGAAGTATCTCGATCCAAGCAAGGAATTTTTCTCTCTCAACGAAAGTATGTCCTAGACCTCTTGGTTGAAACTGGTAACTCGGCATGTGAACCTGTGGATACTCCTATTAAGGTGAACCATGGTTTGACTATCTATCCCGATCAAGTTCCAACGAACAAAGAGAGATATCAAAGGTTAGTAGGGAAGTTGATCTATCTGACTCATACTAGACCTGACATATCATATGCAGTTAGTGCCGTGAGTCAATTCATGCATAATTCGAGTGACCGACACATGGGTGCTGTGAACCGTATTCTAGCATATCTAATGTCCTCTCTAGGTAAAGGTATTATGTTCTCCAAGTATGGACACCTAGATATTATGGGATATACCGACTCTGACTTTGCTGGATCCAAATTGGACAAAAAGTCTACTTCAGGGTATGTGTCATTTGTGGGGGGTGAAAGTTCTCAAGGTGTGTTCAATATTAATCTAGATGGGGGATGAATATATTTTATCAATTATTACCCAATTTTCGCATTAAGTCAATTTTACGAAAATTCCCCAACTAGACAATATAAACAACAAGTGTAATATGGTGCGGAAATTAAATAACACTTGATATTTACGTGGAAACCCTCACGGGAAAAACCACGGGCTGGTAAGTACGCCACACTCAAACCTCGAAATCCACTATATGAAAGACGGTGACACCCTCAAGTGATTCTCGGACTCTCACTCTAGATAACCTCAGGCTATGGACACTACCACTCGCCACTATTGGTTCAATCCCTAGTGATATCCCCTGATACACTACTCTTGGCGTGAGCACCCTCTAATCTACCCTGCAGGCCTTTTATAGCGGCTCTTAGTCCAATTTGCTCATGTGACCACCTAATCCCGGTGTAGCGACCTAATCCCGGTCTATCACACAAGACTTACATTCTCCGAAGAGATCAAACACCCTATGTGAATATGCAATGAATATTCAAAGAGCAAATAAAGCTAGGGAACCTTAGATGCTTATCTAGGATTATATGATGACAATAAAATCAATCCTAGATATCAAAATAGCTATATGACATGGCATACAACTTTAGCTATGTTAAGGATGACCAATCCTAAATACAATAGCTATCACAAATAACCCACAAACATTCAAAAGATTAACTAGTTGATTAAAATACAATCTATCAACCTAGTTATCAATAAATCACAAAAGAATGTTTATGGCATAGCTTTTAGGCAATAATGACCTAGTCAATTAAGCTATCAAAAATAATCTCAATCATATAATGAGATTAATTAGCTAGATATAAAATAGGCATGAAAACTTAGCTAACATAAATAACCCAATCAACACATAATCTCAATCATGTATGTAGAAATTACTCAAAGAACATACAAGTGATAAAAGAGATAAATTGATAAGTAAAAACACTAAGATTAGATGAAATTAGTGTTTAACAAATCATACCATGTGTGTTGAAGAAGACCCATGCATTAGCACATACTAGATGAACCTAGATGATGCCTAAATGATGATTTGTGCATGTGGGAATGGGTTTAGAGAGATAAAGATGTAATTTTTAAGCTTTTTCTCTCAAGCCTCTCTCTCTAGGGTTTGATTTTGTGGCTCTACCCTCAAAATGATGAGAAAAATATGTATTTATAATACCCAAGTGAAACTATGTTGTTTTGAAATAAATGGAAAAATTATGGGCGTTTTCGCGGTACTCGTATCAGTGCAGCGGCTCAAGATTCGAGCGCTTCGAAACATGACTAAACGACATCGAAACCTTTCATATGATATATCGTTGGAAAAGTATGGATGTCTACTTTCTACTCGTTTTTACAGAATGATATTTTGATGTCTTTAGAAAAAGTTATGGTCAATTGAGTGACCAAAGGTCAGAAACGGACAACAACAGAGTTGCCCTGTTTTGGTTGGAAATTTGGAGATTTTAAAACCAATCCAAACGGTCATGAAATATTACGAATAATATACCGTTGGAAAGGTATGGGTGTCTAGTTTGTACAAAAATTTTCAAAACTTATTTTGAAGCTTTGTGTAAAAAGTTATGGCCACAAAACCATACATAGGTCAGTTTTGAAAATCATTTAAACATTTAAATCCAATCTTTTGAAACTAGACACTCTACTCCAAACAACCAAACCAAAACTACCACTTATCCAAGAGAAGAATGAGACCTTCTCAAGTGGTCAACCATCGCGCTAAGACATGCACACCATCATGCAAGCGCGGACGTTTCCGATCACACAAATGGAAACGAATTACACCACACTTAAGACTAATCATGAAGTGCAAGTGTGGGTATTGAATGCATCCTAATGCCTAACATGTCATGGCATTATCATTGAACAAGATGCACTCAATTCAAACATGCATGAATAAAATTCATGACTTTGCATCCTAATGCCTAAACATGTCATGGCATTTCAATGAACAAGATGCAATCAAATAAAACATGCAAGAAGAGATGTTCAAGAACATGCATGCACACATATAAAACACACAACATACAATAATAAGATTTATGCATGAGTTGTGTGTGTGTGCAACTAGATCTCTTCAAAGCAAGTAAGCACTAGAATTTACCTTTGGTGCTTATTCTCTTGAGGTCTTGAGAGGGCTTTGGTTGTGTAAAACACCAACCATCAAATACCTAAGCTACCCTTACATCAAGCCCCAATATGTGGTTTGTCCACGAAATAAGCCAATCAATAGATGGGAATCTTTACAGGGGGTAATTTGGTGACTTGGAGAAGTAAGAAACATAATGTGGTTTCTCTGTCCAGTGCGGAAGCTGAATATCATGCACTTCATCATGCTACTACAGAGCTTACTTGGTTACGTATTCTCTTAGGAGAACTCGGTTATGGCCCTAAAAAACCTATGGTGCTCTTTTGTGATAACACGACTGCCACTGAGATAGCTAATAATCCGGTGCAGCACAATCAAACAAAGCATGTTGAACTTGACAGGAATTACATCAAGGATAATCTAAATTCTGGTGTAATAGAGGTTCCTTACATTAAGAGTGCGGATCAACTAGCTGATGTGATGACTCATGCTGTTACCAATGTTCCTTTCTATACATTCCTATCCAAGTTGGGCATGTGTGATATCTATGCACCAACTTGAGGGGGAGAGTTGGAATGTAAATATTGTATTTACTTATTTAGTTAGGAATTCTTTTTCTTGTTCACCACTCTTATGTGGTCCCCACTATTCTTGTTCACTACTCTTGTATTTCTCTATATTCCTCCATTGAGAGAAGAATAAATCATCACAATATAAAACCCAAAAATTCTACTAGTCTGAATCATGTTATTAAATTTTTTGAAAATTTGACCAACTTTAGCTTTTTTCCTTCCTAAGAAATATCCATGTAGTTTTAGTGTGATCATCTGCAAGATATACAAATCATCTATTCCATGTAACATTTCTAACCTTAGATAGCCCCCAAACATCACTATTAATAATTGAAAAAGGCTTTGATGATTGTACACTTGATTTGGATAAGATTTACGAGTATGTTTAGATAAGTGATAAGTTTTACACTGGAAAAAAGTAGGACTTTATTTCTGAATAGAGAAGTGAAAAGTTTTAAAAGATACACAAAACTTGGATGACCCAATTGATAGTGTCATAACATGACTATAGTATTGTTATTAGAACTAAAATGCTTATCAAACTGACTTTTAAAAGAAACACACTCTGCTTTTTGAGGTTGTCTTACAAAACAATCTTCAACTTTAGGAAATAAAGTAAAGAACACATCTCACAACTGGCAATCGTCTTCCCTGAATCCAAATCCCAAAATTCACAAACATTTAGAGAAAATTTAGCAACGCAATTATGTTCTTGAGTTAGTTTGCTAATAGATAGCAGATTGCAATCCAAATTTGGAACTAAGAGTACAGAGTTAATAATTAAATTCTTGAAAAGAACCACAAAGCCTATACCCGCTACCTTTGAGAGTGATCCATCAGTAATTCGAACAGTAAAGTTCTCATGACATATGCAGTATTAAAAATACTGTTATTCCCAGTCATGAGCTGATGCTTCGAGTCCACAATCTAGGCCTCATTTTTTCTCTTATTACATTAAGGGCATTAAAAAAATTACCTTTCTATGCTAGTGATCCAGTTCCAATAACAGAACTTTGTTGTGGCTGATTGAACATCTATTGCAATAGTTCCATTTGTTCTTTGCTGAAACAACCTGGTTTTGTGGAATTGGAAGACTCATTAGTCATTACATAGGACTAGATGGCCACGGCCTTCTCTATTAGTCATAGGCCAAGTTGGCTTCCAATATGCTGGATTGCCATGAATCTTACAGCAAGTTTCCTTGGTATAACCAGGTTTGAGACAATGATCGCACTATGATCTTCCTCTCCTTGGCTGATTACATTTACCCTGGTGTAAGGTTTCCATTTGTTGATTGGCTCATTTCGTGGACAAACCACATGTTGGGGATTCTTTGTAAGGGTAGCCTAAGTGTAGGTGTTATTGCTAAGGCCCTTTGAAGACCTCATTCTTGATAAGCACCGAAGGTAATTTTCTTTGTGCTTACTTGTCTTGAAGAGATAGTTGCACACACTCACAACTCATGCATATGTTTAATCCTTGTATGTTGTGTGTCTTTTGTGTGTGCCTTAATGCTCATTATCATCTCTTCTTGCATGTTAGTTTGACTGCTTATTGCATTGCCCATTGCTTTGTCATGCACATCTTTGGGATTATTGCTTTGCAAAGGGCGCTGTTCAAAGCGCTGTTCTGAACAGCGCCCCCCATACCTGATGCAAAATTGATAAATTAAATGCATCAGGTCTGATGGTTTTTGATGGGCGCTGTACGAGCGCTGTACAGAAGCGCTGTTCGTACAGCGCCCCTCTGTTTTCTCGTGAGAACAGAGCAACGGCGCTGTACAGAGGCGCTCTACGTACATCGCCCAAGGCAAATATTGAGGCCAACTTATCAAAACGACCCCACTTTGATTTGGCCCCCTATATATATGCCACTTTGACTTTAGGTCAATTACAAGAGTTCATATTCAGATTTCATATTTAGGATATTTTTCAAAGAGAAGAAAAATTCCAAGAACTCATTTTTATCATCTCAAACACTTTTTCATGATCATCAATCATCATCTAGCATCATCTTAGATCATCTAGATGTCATCTTGCATGGATTCTTCATCATACTTTGCTTGGTAAGTTTTTCACTAATATCTTACATATTTTGTGTCTTTCTTAACTAAGAAATCTCAATTAATTACTTGTATGTTATTTTATATACTTTGAATACAAGTTTGAGATAAGTATGATGTATGTTTGAGAAGTTGTATTGTGCTAGCTTATTAGGTTTTGTGCTTAATATTGTTTAGCTAAACTATTTGACATGTCATTTAGTTTTGATATCTAGGAATGTTCTTAATTGCATATTATTCATCTTAGATAAGCATATAGGGTTTCCCTTGCTCTATGTTGCATTTTGGATATTCACATATATTCACTTACGGTTGTATTCTCTTCATAGAGAAAGTAAGTCTTGTGTGTAGCATCCGGGATTAGGTTGCTTAGATCGCAAGCAAAATTGGACTAGGTTCACTCATACCGGGATTAGGTAGGTGTGTGATTACTTCCGGGATTAGGTTATAATCGTTTGCACATTTAGTGGATTCGAGGTTCGAGTGTGGCTTACTTACATAGCCCGTGGTTTTTTCCCCGTGAGGGTTTCCACATAAAAATCAAGTGTTGTTTTAATTTCCGCACCATATTACACTTGCTTGTTTATATTATCTTGAGGGCATTTTCATAATTTTGACTAACACGAAAAATTAGGTAAAAAGCGTAAAATCTATTCACCCCCCTCTAGATAGTTTTATACACACCGTGCTATATTTAGTTTCAATTGGTATCAGAGCGGGTTCCTAGACATACATAGGTGATCCTTGCTTATTTTGGTGTGTTTTGCATTTTGTGTGATTTTTGATCATTCATACATTTGCATTCATTTCATTCATTCATAAACACTATGAGTGGAAACGGTGGAAATGGTGGTGGCAACGAAGGTGCTTCTAGCACAAGGCCTCCACTTCTTACCGGATTGAACTATTCCCAATGGAAAGGGAAGATGGAATCCTACATATGCCAAATTCATGACCGTGCATGGATGGCGGTGGAAGACGGATATGATCTCCCTATGATGACTCCCGCGGGTGGAGGAGAAGATGTTTTGAAGCCTAAGGCGCAATGGAACGCGCAAGAGTTTGATGCTTCAAAGTGGAATAGGAAGGCGATGCATGCCGTCTTGTGTGCTATGGACGAAAATCAATACAAGTTGATTCAAAATACTAGGATAGCTAAGGAAGCATGGGACATCCTAGAGATTGCATATGAGGGAACCGAAGTGGTGAAGGACTCTAAGCTTCAAGTCCTCCAAACTCAATTCGAGATGCTCAAGATGGAGGAGAATGAGTGCTTCAACGACTTCGAGATCAAGTTGATGGATATAGTCAACCAAAGTCATCAACTTGGTGATCCATATTTGGATAGGAG
Source organism: Acer saccharum (assembly GCA_030490815.1). Taxonomy (NCBI): domain Eukaryota; kingdom Viridiplantae; phylum Streptophyta; class Magnoliopsida; order Sapindales; family Sapindaceae; genus Acer; species Acer saccharum. Next base: position 21,010,660 of record CM059873.1, read on the forward strand.
AATCAAGCAAAAGATTATGAGATCTCTACCCGATAGGTTTGAATCGAAGGTGACAGCTTTAAAAGAAAGTAGTGATTATAAGGATATGAAGCCGAGTGAGGTGATTGGGAGACTTCTAGCTTATGAGTCTAGGAAGGGGCCTATCTCCACACCTACTAAAAAGCAAAAAGGAATTGCTTTGAAGACCTCCAAGGATGAAAATGAGGCAAATAAGGTGACTCGGATGAAGACCTTGCCTTGTTTGTAAAAAGGTTCAACAAGGTTATGAAGTTTAGAAGAAAGAGCTTTGGGTCAAAAGGTCAAGATTTGAAGAAAAGGGCTCTTTCAAGAAGTTTGAACCTAGGTAAGAAAGGACCGAAAGGAAAGGGGTCCGTTGTTTCGAGTGTGGTGGCATAGGTCATTTTGCCCCCGATCGTGCAAATCATGTTGAGAAGAAAAAGAGGAAAGTGATGGCCGCCACTTGGAGTGGAAGTAGTGATGACTCCATTGAGGGAGACGAGTCTTCGGATGATGAAGAGCTCATGGCTAATCTCCTTGCTTTTTGCCTCCTCCCATAAGAGCAAAAGTGGCAGTGAAAGAGAGGAAATGAGTCAAGAGGAAAATGACTCAAGTGAAGTAGAAAGTGATTCCTCTTCTAACTCCATAAATAGATTTGTGGAGAAAAAGGTGCTTGCTAAATATCATGCCGAGTTTAATGATTTAGCAATCAAGAGCACAAGAAAGATCAAGATGTTGAGAGAAGAAAATCTTGAGCTTGCATCTCAAAATGACCACTTAAGTGAACAAGTGGAAAAATTCAAGAAGATGGAAGATAAGCTAAGAGAGGAGTTAGTCTTATCTAGGAGGAATGAGGATAGTTTAAAGAGGGAGCTTGAAGAAGTTAGAGAATCTATGACTAGGATGGATTCTAGCACCAAGAAGCTTGACCATATGCTTGGTGTTGGAAAGAGTCCATGTGACAAGAGGGGTCTTGGGTATGAAGATGGCAAGAAGATCTTAACCTCTAACAAGACCGTGTTTGTCAAGAGCTTGAAGAATGAAGAAACTTCATTTGTGCAAATTCCTAGGAAGAAGTTAGAAGTAGGACAATGTTCTAATGCACAAGTGAAGATGGGGCCAAGAAGGCAACCTCAAGCTCAACCCCCTAGGGTCCCTCAAGCCAACATTCCTTCACAAATGGCTCACAAAGGAAAGAGGCCTATCATGCAACCTCAAGCTAGGAAGCAATCTAGACCGGTTCAACAACGAAGACGGATTGAACCCCTTTATCCACAAAGACAAGGACAAGGTATGATTCCTTATTTTACTCCAATATGTCACTTTTGTGGATTTGATGGTCACATTAGACCACATTGCTTTCGATATATAAAAATGTGCAAAACTAGAAGCATGATAGAGAAGAAAAAGAAAAGATCCATGATGCATGTTCCTAGGAATGATAATATTGATTTGCATGATCCTAGGAATAGTAGAGCACATGTACCAAAGACCACTAAGAAAGCTAAAATTGTTGCTAAGTGGATTAGAAAGAATGAAAATGTTTGCCATGTTGCACAAATAGCCTTGAAGGCAAATTCTTCTAATTTTTGGTATTTGGATAGTGGGTGCTCTAGGCACATGACGGGAAACAAGAGTTTCTTCGAGACTCTTGTTATGGAGGAAGGTGGATATGTCACTTTTGGTGATGGATCCAAAAAGAAAGTGGTAGGGAAAGGAACCATTTCCGTTCCCGGTTTACCCTCCTTATCCGATGCTTTATTTGTTGATGGCTTGAAAGCCAATTTAATAAGCATTTCACATCTAAGTGATGAAGGATATTCTGTCTTGTTTAGTAAAAATGATTGCTCAATCTTAAAGCCCGATGGACAAACCTTGTTGAAAGGTATGAGATCTAGTGACATATGTTATTGTCTTGAAGCTAGAATAGTCTCAAACAATGTGTCCATGGATGAGCAAGTTGAGTTGTGGCATGAAAGACTTGGCCACATGAACTTTAGGGATTTAAGAACCCTTGGAAAGTTCGAGTGTGTGCGTGGCCTCCCTAAGCTTGGGAAGAAAGCCAATGGTATTTGTGGACCTTGCCAACAAGGAAAAAAAACCAAAAGCATGCACAAAAAGGGCAAGCATCTCTCCACCAAGGAGCCCCTAGAGCTTCTCCACATGGATCTTATGGGTCCTATGCAAACTGAGAGTTTAGGTGGAAAGAGATACATTTTTGTTTGTGTTGATGATTTCTCTAGATTTACATGGACATATTTTCTTAGAGAAAAATCCGAAACTTTTGATAAGTTTAAAATGCTTTGTACTAAATTACAAAATGAAATGAATTCTAACATTAGAAGCATTAAACGGATTAGAAGTGACCATGGGAGGGAGTTTGAGAATGCCTCTTTTGAAAGCTATTGTGATAGCTTAGCATCTCCCATGAGTTTTCGGCTCCTAGGACACCTCAACAAAATGGAGTTGTTGAGAGGAAGAATAGGGTCCTTCAAGAGATGGCCTGAGTGATGTTGCTTAGCAACAATGTCCATAGGAACCTATGGGCTGAAGCCGTCAATACGGCTTGCTATATAGGGAATAGAGTTTTCCTAAGGCCCAGATCTAGAAACACCTCCTATGAGCTATGGAAGGGTAGGAAGCCAAATGTTAGCTACTTCCACACATTTGGGAGCAAATGCTACATTTTAAATGACCGTGATCAACTTGGCAAGTTTGATGCTAAGAGTGATGAGGGTATCTTTATTGGCTATGCCTTGAATAGTAGAGCCTATAGAGTTTTCAACTTGAAGACTCGAACCGTCATGGAATCATCAAATGGTCATTGATGATACAAGGCTCAAGTCCAAATGACCATGAGGAGGAGGATGTTTTAGAGGATGACTCTCCTTTGGAGAGGGTTGTGGTGACTCCCAATGTTGGGACATCTAATGAAGTCACACAACCTAGTACTAGAGTTCCTAACTTGGACTCTAATGAACCCGCTCCATGGGTTAGAAGACTCCATAACAAAGAGGATGTTATTGGAGATGTTAATGAGGGTGTTAGGACTAGGCGTCAAATAGCTAATCTAATTAGCTTTACATGCTACACCTCTCAAATAGAACCCAAAAAGGTTGAGAAGCCTTGAATGATGAATTTTGGGTTCTTGCCATGCAAGAAGAGCTAAACCAATTCGAAAGGAATGAGGTTTGGACTCTAGTTCCTAGGCCTAAGACCACTAATGTCATAGGCACAAATGGATATTTAGGAACAAATCCGATGAGGATGGCAACATAGTGCGGAACAAGGCTAGACTTGTAGCACAAGGGTACTCTCAAATTGAGGGTATCGACTTTGAGGAGACTTTTGCTCCCGTTGCCCGCTTAGAGTCCATTAGGCTTCTCTTGTCCATCTCTTGTGTGCACAAGTTCAAATTGCACCAAATGGACGTCAAGAGTGCCTTCCTCAATGGCTTCTTGCAAGAGGAAGTGTTTGTTGAACAACCTAAGGGGTTTGTGGATGCACACCACCCCAACCATGTCTATCGCCTCAAGAAGGCACTATGGGTTGAAACAAGCACCGAGGGCTTGGTATGAGCGCCTCACTCAATTTCTTGTTGACAATAACTACACAAGAGGTAGTGTTGACAAGACACTATTCATCAAGAGAGACAATGATGAGCTTTTCATAGCTCAAATATATGTTGATGACATAGTTTTGGCTCCACCAACAACACCAAGTCCAACAATTTGTTGATGTCATGTCTCATGAATTTGAGATGAGTCTTGTTGGTGAGCTTAGTTACTTCCTAGGTTTGCAAATTAGGCAAATGCATGATGGGATTTTCATAACCCAAGCCAAATATGCTAAGAACCTAGTGAAGAAGTTTGGTTTAGAGAAAGCCAAACATTGTGATACACCCATGAGTACCACTTTGAAGCTAAGCAAGGATGCTAGTGGTAAAAGTGTGGAACAAACTCTATATCGTGGCATGATAGGTAGCTTGCTTTATTTGACCGCAAGTAGGCCCGATATCTTTTAGTGTGGGTGTGTGTGCTAGGTACCAAGCGGATCCTAAGGAGTCCCACCTCTCTTCCGTGAAGAGGATCATTCGCTATGTGAATGGGACATCCAACTATGGGATTTGGTACTCTTTTGACACTAATGCTAGTCTTGTAGGCTTTAGTGATGCGGATTGGGCAGGAAATTGTGATGATAGGAAGAGCACATCGGGCGGTTGCTTCTTTCTAGGCAACAACTTGGTGTCTTGGTTTTGCAAGAAGCAAAACTCGATTTCCTTGTCCACGGCCGAGGCCGAGTACATAGCCGCGGGGAGTGGATGCACACAACTCCTATGGATGAAGCAAATGCTAGTAGACTACGGATTCAACCAAGGTACTCTCACTCTCTTTTGTGATAACATGAGTGCTATTAATATTTCCAAGAATCCGGTTCAACATTCTAGAACTAAGCATATTGACATCCGCCATCACTTCATTAGAGAGCTTGTTGAAAATAAATGCATAGTACTTGAACATGTAGGTACTAATGATCAACTTGCGGACTATTTACTAAACCCTTAGATGCTACTCGATTTAAAACTCTTAGTAGATCTATTGGGATATGTCTTGTGGAGTGATGTTCACCCCATATGGGGAACTCAAGCAAAGAGAGCTATTTTGCATTCTTGTAACTTGCAAAAAATTTGAAATAACTTATGCCTCTTCTTTTGATTGCTTGAGTAAGCTTGGTTGTACATATGTATATATGTTTTCAATTCTATAAGTGTGAACCTTGCTTGTCTACAATCCATGTCATATTTATGTTCAAACATGCATTTTTGGACTAGGAGATTTACATAGGAAGTATGATGTGAATGACCTATAGTTATCTCCATGACATGATGATTCTTAATAACATGCTAATGCTAAATGAAAAAGCATGAAATTCATACAACATGCTCACATGAAAAGCATGAATTGATGATTGCATATTCTTAAAATGCAAAACTTGTGTGAAAGCTATGAGACTCAAAATGAATAAAGGATCTTGTATCCGTTCAAAGGAATATTCCAAATGTCTCTTTCTTTATTAGTTGAACATGGTTACTATCATACGGATATCTTATCCGGAAAAATCAAATAGGGTGCAAAGTCGCTCATGCCATGTTTCGCTTATAAAGTTGGATATAGTTGCTCTTAAAATTGAAATCAATAATCTCTATATCCTTGCTTTTCCCATGACATTGGTGAAATTGGTTTGAATTATTAGAAACCTTTGTCATTTGCTTTGCCAAATACCATTGTATTTTGGACTTGAATGCTATATGTCTTGTATGCAAAGCATGTTGGATTCACACATTTTCTCAAATAAATCTCCTTGTTTCTCTCAAATTAATTGAAGTGCATAAAGTGACTTATATGTATATGCATATCTTGCATGCTTCTATCTCTCGTTGCTATGAGTGACCCGGTTGGGGACTACTCCTTTGCCTATATCATGACAAAAAGGGGAGTGGGAGTAGGATATGGTAAGGGGAGTTGCAAAATATAGAAGCTATTGTGCATTTGGGGAGAACATACATTGAGGGGGAGTAACCCGTTGAGGGGGAGCATTGCATACACATACATTTCATAATGTTGTGCCTAAATTTAAATGCAAATGCTTGTATTGTTCTCACATGATTAATCTCACACTTTACTTGTATTGGAAATGCTAGAAACTTTTTTCAGGGCTTGATTGTTCTACAAGAGATTGAAGACTTGAAGTTTTATTTCTTATCTCTTTGTAATGTAGATAATCATTGTAGTCCCGTAGTTTCTATTTTGTGAGGAATCAATGTGAGTGGTGGTTTTGTCACGAAATAGCCAAAGGGGGGGGGGGGGGGGGGGATTGTAAGGTTCCCATTTGTTGATTGGCTCATTTCGTGGACAAACCACATGTTGGGGATTCTTTGTAGGTGTTATTGCTAAGGCCCTTTGAAGACCTCATTCTTGATAAGCCGAAGGTAATTTTCTTTGTGCTTACTTGTCTTGAAGAGATAGTTGTACACACTCACAACTCATGCATATGTTTAATCCTTGTATGTTGTGTGTCTTTTGTGTGTGCCTTAATGCTCATTATCATCTCTTCTTGCATGTTAGTTTGATTGCTTATTGCATTGCCCATTGCTTTGTCATGCACATCTTTGGGATTATTGCTTTGCAAAGGGCGCTGTTCAAAGCGCTCTACAAAGCGTTGTTCTGAACAGCGCCCCCCATACCTGATGCAAAATTGATAAATTAAATGCATCAGGTCTGATGGTTTTTGATGGGCGCTGTACAAGCGCTGTACAGAAGCGCTGTTCATACAGCGCCCCTCGTTTTCTCGTGAGAACAGAGTAAGGGCGCTGTACAGAGGCGCTCTACGTACAGCGCCCAAGGCAAATATTGAGGCCAACTTATCAAAACGACCCCACTTTGATTTGGCCCCCTATATATATGTCACTTTGACTTTAGGTCAATTACAAGAGTTCATATTCAGATTTCATACTTAGGATATTTTTCAAAGAGAAGAAAAATTCCAAGAACTCATTTTTATCATCTCAAACACTTTTCATGATCATCAATCATCATCTAGCATCATCTTAGATCATCTAGATGTCATCTTGCATGGATTCTTCATCATACTTTGCTTGGTAAGTTTTTCACTAATATCTTACATATTTTGTGTCTTTCTTAACTAAGAAATCTCAATTAATTACTTGTATGTTTTATATACTTTGAATACAAGTTTGAGATAAGTATGATGTATGTTTGAGAAGTTGTATTGTGCTAGCTTATTAGGTTTTGTGCTTAATATTGTTTAGCTAAACTATTTGACATGTCATTTAGTTTTGATATCTAGGATTGTTCTTAATTGCATATTATTCATCTTAGATAAGCATATATGGTTTCCTTGCTCTATGTTGCATTTTGGATATTCACATATATTCACTTAGGGTTGTATTCTCTTCATAGAGAAAGTAAGTCTTGTGTGTAGCATCCGGGATTAGGTTGCTTAGATCGCAAGCAAAATTGGACTAGGTTCACTCATACCGGAATTAGGTAGGTGTGTGATTACTTCGGGATTAGGTTGTAATCGTTTGCACATTTAGTGGATTCGAGGTTCGAGTGTGGCTTACTTACATAGCCCGTGGTTTTTCCCGTGAGGGTTTCCACGTAAAAAAAAGTATTGTTTTAATTTCCGCACCATATTACACTTGCTTGTTTATATTATCTTGAGGGCATTTTCGTAATTTTGACTAACACGAAAAATTGGGTAAAAAGCGTAAAATCTATTCACCCCCCCTCTAGATAGTTTTACACATACCGTGCTATATTTAGTTTCACCTGGTGTTGAACTCCTATAGTAGTAAGAGCAGAACCTTCTATAGTTGGAGTGGTGATTTGTGACCCTATAATCACCTTTTTCCTTTTTCTTCTCTGTGGACTTTTGAGAAGTCTTCTTTGATTTGGGAATAGGTTTAGTTCCCAATACTCTTCCTTTCACTTCATCAAGGTTATGGTTGAGTACTAGCAAGAACTTGAATATTCATTTCTATTTAACAATCTTCTTTTACTTGGTCTTGTCTTCTTGGCATTTCTAGTTGTATTCTTCAAACATATCCAATTGTTGCCAATGTCGAGTAAGTGTATTAAACTATTGAGTAACTGATAAATCTCCTTGATTCAGATTATGAAGTGTGCTTTCTATCTCGAATAGTTATGACGTGTTTTCTTTGTTTGAGTAGATCTCCTTAGCCGCATCTCAGATTTGCTTTGCTGTCCCAAACATCAGAAAATTTTCACCTATATCATTACTCATTGAGTTGATCAGCCATGACATCACCATATTGTTATCGCTATTCTACAACTTAATTTGTGGATCCTCCTTCTTCGGTGATGTTGCGACTTCGATGAGATAATCATCTTTCCTTTTTTCGTAAATAAACATTAGTACCGATTGGAACCATAGAAGAAAATTATGCCCATTCAGTTTATGACTTATAATGGGAAGATGAGAAAGATGAGAATTGTCGGAACCTTCATTACCTTTATCATTGCTTGAAATGGTAGGTTCCTGATTGGAATTGACTTCTTAAGATGAGGTTGACTTTTTAGTAGCCATCCCGTACTTTGTCATTCAAGATGTTTAGGTTTTAAAGGAGGCTATGATTCCATGAAGAATTATGGGAGAAAATATAGTTATATTCTTATTATACAAGAAAAATCAGCACTTAGGACCAAAATTCGTCCCTAGAAACCTATTGGAACAAAATCTAATTCGTCCCAAATTACATCATCTCGGGTGGATCGTAACAAGTCTATTGGGATGAAAATTCAAATTCGTCCCCAAAGAGTACCTGTAGGGACAAAACACATTTTTTTGAAAGGTTTTTAATTTAGGGACGAAAACTGAATTCCGTCCCCTTTGATAAGCTATAGGGATGAAATAATTTCGTCCCCTTTGATAAGCTATAAGGACGAAATATTTCGTCCCTTTTAAAAAGAACAAAATATGAAAAAAAATAATAATAATAACCCTATCCTTACCAGTCTTTGCCCCTACCCCACACAATGATACACTTTTCGCCATTGTAATTATGAGGAATTAAACTGGAAACCTTGTGGTCAAAGTGGTATACATTTATCACTTAACAAAAAATTTTACTTTGTTAATAATTGCATGATGTTCATATATAATATAATAGAATTTTTTTTAAGAAAAAAAAAACTTGTTAGATAAATTTAAACTCATTCCATTAATCAAAATTTTAATTTCTATGATATACATATATTAAAAAACCTTTATTGGAGTATTTAATAAACTATATTTTTAAATCATATACAGTCGAGTTAGGGGTCTATCGGAGCCTAATGACATTAATTGTTATAAGCACGATTCAGAACAACTCACAGTATAGGAGATATGTTTCTCTACATCTTGTAATTTAATGAACAATTATAAGACTCTAACTCCTATCATATAAGAGAATGGGAAATGTACAACCACTTTCCTAAAAGTGGTTATACATTATAATATTTAAGGTCAAAACGTATTTATGATTGTTATTATTATATTACAAATAAAAAAACATAATTTTTCATAATTTTTTGTATTAATATATAGTAATTTATATTAAAAAGTGAAAAAAATATTAATAAGCATTCTCAACAAAATGAATCAATTATTAAAATTTTAAGTAAAATAACGAAAAAAAAAAAAAAACCTGTTAGGAGTTGAGACTAAAAGTAAGTGGTCATGATAAAGGGCTTATTGGGACAAAATAAAATTCATCTTGATAGAGAACCACTTGAGACCAACAAAATGACCCTTATTGTCTCCTTTTCTAATTATATGGTAACTGAATTCTTAATGTGTCTCTTAATAGGAAAACTAAGAATTTCAATAAAATCAATTTATTATTAAAACTATAAATTAAAAAAAAAAAAAAAAACTCTTGGTAATAAACAAAATTCATCTCTGTAGATAGCTGGCATATTGAGATTAAACAAAATTCATCTTGATAAAGAAGTTCCTGAGATGAAAAATAGTCTCGATAAATCATCATTAGCAACAAATATTATTTTGTCCAAACAAATCCCCAAATCTCAAGTTTTGTAGGGAAGAATTAATAATTTATTTCATGCCAATAGACATCTTATTGAGATAAATTTTTTTCGTCCCAATAAACATCATATTCAAACAAATATTTTTCATCCCTAAAAGTCTCGTCAGGTTTGCACTTTTTAGGGACGAATAATTTTTTCATTTCAATGGACATCCTATTAGAACAAATATTTTTTGTCCCTAAAAGTATCGTCAAATTTACACTTTTTAGGGATGAATAATTTATTTCGTCTCAATAGACATTCTATTGGGACAAATTTTTCGTCTTATAAGTTTCGTTAGGTTTGCACTTTTTATGAACGAATAATTTATTGCGTCTCAATAGACATCTTATTGGGACAAATTATCCTATGAGACAAATCGTTTTCGTCCCTAAAAGTCTCGTTAGGTTTACACTTTTAGGGATAAATAATTTATTTCATCACAATATACATCCTATTAGGACAAATTTTTTCATTTCTATAAGTCTCGTTAGGTTTGCACTTTTTAGGAACAAATAATTTATTGCATCTCAATAGACATCTTATTGGGACAAAAATTTTTGTCCCTAAAAGTCTCATCCCTATAGCTCAATTTTATTGTAATGTATTTTCTTAAGAGGTAGGAATTAGAATATATATATATATATATATATTATATATACAAGATGCAGTACCTAATAAGGATTCTGTTTACCTATCAGAGTAAACAAAATAACTAGAAATCTCCAAATCTCCTTATTACATAAAATAACTAGAAACTATGAAACAAACATAACTGTACTTCAACAGTATTCTATGTAAATTTCCTTAATTCCTTCCTTTAGAAAGATTACCTAAAACAAAAAGTTTTTCACTTTGGTCACCATTCTTCTTTCTTTATTGAATTTATGACATTGGGCATTTTGGTCAACATTTATGACAGATTACCTAAAACAAAAAGTGTTTTGGCATTGAGCATGCTCATTCTAGAGGTTAGTATCATATTTGGATAGAGTGACTCTCACTAATCACTATCGGTTTCTCAACACTTTTATTGTAAGGATTTCTCTTTGCCTTGGCAACGTAGTGTTTGTTGGGTCAATTGCTTAGGCTTTGTTTGGTTGGTTGGAAAGGAATGGAAATGAATGGAAAGAAGGCCATTATGGATGTTTGGTTTGCTAATATCTATCGGAAAAGGAATTTCATTGAAATGGTGTTTCCACCATTTTGGTGGAGTGGGCTTTCCATCAAAAACCCAATAGAAAACCCTTTCCAATTCCAAAGTAAATTGGTTTTCCAAAATACCCTTCTATGCCTCAACTCTATTATAACTCTATATTATAACATAATATAATATATTATGTATACTTTTATATTTATTATTATTATCCATAAATATAATATATATATATTATTATTACTGAGGCTCTGATACCACGGCGGGTGTAGGGAGCCTTAACACTGTAGACATGTGTCCAAAGTTTTTCCCCAAAAAGGCGCCTATCCGTCGGCTGAACAGGGTACTTCACAGAGAGACACCATGAAAACAGGTAAGGACCTTAAGCCAATGGAACCAAAATCCTTTTCTGATGTGCAGGATCCTTAACTAAAGGCAAGCACAGAGCATACTCAGATCATTACAGTATATATCATCTACAAACCATTTAGAAAAGAAAAATGAAAATCTAGAGAGCCATGTGAATATAAAACACACTGAAAATTTTTATTGAAATTGCTTCTGCCTCAAACACGAGAGAAAGAGGTCTCTTATATAGGGGAAGAGACCAAAAGCAAACAAAAGACAAAATAGTGTCTGCTAAACAGGTGGCAGACAACATAATTACATTGTTCGGTTGTAGTGCCGAATTACTATTACAATCCCTGAGGTAAAAGCATAAGTAAAACACACCGAATATTTTACATAATTAAAGCAAACTGTAATCATGTTCTTGAGATCACGGGTTTCTTGAACTACGGGCTGCTCAGATTACACGTAGTATGAACGTCATCGTCAGAGTCTTAGGCTCCACAGATCAGGCAGGGCCATGTATCAAAGGTAAAAGGATCTTGGGAGTCGATCAACAGATGGTTTTGGACTGAGAGTGGGTCTTCAGGATCACCAAGTTGTCGAGGGACATCAGGAATGATGTAATGTTCATCAGTGAAGTCATTATTGACATTGTAGAGGAAATTAAGCAGGGATTTTTGGATGGTCTTTGGATACCATTCTGGAGTTATAAGTAGTGTGCCACTCATAACTGATATTGTGGTCCATAACATCTTTTTATGAGGATTGTATCGGTATGGACGGTGGAGTATCCAAATGCATTGAACGGCTTCTGCTTCATGGTTGTTGAGTTTCCATAAGTTGTAGTTGCCCATGAGGTTGATGAGGTCCCATTTCCAAATGTCAAGAGGGTTGAACCATTGGAGAAATGTCCACAAGGTAGAACCGTATAGGGTAGCATCATGGAGGTACCTTGACATGGCCTGTAGAGGGAAGACAAAAGCAAAGTGATGTAAAACGGACAAACACCATAGATACCATAGAAGGTCTGGTGAGAAGTAATAAGATGGAGGCATGATGAAAGGGTCAAGGAATGGTCTGGTGGGGTTGGAAATATCATAGCAAACACCTTGTGCCTTAATTCTTGCAAGGTAAATTGGAAGGTAAGTTTTGGCGAAACTTGTGATTTGGTCGAGAGAAGGTGTATGACCATGAGGGATGGATGTCTATAGTTCAGGTGGAAAATTACCAAGTGTAGGGATTGATAAGGAGGCAGAGGATGAGGCTGAAGTGGCCATGAGAAGAAGAGGTATTTTTCTGGAGGGAGAGAGTAAATAGACAGTGGAAGGCCGTGAAAGCATGTCTGCTATCATATGTGATGGCCTTTCCCATGCTGAACAGTGAAATCATAGCAAGCAAACCAATCTTTCAGTCTGAGGAGTTGTGGATCAGGAGGAATCTTATTCCGAAACTCGAGGACTTTCGGGAAGGAGGAGTTGTCCATTTCAACAGTAAATTTCCGTGTCCTTAAATAGAAATCAAACTTTTGAATACCATATTTGACAGCAATGATTTCTTTGTAGACCGTATGATAATGGGCCTGGGAATCTTTGAACTGTCCATTAGTATGTCGCAATAGGACCTGGTGTTCTGTTTTTCTTCAAGAAGGATGGACCCCCAGTGGGAATCACTGGCATCTGTCTGGAGGATGAGTTGTCCATCAGAAGGAATAGTAAGAGTTGGAGGTGACTGAGAGATTTTCTTCAATTCAATGACAGCAAGAGTGTGGGACTTCGTCCATGGTGGAGGAGACTTTTTCAACATTTGAGAAAGGATGGAGGTATGTTGGCTGACCCTGGGAATGAAATCTCTGATGAAGTTGACGATGCCAAGGAATTGCTGGACCTGTTTAGGGGTTAAATTTGAGTCTGGGAATTGAAGGAGCTGTGTGGCAATGTGAGGACTAGGGCAGTATGTCCTTGGGAAATGTTCATGCCAAGGAATTCAATTCGGGATGGCCAAGTGAACTCTTGTTGGCAGATAACATAATGCCATACTGATCAACGAGAGAATGGAATTGTGTAAGAAGCTGGGAATGAGAGGATTCATCAGAAGAGAAAGGAGAATATCATCGATATAGATGGGCGGAGTAGAGGATAGGGTAGAAAATTCGGGTAACAGCCTTTTGAAAAAGAGATGGCGCCGTTTTAAGGCCAAAGGGTAAACTTTCCATTGGTATTGGGCGTTGGGAATGCAAAAGGCTGTTTGTATCTGTCATCAGGGTGTATGCCAATTTGCCAAAAGGCACCTTTGAGGTCAAATTTGGAGAAAATGGTTGCCTTGGAGAGTTGAGCAAATAATGTATTTGTTCGTTGAACTGGGAATTTGTCATCACGTAGGAAGAGATTTAGAGGTTTGTAGTCAATGACTAGTCTCTTCTTACCTCGACGTTGTTCAGATCGTTTGTCAACATAAAAAGCTTGACAAGCCCATGGAGAGGAAGTGGGCTCAATGAGGCCTTGTTGTAGTAGTTCTGCACATTTAGCTTGAGCTAGGTGTAGGTCAGAGGGAGACATGCCAGAATGAGTGGCTTTGGTAGGATTGACATCTTCATTGAGTTTGAAAGAGAGATGTATGAAGAAGTCAGGGTTCTTCCATAAGGGAGAATGATGGCTAAAGGCAGAGTGACTGTCAACACAGAACCTGAGTAGTTTATGTTGGATATGATGGAAAGTGGGATGGATTTCAGATAAAGGAAGATCTTTGGAAGAGAAGTGAAGGGTTTGAAATCTCTCTGTATCTGATTCCTTTAAGGAGAATTCTCAGGGCTTCACAGTTGCTGTAGACATCCCATCCAACGAGGATACCTTTATCTGGTAATGGAGTGCCAAGAACACAGGTCCAGTAGGTAAAAGATGGAAATATCTTAATACCAATTTGGACTTGGTAATCAGATGTGTGGCGAAGATCTGACCATCTGCAGCTCGGAAGTGTGGACATGTGGTGTCCATGCATGAGCAGGAAGGATCTTGGGGTTCATCATGGAAGTACCAGTATCAAAATAGGCAATAACAGTGATGGTTTAGAATATTTGGATTCAAGGATCTGGATGTTAGCCTGAGGTCAATTGGATCAATAGGGGAGGGTGACTGAATCGCCTGGGCTTGGAAGACATCTGGGGTGCCTTCAGTTTCTGAAGAATAGTAATGACTAGTGTCGGGGTTTAGTTCTAAAGCACCAGGGTCTTGTATAACAAAAACTGTATCTTCAGTAACTTCATCTTATTCTGAGAAGATAGATTCAACTTAGCATCAGAGGGAATGGAATCGGCAAGTTGAGCAATCTGTTGGACAAGCTTAGCAAATTTGATTTTTTGTTGGGACATGTTTTGCATAATGTCCTGGCTGACCGCAAATGAAGCATCTAGTGGACTTGTTCCTCTTTTAGCCTTTCGTCTAAAAGATTTGAACCGATTGGAAGGTTTGTGCTTGAACTGCCGACTAGAGGATTTGAAGTGATGTTTCTTCTTCGTTTGCAGGTGCACTGGTCAGTGGATTTGCATTTGATTTGGTAAGAAGGCTGTTTGCATTGAAATTCGTATTTCTTCCCTTCTCTGATCATTTTGGAAAAAACTTTTTGGGTTGCACATAGCTTCTCAAGCGAGCTAAGTGTGAACATATGAATTTCTCCAAGAGTAATATCAGGTATAACTCTACCAGAAGACTCTATTTTTCTGTGGAGTTCATCTTGAAGCTCTAAGGGAAGGGAATTAATATAAACATGTTTAAAGCTGGGATCATTGATACCACCAAGGATATGGTATTGTCCGGACATCCGGGAATAGTGGAATTGGATGTCTTTTCGTTTCAGAGAACAGCATCTCATCTCAAAATATTCCTGTTTTGTTTGTGTGTAGAAATGAGTAGGGTCACCAAGAAATTCTCTAAAGATAGTCCCATGGCTTGAGAGGAGGAGTCAGCACGAACAAATTGCAGTTGTCTATACTCACTAAGAGCCTAGTACCAATCACGTAAGGAACCAGTAAACCTTGATACAAATTCTCTAAGGGCTGTCTCGAGATCATATTCTGGTTTGGATAATTGGAGGTCGAGCCAAGCGCTCATTTCAGAGATTCTTTTTCGCCATGTATCTGGAAAAGCATTATCAAGGGTGAACCAGGGACCACTGGTAGGTCGGTAGTAGGTGCAGGTTGGGTCGGAGGAGGATGTTCTGCAGGTTCTTCATAGGGGGCATTCGAAGATTCATCAGGAGATTCATATGTGCGAGTGGAAGGTTGAGGGTCAGTTCTGGAGGCCATAAGTGCATGATGGAAAGTTTCGTATGGTCAGAAGGGATGTCTGAGTTATTTGAGAATTGTGAGGATTGGAGAGAATGGACATCAGAGTCTTCATCGGAATGGAAATGGCGATGATAGAGGCAGATAGGACAGGATCATAGGAGTCAGGTGCAGGATGCTTGTTTTTTCGAAGAGATGAAGATTCAGGTTCTGTCTAGGCTGAGTTGGTTGGGAAATGGAGGATACCGTTTAAATAATTCTCCAGTGGATTTGAAAAACTGAGCAATCATCTGGAGGAGGAGGAGAGGGATACGGTGGGAGATGTAGAAAAAAGGGGTGGTATAAGGTTTCTGGTAGAGGAGGTGGTAGCAGAATGTATCCGATCCGATTCATCTGGTCTAGCTGAGTTTTGAGTTGCCTGATTCTTCTCTTGCGATTGAAGTCTAGGCCATTTAACCTGATTGATATATCTGTGTAGATCGTATCAAGTTTGGCAATTCTTGTCTGAAGATCAAATACATATCTCTGAAAGACTTGTCCATAAACAGGAGATGATCCTATGTTTTAACACGATTGTGGACTTTATCAATCTTTGATCAAGGAGGAAAGAACTTTATTTGGGCTTCTGCATTCTGAGTGTGCCAATTGAGGGACTTGTTCAGCTTGAGAGGTTTTTTTGAAGTACATCAGGTGGACTTCAGTAGTGGATGAAGGTCGGGAATGAAGATTTTGGTCTGGGATAGACCTGGGTTCAAAGGTGGGAAGTCTTTGTCATATTTGGATGCATGTAGCAAGGGATGGCTGTGGCACAGGGATTTGGTGTTCAGGGTTAGGTAAGAGGCCCTCAGATCGTAAGATCTGTAGCGCTCGGTCATAGATGGGTAAAGGGGTATTTTGATAGGGTGGAGTCCTATCCATGGTTTAGATGATCCATCAGGTTTGTGTGGTTGGGGGCTGGTTTGCAAGGAATGGAGAAAGCCTAGAGGCATTCTCGGCAGTCACAGTTAGGGTCACACATAGTGGAATCATCACCAGATGAAGTGACCGTTGATTTTGTCGGTGAAGATGGGAGTACCATCAGTTTCAAAGCTGTGGATGGGAATATCAGTTTCAGTTGTGACTGGCCTGATTAAAAGAGCTTGAAAAATAGGAGGAGCTGTTGGAGAGGTACTGGATGAGGTTTCTGTGACAAGAGTGAAGGTTGTTAAAATGGAGCCATCTGGTCGTTTTTTATAAGAGGACTCAGTGGCAACAACAGGAGTGGTGTTTTGAAAAGCTTTTTCATAGTTAGATATCCATTCCAAAGGCATAATCTCAAGGAGCTTTTCTCTCGGGAGTTGCTTTGGTATCTGGATAATGGTGGGGATGTCATCTTCTCTTTCCGCTTTGATGAAGAGGGTGTCATCGGTGTGGCCTGGAATGGGAAGATCAAGAGCATGATCTTGAAGACGGTAGGCAAGTTAATGGTGGAGTGTGGCCATGAAAGAGTTTGGTTGCATGGTAGCACCAGTGAGTTGGATCTGGACTTTCAGGCAAGTATGAAGGTTTGGGTCGCGGAGAGGAATATTGAAATTTGGGTAGTAGGTCAGAGAAATACTACCAGTATGGAGGGTGGATAAACAAGTGCCGATAACTGCATGTTCGTAATCTTTGTAAATGGTGTTGAGCAAAGCTACCTTTGCAGTTACTGGGATACCTTTCCGGCCATGCAGAGTGAGAATAAGGCGGACCGCACCGATATGGAGGTGGGAATACCTTCATTAATCCAATGATTGATCATGGGTTGGCCGATTTCAAGATCAACATACTGTTCTGCAAATGAAGACGGAATGAGACAGTTGTCAAGACCTGTGGACTGCATGTATTCTTTAACTGGAAGAGGCCTGTGTGAAACAAGGCGAGTCATGCGAGAGACCATAGACTTGTTTCTTTTGAAGATAGTGTAAGGGTTTAGCAGAGGAACTGAGGTATCATTTATTTGAGCATGTTGTGGAATATGGGAATATTCAACTAAATTTTCTATTCGTCGGGAGAGAGTTCGTCTTATGGAAGGAGTAGGGGTAATAGACAAAGAAGAAGATAATCTGGGAGGTGTAAGACTGGTATTGTTTGCCATAGTGTAGGAAGATTCTTTCAAAATGAATCTATGGAATCTATATAGACTAACTCAACTTTATGTATTATATATAATAATAATAATAATAATAATAATAATATAATAATATATATATATTATATTATAAAGAAAATTACAAGAAGTAACCAAAAAATTATTGGTTCATCCTAATTATGTCCGCACATTCAAAAGAGAAACCAATTAAAATTTTATATATTTTAAAAATAATATAACTATACCTTAGCAGTTAGCAGTCACAGCACAAAACTTACCGGACACATATGGTCACTTGCCATGGTGGTGGACCTTCCCAAGGGAACTCCCCACCACCAAGTTTCAAGACCTGGTGTATGTACAATATGTGTAAATTTTCCCAAAAAAAAAAAGTGTGGGTGTTGTCCCACTATATGTGGGTGCTGTCTCTCCTCTTGTGAGAGTCGCAATCCAGACTGAGCTTGTAGAGCCCAAATCTCACCGGTCCCGGTTGCTGTTGTTGTAAAAAAAAAAAATAAAAAAACATAAAACACAAAACTTACTGGGGCTTTGAAAATATGAACATTAATGCCATGAAATCCACGAAAACCAACAATGACTAAATCATCCATAGAAAATTTACCATATGTGTGGGTTGGGGGACCAAAAGGTCTATAGTTGCGCTTGTTTCAAAACATAGAGATTGGACTACGTTAAATTGAAAAAAGCTTTAAATTTTTTAAAGATATTTATTGCTTTGAACATTTCAAACTTAATTATAAAAGGAAAAGACAAATCAATGGTACAATTAACTTCTTGAAAAAAAAAAAATCAAATCAAATGTTTACATTCTGTACTTTCCCACCATCACCACCGAATTTCATTGAACTCTCAAAGTTACCGTTTACACCAACATTTTTGACCAAAGGGCGTGAATAACCTCATTATCAGTTTAATTAAAAGACAAGAATCTCCATAAACCCATAATGCGTCCATTTCGCTTATAGCTTCATTCACCTTCATCAGTATATATGCAGTGCTATACAATTGTTCCTGCAAGGGAACGAAGGAAAAAGCATGTATAATAAATTAAAAAAAAAAAAAAAGTAATACAAGTACACGTATATCGCAAGCCATCTTTACCGATTGTATTATAAGATTTTCTATATATTCTGAACTTGAGTTTTGTAATTGGATACTCATAAGTCAATATAGCACAATTAGCGGTGGCAACAGGTTGGATCGGGATCGGATCGGCCTATCCCAAACCTGAAACCCGTTTTTACAGGTTGTCCCAAATCCGACCCGTGACCTAACGGGTTTTCGATTTCTGCCCCAAACCCGATCTGATTTGGGTCAGGGGTGCCCCAAATGGCCAAACCTGACCCGAATGACCCGATTCGTTTTATCCTTAAAAAAAAAAAAAAAAAAATCTCAAACCACTAAATATACAAATTATTTTACCATATGATTGAATTTTAGGACATTGACTTAAATTTTAACATTAAATTAATATATATATATACAAAAAAAATTTCTTTATATTGGAAATTTAAATATACACTTAAATACAAACATACACCATAGAAAAACATTTTAACATACACTTAAAGTTCATACATAAACTTAAATTTAATAGAACATAACATCTAAGTTTAAGAAATTTTAGATTCAAAATAAAATATGATTATGTAAAGAGACAGAGAATAAAGATTTGTTTTTCCCTTTATATTTTATATTTTAATTCACCAGAATGTAGGTGGTCATGATTCAGTGGTTGTCCATACTTCAGTAGGGTCTAATTTGATCTCGGGATCCACTTCGTCCATCGGTTTGGTTCTCTCTTCGGATCCGTTTTCGTCTACTGTCTCAGCTATTTCGGAAGTGGTTTCGAGTTCGGTTCCTCCAATGATTTCCGGGCATTGCAGATTAGCAAGGGTATAGGATTTGATGACGGGGTCACTGATTCAGTTCTGGTTTCTAGTTCTTCGGTTGTTGATCCTTCTATTAGTTTTGTCAGTTTGGCTGTAAGGGTGGTGCATGATTCGAGGACTGTTATTTAGGGTTCTTCGGCGGTCAATCAGGTTCGCCTTATGGTCTCTACCATTTTATCTAGGCCATCTTCTCGTCCGGGTCAGACGGCTCGTCGGCAAGTTAGGGTTCATGAGGTTTCAGGCAATCAGCCATCTAAGGAGGCAATTGTGTCTTCAGCTTCGAATGTCAATGTGGATCAGAGTAGTTTACAAGATGGATATGGTTTTTCTTGTTCTTTAGTTGTGGATCCTAGGGTGTAGATTCAGAACTTAGGTCCGTTATCAAAATCTCAAGTCGAGCTTCGCCTCATGTAGATTCTTCATGGGCTTCCAGATGGAGGAGAGTGAGTTAGCCGATGCTGAGGTTGTCAGAGAGCTTTGAGGGTTGAGCGTAGGGGCTTCTTCAAAGTTTGGATACCGGACTCCTCCGACGGTTTTCGATGATTAATGTTCTCTTTTAGAATTGTTGTGGGATCCAGGGCGAGCCCGCCAAGCGGGTTCTTAGAGAGTTTTATCGTTTACATAGACCTACTTTGGTTTGTATTGCAGAGCCTATGGTGATTTTTCCTCTATCTCTTCAGGTTTCTGGTCTTCGCTCGGTCCTCGTCTGGTGGGCATGAACAATAGGTGTGGGTTGATTCCGACTATTTGGGTTGTCGCTTGGCTTCATTTCCTGAGGCTTAGTTAGTTCACGTCATGATCAAAAAACTTACTGTTTTGCTCTCGATCGGTTCTGGGGTCCACTGGTACACTTTTGTTTATGCGAGTACTTCTACAGTAGTTCGTAGGTCTCTTTGGCAGTCTCTTCGAGATATGGTTAGTTTGGTTTCTTCTTCCTGGTTGGTTATTGGGGATTTTAATGCGGTCCTGGGTGCTGATGAGGCTTTGGGTTCTCGTTCTCCTGCCCATGGTTCTTGTGAGGATTTCAAATCGATGTGAGGATTGTGATTTGGTTGGCATTCATTCTCAGGGCGCCCGATTCACTTGGGTTAGAGGTCGCAGTAACCGTACTAGAGTTGAGAGATGATTAGATAGAGTTTTGATTTCAGATGGTTGCATTTCCTGTTGGGGAAATTTCGTGTGTGGCTCTTCCCCGTATCTATTTAGATCACTGTCGTTGTTGGTTTGGTTGTCAGAGATTTGAGGTTTCTAGTCATAGGCCGTTTCGGTTTCAGAGCATGGTTAGAGCATCCTGATTTTATAGCTATTGTTCGCAAGATTTGGAGCTCTCATGTTGTGGGTAGGCCTCATCAGGTTGTTATCCATAAGCTGAGAAGATTGAAGAAGGCTCTCAAGTCTTAAAATTGGGAGGTTTTTGGGGATCTTAACTCTGCCATTGTTGGGAAGTGTGCGGAGCTTCATTCTATTTAGTTGGATTTGTCTAACCAAGGTTTTTCAATGATCTTTTTATGGCCAAGGCGAGTGTTCATTCTGAGCTAGATGTGTTGTTACGCAGATATGAGTGCTTTTTTCGAGATCGATCTAGAGTTAGGTGGCTTCGTGATGGGGATCGGAACACATCTTTTTTTTCATGCCTCTATCAAACGTAGGTAGTATTGTAATGCTATATCAACCCTTTCGATTAATGGGGTTCTCTCGAAAGATTGGCCTACCATCAGGGATCATATCATTAGTTATTATTCTGACCTCTTTTCCTCTAATGTTTATCATGTTGGGAGAGATTTATCTATTGTAGATGATGTGATTCCTTCCTTGGTAACTGTCGTAGAGACCGCTTTATTGACTAGCATTCCATCTGCAGATGATATTCAAGATGCGGTCTTTGTTATGGATGCTGTTTCTGCCCTTGGGCTAGATGGGTTTTCTGGTAGATTTTATCAAAGATGTTGGGATGTTGTAGGTAGTGATGTGGTCCATGCTGTTCAAGATTTTTTCATCACTGGAGTTATTTTCCCGAGTCTCAATTCTAGCTTCATTGTTCTTCTTCCGAAGCTGAGGGAATCGATTTCGGTTGATCAGTTTCGACCGATTGTACTTAATAACTTTCTATTTAAAATTTCTTCGAAGATTTTGGCTGATCATTTAGCTCGGTTATCGCCAGGATTATTTCTCCTCAGTAGTTCGGATTCATTCGAGATCTGCATATCGAGGATTGTATTGCTTTGGCTTCTGACTGTGTGAATGTGTTGCAGAAGAAGTGTTATGGGGGTAACTTGGCCATGAAGATTGATATCCGTAAGGCTTTTGACACCCTGGATTAGTCTTTCCTTTGCAAAGTGCTTCAGGCTTTTGGGTTTTCTTTTGTTTTTGTGGATTGGATAGACGACATTCTTCATTCGTCTAGGCTTTCTGTTATTTTGAATGGGGTCCCAGAGGGATATTTTTTGCTCTAGAGGGGTTCGTTAGGGAGGTCCGCTCTCCGCTTTTGTTTGGTATTGTGGATGACTTATTTAGTAGATTATTGACGAGGTTGGTGGATTCTTCTCAGATTCTGCCAATTTCTTCCCCAAGGGGTTTTTTGGTGACACAACATGGGATGGTTCCCTAGAATATGTGAGCGTGGAGGTTTATCCGCAAGTGCACGGATCATTACGATCACGTAGCAGCAAGTACGGTTCGTTCCACATGGAGGTAAGGTACCTTTAATCGGTTCTAGTCTTAAATTATTTATACACTATATACACTAATTACATGCAAGAAAAGTAAAGCATGGGTGGTCGCAAGCAATGATCTAGCTAATGGCTATGATTATGCTAAGATGGCTTTAATTAAACTACAACAAATCCTATGGTCATGGATACGTAATCTCTAACTACAACGGTAAATTAAAGTGTGATCACAAGACAATTCTAATTAACTTTAACTAACTAGATGGCAACTAAGTAAGCAAGTAATTTGACAATTAAAGTAATACAATTAAATTACACTAAATTAACTACAACTAACTAAATTATCATTAATTAACTAATTTGACTAAAACTCTTGCAAGGTTATGCAAGAGTGAAGAGATAAATGAAGAGGGATAAAATCAATTGATCATAATTAAGCACACTAGTTCTATGGCATATTCAATTAAATCACTACCACTCAAATTATTATCAACTATGATTATAGAATGACAATAATAGAGGGATTACCACCTAAAACATAAGAATTAGGCAATAAGCATGGACATGCAATTACTAACCAAGTCTTCTCCAATAGAGCTAACCAAATGTTATAAAACAAGGTTACATGCTACTAATATCATCAACAACATGCATCCATTCAATCATACTTCAATTAACATTCAATAGCTCAAGATGGATATATAAAAGTAAGATCAATCAATTACATATAAAGTCATATGAAAATCCATCCCTTAACATTGAGAGTATTTTACACATACATGTTACATGAACCACAAAAAATGGAAGAGAAGTAAGAGGTAAGAAGTAACCACAAGATGGTAAGCTTCTTGTTCTTCAATTAAGCTCCATGTCTACTTCTTCCAAGCTAGGAATTCCACATGCAACCATGTAGTGAGAGTCTAGGTTATCTAGGTTATTCTAGGGTAATTTTAAGCTATTGTTGGATATTAGGAATTGTGTTTTGTAGACAAAAGAGGTATATTTATACAGGAAGGTTTGGGCATGCTTTTGGACGAAATATCTCCCAAGTCGGTCGAGCTCGCGGGTTTGGATCCCCTAGCTCGCGGGTTTGAGCTCGCCAACGGAACTCGCGGGATCTTACAGAAGTTGCTGCAAGTTGTGACCTTCTAGACTACGGGAACTTTCCCTCGGTATGAAATCGCGGAGTTCCAGAGGTTTTGGACATTTTTAGGCGTGAAAGAACTCACTAGAATGAGCTTGAAGCTTGCTTGGCCATGGAAGTTGGTGTAGGGAAAAATACCAAAAGTGCACGCAGCGGAAGCGAGACTAAAAAACAGATTTAGTGACTTTTAAAAATTTTTCCTTTTATGAACCTTAAACCCTTTAATAATTAAACAACATATACAATAACAAAAAGTAGAATACCTTTTGTCGCGTGATCCGATTGACTTATGTCGATGGTAATCCGCAAGATCTTCAATCCTAGCACGAACGTGGATCACCTAGGAGCGTGGTCTCCCTTTTCTTTGAATTGCAAACCTGTGAATGGACAAAACAAACTTTTCTTTTCTTTGTTAGTCACAAAAACAATCAAAAGAATGACTAAGATTATTCCGGTCACTTTTGAGTTCTCAATCTAATGATCGAAACTCGCGTGAACCTAGATCGATGTCGTACACACAAGCTTATTGATAAGCAAATAGTATACCATCAAAGAATAATCTAACACTCCTTTTTGTTTAGTAGAATAAAATCTTTCTATGAATTGAGAAGAAAAAGAAATTTGTATCAAGAACACCTTAAGTGGCCGAATTCTATACTTGTGTATATATAGGTGGCCTAAGTTTTCTTCTTCTTTTTGTATTAGGGTTGCCGAAATCCTAACCTAGAAATAACTAGGGTTGCCGCAAAATACATGCCCACCATAGGCTTATGTTGCACCCTAATTTCCATCTAGTTTTTAACTTCAAACCCTAATCCAACTCATAGATCTTTTATTCTTTTATTTGACTAAATAAAAAAAAACTTCTTATTTGATTAAATAATAAAACTAATTATTTATTTCCTTATCAAACAAGTCTTTTACTTTTACTTTTAGGAAATATATTTCCTGATTAGAAAAGATTTGTTTCTTAATTAAACAATTAATTAATAAATCAATTAATTCTTATTTAATTAAAACAATGAAACAAAATAATATTTTAGGTTAAAATAAACCCTTGCCGCCCCACTTAGAGTAAATTGGCCAAATATTATTTTCTTATTTCATTTAATCCATTGGACTTTAAATAAAAAGCCCACATGTGAACCAGACCCATTCTTACTAAAAGAAACAAGCCCACATGTCTTTCATTAATATATTAATATAATTGAGCAGCCCATTACTAAAATAATGTGCAAATTATATTCTTAATATATTAAATGCAACTCTAGATGGACCCTTAAATTGGTCCGGTAGAATATATCAAGTGATCCATGCAAGTCCGTGTGGATTGGGGATCTTGGCGGGCCATCTAAATTTAAGCTTCAATAGACATAACCTAATCACAATCAACAAATGATTCACTTAGGTCCGATCCATTAATTTTAACTCATTCCACTAAAGAGCTAAAACTGAACTCTTAAATAAATATAGAAAAGGAAGATGCTCCTCATTCATACCCTAGACAATCATATTGGAGATAGTGTATCCTCGTGATTAATATCAGTAATCGCCAAGAGTTCATAGACCGCCTATAACTCTCCAAGTTACCATATTTACTCATATGACCACGTTTGAACTTGGATATTTTGACTTGTCCAGAAGCCATGTTTTCAATAGACACTATCGAAAACTCAACGTTGAGATTTAATATCCAATTACCTCAAAACATCCATATGATGATATTATACTCTCATTTAATTAAATGGAGCCACGATGTCCATATCTATAAATGAAGTCCTCTATCGATTAACAAATGAATATCACCAAACTATCGAGGATAGACTATGCGATATAATCGTACTCATTGAAACTCAAATGATATCACTTGCAACCATAAGTCCATCATTTATCTCAGGATTAAGATAGACTCTCCGATTGTCCTGATAATGAAAAGACTTTTATCTACTGACGGTTATAGATAAAGTATTTCATTGTGATCCAGTTCAATGCACTCAGTGCACTAGATCCTTTTGCTCGAAGACACTCCGATGATTTTAGACTCATCATATCTCATTTGATCCCACTCAAATGCTAGCAAAAGAATTCTACAACTTTAACAAGATAAAGGTGCCTAACCTTTAACTTAAGTTGTGAACATTATTCAAGACTAACTAAAGAATTGTGTCTACCACATACATATCCAGATGTACGAACAATTCTTCTTTTCCCATAGTCTTTAGACCTTATGATTATTTACTTTGACAATTATAATATTAAACTATAAATGCTATGCGATTTGTTAAACCAGAAATCACTTTATTAATATGAAAAAGATTGTTAATTACAACATTACACTCTTGCTATTGAGCATAATCCTAACAATCTCCCACTTGCGCTATAGCAAATGTGTCATATCTCTCAAGCCCATGTTCTCTTGATGCCCATCGAAACTCTTCTGAGGTAGAGCCTTTGTGAAGGGATCCGCTAGATTTTCTGCTGACGCGATTTTGGTAATCGTCACGTCACCTCTTTGAACAATCTCCCTTAAAAGATGATACTTTCTTTCAATGTGTTTACCTCTCTTGTGACTTCTTGGTTCTTTCGAATTAGCCACTGCTCCACTGTTGTCACAGTAGATAGTGATCTGCTTATTCGCACTAGGAACCACTTCCAAGTCAATCAAGAATTGGCGGAGCCAAACAGCCTCTTTGGCAGCCTCGCATGCAGCAACATACTCAGCTTCCATGGTGGAATCAGCAATACAAGATTGCTTGATACTCCTCCATATAACTGCTCCTCCTCCAAGATGTGGATTTCTGGAGTCAGAATCTGACTGGAAATCAGAATCTGTACACCCAACGGGGACCAAATCCCCTCCAGAGTATACAAGCATATTATCTCTCGTTCTCATTGAGATACTTGAAAATATGCTTGACTGCCGTCCAGTGATCAGGACCAGGTTTCGATTGAAACCTGCTAACTATGCCAACAGCAAAACAAATATCTGGTATAGTACAGAGCATTGCATACATGAGACTTCCAACTGCCGAGGCATATGGAACTCTACTCATGAATTGCTCTTCATGCTCATTCTTAGGAACTTGTTCCCTAGAAAGCTTGATTCCATGTCTGAAAGGTAACATACCTTTCTTGGAATCCTGCATGGAAAACCTAGACAAGATCTTGTCTATGTATGAAGCTTGGGATAATGCAATCGTTCTATTCTTTCTATCCCTTATTACTTGGATACCTAGAATAAAACTTGCTTCTCCTAAGTCCTTCATATCAAATTGTTTTGCTAACCATTCTTTTACTGATGTCAATACACCTACATCGTTTCCAATGAGTAGTATATCATCAACATAAAGAATCAGGAAAACCAACTTGTCGCCCTTAATCCTTTTGTATACACAAGGTTCGTCAGGATTCTGAATAAATCCAAAACCTTTGACAGCTTGATCGAACCTTATGTTCCAGGATCTGGATGCTTGCTTTAATCCATATATGGATTTCTGCAACTTGCATACCTTTTCCATTTGGCCCTTTTCAATGAATCCCTCTGGTTGCATCATGTAGATGCTTTCGTCAAGACTTCCATTAAGGAAAGCTGTCTTGACGTCCATTTGCCAAATCTCTAGATCTAAAGATGCTGCAATGGATAAGAGTATCCTAATGGATTTAAGCATGGCCAAAGGAGAGAAGGTTTCCTCGTAATCGATACCTTCTTTCTGTGTATACCCTTTAGCTACCAATCTAGCTTTAAAGGTTTCCACCTTTCCATCCATACCCATTTTCCTCTTGTATACCCACTTGCACCCAATGGGTTTTATCCCTTTAGGCAAGTCTACAAGGGACCAGACTTTGTTATCGAACATAGATTCAATCTCGGATTGCATTGCCTTTTGCCAATGGCGACTATCAACATCCTCCATAGCTTCCTTGTACGTATAAGGATCATCGTCGTCCGGGAGATTCTCCACTGATTCTCCCAGACCGATGTATCTTTCGGGTTGTGTTCGAACCCTCCCACTACGACGAGGAATGGTAGGTTGTTGATCTTGTGTTGGATCGGAACTTACAATTGGGTTAGGTTGTGTAACCTCTCGTGGAATTGTATCTCCTGACATCTCATTCAGGACAATTCTACTTCTAGGCACAAAATCATTCATATAGTCCTTTTCCAGAAATTTAGCATTTGTCGAAACAAATACTTTAAGATCTGAAGGACTATAGAAATAATATCCTTTAGTTTCTTTGGATACCCTACAAATATACATGTTTCTGAACGGGACTCCATCTTTTCTGTCTTTCCTTTTAACACATGCGCAGGACAACCAAATATCCTTAAGTGTTGTAAACTAGGCTTGCACCCAGTCCACAACTCATGCGGTGTTTTGGGAACAGACTTAGATGGTACATCGTTTAGAATGTATATAGCAGTTTGTAAAGCATATCCCCAAAAAGAAATAGGAAGTGTTGAATAACTCAACATAGACCTAACCATATCCAAAAGAGTTCTATTTCTCCTTTCTGCAACCCCATTCTGTTGAGGTGTACCTGGTGCAGAAAACTGAGAAATTATCCCATTATCAATAAGATATTACTGAAACTCACCAGATAGATATTCTCCACCACGATCAGATCTCAAGATTTTTATGTGTTTCTCAAGCTAATTTTCCACTTCAGCTTTGAATGCTTTGAACATGTCAAAAGCATCCGACTTATGTCGCATGAGATACACATAACCAAATCTCGAGTAATCATCCGTGAAGGTGATGAAGTACTCATATCCACCTCTAGCTTGAATGCTCATAGGTCCACATACATCAGTGTGTATCAATCCTAAACATTCAGTGGCCCTTGCACCTTTGGCAGAGAACGTCCTTTTGGTCATTTTACCTTCCAAACAAGATTCACAAGTTGGTAGATCATCAACCTTTAAGTCACTCAAAGGTCCGTCACTTACCAATCTTTAATCCTATTAAGGTTAATATGACCTAAGCGTAAATGCCAAAGGTAGGTTTCATCTGTTGATAATTTTACTCTTTTATGATTAGGTTCCGTTATTTCTGTGTCTAACGAGTGAGAGATATTTCTATGCAAAAAGTATAGACCGTTTTCCAATGTACCTTGGCAAATAATTTTGTCATTCTTACTAATAATAAAAACTTTATTATAAGTAACTGAATATCCAAATTTATTTAAACAAGAAACTGAAATTAAATTCCTCTTGAATTGAGGTACATAATAAACGTCTATTAAATCTAAATGCCTTTTAGAATCCAAATAAACTCTAATATCTCCCACTGCACTTGCAGACACTAATGTTCCATTGCCCAAGCGCAAATTGATTTCATTCTTACTCAGCTTTCTCCTTTCTTGGAACCCCTGCAAGGAATAACAAACATGATTAGTGGCTCCTGAGTCTATGATCCAAGAATCTGTAGAATCAGCCAAAAAACATGTTTCAAGATAATTCACATTACCTTCTTCCTTCTTATTCTGGGACTTTGGGCAATTTCTCTTCCAATGTCCCTTTTCACCACAAAGGAAGCATTTCCCTTTGATCTTGGTTACTTTCTTGGTCTCCTTCTTGATAGGCCCAAGTTGCTTTTTCTTCTGTTGTTTCTTGACCTTTTGACGGGCCTTAACAGTAGCAACTTTACCAACCATATGAATCTCTTGACCTTTGCCTTTCACAAGGATCTTTTCAGCACTTTGAACATCTTGCATCAGGCCTTGTAAGGTGTATTCCTTTTTGTTCAAAGTGTAGTCCAATTTGAACTGATCAAAGGAATCTGACAATGAATTGACAACCATATCAATCTTTGTCTCACCATCTATCTCAGCGCCATGCAGTTCAGCAATGTTGAGATGTGCTATGACTTTCATCATGTGATCCTTCACAGCCTGTCCAGGTTTCATCCTAAGATTCATAAAAGCAGTCACTGCCTCTCTCTTAGTCGTCCTGGACTTCATAGCAAACATCTCCTCTAGAGACATCATTATATCAGCAGCGGACTCCATTCCTTCATGCCGCTGTTGCAACACGTCGGAGATAGTGGCCATAATGTAACATTTTGCCATATCATCTGAAGTCTTCCACTGCTCATACTCATCTCTATACACTATGCTAGATTCATTATTAGGAGCAGGTGGTTTAGGAGTAGTTAGAACAAACTTATGTTTTTCACTTTGCAGCAACAACCCAATTTTCCTTTTCCATGTGACATAATTATCTCCAGTTA
This sequence comes from Acer saccharum, assembly GCA_030490815.1. Taxonomy (NCBI): domain Eukaryota; kingdom Viridiplantae; phylum Streptophyta; class Magnoliopsida; order Sapindales; family Sapindaceae; genus Acer; species Acer saccharum. The sequence continues at coordinate 21,040,120 of CM059873.1, forward strand.
AAGTGTTGTCTTTCAGGATGTTTATAAGTGATGGGGTCATGATTTCTGAATAAAACAAAACATATATAAGTAAATAATCATGATAAAGCACTTTTAAATATTTATCTTGAATTAAATAAATAACTCAATCATAAAATTCAACGGTGATCTAACACCCATAAATGTTACGCCTCCTTTGGGAGTTCGCACCATTTACTAGTTAGACTAGGTCCCACCTAATTGTTAACATAACAACCAGCGTTTCAATTTTAGCCTTGCAATTTTACTGACAAGAACTCTTGGGAGGATATCAATAAAATTACATTGAGTGTGTTACCAAGATATCGACCCTCAATTTCCTCTCACGAAAATCCCTCCTTGGGGAGTAGATTTCGTTTGAGTCCATTGTCTAGTCTATCCTTGTAAGGAAGTATGTTGCTAAATTCCATTCATGGACGCCCCTTGGGGGGATTACCAATAAATAATTAAGCTCAACTAACCTTGGAGGCCATAGGTGTTACAAAAACACCTTCTCCCACTCAATTATTTAAGGCGTGTGATTAAATCCCATAGAATGATTTACCAAGTTATCTAGATGCCAATTTAGATACCTAAATCATTCAATGCATGTTCATACCAAAAGAGATATATGAGTGGCACTCATATTCTATATGTCATGTTATCATACAATAACAAATATTGTAATATTTAAGCATAAATTAAATAGCAACAATTTTGGCCCATCCTAGAAAAACAAGTAAATTACAATTGTTTAGGAATACAAGATCTTCAAGTGGCCCATCAACCATACGCTCATCCTTCGGCCCAACCCACGGGCGTGCACAACTCACAACCCCACAAAGGGGTTGCCGTGCGCAGCCCATGAAGACTCCAGGGCTGCCGTGCGCAGCCCACCAAGCTTGGGCTTGCCATGCGCAGCCCAATCCACTGCTAGGGTGCGCACGGTGCTCGTTCTCGGTTCCGGTTGCTTCGTTTTTCATCGTGTCTTCGAATCTTCAACACCTAAATATATTACGGCAGTATTTAAACAAATAAAATACTGTAGTATTTTTTTTTTTTTTAACCACTGCAGTACCTTTAACATACAAAAACTGCACATAATAAAAATAAAAAAAACTGCAGTAGTATATATAAAAAAATACTGCACCTAAAAAAAAAAAATAAAACCTAGCAATCTACCAAGAAGGAATTATGGCGATGATAGACCACCCTTCTTGTTACAATTCCATAACAAAAATACATTGAAAATCTAGGACCAAAATCGAGCAATAACAATCCACATAAACATATATAAATCCATACATCCACATGTAATTATATATTCGAATACCTAGAGTGCCATCTCTTTCTAAACATGCATAATCACAATAAAAAGAAATAGATCCACGTATATATATGTTAATTAATTAAAAGGGTTCAACCTAGGCTCTGATACCAATTGTAGGGAAAAATACCGTAGTAGTACACGCAGCGGAAGCGAGACTAAAAATAGATTTAGTGACTTTTAAAAATTTTTCCTTTTATGAACCTTAAACCCTTTAATTAATTAAACATACATATACAATAACAAAAAGTAGAATACCTTTTGTCGCGTGATCCGATTGACTTACGTCGATGGTAATCCGCAAGATCTTCAATCCTAGCACGAACGTGGATCACCTAGGAGCGTGGTCTCCCTTTTCTTTGAATTGCAAACCTGTGAATGGACAAAACAAACTTTTCTTTTCTTTGCTAGTCACAAAAACAATCAAAAGAATGACTAAGATTATTCCGGTCACTTTTGAGTTCTCAATCTAATGATCGAAACTCGCGTGAACCTAGATCGATGTCGTACACACAAGCTTATTGATGAATAAGCAAATAGTATACCATCAAAGAATAATCTAACACTCTTTTTTGTTTTAGTAGAATAAAATCTTTCTATGAATTGAGAAGAAGAAGAAATTTGTATCAAGAACACCTTAAGTGGCCGAATTCTATACTTGTGTATATATAGGTGGCCTAAGTTTTCTTCTTCTTTTTGTATTAGGGTTGCCGAAATCCTAACCTAGAAATAACTAGGGTTGCCGCAAAATACATGCCCACCATAGGCTTATGTTGCACCCTAATTTCCATCTAGTTTTTAAGACTTCAAACCCTAATCCAACTCATAGATCTTTTATTCTTTTATTTGACTAAATAAAAAAAAACTTCTTATTTGATTAAATAAATAAAACTAATTATTTATTTCCTTATCAAACAAGTCTTTTACTTTTACTTTTAGGAAATATATTTCCTGATTAGAAAAGATTTGTTTCTTAATTAAACAATTAATTAATAAATCAATTAATTCTTATTTAATTAAAACAATGAAACAAAATAATATTTTAGGTTAAAATAAACCCTTGCCGCCCCACTTAGAGTAAATGGGCCAAAATATTATTTTCTTATTTCATTTAATCCATTGGACTTTAAATAAAAAGCCCACATGTGAACCAGACCCATTCTTACTAAAAGAAACAAGCCCACATGTCTTTCATTAATATATTAATATAATTGAGCAGCCCATTACTAAAATAATGTGCAAATTATATTCTTAATATATTAAATGCAACTCTAGATGGACCCTTAAATTGGTCCTGGTAGAATATATCAAGTGATCCATGCAAGTCCGTGTGGATTGGGGATCTTGGCGGGCCATCTAAATTTAAGCTTCAATAGACATAACCTAATCACAATCAACAAATGATTCACTTAGGTCCGATCCATTAATTTTAACTCATTCCACTAAAGAGCTAAAACTGAACTCTTAAATAAAGATAGAAAAGGAAGATGCTCCTCATTCATACCCTAGACAATCATATTGGAGATAGTGTATCCTCGTGATTAATATCAGTAATCGCCAAGAGTTCATAGACTGCCTATAACTCTCCAAGTTACCATATTTACTCATATGACCACGTTTTGAACTTGGATATTTTGACTTGTCCAGAAGCCATGTTTTCAATAGACACTATCGAAAACTCAACGTTGAGATTTAATATCCAATTACCTCAAAACATCCATATGATGATATTATACTCTCATTTAATTAAATGGAGCCACGATGTCCATATCTATAAATGAAGTCCTCTATCGATTAACAAATGAATATCACCAAACTATCGAGGATAGACTATGCGATATAATTGTACTCATTGATAACTCAAATGATATCACTTGCAACCATAAGTCCATCATTTATCTCAGGATTAAGATAGACTCTCCGATTGTCCTGATAATGAAAAGACTTTTATCTACTGACGGTTATAGATAAAGTATTTCATTATGATCCAGTTCAATGTACCCAGTGCACTAGATCCTTTTGCTCGAAGACACTCCGATGATTTTAGACTCATCATATCTCATTTGATCCCACTCAAATGCTAGCAAAAGAATTCTACAACTTTAACAAGATAAAGGTGCCCAACCTTTAACTTAAGTTGTGAACATTATTCAAGACTAACTAAAGAATTGTGTCTACCACATACATATCCAGATGTACGAACAATTCTTCTTTTCCCATAGTCTTTAGACCTTATGATTATTTACTTTGACAATTGTAATTGAAACTAAATATACCACGGTGTGTATAAAGCTATCTAGAGGGGGGGGTGAATAGATTTTACGCTTTTTACCCAATTTTTCGTGTTAGTCAAAATTACGAAATTACCCTCAAGATAATATAAACAAGCAAGTGTAATATGGTGCGGAAATTAAATTAACACTTGAATTTTTACGTGGAAACCCTCACGGGAAAAACCACGGGCTATGTAAGTAAGCCACACTCGAACCTCGAATCCACTAAATGTGCAAACGATTACAACCTAATCCCGAAAGTAATCACACACCTACCTAATCCCGGTATGAGTGAACCTAGTCCAATTTACTTGCGATTTAAGCAACCTAATCCCGATTGCTACACACAAGACTTAGCTTCTCTTGAAGAGAATACAACCCTAAGTGAATATATGAAAATATCCAAAATGCAACATAGAGCAAGGGAAACCCTATATGCTTATCTAAGATGATTAATATGCAATTAAGAACAATCCTAGATATCAAAACTAAATGACATGTCAAATAGTTAAGCTAATCAATATCAAGTACAAAACCTAATATGCTAGCACAATACAACTTCTCAAACATACATCATACTAATCTCAATTTTGTATCTAAAGCATACAAAATAACAATCAAGTAATTAATTGAGATTGCTAGATAAAATAAACACAAAATATGTAAGATATTAGTGAAAAGCTTACCAAGCAAAGTATGATGAAGATTCCATGCTAGATGACATCTAGATGATCTAAGATGATGCTAGATGATGATTGATGATCATGAAATTGTGTTTGAGTAATTAAAAATGAGTTCTTTGTGTATTTTTCTTCTCTTGAAAAATATCCTAAGTATGAAGCATGAATAAGAACTCTTGTTAATGACCTAAAATCAAGTTAGCATATATATAGAGGCCATAAGTGAAGTGGGGTCGTTTTGAAAACTCGCCAGAAAATCACTCTGTGCGCTGGTGGACCTGCGCTGGTGGAGCAGCGCAGGACCAGCGAACAAGCCAATTTTGGCTTGAGCGCTGGACGACAGGCGCTGCCACCAGCGCCAGTCCAGCGGAGCCATACTGGGCGATCGGCGCTGGTGGCCGGCGCTGGTCCACACCAGCGCACGACCAGCGGCGCGCCACTGGACGATTTGCACCGGTGAGCGGCGCTGGTCGACCGGCGCTGGTGGACCAGCGCACAGCCCCAAAAATTGCATCCCACATGCAATCATGCAAGGGGTACAAAGTCAAACAAGATGCATCCTAAAAGCCTAAATGCTATGATGTTTTCAACACAAGATGCAATCATAAAAATAAGCAAGAAGAGATGTAAATAATCATTTATGCACAACAAAAAGAAACACAACATACAAAGATTAAACATATGCATGAGTTGTGAGTGTGTGCAACTATCTCTTCAAGACAAGAAAGCACTTAGAATATTACCTTTGGTGCTTGTCAATAATGAGGTCTTCAAAGGGCCTAATGCACTAATAACAACATCTAAACTACCCTTACAAAGAATCCCCATATATGGTTTGATCACGAAATAAGCCAATTAAAAACAACGGGAATCCTTACAATCTCCCCCTTTGGCTATTTCGTGACAAAACCATCACTCACATTAAATCCTCACAAAAGAAATAGAAACTACGGGATTACAATGATATTCTACATTACAAAGAGATAAGAGAATGCAACTTGAAGTCTTCAATCCTCTTGTAGAATAATCAATCCCTGAAAAGAGTTTCTAACAATCCAATTCAAGTAAAGTGTGAGATTAATCATGTGAGAATAATACCAAGCATTTGCATTTTTAGAATTTAGGAACAACATTAGCAAATGTATGCAATGTATGATAAATGCAATGCTCCCCCTCAAAGGGTTACTCCCCCTCAATGTTTTATCTCCCCAAAGTGCACAATAGCTTCTCTATTTTGCAACTCCCCTTACAATATCCTACTCCCCCTTTTTGTCATGATATAGGCAAAGGAGTAGTTCCCAACCGGGTCACTCATAGCAACGAGAGATAGAAGCATGCAAGATATGCATATGCATATACATATAAGTCACGTTATGCACTTCAATTAATTTGAGAGAAACAAGGAGATTTATTTGAGAAAATGTGTGAATCCAACATGCTTTGCATACAAGACATATAGCATTCAAGTCCAAAGCACAATGGTATTTGGCAAAGCAAATGACAAAGGTTTCTAATTCGAATTCAAACCAATTTCACCAATGTCATGGGAAAAGCAAGGATATAGAGATTATTGATTTTAATTTAAGAGTAACTATATCCAACTTTATAAGCGAAACATGGCATGAGCGACTTTGCACCCTATTAGATTTTTCCGGATAAGATATCCGTATGATAGTAACCATGTTCAACTAATAAAGAAAGAGGGACATTTGGAATGTAAATTCCTTTGAACGGATACAAGATCCTTTATTCATTTTGAGTCTCATAAGCTTTCACACAAGTTTTGCATTTTTAAGAATATGCAATCATCAATTCATGCTTTTCATGTGAGCATGTTGTATGAATTTCATGCTTTTTCGTTTAGCATTAGCATGTTATTTAAGAAACATCATGTCATGGAGATAACTATAGGTCATTCACATCATACTTCCTATGTAAATCTCCTAGTCCAAAAATGCATGTTTGAACATAAATATGACATGGATTGTAAACAAGCAAGGTTCACACTTATAGAATAGAAAACATATATACATATGTACAACCAAGCTTACTCAAGCAATCAAAAGAAGAGGCATAAGTTATTTCAAAATTTTTTTTTTTGCAAGTTACAAGAATGCAAAATAGCTCTCTTTGCTTGAGTTCCCCATATGGGGTCAATCATAGAACATCACTCCACAAGACATATCCCAATAGATCTACTAAGATTTTTAAATCGAGTAGCATCTAAGGGTTTAGTAAATAAGTCCGCAAGTTGATCATTAGTACCTACATGTTCAAGTACTATGCATTTATTTTCAACAAGCTCTCTAATGAAGTGATGGCGGATGTCAATATGCTTAGTTCTAGAATGTTGAACCGGATTCTTGGAAATATTAATAGCACTCATGTTATCACAAAAGAGAGTGAGAGTACCTTGATTGAATCCGTAGTCTACTAGCATTTGCTTCATCCATAGGAGTTGTGTGCATCCACTCCCTGCGGCTATGTACTCGTACTCGGCCTCGGCCGTGGACAAGGAAATCGAGTTTTGCTTCTTGCAAAACCAAGACACCAAGTTGTTGCCTAGAAAGAAGCAACCGCCCGATGTGCTCTTCCTATCATCACAATTTCCTGCCCAATCCGCATCACTAAAGCCTACAAGACTAGCATTAGTGTCAAAAGAGTACCAAATCCCATAGTTGGATGTCCCATTCACATAGCGAATGATCCTCTTCACGGAAGAGAGGTGGGACTCCTTAGGATCCGCTTGGTACCTAGCACACACACCCACACTAAAAGATATATCGGGCCTACTTGCGGTCAAATAAAGCAAGCTACCTATCATGCCACGATATAGAGTTTGTTCCACACTTTTACCACTAGCATCCTTGCTTAGCTTCAAAGTGGTACTCATGGGTGTATCACAATGTTTGGCTTTCTCTAAACCAAACTTCTTCACTAGGTTCTTAGCATATTTGGCTTGGGTTATGAAAATCCCATCATGCATTTGCCTAATTTGCAAACCTAGGAAGTAACTAAGCTCACCAACAAGACTCATCTCAAATTCAAGAGACATGACATCAACAAATTGTTGGACTTTGGTGTTGTTGGTGGAGCCAAAAACTATATCATCAACATATATTTGAGCTATGAAAAGCTCATCATTGTCTCTCTTGATGAATAGTGTCTTGTCAACACTACCTCTTGTGTAGTTGTTGTCAACAAGAAATTGAGTGAGGCGCTCATACCAAGCCCTCGGTGCTTGTTTCAACCCATAAAGTGCCTTCTTGAGGCGATAAACATGATTGGGGTGGTGTGCATCCACAAACCCCTTAGGTTGTTCAACAAACACTTCCTCTTGCAAGAAGCCATTGAGGAAGGCACTCTTGACGTCCATTTGGTGCAATTTGAACTTGTGCACACAAGAGATGGACAAGAGAAGTCTAATGGACTATAAGCGGGCAACGGGAGCAAAAGTCTCCTCAAAGTCGATACCCTCAATTTGAGAGTACCCTTGTGCTAAGTCTAGCCTTATTCCGCACTATGTTGCCATCCTCATCGGATTTGTTCCTAAATATCCATTTGGTGCCTATGACATTAGTGGTCTTAGGCCTAGGAACTAGAGTCCAAACCTCATTCCTTTCGAATTGGCTTAGCTCTTCTTGCATGGCAAGAACCCAAAATTCATCATTTAAGGCCTCTTCAACCTTTTTGGGTTCAATTTGAGAGGTGTAGCATGTATAGCTAATAAGATTAGCAAGTTGACGTCTAGTCCTAACACCCTCATTTACCTCTCCAATGATATCTTCTTTATCATGGAGTTTCCTAACCCATGGAGCGGGTTCTTTAGAGTCCAAGAGAGGAACTCTATCAATAGGTTGTGTGCCATCATTGTTGACATTAGATGTCCCAACATTAGGTGACACCACAACCTCCTCCAAAGGAGAATCATCACTAAAAATAACCTCCTCCTCATGATCATTAGACTTGAGCCTAGTATCATCAAATACGACATTGGATGATTCCATAACACTTAGAGTCTTTAAATTGAAAACTCTATAGGCTCTACTATTTAAGGCATAGCCAATAAAAATACCCTCATCACTCTTAGCATCGAATTTGCCAAGTTGATCACGGTCATTCAAAATGTAGCATTTGCTTCCAAAAGTGTGGAAGTAGCTAACATTTGGCCTCTTGCCTTTCCATAACTCATAGGAGGTGTTTCTAGTACCGGGCCTTAGGAACACTCTATTTCCTATATAGCAAGCCGTGTTGATGGCTTCGGCCCATAGGTTCCTAGGGACATTGTTGCTAAGCAACATCACACGGGCCATCTCTTGGAGGACCCTATTCTTCCTCTCAACAACTCCATTTTGTTGAGGTGTCCTAGGAGCAGAAAATTCATGGGAGATGCCTAAACCATTACAAAAGATTTCAAAGGTGGCATTCTCAAATTCTCTCCCATGGTCACTTCTAATCCGCTTAATGCTTTTAATATTAGAGTTCATTTCATTTTGAATTTTATTACAAAGCATTTTAAACTTATCAAAAGTTTCGGATTTTTCTCTAAGAAAATATGTCCATGTGAACCTAGAGAAATCATCAACACAAACAAAAATGTATCTCTTTCCACCCAAACTTTCGGTTTGCATAGGACCCATGAGGTCCATGTGGAGAAGCTCAAGTGGCTCCTTGGTGGTGAGATACTTACCCTTTTTGTGCATGCTTTTAGTTTGCTTTCCTTGTTGGCAAGGTCCACAAATACCATTGGCTTTCTTCCCAAGCTTAGGGAGGCCACGCACACAATTGAACTTTCTAAGGGTCCGTAGATCCCTAAAGTTCATGTGGCCAAGTCTTTCATGCCACAACTCAATTTGCTCATCCATGGACACATGATTAGATACAATTCTAGCTTCAAGACAATAACAATTGTCGCTAGATCTCATGCCCTTCAACAAGGTTTGTCCATCGGGTTAAGGATAGAGCAATAATCTTTAGAAAACAAGACGGAATATCCTTCATCACTAAGATGTGAAATGCTAATTAAATTGGCTTTCAAGCCATCAACAAATAAAGCATTAGATAAGGAGGGTAATCCGGGAACGGAAATGGTTCCTTTCCCTACAACATTTCTTTTGGATCCATCACCAAAAGTGACATTTCCACCTTCCTCCATAACAAGAGTCTCGAAGAAACTCTTGTTTCCCGTCATGTGCCTAGAGCACCCACTATCCAAATACCAAAAATTAGAAGAATTTGCCTTCAAGGCTATTTGTGCAACATGGCAAACATTTTCATTCTTTCTAATCCACTTAGCAACAATTTTAGCTTTCTTAGTGGTCTTTGGTACATGTGCTCTACTATTTCTAGGATCATGCAAATCAATATTTTCTTTCCTAGAAACATGCATCTTGGCTCTATTCTTTCTCTTTTCAATCATGCTTTGTTTTCTACACATTTTAATATATTGAAAGCAATTTGGTCTAATATGACCATCACAACCACAAAAGTGACAAATAGGAATGAAAAAAGGAATCATACCTCGCCTTTGAGTACGTCCATGTCTTTGTGGATAAGTGGGTTCAATCCATCTTCGTTGCTGAACCGGTCTTGGTTGCTTCCAAGCTTGAGGTTGCATGATTGGTCTCTTTCCTTTGTGAGCCAATTTTGGAGGAATGTTGGCTTGAGGAACCTTAGGGGGTTGAGCTTGAGATTTCCTTCTTGGCCCCATTTTCACTTGTGCATTAGAACTTTGTCCTATTTCTAACTTCTTCCTAGGAGGTTGCACAAATGAAGTTTCTTCATTCTTCAAGCTCTTGACAAACACAGTCTTGTTAGAGGTTGAGATTTTCTTGCCATCTTCATACCCAAGACCTCTCTTGTCACTTGGACTCTTTCCAACACCAAGTAAATGATCAAGCTTCTTGGTGCTAGAATCTATCCTAGCCAAGGACCCTTTAGCTTCTACAAGTTCCCTCTTCAAGCCTTCTTCACTTCTCTTGGACAAGTCTAACTCCTCAATTAGCTTATCCTCTCTCCTCTTCAATCTTTCCACTTGTTCACTTAAGTGGTCATTGTGAGCCGAAAGTTCAAGGTTTTCTTCTCTCAACCTCTCAATCTTTCTTGTGCTTTTAAGTGCTAAATCATTGAACTCGGCATGGTATTTAGCAAGCACCTTTTGCTCCACAAACTTCTTCTTGGAACTAGAAGAGGAGTCACTTTCTTCTTCACTAGAGTCAATTTCCTCTTGACTCAAATCTTCCTTTTCACTAGCACTTTTGCTCTTGTGAGAAGATGCAAAAGCTAGGAAGTTAGCCATGAGCTCTTCCTCACTAGAAGACTCATCTTCCTCATTGGAGTCATCACTACTCCCACTCCATGTGGCGGCCATCACTTTACCCTTCTTCCTCTCATTGTGATTCGCACATTCGGGGGCAAAGTGACCAATCCCACCACACTCAAAGCATCGGACCCCTTTCCTTTCGGTCCTCTCTTGTCTAGGCTCAAACTTCTTGAAGGAACTTTTTTTCTTCAAATCTTGTCCTCTTGACCCAAATCCCTTCTTCTTCTTGAACCCAATAACCTTGTTGAACCGTTTCACAAATAAGGCAAGGTCTTCATCCGATTCATGCTTTGCCTCCTTTTCATCCTTAGATGCTTTCAAAGCTATTCCTTTAGACTTCTTAGGAGGAGTAGTGTTGCTAGGAGCCTTCCTAGACTCATATGCAAGGAGACGCCCAATTACCTCACTTGGCTTCATATCCATGTAGCCACTATTTTCTTCTATGGCCGTCACCTTTGATTCAAACCTATCGGGGAGAGATCTCATAATTTTTTGCTTGACTCTCCTATCCGAATACGGGTCTCCGAGTTGATGGCTTTGATTTACTATGTCCATCAATTTGATTTCGAAGTCGTTGAAGCATTCATCCCCTCCCATCCTAAGTAACTCAAATTGAGTTTGGAGGACTTGAAGCTTGGACTCCTTCACCACCTCGGTTCCCTCATGTGCAACTTGAAGGATGTCCCATGCCACTTTGGCAATTTGAGTATTCTGAATAAGCTTGTACTGATTCTCATCCATGGCACACATAATGGCATGCATCGCCTTCCTATTCCACTTAGAAGCCTCAAACTCTTGCGCGTTCCATTGCGCCTTAGGCTTCAAAACATCTTGTCCTCCACCCGCGGGAGTCATCATAGGGAGATCATATCCGTCTTCCACCGCCATCCATGCACGATCATGAATTTGGCATATGTAGGATTCCATCTTCCCTTTCCATTGGGAATAGTTCAAACCGGTAAGAAGTGGAGGCCTTGTGCTAGAAGCTCCTTCGTGGCCACCACCATTTCCACCGTTTCCACTCATAGTGTTTATGAATGAATGAAATGAATGCAAATGTATGAATGATCAAAAATCACACAAAATGCAAAACACACCAAAATAAGCAAGGATCACCTATGTATGTCTAGGAACCCGCTCTGATACCAATTGAAACTAAATATACCACGGTGTGTATAAAGCTATCTAGAGGGGGGGTGAATAGATTTTACGCTTTTTACCCAATTTTTCGTGTTAGTCAAAATTACGAAATTACCCTCAAGATAATATAAACAAGCAAGTGTAATATGGTGCGGAAATTAAATTAACACTTGAATTTTTACGTGGAAACCCTCACGGGAAAAACCACGGGCTATGTAAGTAAGCCACACTCGAACCTCGAATCCACTAAATGTGCAAACGATTACAACCTAATCCCGGAAGTAATCACACACCTACCTAATCCCGGTATGAGTGAACCTAGTCCAATTTGCTTGCGATTTAAGCAACCTAATCCCGATTGCTACACACAAGACTTAGCTTCTCTTGAAGAGAATACAACCCTAAGTGAATATATGAAAATATCCAAAATGCAACATAGAGCAAGGGAAACCCTATATGCTTATCTAAGATGATTAATATGCAATTAAGAACAATCCTAGATATCAAAACTAAATGACATGTCAAATAGTTAAGCTAATCAATATCAAGTACAAAACCTAATATGCTAGCACAATACAACTTCTCAAACATACATCATACTAATCTCAATTTTGTATCTAAAGCATACAAAATAACAATCAAGTAATTAATTGAGATTGCTAGATAAAATAAACACAAAATATGTAAGATATTAGTGAAAAGCTTACCAAGCAAAGTATGATGAAGATTCCATGCTAGATGACATCTAGATGATCTAAGATGATGCTAGATGATGATTGATGATCATGAAATTGTGTTTGAGTAATTAAAAATGAGTTCTTTGTGTATTTTTCTTCTCTTGAAAAATATCCTAAGTATGAAGCATGAATAAGAACTCTTGTTAATGACCTAAAATCAAGTTAGCATATATATAGAGGCCATAAGTGAAGTGAGGTCGTTTTGAAAACTCGCCAGAAATCACTCTGTGCGCTGGTGGACCTGCGCTGGTGGACCAGCGCAGGACCAGCGCACAAGCCAATTTTGGCTTGAGCGCTGGACGACAGGCGCTGCCACCAGCGCCAGTCCAACGGCGCCATACTGGGCGATCGGCGCTGGTCCACACCAGCTCACGACCAGCGGCGCGCCACTGGGCGATTTGCGCCGGTGAGCGGCGCTGGTCGACCGGCGCTGGTGGACCAGCGCACAGCCCCAAAAATTGCATCCCACATGCAATCATGCAAGGGGTACAAAGTCAAACAAGATGCATCCTAAAAGCCTAAATGCTATGATGTTTTCAACACAAGATGCAATCATAAAAATAAGCAAGAAGAGATGTAAATAATCATTTATGCACAACAAAAAGAAACACAACATACAAAGATTAAACATATGCATGAGTTGTGAGTGTGTGCAACTATCTCTTCAAGACAAGAAAGCACTTAGAATATTACCTTTGGTGCTTGTCAATAATGAGGTCTTCAAAGGGCCTAATGCACTAATAACAACATCTAAACTACCCTTACAAAGAATCCCCATATATGGTTTGATCACGAAATAAGCCAATTAAAAACAACGGGAATCCTTACAGTAATATTAAACTATAAATGCTATGCGATTTGTTAAACCAGAAATCACTTTATTAATATGAAAAAGATTGTTAATTACAACATTACACTCTTGCTATTGAGCATAATCCTAACAGTTGGTGGACTTGGATGGGTAAGTAAACTTGTGCATGGGACCCTCAAAATGGGTCCATCGTGACTGTCGAGAAGTGGGTTGTCGATCTGGGCAGAAATCGACCAGAAAAACCATCAGAAAATGATCAAAAATGGCCGGGTTGAAGTCGGGTCACGATCGGGTTCGGTTTAGTTCGGTTCGGTTCGGTTCGGTTCTGGTCGGGTCACGCGGGTCGAGGTCGACCCGGCTAAAGCTTGAAGACGTTGTGACGTCAGCGTTGTGTCACGCTGACGCGCGCGCCACCCAAAACGGCATCGTTCTACTCGCTAACGTGGCATTGCTGCGTTGATTGGCTAGCAAATTACACTATGCTCCCCTGCTCTTTCCCTTATTCACAGAATATTCAATACTTTCCCGAATATTGCACTTTAGCCCCTCATTTGTCCAGAATGACATACTTGCCTCTGAATTTCCGTAATTACCTGAAACACTTATTTAATCCATTAAACACTCGGTTTTACCCTAGAAACAAGCATAAAGTAATAGGAATTAGGGGTATAAAATAGGCACTTTTATACCCCGATCATTTGGCTCCAACTCATTTGCTTTATGCAGATGATGTTCTGATCTTTTGCAGAGGCACTCAAAAGAATTTAAAGCATATCATAGGTGCTATTGGGGATTATGGTGATATTTCAGGCCAGTTGGTTAACTAGGGTAAGTCTTTGACTTATTTCGGATCTTCTATCTCTCCCTCTCGGATTGGTAGTTTGCACTCTCTGGTTGGTATGCAGATTGGGCAGCTTCCGTTTTCTTATTTAGGAGTCCTTTTGTTTCGGGGTAAGCCTCGAAAAGCGGTGTTACGACCTATTGCGGATAAGATCTTGCCTAAATTCGCTAAATGGAAGGGCAAGTCCCTCGGTCATGCTACTCTGATTAGGTCGGTCATTACTAGTTCATTTGTGCACTCTTTCATGATTTACAAGTGGCCTTATTCTTTACTATCTCTGATTAACCGCAAGTTGAGAAACTTTTGATAGACTGGTTCCTATGAGGAGACTAAGTTGGTTCGGGTCACTTGGGATCATTTTTGTAGGCCTTACTCTCAGGGTGGTCTTGGTCCGAAAGATCTTGGGTTGCTAAATGACTCACTGTTACAGAAATTAACTTGGAAGTTTATGACCTCTGATAGTTTTTCTTTCACTTTTCTTCGAGAGAGGTATCTTAGGCATTTGTAGAAGCCTCGTGGAGGGTATGTCACCTCTTCGATTTGGTCTTCTCTTCAGACAAATTATAGTTCCCTTCTTAAGGAAGGTATTTGGCTGATTGGCGAGAACATTCAGAAGGACTTTTGGCAGGATAATTGGTTAGGGGTTCCCATTTTGGAGCTTTTAGGGATTCCAGATTATTTAGCTAATCCGCTCCGGGCAAGGGTCTTGAATTTTATTCATGAAGGTAGATGGGTGTTGGACAATTGTTTCTGAGCGCGCTTCCCAGATCTGTGTTTTCGGATTGATCGGATTACAATTTCTCCTGTTGTGGATTCTCTAGTTTGGGCTAATTCTTGGGATGGTCGTGTTTTTTGCAAGGCTGCTTATTCCCAATTTGTCCGTGATATTCCTCAGGTTGTTTGGTGGAGAGATGTTTGGTCTCGTTTTATTCCCCCTTCTTGCTTAGCTTTGACCTAGCGTCTGATGTTGAACAAGCTTCCTACTGAGGATCGCCTTTGCAGGTCTAGGTTCCAGTTGGCTTCTCATTGCAGTATTTGTGAGGTTAGTAGTGAATCTGCAGATCATCTTTTTCTTCATTATCCCCTGGCGGTTGCTCTTTGGGAGGCAATTTTCTTGACTTTCCAGCAACGTGTCCCTACCGATACTTGGCAATCCTTCTTCTTGCAGGCCATGTCGGTTTCCTTTAGTGAGCAAGTCAGGATTTTATGGAAAGCGGCTATCCATGCAGTGATATGGGGGGTGTGGACTGCCCGTAATTAGTGGATCTTTGAAGGGAAGTCGGTGGACTTTAGATCTGTCCTTTCTTTGGTTTGGCGTGCGGTTTCAAAGGCTAATTGCCTAGAGATTGGTTGTATGCGTAATTGTATGGACGACCTTTTGATTCTTCATCGATTTGGTCTTCGGGGTTACCCTTCTAAAGCCCCGGTGATCAAGAGTGTGGTTTGGTCACCTCCGGCCCCTGGTTGGATCAAAGTGAATACAAATGGCGCTACTATGGGCTCTCCGGGGGTTAGTGGTTTTGGTGGCATCTTTCGGAACTGTAGAGCCTTTGTGAAAGGTTGCTTTGCTATTCCTCTTGGTTAGGTTTTCACGTTTGAGGCCGAGCTTATGGTGGTCTCATTGGCCATTAATTTTGCTTAGAAGTATGGGTGGCGTCGAATCTAGCTTGAGAGCGATTCTTCTTATGTGGTTCAACTTCTTTCTTCTCGTTCTGAGATGGTTCCTTGGAGAGTTCATTAGGCATGACAGCGCTGCATCTTCCAGATCTCGCATATGGATTTTCAGGGAGGGGAATCAGGTTGGAGATATGCTTTCTAAGCATGCTTTGGAGCTTCAGGCTGATTCTTGGTGGTTCTCTGCCCCGCCGTTCTGTTCTTCTTTAGTTGGCAATGACTGTATGGGCCGGGAGTCTTTTCATTTTTCTTGATGTTTTCTTTTTCTTTTTGGTGTGGCCTGTGTGCCTGTTTTTGTTTGGGGTTGTTTTCCCTCTAGGTCTTTGTGCTTTGTTGCTTTTTGTCACTTTTTTCTTTTCTTTTATCTTTTATATATATGGATACTGTTTAGGGGTCTTTTCAGCATATGTTCGCTTGTTATGCTTTTTCCCTTCAGATCAGTCTAATTTTATTAAAAAAAAAATATTTTAAAAAATAATTATATAAATACTGGGTCAAACGAGGCGGGTTGGGGCATAAGGGTTGACCCATACCCGACCCGATAAAAACTGGGTCAAAAAAGTTTGACCCAAACCCAACCCAAGTCTTGTTTTAGATGCTCTAAACCCGCCCCAAATGGATCGGAGCCCTGCCGATTTGAGGCGGGTCGAGGATATTGCCGCCCCTAAGCATAATTTTTTTTTTTTTTTTTTAATTTCGTATGAATAGGGGAAATTATGCTTACAGAGACAGCTGATTTTGTAATGTGGAAGAGGCATAAATGTAGTTTATAAAAGCTGTGCCACTTGTATTTTGGCTACTAAACTGGAACATTGTAATGATTTATGCTAAATTTGGAATGTGATGTACGGTCAAAGAAATGTAGTACGTGTTTTTCCTACATGACCATATAAAATCTTTAAATTGAAACCTAAATATTAATTGTAAATTGCACTGAGATCACTGGGATTGATGATGGATTTGGGCCTATCATGGGCGAGCTTGGAGCGATCTTGGTGAGATCACCCTTTGCTCGCTATACTACCGGTATGATGAACGAGTTGGGGCTCCCATAGGCTACCCCAGGGCGACCTTGGTGAGATCGCCCTGGGATCGCTATCCTCTCAGATTGATCAAGGATTTGGGAGGCCCACATGTGACCTTGGGGCGACCTTGGTGAGGTCGCCTTGGGCTCGCTAACCTCTCAGGTTGAGGCCTCCCATGGGCGACCTTGGTGAGGTCGCCCTGGGCTTGCTACCGTCAGGGTTTATGCTGGTGAAGGTTGTCAAGGACAATTGTAGAGTTGTACACACCATCACATTATCCATTGTAACATTTGAAAAATTCAATTGGGAAATATTACTATTATATCAGGAGTTACTTCTGTTCAATTGGGTTGTATTGGTAATACATCAACAATTATTTGACTTAGATTGGTTGAAATTTATATTGTTGGACGATTGACTTCAATTACAACTTTCAAACACAGTGTAACCATAAAAATAAGTATAAATAAATGAAAGGATGTTGGAAAATGAGAAGACCTGTTAACTTGCATTCATACCGACGTACCGCCATATACACATAAGTTCATGGTTATATTACACTTCAACTAAAAAAAGGCAGATTTAACCCACCCTTTTGTATGGATTCCTACTGAGTTGCACATTTATAAACAGAACAAAATTGATTTACATGTTGAATACAAATATCATCGCTTTGAACTTCGGGTAGAACATTCACTCCAAGAGAGCCACTGCTTTACCTCTCATCTTCTTCATGGGTGCCGGTCTCATCTTTACATTGGGCACAACTTCCCCAGTGGACAGTAATTTGTTATAGTGGTCTTCGGCTTTAATCTTCAGGCTCAGAAGGTTGGTGTTACCAGGGAAGAGTGCAAGGAAATGAGCCCAAAACAAACGTTGACACTCAGGCTGGAACTATAAAGAAAGTGAGAAATGTCATGGATATGTAAACCCAAATAGAGAGAAGTCGCAAAAACAGGTATCTGATAATTTTAGTTAACATACCGATTTCATCTGAAGCGCTGTAGGGCAATTGTCATCCATGAACATGCAAAGTAAAAGGCCACAATCATAGCCATTGGGTTGATGGGGGTGCTTTCTGATATGAGATACTGAATGATGTGAATGAGAAGATTTTTAGGAAGGCAACAGCTATGTCATCCGCAAGGACAATGTCAAGCGACTCCATCTAAATGAAATTGAAAATATGCGTTAATGCTTATCGTGATGAGTGGAATAAAAGGGGATCAATAATGGGGTAACGCAACGTACCAACTTTCGAACTTGGTTCAATCGTGTCAGATCACCCTTCCTACGGGGTGGATTGGAGTCCCAAATTTGGCAATCCCGTTTGTTAAGGTCAAATACCGCCAAATACCAATGGTTGCGTAGATCATTGATAGGAATGTAAATCTAATATGTGGATGAAAATGTCATTATAAGTATACATATTACATAGTATTAACAGGAAATAATAAAGATGTACGAAAAAATCCACAACAGTAATCATGTGTCACCTGTTGACATCTACGAAGATCAGACATATAGGACTCCCGCAATTTTGAAAGAGATTTCTTTAAAGAATATTGTTCCCCATCTGCACAAGTGAATACAGAGTACTGCGTATGCAAAACGTGAGATATATATCGGTTACATCTTCCATAACATAAAAAATGGGAAACTATAAACATTTAAGCAAAGTAATGAATAGAAGTATACCGCATAGTTCGTAGGCAAGAACCAGCTAAGTTGTGAACTTTTTGACTTGAACACCATAGTTTTGTACTCAGCAATAAGATTAATAATCTGAAAAATAAAATTCTGCATGAGTAAAGGTAACTTACCAACAATACAAAACAGTGACCTTTATACAATCTATACAAGTCATAGGCTATAAGTTGAGAAGGTCATTAGCAATCAACCTCGCTATCAACAAACTTGGTAGGTTCTAATGTTCTGAAACTTTTCCGGGTTACTTGCAAATGACCAAGATCGACAATAACCTCACTGTAATTTTGGGAACAACAAAATAACGAAACTAGTAAACATCCAATAGTGGATATAACTAAAAATAATTGCACAGTATAGTTTAAATTCAGGATTAAACTAAACAGAATCCATGCTTACGATGATGGTAGGTTTTTGTCAAAAATGTAGGTTATCAAGTGCTCATCATATTTATTCAATTGAATGCCTATTTGGAAAGGGCCATAGCGGTACTTTGTTGACGCGTTTACAGGAACAACAATGTACGGTGAAATTTGATAGCGGCTCGGCTTTCGTTTCGAGGTTGATCTTGTTTGGATTACTCTTCGCTTGTTTGAAGATTGTGACTCATGTTCCAAAATATCATCTTTCAAAGTATCCTACAAAACAATTGATTGTCAAATGAAAGTGTGGTTTAAGTGTTATACAATTTTTATTTATATATAGCAAATATTTAAAACAAATTGGATCAAACCTCATCTACTAACGAAGGAACGGTGAGGACCGTAGGTACATGATACATATCATCAATCCCCTGATCATGCATGGGTAAATCACGTGTATTCCCATCTTCTGTTGTTGCCTCAGTAGGTGATTTCATCCAACTCGGGGTGGATTTGGAAATGTTCTTTTCATGTTGGGGACTTGGGGTGATGTTTGGGTTTTATTTGAAGATACCTCAACAACTGGATGTTGTATTGTAGGAATAGAAACATGTCGTGATGGTGGTGGGGGTGGAGAATTTGGGTTAGGATTTTGGGGCCTGTCATCCTTGGATTTCTGATGGCTGGTTGTGTTATGTAAGTCCTCATCAAAGTTCTTCTCCTCCGTTGAACTGAATTTCGCATATAGGAAACTGACCTTTGTTCAGATATCATGAAGTTCACTCTTTAATGTATCTTGAATTTCTTTGACCACTTGTAGGACTTCATGAACACCTTTCATGTGGGCATTATTGCCGGTACCAGGTTCTTGATTGCCATGACTGGTTTCTCCATGTGCAGCAGCATCATATTGACCTCCTGATGGTGATGGTTGCTTGAACGAATCCTCAACGGAAATCTGAATCATTTTAAGAAAATATTTATGTCATGATGCATGAACTTAAAGTTAATTAATGTACATATAAATTGGGTAGAAAAATTACAAAACGTATACCTTGTTACTTCCAACACCACCTTCGGTCTGTAGACGGGTTACGCACTTCTTTATCTTGACGTTTGTCCAACAAACGACGGGTGTTAATGCTTTATCCACCATCGGAGGGTTCCATTGAAGTGAGTGCAAATAAAACAACTATAGCAAAGAAACAAGGTTAATAATCAGTTCAATATGAATTGATACAGTGATATTTCATAATAATAGATATCAAAAAAATTCAATAATTTTTACCTCAAGAAACAACACACAACCGGAAATGCAACTTGTCTTCAACCGTTGCCGGTTCTTAACACATTTGTCAATCCCTTCGCAAAGTGCGGATAAGCACCAACTGGACCAGTTTTTCATACCAATACTTCCAACATCCCCTAAAGGAATCAAGTACCCCATCTGAACATAATCGATAGCTGAAGGACAGAGGATGGTGCCCAACAAAAATAAGCACAATATCACCTTGAATTCATAATCAGCCGTGGTCATCTCCTACAGGCTATGTTCTATGTCTTTCAAGAAGCTGCCATGAGATGTGATAGCAAACTTTGATTTCCAATACTCAAAGTTAGGGACATCTCCATATATAGAAATCTTATCTCCTTGGTTGGAAATCCCCAAAACTTGACCAAATATGGAAGAGTTTATGACAAACCTCCGGCCATGTATATCAAGTGCACAAGCTTTTATATCGAAGTTATCAACGAGCCATCGATAGATCTTTAGCTGTAGTCGCCCACAATCGAGGGTGAGTAAGTTTCCAAACCCCAAGGCATGCACAACCTCTTTCTGCTCTTCCAAAAGTTTCTTCACAATCCAACACCACCGAGAGGGCGTACACCTTATGTTGATGGTTTGATCTTCATGCCCGGGATGGTTTGGTGTGCCTGGGATTTCTTCATCCATTGGAGGCAAGTCTGAGTTGTTGGGGAAGTCATTATCACGAAGGTTAGGTTGCACAGCTGTCACATTTCTTGTTGCAACTTCATCCACATCAAGTTGTCGGAATTTGGCATTCTCTTCAATTGGTAACAAATTCCATGTTTTTCCAATTTCAATTCGTGACTACAAAAACAGAACATGAAAGAATATTATGTTCATCCTCACATTATCAACAAACAAAATTAATAGTTATACTTGATGTAAATGTATATAACCTTTGAGTCCTCATTAGCATCTTTCTTTTTGCATTCCGATGCACTGGAAAGATAACAGGCAGCTGTTTAGTATACATTGACAAGATAGATAGCAAGTTAACAAACTAAATTAAAGCATATGATAAAGTTTACATACAAATAATTAATCCATGCCATCCTTCCAATCTTCAGTTTTGACAGGTTATTCGTGGATGTTGAGCTGTTGGAACCACCATTCTTCTTCTCACGATTAACTTTTTTCACCATTTTCAGTCTGTACTTCAATGGTTTTAAATGTCCAGTCAATAACATGGATAAGGAAATGAATTGGTATATGAATTAATTACAAAATCCACTTGGTTATCTTAATATATTATGCATATTTTGAACTATATTACGGAGTAGCCTTCTTGAAATCCAAAATTTTTTTCTTTCACTGACGACTTCAACGTTATGTTTGTTTTTAAACCAAAAGAATAGTCATGTGTGACGCAATGTGAAGTACCTTGGATCCAAGGTCCCTCTTATTCTCTCACACCTTGTTCCCTTTTGTCTACGTACCTTATTCTGCTCTGTTTAAACTCAAATACCCACATTATATCCAAATAAATCGAACATGTAGGTACAGCCACAATAGAATGAACAAAATATGCATTATAACCAAAATGCAACTACCAAAATGTAGCTCTAATATATATAACAGAATGTACAAGAGAATATATATAGAATGTACTAAATAGCATAAACGGAACAAATGGACACTAAGTACTTGGCATTGTATCACAAATGTACTCTACCAGCAATTCCGAGTATGAGTAACTTTGAGTATTCCAGCCGATATACTTTGTGACCAATATATAATATAAAATATACAATAGTAAAAAAACTTGACAATTAAATAACTTACATAATGCGGCTACCAGGACGTTGCTGTAACAGATTGAATAGAGTGCATGGGACAATATACAGAAAATTGAATAGCATAATTGGAACAAATGGACAATAAGTACGTGGCGTTGTTTCACAAGTGTACTCTACCGGCACAATTCCGGGTAGGAGTAAGTCTGAGTATTCCAGTCGATATACTTTGTGACCAATACAGAGTAAACAATAATAACGTAACTTAACATTAAATTAACTTTCAACTTCCAGATACCAAAACATAGCTCTACTGTAGTATATAAAATAGAATGTACTGAATAGCATAATTGGAACAAATGGACACTAAGCACGTGGCGTTGTCTCATAAGTGTACTCTACCGGCACAATTCCAGGTAGAAGTAAGTCTGAGTATTCCAGGCGATATACTTTGTGACCAATACAGAGTAAATAAAAATAACGTGACTTAACATTAAATTAACTTTCAACTTGCAGATACCATAACATAGCTCTACTGTAGTATATAAAATAGAATGTACTGAATAGCATAATTGGAACAAATGGACACTAAGTACGTGGCATTGTCTCACTAGTGTACTCTACCGGCACAATTCCAAGTAAGAATAAGTCTAAGTATTCCAGGCAATATACTGAATGTATAACTTGTATCAATCTAATTGTATCACGAGTATAGTCAGTTTATATTACAAGATCCAACTACTCTTAATTTTAAACCGTGACATAATAGTTCAACCTATATCAACCTAATATATAAACAACTTCAATTGAAATGCTATTTCAATTTATATATATTAAAACTATAATGAACCCTCACATCAAACACAAATCCTAACTATACAAACTATTATACTTAAAACTCTAACTCTAAATTCACATTTTTACACATTATTATATAACAAGTGGATTTCTTGCATTTTCATATCCTCCACCATATTTGTACCCAAAGCCTTCTATTGAATTCACTTATAATTCCGTATATATATATATATATATATAGAAAACACCAAATGCAGTACAATGTATATAGATTCTGTAAGTGCCTCACTTTTGATTGGCGTATTTCATTGGCAAAATCACAATGGGGTTCTATATGTAAGGGTAGCTTAGAATGGAAGAAAACCTCATTGTGTGATCAAGAGCTTCAAGGAAGGTAGATTTCTTAACTTACTATATTTTGAAGAGATGTAGTTGCACACACTCACATTTTGCATGTTTTGATGTTTGCATTTTGTATTCCCAAAGCCTTGTCATGCATTAGTCCTAGGAATACAATTGTTGCAAAGGGCGCTATTCAAAGCGCCCTACAAGGCGCTGTACGAACAGCGCCCCCTTCAGACCTGATGAGAATGGGTCATTTTTGCATCAGACCTGATGCATTTTTTGTGTAGGCGCTGTACGAAAGCGCTGTACGTACAGCGCCTGAATGTACGCAAACGAAGTTAAATTGCTTAAAGCATACCTAGAGGGAGGGGGGGGGGGGGGGGGTGAATAGGTTTTTACACCTTTTTCAAACCCTTGAACAAACATTCGTTTGTCCCTCAAGGTAGCCTTACACACAACACAATAAGCCAAGGAAGACATACATAGACAATACGATAATACAATCATAAGAGCAACGTCTAAGTATATCAACAAGTTATGTGAGGTAAAATAGCAAATAAACAACACAACAAAATAAGTTTGTATTTCATAAGATGTTCAATGTGTTACAAGAGTGATCAAAATGTCACTATACAAAAATTACAATATATAAAAGAATCAAAGATACAAATTGATCTATAGAATGAATACACTAATCACACTATACAAAGACTTGCTTCACAATACATCACAAGTGGATATTATGAATCAAGACAATAGAATATACAATTAAAATATAAGAGAAAGAGATAGGAAGAATTAACACAAGAGATTTTTTAACGTGGTAAAACCTCCAAGGAGGAAACATCCACGGGTTGAACTACAACCATTGGGTACTATATTATTGGAAAGCAAACATAGAACATTCACAAAGTGACCAATCTTTAGCTCACCCAACCTAGTGAAGTCTAAGCCTACCCAACCCTATTGGAAAGTATGAAATCCCTAAATGATGCGGAACCACCATATTTTGGACAACACACACAACCAACATCGATGGTAGATTAGAAATTCCTCAAGAGTGCATACACCTCCCGTGTACCCCGCTCTATCGGACTCTATGTCTAACCATACGCTTAGGCCTACCAATACAATAGCCAACTCCCTATCCAAGGCACTCTTGCCTCTAGGGAGCCTCCCATGCATGACTATCCGAGTCCTCCCGACTCTAACCATGACTCCTTGCTTACCTATCCGAGTCATCCCGACTCTAGGCAAGACTTCTTGCTTGGCTATCCGAGTCATCCCGACTCTAACCAAGACTTCATGCCTTTTACAAGGACTTCCTAGTGTGATCATGTGAATGCAAATGATGCAAACATTCAATACAACATAGAACATGTGATCAATACATTCTATGGCACAAATAGACCTAAACATGTGAAATCACAAATAATCAAGTCTAGATGCAAAAATACATGAATAGAAACCTAAGCATGTGAAACACCTAACACATATACTCAAAGTCTCATTCACACACATAACACTTGAATCACAAAATGTTCATGAAGTACAAATTCAAGATGTTATCAATATACAATTAAAAGCTAGATATATGAGATTAAAATCAATCAATATACTAGACAAAAATATAGAGCAAGGTTTTGAGATTTACATCAATCAAAACCTATATTCTCTAAATCACAAACAAATACACAAATCCTAGATTTTAATAATCAAAGGATCAAATCAAATCTCAAAGTCATTTTAACACAAAATTAATTCAATTAAGTATCAAACAACCTAAGATGCCATTCTAATCACAATACAACTCACAAACATATGTAAAACCTAGAATCATAAAATCTAGTCAACATTAGTCCACAAATTGAGTTTCAATTAGAATGATAATCAAGCTATCTTTCCAAATAGCTTTTACCAAACAATAACATAGATATAGAAGAAGAAACCCCAAGCAAATGGAAGGTCAAATAACAAGAAATCCCAAAGTTGAGACTCAAACCTCGGATTCTGCAGCTGGTGCGAAATTCAGTGTTCAACCACTTGAAATCACGATCAAACAGCCACCAAACCACTTGGAGATGTTAGAGGACTCAAATACAAACACTCTCCAACTTGAATCACTCAAATCCGACTCCGGATGAGGAAGATATGGTGTTTTGAAGTTTAGAAAAATTGGAGAGGATGTATTACGGGAAAACTGAAAATTTCTTCAACTAAATTCAAAATGGAGAGAGAGAGGGAAGAAATAGGAGGAGAGAGAAGGAAGATTCCGGCCAACCAGGTGGTGCCACGTCACCCCCTAGCCGTGGGGGGCGCGTGGTCCACACGGGAGCAAAGGCTGCTCCAGGCCGTGGGGCCCACGGCCAGCCCATGTGGCCCACGGCCTAGGTTGTTCTCTCACGCGCTCCCTCGGTTCGTAAGCCCGTATCTCGGGCGTCCGAACTCCGAATTTGAATCCATTTTTGGATTAAAAAATGTGACTCTCTCACGCACGATGACGACTATACAACTTTGAAAAACGGTTGAGAAAGCATCTCAGAAATCATCGATGAAGTCAACTCATCGAAAGAGAACGTAAAGTGACATAGTCAACTTGTTTGGACTCGAAACCTTATGAATGAGTAACCGAAATGACCGGAACTCAATAAGGCATTGAATAAGAACATGTTCAAGTCCTAAACACAAAAAACAAAATATACAAACACAAATACACACACATATGCTAGTTTCCGGACATAGTCCTAGAAAATGCAAAACACAAAGTTTATTAACTAAATGTGGATGCATGAGCATATTTTGCCAAGTGTGTGAAAGTGAAATGTAAATGAAATAAAATCATGAAGGGACACACAAGAATGATATGTGTGAGTGTGTGCCTAGTCTTGTAAGAGATAAGAGGTCTTTGAATACCTTTGTAGACCGATAATGTCCGAAACTCTTAAATGCCGGCAACTTGAACGAATAATGGTTGAGACGTCCTTCGTCTTCGAAATTCTTCAATTACTAACCACTAAACATTAAAAGTTAAACACGTTTTGATATGGAATTAATGCCAACACTAATTATCAACCTAACAGCGCCTTTCCTTGGCCGAGCAAGATCAGAATCTTAGCGCTGTTCAGGCGCTGTTCAAAAGCACTCTTCTGAACAGTGCCCATGTAGAAGACGTTTCATCTTCTTCTTCAGGCGCTGTTCAGGTCGCTCTACGTACAGCGACCTGTACAGCGCCCAAGGCAATTCCAGGCCACTTTTTCAAAACGATGTCACTTCACTTGGATCCCATTTATATATGTCTTGATAGCCTTGGCTCGTTTTTTACACCAAAAATTACTCATTTGAGAGCCTCTTGAGCATCTTCCACTTCAAGGTATCAAGACTTCATCTTTAAGCTTCAAAATCACAAAACCCTTCATCTTGCATCTTTCATTCATCATCTAGCATGATTCTAGGTTGATTTCATTTAGGGTTTTTAGTTTTGCTCACATGACTTGTATCTAGAACATCATTCTCATATCTATATGTTCTTGCTTTACAAGATAGCCTTTTTATCACTTGAATTGATTCAAGATTGCATCTTTATGACTTGACTTAGCTTCAAGATTGTTTTATTGTGGTTTGTGAGTTGTTTTGTGATAGATAATTGATCGCGCTACAAATGTTCACATTTAGCGCCCCCTTTTCCTATATTTTTGTACTTGTTTCTCGGGTAAAACCGGGTATTTAATGGAATAAATAAGTGTTTCAGGTAATTAGGGAAGTTCAGGGGCATTGTTGTCAATATGGTGAAATCAGGGGCAAAAGTGCAAAATTCGGGAAATTATTGAAGATTCCGTGAATAGGATAAAGATCAGGGTGCAGAATGTAATTCGCCAGTCATGGCGGGTTCATGAGGCGGGCATATGCCAGCCTTCCCGAAGGTATGAAGTCTCCATAAAGCAAGGCGGGTTCGCGCGGCGAGCTCGTGCGGTGGGAAAGAGGCCTCCGAGGGCAAGGCGGGTTCGCGCGGCGGGCAAGAGCCAGCCTTCCAGGGGATCCAAGCCCGCCGACCAGACCGACTCAGCCATTTTGCACACCCAAAACACTCCCCTATATATATATTCTTCTCTCTTAACCCTAAGCACAATCCCTAATATCCAAAATATCACATATTAGTCTAAACTTACACCCAATACATACAAATTACCCTAGAATAGCCTAATCAACCTCCAATCTCACAAGCCACCATTGTTTCCAAGCTTGGGAAGGTCAAGGAGAAGCCTAGCTAGCTTGAGGACTTCACCAAGAGTTTGTGTTGTCTTCTTTATCTTCTTGGTTTCTTTAGTTTGTTGTTGTTGTAACTATATGTTTATGTTGGGATTTTGATGAGATTGTAATAATATTCAATAGTTGGTTGATGTGTTTATGTGCTTGTGCTTAATATATACATGTTAGTTGATTAATCAATTAATTGATATGTAATGGATTTAGACTAATTGAGATTTCAATAACATGCATGGATGATCATTTATGTATGTGTCTTTATCCTAGTTTAGGTTGGTGAAAACCAATCTTGTAAGCATATTGCCATTAACTAGGAATTGGATTTATTGCATGAACATTATTTCCTAGCATTTGCATATCCAATTCTCACTCTTGCATGACCATGCATGAGTTTAGTTAATTTAGTTAATTAGTGTTAAATTAGTTAAATTAGTTAATTGTAGTGGTAACTTAGTTGATAGGTTAATTAATTACTAAGGAATGACAAACCTTAGTTGTAGTTAAATTTAGTGTAATTTAGTTATAATTTAATTCATACCATTCTTAGTGTAATCATTAGCTAATAGTTAGTTAACTTGCCTTGCCACCATCTCCCCTTTATTTTTATGCATGTAATTAGTGTTTATAGTGTAAATAAACTTGACTATAATATAGGCGTAGAACTGACTTAAGTATACAACACTTCCTCCGTGGGAACGAAACCCTTACTCGTAACCACTATACGTGGCGAACGATTCGTATACTTGCGAAAGGGTAGAAACTCGCACGCATATCGTTTACCGGTAGTTTATAGAACTATCGCGTACCACATTTGCGGCGATCAATAATGCATATAGGTCTTTGGTTGCTTATTTGGTGTTGTTTTATACATGTCATCTAGTAATATGATATCTAGGAATGTCTAACATGTTCATCCATGCCTAGATAAGCTTAAATGTCTAACCTTGCATTTTTAGCATCTTGAGTATTTCACATATTCACCTTAGGTTGTGTTATCTCTTCACTTTAGAGACAAGTCTTGTATTTACCTCTTAGGTAGTTTGCAAGCAAGGGACTAGAGTCACTATTAAAGGCCCGCGGGTAGCAAAGACGGATTAGTAAATTTAGGTGTGATGTGGTCAACCTAATTTGTAATCGTATTTGAAAATAGTGGATTCGAGGTTCTCGTGTGGCACACATAACAGCCCGTGGTTTTTCCCCGTGTGGGTTTCCACGTAAATATTGTGTGTCCTTTAATTTCCGCACTTGTATGCTTATTTTTGTATATTGACTAGTTTGGGGCTTTTTCGTAATTTGGACTAATCTCGAAAAATTGGGTAAAAATGTTTAAAATCTATTCACCCCCCTCTAGATTACTTTAGGACACGTTCATATTTATTTTCAATTGGTATCAGAGCGGGTTCCTTAACATAATTAGGAGATCCCTTGCTCTTGTTAGAGTATCTTGCATTTGTTTGCATTGTTGTGTGTGCTTAGCTTGTTTGTGTGCATTCATTTCATTCAAACCCAAACACAATGAGTGGAAATGGAATGGGAGGTGAGGGTGCCTCTAGCACAAGACCCCCCTTGCTCACCGGGGTCAATTACGCCTCATGGAAGGGTAAAATGGAAGCTTATGTGAGTCAAATTCATGACCGGGCGTGGATGGCGATTGAAGATGGATACACTCCACCTATGATGACTCCTACGGGAGGTGGAGAGGAAGTCCTCAAGCCGAAGGCACAATGGACTCCACAAGAATTTGAGGCTTCAAAATGGAACAACAAAGCCATTCATGCAATCCTATGTGCCATGGATGACAACCAATACAAGCTCATTCAAACTACAAGGATAGCAAAGGAAGCTTGGGACATATTAGAGACAGCTCATGAAGGAACCGATGTAGTTAAGGATTCCAAGCTCCAAGTTCTCCAAACACAATTTGAGACTATAAGGATGGAGGATGATGAGTGCTTCAATGACTTCCAAGTGAAGCTCATGGATATAGTGAACCAAAGTCACCAACTTGGTGATCCCTACTCGGATAGAAGAATCAAGCAAAAGATCATGAGGTCACTTCCCGAGAGGTTTGAATCCAAAGTGACGGCATTGGAGGAAAATAGTGACTACTCAAGAATGAAGCCAAGTGAAGTTATTGGAAGGCTCTTGGCCTATGAATCTAGGAAAGGTCCTACAACTACACCTCCAAAGAAGCAAAAGAGTCTTGCCTTGAAGAGTGTCAAGGTTGAGAAGGATGAAGAAGACTCGGATGAAGAAATTGCTTTGATGGCAAAGAAGTTCAAGCAATTTATGAGATTTGAGAAGAGAGGGTTTGGCTCCAAGGGAAAGTTTGTAAGGAAGAAGGCTCCTTTCAAGAAAGTGGAGCAAGCTCAAGAGAAGGACCACAAGAAGGGTGTCCAATGCTATGAGTGTAGTGGGTTTGGACACATTGCTCCGGAGTGTGCTAATTTGAAAAAGAAGAAAGGAAGAGCCATGGCGGTTACTTGGAGTGATAGTGATGACCTAGAAGATGAAGACAAGTCTTCGGATGATGAGGAAGACCAAGTTGCCAACTTCATTGCTTTCTCATCCTCTCACAATAGCAATGAAGTTATGAGTGATAAAGAAGAGGAAGAGGACAAGCAAGAAGAAGTAGATGAAAATGACTCAAATGGTGGGAGTAACTCCTCAACGTCAAATTTTGAGTTTGATGAAGAGATGGACTATGATGACTTCATGAGATTCTTTGAGAACTCAAGATTGAAGAAGAAAAAGGAGATACAAAAGTTGAAAGGAGAGAAGCTTGAGTTGACATCCAAAGTGACTCATTTGAGTAAGGAAATGAGTAAGGCAAAAGAGATAGAAGAAGGGTTGAAGATGGAGTTAGTCTTGGTCAAGAAAAGTGAACAAAGCTTGAGGAAAGAGCTCATGGAAGCAAAAGAGTTGATTGCTAAGATGACTTCCGGAACCGAGAAGCTTGACAAGATGCTATCTTGTGGGAAGAGTCCTAGTGACAAGAAGGGGTTAGGATATGTGGAAGAAATGGAAGCCACATCCTTGAAGAAGACAACTTTTGTCAAGAGCAAGGAGGTTGATAATGCTAAAACCCCTCAACAATCAACCAAGTGGGTTGAAGTTGGTGAATCCTCCAAGCAAGCACAAGCAAGGATTCCAACAAGAGCTCCACCACAAGCTAGAGCTCCACAACCAAGACCCCCACAACCAAGACCTCCACAACAAAGGATCCCACAAGCTCAACATGGGGTCTTTCATGCTCAACCTAGAAGACATGCCAACTTGGCTCAACCACAAAGGAGAGAGTTGCCTCAACATCCAATAGCAACTCAAAATAGAAGGAGGCCATAAATGTTTGCTCAAGGCTATGGTATGAATTCCTACTTTACACCTACTTGCCATTTTTGTGGAATTGAAGGCCATATTAGGCCTAATTGCCTTAAGTACATTAAATTGTGTAGAAGAGAAAGTATGATTGAGAAAAATATGCTTAGAAGAGCCACAATGCATGCACCTAGGAATTTTAGAGCTAATGGACCAATGGCTCCTAGAAGTGACCATGTTTCACCTAGGATGAGTAGACATGATGACTATTATTGCTATGTGGCCCAAGTTGCCCTAAAAGCAAATGCCTCTAACACTTGGTACCTTGATAGTGGGTGTTCTAGGCACATGACCGGAAACAAGAGTTTCTTTGAAACTCTTGTGATGGAGGATGGTGGGTATGTCACCTTTGGTGACGGATCTAAGAAAAAAGTCATAGGGAAAGGTAATATATCTATTCCCGGTTTACCCTCCTTGCCCAATGCTCTCTATGTTGATGGCTTGCAAGCCAATCTCATTAGTATATCACACTTAAGTGATGAAGGGCTTTCGGTTATGTTTGGAAAAGTTGATTGCTCTATTCTTAAGGAAAATGGGCAAGTTTTGTTGAAAGGCAAGAGATCAAGTGACAATTGTTATTGTCTTGAGTCTAATCTTATCTCTTGTAACTTGTCTACTAGTGAGCAAATTGAGGTGTGGCACCAAAGACTTGGCCATATGAACTACAGGGACTTGAAAGTCCTTGATAGGTTGAATGTTGTTAGGGGCCTTCCCAAGTTTGGGAAAAAGGTTAAGGGAGTTTGTGGACTTTGTCAACAAGGAAAGCAAACTAAAAGTGTGCACAAGAAAGGCAAATACCTCTCCACCAAAGAGCCATTGGAGCTCATCCATATGGACCTTATGGGTCCCATCCAAACCGAAAGTTTAGGTGGTAGAAGGTACATTCTTATTGTCGTTGATGACTTCTCTAGGTTCACTTGGACTTACTTCCTTAGAGAAAAGTCCGAAGCTTTTGAGAAATTCAAAATGCTTTGTGTCAAAATTCAAAATGAGAAAACTTCTCACATTAAAAGCATTAAAAAAATTAGAAGTGATCATGGGAAAGAATCTGAAAATGCTAAGTTTGAAAATTTTTGCAATAGCTTAGGCATTTCCCATGAATTTTCGACCCCTAGGACTCCTCAACAAAATGGTGTTGTTGAGAGAAAGAATAGAGTCCTCCAAGAAATGGCCCGTGTGATGTTGCTTAGCAACAAAGTCCCTAGAAATCTTTGGGCCGAAGCCATTAATACGGCTTGCTACATAGGGAATAGAGTTTTCCTTAGGCCCGGGACTAAACAAACATCCTATGAGTTATGGAAGGGTAGAAAACCCAATGTGAGCTACTTCCACATCTTTGGGAGTAAGTGCTATATACTAAATGACCGGGATCAACTTGGCAAGTTTGATGCCAAGAGTGATGAGGGTATTTTCATTGGGTATGCACTTAATAGCAAGGCCTATAGAGTTTTTAATCTAAAGACTCAAAGTGTTATGGAATCATCAAATGTTGTCTTTGATGATTGTAGGCCCAAACATGATGACCATGAGGAGGATGTTTGTGAGGTGAATGACCTTCCTTTGAAGGAAAGTGGTGAGACTTCAAGTGGTGTGAAGTCAAACCAAAATGAAGAGGATGATTTGCCTCTTAATAGAGTTCCTCCTTTGGACTCTAATGAACCCGCTCCTTGGGTTAGAAAACTCCATGATAAGGATGATATCATTGGAGAGGTTGGAGAGGGTGTTAGGACTAGGCGTCAAATAGCTAATCAAATTAGCTACACTTGTTACACCTCTCAAATAGAACCCAAAAAGGTTGATGAAGCCTTAGAAGATGAGTTTTGAGTTCTTGCCATGAAAGAAGAGCTAAACCAATTTGAGAGAAATGAGGTTTGGACTCTTGTTCCTAGACCTAGAAACACCAATGTCATAGGAACTAAATGGGTGTTTAGGAAAAAATCCGATGAGGATGGCAACATTGTGCGAAACAAGGCAAGGCTTGTTGCACAAGGATACTCTCAAATTGAAGGTATTGACTTTGAGGAGACCTTTGCTCCCGTTGCCCGTCTTGAGTCCATAAGGCTTCTCTTATCCATTTCTTGTGTGTACAAGTTCAAGTTACACCAAATGGATGTCAAGAGTGCCTTCCTCAATGGCTTATTGCATGTGGAAGTGTTTGTTGAACAACCCAAGGGGTTTGTGGATCCACACCACCCCTCTCATGTCTATCGCCTCAAGAAGGCTCTATATGGGTTGAAACAAGCACCGAGGGCTTGGTATGAGCGCCTCACTCTTTATCTTGTTGACAATGGCTACTCTAGAGGTAGTGTTGACAAGACCTTGTACATCAAGTGCACTAAAGATGAGCTATTCATAGCTCAAATTTATGTTGATGACATTGTATTTGGTTCCACCAACCAATCCAAAGTTAGACAATTTGTTGATGTCATGTCTCATGAGTTTGAAATGAGCATGGTTGGTGACTCAATTATTTCCTAGGCTTGCAAATCAAGCAAATGCATGATGGGATCTTCATATCCCAAGCTAAGTATGCTAAGAGCCTAGTGAAAAAGTTTGGCCTTGAGAATGCCAAACATTGTGACACACCCATGAGCACCACCTTGAAACTTAGCAAAGATGCTAGTGGAAAGGATGTGGAACAAAGTCTATATCGTGGCATGATAGGTAGCTTGCTTTACTTGGCCGCAAGTAGGCCCGATATTTGTTTTAGTGTGGGTGTTTGTGCTAGGTACCAAGCTAATCCCAAAAGAGTCTCACCTTGTGGCGGTGAAGAGGATCATTCGGTTTGTGAATGGTACCTCAAATCATGGGATATGGTACTCCTTTGACACTAATCCAAGTCTTGTTGGATTTAGTGATGCCGATTGGGCGGAAAATTGTGATGATAGGAAGAGTACATCGGGCGGTTGCTTCTTCCTTGGGAACAATTTGGTCTCTTGGTTTTGCAAAAAGCAAAACTCAATTTCCCTATCCACGGCAGAGGCGGAATATATTACCGCCGGTAGTGCTTGTACTCAATTGATGTGGATGAAACAAATGCTAGCCGATTATGGCTTGGAGCAAGGTACTCTTACTTTATTTTGTGATAATATGAGTGCCATTAACATTTCTAAGAATCCCGTCCAACATTCTAGGACAAAGCACATTGACATAAGACACCATTTCATAAGAGAGCTAGTTGAGAGTAAAACCATTGCATTGGAATATGTGGGAACAAATGACCAACTAGCGGATTTGTTTACAAAGCCCTTAGACACCATTAGATTTGGGAACCTTAGCAAGTTTATTGGGATTTGCCAATTGGGTTGATTTGGTGTGTCTTGACCCCATATGGGGAGCTCAAGCAAAAAGAGCAAAGTTGCATGATCATGCATTGTGCCAAATTGATACATTTTATGCCTTTTAGTTAATTGCTTGAGATGATTGGTTGTACATACTTATATGTATTTTTCTAAATAAGTGTGCTACATTGCCTTGCTTGCAATCCATGTGATATTTATGCTCAAACATGCATTTTTGGAATAGGAGATGTACTTTGGAAGTACTTTCTGAATGACCTTTAATTGATCTCCTTGACATGATGATTCCTTTTAAATGACATGCTTAAATTGAAAAGTATGAGATGAAAATGTGAAATGTTTGATTGCAAATGTTAAATGCAAATTTGTGTGCAAAGCAATTTTGAGACTTAATTCAATAAGTCTCTCTTCCTTTATTTGTAGAACAAGGCTACTATCATATGGGCATCTCACCCGGAAAAATCAAATAGGGTGTAAAGTCGTTCATGTCTCGTTTTGCCTATAAAGTTGGATATAGTTGCTTTTTATTTTGAAATGCAAAAAATTCTATATCCTTGCTTTTTTCATGACAAAGAGTGAAATTGGTTTGAATTCTATTGGAAACCTTTATTGTTTGCTTTGCCAAATACCATTGTTTTTGATCTTAAATGCAACATGTCTTGCATGCAAAGCATCCTTGTCACACATTTTTCATAAAATAAAACTCCTTGAATCTCTCTTACTTGATTGAGGTGCATAAAATTGCTTATATGATTGCATATATGTTCGTGCTACAAGCTCTCCTTGCTAATGCTTACCCATTAGGGGGGACTCCCTTTGCCTATCTCATGACAAATAGGGGGAGTAAGGTTTGGGGAGAATTTGTGCTTCTAGGCATTGCATTTAGGGGGAGTTGAGAGTAATTAACCCATGTTGGGAGATGATTGCATTAAGGGGGAGTTGCATTGCATTACATTGCTTGTTTGATTCCTTTTGAAATGACATTTCTTTTGTTATTAGCATCTCTCACACACTTGTTCTTGGAAGGTATTTTTTCTTGTTGATTGTGTGTAGGTTGGATTTTTTCTACAAGCTTGGAATTGACTTGAAGACGTTCAAGACTTAGACTAGGAGCTTAATTGTAATGTAGAAAATTTTTTGTTGACCAATCTTTTGTTTTGTGAGGTTGCTATGTGAGTGGTGATTTTGTCACGAAATAGGCAAAGGGGGAGATTGTAAGTGCCTCACTTTTGATTGGCGTATTTCGTTGGCAAAATCACAATGGGGTTCTATATGTAAGGGTAGCTTAGAATGGAAGAAAACCTCATTGTGTGATCAAGAGCTTCAAGGAAGGTAGATTTCTTGACTTACTCTATTTTGAAGAGATGTAGTTGCACACACTCACATTTTGCATGTTTTGATGTTTGCATTTTGTATTCCCAAAGCCTTGCCATGCATTAGTCCTAGGAATACAATTGTTGCAAAGGGCGTTGTTCAAAGCGCCCTACAAGGCGCTGTACGAACAGCGCCCCCTTCAGACCTGATGCATTTTTTGTGTAGGCGCTGTACGAAAGCGCTGTACGTACAGCGCCCTTCCTTGG
This sequence comes from Acer saccharum, assembly GCA_030490815.1. Taxonomy (NCBI): domain Eukaryota; kingdom Viridiplantae; phylum Streptophyta; class Magnoliopsida; order Sapindales; family Sapindaceae; genus Acer; species Acer saccharum. Next base: position 21,075,721 of record CM059873.1, read on the forward strand.
CCGAGCAAGATCAGAATCTTGGCGCTGTTCAGGCGCTGTTCAAAAGCGCTCTTCTGAATAGCGCCCATGTAGAAGACGTTTCATCTTCTTCTTCAGGCGCTGTTCAGGTCGCTCTACGTACAGCGACCTATACAGCGCCCAAGGCAATTCCAGGCCACTTTTTCAAAACGATGTCACTTCACTTGGATCCCATTTATATATGTCTTGACAGCCTTGGCTCGTTTTTTACACCAAAAATTACTCATTTGAGAGCCTCTTGAGCATCTTCCACTTCAAGGTATCAAGACTTCATCTTTAAGCTTCAAAATCACAAAACCCTTCATCTTGCATCTTTCATTCATCATCTAGCATGATTCTAGGTTGATTTCATTTAGGGTTTTTAGTTTTGCTCACATGACTTGTATCTAGAACATCATTCTCATATCTATATGTTCTTGCTTTACAAGATAGCTTTTTTATCACTTGAATTGATTCAAGATTGCATCTTTATGACTTGACTTAGCTTCAAGATTGTTTTATTGTGGTTTGTGAGTTGTTTTGTGATAGATAATGCATATAGGTCTTTGGTTGCTTATTTAGTGTTGTTTTATGCATGTCATCTAGTAATATGATATCTAGGAATGTCTAACATGTTCATCCATGCCTAGATAAGCTTAAATGTCTAACCTTGCATTTTTAGCATCTTGAGTATTTCACATATTCACCTTAGGTTGTGTTATCTCTTCACTTTAGAGACAAGTCTTGTATTTACCTCTTAGGTAGTTTGCAAGCAAGGGACTAGAGTCACTATTAAAGGCCCGCGGGTAGCAAAGACGGATTAGTAAATTTAGGTGTGATGTGGTCAACCTAATTTGTAATCGTATTTGAAAATAGTGGATTCGAGGTTCTCGTGTGGCACACATAACAGCCCGTGGTTTTTCCCCGTGTGGGTTTCCACGTAAATATTGTGTGTCCTTTAATTTCCGCACTTGTATGCTTATTTTTGTATATTGACTAGTTTGGGGCTTTTTCGTAATTTGGACTAATCTCGAAAAATTGGGTTAAAATGTTTAAAATCTATTCACCCCCCCCCCCCCCCCCCCCCCCCCCCTCTAGATTACTTTAGGACACGTTCATATTTATTTTCAGATTCCACACAACATAATTATTTCACAACTAAACATAACTGAGCGTAACTGATTTCATAAATCATATTCCCAAAACCTAACATTGGCATCCATTAGTATATAGTCTTCTCATGTGTTTTATATTTCCTGTGTAGGATTTGTTCTCGTTTTGTTTAGATGTTTTAGATTAACATTTCAGTTCTATAACAACTTATCACTATTTTTTTTAATAATTAAATTATATTGCAAAAGTAACAGAAAATAAAAAACAATGGAAGCACTGAATCAATTTTATGAAATTATAACGCGGCATTTCATGAAAGCTTTCCTTTTAATGGTTGGAAGTTATTTGTATTTTCCAACTTACCTTCCAATGGAAGATGAATGACCGTTAGACTATGAGATTTTTTTTGTCTGATTTTCAGGAATTCAAAGCGAGACACACATGTATTTTCCTGTCACATTTGTAAACACAAAGATTTGTAAACACAATTCTAAAGAAAACAAAATTATACAAACAAAACAAACTAAGTTGTATCGGTTACTGAAAAAGATTCATTGTTGATGCTCTACTTACATGCCAACACTGGTTTGTGGCTTCAGAAATATCTCAATGCACTATTCATTTATCTTAGTAGGTGGTGTAAAGAAAAACTAATTATAAACATAAAATTATTTATACAAAGCCCAAATCTTCAAACTAAAGAACTAAAAATTACCTTTCACTTTTGGATTACCAAGATTGAGATGAACCCAAATCGACCCACCAACAAACCTAGATTGTATTTTCCTCTCACATTTGTAAACACAAAGATTTGTAAACATAATTCTAAAGAAAACAAAATTATACAAACAAAACAAACTAAGTTGTATTGGTTACTGAAAAAGATTCATTGTTGATGCTCTACTTACATGCCAACACTGGTTTGGGGTTTCAGAAATATCTCAATGCACTATTCATTTATCTTATTAGTAGGTGGTGGTAAAAAAAACTAATTATAGACATAAAATTATTTATACAAAACCTAAATCTTCAAACTAAAGAACTAAAAATTACCTTTCTCTTTTGGATTTCAAAGATTGAGATGAACCCAACTCTACCCACCAACAAACCGAGATTGATCGCCAGTCGCAATACTCGGAGCACGCGACAATCTATAGAGAGATACAGAGAGAAATAGAAACCTAGATGGAGAATGAGAAAGAGATGAAGGCTTCGAATCAGAGGAGAGGAAGGGTTCGAATGGGGGTTCGAATGAGAGGAGGAAGGGTTCGAATGAGAAGGAGATGAAGGCTTCGAATCAGAGGAGAGAAAGGGTTCGAATCAGAGGAGGAAGGGTTCCAATGAGAGCAACGGTTCGAATGAGAGAAGAGGAAGGATTCGAATGAGAGGAGACAGATGTAGAGTGTTTTGTTTGAGAGAGAGGCACAGTGTTTTGTTTGATTTGAGTTAGAAACCGGTATTATAGGTTGTGGGTGAAATATTTTTTTCTTATTTCCTATTTTAACCAGTTTATTTCTTTTTTATGTGGTGTAGTACGGTACAACATAAGTTCTTACTTGTACCGTAGCAACCCCCTATCAGGAAATATAAAACTCACATGGTATTAGAGCTGTACACTTTCTAACAAAAACCTAATTTTTTTTTATCCTCTCTTCCGCTTACTATCATGGCCACCACCACCTCTTCCTCTTCTACCTCCTCAACCTCTTCTACCTCTCCAATGTCTTCTCCATCTGGTCCGACCATTACGAACTTCCTTAAACTAATGGAGTCCAACTATCTTCTTTGGATTGCCCAACTGCGTCCTTTCCTCATAGGTCATGGCCTTTATAACTATGTTGATGGTACTGCACCTGCCCCTACCCCTACTGTTCTCGCTATTGATGACAGCACCGCTGCCCTTACTGTTATTTTTATCAAGAAATACAGAACTCTCAATGACTGACTATTCTGCTTATTTATAAAATTAGAATTAATCTTACAATCTCCATTAATTGAGCATGTTTTGATTATCAATAGTCCGGCCACTAATATCTTATTCAAGCAATCAACCATTGTTTGTAGAAATTGATGAAATTGTGTTTGAAAAGTAGTAATTGTCTCTGATTGGATCTATGTCATCACAAAACAACAGAATCATATCTTATCAAACAAACAAAAAATTAAAAAAGTATTACTTTTCCCTTGCATGTTATCTTATAGATAGCATCCATAGCACATAAATTCTTTATGCTCTTTCCAATTCTTCTTCGTCTTGGCCTACATACCTCACATACACTTCTTCAATAGAGAATTTAATTTTAAGAAAAATAGGATGGAAAATGAAGGGTTATTTAATTACTGTTGAGAATTTAAATTCATAGAAAATGATGAAAAGATATTAGAGAAAGATGAAGATAATTAAATGAGATTTTATATATTCTTTACTGGTTATATATAATCATAGAGCAATAGAACCAATGTAATTATTGTTCCAATTCACTACTAATTTATAACTTAGAAACCAATCATTTCAATTTTTTTTTTTAATATCAACCGTAACAATAAAATTGGAATGTGTTGTTGTATTGATTTTTTCAGGAATACCGAGAGAATTTTAAATATTTATTAATTTAATCATATATTAAATTAGTTTAATAAGAAGAATGCCAAAAGATAAATAATTTTTATTAACAAACAAAGATAATAAATGGAATAATAATAATAATATATATATAATAATGAAATATTAATGCATTTAAATCTAAAACTCCTCATAACAACTTGTGGGTTCCATTTTTTTTTTAAATAAACTCATTTCTGGATTTTTTTTTCACTCGTCCTTCACATAGATGATTCAATAAGGCTTAGATGATTCAATAAGGCTTGGTTGCTACTGTCTGGTGTTTGTTGTGGTCTCTCCTCTATTTTCCTCCTCTGTTTGTCCTTTGTTTTTGGCTGTCTAGGTTTGGTTTGTGTTGGTGTTCTTTTTTTTTTTTTTTTTTTTTTTTTTTTTTTTTTTTTTTTTTTTGGGGGTGTTTTGTAGTCAGCAGTCATGGGTTGCTTTGGATGTTTGGCCTTTAGCGTTTCTTGTTTTGGCTTTGGCCTGGTTGGTCTTATTGAATAAATTTGCTGTTAAAAAAAATAAATAATAATTATTATACAGGTGAAGACTTTTATATATACACAAATAGTAGTGGAGTTATTTGTTTTATTATCTTAAAAATATATATTTATTACCATCTAAAAAATATGAGTGAATTTCATATATTTAGAAAAAGAATCTATTTAATTGAACGTAATAATTAATGTTTTTAATGAGTTACCATTAATATTTGATTAAAACTTATTATTTTAATTTTTTGTTTTTAAAATTTACCATTAATTCCATACAAAACGAATTACTATTATTTTGATATTACAATTTATATTTTAATTTGTTTTGAAAAATATTTATTTATTATCATTTATAAGAATAATTAAATTCAAAAATATTTATTTTTGTAAATAATCATAGTGTATTTAATGCATATTTAATACATTCTAAAAAACCAAAAAGAGAAGATAACAAAAAGGTTAAATAGAAAGAATAAAAAACTAGACAAAGTGCACGTGCCTGCGGGTGAGATCGCTAGGTGAGAGGCCTAGACCACGCACATCCATTCTTGTAATTCTCTCTTCTTTTCCAGTGTTCTATGGAAGATGTATTTATGTTCTCAGCCCAGCTGGAGTGTGAGAGTAGTGCGGTGGAGAGAAAGAAACCGTCTAACCCCAACTATAGGGCTAAAAGATCTCAAACTCATAGTGATGTTGACGGTGTTAGTGTGTTAAAGCCGATGGGAGATAGCTTCAAATCGAAGCTTCTAACCTCGACTAACCCAGGTAATTGGACTGGATTTGGAGTGGGGAAGGAAAAATTAAGAATACTGGAGGGAGATATTATGATCTCCAAGGGCCCTAACAGACCTGCTATGAAACTTTCTTCTGATTTTAAACAACAGTTGTGCAAACCATGGGCTAATGCTATGCTTTTGAAGGTCAGGGGGAGACCCCACACCCTTAATTTCATGCTCACGAAATTGAACCAAAAATGGCCTCTCATCGGTCAATGGCAACTTACGAACCTGGAAGACGGATACTTTGTTGCCAGATTTAAGATGTTGGAGGACCTGGATTTTTTTTTTTTTTTTTTTTTATAGGAGGGCCTTGGGTAATTGCTACTCAATACCTAGTAGTGCAGAAGTAGAGACCCAATTTTGTTCTTGGGGAAAAAGAAATTCAGAGAATGTCGATCTGGGTACGTCTCTTAAAACTCCATATGGAATGGCTTAATGTTGAGCATTGGGAGTATGCTGGGCAATACCTATAAAGTGGACCCTATAACCGAATCTCAGGCCAGAGGGAGATATGCTAGGATCTGTGTTGATATCGAAATTAATAAACCTTTGAAGAGTAGTTTGAATGTTGAGGATAGAGCTATAAGAGTTGAATATGAGAACCTAGGACTGATCTTTTTCAAATTTTGTAGAATGGGACATAGCAAGGAAGCTTGCAGGGAGGGTACCGTGGACCAACATGAGGGTAATAAACCTCCAGAGAGTGTGATTGAATCTGAAGCTAGTAAATCTGATCCTTATAGGCCTTGGATGCAAGTGTCTTATGGAAGAAATGGGAGGAACAATTTGGGTGCTCATTATGTTGGTAAGAGAAGTGGTAACATGGGGAGTGTTGGGAAAAATAGTAATATTGACAGGAAAAGTAGTCCGCCTAAGCATGGAACTGGAAAATCTGGTAAGTTATCTAGAATAGAAAATGCTATTAATCTACCTAATAAGAATCTTAGGAATGTGTTGCCGTCCAATTTGAAGGAGAGGAAAAATAACATGAATATGGGAGGCTCTAGGTTCGCATTCCTCACCGAGGATATGGATGAGGCATTAGCTGTGGATAGATTGCAGCCACGGGTTGGTGCTCAGAGCAAGGCTAGCAAGACTAAAGTGCTATCCGAAATATCCAACCAAGGTTCTGCTAGCAAGGAAAATATAACCTCTTCCCCCAATAAGTATTTGGTCGACATTTACACTGTCTAAGAAGTTTCAACAAGCCCTTTAAAGAGAATAACAATGGGGTTTGGACTAAGGGTTGTAAGATCCTTGATCTATGTTGGCTTGATTCCACTGCAAAACACTCTTTATTTGTAATGGTTAGTTGCTTAGGTGGTTCTTGGTGAAAAGAAGCTTCAAAGGAGAAAAGCAACTTCTCATGTAAATATCGTCTTCAAGAGGAAAAACGCTTACTTGGATGCAAAGGTATCAAGATACTTCTTCCTCTTACAAGGCGTAAACGCTCACACACACAATTCATTCATGTGTGTCCCTGTATCATTGTGCTACATTTGGTATAACACATTCACACACTTGTTGAAGTATGCACATGCATTAGTCTCATATTGACAAACGTTGTAAAATTGCATGTTCTAGAACTATCGCTAGGAAATGGCATACTTGTGTGACTTTATGTTTATTTGTTTTTGTTTTATTATTTTGGACTTTAACATGATCTCATATGATTCCTTATTGAGTTTCGGTCATTTCAGTTACTCATTCATTAGGTTTCGTGTCCAAACTAGGAAGCTACGCTACTTTACGTTCTTAGACGTTGTGTTGTCTTCGTCGTCGTATACCGAGTCGAATTCTCAACCTTTTGGCAAAGTTTCATAGTCATCCTTGTGCGTGAGGGAGTCACATTTTGTAATCCGAAGATAGATTCAAATTCAAAGTTCGGATGCCCGAATATGGCTGAAGAACGCGAGAGGAGCGCAAGAGAGGCTTGAAATGGCCAAAGGCCATTTTATGAGGGAGCTCGTGAGGGGCGTGTGAGGCTTATGGCCCAGGCATCCCTCTGCCCCGTGAAGCTCACACACCTCTCACGGGGATGGTGATGTGGCCAATCGAAGAAACTTCCTTCTTCTCTCTTTTAAATATCTTCCTCCTTCCCTCCAAATTTGAGTGAAGAAAAAATTGAAAAAGAAAGAGCAGAAAATTTCTTCAAGTTTTTGATTTCTTGTTTCGATCATAACTCTCTCATTTGAACTCTGAATCAAGTGATTCAAGAGTCAAAAATGTTGGTCTTGAAGAGAGGAACAAACTCCAAGCATTTTCAAAACCAAATGACGTTGTGATTTTGAGCAGTGAACAGATTTCAGTTCGTGGTTCATCATTTGTAGGTGAAACATCTTCTTCTCACTTTCTCTTTTGATCATCTCTTTTAATCTTCCTATTTGATAGATGAAATGTGTTAAGAATGATGTTTAATTCATATTATAGGTTTGTTTGATTGATTGATTGTTGAGTTTTAGCTTTGTGATCTCATTTGAATATCTTTTAGCTAAACTTGATTCATATGAAATTGATTCTAGAAATGACTTGTATGATATGCCTCATGATGATTTTTAGGTTTAATTTCATGATCTAAGAACTAGGATTTTTGTGTGTGATATTGAATATCCTAATCTAGTTCTTATTGATTCACATGCTTTGACTTCTAGATAACTTTGTGATTGAGTGTTGAATAGCCTATTCTAGTTATCTCTTGCATGTTCATAGAGCTTGTGTGATCAACTTTCTCTATTTAATTGTGTTTGCATTATTTGCATCACTTAGAACATTTTTCCTTGCAAAAGGTTGAAGTCTTTTTCAAAGTTGGTGAAGCTTTGTTTAGAGCAAGAAGTCTTGGCTAGGAAAGTGTTCCAGATAGCCAAGCAAGAAGTCTTAGTTAGGATCAAGGGGATCCGGATAACTAAGTAAGAAGTCTTAACTATGAAGTGTGATACTCTGGATGGTTGAGCAAGGGAAGCTTGACTAGGATATTTATGATCCAGATAGCTAAGTAAGAAATCTTCTTAGAGACATGAGCGTCTTGGATAGGAAGTTGCTTCCTAGAGGTGTAGGACACATCTTGGATATGGAGTAGGCAAGGTGGCTCACTTGGCCTTGAGGGTAGACTAGGAGTTGATAGCTTAGGGTGTTTATCATGTGTTGATTGCCTTGAGTGTGTATCTCCTTTTCATTATAGTGAATTGATTGCCGGTGGTTGTGGTATCAACCCGTGGATATTTCCTCTTAGGAGATTTTACCATGTAAAAATACATGTGTCACATTTTGCTTTATGTTTCATTATCTTCCATATCTTATATTGATTGCATTACTTGTGTATTGATTTCCGCTTGTGTTGATTAAAACAATTCATTTTATTAGACACACTACAATTCATTGTTGTATTGAGAAAAAGAATCTTTGAAGAAATTGGGCCTATACCTATTCACCCCCCCTTTAGGTATATATTACACTATATTACTTAAGGGAATTTCATTTGGTATTAGAGCGGGTGTCTAGAAGCGATTAGATAGATCCTTTCTTTATAGTGTTTGTGTTTTATTTGTGATAGTCATGATTAAGGAAGTGTGTTCCTATGTGGCTTCTTTTGTTGAACCTATTGACTTGGATGAGAAAAAGATCAATGATCTTATTCTTAAAAATGAACGTTTATCTAAAGTCAATGTGTCCCTCAATATGAAGCTAGAGAATCATGGTCTAGGCTCAAAAGATTTCAATGAACTTAAAAACAAGATCCTAAGTCTAGAAATGAAATTAAAAGATAATAATGATAGACTTAGCATCTTGAAGCAAGAAATTGAGCAAAGGGATAGTTCTCTTGTTAGTGCTAGGAGGCTAGAAAATATGCTTAAAGCCAAACTTAGTGAGCACTTAAATCAAGAGAAAAAGTATGAACAATAGCTTAATAAATATCGTGAAGATGTTAGGAAGAGCGATGATATCTTAGAGAAATATGCCATTAAAAATAGGATGCTTAGTGATAAACTTGATGAGGCAAGTAGGATGATTCACAAGATGTCATCTAGTTCTAACAAGGTAGAATCCCTCATTAAAAGTGGTAATCATCCTTGTGACAAAAGTGGTTTGGGTTATATCAATGAAAAGGAAACTCCTTCATCTAACAAATCTATCTTTGTCAAAGCAAGTGTTAAAACAAATGTAGGTACTCTCTCTCTCAAGGTAAAGTAATGAAAGCTACCGAAGGTGCCTCTAAATCAACAAGGAACTCAAATGAAAGTTCTCAACAAGATCAATGTCAAAGAGCATCAACCTTAAATGCAAGAGGTGAAGCATCAAGGGTTGCACTTCAAAGAGGTAAAATTGTGAGAAGATCAAATGCAAATGGTAAATTTCTCAAATTCATACTTATTTGTCATCATTGTAATATTGTTGGACATATTCGACCTAGGTGCTTTGATTACATTCGGAAATGAAAATTTGATAATGCTTTTCATGATGTGTTTTTGAATGGTCCTAAGCAATCATCCATGTATGGATTTAATACTAAACCTATGAAGACCTTGGAAAAGCATGTTATGAAGAAACTTGTTGATGACTTGCTTGCTAAATCTTGTGTTGTGCCTCACTCTACTATGCATAAGAAAATTGATAATGCTTTGTTTGATATATTTGAAGATGTAACCAATGAGGTCAAGGTGCATGTTAACAAGTCTAACATTGAGTCAAAGCATGATAGTGGTAAGAGTGAGAGGTGTATTGTGAATAGTGTGTGGGTTAGAAAGACACACCTAAATGTCTAGTTGCACAATATGCTTTAAGAGCCAACTCCTCCTACTCTTGGTACCTAGATAACGGTTACTCTAGGAACATGACTGGGAACAAGATTTCTTTAAGAATCTTGTTTTAAAGGATGGAGGTTGGGTCACTTTTGGTGATGGCACCAAAAAGAAAGTTCTAGGCAAGGGAACAATATGTATCCCCGGATTGCCTAAACTTCGCGATACTTTGTATGTTGATAGGTTATAAGCTAACTTAATAAGCATCTCTCACTTGTGTGAAATCTTTAAGGAAGTTAGTTTTAACAAAGATATGTGCACAATAACTGATAAAAAGGGCAAGGTTGTCTTAAAAGTCAAAAGGTCTATAGACAATTGCTATTATCTTGAGATAGACCCTCTAACTTGCAACATGGCTGAAACTAAATATAGCACGGTGTGTATAAAGCTATCTAGAGGGGGGGGGGGGGGGGGGGGTGAATAGATTTTACGCTTTTTACCCAATTTTTCGTGTTAGTCAAAATTACGAATTTACCCTCAAGATAATATAAACAAGCAAGTGTAATATGGTGCGGAAATTAAATCAACACTTGATTTTTACGTGGAAACCCTCACGGGAAAAACCACGGGCTATGTAAGTAAGCCACACTCGAACCTCGAATCCACTAAATGTGCAAACGATTACAACCTAATCCCGGTATGAGTGAACCTAGTCCAATTTGCTTGTGATCTAAGCAACCTAATCCCGATTGCTACACACAAGACTTACCTTCTCTTGAAGAGAATACAACCCTAAGTGAATATGTGAAAATATCCAAAATGCAACATAGAGCAAGGGAAACCCTATATGCTTATCTAAGATGATTAATATGCAATTAAGAACAATCCTAGATATCAAAACTAAATGACATGTCAATTAGTTAAGCTAATCAATATCAAGCACAAAACCTAATATGCTAGCACAATACAACTTCTCAAACATACATCATACTAATCTCAATTTTGTATCCAAAGCATACAAAATAACAATCAAGTAATTAATTGAGATTGCTAGATAAATTAAACACAAAATATGTAAGATATTAGTGAAAAGCTTACCAAGCAAAGTATGATGAAGATTCCATGCAAGATGACATCTAGATGATCTATGATGATGCTAGATGATGATTGATGATCATGAAATTGTGTTTGAGTAATTAAAAATGAGTTCTTTGTGTATTTTTCTTCTCTTGAAAAATATCCAATGTATGAAGCATGAATAAGAACTCTTGTAAGTGACCTAAAATCAAGTTAGCATATATATAGAGGCCATAAGTGAAGTGAGGTCGTTTTGAAATTTCGCCAGAAAAATACTCTGTGCGCTGGTGGACCAGCGCAGGACCAGCGCACAAGCCAATTTTGGCTTGAGCGCTGGACGACAGGCGCTGCCACCAGCGCCGGACCAGCGGCGCACACCTGGGCGATTGACGCTGGTGACCGGCGCTGGTCCACACCAGCGCACGACCAGCGGCGCTCCACTGGGCGTTTTGCACCGGTGAGCGGCGCTGGTCGACCGGCGCTGGTGGACCAGCGCACAGCCCAATTTTGTACCCCACAAGCAATCATGCAAGGGGTACAAAGTCAAACTAAGATGCATCCTAAAAGCCTAAATGCTATGATGTTTTCAACACAAGATGCAATCATAAAAAAAGAAGCAAGAAGAGATGTAAATAAGCATTGATGCACAACAAAAAGAAACACAACATACAAAGATTAAACATATGCATGAGTTGTGAGTGTGTGCAACTATCTCTTCAAGACAAGAAAGCACTTAGAATATTACCTTTGGTGCTTGTCAATAATGAGGTCTTCAAAGGGCCTAATGCACTAATAACAACATCTAAACTACCCTTACAAAGAATCCCCAATTATGGTTTGATCACGAAATAAGCCAATTAAAAACAACGGGAATCCTTACAATCTCCCTCTTTGGCTATTTCGTGACAAAACCATCACTCACATTGATTCCTCACAAAAAAAATAGAAACTACGGGATTACAATAATATTCTACATTACAAAGAGATAAGAGAATGCAACTTGAAGTCTTCAATCCTCCTGTAGAATAATCAATCCCTGAAAAGAGTTTCTACCATTTCCAATTCAAGTAAAGTGTGAGATTAATCATGTGAGTACAATACCAAGCATTTGCATTTGTAGAATTTAGGCACAACATTACCCAATGTATGCAATGTATGATAAATGCAATGCTCCTCCTCAAAGGGTTACTCCCCCTCAATGTTTTATCTCCCCAAAGTGCACAATAGCTTCTCTATTTTGCAACTCCCCTTACAATATCCTACTCCCCCTTTTTGTCATGATATAGGCAAAGGAGTAGTCCCCAACCGGGTCACTCATAGCAACGAGAGATAGAAGCATGCAAGATATGCATATACATATAAGTCACGTTATGCACTTCAATTAATTTGAGAGAAACAAGGAGATTTATTTGAGAAAAATGTGTGAATCCAACATGCTTTGCATACAAGACATATAGCATTCAAGTCCAAAATACAATGGTATTTGGCAAAGCAAATGACAAAGGTTTCTAATTAGAATTCAAACCAATCTCACCAATGTCATGGGAAGAGCAAGGATATAGAGATTATTGATTTCAATTTAAGAGTAACTATATCCAACTTTATAAGCGAAAGAAACATGGCATGAGCGACTTTGCACCCTATTAGATTTTTCCGAATAAGATATCCGTATGATAGTAACCATGTTCAACTAATAAAGAAAGAGAGACATTTGGAATGTAAATTCCTTTGAACGGATACAAGATCCTTTATTCATTTTGAGTCTCATAAGCTTTCACACAAGTTTTGCATTTTTAAGAATATGCAATCATCAATTCATGCTTTTCATGTGAGCATGTTGTATGAATTTCATGCTTTTTCATTTAGCATTAGCATGTTAATTAAGAAACATCATGTCATGGAGATAACTATAGGTCATTCACATCATACTTCCTATGTAAATCTCCTAGTCCAAAAATGCATGTTTGAACATAAATATGACATGGATTGTAAACAAGCAAGGTTCACACTTATAGAATAGAAAACATATATACATATGTACAACCAAGCTTACTCAAGCAATCAAAAGAAGAGGCATAAGTTATTTCAAATTTTTTTTTTTTTGCAAGTTACAAGAATGCAAAATAGCTCTCTTTGCTTGAGTTCCCCATATGGGGTCAATCATAGAACATCACTCCACAAGACATATCCCAATAGATCTACTAAGATTTTTAAATCGAGTAGCATCTAAGGGTTTAGTAAATAAGTCCGCAAGTTGATCATTAGTACCTACATGTTCAAGTACTATGCATTTATTTTCAACAAGCTCTCTAATGAAGTGATGGCGGATGTCAATATGCTTAGTTCTAGAATGTTGAACCGGATTCTTGGAAATATTAATAGCACTCATGTTATCACAAAAGAGAGTGAGAGTACCTTGATTGAATCCGTAGTCTACTAGCATTTGCTTCATCCATAGGAGTTGTGTGCATCCACTCCCTGCGGCTATGTACTCGGCCTCGGCCGTGGACAAGGAAATCGAGTTTTGCTTCTTGCAAAACCAAGACACCAAGTTGTTGCCTAGAAAGAAGCAACCGCCCGATGTGCTCTTCCTATCATCACAATTTCCTGCCCAATCTGCATCACTAAAGCCTACAAGATTAGCATTAGTGTCAAAAGAGTACCAAATCCCATAGTTGGATGTCCCATTCACATAGCGAATGATTCTCTTTACGGAAGAAAGATGGGACTCCTTAGGATCCGCTTGGTACCTAGCACACACACCCACACTAAAAGATATATCGGGCCTACTTGCGGTCAAATAAAGCAAGCTACCTATCATGCCACGATATAGAGTTTGTTCCACACTTTTACCACTAGCATCCTTGCTTAGCTTCAAAGTGGTACTCATGGGTGTATCACAATGTTTGGCTTTCTCTAAACCAAACTTCTTCACTAGGTTCTTAGCATATTTGGCTTGGGTTATGAAAATCCCATCATGCATTTGCCTAATTTGCAAACGTAGGAAGTAACTAAGCTCACCAACAAGACTCATCTCAAATTCAAGAGACATGACATCAACAAATTGTTGGACTTTGGTGTTGTTGGTGGAGCCAAAAACTATATCATCAACATATATTTGAGCTATGAAAAGCTCATCATTGTCTCTCTTGATGAATAGTGTCTTGTCAACACTACCTCTTGTGTAGTTGTTGTCAACAAGAAATTGAGTGAGGCGCTCATACCAAGCCCTCGGTGCTTGTTTCAACCCATAAAGTGCCTTCTTGAGGCGATAAACATGATTGGGGTGGTGTGCATCCACAAACCCCTTAGGTTGTTCAACAAACACTTCCTCTTGCAAGAAGCCATTGAGGAAGGCACTCTTGACGTCCATTTGGTGCAATTTGAACTTGTGCACACAAGAGATGGACAAGAGAAGCCTAATGGACTCTAAGCGGGCAACGGGAGCAAAAGTCTCCTCAAAGTCGATACCCTCAATTTGAGAGTACCCTTGTGCTACAAGTCTAGCCTTGTTCCGCACTATGTTGCCATCCTCATCGGATTTGTTCCTAAATATCCATTTAGTGCCTATGACATTAGTGGTCTTAGGCCTAGGAACTAGAGTCCAAACCTCATTCCTTTCGAATTGGTTTAGCTCTTCTTGCATGGCAAGAACCCAAAATTCATCATTTAAGGCTTCTTCAACCTTTTTGGGTTCAATTTGAGAGGTGTAGCATGTATAGCTAATAAGATTAGCAAGTTGACGTCTAGTCCTAACACTCTCATTAACCTCTCCAATGATATCTTCTTTATCATGGAGTTTCCTAACCCATGGAGCGGGTTCTTTAGAGTTCAAGAGAGGAACTCTATCAATAGGTTGTGTGTCATTATTGTTGAAATTAGACGTCCCAACATTAGGTGACACCACAACCTCCTCCAAAGGAGAAACATCACTAAAAATAACCTCCTCCTCATGATCATTTGACTTGAGCCTAGTATCATCAAATACGACATTGGATGATTCCATAACACTTAGAGTCTTTAAATTGAAAACTCTATAGGCTCTACTACTCAAGGCATAGCCAATAAAAATACCCTTATCACTCTTAGCATCGAATTTGCCAAGTTGATCACGGTCATTCAAAATGTAGCATTTGCTTCCAAAAGTGTGGAAGTAGCTAACATTTGGCCTCTTGCCTTTCCATAACTCATAGGAGGTGTTTCTAGTACCGGGCCTTAGGAACACTCTATTTCCTATATAGCAAGCCGTGTTGATGGCTTCGGCCCATAGGTTCCTAGGGACATTGTTGCTAAGCAACATCACACGGGCCATCTCTTGAAGGACCCTATTTTTCCTCTCAACAACTCCATGTTGTTGAGGTGTCCTAGGAGCAGAAAATTCATGGGAGATGCCTAAACCATTACAAAAGGTTTCAAAGGTGGCATTCTCAAATTCCCTCCCATGATCACTTCTAATCCGTTTAATGCTTTTAATATTAGAGTTCATTTCATTTTGAATTTTATTACAAAGCATTTTAAACTTATCAAAAGTTTCGGATTTTTCTCTAAGAAAATATGTCCATATGAACCTAGAGAAATCATCAACACAAACAAAAATGTATCTCTTTCCACCCAAACTTTCGGTTTGCATGGGACCCATGAGGTCCATGTGGAGAAGCTCAAGTGGCTCCTTGGTGGTGAGATACTTACCCTTTTTGTGCATGCTTTTAGTTTGCTTTCCTTGTTGGCAAGGTCCACAAATACCATTGGCTTTCTTCCCAAGCTTAGGGAGGCCACGCACACAATTGAACTTTCCAAGGGTCCGTAGATCCCTAAACTTCATGTGGCCAAGTCTTTCATGCCACAACTCAATTTGCTCATCCATGGACACATGATTAGATACAATTCTAGCTTCAAGACAATAACAATTGTCGCTAGATCTCATGCCCTTCAACAAGGTTTGTCCATCGGGTTTTAGGATAGAGCAATAGTCTTTAGAAAACAAGACGGAATATCCTTCATCACTAAGATGTGAAATGCTTATTAAATTGGCTTTCAAGCCATCAACAAATAAAGCATTGGATAAGGAGGGTAATCCGGGAACGGAAATGGTTCCTTTCCCTACAACATTTCTTTTGGAACCATCACCAAAAATGACATTTCCACCTTCCTCCATAACAAGAGTCTCGAAGAAACTCTTGTTTCCCGTCATGTGCCTAGAGCACCCACTATCCAAATACCAAAAATTAGAAGAATTTGCCTTCAAGGCTATTTGTGCAACATGGCAAACATTTTCATTCTTTCTAATCCACTTAGCAACAATTTTAGCTTTCTTAGTGGTCTTTGGTACATGTGCTCTACTATTTCTAGGATCATGCAAATCAATATTTTCATTCCTAGAAACATGCGTCTTGGCTCTATTCTTTCTCTTTTCAATCATGCTTTGTTTTCTACACATTTTAATATATTGAAAGCAATTTGGTCTAATATGACCATCACAACCAAAAAAGTGACAAATAGGGATGAAAAAAGGAATCATACCTCGCCTTTGAGCACGTCCATGTCTTTGTGGATAAGTGGGTTCAATCCATCTTCGTTGTTGAACCGGTCTTGGTTGCTTCCAAGCTTGAGGTTGCATGATTGGTCTCTTTCCTTTGTGAGCCAATTTGGGAGGAGTGTTGGCTTGAGGAACCTTAGGAGGTTGAGTTTGAGATTTCCTTCTTGGCCCCATTTTCACTTATGCATTAGAACATTGTCCTACTTCTAACTTCTTCCTAGGAGGTTGCACAAATGAAGTTTCTTCGTTCTTCAAGCTCTTGACAAACACTGTCTTGTTAGAGGTTGAGACTTTCTTGCCATCTTCATACCCAAGACCTCTCTTGTCACTTGGACTCTTTCCAACACCAAGTAAATGATCAAGCTTCTTGGTGCTAGAATCTATCCTAGCCAAGGACCCTTTAACTTCAACAAGTTCCCTCTTCAAGCCTTCTTCACTTCTCTTGGATAAGTCTAACTCCTCAATTAACTTATCCTCTCTCCTCTTCAATCTTTCCACTTGTTCACTTAAGTGGTCATTGTGAGCCGAAAGTTCAAGGTTTTCTTCTCTCAACCTCTCAATCTTTCTTGTGCTTTTAATTGCTAAATCATTGAACTCGGCATGGTATTTAGCAAGCACCTTTTGCTCCACAAACTTCTTTTTGGAACTAGAAGAGGAGTCACTTTCTTCTTCATTAGAGTCAATTTCCTCTTGACTCAAATCCTCCTTTTCACTAGCACTTTTGCTCTTGTGAGAAGAGGCAAAAGCTAGGAAGTTAGCCATGAGCTCTTCTTCACTTGAAGACTCATCTTCCTCATTGGAGTCATCACTACTCCCACTCCAAGTGGCGGCCATCACTTTGCCCTTCTTCTTTTCATTGTGATTCGCACATTCGGGGGCAAAGTGACCAATCCCACCACATTCAAAGCATCGGACCCCTTTCCTTTCGGTCCTCTCTTGTCTAGGCTCAAACTTCTTGAAGGAACTCTTTTTCTTCAAATCTTGTCCTCTTGACCCAAATCCCTTCTTCTTCTTGAACCCCATAACCTTGTTAAACCTTTTCACAAATAAGGCAAGGTCTTCATCCGAATCATGCTTTGGCTCCTTTGCATCCTTAAATGCTTTCAAAGCTATTCCTTTAGACTTCTTAGGAGGAGTAGTGGTGCTAGGAACCTTCCTAGACTCATATGCAAGGAGACGCCCAATAACCTCACTTGGCTTCATATCCATGTAGCCACTATTTTCTTCTATGGCCGTCACCTTTGATTCAAACCTATCGGGGAGAGATCTCATAATTTTTTGCTTGACTCTCCTATCCGAATACGGGTCTCCGAGTTGATGGCTTTGATTTACTATGTCCATCAATTTGATTTCGAAGTCGTTGAAGCATTCATCCTCTCCCATCCTAAGTAACTCAAATTGAGTTTGGAGGACTTGAAGCTTGGACTCCTTCACCACCTCGGTTCCCTCATGTGCAACTTGAAGGATGTCCCATGCCACTTTGGCAATCTGAGTATTCTGAATAAGCTTGTACTGATTCTCATCCATTGCACACATAATGGCATGCATCACCTTCCTATTCCACTTTGAAGCCTCAAACTCTTGCGCGTTCCATTGCGCCTTAGGCTTCAAAACATCTTGTCCTCCACCCGCGGGAGTCATCATAGGGAGATCATATCCGTCTTCCACTGCCATCCATGCACGGTCATGAATTTGGCATATATAGGATTCCATCTTCCCTTTCCATTGGGAATAGTTCAAACCGGTAAGAAGTGGAGGCCTTGTGCTAGAAGCTCCTTCGTGGCCACCACCATTTCCACCGTTTCCACTCATAGTGTTTATGAATGAATGAAATGAATGCAAATGTATGAATGATCAAAAATCACACAAAATGCAAAACACACCAAAATAAGCAAGGATCACTTATGTATGTCTAGGAACCCGCTCTGATACCAATTGAAACTAAATATAGCACGGTGTGTATAAAGCTATCTAGAGGGGGGGGGGGGTGAATAGATTTTACGCTTTTTACACAATTTTTCGTGTTAGTCAAAATTACGAATTTACCCTCAAGATAATATAAACAAGCAAGTGTAATATGGTGCGAAAATTAAATCAACACTTGATTTTTACGTGGAAACCCTCACGGGAAAAACCACGGGCTATGTAAGTAAGCCACACTCGAACCTCGAATCCACTAAATGTGCAAACGATTACAACCTAATCCCGGAAGTAATCACACACCTACCTAATCCCGGTATGAGTGAACCTAGTCCAATTTGCTTGTGATCTAAGCAACCTAATCCCGATTGCTACACACAAGACTTACCTTCTCTTGAAGAGAATACAACCCTAAGTGAATATGTGAAAATATCCAAAATGCAACATAGAGCAAGGGAAACCCTATATGCTTATCTAAGATGATTAATATGCAATTAAGAACAATCCTAGATATCAAAACTAAATGACATGTCAATTAGTTAAGCTAATCAATATCAAGCACAAAACCTAATATGCTAACACAATACAACTTCTCAAACATACATCATACTAATCTCAATTTTGTATCCAAAGCATACGAAATAACAATCAAGTAATTAATTGAGATTGCTAGATAAATTAAACACAAAATATGTAAGATATTAGTGAAAAGCTTACCAAGCAAAGTATGATGAAGATTCCATGCAAGATGACATCTAGATGATCTATGATGATGCTAGATGATGATTGATGATCATGAAATTGTGTTTGAGTAATTAAAAATGAGTTCTTTGTGTATTTTTCTTCTCTTGAAAAATATCCTAAGTATGAAGCATGAATAAGAACTCTTGTAAGTGACCTAAAATCAAGTTAGCATATATATAGAGGCCATAAGTGAAGTGAGGTCGTTTTGAAATTTCGCTAGAAAAATACTCTGTGCGCTGGTGGACCAGCGCAGGACCAGCGCACAAGCCAATTTTGGCTTGAGCGCTGGACGACAGGCGCTGCCACCAGCGGCGCACACCTGGGCGATTGGCGCTGGTGACCGGCGCTGGTCCACACCAGCGCACGACCAGCGGCGCTCCACTGGGCGTTTTGCGCCGGTGAGCGGCGCTGGTCGACCGGCGCTGGTGGACCAGCGTACAGCCCAATTTTGTACCCCACAAGCAATCATGCAAGGGGTACAAAGTCAAACTAAGATGCATCCTAAAAGCCTAAATGCTATGATGTTTTCAACACAAGATGCAATCATAAAAAAACAAGCAAGAAGAGATGTAAATAAGCATTGATGCACAACAAAAAGAAACACAACATACAAAGATTAAACATATGCATGAGTTGTGAGTGTGTGCAACTATCTCTTCAAGACAAGAAAGCACTTAGAATATTACCTTTGGTGCTTGTCAATAATGAGATCTTCAAAGGGCCTAATGCACTAATAACAACATCTAAACTACCCTTACAAAGAATCCCCAATTATGGTTTGATCACGAAATAAGCCAATTAAAAACAACGGGAATCCTTACAATGGCACATGAGTGCAACAAGTTTGATTTGTGGCATCAAAGGTTAGGCCACATGAACTTCAAGAATTTAAAGAAGCTTGAAACACATAACATTGTTAGAGGTCTTCCAAACCTTGGTAAGAAGATAGATATTGTTTGTGAACCTTGCCAATTAGGTAAACAAACCAAAGTGTCTCACAAAAAGAGCACTTACATAGCTACCAAGAAGCCTTTATAACTTGTGCACATTGCCAATAATCTTGTAAAGGAACATACTAGGAAAGCTTGGATTAAAAAGCATGATGTGAAAAATGTTCCTAGTCATTCTTCTAGACATGTTTCTAATGATAACTCTTTGAATGTTGTGCATGATATTGATAATCATGTGAAGAAGAATGTCAAGAAGATTTGGTTGAAAAAGAGTGTTTTACATGATCATATTCATAGTCTTAATGATATCTTTGTTGATGGCAATAATAATGTGTTTAATATGAGTAATATCTTCATTAAGAAGATAGTTGATGATTTATCTTCTAGATATACTATTGCCATGAGAAATGATCATGATGGTTTATGTGTTAGTGCTCCCAAGACCAAATAGGTCAAGGGTGAGTGTTCTTACCATTAGTGTAAGATTGCACATGTGAGTTAGCTTTAAGATTAATGTCAAGTTGTTGAGTAACTTAGCTATTTAGCTTTGTTTCTATATAACTTGACATGAACTTAGCTATCTCACATATTTGTTATGATTGTCAAAATTCATTGATTAACTTTTAAGAAGTTAAATTCTTGAAATCTATATGGTGATAATGTGTTAAGACTTTTAGAGAAAGTCATTTTCATGTGATTGTTTGAGTTGAAAGTGTTTGGTCTTTATTCTCTTGGGATGACACACCAACAACTTGTTGTCATGAGGACAAGCAAGCCAAGAGAGCTTATAAAAAGAGAGAAGACCTTTCATTGATGATAAAGCTGGCTAAGGTATTTCTCTACTCTAAAGCTTGCTTTCTATTTCATCTTTTCAATTCTATGTGTGCATGACACACACAAAGCACATAGACATTAGGCATCATTTCATTAGAGATCTAGTTAAACATTCTATTGTTACTTTAGAGCATATGCTTACTAAAAATCAACTTGCGGATTTGTTCACCAAGCCCTTGGACAAAGAGAGATTTAAATTTTTTAGAGGAGTCATCTTCACTTGAGTCATTTTCCTCTTGACTCTCTTCCTCTTCTTCACTAGTACCTTTGCTCTTGTGGGAGGAGGCAAAGGCTATAAAGTTAGCAACTTCATCTTCATCATCCGAAGATTCATCTCTCTCATCGGAGTCATCACTACCACTCCAAGTGGCGGCCGTCACTTTCCCTTTCTTCTTGTTCTTCAAATTTTCACAATCGGGAGTGATGTGTCCTATGTGTAAGGTTTATGATTTGTATTGGCTTGATTCCATTGCAAAACACTCTATGTTTGTATTAGTTGTTGCTTAGGACATTATTTGAAGAAAGGAAGCTTAAAAAGTGAAGAGCAACGTCTAGTGCAAAAGTCGTCTTCAAGAGGTGAAAAACGTCAAAGGTAAATCTTGACTTCTATCCTCTTGCAAGGCGTTAGCGCACACACACACAATTCATACATGTGTGTCCCTGCATCGTGGTTCAAACATTTTGTATAACACTTTCACACACTTCATAGTATGCTCATGCATTGATCTTGTATTGACAAACATTGTGACATTGCATGCTTTGTGACTATCTCTTTGATATGGCATGCTTGTGTGAATATGTGTTTATTTGTTTGTGTATTTTATGTTTAGGACTTGAACATGTTCTTATTTAATGCCTTATTGAGTTCCGGTCTTTTCGGTTACTCATTCATAAGGTTTCGAGTCCAAACAAGTTGACTATGCTACTTTTCGTTCTCATTTGTTGTGTTGACTTCATCGTCGGATTCTGAGATGATTTCTCAACCATTTTTCAAAGTTGTGTAGTCGTAGTCGTGCCTAAGGGAGTCACGGTTCGTAATCCGAAAACAGATTTGAAATCGAAGTTCGGATGCCCAAGATATGGGCTGAAGAACCAAAGGAGCGCACGAGAGAAGTCGGGAGCACGTGTGGCCACAAGGCCTGCCCGTGTGGGAGGCCATGGGCCCCACGGCCAAGGGAGCCCTCTGCTCCCGTGTGGCCCACGCGCCCCCCATAGGGAGGTGACATGGCATGCTCTGATTCACTCGAAAAATCTCTCTCTCTCCTCCTTTTAAACTCATCTCCTTCCCTCCACACTTGTTGAAGAAATTGATGAACACATCACGAAATTCTGCAGTTTTCTTCTACATTTTCGTTTTCTTATTTTGATCATATCTCTCTCATACAAACTCGAAATTAATGGATTCAAAAACCAAAATTATTGGCCTCGAAGAGAGCTACAAACCACAAGCATTTCTAGAGGCAGATGACTTCGCCATTTTTCTCAGCTGATCCATTTTCAGTCCGTGGTCAAGGTTGTCATTTCAACTTCTTCTTTTTCAATTTCATCTTTGATCATCTCTTGATTCTTACTATTTGATTGATGAAATTTGTTGAGAAGTATGTTAGATCACATGCTAGGGTTGTTTGATCATTTGTTAATTGAGATTTAGCTTTGTGATTTTTTTTTGAACATATATGTGCTAAACTTGATTTTTGTTTGAAATTGATTCTAGAAAATTTATATATGATATGTCTCATATTATTTTCTAGGTTTTATTTCATGATCTAAGAACTAGGTTTTTAGTGTGATATATATTGAATATTCATGCCTTTGTTCTTATTGATTTACATGTCTTGATTTCTAGATAATCGTGTGATTGTGTGTTGGAAGCATATTCTAGATTGTCATTGAACATGTACATTTTGCTTGATTGATCATCTAGCTTAATTTGTTTGTGTTTGCATCACTTGCATCACTTTAGATCATAGCCTTGCATTAGGTTGAAGTCTCTAGCAAAGTGAGTGAAGCTTTGTGGATAGAGCAAGGAAGTCTTGATTAGAGTCGGGAGGACTCGGATAATCAAGCAAGGAAGTCTTGTCTAGGGTCGGGAGGATCCGGATAGGCAAGCAAGAAATCTTCCTAGAGACGTGAGCGTCTTGGATAGGAAATTGCTTTCTAGAGGTGTAGGATACATCTCGGATAGGAAGTAGGCTTGGTGATTCACTAGCCCGAAGGTAGATTAGGAGTTGATAGCTTGAGCGGATATCATGAGTGATAGCTTGAGTGTGTAAGTCCTTTTTCACATAGTGGATTGCTTTGCCGGTGGTTGTGGTATCAACCCGTGGATGTTTCCTCTTTGAGGTTTTACCACGCAAAAACACTTGTGTTCATTTTTGCTTTTACTTTTCTTTATCTTCCATATCCTTCATTGATTGCATATCTTGTAAATTGATTAACTCTTGTATAAGTGAAATCAATTAATTTGTCAAATTTAATCAAGTGTGCATTTTCATTGATATATTCCGCATTATTTTTAAATTGGGAGAATTTGGAGCCTATACCTATTCACCCCCCCTCTAGGTATATTTCACTACTACTTAAGGGAAATTTCACTATGCCACCACACTCAAAGCATTGGATCCCTTTCTTTTCACTCTTCTCTTTCCTAGGCTCAAACTTCTTGTAGGGAGCCTTTTTCTTCAAGTCTTGGCCTTTGGATCCAAAACCCTTCTTCTCGTAATTGACGAATTTCTTGAACCTTCTCAACAATAAGGCCATGTCTTCATCCGAGTCATCCTTCTCCCCCTTCTCAACTTTGGAGGCTTTCAAAGCAATTCCCTTTTGCTTTTTAGGAGGTGTGGAGGTAGGACCCTGTTGGGTCCCCGGTTTACCGATGGTGCATCGGAAGGAACTTTAAAAAAAAATTATTTCATAAAGAAATACCGCGATTAGTAAACCCTAGGATCTATTTTTCGGAACAGTAAAAACAAGAAATTGAAATCGAAATACATAAAAGAGAAGAGAAGAAACAATTTTCTTCATACCTACATAGGAGGCTCCTTCACTTTAATACGATCTGCTCCTGATTTGAACCACTTGATCTTCCTCGCTATCTCCCGAGACTGGTAACGGCGTGTGGGCGCATCACGGTATTCAGGAACCTATATGGAGGTAGAAGAGAAATAACACACAAAAGACAACTCTTGTTCTTTTAATGGTGAAGTGTGGCCACCCCTTAATCAAAAAACAGAAACAATTTTTTTAAAATAAAAAAACTAGCCGCACACCTTGTTTTCTCTTCTTGCATGTGTGTTAAATTGGTGTTAATCAATTTCTTAAAACTTATATATCATATATATATTTTAACTGATTACTTTAATTAATTAATCCATTAAAATATCTAATATTTATAAGGATAATTAATAACTTTGAATTTAAACTTTTTAAATTCAAATTTGATTTTTAATTTAATAAAAATAAAATAATCAAATTATCTTATCTTCATTCAAACACAAATATCAATCAACATCCTCCAACTAATGATTAATCACATAATTAAATAATCTTATCATTTAATTAATTTAATCACTAATATTCATTAATTAAATAATCTCATTATTCAATTAATTCCCAAATAAATACGTGTCACTTTTGTAACACAATTAATTGGACAATCCAATTAATCAACCGTGACCCTTGTTACCTAAATCGATCGGGCTATAAAGGGGACCTAATGGACCCACAGTATTTTGAGCTCCAATAATCCTTAGAAATAATTAATTAAACTCTTTAATTAATATTTCATGATTATTAACTTCGGTGTTATTCCACTAAAAACCCGAAGCTGCACTCTCTCAACTGTAGACGTTTTTACACAAACCAATAACTCTTGGTATCCATCGATATAGCTATTATATATGGTATGATCCTTCACAAATAGTTCTTAATTGGAACTGGATCATAATGTCCGTTATACCCCTCCAATTATATCTTTCAATTAAGTATCATTGATTCTCTAATGAACAATAAATCCTACATACCTTACGGAAGTAGGAGAGCGCTCATATTGTTCAAGCCCCGAATCAACCCTTAAGGGAACTACCATCTACTTCTCACAAGAAGGAATGGATTCCACTATTGTGTACAAAACTTCCCAACCACAAGCCAAACCGCGATCCCAACATACGGAGCATATTGATCAGGAATGCAACTCTGACCTCACCCATGGTATATTAAAGACCACAATCTAACCTGAAGAAGTCGATAAGACACTCAGGATTAAGATCACCCACATATAGCCATCATTAGTTGATATATATGAATCTCATCGTTAAACGGATCTTAGTGAGAGATTCACATAGATCATGGCTCAGTCCTATATGATCATGTTAGGTTGATAATTAGTGTTGGCATTAATTCCATATCAAAACGTGTTTTACTTGTAATGTTTAGTGGTTAGAAAATGAAGGATTTCAAAGACGAAGGACGTCTCAACCATTATTCGTTCAAGTTGCCGGCTTTTAAGAGTTTCGGACATTATCGGTCTACAAAGGTATACATGACCTCTTATCTCTTACAAGGCTAGGCACACACCCACACATATCATTTTTGTGTGTCTCTTCATGATTTTATTTCATTTACATTTCACTTTCACACACTTGGCAAAATATGCTCATGCATTCACTTTTAGTTAATAAACTTTGTGTTTTGCATTTTCTAGGACTATGTCCGGAAACTAGCATATGTGTGTGTATTTGTGTTTATATGTTTCCGTATTTTGTGTTTAGGACTTGAACATGTTCTTATTCAATGCCTTATTGAGTTCCGGTCGTTTCGGTTACTCATTCATAAGGTTTCGAGTCCAAACGTGTTGACTATGCCACTTTACGTTCTCTTACGTTGTGTTGACTTCATCGATGATTTCCGAGATGATTTCTCAACCGTTTTTCAAAGTTGTATAGTCGTTTTTGTGTGTGAGAGAGTCACGGTTCGTAATCTGAAAACGGATTCGAATTCGAAGTTCGGACGCTCGAGATACGGGCCGACGAACCGAGAGTGCGCGGGAGAGGACAGCCCAGGCCGTGGGCCACATGGGCTGGCCGTGGGCCCCACGGCCTGGAGCCCCTTCTGCTCCCGTGTGGGCCACGCGCCCCCCACGGCCTGGGGGTGACGTGGCACCACATGATTGGTCAATAAGACCTCTCTCTCTCCTCCTATTTCTTCCCTCTCTCTCTCATTTTGAATTTCCAAGCAAAAATTTCAGAATTCCCGTATACACTTCTCTCCAATTTTTCCAAACTTCAAAACACCATATCTTCCTCATCCGGAGTCGGATTTGAGTGATTCAAGTTGGAGAGTGTTCGTATTTGAGTCCTCTAACATCTCCAAGTGATTTGGTGGCTGATTGATCGTGATTTCAAGTGGTTGGACACTGAAATTCGTACCAGCTGCAGAACTTGAGGTTTGAGTCTCAACTTTGGGATTTCTTGTTATTTCACCTTCCATTTGCTTGGGGTTTCTTCTTCTATATATATGTTATTGTTTTATGAAAGCTATTTGAAAAGGTAGCTTGATTATCATTCCAATTGAAACTCAATTTGTGGACTTATGTTGACTAGATTTTATGATTCTAGGTTTTACATTTGTTTGTGAGTTGTATTGTGATTAGAATGGCATCTTAGGTTGTTTGATACTTAATTGAATTAATTTTGTGTTAAAATGACTTTGAGATTTGATTTGGTCCTTTGATTGGAGAAATCAAGGATTTGTGTATTTGTTTGTGATTTAGAGAATATAGGTTTTGATTGATGTAAATCTCAAAACCTTGCTCTATATTTTTGTCTAGTATATTGATTGATTTTAATCTCATATATCTAGACTTTGATTGTATATTGATAGCATCTTGAATTAGGACTTAATGAACATTTTGTGATTCAAGTGTTATATGTGTGAATGAGACTTTGAGTATATGTGTTAGGTGTTTCACATGCTTAGGTTTCTATTCATGGATTTTTGCATCTAGACTTGATTAATTGTGTTTTCACATGTTTAGGTCTATTTGTGCCATAGAATGTATTGATCACATGTTCTATGTTGAAATGAATGTTTGCATCATTTGCATTCACATGATCACACTAGGAAGTCCTTGTAAAAGGCATGAAGTCTTGGTTAGAGTCGGGATGACTCGGATAGCCAAGCAAGAAGTCTTGCCTAGAGTCGGGATGACTTGGATAGGTAAGCAAGAAGTCATGGCTAGAGTCGGGAGGACTCGGATAGTCATGCATGGGAGGCTCCCTAGAGGCAAGAGTGCCTTGGATAGGGAGTTGGCTAACATATTGGTAGGCCTAGGCGTATGGTTAGACATAGACTCCGATAGAGCGGGGTACACGGGATGTGTATGCACTCTTGAGGAATTTCTAATCTACCATCGATGTTGGTTGAGTGTGTTGTCCAATATATGGTGGTTCCGCATCATTGAGGGATTTCATACTTTCCAATAGGGTTGGGTAGGCTTAGACTTCACTAGGTTGGGTGAGCTAAAGATTGGTCACTTTGTGAATGTTCTATGTTTACTTTCCAATAATATAGTACCCAATGGTTGTAATTCAACCCGTGGATGTTTCCTCCTTGGAGGTTTTACCACGTTAAAAAATCCCTTGTGTTAATTCTTTCTATCTCTTCTCTTATATTTTAATTGTATATTTTATTGTCTTGATTCATAATATTCACTTGTGATGTATTGTGAACCAAGTCTTTGTATAGTGTGATTAGAGTATTCATTCTATAGATCAATTTGTATCTTTGATTCTTTTGTATATTGTAATATTTGTTTAGTGACATTTTGCTCACTCTTGTAACACATTGAACATCTTATGAAATACAAGCTTATTTTGTTGTTATGTTTATTTGATGTTTTTACCTCACATGACTTGTTGATATACTTAGACATTTCTCTTATGATTGTATCATTGTATTGTCTATGTATGTCTACCTTGGCTTATTGTGTTGTGTGTAAGGCTACCTTGAGGGACAAACGGATGTTTGTTCAAGGGTTTGAAAAAAGGTGTAAAAACCTATTCACCCCCCCCTCTAGGTATGCTTTAAGCAATTTAACTTCGTTTGTGTACATTCAGATCACATCATACAAGGTGCCTCCATTCTCATATCTCCATATGAATGATCCAGGATAGGATCACCGTACACTACGAAATAGACCGCAGTTGTAGATTAACCACAAATAAAGTACCCAGATTTATTTGCTATCTACGGACTCTTTAGATTGCTCGTTTCAAACTACATTCATCTGTATATGACACTCATATACTCAGTTCGAAATTACATTCGGCAATCTTGGATGTTAAGTGCACATGGTATATATATAAAGTATGACACAAAATGAATGAATAAATTACTTCTTTTATCTATGTTCAATTCACATTTACAAATTACAAGCTTTAGGGCAAAAACCCCAACAATCTCCCACTTGCACTAAAGCATGTGAGACATGTCTTGTAAACCTAGACCCTCTAGGTGATCCGTAAACACTTTAGCCGGTAAGGTCTTCGTAAATGGATCAGTATGAAATCAGAATCCGTATATCCTACCATGATCAAATCCTATCCAGAATACACTAGCATATAATTTCTCATTCTCCGAAGATACTTGAGAATAGTTTTGACAGCAACCCAATGATCCAATCTTGGGTTGGACTGGTATCTACTGGCTACTCCCACTGCGAAGCAGTTGTTCGGTCTCGTGCATAACATAGCATACATGAGACTACCAACTGCTGACGCATAGGGAACACGTCTCATATCCTCAACTTCTTGAGGTGTCTTAGGACACTATTCCTTCAACAAGTGAACTCCATGCCTAAAAGGTAAAATACCTTTCTTGGATTTCTGCATCGAAAATTGAAAGTATACAAACATAGTTAAATTGCTTAAAGGCATACCTAGAGGGGGGGTGAATAGGTTTTTACACCTTTTTTCAATCCCTTGAACAATCTTTCGTTTATCCCTTAAGGTAGCCTTACACACAACAAAATAAACCAAGAAAGACATACATAGACAATATGAGAATATAATCATGTGAACAAGGTCTAAGTATATCACCTAGTTGTGTGAGGTATAAGAACAAATAAATACAACAACAAAGAAAGCTTGTATTTCGATAGATGTTCAATGAGTTACAAGAGTGATCAAATATCACTATACAAAAATTACAATATACAAAAGAATCATATATACAAAAATGATCAAAAGAATGAATTCACAAATCACACTTTACAAATACTTGCTTCACTATACATCACAAGTGAATAATATGAAATAAGATAATAACATACACAAATAAAATATAAAAGATAGAGATAGGAAGAATTAACACAAGAGATTTTTTAACGTGGTAAAACCTCCAAGGAGGAAACATCCACGGGTTGAAATACAACCATTAGGGTACTATATATTGGATGATAAAAATAGAGAATCCACAAAGTGACCAATCTTTAGCTCACCCAACCTAGTGGAGTCTAAGTCTACCCAACCTTATTGGAAAATATGAGATCCCTCAATGATGCGAAACCACCATATATTGGATAACACACAAAACCAACATCGATGGAAGATTAGAAATTCCTCAAGAGTGCATATACCTCCCGTGTACTCCGCTCTTTTGGAGTCTATGTCTAACCATACGCCTAGGCCTACCAATATAATAGCCAACTCCCTATCCAAGGCACTCATGCCTCTAGGGAGCCTCCCATGCATGACTGTCCGAGTCCTCCCGACTCTAGCCATGACTTCTTGCTTACCTATCCGAGTCATCCCGAGTCTAGGCAAGTCTTCTTGCTTGGCTATCCGAGTCATCCCGACTCTAACCAAGACTTCATGCCTTTTACAAGGACTTCGTAGTGTGATCATGTGAATGCAAATGATGCAAACAACCAATTCAACATAGAACATATGATCAATACATTCCATGGTATAAATAGACCTAAACATGTGATATCACAAGTAATAAAAGTCTAAATGCAAAATAGAAGAATAAAACCTAAAGCATGTGTAAACACCAAACACATAAGCTCAAAGTCTCATTCAAACATACAACACTTGAACAAAATATATTCATGAAGTACAAGTTCAAGATGCTATCAACAAACAATAAAATGCTAGATATATAAGATTCAATCAATCAATATTCTAGCTAAAAATATAGAGTAAGGATTCAAGATATAAATCAATTAAATCCTAGATTGCTCTAAAACACAAACAAATACAATAATCCTAGATTTCATCAATCAAAGGATCAAATCAAATCTCAAGATCAT
Source organism: Acer saccharum (assembly GCA_030490815.1). NCBI lineage: Eukaryota > Viridiplantae > Streptophyta > Magnoliopsida > Sapindales > Sapindaceae > Acer > Acer saccharum. Next base: position 21,105,813 of record CM059873.1, read on the forward strand.
TTATCACAAAATTGATTCGATCAAGTTACAAATAACCTAAGATGTCATTCTAATCACAATACAACTCATAAACATATGAAAAACCTAGAATCATAGAAACTAGTTCACATTTGTCTCTAAATAGATTTTTGATTAGAATGATTATGAAGCTATCTTTCTCAATAGCATTCACCAAACATAAAAATACATATAGAAGAAGAAACCCCAAGCAAATTGAAGGTTAAAAAGAAAGAAACCCCAAAGATAAGACCAATACCTTGGATTCACGAGCTGGTTCGGATTTCTACGTGAAACCACCAGAAAACTCGATCAAACAGCCACCAAACCACTTGGAAAAGGTAGAGGACTCGATTACAACTGTTCTCCAACTTGAATCCGACTTCGTATGAAGAAGTTATGGTGTTTGGAAGGTGAGAAAATTTGGGAGAAAAAATCTAACGGGAATTCTAAGCTTTTCTTCTTGAAAACAAAATGGACGGAATGGAGGGAAATAAAAAGGAGGAGAGAGAAGGAAAAAATGGGCCAATCAAGAGTGGCCACATCACCCCAGCCCATGGGGGGCGCGTGGGCCACACGGGGCCAGAGAGCCTGTAAGATCCTAGATTTTTGTTGGCTTGATTCCATTGCAAAACTCTCTTTATTTTTATTGCTTAGTTGCTTAGGTGTTTCGTGATTAGATCAAACTTCAAAGAAGGAAAGCAACGTCGCATGCAAAGTTCGTCTTCAAGAGGAAATGTGTTTATTTGGATGCTAAGGTATCGAGATACTTATTTCTCTTGCAAGGCATAAGTACACACACACACAACTCATTCATTTGATTTCAAAGCTAGTTTTGTGATTTTTATTGAAAACTTGTTACTCTAGCTTTGATTGACATGTTTAGGTTTCTAGATATTTTTGTGAATGACTTTGAATGTCTAATCTAGATTTCTAATCACATGTTCATAAGAATTAGCTAAATTTGCTTGTGAGCTTGATTTGTGCAAATCTAATTCTTCGTAGAGTGTGTTTGATCTACTTGCTCTATTTGCTTGTGTTTGCATCATTTGCATCACTTAGATCATTGCCTTGTGAAAGGTTGAAATCTCTTGCAAAGTGAGTGAAGCTTTGTCTTGAGCAAGAAGTCTTGGCTAGGAAAGTGTTCCGGATAGCCAAGCAAGAAGTCTTGATTAGAGTCGGGAGGACTCGGATAGTCAAGCAAGAAATCTTCCTAGAGACGTAAGCGTCTTGGATAGGAAGTTGCTTTCTAGAGGTGTAGGATACATCTCGGATAGGAAGTAGGCTTGGTTGTTCACTTGCCCGAGGGTAGATTAGGAGGTGATAGCTTGAGCGGATATCATGTGTTGATAGCTTGAGTGTGTAAGTCCTTTTCGTATAGTGGATTGCTTTGTCGGTGGTTGTGGTATCAACCCGTGGATGTTTCCTCTTTGAGGTTTTACCACGTAAAAATACTTGTGTATCTTTTTGCTTTACTTTTCATTATCTTCCATATCTTTGTTTTAATTTCATCTCTTGTATATTGATTTTCACATGTGTTGATTAAATCAATTCTATTGTTAAGAATTAACAAGTGTGCTTTTAATTCTTGTATTCCGCATATTTTTGAATATTGGAAGAAATTTGGCCTATACCTATTCACCCCCCCTCTAGGTATATTATACACTATATTGCTTAAGGGAATTTCAATTGGTATCAGAGCGGGTGTCTAGAAGTAATTAGATAGATCCATATTATAGTGTTTGTGTTTTGTTTTGTTGTGTTTGTTCATTTTTGTAGCTATGGGTGATCCAATGCCGGAAGGTGCTTCTAGTGGTAGACCTCCTCTATTGAATAGTGGTAACTACTCCTTTTGGGAAATTAGGATGAGAGCTTACATTAGATCCATGAATGAAAAAGCATGGATAAGTGTTGAGGAAGGTTATGAGTTGCCTACCAAAAGGATTGAAAATGGCACTATGATTGCGAACCCTAGAGCCGAATGGACGGCCATTGATTTTGATAATGCTAAATGGCATCATCGAGCGGTGAATGCTATTTTTGGAGGTGTAGATAGTACTCAATTTATCTACATCCAAAACCTTGAAACGGCAAAGGAAGCATGGGATACTTTGCAAACTACCAATGAGGGTACGTTAACGGTTCGAAGGTCTAGAGTACAAATGCTTACTTCTCAATTTGAAAGTCTTGTTATGAATGAGGACGAGAAGTTAGTAGACTTCCAAACTAGACTCTTGAATATCACCAACCAAAGTCAAACTTTGGGAGAGCTATATCCACAAGAGAGAATTAATTGGAAGATCTTGAGATCCTTGCTTAAGAGATTTAATGCAAAGGTGACCGCAATTGAAGAAAGCAAGAATGTCGATCTTATGAGGGTTGATGAGCTTCTTGGGTCTCTACAAACTTATGAGCTTGGGTTCAAGCCAAAAATTGAAGGTAAGGGAATAGCACTCAAGGTAATTAATGATGAGAGTGAAGATGATGTGGCTTGTATGGTGAGAACTCTCAAGAAATTTCTAAAGAACATATGTTCTAAGAGAGAGGAAGTCAAGAAGAAGATCACTCTAAAAGAAGTGGTAGATTGCAAGGATGAATCTATGAAGAAGTTAATTTGATGCCATGAATGCAAAGGGATTGGATTTATCTCTACCAAGCGTGCTAATGAGAAGAGAGAGTCTAAGAAAGGCTTAGCTATGGCAGCTTCTTGGAGTGATGTGAGTGTGAGTGATAAAGAAAAGGAAGAGGAGTCCTCGAATGAACGAGAATATACTAGCAATTATATTGCTCACCCGGCTATATATGAAGGAAGATTTGAGGATAGTGGTGAAGACTCCTCAAGTAAAGAGGAAAGTGAAAGAGTAGCGAAGATAGTGAAATCTCCTCCAATCAAGAAGAGTTCGAAGCCTCCTCAAATCAAGATTATATAAGTTTCAATGACAAGATCCTTCAACAAAAGAATGAAGAGAACAACAAGTTGAAGTTAATCAATGACAATTTAGTGGTGATCTTTAAAGCTCTTGTCAATGAAAAGAAGATGTCTTTGGAGAAAATGAGCAAGCAAAGTGAAGTCATCAAGGAGCATGAAAAGACCATTGAAAAGTATGTCTCAAAGGTGGAAGAAAGTGCTCAAGAGTTAGATGATTTAAAAGAAGACTTTACTATGAAGTTGTTTGCCATGGAAGGAGAGATTAAGCAAAAAGAAAACTCTTTAAACATCATGAAGATAAAGGAGTGTGAGCTTAAAGATGAAGTCAAATCTTTTAAAGAGTCTATTAATGGCATGAAGATTGGAGCCATTAAGCTTGATGAAGTAATAAAGCTTGGAAAGTATCATGGAGATATGAGTGGCTTGGGTTTTGTAGAAGAAGTGAAGAAGACTTCTACAACCAAGAACAAGTCAAGAAAGTCCAAGAAGAAGAAAGACTCAATTACTATTCCTTCCAAAGTCAAAGACAAAGACAAGAAGAGTTATGGAACCTCTCAATCGACTTCTCAACTAAAGCATGCACACCCAAGAGGTAACTTTTCTAAATTCATCCCGGTTTGTCATTATTGTAATGTGGTTGGTCACATTAGGCCTAAGTGTTATGAATATGTTAGGCAATGCAAACTAGGAAATGTGGAACATGATAAAAATGTGAAAAAGTTACATAATCATTCTCCTAAGCATGAGTTCAAGTCTATAGCTAGACATAACATCTCTAAGTTTATCCCGGTTTGTCATTTTTGTAATGTTGTCGGGCATATCAAACCTAAATGCTACAAGTATATTAGACAATGTGAACTAGGGAATGAGATGCATGCTAGTGAGATGAAAAGACTTCCTTTGGTTGTTTCTAAACATGTTAGGGCATTAGAGACTATGCATGATGGACATGTTAATGAAAAGAAATCAACAAGGAAAGTTTGGGTTAAGAAAAATAATGTGCATACTTGTGAAATGGATAAATCTTCTTTGAAAGTTTCTAAACATGACAATAGCTTTGATGTTTTGAGAAATGTGTATATTGATCATATTCATGTGAAGAAACCTATCAAGAAAATTTGGATTGAAAAGAATAACATGCATGTTAATGATAATCATGTTAAGAGAAATGTTGAGAAGAAATTGGTTAAGAAGAGTGTTAACCATGATCATTTGAAGAGTCTTGATGAAATATTTGTGCGTGGCAAAAATGATGACTTTAATATGAGTGATATTTTTATGAAAAAGATAGTTGATGATTTATCTTCTAGATTTAATATTGCCATGCGTAATGATCATGATGTTGTTTGTGTTGATTCACCTAAGACTAATATGGTCAAAGGTGAGTGCTCTCATACTTGATTGAGTAGCACATATGAGAATATTTTTGTTCTTGTTTGATAAGAGTTCTAAGTTTAATGCTTGACTAAGCTATTTGTAATGTGCTAGGTCTAGTATTCTAACTTGGTGTCTCTAATCAATTCATGAACTTAATATTCTCATAATCACTATGATAGTCAAAATTTGTTGATTAACTTTAAAGAAGTTGAATTTTGAAATCTATTTAGTGAAAATTTTTGTTAAAACTTTTAGAGAAAGTCATTTTCATGTGTTTGTTTGAGTTGAAAGTGTTTGGTCTTTATTTTCTTGGGATGACACACCAACAACTTGTTGTCATAAGGACAAACAAGCCAAGAAAGCCCATAAAAAGAGTGGAGACCTTTCATTGGTGAAAAAGCTTGCTAAGGTATTTCTCTACTCTAAAAGCTTGCTTTCTATTTCATCTTTTCAACTCTATGTATGCATGATATCATCGCACATAGATATTAGGCATCATTTCATTAGAGAACATATTGAACATTCTATTGTTTCTCTAGAGCATATGCCTACTAAAAATCAACTTACAGATTTGTTTACTATACCCTTGGACAAAAAGAGGTTTAAAACTCTTCTAAGATCCATTGACATGATTGTGTTGATTATTGTCTATGTCTGATTGTGAGTGGCTTGATGAGCAAAACTCTAATTGAAAATCAATATCTTTGAGAGCTACTCATTTGAGAAGTAATGATCTTAAATAAATAACTCTTATTGTTTCTAGATCATGCACTTGAGCTTGAAAATATATATATTTTTTTAAAAGTGTACTAATGCTTCTCTTATATGTTTTAGTTTTGATTATTTGTGGTTGAAAATATGTGTAGATTATGGATACATCTAGAAGCCAATTGCTTAGTACATGATAGATGACCTTTGGTATGTATCCATTTTGCTTCGGCACTACATAGTATTCAACGAGCACCCTCATGGAAAGGGCTACACACATTGGTTGTGAAGCCGCCCAATGTAGGAAAGGGCTACGCCATTGTGATGAGTGAAAGCCACCATGAGGTGAATATGTTTATGCTAAAAAAAAAAAAAAAAAAATCAAAGAAGTGTTGAAAAGAATCATTAAAAAAAAAATTCTTTGATTCTAAGCCTAAAAGAAATGAAAAATAAAAGGCTTATTGGTGTATAGTTGAAAATTGTGAAAAGCTCGGGTTGAAAAATAGAAATGGGAAAACAAGCCACATGCACACACACGCTCATATGTTGATATCTATTCTTTTTAAAAGAAAAAACCCAGATGAATATCAGTTTGACATATTTTTGGAAATGCTTTAGATGGATATGTGTGGATAGAGTTTGCATGTTGATATCACAATTACTCCTTTTATATATGTGAGAAGCATTCACACACACACATTTTGCTTATGTGCTTGATTCATTAGAAATGTGAGAATATTTTTGAGAGATTACCGAAAATCTATGATTCTCTCTTGGACTTTGAAAAGTGATGAAATATTTTCTCTTATTGCTTGAATGTATGAATGTGTGAGTCCCTTGTGAACAAATCTACTTGATGATAATATGTGGAGCATATGTTAAGGGGGAGCATTAGTTTATTCAACATAGCTTTCTATACGTTTTGTTTGCTTAATATCTCATTCTTTATCTCTTGTGTCCTTTGTCTATTCCTTGACAAAAAGGGGGAGAAATGTATACCTCACCATGTTTGATATGGAGGAATCCATGTTTGATATAGGGGAGAAAATTGTATACCTCACACTATGTGTGGAAAAATGTTCCAAATGTGTGAGTTTTGTACCTCTTTGTGCTTTTATGGAGACTTTGTCTTAAGGGGGAGAAAAGAATTCTTGCCTAATTGTGTTAAGGATCTTAGGGAGAGCTTTAATGTGAACACATTTATACACTTGAGATAATGCATTTTTGTATGAGATAAGGGAAGTCTTGTTTGTTTTTGTGAATATATCTCACCATTCTTCTTTGGAAGAAGATCTCTTGTTGGTTTGCTATGTTGCTTATAGGTACTTTGAAGATCAAAGAAGGGATTCTTGAAGACTCAAGAAGACTTGAAGACCTTTTAGTCTAGGGATCTCTTTGTAATATAAGGATGAGAGAATGCTATAAACATTGAGTTTATTGGAGTGAACAATGTATAGTAAGGATGAGGTTTTGCCATGGAATAGCCAAAGGGGAAGATTGTAAGATCCTAGATTTTTGTTGGCTTAATTCCATTGCAAAACTCTCTTTATTTGTATTGTTTAGTTGCTTAGGTGTTTCGTGATTAGATCAAGCTTCAAAGAAGGAAAGCAACGTCGCATGCAAAGTTCGTCTTCAAGAGGAAATGTGTTTATTTGGATGCTAAGGTATCAAGATACTTCTTCCTCTTGCAAGGCATAAGCGCACACACACACAATTCATACATGTGTGTCCCTGCATCATAGTTCAAACATTTGGTATAACACATTCACACACTTTTGAGTATGCACATGCATTGGTCTCTTATAGACAAACATTGTAGAATTGCATGCTTTGTGACTATCTCTTTGATATGTCATGCTTGTGTGAATTTCTGTTTATTTGTTTGTGTTTTTTGTATTTTGGACTTGAATATGTTCTTATTTGATTCCTTATTGAGTCCCGGTCGTTTCGGTTACTCATTCATAAGGTTTCGAGTCCAAACGACTTCGCTAGGCTACTTTGCGTTCTCATTCGTTGAGTTGACTTTATCGTCATTTTCCAAGATGATTTCTAAGCCATTTTTCAAAGTTTTAAGTCGTAGTCGTGCATGAGGGAGTCACGGTTCATAAACCAAAAATGGATTCGAAATCGGAGTTCGGATGCCCAAGATATGGCTGACAAACGTGAGGGAGCGCGTGGGAGGCAAGCATGGCCAAAGGCCATGCATTGGCTACCACGTGTGGAGGCCGTGGGACCCATGGCCAGAGCACCCCTCTGGTCCCATGTGACCCACGCGCCCCACACTGGGTGCTGACGTGGCAGCCTTTGATTGGCTCACGTCATCCTCTCTCTTCTCCATCTCTTTTCCCTCCATTTATATTCGAAATCCCGTACAGAATTCTCAACAAGTTTTGATTTCTTATTTTGATCATATCTCTCTCAAATCAACTCCGAATTGAGTGATTCAAAAGCCAAAATTGTTGGTCTTGAAGATAGCTATAAACCCCAAGCATTTTCAGCATCATTTGAGTTCATAATGTTTCGCAGTGAGCTGATTTCTCGTGACTCAATTTTTGTATGTGAAACTTCTTCTTCTCACTTTATCTTTTGATCATCTCTTTTAATCTTCCTAATTGATAGATGATATATGTTTAGAATGTTGTTAGATCATATTCTAGGGGTGGTTGATCTATTACTTGTTGAGTTTTAGCCATTTGATTTCAATTGAACATATATTGCTAAAATTGACCTATCTTGACATTGATTCTAGAAATATTTTTTGTTCTTGAGCTTGATTGTTGATTTCTAGGTTTTTGTTACATGTTCATGAACTAGGATTTTTTGATTGTGCTGTCTACCATTTAAATCTAGTTCTTGTTTGGATTGAATATGTTGTGGATTTCAAGTGTTAACTTGTTCACTTGATTTCAAAGCTAGTTTTGTGATTTTTATTAAAAACTTGTTACTCTAGCTTTGATTGACATGTTTAGGTTTCTAGATATTTTTGTGAATGACTTTGAATGTCTAATCTAGATTTCTAATCACATGTTCATAAGAATTAGCTAAATTTGCTTGTGAGCTTGATTTGTGCAAATCTAATTCTTCATAGAGTGTGTTTGATCTACTTGCTCTATTTGCTTGTGTTTACATCATTTGCATCACTTAGATCATTGCCTTGTGAAAGGTTGAAGTCTCTTGCAAAGTGAGTGAAGCTTTGTCTTGAGCAAGAAGTCTTGGCTAGGAAAGTGTTCCGGATAGCCAAGCAAGAAGTCTTGATTAGAGTCGGGAGAACTCGTATAGTCAAGCAAGAAATCTTCCTAGAGACGTGAGCGTCTTGGATAGGAAGTTGATTTCTAGAGGTGTAGGATACATCTCGGATAGGAAGTAGGCTTGGTTGTTCACTTGCTCGAGGGTAGATTAGGAGGTGATAGCTTGAGCGGATATCATATGTTGATAGCTTGAGTGTGTAAGTCCTTTTTGTATAGTGGATTGCTTTGCCGGTGGTTGTGGTATCAACCCGTGGATGTTTCCTATTTGAGGTTTTACCACGTAAAAATACTTGTGTATCTTTTCGCTTTACTTTTCATTATCTTCCATATCTTTGTTTTAATTTCATCTCTTGTATATTGATTTTCACATGTGTTGATTAAATCAATTATATTGTTAAGAATTAACAAGTTGCTTTTAATTCTTGTATTCCGCATATTTTTTAATATTATAAGAAATTTGGCCTATACCTATTCACACCCCCCCCCCCCCTCTAGGTATATTATACACTATATTGCTTAAGGGAATTTCAGAGCCTCTCTAGCCGTGGGGCCCACGGCTCCCACACGGCTTGGGCCACGTGGCCTCTTGGCCACTTTCGCCTCTCGCGCGCTCCTTCACGTTCTTCAGCCGTATCTTAGGCATCCGAACTCCGATTTCGAATCTATTTTTGGATTATGAACCGTGACTCCCTCACGCATGACGACGATTATACAACTTTGAAAAATGGTTGAGAAATCATCTCAGAAAATGACGATGAAGTCAACTCAATGAATGAGAACGAAAAGTAGCGTAGCTACATCGTTTGGACTCGAAATTAAATGAATGAGTAACCGAAATGACCGGAACTCAATAAGGAATCATAATAGAGCATATTCAAGTCCAAATACAAAAATACGAAAACATACAAACATAAAGACACACATATATGCTATTTCCTAGACATTGTCCTAGAACATGCAATAAGCAAAGTTTGTCAAGATAGTATAAATGCATGAGCGTATATTATCAAGTGTGTGAAAGTGATATATCAATGATGTTTAACCATGAAGGAACACACAAGGATGCCATGTGTGTGTGTGTGTGTGTGTGTGCCTAGCCTTGTAAGAGATATGAGGTCTTATATTACCTTTGATGATCAATGAAGCACATATCTCTTTGAAGCCGGCATTTTGCATGAATTGTGGCCAAGACTTTCTTCATCTTCATAAATATTCAACATATGGACCACTAAACATTACAAAAGAAACACGTTTTGATATGGAATACATGCCAACACAAACTATAAATCTAACAAATCGCATAAGAATCTTGTCAATATACGATGCCTGAGATAATGCTATGAGTTTATTCTTACGATCCCTTATAAGTTGGATCCCTAGAACATAACTTGCATCTCCCAAATCTTTCATTTGGAATTGGCTAGTTAGCCAGCCCTTTACTTCCGATAATACCTCTACATCATTCCCAATGAGTAGGATATCATCTACATAAAGAACTAAGAAAACTACCTTCTTGTTAATTATGCACTTGTAGACACAAGGCTCATCAATGTTTTGCTCGAAGCCAAAGGTTTTGATCATATCATCAAACCTTATGTTCCAAGATCTAGATGCTTGCTTAAGTCCATAAATGGATCTTTGCAACTTGCAAACTTTTTGCTCTTGATATGGAGACATGAATCCCTCTGGTTGCATCATGTAGATGCTTTCATCAAGATTGCCATTCAAGAATACAATCTTGACGTCCATTTGCCAAATTTTGTAATTGAAATAGGCAGCAATGGATAAGAAAATCTGAATAGATTTAAACATGGCTATTGGCGAGAAGGTCTATTCATAATCAACCCCCTCTTTCTGGGTATAACCCTTGACCACTAGCCTTGCCTTGAAGGTCTCTACCTTCCTATCTACTCCTCTCTTTCTCTTGTAGATCCACTTACACCCTATGGGTTTTATCCCATCCGGTAAGTCTACAAGTTCCCAGACTGAGTTAGAGTACATGGACTCCATCTTGAGATTCATGGCTTTAAGCCATTCTTCTTTATCAGGATCTTCCATTGCATTCTTAAATGTAAATGGATCATCCACACTATCAGCAGAGACAACATCTTGTCCCTCACCTATACCCAAATAGCATTTAGGTTGTCTTAAAACCCTCCCACTACGTCTAGGTGGTGGTGTATCTTGACTAGGAATCATCTGACTATCAGATGTCAATGGATCAACAACTCTTGTTGACTGGAGCACTAGTCGTACCAGGCTCCATTTCATTTCATACAATCTTGCTTTGAGGTTTATGATCACTAATATAGTTATCCTCAAGAAACGTTGCATTTGTCGATACAAATACTTTTTTCTCGTCAGGACTATAGAAGTATCCACCTCTGGTCTCCTTAGAATATCCTACAAACAAGTAGACCACAAACTTGGGGTCTAGCTTTCCACTTCTGTTCTTCAGCACATGTGCTGGACACCCCCATATGCAGAAATGTCGCAAACTAGCTTTACGACCATTCCACAACTCTAAGGGAGTCTTAGGAACAGATTTGGATGGGACTACATTTAAAATGTAAGCCGCAGTTTGTAATGCATATCCCCAAAAGGAATTTGGTAATGATGAGAAACCAATCATAGATCTCACCATTTCCATTAGGATTCTATTTCTCCTCTCCGTGACACCATTCTGTTATGGTATACCAGGAGCTGTGAGTTGGGACACTATCCCATTCTCGACCATAAAGTCTTCAAACTCTTGGTTAAGGTACTCACTTCCATGATCTGATCATAGAGACTTGATAGTCTTACCTAACTGGTTCTCAACTTCAACTCGGAATTCTTTAAACTTTTCAAAAGTTTTCGACTTCCGTTGCTTTTTCTCAGAAAGAAGAAGAGGAACAAAAAAAAAATAGAAAAAAATAAAAATAAAATTACAATAAAAAGAAAAGCGATTTTTTTCTTATTTCTTTCCTTATCTTCATAGAAAGAAAAATCAAGAAAAGAAAAAAAGACTGCTAACTCACGAAATAAATATTAGTTCGAACAAAACAAGTTATCGTCCTAAAATATTAGGAGCGTCCAAAAAGATTTGGCAAATATTAAAAAAAAGAAATACTCGATTAATTGGTAAATCATATTTTTTTATAAAATTTTTCATTGAAAGGATATATATAAAAATTTTTCTAGCTATTATAAATATTCCAAGAATCAATGCAAATTTTTTTTGAATCACAAAAAGCAATCCAAATTATTGAGAAAAATATCCACAATAATGAAACAAATCAGGAAAGAATTAATAAAACAAGTAAAAATGGAATTCCTTGTTCTTTGATTTGGTCCATTGTGTACTATCCCCAGAGGAGTGGCTTCTTGTCCTCCTTAGTGACGTAGGCACATATGGTTCCCCAAGATTTGTGGAATTTAACAGAACATTGTGCTCCATCAAATTCTGGGAAGGTGTCCCTTAGTAGTCTTGTCGCGGTATTTCTGGAGGCATTGGTGCTTTCAATCCCTATGTGAAAGTGGAATCCGTCCACTTGATGTTTCTCTTTTGATAATATAATAAGTAAGTAAACTACCTTCTCATGTTGCATTTCTTTGGTTTGGAAGTTCCAGTATGTTGTCTGTGGATTTCTAACAAAGGAAAGCCCCCTTATGCCATTTGATTAATTCAAGTTCCGTGCTGCTTGCCACTCCCCAAGGCCAAGGACGGGGTTTGTGTCCGGTCCGTTGTGTGTGTGTTTTTTTTTAAGGCTTATCCGGGCTCTAGGGCATCCAATTCCTCTTTTTTGTTGCAGATCTCACATCAAGAGCAGCTTCTTCTTGTTTAGGGTCATCAAATGAGAGATCTTCCTCCGACTCCGAGAAATCGGTCAAACGAGAGGCTACCCTCGACTCACCTCTCTATCTATAAAAACCCATCCCCAGAGGAGAGCAGAAGCTCCAAGATGAGTATGTCCTGGATTCCCGGATTCATTCTCGTCCTGATCCACCATGGAATTTTCGGAATCTACAAAAACATTCTAATTCTAGGAGAGGGCTCATAATGATCTTCTCAATTCTGGCTGTATATCCTGTACTCGTGTTTTAAAGACGGTGAAGATAAACCTCTCATTTAGAGGCCCTTCTTGCTTTAATTTCGGCCCCCATTCATTGGTAGTGCATATCACGGGTACGTTATTTCTTCTGGTAAATATGGATTGATATTTTGTGTCAAGCTTACATTCTTGCCCATCCAATATTCTTAAAAATGTGTTGAAGTACACCTGCCCTGCCTCAGTAAGGCTATCCGAGTACGCGTCCTTAACCGGTTCCTTGAACTCATCCAGGACCCACAGATCGAAAAAATCATGCGCATCCGTGAAGTCATTCATTCTCGTTTCTGCCACATAGGTTGTTATTACCTCAGATAGTTGTTTAAACAGTAGAGATTTCTGGGTGCTGGGTCTTTTTTCCGAGCCGGTTCCTCCACCACCGCGAACCCTAGTTAGATTTAGGCATGATACACTTTTTAGTTATTGGGAGAACCCAAGTACTCTCTTTCGGATCCAGAAAAAAGCTCCCTGAGATCTTTTTTCCTTTTGGAAGATCCAGGAGCGAAACAATCAACCTATTGATATTGGAAGACCCAAAAGATTCTTCCAATGTATCATTTATGGGTCCAATGGAATTCATAGGTATAGGAAGAAGCCCCGTCAACCAAATAATTGTTTAGCCAATGATGGATTTCATGCCACGGAATGGATTAAAGAACTGAACACATTTCCAATACCGACAGCAGATACCGACAGCAGCTCCCGCTAAAGCAATTGTAGCTGCTCCAGCACCTATTAATTTTGCACCTTCTAACATCTCGGCGGGTTAGGTGGACATATCCGTATCTCGAGTACTCATCTATAAAGGTGACATAACACTCATAATCACCCCTTGCTTTAACATTCATCGATCCATAGATGTCTGAATGTATAAGCTCTAGTGGTTCTTTAGCTCTAAGCCCTTTTTCCAGTAAAAGGTCTTTTGATCATTTTACCTTCTAAACAAGATTCGTAGACAGGTAAGGTGCCAACCTTTAACTCACTTAAAGGTCTGCTTTTCACTAGTCTATCTATCCGGTCAAAGTTGATATGGCCAAGTCTTAGATGCATAGATACGTTTTGTTTTCTTGAGAAATATTTTGTCGTTTTGTTTTTAGGTTCTTCAACTTTAAACAATTCAGCGTTGAGCGATGTAGTGTGTATTAACGGTCTTAAAACATACAAGTTGTTTTCATTTAATCCTGAACATATATTCAAACTATTCTTTGCAATAATAACAGACTTATTATTAAAAGAAACAGAATATAATTGTTCCAACAACTTTGAAACTGAAATTAAATTTTGAGTAAATCCAGGAATTAAAAATACATTATTCCAAACAATGAAACAACTTCCAAAATGTAGTCTAACTACACCCACTGCTCGGGCTAACACGACATCCCCTGACCCAACATGCATAGAGAAGGCTCTCTCCCCAAGCTGTGTCCACGAATCAGTCCACTACATAGAAGAGTAAACATGGTTAGTGGCCCCCGAATCAACTATCCAGGGTGAAGAATCATCTTCCACTATACATGTTTCAAGAATAAGTAAATCATATTTACCTTTCACCTTCTTCTTCTTAGCTACCTCCTCTAGATACTGAGGACAGTTCCTCTTCTAGTGTCTAACCTTGTTACAATAGAAACAATTTCCTTTGCCTTGGTTGGTAGAGGTGCCTTTTTTCTTGCCTTGGGCTTTCTTAGGCTTGGGCTTACTCTTAGCCTTCCTAGCAGACCTCTTCATCTTCTTATTACCAGAGGAAAATGATTCAGCAACATTTGCCTCACCGGTCTTACTTTTGTTGTCCTTAGTCAAGGACTCAAAAGTAGTGAGTTCATTAAGCAATTGAGTGAGACTGAACCTGAACTTGTTCATCCCATAGTTACTCTTAAACTGATCAAAACTCTTTGGAAGAGTCATCAGTATGATGCTCACTTGACTGGGTTCATCAATGGCCCCACCATTAATCTCTGCCGTGTTGAAATAGGACATCATGTTCAGGACATGTTCCCGAACAAATCCACCTTCTTTCATCTGATCAAGCATTGCGGAACGAACAGCTTTGTGCCGCTTTTGCTCAAAAGGCTACCCGAACATGGCTTGCAATGACTCCATTATTTCAAATGCAGGACCCATTACTTCGTGCTTAGTGACAGGCACGTCTATCATTCTTGCTAACAGATATGTTCGGGCTTTCTCATATGATGAGACCCATTTCTCATATGCCTTACAAACAATTCGTGCGGCATTGGCAGTAGGCGTTGGAAGACATTCCTCCGTATGCACAAACTTTAGGTCCTTGGTGACCAAGATTGAATTTATGTTATGTTTCCATTTAGTGTAGTTATCACCAGTTAATTTGTCATTGGCTATGATTTGTAATAGTGCAAATGAAATGGTTGATAAAATATAAATTAAGAATTCATTCAGTCATACATTCAAAACATGTGCGACTGTTCGGCATAAAATTAAACATGATGCATGAAAAGGTTTAATGAACAAGAACAACCCTAAGAAAACAATGTTTCTATACCACGACAATCCAACATACCACAAGTAAGTGCCGCCTTAGGGTCGGTCAAATTCTTGCATGTTGGATCGAGACATTCTCAATCAAATGTTATACCAGAATAACTCTTATTCCTTTAACATTCAACCATTGTTTATTTCAATCAGGTTTATAATTAACCAATTTAATTAAAACCTTGTGAGCGTAACCCATCATTTCAGATCTCTAGAGCTTAAGTCGAGAATTGCCGCCTTAGGGTCGGTCAATCCTGAAATTCCCTCAAAAATCCTATCCGTTAGGAAGTAAACCTTGGTATTGATTCTTATGGAAACCCTCCTTAGGGAGGACGAAAGCAAGGCCATCACGAGGCCCCACTCGAATCTCACGGTGTTGAACTAATGATGGAGACCGTGGGATATAATGTCATATATCCCTCTCCCACTCACTATTTTATAATAAGGGTTTTCTATTAATATTAATGCACCTAGATTAAATGGCTAATTTCAATCTAAGCATCAAGTGCATTAATCACAAATAATTAGAATCCTATTCCAATAACTAATAAATTAATTTGATTTTGAACTCTTAAAAATCTAGTTCATTAGTGATAATTTTAATCTATGTAAACTATTTACTAAGACTAGAATTATTAAATGTATATTTACCAAGTTTTAACTATTAAAACTAAACACATTATTAGGGGCTTAATCGAATTAATCCTAATATATATAAAGGACCCTACTAATCTAAGTATTAAACTATTTAATAAAAAGATTAGTAATTAATGAGAATTACCAAGGTTTTACTCCTAAAAACTACATAATATAGATGGCTATAATACATGTATGACATATCAACATATATATGTGTAGGCACACCAAATCTAAATGACATGTATATTCATGGCAATGCTTAATCATCAAATAATTAAAATCATACATAAATTGACCGAGTACAATGGGTTTATCTAACTTGAAAAAAAAAAATCTAATTACAAAAATTATCCAAGGCATTCCTTGGTCTTCTTGTAATCCGTCTTTTCTTCAAGTCGATCTAATGCATCTTCTGGGCCCAAAATCAAGTCCAACTTGATTTATTTTAATGGATCCATCTCATGGATTAAATCCCTAAAGCCCAAATGTTACTCTAACATTTTTCGTAGACCCGGGATTTCCAAAATAAATTTTTTTTTTTTTTTTTTGGCCCAAACTTGTGCAACAGTCACGCAACATAACAATTTTGCACAAAACTTGCGCATAGATTGCATGTGTGCTGCTCGCATATGCTATTGCGTGATAATTTGCCAACACAACAATTGCATTTGCTTTTGCATGATATGTGATTTGCAACACTTGCACGACAGCTGCAGCTTTGCAAGTGCACATATGCACAAATGCATGCGCATGACAGCTGCATGTGCTTTGCACATCTGATGTGCCCAATATCTTTTGCACTTTGCAGAACAATTGTGCTTCGCATCGCACACGTTGTTGCATATTTGTCTTCCAGATCGTCGCGCTTCATTGATTTACATTAATAAAAAAATTACAGCAAATCAATAATAAAAAAAATATATTACAACCCAGAATTAATATTACATCGAAAAATATTACATTAAAAAACCAAAACCCTAAAACCCATGTAGCCTAAAAATTTACGATCAACCATGTTTAAATTAAACAATTTAATTATGTAAGCATTCACATCTATTGATTGGCTTACTTCGTGGACAAACCACATATTGGGGCTTGATATAAGGGTAGCTTAGGTATTTGATGGTTGGTGTTTTACACAACCAAGGCCCTCTCAAGACCTCAAGAGAAGAAGCACCAAAGGTAAATTCTAGTGCTTACTTGCTTTGAAGAGATCTAGTTGCACACACACACAACTCATGCATAAATCTTATTCTTGTATGTTGTGTGTTTTATATGCGTGCATGCATGTTCTTGAACATCTCTTCTTGCATGTTTTATTTTGATTGCATCTTGTTCATTGAAATGCCATGACATGTTTAGGCATTAGGATGCAAAGCCATGAATTCTATTCATGCATGTTTAAGTGATTACATCTTGTTCATTGAAATGCCATGACATGTTTAGGCATTAAGATGCATTCATTTCCCACACTTGCACTTCATGATTAGTCTTAAGTGTGGTGTAATTCGTTTCCGTTTGTGTGATCGGAAACGTCCGCGCTTGCACGATGGTGTGCATGTCTTAGCGCGATAGTTGACCACTTGAGAAGGTCTCATTCTTCTCTTGGATAAGTGGTAGTTTTGGTTTGGTTGTTTGGAGTAAAGTGTCTAGTTTCAAAAAATTAGATTTCAATGTTTTAAATGTTTTTCAAAACTGACCTTTGTATGGTCATGTGACCATAACTTTTTATAACAAGATTGAAATTGAGTTTTGTAAAATTTTAGACAAACTAGACACCCATACCTTTCAAACGGTATATTATTCGTAATATTTTATGACCATTTGGATTGGTTTTAAAATCTCCAAATTTATAACCAAAACAGGGCAACTCTGTTGTTGTTCGTTTCTGACATTTTGTCACTCAATTGACCATAACATTTTCTACAGACATCAAAATGTCATTCTATAAAAACGAGTAGAAAGTACACATCCATACCTTTCCAACGATATATCATACAAAAGGTTTCAATTTCGTTTGGT
The DNA here is from genome assembly GCA_030490815.1 of Acer saccharum. NCBI lineage: Eukaryota > Viridiplantae > Streptophyta > Magnoliopsida > Sapindales > Sapindaceae > Acer > Acer saccharum. The sequence goes on from CM059873.1 coordinate 21,123,329, forward strand.
CATGTTTCGAAGCGCTCGAATCTTCAGTCACTACACTGACGCGAGTACCGCGAAAATGCCTATAATTTTTCCATTTCTTCCAAAACGACATAGTTTCACTTGGGCATTATAAATACATATCTTTCTCTTCATTTCGAGGGGTGTGCCACAAAATCAAACCCTAGAGAGAGAGGCTCCATATTCTTGAGAGAGAAAGAGAGACTTGAGACAAAATCAAATCAAGAACTCACCTTTAACCACTCAAATCAAATCCTTTTTGCATCAAATTTCATATTGCATCTTCTATGTCTATATAGAATGCATCCATGCATGGGTTTGCATCATCACAACTTTCTTAGTAAGATTTTGATTAACTTCATCTTATTTTAGTATTTTTACTATCAAGCCATCTCTTTTAAATTACTTGTATGTTTTAAATCATATGCTAAATACAAGAAAAGAGAATTGATTGTGATGAATTGATTGAGTGTTGTATTGTGATAGCTAATTAGGTTTTTGTTTAATCTTGATTAGCTAAGCTATTTGACATGTCATTTAGCTCTTGATATTTAGGATTGATTTAATTGATTATATCATCATCCTAGATATGCATCTAAGGTTCCCTAGCCTTGTTTGTTATTTGAATATCATCATATATTCACATAGGTTGCATAATCTCTTCATTGAGAATTAAGACTTGTGGCTAAGAGTGCTTAGGCCATAAGCAAATTGGACTAGAGCCACTTTTAAAGGCCCGCGTGGTAGAAGTGGGGGGTTGTTGACCGGAGTGTTAGACGAGGTCTACATAGGTTGTAAACTCCATTTCGATTAGTGGATTTCGAGGTTCGAGTGTGGCGCACTAAACAGCCCGTGGTTTTTTCCAGTGGTTGGGTTTCCACGTATATATCAGGTGTTATTTAATTTCCGTACCATATTACACTTTCTATATAATATTGACTATTAGGGGTATTTACGTAATCTTGACTATAAGCGAAAATTGGGTAATATTAGTTAAAATCTATTCACCAATATATAGAACACACCGAGTATTTGTTTCAATTGGTATCAGAGCGGGTTCCTAGATACACTTAGGTGGTCCTAGCTCATTTTTGGTGTGTTTTGCATTTGTGTGTTTTTTGCTCATTCATACATTTTGCAAACTTTTCATTTAATTCATTTTATATTATGAGTGGATACGGTGGCAATCATGAGGGGGGCTTCAAGTACACGACCTCCTCTTCTCACCGGTGTGAATTATGCCTCATGGTAAGGCAAGATGGAAGCATACTTGTGTCAAATCCATGATAGGGCATGGATGGCTATTGAAGATGGGTATGCGCCTCCTATGATAACTCCTACGGGTGGAGGAGAAGAAATACTTAAGCCTAAGGCTCAGTGGTCCACTAAAGAGTTTGAGACTTCAAAATGGAATAGGAAGGCATGGCATGCTTTTCTATGTGCAGTGGATGAAAATCAGTACAAACTGATTCAGAACACTAGGATAGCCAAGGAGGCATGGGATATCCTAGAGGTTGTACATGAAGGAACCGATGTCGTCAAGGATTCCAAGCTATAAATCCTTCAAACGCAATTCGAGTTGCTTAAGATAGAGGAGGGCGAGTGCTTCAATGAATTTGAAGTCAAGTTGATGGATATTGTGAATCAAAGCCATCAACTCGGTGATCTATATTCTGATAGGAGAGTCAAGCAGAAAATCATGAGGTCTCTCCCCGATAGATTTGAAGCAAAAGTGACGGCTTTAGAAGAAAACAGTGGATATAAGGACATGAAGCCGAGTGAGGTAATTGGAAGACTCCTCGCTTATGAGTCTAGGAAAGCTCCTAGTATTTCACCTCCTAAAAAGCAAAAAGGGATTGCTTTGAAAGCTTCCAAGGTTGAGAAGGAGGAAAAAGGTGACTCAGACCAAGACATGGCTTTGTTGCTTAGAAGATTTAAGAAGTTTGTCAAGTTCGAGAATAAAGGCTTTGGATCTAAAGGCCAAGACTTGAAGAAAAACGCCCCCTTTAAGAGTTTTGAGCCTAAGTAAGAGAATAGTGAAAAGAAAGGGGTCCAATGCTATGAGTGTGGTGGTATAGGACATATCTCACCCGATTGTGGGAATTTGAAGAACAAGATGGCAAAAGTGATGGCCACCACTTAGAGTGAAAGTGATGACTCCGGAAAAGGAGACAAGTCATCAAGTGATGATGAGCTTACCATTAACTACACGGCATTTGGAGCCATTTGTGTAGAAGATAAAGTTGTTGGTAAGAATGTCTTGACTAGTAATCCCATAGAAGAAAAAGATGAGGAAGTAGCTCTAGAGGAGATAGGTGTAGCTACTCATTGGAATATGGCTCTCATTAACTCAAGAGACCAAGGTGAAGGTCTTAATGAGGGAAATGACTCCATACGTGAGATGGAGAGTGTAGGAGATAACTCAAGTGAAGATGACTCCTCATCTAACTCTATAAATGGAAATGTAGAGAAAATGGATGTTCATGACTTCATAGTCAAGTGTGAAAGCTCATTGAAGAAGAACATTAGAAAGCTAAAGATGTTAGAGGATGAAAATCTAGAGCTTTCAACACATAATGACCACTTAAGTAAACAAGTGGAGGAATGCAAGAAGATTGAAGACAAGCTAAGAGATGAGCTAGCTTTGTCTAAGAGGAATGAAGAGGGTTTGAAGAGGGAGCTTGATGAAGCTAAAAAGTCATTGACTAGGATGACTACAAGCACCAACAAGCTTGACCACATACTTGGTGTTGGAAAGAACCCTTGTGACAAGAGAGGTACTGGGTATGAAGATAATAAGGAGATCTCTACTCCAACCAAGACCATCTTTGTCAAGAGTTTGGGCATGATAGAAGCCTCGCCGGTGCACACTCCTAGGAAGAAAATTGATCTAGGACAATGTTCAAGAAGTGCACAAGTGAAGGTAGCTTCAAAGAGACAACCTCAAGCTCAACGCATTAGAGTCTCTCAAGTCAACATTCCTCAACAAATGACTCTCAATGGAAAGAGGCCAATCATGCAAGCTAAACCGAGGAAGCAATCAAGTCTTGGTCATCAACAAAGAATGAGAGTCCGATCGATCAACCAAGACAACCACAAAGTCATGGGAAGGCTCCTACGCATGCACCAGGACATGGTATGATTTCTAAATTTATCCCTATATGTCACTTTTGTGGTATTTGAAACTAAATATAGCACGGTGTGTATAAAACTATCTAGAGGGGGGGTGAATAGATTTTAAGCTTTTTACCCAATTTTTCATGTTAGTCAAAATTACGAAATTACCCCTAAATAGATAAAGCAATAAATCAAGTAAAATATGCAGAAATTAAATAACACTTGATTTTTACGTGGAAACCCTCACGGGAAAAACCACGGGCTAGTAAGTAAGCCACACTCGAACCTCAAATCCACTAAATGTGTAAACAATTACAACCTAATCCCGGAAGTAATCACACACCTACCTAATCCCGGTATGAGTGAACCTAGTCCAATTTGCTTGTGATCTAAGCAACCTAATCCCGGATGCTACACATAAAACTTACTTTCTCTATAAGAGAATAACAACCCTAAGTGAATTTATGAATATCCAAATGCAACATAGAGCAAGGGAAACCCTATATGCTTATCTAAGATGATGAATTTGCAATTAAGAACAATCCTAGATATCAAAACTAAATGACATGTCAATTAGTTTAGCTAATCAATATTAAGCACAAAACCTAATTTGCTAGCACAATACAACTTCTCAAACATACATCATACTAATCTCAATCTTGTATCCAAAGCATACAAAATAACATACAAGTAATTAATTGAGATTGCTAGATAAGAGAAACACAAAATATGTAAGATATTAGTGAAAAGCTTACCAAGCAAAGTATGATGAAGAATCCATGCTAGATGACATCTAGATGATCAAAGATGATGCTAGATGATGATTGATGATCATGAAAAAGTGTTTGAGTAATTAAAAATGAGTTCTTTGTGTATTTTTCTTGTTTTGAAAAATATCCTAAGTATAAAGCTTGAATATGAACTCTCTTGAATGACCTAAAATCAAGTTAGCATATATATAGGGGCCATAAGTGAAGTGAGGTCGTTTTGAAAACGAGCCAGAAAATTGCTCTGTGCGCTGGTGGACCTGCGCTGGTGGACCTGCGCTGGACAACAGGCGCAAGACCAGCGCACAAGCACATTTTTACAAGGGCACTTGACGACCAGCGCTCACACAGGCGCCAGACCAGCGGCACGCCACTGGGCGATTAGCGCTGGTGGACTTGCGCTGGTGTGGACCAGCGCACGACCAGCGACAAACCACTGGGTGATCTGCACTGGTGGGCTTGCGCTGGTGGACCAGCGCACGACCAGCGGCAGACCACTGGGCGATCTGCGCTGGTCAGGCGCTTAAGGACCAGCGCACAGCCCACACCTTTGAACCCCACAAGAAAACATGCAAGGGGTAAAAAGGTAAAATAAGATGCATCCTAAAAGCCTAAAATGCTATGACATATAATCACAAGATGCAATCAAAATAACAAGCAAGAAGAGATGTTAATTGAACATTAATGCACAACCATAAGAACCACAACATACAAGGAATAAGCATATGCATGAGTTGTGAGTGTGTGCAACTATCTCTTCAAGACAAGTAAGCACTTAGAGTATTACCTTCGGAGTGCTTAACACTTGCAAGGGCCTTGAGCTTGAACACATTACTAAGCTACCCTTACATGATCCCCACATATGGTTTGATCACGAAATAAGCCAATTAAAAACAACGGGAATCCTTACAATCTCCCCCTTTGGCTATTTCGTGACAAAACCATCACTCACATTGATTCCTCACATAAAAATAGAAACAACGGGATAACATAGATCTTCTACAATACAAAGAGATAATAAACAAAATAAAATCTTCAAAGCTCCAATCTCTTGTAGAACAACCAACCCTACAAAACAGAGTTTCTATATTTTTCCAAAAAGTACATGTGAGATTAATCAAGTGATATCAAAACAAGCATTTGCATTTTTAGAATTTAGGCACAACATTGCAAAATATATGCAATGCTCCCCCTCAAAGGGTTACTCCCCCTCAATATTTTATCTCCCCAAAGTGCACAATTGCAACACCAATTTGCATCTCCCCTTGCTATATCCTACTCCCCCTTTTTGTCATGATATAGGCAAGGGAGTAGTCCCCAACCGCGTCACTCAAGGCAAAGAGAGATAGAAGCATGCAAGATATTTGCATATACATATAAGTCACTTTATGCATCTCAATTAATTGAAGAGAAACAAGGAGATTTATTTGTGAAAATGTGTGAATCCAACATGCTTTGCATACAAGACATATAGCATTCAAGTCCAAAATACAATGGTATTTGGCAAAGCAAATGACAAAGGTTTCTAATAAGAATTCAAACCAATTTCACCAATGTCATGGGAAAAGCAAGGATATAGAGATTATTGATTTCAATTTAAGAGCAACTATATCCAACTTTATAAGCGAAACATGGCATGAGCGACTTTGCACCCTATTTGATTTTTCCGGATAAGATATCCGTATGATAGTAGCCATGTTCAACCAATAAAGAAAGAGAGACATTTGGAATGTAAATTCCTTTGAACGGATACAAGATCCTTTATTCATTTTGAGTCTCATAAGCTTTCACACAAGTTTTGCATTTTAAGAATATGCAATCATCAATTCATGCTTTTCATGTGAGCATGTTATATGAATTTCATGCTTTTTCATTTGACATTAGCATGTTATAAAAGAATCATCATGTCATGGAGATAACTATAGGTCATTCACATCATACTTCCTATGTAAATCTCCTAGTCCAAAAATGCATGTTTGAACATAAATATGACATGGATTGTAAACAAGCAAGGTTCACACTTATAGAATGAAAAAACATATATACATATGTACAACCAAGCTTACTCAAGCAATCAAAAGAAGAGGCATAAGCTATTTCAAATTTTTTGCAAGTTACAAGAATGCAAAATAGCTCTCTTTGCTTGAGTTCCCCATATGGGGTCAATCATAGAACACATCACTCCATAAGACATATCCCAATAGATCTACTAAGAGTTTTAAATCTAGTAGCATCTAAGGGTTTAGTAAATAGGTCCGCAAGTTGATCATTAGTACCTACATGTTCAAGTACTATGCATTTATTTTCAACAAGCTCTCTAATGAAGTGATGACGGATGTCAATATGCTTAGTTCTAGAATGTTGAACCGGATTCTTGGAAATATTAATAGCACTCATGTTATCACAAAAGAGAGTGAGAGTACCTTGGTTGAATCCGTAGTCTACTAGCATTTGCTTCATCCATATAAGTTGAGTGCATCCACTCCCCACGGCTATGTACTCGGCTTCCGCCGTGGACAAGGAAATCGAGTTTTGCTTCTTGCAAAACCAAGACACTAAGTTGTTACCTAGAAAGAAGCAACCACCCGATGCGCTCTTCCTATCATCACAATTTCCTGCCCAATCCGCATCACTATATCCTACAAGACTAGGATTAGTGTCAAATGAGTACCAAATCCCATAGTTGGAAGTCCCATTCACAAAGCGAATGACTCTCTTAACCGAAGAGAGATGGGACTCCTTGGGATCGGATTGGTACCTAGCACAAACTCCTACACTAAATGATATATCAGACCTACTTGCGGTCAAATAGAGCAAGCTCCCTATCATGCCACGATATAAGGTTTGGTCCACACTTTTACCGCTAGCATCCTTGCTTAGCTTCAAAGTGGTGCTCATAGGAGTATCACAATGTTTGGCTTTTTCAAGACCAAACTTCTTCACTAGGTTTTTGGCATATTTGGCTTGGGATATGAAAATCCCATCATCTAGTTGCCTAATTTGCAAACCTAGGAAGTAACTAAGCTCACCAACAAGACTCATCTCAAATTCATGAGACATGACATCAACAAATTGTTGGACTTTGGTGTTGTTGGTGGAGCCAAACACTATGTCATCAACATATATTTGAGCTATGAAAAGCTCATCATTGTCTCTCTTGATGAATAGTGTCTTGTCAACACTACCTCTTGTGTAGTTATTGTCAACAAGAAATTGAGTGAGGCGCTCATACCAAGCCCTCGGTGCTTGTTTCAACCCATATAGTGCCTTTTTGAGGCGATAGACATGGTTGGGGTGGTGAGCATCCACAAACCCCTTGGGTTGTTCAACAAACACTTCCTCTTGCAAGAAGCCATTGAGGAAGGCACTCTTGACGTCCATTTGGTGCAATTTGAACTTGTGCACACAAGAGATGGACAAGAGAAGCCTAATGGACTCTAAGCGGGCAACGGGAGCAAAAGTCTCCTCAAAGTCGATACCCTCAATTTGAGAGTACCTTTGTGCTACAAGTCTAGCCTTATTCCGCACTATGTTGCCATCCTCATCGGATTTGTTCCTAAATATCCATTTAGTGCCTATGACATTAGTGGTCTTAGGCCTAGGAACTAGAGTCCAAACCTCATTCCTTTCGAATTGGTTTAGCTCTTCTTGCATGGCGAGAACCCAAAATTCATCATTTAAGGCTTCTTCAACCTTTTTGGGTTCAATTTGAGAGGTGTAACAAGTATAGCTAATAAGATTAGCAAGTTGACGTCTAGTCCTAACACCCTCATTTACCTCTCCAATGATATCTTCTTTAACATTGAGTTTCCTAACCCATGGAGCGGGTTCTTTAGAGTCCAAGAGAGGAACTCTATCAATAGGTTGTGTGTCATCATTGTTGACATTAGATGTCCCAACATTAGGAGACACCACAACCTCCTCCAAAGGAGAAACATCACTAAAAATAACCTCCTCCTCATGATCATTTGACTTGAGCCTAGTATCATCAAATACGACATTGGATGATTCCATAACACTTAGAGTGTTTAAATTGAAAACTCTATAGGCTCTACTATTTAAGGCATAGCCAATAAAAATACCCTCATCACTCTTAGCATCGAATTTGCCAAGTTGATCACGGTCATTCAAAATGTAGCATTTGCTTCCAAAAGTGTGGAAGTAGCTAACATTTGGCCTCTTGCCTTTCCATAACTCATAGGAGGTGTTTTTATTACCGGGCCTTAGGAAAACTCTATTTCCTATATAGCAAGCCATATTGATGGCTTCGGCCCATAGGTTCCTAGGGACATTATTGCTAAGCAACATCACACGGGCCATCTCTTGAAGGACCCTATTTTTCCTCTCAACAACTCCATTTTGTTGAGGTGTCCTAAGAGCCGAAAACTCATGGGAGATGCCTAAACCATTACAAAAGGTTTCAAAGGTAGCATTCTCAAATTCCCTCCCATGGTCACTTCTAATCCGTTTTATGCTTTTAATATTAGAGTTCATTTCATTTTGTATTTTATTACAAAGCATTTTAAACTTATCAAAAGTTTTGGATTTTTCTCTAAGAAAATATGTCCATGTGAACCTAGAGAAATCATCAACACAAACAAAAATGTATCTCTTTCCACCCAAACTTTCGGTTTGCATGGGACCCATGAGGTCCATGTGAAAAAGCTCAAGAGGCTCCTTGGTGGTGAGATACTTACCCTTTTTGTGCATGCTTTTAGTTTGCTTTCCTTGTTGGCAAGGTCCACAAATACCATTGGCTTTCTTCCCAAGCTTAGGGAGGCCACGCACACAATTGAACTTTCCAAAGGTCCGTAGATCCCTAAAGTTCATGTGGCCAAGTCTTTCATGCCACAACTCAATTTGCTCATCCATGGACACATGATTAGATACAATACTAGCTTCAAGACAATAACAATTGTCGCTAGATCTCATGCCCTTCAACAAGGTTTGTCCATCGGGTTTTAGGATAGAGCAATAATCTTTAGAAAACAAGACGGAATATCCTTCATCACTTAGATGTGAAATGCTTATTAAATTGGCTTTCAAGCCATCAACAAATAAAGCATTGGATAAAGAGGGTAATCCGGGAACGGAAATGGTTCCTTTCCCTACAACATTTCTTTTGGATCCATCACCAAAAGTGATATTTCCACCTTCCTCCATAACAAGAGTCTCGAAGAAACTCTTGTTTCCCGTCATGTGCCTAGAGCACCCACTATCCAAATACCAAAAATTAGAAGAATTTGCCTTCAAGGCTATTTGTGCAACATGGCAAATATTTTCATTCTTTCTAATCTACTTAGCAACAATTTTAGCTGTCTTAGTGGTCTTTGGTACATGTGCTCTACTATTTCTAGGATCATGCAAATCAATATTATCATTCCTAGAAACATGCATCTTGGCTCTATTCTTTCTCTTTTCAATCATGCTTTGTTTTCTACATAATTTAATATATTGAAAGCAATTTGGTCTAATGTGACCATTACAACCACAAAAGTGACAAATAGGGATGTAAAAAGGAATCATACCTTGTCTTTGTGCACGTATGGGAGCTCGTCCATGTCTTTGTGGATAAGTGGGTTCAATCCATCTTCGTTGTTGAACCGGTCTAGGTTGCTTCCAAGCTTGAGGTTGCATGATTGGTCTCTTTCCTTTGTGAGCCAATTTTGGAGGAGTGTTGGCTTGAGGGACCCTAGGGGGTTGAGCTTGAGATTGCTTTCTTGGCCCTATTTTCACTTGTGCATTAGAACATTGTCCTACTTCTAACTTCTTCCTAGAAAGTTGCACTGTTAGGATTCCCGTTGTTTTTAATTGGCTTATTTCGTGATCAAACCATATGTGGGGATGCTTTGTAAGGGTAGCTTAGATGTTGTTGTTATTGCTTAGGCCCTTTTGAAGTCCTCACTATTGACAAGCACCAAAGGTAATATTCTAAGTGCTTACTTGTCTTGAAGAGATAGTTGCACACACTCATAACTCATGCATATGTTTAATCCTTGTATGTTGTGTGTCTTTTATGTGTGCCTTAATGCTCATTAACATCTCTTCTTGCATGTTAGGTTGATTGCATCTTGCATTGCCTATTGCCTTGTCATGCATAACCTTGGGATTCCATCTTTGCAACGGGCGCTGTTCAAAGCGCTCTACAAAGCGCTGTTGTGAACAGCGCCCATCACACCTGATGCAAAATGTGATTTAAATGCATCAGGTCTGATGCAATTTTATTTGGGCGCTGTACGTGGCGCTGTACAAAGCGCTGTTCGTACAACGCTGTTCGTACAGCGCCTCTCTGTTTCCTCGTGAAAACAGAGCAAGGGCGCTGTACAGGCGCTGTACAAGGGCGCTCTACGTACAGCGCCCAAGGCAAATATTGAGCCAACTTATCAAAACGACCCCACTTTGATTTGGCCCCCTATATATATGCCACTTTGACTTTAGGTCAATAACAAGAGTTCATATTCAGATTTCATACTTAGGATATTTTTCAAAGAGAAGAAAATTCCAAAGAACTCATTTTTAATTACTCAAACACTTGTTCCATGATCATCAATCATCATCTAGCATCATCTTAGATCATCTAGATGACATCTTGCATGGATTCTTCATCATACTTTGCTTGGTAAGCTTTTCACTAATATCTTACATATTTTGTGTTTCTCTTATCTAGCAATCTCAATTTAATTACTTGTATGTGATTTTATATACTTTGAATACAAGATTGAGATTAGTATGATGTATGTTTGAGAAGTTGTATTGTGCTAGCATATTAGGTTTTGTGCTTGATATTGATTAGCTAAACTAATTGACATGTCATTTAGTTTTGATATCTAGGATTGTTCTTAATTGCATATTAATCATCTTAGATAAGCATATAGGGTTTCCCTTGCTCTATGTTGCATTTTGGATATTCACATATATTCACTTAGGGTTGTTTCTCTTCATAAAGAAAGTAAGTCTTGTGTGTAGCATTCAGGATTAGGTTGCTTAGATCACAAGCAAAATCGGACTAGGTTCACTCATACCGGGATTAGGTAGGTGTGTGATTACTTCCGGGATTAGGTTGTAATCATTTGCACATTTAGTGGATTCGAGGTTCGAGTGTGGCTTACTTACATAGCCCGTGGTTTTTCCCATGAGGGTTTCCACGTAAAAATCAAGTGTTAATTTAATTTCCGCACCATATTACACTTGCTTGTTTATTTTATCTTGAGGGTAATTTCGTAATTTTGACTAACACGAAAAATTGGGTAAAAAGCGTAAAATCTATTCACCCCCCCCTCTAGATAGTTTTATACACACCGTGCATTAATTAGTTTCAATTGGTATCAGAGTGGGTTCCTAGACATACATAGGTAATCCTTGCTTAATTTGGTGTGTTTTGCATTTTGTGTGATTTTTGATCATTCATACATTTGCATTCATTCATAAACACTATGAGTGGAAACGGTGGAAACGGTGGTAGCAACGAAGGTGCTTCTAGCACAAGGCCTCCACTTCTTACCGGATTGAACTATTCCCAATGGAAAGGGAAGATGGAATCCTACATATGCCAAATTCACGACCGTGCATGGATGGCGGTGGAAGACGGATATGATCTCCCTATGATGACTCCCGCGGGTGGAGGAGAAGATGTTTTGAAGCCTAAGGCGCAATGGAACGCACAAGAGTTTGATGCTTCAAAGTGGAATAGGAAGGCGATGCATGCCATCTTGTGTGCTATGGACGAAAATCAATACAAGTTGATTCAAAATACTAGGATAGCTAAGGAGGCTTGGGACATCCTAGAGATTGCACATGAGGGAACCGAAGTGGTGAAGGACTCCAAGCTTCAAGTCCTCCAAACTCAATTCGAGACGCTTAAGATGGAGGAGAATGAGTGCTTCAACGACTTCGAGATCAAGTTGATGGATATAGTCAACCAAAGCCATCAACTTGGTGATCCATATTCGGATAGGAGAATCAAGCAAAAGATTATGAGATCTCTACCCGATAGGTTTGAATCGAAGGTGACGGCTTTAGAAGAAAATAGTGATTATAAGGATATGAAGCCGAGTGAGGTGATTGGGAGACTTCTAGCTTATGAGTCTAGGAAGGGGCCTATCTCCACACCCACCAAAAAGCAAAAAGGAATTGCTTTAAAAACCTCCAAGGATGAAAAGGAGGAAAAGAAGGTTGACTCGGATGAAGACCTTGCCTTGTTTGTAAAAAGGTTCAACAAGGTTATGAAGTTTAGAAGAAAGAACTTTGGATCAAAAGGACAAGATTTGAAGAAAAAGGGTTCTTTCAAGAAGTTTGAACCTAGGCAAGAGAGGACCGAAAGGAAAGGGGTCCGATGTTTCGAGTGTGGTGGCATAGGTCATTTTGCCCCCGATTGTGCAAATCATGTTGAGAAGAAAAAGGGGAAAGTGATGGCCGCCACTTGGAGTGGAAGTAGTGATGACTCCTATGAGGGAGATGAGTTTTCGAATGATGAAGAGCTCATGGCTAATCTCCTAGCTTTTGCCTCCTCCCATAAAAGCAAAAGTGCTAGTGAAAAAGAGGAAATGAGTCAAGAGGAAAATGACTCAAGTGAAGTAGAGAGTGATTCCTCTTCTAACTCCATAAATGGATTTGTGGAGAAAAAGGTGCTTGCTAAATATCATGCCGAATTTAATGATTTAGCAATCAAGAGCACAAGAAAGATCAAGATGTTGAGAGAAGAAAATCTTGAGCTTGCATCTCATAATGACTGTTGACGGTGAAATTTGGATTGCCACGCACTCAACAATTATATCAATTTAATATAAAACAAGAAAATTAATAACGCATGCAAAAGACAAGTTTTACGTGGAAAACCCTTGAATGAGAAAAAACCACGGCGCCCCTGAGGGCAGAAGAATAATACTAGGTTTTCGTTGCTTTGTTACACACTTAGATCTCTCACAATCGCTCTCTTTTCTCTCTCTAGATTTCTGAACCCCTTCCTCGTGGGATAGGTGGTTCTATTTATACATGTTTACTTAGGGTTTCCCCTTGTTGATTTGTACTAGGATTCTTTCTTGTCACGGATTGGGTCTTCTTTCCTTTTTATGATTCCTTGTTGCTTTGGGTCTTCTAAAAGTTTAGGGTTTACTTCTGTGTTTCTGCCGAGTCGGTTCAAGCCCAGTGTGCTGGTCCAGCGAGTACCTTTATTTTCTAGGTATTGCGTATTTGGCGAGCACACTTCTATATTCGGCGAGTAGGTTTTTGGTTTCGGCGACCATGTCTTTGACTTCCTTCTGGTTTAAGCTATTTTATCATTCTGACTTGTCAGACTTCTTCCCTTGACCCGGTCAATGAATGACGTGGCAGTCTTTTGTTAGCTCTCTTGATGACGTGTCAAGTTAGCGAATTTATACATACAACAATACCCCCATAAATACTTCGAGCTGGGCGAATGACTTGTTCTTCCCACTTCGTTTGCCTCTGCGAGTAGTATTTATAAGACTTCAGCGCATTTGTGTAACAACTCACTCTTTTTTTTTTTTTATCATGCGTTGTTTCATTTAATCGATTCTTCTGGTGCAAGCTTTCAATTTGAGCCACACGATTTTAGTGCTTTCATTTGTTTTGACAGACGAAGGGACATTCTGACTGCTTGGTTGTCCCCGAGATGCCACGTGTCCCTTACTTGGTGGTGGCTGTTGTGGCTGGTCACTGTAGCCGTCATTCTCATTAATTGCATATCATTTACTTGATTTCTTTCTTTTTTTTGAATTTCGAAGTTCCCCCTTTTGACGCCTAAACGTTCCTTCTTCTCTTTTATCTCCTCATATCTCCATTTAATTTATTTCCCTACCGTTTTTTCATAACAGAAAGAACAGTTTGATTTCTTTGTTTTTATCTGCCACATTTCTTCGAGTACCTGCTACAGTCCTTTCCTTGTGTTTAATTCCTTTTATTGCCGGACGGTTTCACCGAAATCGACTATTCCCGCTTCTCTGCGTATCCTTCGTGAATCTAGGGTTTTCTGGTGAGTTCCCATGGACCCTTCTTTACGTTCTTCTCTTTTTAATCGGATGATGCAAGCCATGGAGCTTGGTGACAAAAGCACTGCGGACAAAATCGAATCTCTGATTCGTAATTTTCGTCCGGGTTCTCCGATGCCAATTTCTGTTTATGTTCCGTCCTCTGAGGATGCTTTTATCCCTAATTTCTCTCCTCCGTCTTCTGACAGTGATTTTCCCACGATGCCGAGATCTTCTAAGCCAAGCGGGAGCAGACGACGTGCTTCTAGGGCTCCTCGTGAATCCCTTCTGGATGCCCAAACAACCATTGATTCAGATGTCGATGACCATCAACGGGACAGGCTGAATTTTTCATTTGATCGCCCATGCTCCTTTGATACTGAAGTCAACGTGGTCGGCGAGGCGGAGCTCAGCAAGTTCAAGAGTCGCTTCGGGATCCCAGATTCTGTGACTTTGATACTGCTTGGTGGCCGAGCAGCGTGGAATCCTCCTGAGAACGCAGTCGCCATTTATGGCGCCATGCTTAGCTGCGGGATCACCCTTCCTCTGCAACCTTTTATTGCTCGGTTCCTCGCGGAGGCAAAAATTACACCCGCTCAACTTGCCCCGAACAGTTATAGGATCCTTATGTGCCTGGGTTTAATGTGGAAGTTGAAAGGTTACGGGTCCCCTACGCCCCGCGAGATTCGCCATTTCTACACCTTGAGGCAGGCTGGCAATAGTGGGACATATTTTCTGCTTTCTTCGCCCGTGGAAAACTGGATTCCAGAGGGTGTGTCGAACCCTGGGCAAGTGGAGGTCTCCAGCGATGAGAAGAAGAAAGGCTTTATTTGGGGCTTTCCTTCTTCAAACAAAAGATGGAAAAACAACTGGTTTTTTGTCGGCGGCGAATGGGGTAGAAACGTGTCCGCAAATAGTCGCCTGAGTCTTGCAGCGAGGAAAGTTCCTAGGCATTTTACTTCTCCTGATGCCTGGTCAAAAACTGTCCCTGTTTTGTTGGATGCGGAGATATCTCACCTCGCTGCTGTAGCCGTCCTCCCTCTAGATGAAAGGGGCCGATCATTTCTTCTGGACGAGGACAAAATGATCGCAAAAGGGCTATTCCCTCGTCTACCAGCCAGACTTCCTCGTCGTAAGTTTTACTTGCTTTCTTTATGGTTTTCTTGTGTCCATTCGCTAATATTTGGTAGGTTTTTGCAGTGTATGATTTTGACAGAGTTTGTGATCTGCAAGCTCGGGCGGTCAAAAATTCCGAGGCTGCCAGCAAGAGACACGCCGCTGGTTTGGCCAAGGAAGGTGTCGCTAGTCCGGATGGCGGCGACCCTTCAGATGATGAGGATACTGGCGATGTCGATGGGGAGCGGGTCGAGTTGAGGCCATCTCCTGTTCGTCCGGGTGCTGCTGTGAGTACCCCCGCTGTTACAGATAGTGTGGCTGCGAGTACTGCTGCGACAGCTCCAAGCCGTAAGGGAAAGGAGAAAGTGGGGGTTTCGGGGGTGGCTAGTGAGATCCCTATTTTTGACGCGAATGTCCCTGAGACTCCTCTGGATCCTTCAAGCGACCTAAACCCCAGAACTGGTTGAGGTAAACGTCCAGCAGAGGGCACGCCTGACCACACTGCCCGGCCTGTAAAGCCGGCGTCAAGGGTCGTGCAATACGTGGTTTCTTCAGATGAAGAGGTCGCTGAGGAACCTGTGCTCGCCGAGGTTCCTTCTGCTGAGACGACCGTCCCTGGGGCTTCTGTTGAGGGACCAAATTTGGCGGAGTCTTCCTTCCCGGAAGGGGTAAGTAGTTTTGGTGCTTCCGCCATTCCCCCAACCAGTGCAACTCCTCCTCCAGTAGCTGCGGACAAACCGAATACTTCTTTTGCTGGTCAGCCCGGGTCACCTGGTCGACAAGGGCCAACTGATAAACCGGGGTCGTCCAGACAGGATGGGGCTGCTGCATCTGGTTCTGGCGTTGCTCACGGAGCTCCTCCCGTTGATCCAGCTGAGGCTGGTGAGGGGGATGAGTCTGTCTCTCTCTTAGATTTTACGGCTGCCGAGATTTGTTCTTATATAATGAATAACAATGTCTATGTCGGTGAGAGTTGGGAGCAGATAAAGAAGGGATCCTGCAACAAGAAAATGGAATTCTTTTTCAACTGCTATTCTCTGGTGAGCCTCTCGCTGTGCTTACGTATTTCTGTTTAGCGCGTTTCCTGACTTCTGTTTTCCTCTTCTTTTCTTTTCAGATGCTGTCTGAGTTGACTGATAACTACAGACGAGGAAATTTTCTGTCGAGGGATTTGAAGCGCATGCGGGAGTAGTCCTCTCTTTTGGAGGCTGAGAAGCTTTCGGCTGAGGAAACCCACGCTTAGCAGCTTGCACAACTGAGGGAATCGGCAGATGGGCACCTTTCAGCCCAATTGGCTGTTGAGGAGAAACTGGGTGTCGCTGAGGAAGAGATTCGCTTACTGCGAGAGCAACTCTCTGCTAGTCAGGAATCGCTCGTTGCACGTTTAGAGGTTGAGCGACTAGCTGAGGATGCGAAGGAGAAAGCCGAACGTGAGGCTGCAGATTTGCGCAACCAGTTGGCCTCGCATGAAGTCATTTTGACTGATCTTAAGGCTGTTTTGGAGGTTGAAGCGGTTGATCGCTTCAAAAGATCCCCTGCCTATGACGCGCTTTTGCTGCGTGAGTTTGAAAAGGGCATGAGGCAGGCGAAAAAGTTTTTTACCATGAAGGATCATTCAACCGATAAAGCTCTGCGGCGTTTTGACAGGTCTCTTCAGCAGCACATGGCCAGTGGTGTGGGCTCGATAAAAGAGCAAATAAAACGATGGCGAGCCCACTGCCGCTATAATAGGACTGACCCTCATCCCATGCATTTGGAGATCCCTAGCAAATGCGCCTTCAACACATACTACTCGGGTCAGAAAGGCAGTTTTTCTGGTTCGGGTGCTGAGCCAGATTTAGGCCCTGTTGCTGGAAGGGATTATGAGCCATTCATGCCAGAAGAGGATGAGGACGTCACCTGGCCTTCAGAGGAAGAGATGGAAGATGAGGAGGACAGCGAGGGCCCCCCTACAGCTGGTTGAGGACTGTAAATTTTATTTTTGCTCCATTATTTGTAATTCTTTATTTGTAAATAACCTTTATTCAAGTTATAAACTCTCCTTCGCTTTTTTGTGTTCGGCTGCCTTTGCTGATTTGTTGGCTTCGTTTAACTTTTTTCACCAAGTTCTTTTTAGCATATTTTATAGCTTTGTCCAGCTGCCTTTGCTGTGTTTTCGGCATACTCAGTGTTTGTCAGGACGTATCCGACCATGCACCAAGTTTTTTAGCATGTCTTATATCTTTTATTCAGCTGCCGTTGCTGTATTTTGGCGTACTCAGTGTTTTGGCAGGATTTATCTGACCATGCAACGAGTTTTTAACATGCTTTTTGTTTGTTCAACTACCATTGCTGATTTTCGGCTTTTATTTCTCGCCAGTAATCGCTGCAGCGAGCATAAAGCTCGTTTTTATGTGATGATAGCTATGTGTGATGGCGAATGCCTTTTGCGTTTGGCGAGTCAGAATCGAGAATCTCTTAGTAATAAATTACTCTTTATTGAATACTTCCTGCAACTTTGTTAACATAGTGATAAAGAAAAAATGCTAAAACGAACAACTGCTCTAAGCTAGAAAGAAAAAATAAAAGGAATTCAAAAGAATCTGACTTGTCCCTTAAGGATAATATATCTTCAAGTACTGCGCGTTGCATGGACGGGGTAGCTCGCCAAATCCTTCTCGAGTAATGCGATATGCCCCGTGGCCAGCTATCCCCATAATCTTATAAGGCCCTTCCCATTTGTCTGCGAGTGATCCTGCAGCCTTGTCTCTTGTTCCTGGATTCACCCTCTTCAGTACTAAGTCACCAAGTGTGAACCTCCTTTCACGTACATGCGAGTTGTAATATCTGGCTACCCTCTGTTGATACGCCGCATTTCTTATTTGTGCGCGCTCCCTTCTTTCTTCTAATTCATCTAGGCCGCATTTTAGCATATCAATGTTGATTTCTGGCTGAAAGAGTTGTACCCTTGGTGAAGAGAATGATGTTTCCACAGGAATAACAGCTTCAGCTCCGTAAGCCATGGAATACGGGGTTTCACCTGTTGAACCCCTTTCTGTTGTTCGATATGCCCAGAGCACTTGTGGTAACTTATCCGCCCAGCTGCCCTTTTTGGTTGCCAATTTAGCTTTCAGGTTGTGCTTTATGATCTTGTTCACTGCTTCAGTCTGGCCATTCGTCTGTGGATGTGCTGGAGAAGCGTAGTAGTTGTTGATGCCATACTTATCACACAGTTCCCTGAATTTCCTGCCATCAAATTGGGTCCCATTGTCCGTGATGATGGTGTTTGGTATCCCGAATCTGTACAGGATATTTTTCTTCACAAAGTTTATGGTGTTTGCTTCTGTTATATGTACCAATGGCTCGGCTTCTACCCATTTTGTAAAATAATCCACGGCTACTATGGCATGCTTTGCTCCTCCAGTTACTATTGGCATTGGGCCGATCAAGTCTATTCCCCACATGGCGAATGGCCAAGGCGAGGTAATACTTTGTAGGAGCTCAGGTGGTTGTCGGATGTTATTGGCGATTTTCTGACACGCTTCACATCTCGCTGCCACCCTTTTAGAGTCGGCGAACAAAGTTGGCCAGTAAAAACCCTGTCTTAATGTTTTGTGAGCTAGGCTGGCACCCCCAGCGTGGTTCCCACAATTTCCACTGTGTATGCTTCTCAGGATACCTTCTGCTTCTTCAGGCCCGACACATCTCTGCAGTGCCCTCGAGTATCCCCTCTTGTATAGTTCTCCATTAAGTACTGAGTATTTTTGTAGCTCTGTATTTCAGCCGCTTTGCCTCCAATGGGTCACTCAGAAGTATATCGTTGACGAGATATTCTTTAATTGGTGTGATCCAGCTGTTCCTTTCGCCAAAGACTGCCCCGACTTCCTTTGTTTTAACTATACTTGGCTGCAATAGGCGGATCATAGAGATATTGTTGGGCCAGATGTTGATCGTGGCAGATGCCAATTTGGCTAAGGCATCAGCCTTTTCATTTTCTTCTCTGGGGACGTGAACAATTCTGTACTCTTTAAATCTTTCTAACAGCTCCCTTGCCAATTCCAGGTAAGTGATCATGCTTTCCTCTCTCGCCTGGTATTCATCTAGCACCTGATTGACAACAACTTGAGAGTCGCTGAAAATTTCCACCTCGTCTGCTCCTAAGACTGTGCTAATCTTTAAACCTGCTATGAGTGCCTCGTACTCAGCTTGATTGTTGGTGGCTTTGAAGTCAAAACGCAAGGCACATTCGATTGAGTCTCCTTCCGGTGTTGTCAGCACTACACCTGCCCCGCTGCCGTGCGTGTTTGATGAGCCATCAACGCGAAGTTGCCATTTGAATATTTTCTTATTTTGCTCCACCATCATTCTCGCCACCTCTATGCTTGGTTCAGTGAACTCTGCTACGAAGTCTGCCACTGCCTGGGCTTTAATTGCTGTCCTTGGGAGGTATTCCACATCGAATTCACTTAATTCGATCGCCCACTTTGTTAATCGACCGGATACCTCTGGTTTCTGTAGGATTAACTTCAGTGGGCAGTTGGTGTATACCCTGATTCTATGAGCCTGGAAATATGGTCTTAGCTTCCTTGCTGCTGTTATTAGGGCGAGTGCCATTTTTTCTGCCAGCGAGTACCTTGTTTCGGCTGGTAATAGTGCTTTGCTGGTGTAGTATACTGGCTTTTGGATTCCATCTTCCTGTCGTACTAGCACGGAACTTGTGGCTGCTTTAGAGACGGACAAGTACATGTACAATGTCTCTGCTGTTTCTGGCTTTGATAGCAGTGGTGCCCATCCAAGGTAATCTTTCAAGGCCTGGAAGGCTTTTTCGCAATCCTCATTCCATTCGATTCCCTTTCCTTTTTTTAAAGCTTTGAAAAATGGTAGGCATCGGTCTGTTGACTTGGCTATGAATCTGCTCAGCGATGCTAGGCACCCTATGAGTTTTTGGACATCTTTCAGAGTCTTTGGCGAGACCATTCTCGCTAGTGCTTGGATTTTTTCAGGGTTCACCTCTATTCCTCTTTGGTGTACTTGATATCCGAGAAACCTCCCAGATGGTACGCCGAATACACATTTTGCCGGATTCAACTTCATTCCATACTTGACCAGTACGTCGAACGTTTCCCTCAGGTCATCTGCATGTCTATCTGCGGTGACACTTTTTGTCAGCATATCATCAACGTAGACCTCCATATTTCTCCCTATTTGCCTGGCGAACATCTTGTTGACCAAGCGCTGATAAGTTGCCCCAGCGTTCTTCAGGCCGAATGGCATGACCGTGTAACAATACAACCCCTGATCTGTGGTGAATGCTGTCTTCTCTTCGTCAAGCTTGTGCATCTTTATCTGGTTATATCCTGAATATGCATCCATGAAACTCAATGTCTCATGTCCGGCTGTTGCATCGACTAACTGGTCAATCCTTGGTAGCGGGAAGCTATCCTTGGGGCAGGCTTTGTTCAGGTCGGTGAAGTCGACGCACATCCCCCTATATTCTTTCAACAAGTTCGTCACATCTTTTTTAACTTGTTCAGTCAGCCTTGCTCCGATCTTTACTGTTCTATCTGGTTCCGTTTCATCTAGAATAATCGACTCAGTCGGTTCTTCCTTCTCTCTGCTCGTTTTGTCTCTTGGATCCAGTTCGAAGTTTTCCGGATTATCTTCATGCACTTCCATGTCTACTTCGAATATGTTCAAGGTTTCCATCCCTGTTTTATCTTTGAAGATTGATAGGTTGGCGCGGCGAGCCATCTCCTGTGACCCTCTCAATTCTCCGACGCCGAATTCTGTAGGGAACTTTATTTTCAGCGCATGGGTTGAAGTAACAACTCGAGCTTTGTTAAGAAACGGTCGGCCAAGTAGAGCATTATACGGCCAATTATGGATGTCAACCACGACAAAGTCCAACAGGATTGTTCGCCGGCATGGTGCTGTACCAAATCTTACAGGCAGTTTCACTATTCCTAACGACCTAACCTCTGCGCCACCAAATCCTTTTAATGGTACATGGAATGGTTCAAGATCTTTCCTGTCCAGCCGCAACTCATCATACACTCTGGCACTTAAAATATCAGCTGAACTCCCATTGTCAATCATCACTCGAAGGACATCCCTATGGGCTATTCGAACTCCCACGACGATTGCATCATTAGGCTTTGCGTCAATCCCGTCTGAGTCTTCTGCTGTAAATGTTATGGGATCATGTCCTTCTCTCCCTTTCTTGGGGTTTCTCTGCACATAATTGACCTCCATGCTTCTGCCTTCATACATTACTTCTCGAACCTCCGACATCCTTTCTCGATTGCTCCTCCCAGTGTGAGGTCCGCCGAAAATAGTGTTTATGGCTGCGTTAGGGCTGTTCCTCCTTGGACTTTTCCTGTCCTGCCCGTTTCCTTGGCGGCTATCTTGGCGACCCCCGTGCTTGTCCCCTTTCAAGGCAAAGTCCTTCAGGTGCCCATCTCTGATTAGGCTTTCAATGTGATCGCGCAACTGAAAACACTTTGAAGTTTCATGTCCATGATCTTTGTGGAATCGACAGTACTTAGTTGTATCTCTCCTGGCATTTGCTGATTGCTGTCGGGGGTATTTGGCGAGTCCTTTGTCTTCTACCACAGACAATATCTCCTCCTGGTCGCCAGTTAAAGGGGTGTAATGGTTGTACCTTCCTCGAAACTTATTGGCTCGAGTGTTTCCTCTGCTTTCTCTTGAATATCCCTTTTGGCCCTTCTCATCCTTCTGGCGATCACGTGATTGCATCTTTTTGTCATCCTTATGGTCTGTTTTCAAGTCAGGCTTGTGCCCATGCACGTAGCTACCCCCTTGCGCTACTTCTTCTTCCTCTACCAGTGCATAGTCGCCAGCTATTTCCATCATCTCCTCGTAAGTTTTAGGTCTATCTCTTCGCAGGTCAAAGGATAATCGTCCACTCTGTAGCCCATTGGTGAAAGCGGCGATTACAGCTACATCACTGGCATCCTCAATTTGAGCTACTTCCTTCCCGAACCTGGCCAGATACTTCTTGATTGACTCATTACGTTCCTGTTTCAAGTTTGACAGATGGGCGAGTGACTTTCTTCTTTGGACACTTCCCATGAATTGCCTTATGAATGCCTTACTGAGGTTTGAGAAGCTGCTTATGGTTCCGGGCGGGAGTCTTCCGAACCATCTAGAGGCGAGGTCGCCGAATGTTTGCGGGAAGGTGAGACACAACAACCCATCATTGGATGAATACTGGGCCATGATATTGCGGAATCGGCGAACATGTTCCTTTGGATCCCTGTTCTCCTTATACTGCTCAATAGTTGGCATTCTAAATCTGTCTGGAAATTGGGTGCGAGCGATAGTTTCGATGAATGGACTATCTGACTCATCATCCAAGGATACATTACGACCATACCTTCGCACCATTGCTGAAACTTTTCTTGATAGCTCTTGCAAGGTGACATCTCGCTGACCAGTTGGTTCTCCTACTGGATCGAGTCTACTCTTGATTGTCATTCTACCATGATTGCCTCTCTCATCTGGGCTTCTTCGATCTTCAGTGCTCTCGGATCTCCTTCGCTTTGCTCTTTAGATCGTAACTCCCTTCGTGGACGAGGACTCTTGTCCTCAGATGAGATGGACCGGTGTCTCCGCCGGTTTCGCTGATATGTGTCGCTGGAATTGACCCCATGTGTTCGCACCTGGTCTCGTTCCTCCCTAGATTCTTCATTCATCACACCTTTTCCCTTCCTTTGTTTTCTCCCCTCGAAATCCTCAGTGTGATCCTAGGGGGTCTCCTCAGTGGATTGTCTTGCTTGAGTATCGGGAATTGCGATGTGAACTTCTGACCGTAGCCTTCCGGGTGGATGGGTTCCAGGGGTGGTTAACTCGTAAGGAGATGAAACTCCTAACCCTATGGGGAGCGAAAGTCCTATTTTGCTGGCTTCGCTGATTAGGTTTACCAATGCAGCTTGGAAGTGCTGCAAAATCCCGGGATCAGCCGCCCTAGTTCCTGGCGTTGCTGCTGATTGTTCCCCAACTGTCACTGCCCTGTCTCCCGTTGGCGCAGTTGGTTCAACAACTAAATCTCCGCTGGAGTTACCATCTCTGTCGCTGTCGTTGTTCATGCTGTCTGATTCGCAAGGGTCCCTCGAAGTTTTCTGTTCAAAAGCCCCCTCCTTCTAGCGCCAATTGTTGACGGTGAAATTTGGATTGCCACGCACTCAACAATTATATCAATTTAATATAAAACAAGAAAATTAATAACGCATGCAAAAGACAAGTTTTACGTGGAAAACCCTTGAATGGGAAAAAACCACGGTGCCCTCTGAGGGCAGAAGAATAATACTAGGTTTTCGTTGCTTTGTTACACACTTAGATCTCTCACAATCGCTCTCTTTTCTCTCTCTAGATTTCTGAACCCCTTCCTCGTGGGATAGGTGGTTCTATTTATACATGTTTACTTAGGGTTTCCCCTTGTTGATTTGTACTAGGATCCTTTCTTGTCACGGATTGGGTCTTCTTTCCTTTTTATGATTCCTTGTTGCTTTGGGTCTTCTAAAAGTTTAGGGTTTACTTCTGTGTTTCTGCCGAGTCGGTTCAAGCCCAGTGTGCTGGTCCAGCGAGTACCTTTATTTTCTGAGTATTGTGTATTTGGCAAGCACACTTCTATATTCGGCGAGTAGGTTTTTGGTTTCGGCGACCATGTCTTTGACTTCCTTCTGGTTTAAGCTATTTTATCATTCTGACTTGTCAAACTTCTTCCCTTAACCCGGTCAATGAATGACGTGGCAGTCTTTTGTTAGCTCTCTTGATGACGTGTCAAGTTAGCGAATTTATACATACAACAATGACCACTTAAGTGAACAAGTGGAGAAATTCAAGAAGATGGAAGATAAGCTAAAAGAGGAGTTAGTCTTATCTAGGAGGAATGAGGATAGTCTAAAGAGGGAGCTTGAAGAAGATAGAGAATCTATGACTAGGATGGATTCTAGCACCAAGAAGCTTGACCATATGCTTGGTGTTGGAAAGAGTCCATGTGACAAGAGGGGTCTTGGGTATGAAGATGGCAAGAAGATCTCAACCTCTAACAAGACCGTGTTTGTCAAGAGCTTGAAGAAAGAAGAAACTTCATTTGTGCAACTTCCTAGGAAGAAGTTAGAAATAGGACAAAGTTCAAATGCTCAAGTGAAGATGGGGCCAAGAAGGCAACCTCAAGCTCAACCCCCTAAGGTTCCTCAAGCCAACATTCCTCCTCAAATGGCTCACAAAGGAAAGAGGCCTATCATGTAACCTCAAGCTTGGAAGCAACCTAGACCGGTTTAACAACGAAGACGCATTGAACCCTTTCATCCACAAAGACAAGGACAAGGTATGATTCCTTATTTTACTCCTATTTGTCACTTTTGTGGATTTGTTGGTCATATTAGACCACAATGCTTTCGCTATATAAAAATGTGCAAAACTAGAAGCATGATAGAGAAGAAAAAGAAAAGAGCCATGATGCATGTTCCTAGGAATAATAATATTGATTTGCATGATCCTAGGAATAGTAGAGCACATGTACCAAAGACCACTAAGAAAGCTAAAATTGTTGCTAAGTGGATTAGAAAGAATGAAAATGTTTGTCATGTTGCACAAATAGCCTTGAAGGCAAATTCTTCTAATTTTTGGTATTTGGATAGTGGGTGCTCTAGGCACATGACGGGAAACAAGAGTTTCTTCGAGACTCTTGTTATGGAGGAAGGTGGATATGTCACTTTTGGTGATGGATCCAAAAAGAAAGTGGTAGGGAAAGGAACCATTTCCGTTCCCGGTTTACCCTCCTTATCCGATGCTTTATTTGTTGATGGCTTGAAAGTCAATTTAATAAGCATTTCACATCTAAGTGATGAAGGATATTCCGTCTTGTTTAGTAAAAATGATTGCTCAATCCTAAAGCCCGATGGACAAACCTTGTTGAAAGGTATGAGATCTAGTGACAATTGTTATTGTCTTGAAGCTAGAATAGTCTCAAACAATGTGTCCATGGATGAGCAAGTTAGTTGTGGCATGAAAGACTTGGCCACATAAACTTTAGGGATTTAAGAACCCTTGGAAAGTTCGAGTGTGTGCGTGGCCTCCCTAAGCTTGGGAAGAAAGCTAATGGTATTTGTGGACCTTGCCAACAAGGAAAACAAACCAAAAGCATGCACAAAAAGGGCAAGTATCTCTCCACCAAGGAGCCCCCAGAGCTTCTCCACATGGATCTCATGGGTCCTATGCAAACCGAGAGCTTAGGTGGAAAGAGATACATTTTTGTTTGTGTTGATGATTTCTCTAGATTTACATGGACATATTTTCTTAGAGAAAAATCCGAAACTTTTGATAAGTTTAAAATGCTTTGTACTAAATTGCAAAATGAAATGAATTCTAACATTAGAAGCATTAAACGGATTAGAAGTGACCATGGAAGGGAATTTGAGAATGCCTCTTTTGAAAGCTATTGTGATAGCTTAGGCATCTCCCATGAGTTTTCGGCTCCTAGGACACCTCAACAAAATGGAGTTGTTGAGAGGAAGAATAGGGTCCTCCAAGAGATGACCCGAGTGATGTTGCTTAGCAACAATGTCCCTAGGAACTTATGGGCCGAAGCCGTCAATACGGCTTGCTATATAGGAAATAGAGTATTCCTAAGGCCCGGATCTAGAAACACCTCCTATGTGCTATGGAAGGGTAGGAAGCCAAATGTTAGCTACTTCCATACATTTGGGAGCAAATGCTACATTTTAAATGACCGTGATCAACTTGGCAAGTTTGATGCTAAGAGTGATGAGGGTATCTTTATTGGCTATGCCTTGAATAGTAGAGCCTATAGAGTTTTCAACTTGAAGACTCGAACCGTCATGGAATCATCGAATGTTGTCATTGATGATACAAGGCTCAAGTCCAAAAACCATGAGGAGGAGGAAATTTTAGAGGATGACTCTCCTTTGGAGAGGGTTGTGGTGACTCCCAATGTTGGGACATCTAATGAAGTCACACAACCTATTACTAGAGTTCCTAACTTGGACTCTAATGAACCCGCTCCATGGGTTAGAAGACTCCATAACAAAGAGGATGTTATTGGAGATGTTAATGAGGGTGTTAGGACTAGGCGTCAAATAGCTAATCTAATTAGCTTTACATGCTACACCTCTCAAATAGAACCCAAAAAGGTTGATGAAGCCTTGAATGATGAATTTTGGGTTCTTGCCATGCAAGAAGAGCTAAACCAATTCGAAAGGAATGAGGTTTGGACTCTAGTTCCTAGGCCTAAGACCACTAATGTCATAGGCACTAAATGGATATTTAGGAACAAATCCGATGAGGATGGCAACATAGTGCGGAACAAGGCTAGACTTGTAGCACAAGGCTAGACTTGTAGCACAAGGGTACTCTCAAATTGAGGGTATCGACTTTGAGGAGACTTTTGCTCCCGTTGCCCGCTTAGAGTCCATTAGGCTTCTCTTGTCCATCTCTTGTGTGCACAAGTTCAAATTGCACCAAATGGACGTCAAGAGTGCCTTCCTCAATGGCTTCTTGCGAGAGGAAGTGTTTGTTGAACAACCTAAGGGGTTTGTGGATGCACACCACCCCAACCATGTTTATCGCCTCAAGAAGGCACTATATGGGTTGAAACAAGCACCGAGGGCTTGGTATGAGCGCCTCACTCAATTTCTTGTTGACAATAACTACACAAGAGGTAGTGTTGACAAGACACTATTCATCAAGAGAGACAATGATGAGCTTTTCATAGCTCAAATATATGTTGATGATATAGTTTTTGGCTCCACCAACAACACCAAGGTTCAACAATTTGTTGATGTCATGTCTCATGAATTTGAGATGAGTCTTGTTGGTGAGCTTAGTTACTTCCTAGGTTTGCAAATTAGGCAAATGAATGATGGGATTTTCATAACCCAAGCCAAATATGCTAAGAACCTAGTGAAGAAGTTTGGTTTAGAGAATGCCAAACGTTGTGATATGATCGCCACAGATTTGGTTACGCGATAGTTCTATAAACTATCGGAAATGATCGGACGTGTGAGTTTTTACCCTCTCGCAAGTATACGAATCGTTGGCCACGTATAGTGGTTACGAGTACGGGTATCGTTCCCACGGAGGAAGTGGTGTTTATCTTAAGTCGGTCCTAGATCATATATTATATATATACACTATATATATATATATATATATATATTATATATACACAATATATTTACACTATTAACATACAATCAAAGTAAAGGGAGATGGTCAAAAGCAATTTAAATAACTAATCTAAAATTACACTAACAAGCTTTAATCTAATTATCACTAAGTTAACTAATTCTAACTACAACTAAGGTTTGTCAATCCTTAGCAATTAACTAATCTAAACTCTAACTTAATTACCAATAACAATTATACTAAATTACACTAATTAGCTAAACTAATTACCACTAATGCAAAGTTATGCAAGAGTGATAATGAGATATGTTATGGAACTAATGGATCATGTAAATTACCTAATTACTAGTTGATTATAATTAAGCACTTCAATTAGAGGTTAACCAAATTAAGGAAGGTTTGCATTAATCTAGTTAATCCTATTTTGCATGTTAACAATTTGATTAATTAATTAACAAGCATATATCAATTAAAGCTCAATTCTAATAATATGTTCAACTAGTATCATAGATAATAATACATAAATACACCAAATCCTTAACATAACTATTTAATTACACATCAATAACAAACTAAGGAAATAAGAGAGAAAATAGAGACAACCCAAAGATGTTGGAGAAGTCTTCAAGCTAGCTCACTCATCTTGCTTCCCCAAGCTTGGAATCAACATGTGGATGGCTTGGATCGAGATTGGTGGCTGGAAAACAACCCTAAACACTAGTTACAAGCTAAGTGAAGTGGTGTGAGTTTATTCTAGTTTAATTGACATGTAGGGTGTAATATTTGCTACTTTGGATATTTAGGGATGTGTTTAGGTTTAGGGAAAGGATAGTATATATAGTAGGGAAGGTTTGGGAGGAGTTTGGACGTGTAAAAAGCTGAGTCGGTTTGGTCGGCGAGCTTGGCACCGTCGAGTTGGCGAGCTCTTGCCCGCCGTCGGAAGCCGCCGCTTGAATTTGGACAATTGGGGCGAGCTTGAACCTTCTGGAAGGCGGGCATGAGGTCGCCGCATGAACCCGCCGTTGTTTGGCGAGTTTAGACCGTCTGGAAAGCAGGCAAAAGGCCGCCGGAATTGGCCTTGAAGCTTGCACAACCATGGAGTTTTTGAGACTTGGATGGCATGGAAAATGTTTGCATGGGAGCTTGAAACTGGGTCCATTATGACCGCCGGAATGTGGGCTACCGATCTGGGCAGAAAACCACCGAACAAATGGCCAGAAAATGGTCAAAAATGGGCCGGGAAGTCGCCGGGTCACGACCGGGTCGGGTCGGGTCGGACTGTCGCGGGTCGTGTGACCCGGCTGCAGCTTGAAGACGCTGTGACGTCAGCATGACGTCACGCGTGACGCTAGCAGGCGCGAAACGACGCCGTTCTGTGCTGACGTGGCGCGCTGACTTTGACTTCTTCTGGCGAATTACACTTTGCACCCCTGAACTCTGCTCAAATCACAAAATGTCCAATATATTCCTGAATTTTACACTTTAGTCCCTGATTTCTCCATAATTACCAAATTGTCCCTGAACTTCCCTAATTCCCTGAAACACTTATTTATACGCTATTAAATATATAAAAATACTCGGAAACAAATACAAAAGATAGGAAAAGGGAGCGCTAAATGTGAACATTTGAAGCGCGATCATGATACACCCATGAGTACCACTTTGAAGCTAAGCAAGGATGCTAGTGGTAAAAGTGTGGAACAAACTCTATATCGGGGCATGATAGGTAGCTTGCTTTATTTGACCGCAAGTAGGCCCGATATATCTTTTAGTGTGGGTGTGTGTGCTAGGTACCAAGCGGATCCTAAGGAGTCCCACCTCTCTTTCGTGAAGAGGATCATTCGCTATGTGAATGGGACTTCCAACTATGGGATTTGGTACTCTTTTGACACTAATGCTAGTCTTGTAGGCTTTAGTGATGCGGATTGGGCAGGAAATTGTGATGATAGGAAGAGCACATCGGGCGGTTGCTTCTTTCTAGGCAACAACTTGGTGTCTTGGTTTTGCAAGAAGCAAAACTCGATTTCCTTGTCCACGGCCGAGGCCGAGTACATAGCCGCGGGGAGTGGATGCACACAACTCCTATGGATGAAGCAAATGCTAGTAGACTACGGATTCAACCAAGGTACTCTCATTCTCTTTTGTGATAACATGAGTGCTATAAATATTTCCAAGAATCCGGTTCAACATTCTAGAACTAAGCATATTGACATCCGCCATCACTTCATTAGAGAGCTTGTTGAAAATAAATGCATAGTACTTGAACATGTAGGTACTAATGATCAACTTGCGGACTTATTTACTAAACCTTTAGATGCTACTCAATTTAAAACTCTTAGTAGATCTATTGGGATATGTCTTGTGGAGTGATGTTCTATGATTGACCCCATATGGGGAACTCAAGCAAAGAGAGCTATTTTGCATTCTTGTAACTTGCAAAAAATTTGAAATAACTTATGCCTCTTCTTTTGATTGCTTGAGTAAGCTTGGTTGTACATATGTATATATGTTTTCAATTCTATAAGTGTAAACCTTGCTTGATTACAATCCATGTCATATTTATGTTCAAACATGCATTTTTGGACTAAGAGATTTACATAGGAAGTATGATGTGAATGACCTATAGTTATCTCCATGACATGATGATTCTTTATAACATGCTTATGATAAATGAAAAAGCATGAAATTCATACAACATGCTCTCATGAAAAGCATGAATTGATGATTGCATATTCTTAAAATACAAAACGTGTGTGAAAGCTAATGAGACTCAAAATGAATAAAGGATCTTGTATCCGTTCAAAGGAATTTACATTCCAAATGTCTCTCTTTCTTTATTAGTTGAACATGGTTACTATCATACGGATATCTTATCCGGAAAAATCAAATAGGGTGCAAAGTCGCTCATGCCATGTTTCGCATATAAAGTTGGATATAGTTACTCTAAAATTTGAAATCAATAATCTCTATATCCTTGCTTTTCCCATGACATTGGTGAAATTGGTTTGAATTCTTATTTGAAACCTTTGTCATTTGCTTTGCCAAATACCATTGTATTTTGGACTTGAATGCTATATGTCTTGTATGCAAAGCATGTTGGATTCACACATTTTTTTTGTCAAATAAATCGCCTTGTTTCTCTCAAATTAATTGAAGTGCATAAAGTGACTTATATGTATATGCATATCTTGCATGCTTCTATCTCTCGTTGCTATGAGTGACCCGGTTGGGGACTACTCCTTTGCCTATATCATGACAAAAAGGGGGAGTAGGATATGGTAAGGGGAGTTGCAAAATATAGAGGAAATTGTGCATTTTGGGGAGAACATACATTGAGGGGGAGTAACCCGTTGAGGGGGAGCATTGCATACTCATACATTTCATAATGTTGTGCCTAAATTGTAAATGCAAATGCTTGTTATTGTTCTCACATGATTAATCTTACACTTTACTTGTATTGGAAATGCTAGAAACTTTATTTTTAGGGCTTGATTGTTCTACAAGAGATTGAAGACTTGAAGTTGTATTTACTTATCTCTTTGTAATGTAGATAATCATTGTAGTCCCGTAGTTTCTAATTCTTTGTGAGGAATCAATGTGAGTGGTGGTTTTGTCACGAAATAGCCAAAGGGGGAGATTGTTAGGATTCCCATTGCTTTTAATTGGCTTATTTCATGATCAAACCATATATGGGGATGCTTTGTAAGGGTAGCTTAGATGTTGTTGTTATTGCTTAGGCCCTTTTGAAGTCCTCACTATTGACAAGCACCAAAGGTAATATTCTAAGTGCTTACTTATCTTGAAGAGATAGTTGCACACACTCACAACTCATGCATATGTTTAATCCTTGTATGTTGTGTGTCTTTTATGTGTGCCTTAATGCTCATTAACATCTCTTCTTGCATGTTAGGTTGATTGCATCTTGCATTGCCCATTGCCTTGTCATGCATAACCTTGGGATTCCATCTTTGCAACGGGCGCTGTTCAAAGCGCTCTACAAAGCGCTGTTGTGAACAGCGCCCATCACACCTGATGCAAAATGTGATTTAAATGCATCAGGTCTGATGCAATTTTATTTGGGCGCTGTACGTGGCGGTGTACAAAGCGCTGTTCGTACAGCGCCTCTCTGTTTCCTCGTGAAAACAGAGCAAGGACGCTGTACAGGCGCTGTACAAGGGCGCTCTACGTACAGTGCCCAAGGCAAATATTGAGCCAACTTATCAAAACGACCCCACTTTGATTTGGCCCCCTATATATATGCCACTTTGACTTTAGGTCAATAACAAGAGTTCATATTCAGATTTCATACTTAGGATATTTTTCAAAGAGAAGAAAAATTCCAAAGAACTCATTTTTAATTACTCAAACACTTGTTCCATGATCATCAATCATCATCTAGCATCATCTTAGATCATCTAGATGACATCTTGCATGGATTCTTCATCATACTTTGCTTGGTAAGCTTTTCACTAATATCTTACATATTTTGTGTTTCTCTTATCTAGCAATCTCAATTTAATTACTTGTATGTGATTTTATATACTTTGAATACAAGATTGAGATTAGTATGATGTATGTTTGAGAAGTTGTATTGTGCTAGCATATTAGGTTTTGTGCTTGATATTGATTAGCTAAACTAATTAACATGTCATTTAGTTTTAATATCTAGGATTGTTCTTAATTGCATATTAATCATCTTAGATAAGCATATAGGGTTTCCCTTACTCTATGTTGCATTTTGGATATTCACATATATTCACTTAGGGTTGTTTCTCTTCATAGAGAAAGTAAGTCTTGTGTGTAGCATCCGGGATTAGGTTGCTTAGATCACAAGCAAAATCGGACTAGGTTCACTCATACCGGGATTAGGTAGGTGTGTGATTACTTCCGAGATTAGGTTGTAATCGTTTACACATTTAGTGGATTCGAGGTTCGAGTGTGGCTTACTTACATAGCCCGTGGTTTTTCCCGTGAGGGTTTCCACGTAAAAATCAAGTGTTAATTTAATTTCCGCACCATATTACACTTGCTTGTTTATTTTATCTTGAGGGTAATTTCGTAATTTTGACTAACACGAAAAATTGGGTAAAAAGCGTAAAATCTATTCACCCCCCCTCTAGATAGTTTTATACACACCATGCATTAATTAGTTTCATGCACAATTGAAATTTCTTCGTTCTTCAAGCTCTTGACAAACACGGTCTTGTTAGAGGTTGAGATTTTCTTGCCATCTTCATACCCAAGACCTCTCTTGTCACTTAGACTCTTTTCAACACCAAGTAAATGATCAAGCTTCTTGGTGCTAGAATCTATCCTAGCCAAGGACCCTTTAACTTCTACAAGTTCCCTCTTCAAGCCTTCTTCACTTCTCTTAGATAAGTCTAACTCCTCAATTAACTTATCCTCTCTCCTTTTCAATCTTTCCACTTGTTCACTTAAGTGGTCATTGTGAGCCGAAAGTTCAAGGTTCTCTTCTCTCAACCTCTCAATCTTTCTTGTGCTTTTAATTGCTAAATCATTGAACTCGGCATGGGATTTAGCAAGCACCTTTTGCTCCACAAAATTCTTTTTGGAAATAGAAGAGGAGTTACTTTCTACTTCACTAGAGTCAATTTCCTCTTGACTCATCTCCTCTTTTTCACTAGCACTTTTGCTCTTGTGAGAAGAGGCAAAAGCTAGGAAATTAGCTATGAGCTCTTCTTCACTTGAAGACTCATCTTCCTCATTTGAGTCATCACTACTCCCACTCCAAGTGGCGGCCATCACTTTGCCCTTCTTCTTTTCATTGTGATTAGCACATTCGGGGGCAAAGTGACCAATCCCACCATATTCAAAGCATCGGACCCCTTTCCTTTCGGTCCTCTCTTGTCTAGGCTCAAACTTCTTGAAGGAACCTTTTTTCTTCAAATCTTGTCCTCTTGACCCAAATCCCTTCTTCTTCTTGAACCCCATAACCTTATTAAACCTTTTCACAAATAAGGCAAGGTCTTCATCCGATTCATGCTTTGGCTCCTTTGCATCCTTAGATGCTTTCAAAGCTATTCCTTTAGACTTCTTAGGAGGAGTAGTGGTGCTAGGAACCTTCCTAGACTCATATGCAAGGAGACGTCCAATTACCTCACTTGGCTTCATATCCATGTAGCCACTATTTTCTCCTATGGCAATCACCTTTGATTCAAACCTATCGGGGAGAGATCTCATAATTTTTTGCTTGACTCTCCTATCCGAATACGGGTCTCCGAGTTGATGGCTTTGATTTACTATGTCCATCAATTTGATTTCGAAGTCATTGAAGCATTCATCCTCTTCCATCCTAAGTAACTCAAATTGAGTTTGGAGGACTTGAAGCTTGGACTCCTTCACCACCTCGGTTCCCTCATGTGCAACTTGAAGGATGTCCCATGCCACTTTTGCAATCTGAGTATTCTGAATAAGCTTGTACTGATTCTCATCCACTGCACACATGATGGCATGCATAGCCTTCCTATTCCACTTTGAAGCCTCAAACTCTTGCGCGTTCCATTGCGCCTTAGGCTTCAAAACATCTTCTCCTCCACCTGCGGGAGTCATCATAGGGAGATCATATCCGTCTTCCACGCCATCCATGCACGGTCGTGAATTTGGCATATGTAGGATTCCATCTTCCCTTTCCATTTGGAATAGTTCAAACCGGTAAGAAGTGGAGGCCTTGTGCTAGAAGCACCTTCGTTTCCACCACCATTTCCACCGTTTCCACTCATAGTGTTTATGAATGAATGAAATAAATGCAAAATGTATGAATGATCAAAAATCACACAAAATGCAAAACACACCAAAATAAGCAAGGATCACCTATGTATGTCTAGGAACCCGCTCTGATACCAATTGAAACTAAATATAGCACGGTGCGTATAAAACTATCTAGAGGGGGGGTGAATAGATTTTAAGCTTTTTACCCAATTTTTCGTGTTAGTCAAAATTACGAAATTACCCCTAAATAGATAAAGCAATAAATCAAGTAAAATATGCAGAAATTAAATAACACTTGATTTTTACGTGGAAACCCTCACGGGAAAAACCACGGGCTAGTAAGTAAGCCACACTCGAACCTCGAATCCACTAAATGTGTAAACAATTACAACCTAATCCCGGAAGTAATCACACACCTACCTAATCCCGGTATGAGTGAACCTAGTCCAATTTGCTTGTGATCTAAGCAACCTAATCCCGAATGCTACACACAAGACTTACTTTCTCTAGAAGAGAATAACAACCCTAAGTGAATATATGAATATCCAAATGCAACATAGAGCAAGGGAAACCCTATATGCTTATCTAAGATGATGAATTTGCAATTAAGAACAATCCTAGATATCAAAACTAAATGACATGTCAATTAGTTTAGCTAATCAATATTAAGCACAAAACCTAATTTGCTAGCACAATACAACTTCTCAAACATACATCATACTAATCTCAATCTTGTATCCAAAGCATACAAAATAACATACAAGTAATTAATTGAGATTGCTAGATAAGAGAAACACAAAATATGTAAGATATTAGTGAAAAGCTTACCAAGCAAAGTATGATGAAGAATCCATGCTAGATGACATCTAGATGATCAAAGATGATACTAGATGATGATTGATGATCATGAAAAAGTGTTTGAGTAATTAAAAATGAGTTCTTTGTGTATTTTTCTTGTCTTGAAAAATATCCTAAGTATGAAGCTTGAATATGAACTCTCTTGAATGACCTAAAATCAAGTTAGCATATATATAGGGGCCATAAGTGAAGTGAGGTCGTTTTGAAAACACGCCAGAAAATTGCTCTGTGCGCTGGTGGACCTGCGCTGGACGACAGGTGCAAGACCAGCGCACAAGCACATTTTTACAAGGGCGCTTGACGACCAGCGCTCACACAGACGCCAGACCAGCGGCACGCCACTGGGCGATTAGCGCTGGTGGACTTGCGCTGGTGTGGACCAGCGCACGACCAGCAACAGACCACTGGTGATCTGCGCTGGTGGGCTTGCGCTGGTGGACCAGCGCACGACCTAGCGGCAGACCACTGGGCGATCTGCGCTGGTGAGCTGTGCTGGTCAAGCGCTTGAGGACCAGTGCACAGCCCACACCTTTGAACCCCATAAGAAAAACATGCAAGGGGTAAAAAGGTAAAATAAGATGCATCCTAAAGGCCTAAAATGCTATGACATGTAATCACAAGATGCAATCAAAATAACAAGCAAGAAGAGATGTTAATTGAACATTAATGCACAACCATAAGAACCATAACATACAAGGAATAAGCATATGCATGAGTTGTGAGTGTGTGCAACTATCTCTTCAAGACAAGTAAGCACTTAGAGTATTACCTTCGGAGTGCTTAACACTTGTAAGGGCCTTGAGCTTGAACACATTACTAAGCTACCCTTACATGATCCCCACATATGGTTTGATCATGAAATAAGCCAATTAAAAACAACAGGAATCCTTACAGTATTGATGGTCACATTAGACTAAATTGCTTTCATTACATTAAATTATGTATCGTCAAAAGCATGATTGAAAAGAGAATTACAAGAGCTAGAATGCATGTTAATAGGAAAAAAATAATTCATGTTCATGATCCTATTATTTTTAGAACTCTTGAACCATTGACCACTAGGAAGAAAAATGTCATATCTATATGGATAAGGAAAGATGAACCTGCTTGCTACGAGACTAACAAGTCTCAAATAGGTTCAACTAATTCTAATGGACTTGGTAGGTCCATAGGACCTCATGAAGGATGGTGATGACCTCATATGGGGAACTCAAGCAAAGAGAGCTATTGTGCATACTTGTTGCATGCAAATATTTGAAAAATCTTATGCTTCTTTATTAATTGCTTGAGTAAGCTTGGTTGCACATATGTATATATGTTTTCAATTCAATAGGTGTGAACCTTGCTTGCTTTACAATCCATGTCATATTTCTGTTCAAACATGCATTTTTGGACTAGGAAATTTACATAGGAAGTATGATTTGAATGACCTATAGTTATCTCCATGACATGATGATTCTTTTATAACATGCTAATGACATATGAAAAGCATGAAATTCAAATGACATGCTCAAATGAAAAAGCATGAATTGATGATTGCATAATCTTAAAATGCAAAACTTGTGTGAAAAGCTTATGAGACTCAAAATGAGACTCAAAATGAATAAAGGATCTTGTATCCATTCAAAGGAATTTAGATTCCAAATGTCTCTCTTGCTTTATTAGTTGAACATGGCTACTATCATACGGGTATCATTCCCGGAAAAATCAAATAGGGTGCAAAGTTGCTCATGCCATGTTTCGCTTATAAAATTGGATATAGTTGTTCATATGTTGAAAAACAATAAAATCTCTATATCCTTGCTTCTCTCATGACAATGGTGAAATTGATTTGAATTCTTATTAGAAACCTTTGTCATTTGCTTTGCCAAATGCCATTGTTTTTTGGACTTGAATGCTACATGTCTTGTATGCAAAGCATGTTTGATTCACACATTTTCTATTAAATAAATCTCCTTGTTTCTCTCCAATTAATTGAATTGCATAAAGTGGTTTATATGATTATGCAAGTATGTAGTATGCTACTATCTCTCTTTGCTAAGTGACCCGGTTGGGGACTACTCATTTGCCTATATCATGACAAAAAGGGGGAGTAGAATGGTGGTAAGGGGAGTTGCAAATTGTGGTAGCAATTGTGCATGTTAGGGAGACAATACATTGAGACATTGAGGGGGAGTAACCCTTTGAGGGGGAGCATTGCATTTCACATACTTTGCATGATGTTGTGCTTAAATTCTTATTACAAATGCTTGTTTTATCTCACATGATTAATCTCACATATACTTGTATTGGAAAGTATAGAAACTTTGTTTTGAAGGATTGATTGTTCTACAAGAGATTGAAGACTTGAAGATATATCTTTTAATTATCTCTTTATAATGTAGAAAATCCCTTTAGGTTCTATTTATGTTGTGAGGATTAATGTGAGTGGTGGTTTTGTCACGAAATAGCCAAAGGGAGAGATTGTAAGGACTCCCATCTATTGACTGGTTTATTTCGTGGACAAACCATATATTGCGGCTTGATGTAAGGGTAGCTTAGGTATTTGATGGTTGGTATTTTACACAACCAAAGCCCTCTCAAGACCTCAAGAAAAGAAGCACCAAAGGTAAATTCTAGTGCTTACTTGCTTTGAAGAGATCTAGTTGCACACACACACAACTCATGCATAAATCTTATTCTTGTATGTTGTGTGTTTTATATGCGTGCATGCATGTTCTTGAACATCTCTTCTTGCATGTTTTATTTTGATTGCATCTTGTTCATTGAAATGCCATGACATGTTTAGGCATTAGGATGCAAAGCCATGAATTCTATTCATGCATGTTTAAGTGATTACAACTTGTTCATTGAAATGCTATGACATGTTTAGGCATTAAGATACATTCACTTCCCACACTTGCACTTCATGATTAGTCTTAAGTGTGGTGTAATTCGTTTCCGTTTGTGTGATCGGAAACGTCCGCGCTTGCACGATGCTGTGCATGTCTTAGCGCGATAGTTGACCACTTGAGAAGGTCTCATTCTTCTCTTAGATAAGTGGTAGTTTTGGTTTGGTTGTTTGGAGTAAAGTGTCTAGTTTCAAAAGATTAGATTTCAATGTTTTAAATGTTTTTTAAAACTGACCTTTGTATAGTCGTGTGACCATAACTTTTTATAAAAAGATTGAAATTGAGTTTTATAAAATTCTGGACAAACTAGACACCCATACCTTTCCAACGGTATATTATTCGTAATATTTCATGACCGTTTGGATTGGTTTAAAATCTCCAAATTTATAACCAAAATAGAGCAACTCTGTTGTTGTCTGTTTCTGACCTTTGATCACTCAATTGACCATAACATTGTTTACAGACATCAAAATGTCATTCTGTAAAAATGAGTAGAAAGTAGACATCCATACCTTTCCAACAATATATCATACAAAAGGTTTCGATATCGTTTGGTTATGTTTCGAAGCGCTCGAATCTTTAGTCACTGCACTGACGCGAGTACCGTGAAAATGCCTATAATTTTTCCATTTCTTCCAAAATGACATAGTTTCACTTGGGCATTATAAATACATATCTTTCTCATCATTTTGAGGGGTGTGCCACAAAATCAAACCCTAGAGAGAGAGGCTCCATATTCTTGAGAGAGAAAGAGAGATTTAAGACAAAATCAAATCAAGAACTCACCTTTAACCACTCAAATCAATCCTTTTGCATCAAATTTCATATTGCATCTTCTATGTCTATATAGAATGCATACATGCATGTGTTTGCATCATCACAACTTGCTTGGTAAGATTTTGATTAACTTCATCTTATTTTAGTATTTTTACTATCAAGCCATCTCTTTTAAATTACTTGTATGTTTTAGATCATATGCTAAATACAAGAAAAGAGAATTGATTGTGATGAATTGATTGAGTATTGTATTGTGATAGCTAATTGTTAGGATTATGCTCAATAGCAAGAGTGTAATATTGTAATTAACAATCTTTTTCATATTAATAAAGTGATTTCTGGTTTAACAAATCATATAGCATCTATAGTTTAATATTATAATTGTCAAAGTAAATAATCATAAGGTCTAAAGACTATGAGAAAAGAAGAATTGTTCGTACATCTGGATATGTATGTGGTAGACACAATTCTTTAGTTAGTCTTGAATATTGTTCACAACTTAAGTTAAAGGTTGGGCACCTTTATCTTGTTAAAGTTGTAGAATTCTTTTGCTAGCATTTGAGTGCGATCAAATGAGATATGATGAGTCTAAAATCATCGGAGTGTCTTCGAGCAAAAGAATCTAGTGCACTGGGTGCATTGAACTGGATCACAATGAAATACTTTATCTATAACCGTCAGTAGATAAAAGTCTTTTCATTATCAGGACAATCGGAGAGTCTATCTTAATCCTGAGATAAATGATGGACTTATGGTTGCAAGTGATATCATTTGAGTTATCTGAAACTAATTATAGCACGGTGTGTATAAACCTATCTAGAGGGGGGGTGAATAGATTTTACGCTTTTTACCCAATTTTTCGTGTTAGTCAAAATTACGAATTTACCCTCAAGATAATATAAACAAGCAAGTGTAATATGGTGCGGAAATATAAATCAACACTTGATTTTTACGTGGAAACCCTCACGGGAAAAACCACGGGCTATGTAAGTAAGCCACACTCGAACCTCGAATCCACTAAATGTGCAAACGATTACAACCTAATCCCGGAAGTAATCACACACCTACCTAATCCCGGTATGAGTGAACCTAGTCCAATTTGCTTGCGATCTAAGCAACCTAATCCCGATTGCTACACACAAGACTTAGCTTCTCTTGAAGAGAATACAACCCTAAGTGAATATATGAAAATATCCAAAATGCAACATAGAGCAAGGGAAACCCTATATGCTTATCTAAGATGGTTAATATGCAATTAAGAGCAATCCTAGATATCAAAACTAAATGACATGTCAATTAGTTAAGCTAATCAATATCAAGCACAAAACCTAATATGCTAGCACAATACAACTTCTCAAACATACATCATACTAATCTCAATTTTGTATCTAAAGCATACAAAATAACAATCAAGTAATTAATTGAGATTGCTAGATAAATTAAACACAAAATATGTAAGATATTAGTGAAAAGCTTACCAAGCAAAGTATGATGAAGATTCCATGCAAGATGACATCTAGATGATCTATGATGATGCTAGATGATGATTGATGATCATGAAATTGTGTTTGAGTAATTAAAAATGAGTTCTTTGTGTATTTTTCTTCTCTTGAAAAATATCCTAAGTATGAAGCATGAATAAGAACTCTTGTCAGTGACCTAAAATCAAGTTAGCATATATATAGAGGCCATAAGTGAAGTGAGGTCGTTTTGAAATTTCGCCAGAAAAACACTCTGTGCGCTGGTGGACCAGCGCAGGACCAGCGCACAAGCCAATTTTGGCTTGAGCGCTGGACATCAGGCGCTGCCACCAGCGCCAGTCCAGCGGCGCCAAACTGGGCGATCGGCGCTGGTGGCCGGCACTGGTCCACACCAGCGCACGACCAGCGGCGCGCCACTGGCCGATTTACGCCGGTGAGCGGCGCTGGTCGACCGCGCTGGTGGACCAGCGCACAGCCCAAATTTGCACCCCACAAGCAATCATGCAAGGGGTACAAAGTCAAACAAGATGCATCCTAAAAGCCTAAATGCTATGATGTTTTCAACACAGGATGCAATCATATAATTAAGCAAGAAGAGATGTAAAATAAGCATTGATGCACAACAAAAAGAAACACAACATACAAAGATTAAACATATGCATGAGTTGTGAGTGTGTGCAACTATCTCTTCAAGACAAGAAAGCACTTAGAATATTACCTTTGGTGCTTGTCAATAATGAGGTCTTCAAAGGGCCTAATGCACTAATAACAACATCTAAACTACCCTTACAAAGAATCCCCATTTTATGGTTTGATCACGAAATAAGCCAATTAAAAACAACGGGAATCCTTACAATCTCCCCCTTTGGCTATTTCGTGACAAAACCATCACTCACATTAAATCCTCACAAAAAAAATAGAAACTACGGGATTACAATGATATTCTACATTACAAAGAGATAAGAGAATGCAACTTGAAGTCTTCAATCCTCTTGTAGAATAATCAATCCCTGAAAAGAGTTTCTAACATTCCAATTCAAGTAAAGTGTGAGATTAATCATGTGAGAATAATACCAAGCATTTGCATTTTTAGAATTTAGGAACAACATTAGCAAATGTATGCAATGTATGATAAATGCAATGCTCCCCCTCAAAGGGTTACTCCCCCTCAATGTTTTATCTCCCCAAAGTGCACAATAGCTTCTCTATTTTGCAACTCCCCTTACCATATCCTACTCCCCCTTTTTGTCATGATATAGGCAAAGGAGTAGTCCCCAACCGGGTCACTCAAAGCAACGAGAGATAGAAGCATGCAAGATATGCATATACATATAAGTCACTTTATGCACTTCAATTAATTTGAGAGAAACAAGGAGATTTATTTGAGAAAATGTGTGAATCCAACATGCTTTGCATACAAGACATATAGCATTCAAGTCCAAAATACAATGGTATTTGGCAAAGCAAATGACAAAGGTTTCTAATTCGAATTCAAACCAATTTCACCAATGTCATGGGAAAAGCAAGGATATAGAGATTATTGATTTTAATTTAAGAGTAACTATATCCAACTTTATAAGCGAAACATGGCATGAGCGACTTTGCACCCTATTAGATTTTTCCGGATAAGATATCCGTATGATAGTAACCATGTTCAACTAATAAAGAAAGAGAGACATTTGGAATGTAAATTCCTTTGAACGGATACAAGATCCTTTATTCATTTTGAGTCTCATAAGCTTTCACACAAGTTTTGCATTTTTAAGAATATGCAATCATCAATTCATGCTTTTCATGTGAGCATGTTGTATGAATTTCATGCTTTTTCATTTAGCATTAGCATGTTATTTAAGAAACATCATGTCATGGAGATAACTATAGGTCATTCACATCATACTTCCTATGTAAATCTCCTAGTCCAAAAATGCATGTTTGAACATAAATATGACATGGATTGAAAACAAGCAAGGTTCACACTTATAGAATTGAAAACATATATACATATGTACAACCAAGCTTACTCAAGCAATTAAAAGAAGAGGCATAAGTTATTTCAAATTTTTTGCAAGATACAAGAATGCAAAATAGCTCTCTTTGCTTGAGTTCCCCATATGGGGTCAATCATAGAACATCACTCCACAAGACATATCCCAATAGATCTACTAAGAGTTTTAAATCGAGTAGCATCTAAGGGTTTAGTAAATAAGTCCGCAAGTTGATCATTAGTACCTACATGTTCAAGTACTATGCATTTATTTTCAACAAGCTCTCTAATGAAGTGATGGCGGATGTCAATATGCTTAATTCTAGAATGTTGAACCGGATTCTTGGAAATATTAATAGCACTCATGTTATCACAAAAGAGAGTGAGAGTACCTTGATTGAATCTGTAGTCTACTAGCATTTGCTTCATCCATAGGAGTTGTGTGCATCCACTCCCTGCGGCTATGTACTCGGCCTCGGCCGTGGACAAGGAAATCGAGTTTTGCTTCTTGCAAAACCAAGACACCAAGTTGTTGCCTAGAAAGAAGCAACCGCCCGATGTGCTCTTCCTATCATCACAATTTCCTACCCAATCCGCATCACTAAAGCCTACAAGACTAGCATTAGTGTCAAAAGAGTACCAAATCCCATAGTTGGATGTCCCATTCACATAGCGAATGATTCTCTT
The DNA here is from genome assembly GCA_030490815.1 of Acer saccharum. Classification (NCBI taxonomy): domain Eukaryota; kingdom Viridiplantae; phylum Streptophyta; class Magnoliopsida; order Sapindales; family Sapindaceae; genus Acer; species Acer saccharum. Next base: position 21,165,869 of record CM059873.1, read on the forward strand.
TACGAAAGAGAGATGGGACTCCTTAGGATCCGCTTGGTACCTAGCACACACACCCACACTAAAAGATATATCGGGCCTACTTGCGGTCAAATAAAGCAAGCTACCTATCATGCCACGATATAGAGTTTGTTCCACACTTTTACCACTAGCATCCTTGCTTAGCTTCAAAGTGGTACTCATGGGTGTATCACAATGTTTGGCTTTCTCTAAACCAAACTTCTTCACTAGGTTCTTAGCATATTTGGCTTGGGTTATGAAAATCCCATCATGCATTTGCCTAATTTGCAAACCTAGGAAGTAATTGAGCTCACCAACAAGACTCATCTCAAATTCAAGAGACATGACATCAACAAATTGTTGGACTTTGGTGTTGTTGGTGGAGCCAAAAACTATATCATCAACATATATTTGAGCTATGAAAAGTTCATCATTGTCTCTCTTGATGAATAGTGTCTTGTCAACACTACCTCTTGTGTAGTTGTTGTCAACAAGAAATTGAGTGAGGCGCTCATACCAAGCCCTCGGTGCTTGTTTCAACCCATAAAGTGCCTTCTTGAGGTGATAAACATGATTGGGGTGGTGTGCATCCACAAACCCCTTAGGTTGTTCAACAAACACTTCCTCTTGCAAGAAGCCATTGAGGAAGGCACTCTTGACGTCCATTTGGTGCAATTTGAACTTGTGCACACAAGAGATGGACAAGAGAAGCCTAATGGACTCTAAGCGGGCAACGGGAGCAAAAGTCTCCTCAAAGTCGATACCCTCAATTTGAGAGTACCCTTGTGCTACAAGTCTAGCCTTGTTCCGCACTATGTTGCCATCCTCATCGGATTTGTTCCTAAATATCCATTTGGTGCCTATGACATTAGTGGTCTTAGGCCTAGGAACTAGAGTCCAAACCTCATTCCTTTCGAATTGGTTTAGCTCTTCTTGCATGGCAAGAACCCAAAATTCATCATTTAAGGCCTCTTCAACCTTTTTGGGTTCAATTTGAGAGGTGTAGCATGTATAGCTAATAAGATTAGCAAGTTGACGTCTAGTCCTAACACCCTCATTTACCTCTCCAATGATATCTTCTTTATCATGGAGTTTCCTAACCCATGGAACGGGTTCTTTAGAGTCCAAGAGAGGAACTCTATCAATAGGTTGTGTGCCATCATTGTTGACATTAGATGTCCCAACATTAGGCGACACCACAACCTCCTCCAAAGGAGAATCATCACTAAAATAACCTCCTCCTCATGATCATTAGACTTGAGCCTAGTATCATCAAATACGACATTGGATGATTCCATAACACTTAGAGTCTTTAAATTGAAAACTCTATAGGCTCTACTATTTAAGGCATAGCCAATAAAAATACCCTCATCACTCTTAGCATCAAATTTGCCAAGTTGATCACGGTCATTCAAAATGTAGCATTTGCTTCCAAAAGTGTGGAAGTAGCTAACATTTGGCCTCTTGCCTTTCCATAACTCATAGGAGGTGTTTCTAGTACCGGGCCTTAGGAACACTCTATTTCCTATATAACAAGCCGTGTTGATGGCTTCGGCCCATAGGTTCCTAGGGACATTGTTGCTAAGCAACATCACTCGGGCCATCTCTTGGAGGACCCTATTCTTCCTCTCAACAACTCCATTTTGTTGAGGTGTCCTAGGAGCAGAAAATTCATGGGAGATGCCTAAACCATTACAAAAGGTTTCAAAGGTGGCATTCTCAAATTCTCTCCCATGGTCACTTCTAATCCGCTCAATGCTTTTAATATTAGAGTTCATTTCATTTTGAATTTTATTACAAAGCATTTTAAACTTATCAAAAGTTTCGGATTTTTCTCTAAGAAAATATGTCCATGTGAACCTAGAGAAATCATCAACACAAACAAAAATGTATCTCTTTCCACCCAAACTTTCGGTTTGCATGGGACCCATGAGGTCCATGTGGAGAAGCTCAAGTGGCTCCTTGGTGGTGAGATACTTACCCTTTATGTGCATGCTTTTAGTTTGCTTTCCTTGTTGGCAAGGTCCACAAATACCATTGGCTTTCTTCCCAAGCTTAGGGAGGCCACGCACACAATTGAACTTTCCAAGGGTCCATAGATCCCTAAAGTTCATGTGGCCAAGTCTTTCATGCCACAACTCAATTTGCTCATCCATGGACACATGATTAGATACAATTCTAGCTTCAAGACAATAACAATTGTCGCTAGATCTCATGCCCTTCAACAAGGTTTGTCCATCGGGTTTTAGGATAGAGCAATAGTCTTTAGAAAACAAGACGGAATATCCTTCATCACTAAGATGTGAAATGCTTATTAAATTGGCTTTCAAGCCATCAACAAATAAAGCATTGGATAAGGAGGGTAATCCGGGAACGGAAATGGTTCCTTTCCCTACAACATTTCTTTTGGATCCATCACCAAAAGTGACGTTTCCACCTTCCTCCATAACAAGAGTCTCGAAGAAACTCTTGTTTCCCGTCATGTGCCTAGAGCACCCACTATCCAAATACCAAAAATTAGAAGAATTTGCCTTCAAGGCTATTTGTGCAACATGGCAAACATTTTCATTCTTTCTAATCCACTTAGCAACAATTTTAGCTTTCTTAGTGGTCTTTGGTACATGTGCTCTACTATTTCTAGGATCATGCAAATCAATATTTTCTTTCCTAGAAACATGCATCTTGGCTCTATTCTTTCTCTTTTCAATCATGCTTTGTTTTCTACACATTTTAATATATTGAAAGCAATTTGGTCTAATATGACCATCACAACCACAAAAGTGACAAATAGGAATGAAAAAGGAATCATACCTCGCCTTTGAGTACGTCCATGTCTTTGTGGATAGTGGGTTCAATCCATCTTCGTTGTTGAACCGGTCTTGGTTGCTTCCAAGCTTGAGGTTGCATGATTGGTCTCTTTCCTTTGTGAGCCAATTTGGGAGGAGTGTTGGCTTGAGGAACCTTAGGAGGTTGAGCTTGAGATTTCCTTCTTGGCCCCATTTTCACTTGTGCATTAGAACTTTGTCCTATTTCTAACTTCTTCTAGGAGGTTGCACAAATGAAGTTTCTTCATTCTTCAAGCTCTTGACAAATGGTCTTGTTAGAGGTTGAGATTTTCTTGCCATCTTCATACCCAAGACCTCTCTTGTCACTTGGACTCTTTCCAACACCAAGTAAATGATCAAGCTTCTTGGTGCTAGAATCTATCCTAGCCAAGGACCCTTTAGCTTCTACAAGTTCCCTCTTCAAGCCTTCTTCACTTCTCTTGGACAAGTCTAACTCCTCAATTAACTTATCCTCTCTCCTCTTCAATCTTTCCACTTGTTCACTTAAGTGGTCATTGTGAGCCGAAAGTTCAAGGTTTTCTTCTCTCAACCTCTCAATCTTTCTTGTGCTTTTAAGTGCTAAATCATTGAACTCGGCATGGTATTTAGCAAGCACCTTTTGCTCCACAAACTTCTTCTTGGAACTAGAAGAGGAGTCACTTTCTTCTTCACTAGAGTCAATTTCCTCTTGACTCAAATCTTCCTTTTCACTAGCACTTTTGCTCTTGTGAGAAGATGCAAAAGCTAGGAAGTTAGCCATGAGCTCTTCCTCACTTGAAGACTCATCTTCCTCATTGGAGTCATCACTACTCCCACTCCATGTGGCGGCCATCACTTTACCCTTCTTCCTCTCATTGTGATTCGCACATTCGGGGGCAAAGTGACCAATCCCACCACACTCAAAGCATCGGACCCCTTTCCTTTCGGTCCTCTCTTGTCTAGGCTCAAACTTCTTGAAGGAACTCTTTTTCTTCAAATCTTGTCCTCTTGACCCAAATCCCTTCTTCTTCTTGAACCCCATAACCTTGTTGAACCGTTTCACAAATAAGGCAAGGTCTTCATCCGATTCATGCTTTGCCTCCTTTGCATCCTTAGATGCTTTCAAAGCTATTCCTTTAGACTTCTTAGGAGGAGTAGTGTTGCTAGGAGCCTTCCTAGACTCATATGCAAGGAGACGCCCAATTACCTCACTTGGCTTCATATCCATGTAGCCACTATTTTCTTCTATGGCCGTCACCTTTGATTCAAACCTATCGGGGAGAGATCTCATAATTTTTTGCTTGACTCTCCTATCCGAATACGGGTCTCCGAGTTGATGGCTTTGATTTACTATGTCCATCAATTTGATTTCGAAGTCGTTGAAGCATTCATCCTCTCCCATCCTAAGTAACTCAAATTGAGTTTGGAGGACTTGAAGCTTGGACTCCTTCACCACCTCGGTTCCCTCATGTGCAACTTGAAGGATGTCCCATGCCACTTTGGCAATTTGAGTATTCTGAATAAGCTTGTACTGATTCTCATCCATGGCACACATAATGGCATGCATCGCCTTCCTATTCCACTTAGAAGCCTCAAACTCTTGCGCGTTCCATTGCGCCTTAGGCTTCAAAACATCTTGTCCTCCACCCGCGGGAGTCATCATAGGGAGATCATATCCGTCTTCCACCGCCATCCATGCACGGTCATGAATTTGGCATATGTAGGATTCCATCTTCCCTTTCCATTGGGAATAGTTCAAACCGGTAAGAAGTGGAGGCCTTGTGCTAGAAGCTCCTTCGTGGCCACCACCATTTCCACCGTTTCCACTCATAGTGTTTATGAATGAATGAAATGAATGCAAATGTATGAATAATCAAAAATCACACAAAATGCAAAACACACCAAAATAAAGCAAGGATCACCTATGTATGTCTAGGAACCCGCTCTGATACCAATTGAAACTAAATATACCACGGTGTGTATAAAGCTATCTAGAGGGGGGGTGAATAGATTTTACGCTTTTTACCCAATTTTTCGTGTTAGTCAAAATTACGAAATTACCCTCAAGATAATATAAACAAGTGTAATATGGTGCGGAAATTAAATCAACACTTGAATTTTTACGTGGAAACCCTCACGGGAAAAACCACGGGCTATGTAAGTAAGCCACACTCGAACCTCGAATCCACTAAATGTGCAAACGATTACAACCTAATCCCGGAAGTAATCACACACCTACCTAATCCCGGTATGAGTGAACCTAGTCCAATTTGCTTGCGATCAAGCAACCTAATCCCGATTGCTACACACAAGACTTAGCTTCTCTTGAAGAGAATACAACCCTAAGTGAATATATGAAAATATCCAAAATGCAACATAGAGCAAGGGAAACCCTATATGCTTATCTAAGATGATTAATATGCAATTAAGAGCAATCCTAGATATCAAAACTAAATGACATGTCAATTAGTTAAGCTAATCAATATCAAGCACAAAACCTAATATGCTAGCACAATACAACTTCTCAACATACATCATACTAATCTCAATTTTGTATCTAAAGCATACAAAATAACAATCAAGTAATTAATTGAGATTGCTAGATAAATTAAACACAAATATGTAAGATATTAGTGAAAGCTTACCAAGCAAAGTATGATGAAGATTCCATGCAAGATGACATCTAGATGATCTATGATGATGCTAGATGATGATTGATGATCATGAAATTGTGTTTGAGTAATTAAAAATGAGTTCTTTGTGTATTTTTCTTCTCTTGAAAAATATCCTAAGTATGAAGCATGAATAAGAACTCTTGTCAGTGACCTAAAATCAAGTTAGCATATATATAGAGGCCATAAGTGAAGTGAGGTCGTTTTGAAATTTCGCCAGAAAAACACTCTGTGCGCTGGTGGACCAGCGCACAAGCCAATTTTGGCTTGAGCGCTGGACGTCAGGCGCTGCCACCAGCGCCAGTCCAGCGGCACCAAACTGGGCGATCGGCGCTGGTGGCCGGCACTGGTCCACACCAGCGCACGACCAGCGGTGCGCCACTGGGCGATTTGCGCCACTGTCGACCGGCGCTGGTGGACCAGCGCACAGCCCAAATTTGCACCCCACAAGCAATCATGCAAGGGGTACAAAGTCAAACAAGATGCATCCTAAAAGCCTAAATGCTATGATGTTTTCAACACAGGATGCAATCATATAATTAAGCAAGAAAAGATGTAAAATAAGCATTGATGCACAACAAAAAGAACACACAACATACAAAGATTAAACATATGCATGAGTTGTGAGTGTGTGCAACTATCTCTTCAAGACAAGAAAGCACTTAGAATATTACCTATGGTGCTTGTCAATAATGAGGTCTTCAAAGGGCCTAATGCACTAATAACAACATCTAAACTACCCTTACAAAGAATCCCCATTTTATGGTTTGATCATGAAATAAGCCAATTAAAAACAACGGGAATCCTTACATTATCAATGAGTACGATTATATCGCATAGTCTATCCTCGATAGTTTGGTGATATTCATTTGTTAATCGATAGAGGACTTCATTTATAGATATGGACATCGTGGCTCCATTTATTAAATGAGAGTATATATCATCATATGGATGTTTTGAGGTAATTGGATTAAATCTCAACGTTGAGTTTTCGATAGTGTCTATTGAAAACATGGCTTCTGGACAAGTCAAAATATCCAAGTTCAAAACGTGGTCATATGAGTAAATATGGTAACTTGGAGAGTTATAGGCGGTCTATGAACTCTTGGCGATTACTGATATTAATCACGAGGATACACTATCTCCAATATGATTGTCTAGGGTATGAATGAGGAGCATCTTCCTTTTCTATCTTTATTTAAGAGTTCAGTTTTAGCTCTTTAGTGGAATGAGTTAAAATTATCGGATCGGACCTAAGTGAATCATTTGTTGATTGTGATTAGATTATGTCTATTGAAGCTTAAATTTAGATGGCCCGCCAAGATCCCCAATCCTCACGGACTTGCATGGATCACTTGATATATTCTACCGGACCAATTTAAAGGTCCATCCAGAATTGCATTTAATATATTAAGAATATAATTTGCACAGTATTTAAGGTATGGGCTGCTCAATTATATTAATATATTAATGAAAGGCATGTGGGCTTGTTTCTTTTAGTAAGAATGGGTCTGGTTCACATGTGGGCTTTTTATTTAAATGAAATAAGAAAATAATATCTTGGCCCATTTATTTTAAGTGGGGCGACAAGGTGGTTTATTAACCTATATATATTTTGTTTCATTGTTTTAATTAAATAAGAATTAATTAATTTATTAATTAATTGTTTAATTAAGAAACAAATCTTTTCTGATTAGGAAATATTCCTAAAGTAAAAGTAAAAGACTTGTTTGATAAGGAAATAATAATAAATTTTATTTATTTAATCAAATAAGAAGTCTTTTTATTTAGTCAAAAAAAGAATAAAAGATTTATGAATTGAATTAGGGTTTGAAGTCTTAAACTAAATAGGAATTAGGGTGCAATACAAACTCCTTTTTGGCTTGAGTATTGCGGCAACCCTAGTCCCTTTTAGGTTATTATTTTCGGCCACCCTAATAGAAAGAGAGAAAGAAAATTTTGCCACCTATATATGTGGACTTATAGAATTCGGCCACTCTAGGTTTTGGTGCTTGATTCTATTTTCTTCTTCTCAATTCATAGAAAGATTATTTTTATTCTACTAAAAACATAAAAGAGTGATAGATTATTCTTTGATGGTATACTATTTGCTTATTCATCAATAAGCTTATGTGTACAACATCGATCTAGGTTCATGCGAGTTTCGATCATTAGATTGAGAACTCAAAAGTGACCAGAATAATCTTAGTATTCTTCTGATTGTTTTGTGACTAACAAAGAAAAGAAAAGTTTGTTTTGTCCATTCACAGGTTTGCAATTCAAAGAAAAGGGAGACCACGCTCCTAGGTGATCCACGTTCGTGCTAGGATTGAAGATCTTGTGGATTACCATCGACGCAAGTCAATCGGATCACGCGACAAAAGATATTCTTCTTTTGTTAGATAATATATATGTTTAATTGATTAAAGGGTTTAAGGTTCATAAAAGGAAAAATTTTTAAAAGTCACTAAATCTATTTTTAGTCTCGCTTCCGCTGCGTGTACTACGGTATTTTTCCCTACACTAATTAGGTTTTTGCTTAATCTTGATTAGCTAAGCTATTTGACATGTCATTTAGCTCTTGATATTTAGGATTGATTTGATTGATTTAATTGATTATATCATCATCCTAGATAAGCATCTAAGGTTCCCTAGACTTGTTTGTTATTTGAATATCATCATATATTCACATAGGTTGCATAATCTCTTCATTGAGAATTAAGACTTGTGGCTAAGAGTGCTTAGGCCATAAGCAAATTGGACTAGAGCCACTTTTAAAGGCCCGCGTGGTAGAATGGGGGGTTTGATCTAGTGTTAGACGAGGTCTACATAGTTGTAAACTCCATTTCGATTAGTGGATTTCGAGGTTCGAGTGGGCGCACTAAACAGCCCGGGGTTTTTCCCAATGGTTTGGGTTTCCACGTATATATCAAGTGTTATTTAATTTCCACACCATATTACACTTGCTACATAATGACTATTAGGGGTATTTTCGTACTCTTGACTATATGCGAAAATTGGGTAATATTAGTTAAAATTCTATCACCCCCCATCTAGATAATATATAGAACACACCGAGTATTTGTTTCAAATTATAAACCTCCATACAATCATATAGATGGTGCCTACACATTCATACATGGCAGGAACATCGAAATCGATTCTCCTGTTCCGAAAAAATTGGCACTAATACCAATTGTTGGGTCCCCGGTTTACCGATCGCGCAGCGGAAGGAACTTTTTAAAAAAAAATTATTTCATAAAGAAATACCACGATTAGTAAACCGTAGGATATATTTTCGGAATAGTAAAAAAAAGAAATCGAAATCGAAATACATAAAAGAGAAGAGAAGAAACAATTTTCTTCATACCTACGTATGAGGCTCCTTCACTTTAATACGATATGCTCCTGATTTGAACCACTTGATCTTCCTCGCTATCTCCCGGGACCGGTAACGGCGTGTGGGTGCGTCACGGTATTCAGGAACCTATATGGAGGTAGAAGAGAAAGAACACACAAAAGACAACTCTTGTTCTTTTAATGGTGAAGTGTGGCCACCCCTTAATCAAAAAAAACAGAAACAATTTTCTTTTTCTTTTTTAAAACTAGCCGCACACCTTGTTTTCTCTTCTTGCATGTGTGTTAAATTGGTGTTAATCAATTTCTTAAAACTTATATATCATATATATATTTTAACTGATTACTTTAATTAATTAATCCGTTAAAATATCTAATATTTATAAGGATAATTAATAACTTTGAATTTAAACTTTTTAAATTCAAATTTGATTTTTAATTTAATAAAAATAAAATAATCAAATTATCTTATCTTCATTCAAACACAAATATCAATCAACATCCTCCAACTAATGATTAATCGCATAATTAAATAATCTTATTATTTAATTAATTTAATCACTAATATTCATTAATTAAATAATCTCATTATTCAATTAATTCCAAATAAATACGTGTCACTTATGTAACACAATTAATTGGACAATCCAATTAATCAACCGTGACCCTTGTTACCTAAATCGATCGGGCTAGAAAGGGGACCTAATGGACCCATAGTATTTTAAGCTCCAATAATCCTTAGAAATAATTAATTAAACTCTTTAATTAATATTTCATGATTATTAACTTCAGTGTTATTCCACTAAAAACCCGAAGCTACACTCTCTCAACTGTAAACGTTTTTACACAAACCAATAACTCTTGGTGTTCATTGATATAGCTATTACATATGGTATGATCCTCCACAAATAGTTCATAATTAGAGCTGGGTCATAATGTCCGTTATACCCCTTCAATTATATCTTTCCATTAAGTACCATTGATTCTCTAATGAACAATAAATCCTACATTCCTTACGGAATTAGGAGAGTGCTCATATTGTTCAAGTCCTGAATCAACCCTTAAGGGGATTACCATCTACTTCTCGCAAGAAGGAATGGATTCCACTATTGTGTACAAACCTTCCTAACCACAAGCCAAACCGCGATCCCAACATACGGAGCATATTGATCAGGAATGCAACTTCGACCTCACCCATGGTATATAAAATACCACGATTTAACCTGAAGGAGTCGATAAGACACTCAAGATTAAGATCACCCACATATAGCCATCATTAGTTAATATATATGAATCTCATCGTTAAACGGATCTTAGTGAGAGATTCATATAGATCATGGCCCAGTCCTATATGATCACATCATACAAGATGCCTCCATTCTCATATCTCCATATGAATGATCCAAGATAGAATCACCGTACACTACGAAATAGACCGCAGCTGTAGATTAACCACAAATAAAGTACCCAGATTTATTGCTATCTACGGCCTCTTTAGATTGCTCGTTTCAAACTACATCCATCTGTATATGACACTCATATACTCAGTTCGAAATTACATCTTGCAATCTTGGATGTTAAGTGCACATGTTATATATATAAAGTATGACATATAAACTACTTCTTTTATCTATGTTCAATTCACATTTACAAATTACAAGCTTTATGGCAAAAACCCCCAACAGACCCTTCCTAGACTCATAAGCTAGATGTCTCCCAATCATCTCACTCGACTTCATATCCTTATAGCCACTATTTTCCTCTAAAGCCGTTACCTTGGACTCAAATCTTTCGGGGAGAGATCTCATAATTTTTTGCTTGATTCTCCTATCCGAATAAGGATCACCAAGTTGATGACTTTGGTTAACTATGTCTATCAACTTGATCTCAAAATCGTTAAAGCATTCGTTCTCATCCATCCTGAGCATCTCGAATTGAGTTTGGAGAACTTGAAGCTTCGAGTTCTTAACCACTTCGGTTCCCTCATGTGTAACCTCTAGGATGTCCCACGCCTCCTTAGCGATCCTAGTGTTTTGAATCAATTTATATTGATTCTCGTCCATGCACATAGGACGGTGTGTATCGTCTTCCTATTCCACTTAGATGCTTCAAATTCTTGCGCCTTAAGCTTGAGTACATCTTCCCCTCCACTCATAGGAGTCATCATCGGTAAAGCGTAGCCGTCTTCAACCACCATCCAAGCCCGATCATCGATTTGGCAAATGTACGACTCCATCTTGCCTTTCCAGGAGACATAATTAATCTCAGTGAGTAGGGGAGGCTTTGTGCTAGAAGCACCTTCGTTACCACTACCGTTTCCACCGTTTCCACTCATAGTGTTTATGAATGAATGAAATGAATGCAAATGTATGAATGATAAAAAATCACACAAAATGTAAAACACACAAAAATAAGCAAGGATCACCTAAGTATATCTAGGAACCCGCTCTGATACCAATTGAAACAATATTACGGTATGCTAATTATATCTAGAGTGGGTGAATAGATTTTAATCCAGTTATTACCAAATATTCGCGATTAGTCAATTTTACAAAAATAACCCCAATCTAGTCAACGCAATAAATCAAGTGAAAAATGCGGAATTTAAATGACACTTGATTTTTACGTGGAAACCTTCAATAAGGAAAAACCATGGGTTGTTATGTGCGCCACACACGATCCTCGAATCCACTAATTGTAATAGTGTTTACAACCTAGGTTGACCATGTCAAACCCTACACGGTCAATAACCCACCACTACTACCCAGCGGGCCTTTAAAAGTGAACCTTGATTAATTTGCTTGCACACTAAGCCACCTTAGCCACAAGACTTAATTCTCACTAAAAAGATCAATAACCTAATGTGAATATGATAACATTCTAAATGCAAATAATGCTAGGTTACACTAAATGCTTATCTCAGATGAAAGATGACAATAATCACAATCCTAAATATCAATCTTTGCTATATGACATGGCATACAACATAGCTAACATAGATTAAGCAATCCTAGGTATAGTTATCAAAATACAACTCTCAAACAATCAACACAATAATCTCAATCTTGTAAATTGAATATGTTCTAAAAGCATACAAGTGATAAATGAGATTACTTGTTAAGAAAGACACAAAATATGTAAGATATTAGTGACCAACTTACCAAGCAAAGTGTGTTGAATAAAGCCCAAGCATAGATAACACCTAAATGATCATAGATGATGCTAGATGATGTTTGATGCACATGGATATGTGTTGGAGTAATCAAATGTGAGTTCTTTAGTGATTTTTTCTCTTTGAAAAAAAGCTAAGTCAAAAATATGCTTTGAACTCTCTCAAAAACGATCTAAAGACAAAGTAGCATATATATATATAGGATGTCAAAATGATGCTACGTCGTTTTGTTAAGTTTTCTAAAAATTTGCCTTGACCGCTGTTCACCAGCTCTACGTAGGGCGGGTGTACAACGGTTCACCTAGGAAAATGAAGAACATGTTCTTCATAATCCACTCTACACAAGAGCGAAAATGGGGCGACCTATGAGTGGTTGCTCTCGGGTTTGGAGAGCCACTGTTCACCCGCTGTGCGTATAATGGTTGTACAACGATAGAAAAAATCCATCAGGTCACTTGTTGTACGTATAACGACTGTACAACGGGTAAGAGCAATTTTGCTCAATGCACCTTATAGGCGATGTACGTGAGGACCCAACAGCGGGTGTACAGCGCCTATACTAACTTTGCATCCTAAAGTCTAATATGACATGACATTTGACAAACAAGATGCAATCAATAAATATGCATGAAGAGGATTCAAGAACATGAATGCACATACATAAAAACACACAACATACAAGAAGTATAGATATGCATGAGTTGTGTGTGTGTGCAACTAGATCTTTTCAATACAATTAAGCACAAATGTTTTACCTTTGAGTGCTTATCATCTTGAGGTCTTGAGAGGGTCTTTGTTGAGCTTGATCATCAACAATTATAAGCCTAAGCTACCCTTACATCACAAACCCCAATTATGATTTGTCACCGAAATAAGCCAATCAAACTTAAAGAACTTACAGTCAACATTTCCTTAAAAGCCAAGGAGAAAAAATGACAGGAGATGATCCCAATCCATATAGTACAATCCATAAATTAATACCCGATAAATTAATAATCTCTATAATATAATAATTTTTTCCAGACCCGATCTGGGCCGATGGGATAAATTAATAATTTCAATAAATTGATAAGATAATAATTTTTAGAAAAACCCTATATAAATATGTGGTCACATTCATATCATAAATTAATAAAATATTGAAATTACAAATATAATTTACTATCAAATTTTCTTGAAATATGACTCTATCGTTGCTTCTTTTTTCTTGAAATTCAAATCTAGTTGAATCTCATCACTAATTTTTCTTAATGTACCTAGAAGTTCTGGAGTTGAAATCTCAAACAAAAACAAAAAATTATGAAGTGTTGTTGATGCTTTGAGTGCATAATGGAATTAGTTTTTTATTGACATAATAATATATTTTTAGTTGATTAATGACTTAGATTAGTTGAATCTTTAGTTGGTTATTTATATGATTAATACTATACAACTCGAAAAATTAACTCAAAATTCAATCCAAATGATGTGGTAAATGAGTTATTATCACCACACAAATCATAGGGTGATGTTGTGAATAATATGGTAATGACAATCATTTGCCACATTATTTGAGTTGGTTTTTGTACTAAATTTTTGAATTGACTAGTATTAATGTATTTATATATACATTGAATCATAAATACACTCCATAAATTAATGAATTATTAATTTATCAATTAATTAATAACTCTATTAATTAATAAATTTTTAACAGTCCAACGATATTAATTTTCAGAGGATTTACTGTATTCACAACCATCATTAATAATATTATTCTGTCTAGAAATCGTCTGTCAAATAATGATGTCCCAATTTGTATCTAACCAACCAAATTGGGACAGCTCAATAAATATATTTACATTTAATTATTGTCTTAAAAAAGAGTTTGCATTTAATTTCTAACGTCAACTTCTTCTCCGTTAACATCTCAGTCATTTTTTGAATTTTTTCCAAAAAAAATTAAATGACTTGACTTTTGAAATTCCAAATTAAATGACTCTACAAAATATTATTTCCAAATTTTTTCCTCATTTCTTTCCTTTCATACGCATATTGTCTTTCACTTTCACACTCTCCACAGAATTTTCTCTTCCATAAGCCATTTTCTTTCTCTCCCTTAAAATTAGGGATTTAATACCAGCTTTTATATTTCTTTTAAATCTGTACCAGATTTTATATTTGAATATATACTATTTTATTGATTGCAGTATTTTAGATAAAATAAAACAAAATTAATTTAAAATGTTCAGATTATACATGTTGGTCTAGTTCGTTTTTTATGGTAAAAAAAAAAATACTTATATATATACATAAATATATATATATATATATATATATATATTAATTTTCTGCCATTTAAATTACAATTTTAAATATGGTCCATAAAAAAAAAAATGGATGGTAAATATGCTAAATTGTATCATAGATTATATAAAATAAAACAATTTCTTTTTGAAACGGCAAAATAAAACAATTTATCGTAGTGTCATCGTTGAAAATAAGAGAAATAAAAAGAAACTACTATCCTCCTCTTAAAAAAAAATAATAATAAAATAAAATAAAAATAATATAAAAATAAAAATAAAAATAAATAAATAAAAAAATAAAAAAATAAAAACTATTCTTGAAATTGATTGCCTATAAACTCGTTTCCTTGAAATCCTGCTTATGCGAATAAGCCTATAAAAAAATAAAAATAAAAAGATATTAGAAAACATAAACATTTATTAAAATCTCATAAGTAAAACAAAAAATAGTACATGTTGTAACAATTCTACCATGCTTGCTTGGTTACTTGCATCTCCAGTTTGAGCTTGATAATGAAGCTACAATAATTTAGGATCATTCAATTAATGAAAAAAAATAGACACAACACTATTCATAAAAGAAAATATTATCATGAGACAATAATATACCTGATTGGGATATTGTTGTGGGAAATGCAATAACGGATATGATGGATAAGAATTTGAGCCTGAAGTTGGTTGTGTAAATAGAAAAGAATATGAGCCTGGAGTTGGTTGTATTGATGGAAAATAAAATGAGTCTGGAGTTGATTGTGTTGATGGAAAAGACAATGATGCTTCATTTTGTAAAATTAAAGTTAAGTTATATATTAATAAGTGTCACAAAATAAATTAAAACAAAAAAAGTAATTAAATATTTTTAGTAAAAAAAAAAAAGTGATTAAACCTGCAGAGAAGATTTCTTTTGCACTACTTTTTTCTTCTTTGTTGCTCTCTCAAGTGCACTTTTAAATCTTCCAGATTTACCACGAGGCCTTCCCTTTGTTTTGACTCCTTTAATTTTTCCATCCATAACATTTCCATCACTGGTTGGTAGAGTGCTCCCTTGAATGTTGCTAGAGTCGAGATCTTGAACTTCCATTCCTCTCATATGTGCCTCCACATCTTCTATAACTTTATAAAGACTATTCATGGCAATTTCATATGTTTGTTCTCTCATCGCTGCTTTTGTTGTTACTTGAGTTTGTAATCTACATAAGTCTCTATAGCGCTTTGCCATACTTGCCTTAGCATCCTCATTGAGTGAACTTTTACTTACGACTTCTCTTCCTCCATGCTTTGCATATTTTGTCCATCTCTTCAATATATACTGAGTAGGTATTTTCAATACATTTTTTGAAGAAAGAACTTTAAGAGCATGCAAGCATAAAATTCCTGAAAACTCAAATTTCTTACAACTGCATATCACTGTGTCATTAGAAGAGTTAAATTCAACAGAGTGATGAAAACGCCTCTTATGATGAGTAACTTTGTACTTTGTTAGCATTCCATCATCACCACAAATAGATAGAACACAATCATAAGCCTTACCCAACTCAACCTGAAACATTTTGAAAACTACAGGGGTGTAGATACTTGATGCATGCTTCAAAATTTCAATATTTACTGACAATTTCAAAGAACTTTGAGTTGCTTTGAAATCATAAGTCAATTCCTCATAACGATGATCCTCAATCAACCTGTCAAAGTGATGAAAGAAACGCACTAAATCATGCTTGTAACTCACATAATTTTTTAGCACATTATTCATACTTTCACTCCTTTGAGTAGTCATCATATCAGCACAAAAAGTTTCTCGACCATAAACCATTGCCCAATTTTTCTTCAGGCGAAACATTTTTTCTAACCATTCATTACTTTTCAAATTATATTTCTCAAGCATTATTTCCCAAGCATCAAGGAATTCATCTTCCTCTTCATATTCATATATACATTCGCTTAAGTCTTTAGCAAATTCTCGAAAACGCTCAAAGACCCCACTAAGATTCTTTGCTGCATTTTGATATATATGCCAATACATAAGCAATGATGAGTTTCTGGCCATACGATAGTTAAAGCTTTTGCCATTGCTGCATCTTGATCCGTTAGGATTGTTTTGGCTTTTTACCTGACATGGCAGTGATGACGTTTCAAACAACCACATGAATGTCTCAGCAGTTTCATCATACAATAATACCGCTCCAAATATTGTTGTTTGCTTATGATGGTTCACTCCGAGAAACATACCAAAAGGTCTACCTTCTTTATTTTTTTGTAAGTGGTGTCAAAGCAAACTACATCACCAAAATGAGAGTACGACATCATCATTTTTGCATCTGACCAAAAAATATTAGTTACTAATTCATCTTCATCCACTCGTATAGCATAAAAAAAAAAAGAAGGATCATTCAATTGCATATGCTGAAGATATTCAAAAACACCACCAGCATCTCCCTGCCTCATTTGAGTTGTTCGTCTAGTTCTTAAGTAGTTTCTACAATCCCAAGGAATGAATCCAAGATTTTCACGTCCTCCAACTCCCCTAGCCATCATATCACAACTTGCTTTCGGAGCAATTCCACAACTATCAACCAAATCTATTTCAGTTGATTGAGTTGGAGTCAACTTCCTATGGGACCTATGTAAATGACTCTTGTTAGGGCTTGATGTTACATGAGTGTGATGCGCAATAAACTCAACAACTTGATATTTACCAATTTGGCGACAATCAATTTTCATTTTTGCCAAACAACCGAATCTTATCTCAGCACGATGAATCTTCACATTAATATCCTTTTTATTTTTCTCACGATAACCTTCACAAGAACAACAAAAAATTATATTTATCATTGTCCCATCTTTACCTTTATATCCTTTACTTTTTCGAATGCTAAAACCAACCCTATATGCATAAGCATTATAAAAATCATAAGCTCATCTTCAGTTTGAAATTTCATACCCACCTTTGGTATCAATTTATCATCAATTTCACCATGAATAACTTCTATCTTTTTTGTAATGTCTACAGTAGCTTCATAATCTCTTACCTCATTTTCATCTATTGTATTTGATTCAGGAAATAGATTGTTGTCTCTACCTTCAAACTCCAATCTTCGACGTGATTGAAATTCTCCATCCACAATATAATCATCATTACTGTCCATCATTTCACTGCAAAAAATAAATATGACATATAATAAGAATAATTAAAAATATAATCCCTAATTTTAAGGGAGAGAAAGAAAATGGCTTATGGAAGAGAAAATTTTGTGGAGAGTGGGAAAGAGAAAGGCAATATGCGTATGAAAGGAAAGAAATGAGGAAAAAAATTGGAAATAATATTTTGTAGAGTGGAATTTCAAAAGTCAAGTCATTTAATTTTTTTGGAAAAAAAAACAAAAAAAGACTGAGAAGTTAACGAAGAAGAAGTTGACGTTAGAAATTAAATGCAAACTCTTTTTTAAGACAATAATTAAATCTAAATATATTTATTGAGCTGTCCCAATTTGGTTGGTTAGATATAAATTGGGACAGCATTATTTGACAGACGATTTCACTCCTATTATTCTTTTATCTCCTATTATTTCCTTTCCTCCTTAATTTATCATTTCTTTTCGTTTTTCTTACGTCAATCCAAAAACATAGTAAGGAAATTAAGAAGAATTGCAAGGAGAGGACGGACAGAGATTTTGCCGTAGTTTGCTGTGAGCCTGTGAGTGTGTCCACCTCTATTATTGCTCATCTATGATGTAACTATGTAAGTTTGCTAATTTTTGTCTTTAGCTTAAAATTTAAAATAAAAATACTAAATTGACACCCACGTACCTACTACTGTAGCTAAAAGCTATGACGTACTTGAAAAGACTGAGCAGTTTTTACGCAAAAAGGCGATAGAAGATCAGATTGATGCTGGTGAAACAATGGTAGAACAACTTAGAAAGGTCCATTTATGAACAGTAAAATCATTGAAAGGTTTATGTCCGTTTTCGATTTTCTTTTCATAGTTAAAAATACAAAATGTACTATATTTCAAACTACATAATTTTAATGCCCGATTATCGAGAAAAAAAAAATCTTATGAGAAGTTCTTTTCGGGCAAAAAAGAGGAAGCAGACAAAATGCAGAGCCCCTTGTCTGATAACTCAGTTCTGATCACCTCTTTAAACATCATGCATGCACACCATATTTACTAATTTGCTTCCAAAAACAGTAAAAAAGTTTTACTTCCGTACATATATATGCATGCACTTGTTTGTTCGGGTATATTGTTGGAAAAAGAGAAAAGAGAAGAGAGAGGAGAGAGAGATGGAAGCAGCTAAGAGTATTGTTGAGAATGGTAAAACAACAGAGAATGAAAATGTGGGGTTTGAAGATGACGTTGATAGTGAAGACGATGAAGAGAATCTGAAGAGGAGAATCTCAAGCCACCCTTTGTATGGCCTTCTGATTGAGACTAATTTCAACTGTTTGAAGGTATTTACATATTTATACATGCCCTGTCCATTCTTTCTTTTGATTTGTTCAGTTAAATTTATACATTTATTTTTCTTTGTACAATATATATATATATAGTCCGGTCGAGGATCAGAAAACAAGGCTTTGATTTGGGGCCATTTATAGGAGACTCCAATATTATTCTTACTTTAGAATAGATGGAATGGACCATACACAAAAAGTGCATATATATTATGAAAAGATACTAAAAAATGAATGTTGTCTAAGTTCAAACTTTTATGCTCAATCCGACAATCAATTTTTTGTTTTTTTTTCTTGGTTACTTTAAATAATCGATTTTTTTTTTTTTAAGGCCAGAGTCAGGTAAGCCATATCAACAGGTATGTTGAAGGTTATGTTAGCAAATATAAAAAAAACTTCATTTTCTCTCGGTCTGATCAGTAATTTGATATATATATATATATATATATATATATATATATGTCAGGTGGGTTTAGGTGAAATTGATGAAGTTGGCACAACAAATACAGAAAACAATCTCCAATCTACCATTAATCCAACTTGTTCAGAACTTGATCGTTTCATGGTATGATGACGCCCATTTAGTTATTGTACATCTTAATTTCCTCTGTTTACAGTCTCATGAGACCCACCACGCTTGCACCCAACACGTACCCATGCATGGTTATATCTTCCACTTATTCTTGCTGAAGACACTTCTGATATATTGCTAGGGTTCTTTGTTTTTGAAACATTAATTGTCATTCTCTATCTATATGATGAATATCCTGTCTTTTATCAACTATTAAGCTCTAAATATGTTAAACTGGGAAGTTATATTTATTTAAATTTATATTCAATTTCTTCGTATTAAAGGGTTTTCATTCTGAGAGTTAGAATCCTCTCCTAGTCTTTGTGAATATTTTTATCCTTTGAATGAAATTATAAGTAAATTAATGGAGGGTTAGACTTGAATGTCACAGTTTTCAAAAATTTACTTCTTTGGCCTTTAAATTAGAAACAAAATCATAACTGGTCTAACAGTTTTTTTACTTGTTAGTTTTTACAAAGGAGTTGACGAAAATGCCCATAAATATTTTTCAATGTACAGGAAGCGTATTATATTACACTGAAGAAGCTGAAGGCAGCTATGGAGGAACCATTACAAGAGTCAACATCTTTCATCGAGGAAATGTATATTCAACTAAGAGAACTGAGTGAAGCCACCCACCCAAATAATCCAAAACCCAACTCTCCAACTCATTAGCAGTAGCAGATCGACAGTCTTGGCTGCCTTGGGCCGTACGACGTTCATGGGAATCATATTTTTGAGTTAAGATGAAATTTTGTATGTCATATTTCTTTCTTGGTGTGATTTTATTCATATATATGGTTAGTTAACATAAAATCAGTATTTCTGTTAGTAAGAAACTTGCAACGCCAATCTTTATTTATTCAATAATGCTACACACCCCCCATTTCCATCAAAATACACGTGGTAGCTGAGGTGTCATTTGGCGAGTGGACACATATTAATTAGTACTTATCTCTCTTACCATGTGTGTCCACTCACCAAGTGACACCTCAGCTGCCACGTGTGTTGGAATGGAAATGATGAGATTGTAGATGGGATGATTAGCATTAGGGACGGACCATCATTGGGGCTAAGGCTCAAGCCCACCCTAGTCTTTCTAAAAGAAATTGAAAAGTTAAAATAATAATAATAATAATAATAATAATAATAATGAATATATTTCCTAATAAAAAAGGAAGACGTGTAGAAGCAGTAGGACTGGGAATACTGTAGAAGGTATTTATATGTTGTATTTTTACGGATTTTCTTCACGAATCATGAGGTGGTGTGACCTATTTTATTTTATTTTCCTTTCTTTAATAATGATTTTCTCTCATCCTATCTTAGATTTACTTAAATCTGGTCCAATTTCTTTATTAACAAACTGTTGACGGTGATTTTTTGGTGATCACCAAGTCAATGATTCGTTCTCGAGTTACTGCAATTTATATGTGAGTGCGGTCAAAGATTGTAAAGAAATAACAGATGATTTACGTGGTAAAACTCCAAAAGATCGGAGAAACATCCACGGGATCGTTGCCTCTAGCAACAAAGCCAAATCCACTATGAATCACGATTACAAGATGAAGAATGACAGAATGATTACAAGCTCTTCAATACAATTTTCTCTCTCTCTCCCGTTCTACCTTTTTACGTACCCCCTGTTTGTGTATAGAGGGGGTATTTATACATGCTGTTCTTAGGGTTTTAAGGTGGCTGCTAGGGTTTGGTGTTGTGGTGCCCAAGTCTCAAGCGGTTTCCTAGTCCTAATTAGATTATGTTTCCTCTTTTGGCTGAGTCTGATTCTGGACGAGATTCTTTCTCCTTTATTCGCGGGAGAACTGCTTGTTTCCTTGTTAAACTCTAATAGTCCACATCGTTGCTTATCGTGGATGTGCTGGTCGCTGATTATGATTGGCATACGAATGTTGGTGACTATCTCATTGATTCCCGAGTATGTATGCCCGAGTATGCCCGAATGTGCCCGAGTATGCCCGAATGTGCCCGAGTGAGATTTGCTGCCCGAGTTGATCGTCTTCGTTTGTGGTCGGACTACTTACTCTTTTTTCCGAGTAGGTTATCGTGGGAGGTTTCTGCTCCATAAGTTGACTTATCTTGACTCTTGCTTCCCTGGCTTTTCGTGCTAATGACGTGTCCTTCACCACTAATTTTTACCTATAACAATACCCCCTTAAATATTTGAGCCGATCATGTTGAGCCAGGTCCTCTCGGGACGAATATTTAATTTCAATAATTTCTCACAACTGGTCCTCGCTTGTCGTTTTCCGCATTAATGTATCCTCGTTTGATTCGAAGCTTTAAATGACGTGTCTTAATTACGACCGCACGCATTCGATTCACCACTCATTTCAGAAATCTCTTGATGGTGACGTTTCTACTCTCTGGCGGCTCAAGGTGCTCTCCGGTTGCCAGTTGTCTTTTCTTTGTTTGGCTGGGTCACGACTCATTTATGAGACACGACCTCTCTGTTTGCCTGCGTGTAGCCCACGTCATAGCCCACGCCCCTCTATTTTCCCGCTTTACTGTGCCTCTCCTAGGGTTTCGTTCGTTTTTGAAATCAATGTGCCGCCTATATATGTTGGTTATCCACCTCCCCTTCCCTTCTTATTTCTTTTCCGCCATTTGAGTATTTCTTCGAAACAAGTGTGCCTGTGTCCCTTGCGTTTCTGGGTATTTTGTTCTCTCCTCCACCTTGTTTTCTTAATCCTGCTTTGCCGAGATCGTCTGTTTCGACCCCCAGGCCTGTACTCGAAGGTTTCTCCTCTGTTGTCTGCATTTACCTGCCTTTCCTAATCAAGGTTAGTTCTCATGGATCCTGAGGCTAGATACCGTCTTTTTACTGTTGGTATGATTGCTATTGAGCGAAATGATGCTTTCACTGCGTCGGTTGTTCACAGGTTATTAGACGAGCCTCTTTTCGATCAGCCGCGTTACACTGACGCCGACGTTTCTGGATTTTTTCCAGAAAGGCCTGCTACTTCTGAGGTTCCTCCTGCTTCAGAGATTCCTACTGCTTCTGCCAGTTCATCACCACCTTACTCATACCAACCTGAAGCTTGGTCGGATTCTTCTGCTTGTACTGATATTCGCCCGAGCAGAAGACCAGGAAAGAGGATGACTACTCGCAGAGTTTATAAAGACTCGCATTCTCGGGAAAGCCGAGTGGCGGCTCAAAGGATTATCGAAGATGATATTGAAGAGGAGCACAGGGCTGCTCGTATTCCCTTCTCCCCCGAGCGTATTTGCATTTATGATGTTGAGCCGAACGTGGTCGGCCCTGACGAGATAACGCGATATATGCGGCGGTTCGATTTGGACAGCAATGAGATTTCGCTGATCCCAGCCGAAGGTCGGGCTGCATGGAACCCACCCCCCGGCCACGTAGCAATTTACGGGTCCATGCTTACCTGCGGCGTCACTCTTCCTCTTCAGCCTTTTATTACTTGGTTCTTGGCTGAAGCCCGACTTGCTCCGGCCCAGCTCACGCCGAACAGTTATCGCATCCTGATGTGCATGTGGCACATGTGGCATAGAATGAAGCGGCCACCTCCCACTCCTCGCGAGGTTCGCCATTTTTATTCGCTGAGGCCAGTGGGGAAAACCGGGATTTATTTTCTCCAGTCGAACCAGCCCGAGTTCTGGATTCCAAAGAATGTCGTGGTCAAGGGCTGTGTCGAACCGACCACGGACGAGAAGATGAAAGGGTTCGTTTGGGGCTTCCCGACCTCGAACAAGTTTTGGAAGAACAGCTGGTTCTTCGTGGGCAAAGACTGGGGCCAGTCGATTAGTTTCGATTTGGACGGCACTCAGATGACCTGCCGGGTTCCTCGGTACTTCTGCACGCCGCAGTGGAACCATCTAACTTCAGCTTTTACTGATGAGGAGCTGAAGACCTTGGCTCGGGCAGCAGTCCGCCCCCTAGAGAAAAGGGGAAAACCCTATCTCTATAAAGAGGGGAAAATGATCAAGGCCCGTCTCTTCCCTCAGATTTCCGCGTGCCGCCGACGCCGTAAGTTTACTTGTATGCATTTTTTATTTGCAACCTGACTTCTAAGCTTGCTTGCTAACTCGGATTCTTCTCTTTTTTTTTTTTTTTTGAAGTGTTTGACGTTGATATAGTCAGTGATGGTCTGGCACGCCGGATGAAAGGCATCGTCGAGGCGAGTCGAAAGGCAGTCATTCGTCAACGAGACGCTGGGATAGCCCCTCCTGAAGACGAATCTGACGAGGGTACTCCCGGGAACGTTCCCGAGGGAGATGATGAAGAGGGAGTACCCGATTATGTGCCCGAGGAGGCTCACGACCAAAAACCGACCGTGTGTTCGGCGGGAGCTGAGGGCGCCTCGGGGAACTTTGGAGTAAGTAGGACCTCTGCTGATTCGGGCAATCCCGCAGGTCCTTCCTCCAAGGGGAAAGAAAAAGTAGGGGATCTCCCTGAGCCCGAGCGGGCAAATCCCCCCAGCGGATCTGGTTCCCCCCACTCTGCTGCTGATATGCAAAACGACCCTTTTGAAGCAGTTGGGGGGCCTTCAGGTGCGGTAGCTCCGGAGTTTCCGACTTCAGTTGAACCGAACCGTTCTTCTTCGGAGATTCCAGCCTCTGCTGATCCGATTTCTACTCCTGGGGACAGCAACATTGAAGCGGGGCAGACTGGGAAAAGGAAGGCTTCGTTTTCTTCTGGTCGCCCTTTCCCAAAGATTCCCCGAGTAGTTGCGTATGTTAATTCCTCTTCGGAGGATGAGGGGGAGGATGATGCGAGCGTGACCCCGCCGCGGGAGCAGGTCAGAGAGAGTGCTGGTGGCTCAGCTGGCCTTCCTCGGGCGGCCCCGTCCGCTGAACTCCCCGAAGGCGATGTGGGTGATATGGGCTCCTCTCCCCAAATCGATGATCCCACCCCCGAGACTATTTTCAGGGCCATGGCTTCAGGCCGAGCCTATATTGGGGAGGATCGTTGGAGTCGTCTCAGGACCGGGACTGTGTCTGACCGACTCCACAATTTCTTCAACAGCGCTTCCTACGTGAGTGACTCTCATATGCGTCATTTCGCATTCTTCCTCCTCTTTTTTTTTTTTTTTTTTTATATTTGTTGATTTGTTTGTTGCAGATGGTGGCCGAGATGTCTGGGGCTTGCGAAGCTGGCGAAGCCCAAGCGGAAAAAATAAGAAGGCTAGAAGCCCAATTGAAGGAGAGCGAAGATCACTGTTCTCGGGCTGAGTTAGCTCGTCAGGAGGAAGCCAGGTCGGGTGAGATACTCGTAAATCAATGCTTAGCACGGCAAATGGAAGCCGAGCAACGGGCATCTTCTGCTGCGGAGGAGGTCAGGACTCTACAAGATCAACTGTCGTCCACCCGGGAAGCCTTGCTTCGAGCCGAACAGAACGCCGAAGACGCCAAGTCTGCTTATGAACGTCGAATCAACGACTTGGAGTGTCAGGCCCTGACGGCCAAGGAACTGTCGAAGGGATCTAGGCTGGAAATGGAGCTACAAAGCGTTGACCGTTTTAAGAGATCTCCAGCCTATGATGCTCTGCTTCTTCGGGAGTTCCAGCGTGGAATGGTCTCGGCCGGCGAATTTTTTAAGCAAAGGAACAGGGCGACTGATCGGGCCCGGGCCAACTGGGGCCTGTCAATTAGGAAGCATGTGGATACATCCTTGGAGTCTCTCCGGATCCAAATGAAGGAGTGGCGGGCGTATTGTAGAAGTAAAGGAAAAACGCCACATCCCATGCACCTTGAGGTTCCGACCGCCGAGTCGTTCTCTACCTTTTACGCCAGTGAAAGGGCGAGTTTTAGCAACGAGATACCCGACTTGGGGCCCGTTCCTGGTACCGACTACAGTCCCTGGATGGATGACGAAGAAGATGTGATCATATGGCCATCGGACGACAGTCTTCTGAGCGAGTATGTGATGGAGCCTGACCCTGATGTTGGCAGAAGCAGCTCACCACCCCCGGCGCCTTCCTCTTGATCTTCAAGCCTTTTTGTAACTTTTTGTAACTATACTTGTACATCTTTTATATATACATCGCATATTGTATCTTTCTATGCACTATGAATATAAGACCAAATTTTACTCTTACATTCTACTTTTTGCCGAGTATCTTATGTAACTGGCTTATCAGTTTAGACCGAGTATTTATTTAACCGGTAACTAATTTTCGGCCGAGTATCTTATGTAACTGGCTTATTGATTTAGACCGAGTATCTTATTAAACTGGTAACTAATTTCGTGCCGAGTATCTTATGTAACTGGCTTATTGATTTAGACCGAGTATCTTATTAAACTGGTAACTAATTTTGTGCCGAGTATCTTATGTAACTGGCTTATTGATTTTTTTGGGGTTGTTTACCTTCACGTTGCGTCGGGGCTCGCCGCGACCATACGTTGAGGTCCTTGCACAAGTCACCTAGGACGTCTCCTGGTTTTATCTGCGCAAGGGTTCGTCGAATCGTTGGGGTACTTTGTACCGGCCAACACGACTGCGCATCTCACTAGTCTTTCTAGCGGCGCTCCGAGCATTTTCCCAGTTATCCTGGTGCCTCGGTTTTGCCTTTTTGCTAAGGGACGCGTTTGCATCGCTTTAACTAGGCGGGCATGCTACTACAGCTTTTCCGCCCTTCGAGCACCACTCGTCCGCTCTTTCGCGGCCTTATAGCGCTCGACTTTTTCGGCATTTATTCGGTCGCCTTGAGTGACCTCCATTGAAATATTGCTCATGGATTTTATTGATTCCGCCACATCGTATTTGCAACTGAACTTTATTAGATGATCATGAACATGAAATTAATAAATAAATCTGAAATTTCAACGCAGAAACTAAAAACTGAGCTAAAGCAGAATAAATAAACTGTAGAACCATAACCGGATTCTTTTAGGGATAGAAGATCTTCAGATATTGTGCGTTGCATGGTCGGGGTACCAGGCCACCTTCTGGTCGGGATATCATGTAGGCCCCGTGCCCTACGATTCTCTTGATGATATATGGTCCTTCCCATTTGTCGGCGAGGGATCCTGATGATTTATCCTTGGTATTCGGTGATACTCTCCTTAGCACTAGATCCCCGAGTTGGAATCTCCGCTCCCGAACATGGGAGTTTTAGTACCTAGCGGCCCTTTGCTGGTATGCGAAATTTCTTACTTGTGCTGCGTCTCTGATTTCTTCAAGCTCGTCTAGGTTCTGCTGCAGCATGTCTATGTTGTGCTCGGGACTGTATAGCTGGACCCTGGGGGATGTGAAAGTAGTTTCTGCTGGGATAACAGCTTCCGTCCCGAATGCCAGCGCGAAAGGAGTTTCCCCTGTGGAAGACCTCACAGTTGTTCGGTATGCCCATAGCACCTCAGGCAGTTTGTCTGCCCAGCCACCTTTCTTTGCCTCTAGCTTTGCCTTCAATGTGTGCTTGATTACTTTATTCACGGCCTCTGTTTGGCCATTGGTTTGAGGATGAGCAGGCGATGCGTAGTAGTTTGCGATCTTGAACTCTTCACACATTTCTCTGAACTTCTTATTATCGAATTGAGTCCCATTGTCTGTTATGATGATGCTCGGGATCCCAAACAGATATATTATATTCTTTTTAACGAAGCTGGTAGTGTTTGCCTCGGTGATGTGTACAAGTGCTTCTGCCTCTGCCCATTTGGTAAAATAATCCACCGCCACAATAGCATGTTTGGCTCCTCCCTTCGTTCCTGTGGGCATTGGTCCTATCAGGTCGAGTCCCCACATGGCAAAGGGCCAAGGCGAGGTTAAGCTTCTGAGCAACTCTGGGGGTCGCCGAATGTCATTTGCTACTCTTTGGCATGTTTCGCAACTTTCTGCGAATTGCTGCGCTTCCGCGAACAGAGTCGGCCAATAGAACCCTTGCCGGAGTATCTTGTGTGCTAAGCTTTTACCCCCAGTGTGGTTCCCACATACTCCACTGTGGATACTTCTCAGGATCTCTCCAGTCTTCTCACCGGAAATGCATCTCTGCAATACCTTCGAGAATCCTCTCCTATATAATTCTCCTCTCAGAATCGTGTACCGGGCTGACCTGTACCTGATGCGTTTAGCTTCCACAGCATCCTCCGGTAGTATGTTCTCCTCCAAGTACTTTCTGAGTTGGTATGTCCAGTCGCCCGGGCTAGGTCGGATCTCTGCTATTATGATTTCCTCGGGTTCCGCTGTGCTTGGTTTAGTCAGGTGCGCCACTGGTATTGCTTTGGATCTGATGCTTGTGGTGGCTGAAGCTAATTTGGACAAAGCATCTGCCTTTTCGTTCTCTTCCCGAGGGATCTGAGAGATTCTGTATGCTTTGAACTTTTTAAGTAGTCTTTTTGCAACGTCCAAATAAGCTATCATGTGCTCTTCCCTGGCCTGGTATTCATTCAGTACCTGATGGACCACTACCTGTGAATCACTGTAAACTTCCAGCTCATCTGCCCCTAGTGCTATGCAGACTCTCAGACCGGCCAGCAAGGCTTCATATTCTGCTTGGTTGTTGGTTGCCTTGAAATCGAACCTCATGGCACATTCTACAGTATCCCCCTCGGGGGTCGTTATGACTATTCCTGCCCCGCTGCCATGCGTGTTCGATGACCCATCTACATGTAATTTCCACTGGATTTTAGTAGTCTGTTCATCTTCCATTGCCCTCCTTACCTCGGCGTCTGGCTCGGTGAATTCTGCTATAAAGTCGGATACCGCCTGCCCTTTGATGGCCGTTTTTGGTGTGTATCTGATGTCGTATTCGCTGAGCTCTACCGCCCACTTGGTCAGCCTTCCTGACACTTCTGGCTTTTGAAGAATGAGTTTCAGCGGGCAGTCTGTATATACCTCTATTGTATGTGCTTGGAAATATGGCCTTAGCTTCCTGGCCGATGTGATTAGAGCTAACGCTATTTTTTCTGCCGGCGAGTATCTGGTTTCCGCCGCTAACAACGCTTTGCTTGTATAGTACACTGGCTTTTGTATTCCTTCCTCCAGTCGGATCAACACCGAACTCGTCGCCACCTCGGTGACCGAGAGGTATAAGTATAATGTTTCTCCCACCACCGGTTTTGAAAGGATTGGTGCTCTCCCCAGATATTCTTTTAATTTTTGAAAGGCTTCTTCACACTTGTACTCCATTCGAGCCCTTTCCCCTTTTTTATTGCTTTAAAGAATGGGGCGCATTTGTCTGTTGACTTGGCTATAAACCGATTGAGTGACGCGAGGCATCCCGTTAGCCTCTGCACATCTTTTAGCGTCCTGGGTGAAGCCATTCCTTCTAGTGCTTTGATCTTCTCAGGATTTACTTCGATTCCCCTCTGGTGCACCTGAAAGCCTAGAAACCTTCCCGAAGGTACTCCGAACACACACTTGCTTGGGTTGAGCTTCATCTGATACTTTCTTAGGACGTCGAAGGTTTCCTTCAAATCCTCCGCGTGTTTTTCTGCAGTGGTGCTCTTAGTCAGCATATCATCCACATAAACCTCCATATTTCTTCCAATCTGCCGAGCAAACATCCTGTTTACTAGCCTCTGGTATGTTGCCCCGGCGTTTTTCAATCCGAATGGCATTACCTTGTAGCAATATAAACCCTGGTCCGTGGTAAACGACGTCTTTTCCTCATCTGCCTTATTCATCCGGATCTGATTGTATCCCGAGTATGCGTCCATGAAACTTAACAATTCATGTCCCGCTGTCGCATCCACCAATTGGTCGATCCTCGGGAGTGGGAAACTATCTTTTGGGCAAGCTTTGTTCAAGTCTGTAAAGTCTACACACATCCTCCATTGCTTGTTCTTTTTCTTGACCAACACCACATTGGCCACCCACTCCGGATACTTGACTTCCCTTATCGACCCCGCGGAAAGTAGCTTTTCTACTTCCTTCTTGATTGCGACGCTTCTTTCTGGATTGAATAGTCTTCTTTTTTGTACCACGGGTCGGAACTCGGGGTCGGTGGAAAGATGATGTGAAATCACCTTCGGGTCTACCCCCAGCATATCTTCATGGCTCCAAGCGAAAACATCCTTGTAATTTCTCAGTAGCGCAATAAGTGCGGTTTTGACATGTACGCTCAAATTTGCCCCTACCTTCACTGTCCTACCTGGATCCTCCGAGTCTAGTGCCACCTCTTGGGTCGGCTCGTCTTCCCTATCCTCCGGTCCTTCTCTGGGATCCAACTCAAAATCTTTCGGCACTTCTGCCTGTTCTTCAGGTTCTCTATCCTCTTGCTGGACTGTTACCATGTATACCTGGCGTACCTCCCTATCTCTATATACTGATAAGTTTGCTCTACGGGCCATCTCCTGTGACCCTTTGACCACTCCCACACCATATTCGGTCGGGAATTTCATCATGAGGGCATAAGTTGCTGTCACCGCCTTGGCTTTATTCAAAAATGGTCGGCCCAGTAAAGCATTATACGGCCAGTTTTCCGTATCTACCACCACAAAGTCGAGCAGCACTGTTTTCTGGCAAGGGGCTTTTCCGATCTTCACAGGTAGCTTAACCGTGCCGAGTGACCTCACTTCGACCCCTCCAAATCCTCTAAGGGGTGTGGGAAAAGGCTGTAGGTCTTTCCTGTCTAGCCTCAGCTGGTCATATACTTCTGCACTAAGAATGTCTGCCGAACTCCCATTGTCGATCAGAATTCGATGAACTTCTCTATGGCCGATCCGAGCGCTGACCACCAGTGCGTCATTTGGCCTAACATCCACTCCGTGTGAGTCGGCCTCTGTGAACACGATCGGGTCCCAGCCTTCCTTGATTCTTTTCGGGTCGGGCTCAATAGAATTGACGTCCAGGTCTCTCCGTGCCTCCATAGCTTCCCGAATCTCCTGGGTTCTTTCCCTGTTACTCTTGCCCGTTGCTGGACCTCCGAAGATGGTGTTAATTGCTCCTTCATCCTCAGCTTTCTTGGGACTAAGTTTTCTTGCCCGTCCGTCCTGTCGGCTGTCTTTCTGTCCATCTGCCCTGTCCGTCTTTTTGAAAACAATATCCTTCAAATGTCCTTCCCTAATAAGAGTCTCGATATGATCCCTTAGCTGGAAACACTTGGATGTCTCGTGCCCATTCTCTTTGTGGAAACGGCAATATTTGGTGGTGTCCCTCCGAGCATATGTCGATTGCTTAGGTGGTTCTTTGGACATGTTCTTCTCTTCTAGGATTGCCAGGACTTCTTCTTGATCTTTCTTCAACGGGGTATAATTTGTATATCGGCCCTGGAACCTCTGCCGTGGTTGATCGGTTTTTGGGTCGTATGCTCGTCGTCCATCCCGACCATCCCGTGCTTTATTCTTCTGCTTATCACCTTTGGTATCGGGCATCCTGGTCTGGTCCTTGGTTTTGGATCCCTCTGGGCGACCGCCATGTACGAAGTAACCTCCTGTGGCAATTTCCTCTTCTTCGGCCAAGGCGTAACCTCCTGCCATGTCCATCATATCGGCATAGCTGGTTAGTCTGGCTCTTCTGAGGTCAAAGGACAATTGGCCATTCTGAAGGTTGTTAATGAACGCGGCAATTATTGCTTCGTCGTTTGCACTTCCGATCTCGGACACTTCCTGACCGAACCTTCCCAGATATTTCTTCAGCGACTCGTCTTTTCCCTGTTTGAGTTGGGATAAATGAGCCACTGACTTCTTCCTGTGTACATTCCCGAGGAACTGCCTTGAGAAAGCCTTGCTCAGTTCGCCGAAGCTACTTATGCTTGCTGCTGGCAACCTTCCAAACCACCGGGAGCCTAGATCCCCAAGAGTTTGAGGAAAATTCAAACATAGTAGTGCATCATTATGGACATATTGCGCCATAGCGCTCCTATACCTCCGGACATGCTCTTTTGGGTCTGTATCCTTCTTGAACAGCTCGATGTGGGGCATTCTGAATCTTTCTGGGAAAGGCATCCTCAAAACCCCATTGGTAAAAGGGCTTCCGGATTCATCGTCTGACAGCTCATTACGCCCATACCGCCTGACCAAAGCATCCATTTGCCGACGATTATTTTGAACTTCCCGAGTGAGGCTCTGTATAAGTATGTCTCTGTCCCCTTCAGGCTCTCCTGACGCATTGAAGTTCTGGCTTATGGTCAGTTTTTGGCCCCTCTCCTCGGGATTCAACTCTCTATGATCTCGGTTTAGGCCATGCAGTCGGACTGTGCCCCTTTGGCGCTTGCGATGATGGTTCTGCTCACTTTCTTCCGAGGATGACCGGTCTCTCCGGTGGCCACGCCTCCTGGGGCGGTCTCGATCTCCGGCTACCCGATCTTGATAGTACTCTTTGTCGGAATCATTCCCCTCTCTGTGCTCCCTGCTTCTCCTGGCTACTCTTTCAGATAGCATCTCTGGTCTGCCTGTAGGATCTTGCCTCGCCTTTGGGGGTGCATCAGGGGTTGGTATCACCACCGCGGAGCGCAGTCTTGCTGTCTGCTGGCTTGGGGCGGACAGTTCATAAGGTGACATCAATCCTTCCGTAACAGAGAGATCAATTCCCTGCCTTGCTGCGTCTGATATGAGTTGTTGTAGAGAAGCACGGAGTCGCTGCGCGATTTCTTCATTCGCTGTAGGTAAACGTCGAATACCAGCCAGGGCAGCTGACTGGTCTGCCGTCGTCAAAGTTGCATCCGCCGTATTGAGCGCGGTGTCATCTTCTAACTCGTTACTTGGCCCGCCCTGACTGTACCTAGAATCGCTACCATCTCCGTCGCCAGCCATTGTTGTCACAAGGTTCTGGGTCCCCCTCCTTCTAGCGCCAATTGTTGACGGTGATTTTTGGTGATCACCAAGTCAATGATTCGTTCTCGAGTTACTGTAATTTATATGTGAGTGCGGTCAAAGATTGTAAAGAAATAACAGATGATTTACGTGGTAAAACTCCAAAAGATCGGAGAAACATCCACGGGATCGTTGCCTCTAGCAACAAAGCCAAATCCACTATGAATCACGATTACAAGATGAAGAATGACAGAATGATTACAAGCTCTTCAATACAATTTTCTCTCTCTCTCCCGTTCTACCTTTTTACGTACCCCCTGTTTGTGTATAGAGGGGGTATTTATACATGCTGTTCTTAGGGTTTTAAGGTGGCTGCTAGGGTTTGGTGTTGTGGTGCCCAAGTCTCAAGCGGTTTCCTAGTCCTAATTAGATTATGTTTCCTCTTTTGGCTGAGTCTGATTCTGGACGAGATTCTTTCTCCTTTATTCGCGGGAGAACTGCTTGTTTCCTTGTTAAACTTTAATAGTCCACATCGTTGCTTATCGTGGATGTGCTGGTCGCTGATTATGATTGGCATACGAATGTTGGTGACTATCTCATTGATTCCCGAGTATGTATGCCCGAGTATGCCCGAATGTGCCCGAGTGAGATTTGCTGCCCGAGTTGATCGTCTTCGTTTGTGGTCGGACTACTTACTCTTTTTTCCGAGTAGGTTATCGTGGGAGGTTTCTGCTCCATAAGTTGACTTATCTTGACTCTTGCTTCCCTGGCTTTTCGTGCTAATGACGTGTCCTTCACCACTAATTTTTACCTATAACAATACCCCCTTAAATATTTGAGCCGATCATGTTGAGCCAGGTCCTCTCGGGACGAATATTTAATTTCAATAATTTCTCACAACTGGTCCTCGCTTGTCGTTTTCCGCATTAATGTATCCTCGTTTGATTCGAAGCTTTAAATGACGTGTCTTAATTACGACCGCACGCATTCGATTCACCACTCATTTCAGAAATCTCTTGATGGTGACGTTTCTACTCTCTGGCGGCTCAAGGTGCTCTCCGGTTGCCACTTGTCTTTTCCTCTTTTGGCTGAGTCTGATTCTGGACGAGATTCTTTCTCCTTTATTCGCGGGAGAACTGCTTGTTTCCTTGTTAAACTCTAATAGTCCACATCGTTGCTTATCGTGGATGTGCTGGTCGCTGATTATGATTGGCATACGAATGTTGGTGACTATCTCATTGATTCCCGAGTATGTATGCCCGAGTATGCCCGAATGTGCCCGAGTGAGATTTGCTGCCCGAGTTGATCGTCTTCGTTTGTGGTCGGACTACTTACTCTTTTTTCCGAGTAGGTTATCGTGGGAGGTTTCTGCTCCATAAGTTGACTTATCTTGACTCTTGCTTCCCTGGCTTTTCGTGCTAATGACGTGTCCTTCACCACTAATTTTTACCTATAACACAAACGATTGATCTTCCAATAAGTTATGTTTTTATAAATATTATGAATTGAAATATTTATTTTATATTGAAATTTTAGGATTACAGTAATTTTTAGTTTATAAAATTTTAGAAATAATCTAATTATCAGTTAATCTAATCTTAAAATTACAAACTATGTTAAGAAATTTGGTCCAATTTGTTTATTAACACCAACAATTGATCTTCCAATAAGTTAAGTTGTTTTGATTGAAATTTAGATGCATGTTTTTTAAGCTTTTTTTTTTTTTTTTTTAGGTTTTTAATTAGAGTAATACTATACAACTCAAATAATTAATCCAAAATTCAACTAAAATGATGTGCCAAGTGAGGTTTCCTTACCATACAAAACATGAGATGATATGGTTAATGAATAAACCACTTGACACATCATTTGGGTTAGTTTTTGAGCTAATTTTTTTTTTTTTTCTAGCATTAGAGCATCTCCAATAGTAATGTGGCTTGCATTTGAAAAAAGGGTGATATGTCAACATTGTAAAGTCAATTGCTTCATATGTGGCATGTAACTAAACTTGATAGACATCCAAATGAAAAAGTGGTCTACAATACTTCACTTGTAAAATACATGTTTTTAATTATATGTCAATTTATTATTGGTCTCTCTAAATATATTTTAGAATTGTTGGATAAAATAAAGTAGAAGACAAGAGTGGTTGCTGACTGGGCCAACAAGATGGCTGTCCAACAGACCCTCTGAAATCAGAGAGTCATGTTGACAGCTTCTAAAAAAAAAGTTGCCACCTCAGCTTGAAGTTGTATTAGAGAGGTTGCATTGGAGATGAATTCCCACATTACCATTGGAGATGCTCTTAGTTTTTTAATTATTCTTTTGCTTCTATATTTGTTAGTAAATAGTAATATAAGCGTTTCTTTTTTCCTGATATGTATAGAAGGTAATAAAATAAGGAATAATTTAATAACTTATTTTTGTATTTTTTTTTATAAAAAAAATCGTTGAATATAATTTAATTAGTATTTGATTGTATTTACATTTCATGTTTATTTTATAATTTGTTTTTACTTTACTTTTTTTTATTAATTTTGTTAATGTATTTATTTAGAATATATATTTACTAGGCAAGTCTCGATAATATGTCCTCTTGACTAGGTGTATATTATTTATAATTAATAAAATTTTCTCGTATTGTCGGTAAAAATAAAATCATTATAACCTACCTTAGTGTTTAATCCTGGTTACGTCCCTGATTAGCATTATTGTTATCTATTTATTCTGTAAATCTTGATGGTACGAAAACATCAAGTCAAAGGTAAATAAAAGTTAAAACCAAAAAAGGGAGAAAACTCCAATGATAGACTCATTTTGATTTGGTGAATTGAAAGTACAACAGATAGAATTCTTTTATCCATTGAACATGTATTGGAGACTTGGAATACAATCAAAGAATGGTAAAATGCGAATTCAATCATATATATAGTTAGATTCTTATTTTATCGATTAATTAGAAACTATCCTTAAATGTAAAGCACACATTGACATATATAACATAAGAGCATCTCCAACAGTCTCCCTTAGAGACCTCCCTTAGCTTAATTAAGGGAGAAGCTGTATTTTTACAGCTCCAACAGGTCCCTTAGAGGCTCCCTTAAATGTGTTTTGGTGGAGTTCACTCCCTTAATTAAGGGGTGGCTTCAGCCCCCCTTAAGTGGGCTCAATATATTTAAATTTATTTTATTTTTTAAAAAGCACACATATTTAACTTTTAAATCTCAACCACATTTATTATCTATTGAGTAATTTGTTTTACTATAATAATTACAAAGTAAAACATCAATAATAATAATAAATTATTAAAGGAGTATTGTTGGAACACATAATGCCTTAATGGCCCCTTACAACAACATCTACCCTTATTTAAGGGGTATCCAAGGGAGATTGTTGGAGATGCTCTAATTAGGGCTAGTTTGGTTTTCTGTACCTCTTGGATTAATAATCGTTGTTAGTTGTGCCGAGGAATAATTAAATGTGAAGTTTTTTTAATTTTATTTTTAATATTACTATAAAATCGGGTTTTTTGGGGGTGGCAGAGAGATTCAAACCACAATCTCATGATGTGGGTGTGAGAGGCTTAACCACTGGGCCAAAATGTACTTTTGATAAACCGTACTTTTTTAACTGCTGTGTGGCTTATATGTACTATATATGTGTTTGGTAAGTTATGATGTCAAACTGTTGTGACTGCCTATGATGACCAAAATAGAAATGATATTAAAATACTTTCAATTTTATATTTTATTCAAACCAATTCATTGTTCAACCGATATATTTTATTTTAACAACAAACTTATATTTCTAAGTATTTTTAATTAATATAAAATGAGGTAGATTTAAATATATAAAAGAGTTAAATTGAACCACTCAGTTAACACGATATAAAAGAGTTAAATATATATCATTAATATAATAATAATCGATAAACAATATATATATATATATATATATATATATATCTATATAATATAGTAAAATGATACCTCACCTTGACACGTGTCATCGTGTGGAGGATTTGACATTTAATTTTTATTGATTAGTAGAGTTATGGAGGATTTAATTTAATTTTTTTTTTTGAATTTTTTTATCTGCTCAATTATTGCATTAATTTATATAGTTATTACTTGAGTCAATTTAGGAAATTTTTGAGTATCCAATTCCATAACTCTATTTGCACGGTTATTTTGACCAAATAAATTGATTAGTATTTTTTTTTTTTTTTTTTTTTTTTGAATGTTTTAGCTGCCTTGAGTCAATTTAGGAATTATTTAGTTGTCCAATTATTGTTATTTACGTCAGTTTTTGAATTTTTTTTTTTATTTGCTCAATTATTGCATTATAGATATGACACCAAAAACT
This sequence comes from Acer saccharum, assembly GCA_030490815.1. Taxonomy (NCBI): domain Eukaryota; kingdom Viridiplantae; phylum Streptophyta; class Magnoliopsida; order Sapindales; family Sapindaceae; genus Acer; species Acer saccharum. The sequence continues at coordinate 21,202,226 of CM059873.1, forward strand.
CACCATATTCACTCATAAAACTGTTAATGTCAATATTATAAAGAATGAACCGGTCATATATCATATCTATTAATAAATGTGATTTTAATTATCAGTATTTACAATGATGGTTATTAAACTTTTAGGTATCCAACTATTTATAATGATGGTTATTATTTTTATGGAGCAGTTAAGGAAACATTTAGGTATCCAATACGACAATACCATTAATAAACAAAAACTCTTCATTTCCACCACTACCAGGCCTATTTAAATGAACATATATATGGTTGCACTTGCACTACTTTCTCAGCATGAAGCTAGCAGGACTACAAGGATGAAGACTATCTCTACTTTTGTCAATTAATCATTAGCAAGCTCTAGCTAGAATGTAACTATATAGTATATATGAACCTTTGTATTGTACGAGTTGTAGATTGTTTATTAATAAAATTTCATATTGATGATCAGTTGTAATTTGTAGTGTTTTCAACTTTATTTCCAGTGGAAAATTGAAATCCATATGCCCGCTCAACCTTTATGGCTCCAATGACTTACTCCAGTTCCAGGTCCAAGAAGACCAGAATTATGAATACCATATACCTAGAGCCTGTAACTGAACAAGTATGATACTCTCCGCATGTTACTAATTCAACATTCATGCCACCGAGAGTTTCAATAAGCTTTGGCCTTTGACTAAGGAATACATGATCAAGTAATTCTTCAAGGAATTGTTCAAGTTGTAGGGACGAGTTGCACAGCTCTCCAATTTAGGTAACAAAAATTTTTCATTTTTATTGAGTAATTACTTTAATTAATTTATCAATTAAAAAATTTGATCATCTCATTAAGTCGAGTTGTTAAATTCTGATTGGTTGGTTAATTTTTGTTGGGTTGCACAATGATAGATTTAAATGAGAAACATCACATGCAAGCATGGGATTGCCAGAGGCATTAAGTGTAACCACCGCGAAAGTTGGAAAATTAGAAATTGTGGTTCATGTATTCTTTATTTTTTTTCTTTCTGAAGTTTGATATTCCGATATTTGATTGATAATTTAAGATGTTTGATTATTATGCAAACTCAATGGCTTCTCTTTGGTGTCAGTAACCATAATTCTCTCTATCTCTTTAGAAAAAAAATATATTATTACAATTAATAACTATAGAAAAATAGAAAGAAAAAAAAAACTAATTGTGCCCATATTAACTTAACAATACAATATTATTAATAATAAATTCATATTTATCTCTATTGCAGATACATACCATCTTTTATTTTTTCAAGTCCTTAACATAAATAACGGTTTCACATTCCACATAAAAAAACACAATACAAGGAAAATGAAACGTATGGAAGTTACATAAGTCACATTGGAATTCAAAACAATACCACATTCCTTACATTTTTGATACTGAATAATATCTTAATCAATTTAAAATAATAATTATGTATATAAGTTTGGCATTAAATTCTATTTACTAATATTCTTTATTGATTGCTTTCTTTCTTTAGTGATTACTATTATTCACGTTATATGGTTGTTATTTTCATTAAAATTAATGTTTGTTTTTACAATGGGTGTTAAATTTTGTATACAAAGTGCCCATTAAATACAAATTAAATACAGATTATAAAAAACTTATCCATTAATTAGTTGCTTTGGATAATATATATGAACCTAGATATTTTATATAATCACTCCCTTTAATTAATTAAACTTTTATTAGTATTAATTACTATTAATGATTTTCATTATCTCATTGAAAAGAAAACGTTTTAACTTTCCATTGCCAACCCTTAATTTGAGTTTTCAATAAACATGTTTTAATTGATAGCTCGATATTGCATATATAGTAATTACTATTATTGATTTTCATTATCTCATTGAAGAGAAAAACGTTTTAACTTTCCAATGCCAACCTTTGAGTTTTAAATACACATGTTTTCATTGATAGCTTATTGAGCATGTATTATATATCAAAATGATACGAAACTAAGGGTAGTGTATTGGATTGTAAATAATCAAAATTAGGCATCACTTTTTTTTTTTTTTCCACCCAAGGTGATGCTCTCCATGCCACGGTGCTCTCCCTCTTCTCTACACCAACGCCATTGCCCTCTCCTCTATGCCGATGCCATTCTCCATATTGCTATATCTACTCCGCACTGGAATTCGTCTTCCACCGTTACACATCTTATAGTTTATAGTTTGTAAATTCTTTACTGTTTTGTGTATTTTAATTTTTTTTCTTTATGGTTTGTGGCATGGGTTGATGATTGTTTGGTTGATTTGTATTTTATTGTTTACATGCTTTGTTTTATTTCTTAAAATTTTATTAGAAAAATAGAAAGGAGATTTTGTGTAATTTAGATACAAATTATGTGATTGCCTCTTGAGTCTTGATTACCTATAGAATTACACTAAACTTGGTAAACCGGTAACATTAGGAGAATTATTCATTTTCCCATTAATTATGGGACTGACACTTGATTAATTATTGATTATATAGATATATTCTATATATTATGTTATTTTATAGATTTTAATTTATAGGAATTTAATGACAAAGCTCCTTATGACTCATAAGACAAGTTTTAAGGTGAGGCTCTATTTTAGGAGATTAATAAGAATTTAATAAAATAATTAACTGTATAGAAAAATCAAGAGCCAATCCCATATTCAATGGGATCATGAATAAAAGTAAAGAGTCAAAATAAGAAATTAATAAAATAATTAATAATATAGAAAAATCAAGAGTCTATCCCATAATTAATGGGATAAAGAATAAAAATTAAGAGCCAATTGGCTTGACCATTAATGAGTTTTTTTAAATATATATATATATATATATATATATATATATATATATCAGTGGTTCTCTCATAAGGGATCCCTTATTTTAATTTCGGTAAGGACCACCATGAAATTATATCTATTTGAATGAATTTTAATCTGAATTTTTTTGTGAATGATAAGTTTGTTGAAATCTACCTATGAATAAAATTTGAGAATTTTTCAAGCACGAAAACTATTTTTACCGATTTTTTTAAATACGAAGGCATTAGAAAAATAGGCGAAATATAGGAAATTCAAGAAAAATAGTTTTCGTGTTTGAAAAATTCTCAAATTTTATTCATAGGTAGATTTCAATGAACTTATAGTTCACAAAAAAATTCAAATTAAAATTCATTCAAATCGATATGATTTCATGGTGGTCTTTACCGAAATTAAAATAAGGGATCCCTTATGAGAGAACCACTATATATATTCAACCCTATATTGACAGTTGATTTTCTAAATTTAATGAAAATTATTACTATCATTAAATCCTATAATTTTCCTTTAATGCTCTATGAATAATATATTATCATAGAGCCTCAACATACCACGTGTCAATATGAGCAGGCTTGACAATTGGTTAATATTTTTAAAATTATATTCAACCCTTCATTTTTCAATTCACAATTGATTTTCTAGATTTAATGAGAATTGTTACTATTCTTAAATCATATATTTTTCCTTTAATGCTTGATGAATAATATATTATCATGTTTATAAAATAGCTTGATGAATAATATATTATCATGTTTATAAAATATAGTATAATGGAGTCTCAAAGAGCAACAAAGCTTTTGCTACTAAGTAGTTATTCATAATTGTAATATGTTTTAATAATATAATTTTTTTTTTTCATAAATCACATATCAATAGATAATCAAGAGGCAATCCTGTAATTAATGGAATAGTGAATAATATCTCTAAAATAATATCAAATTTTATTTTTAATTATTTATTATTATTATTATTATTATTTGAATTATTACAATTATTTGGTAAGTTTAAAAGACAAGCAATAAATTCTTTTTTTTTTTTTTTTTTTCACCAAAGCTATTAAGTAGTTACTAAGTTTAATAACTTTTAATAATATAATATTTTTTCATAAATCACATATCTATAGGTAATTAATGGGCAATCTCATGATTAATAGGATAGTGAATAAATTGACTTTTAAATATTAAGTATTTTTTTTTTTAAGTATTCCATTATTTGGTAAGATTAAAAGACAAGCCATAATTTTTTTTACCAACAAACTATAAATTCGTATTAATTAATTTTTTTAAGTATCATTAATTATTTAACTATATATGTAATATTTGATAAGTTATTTTATTTTATTTTTGGTTCATTAATAAAATTTATTAATTATCTCATTAGTTATAGAATTGACTCTTCATTCTCTTTATTATCCCAGTAATTATGGGATTGACTCTTGATTTTTCTATACTATTAATTATTTTATCTTATTTTGAAGCCTTAAATTAACATGCCACGTGTCAGCATGAGAATGCTTGACTATTAATTAGTTTTAAAAAAAAAAATTATATTCAACTCTTTAGTTTTATATTCTTCAACTCTTCATTTTTTTTTCAATTAATGGTTGATTTTCTAAATTTAATGAGAATTATTACTATTATTAGATCATGTGTTTTTCCTTTAATGCTTGATGAATAATATATTATCATAAAGATTCAACATATCACATGATAAGGCTTGACATGACCATTGATTAATTTTATATTGGAGATGTCAAAGAAATAAATCTAGAGAAATGCCCCATGATTGTTTTTCATCACCGATATATCTAATATCTTAGACCAATAAATTAAATCGTTAAATTATTGTTGTGTTACATTTTATAATTCCCACACATTGTGTGGGATGTAATCTAGTATATATATATGATTGTACCTACGTAAAAGTAATTTATTTTTTGTGACGTGGCACAAGCAAACAAGATTACAAGCGTGTAACCTTAGTTAAGAACGATAGTCTGGAATCCATCAGAAAAGAAGAGAATGATTCTCAAAGTTTATTGATAATATAATAATAATCGATAAACAATATATATGATTGTACCTACGTAAAAGTAATTTATTTTTTGTGACGTGGCACAAGCAAACAAGATTACAAGCGTGTAACCTTAGTTAAGAACGATAGTCTGGAATCCATTAGAAAAGAAGAGAATGATTCTCAAAGTTTATTGATAATAACCAACTGATGCAGATTACAACACCAAAGAGAGATTAAATACACAAACTTGACCTTAGGATTGCCATAGGAAAATAAAGACCTTGATAGTTTTCAAGAAAAATAAAGATGGTGATAATTCCCAAGGAAAATTAAAAACATAACCTTAACTCTAGAAGAACCCAGCCTTAATTAAGACACCACAATCTGTAATTTAATACTACATCATTTTTCTAATTGTTGGTCCAATAGTTTTGTTATCTATGCTACATCAGTCACTTCCACTTCAGAAGAACTCAACCCTGAGTTATGGTCAAGGTAAAGAGTCTCATTATCACAGAACTCATACAAACCAGCAACATTAAAAGTATTGGAAATTCCCATAGAATTGGGCAAGTCGATAACATATGCATTGTCATTGATATGTTTCAGCACCTTGTATGGACCATATTTCTTCGGCTTCAACTTGTTATATGTACCAGCATGGAATCTCTCCTTCCTCAAAAACACCATCACATAATCTCCTTCCTGAAAAACCTTAATTCCTCTATGTTTGTCTGCTGCAACTTTGTACTTAGCATTGGTCTGCTCAAGCTTTTGTTTAACTTCATTCCTAACAGCTACAACATCTTCAGCCATATGCCCAGCGGCAACACTCTTTACATGACCTCTAGGCAACTTCACCAAATCCACAACATGATTAGGAACAGCTATATAAACAATGGAAAATGGTGATCTTCCTATTGCACTATGTATCGCACTGTTATAAGCAAACTCCACCTGTGGAAGTGCATAGTCCGATTGTTTTGGCTTCTCAACACAAACGCTACGAATCATGTTGCCCAAAGTTTGATTTGTAACTTCGGTTTGATCATCGGTTTGGTGGTGAGCAGTACTACTTCGATTCAAGGTAGTTCCAAACAACCTCCACAAAGTAATCCAGAAATGGCTTTAAAACTTGGTATCACGATCAGAAGTGATGGATTTAGGAACTCCATGCAGTCTAACAACCTCCCTAAAAAACAGTTTGGCTATGTTAGAGGCATCAGCTGTCTTCTTACAAGCTATAAAGTGTGTCATTTTGGAAAACCTATCAACCACCATAAAAATAGAATTAACACCCCTCTGTGTTCGAGGTAATCCCAGCACAAAATCCACAGCAAGATCCTACCAAATATCATTAGGAACAAGCAAAGGCATATATAATCTAGTGTTTTGAACTTGTCCTTTTGAAACTTGACAAGTGTAACACTTTCTCACAACAGCTCCGACATCACGCTTCAATTGTGGCAAATAATACCGCTCATCCAAGCTTGCTATAGTTTTGTCTTGGCCCAAGTGACCACTCAAGCCTCCTCCATGCAAATCCCGAATTAGTTTCTCTCATAAAGAAGAGATAGGGATACACAACTGATTGCCTCTGAACAAGTAACCTTCACTAATAAAATAATCTGTTACCAACTCTTGATTAACACATTTTGCCCATATTTCTTTAAAATCATCATTAGTTTCATATAGATCTTTCAAGCATTCAAAACCCACAATTTCTTGAGCAAGAGTAACTAGCAAGAAGGCTCTTCTACTGAGTGCATCAGCAACACGGTTTAAAGCACCAGACTTGTGCTTAACGACAAATGGAAATTTTTGTAGAAAATTCACCCACCTTGCATGCATCTTATTGACATGTTTCTGACTGTTGATAAACTTCAAAGCTTGATTGTCTATGTACAAAACAAATTCCCTTTGAATAAGGTAGTGTTCCCATTGCTTCAAAGCTCGAACAACCACATACAACTCTTGATCATAAGTACTCTATTTTTGACGGGCTTCACTAAGTTTTTCTAAAAAGAAAGCTATTGGTTTCTTCTCCTAAGAAAGCACGGCACCCACTCCTACTCCACTTGCATCACATTCGACCTCGAACACTTTCTCAAAGTTTGGAAGGGCTAGAACCGGAGTGGTACAAAGCTTTTCTTTGATATGGGCAAAGCTCCTATCTTGCTCTTCTCCCCAATTAAATTTGCCTTTCTTCAGGCACTCTGTAATAGCTATTGTAATGGTACTAAAATGTCTCACAAACCTCCTGTAAAAAGATGCCAAACCATGGAATCTTCTCAATTCCGAAATTGACTTTGGAGTTGGCCAATCTCGGATTGCTTTTATCTTCTCATCATCCACCTGAATACCATCCTCACCAACAACAAAACCCAGAAACAACAAATTGCTTGTACAAAAAGTGCATTTTTTCTTAGATTCACATACAACTTATTTTCTTTCAATACACCTAAGACTTGTCTCAAATGCAGTAAGTGTTCTTCTTTGGTTTTGTTGTAGATTAAAATGTCATTAAAATAAACTACAACAAAGGAACCAATAAAGGGTCGAAGAACCTGATTCATATGTCTCATGAAGGTACTAGGTGCATTGGACAATCTGAAAGGCTTCACTAACCATTCGAATAATCCATCATTGCTTTTGAATGCCGTCTTCCACTCATCACCCGGTTTGATTCGAATCTGGTGGTAACCACTCCGCAAGTCTATTTTGGTGAATACTTTTGAACCCTCAAGCTCATCTAGCATGTCTTCTAAATGTGATATAGGAAACCTGTATTTTATAGTGATCTTGTTGATAGCCCTGCTATCCACACACATTTGCCAAGCATTACCCTTCTTTGGAACTAGAAGAACAGACACCATATAAGGGCTCATACTTTCTCTAATAAAACCTTTCTTTAACAACTCCTCAATTTGCTCTTGCAAAATTTCATTCTTTTTGGGCACATATGGTAATGAGGAAGATTTGGTAGGCTAGCTCCAGGAACCAAATCAATCTAATGTTGTACATCTCTCATAGGTGGAAGCTTATTAGGTAGCTCATCGGAAACAAGCTCTTGAAACTCTTTCAATATTTGCTGCACTTGAGTAGGGATTATAGTCTCTTCTTTACTTGATGTCAGCAACCTTTTCACTACCACTGGATAAAAGGATTCAGTTTCTCTTATTGACTCATTAATCTCTCGCTCACTATTAGTCAAAGTTAAGAAACTATAACACTTTCCTTTCGTTATACTTCATGAATCTGAAATAGGAGTCATAGCAATTTTATGTTGTTTCCAAGTAAACAATACAACATTGTCTCGTCCCTTCAAAGTAGTATCCACATCAAACTACCAAGGTCGACCCAACAAATATATGACACACATCACATATAACATCATCTTTGTAATGCTTACCGATGGATAGTGGCACTCTACAATTTTCAGCAACATGAATGAACGGCCCTTTTTTCACCCAACCAAGTGAGTAAGGTGTGCTATATGGTTCTGTAGGTAGCTGTAAATACTCCACCAATTTTTTTGACACAAAATTCTCATAGCTTCTGTTGTCTACAATCACGTCACATACTTTATTCTTAATGGAACAAAGTGAACGAAAAATGTGATGTCGCTGCCTATCCTCTTTCGGTGTCAGTAAAATTCGTTGTAACACTAAATTAAGCCTTTCCATTCCTTCCTCAATTGCAAATCCAACCCCCGCATAGTCATCTCCTCTTCTTCTTCTATTTCTTCAACCTCCAGTAAATTGGTTTGTCTCTGAATGGGACAAGTGTTGGAACGATGCCCCAGTTTTTGGCATCTGTAACAAATATCTCCCATGGGTCTAGCATACCGATTCTCCTTTTGGAGTTAAGTTTGAGTCTGGCCTCTGTTGAAAGTTTGGCTACTGCCCTCATTGGCACCTCGAGATGATCCTCCAACATGTTGCTGCCCAAATTTTCCTTTGTCTGGTAAGGAAACAACAGTGTTGTCAGAGTAACCTAGTGTATTCCTTTTGTAAGTCAATGGGCGCTTCTCCTTCTCCATCAATTCAGCCATCAATGCCATGTTAATAGCCTCTTGCAAGGTCAACAAATTCTGCATGTCGATTTTTTCTTGAAGAGAATTTTTCAACCCATGAACATATCTTGCTACCTTCTGGTTTTTGGTCTCATTCAAGTGATTTTGCTCCACTAGCCACATAAATTCATCAGTATATTCAAAAACGGATCTATTCCCTTGTGATGGAGAAAAATCTGTATTCAATTTACTAAAAAAGTTCGTTCACTGGGATCGGCGATTCTATCGGTCGAATGCCAATTAATCTAGCAAGGATACTCTAAATGCGAGAAACTAAATTGCATAATGCTTTGCTTTGAAAATCTGATGAATTCTAAAATTAACCTAAATTATGAATGCTTGAACTAAAGACTAAAATTAATCAAAGATCACACAATAGATGAATATATGGAGAGAAATACTAGGGAATCGATGCACCTTTCTTAGACACTCAATGCTCTCAATCAATCTCAATAAACACTTCAATAAAGTTTAGGGCTTGTTTTGATGATAAACAATTAAGAACGAATATCCTTCCCACCACTCGCACAAAGGCCATGTGTCAAGTGACGGTAAAGAAATCTGTAAGGATTCCCGTAGTTGTTAATTGGTTTATTTCGTGATCAAACCATATGTGGGGATCATGTAAGGGTAGCTTAGGATTGTGTTCAAGCTCAAGGCCCTTGCAAGTGTTAAGCACTCCAAAGGTATATGTTTAGTGCTTTATTTTCTATGAAGAGATTTAGTGCACACACTCACTTAGCATACTTGCATTTGTGTGCATTCTCTTCACATGTCACTTATCACACTTGCACTTCTTTGTTATATGTTGCCGTGTGTTTATGTGTCTTGTAATTCGTTTCCCGTTGTTGTTCGGAAACGTCCGTGCATGCACCTTGTGTGCTTGTTTTTAGCGCGAAGATCGCTGTTGGAGAATGCCCTTGGCTTCTCCCTTGGTTTCACCAAAATTGGTGAAACAGCGGTTTGGATCGGCGGCCTGGCCGCCGAATGAAACCGCCGTTCATACCTGATTGATTTTATCTCTTTGGTCAATTCGACGGTTTGATCGGCGGTTCCGAAACCGCCGAATGAAACCGCCGTTGTTCCCCTGTTCTTCTCGGGTTCAATTCGGCGGTTAGAATCGGTGGCCTGGCCGCCGATTGAAACCGCCGAACAATGCGTTTCAAGGGCAAACTTGTCTTTTCACATGCCCTGTTCTTGATGCCTATAAATATCACACTTTCTCATTTTCTGAATCCATGTTCTTTAACTCTGAGAACCCTAAACTTCAAAGAGAGACATTTGAGAGAAAATCAAATCAAGAACACATTTTTAACACTCAAAAACCATTCTCATATGCATCAAAATATCATCTATCATTTTCTAGCATAGTTAGGATGCTTGCTTGCATGGGTTTTGGTCAACACATATTCTTTGGTAAGTTCTTCACTATTATCATATATAATTAGTGTTTTATTTATCATTGACATCTCTTATATTATTTGTATCTTCTTAGATTATATTCTAGATACAAAATAGAGATTGTTGTGTTGACATGATTGAGTGTTGTATTTTGATAGCTATTTAGGTTTTCATAATCTATGTTTAGCTAAGCTATTTGACATGTCATCTAGCTTTTAATATCTAGGATTGAATTTATTGCAAAATCATTATCCTATATAAGCATATAGAGTAACCTAGCTCTAATTGCATTTTTGGATATTTCATAATATTCACTTAGGTTGTATTATCTCTTCTTAGAGAATTAAGTCTTGTGTTGTGACCGGGATTAGGTTACTTAATTCGCAAGCAATTGGACTAGGTCCACTTATACCGGGATTAGGTAGTTGTGATGATTATTGATCGGGATTAGATCATTAAACTGGGATTAGGTTGTAATCATCTCAATTAGTGGATTCGAGGTTCATGTGTGGCACACATAACAGCCCGTGGTTTTTCCCGTGAGGGTTTCCACGTAAATATCAAGTGTTATTTACATTCCGCACCATATTACACTTGTTATACTTTTGTGACTAGTAGGGGCATTTTCGTAAAATTGACATGTATGCGAAAATTGGGTAAAATCATTTAAAATCTATTCAAACCCCCCCCCCCCCCCCCCCCCCCCCTCCTCTAGATAGTTTTATACACACCGTGCAATATTTCCTTTCAAAATCCTTTAGAACAAAACTCTAAGCCAAATCAACATTGCAAGGCCATGCATACATTAACTTTCAAATCTACTAAGCTTATGATTATGGTTTAAATGGAAAAGGCCATTCACATCTAAACCCTAATCTCATGGATAGACTAAATCACAAACCCATATCAATTGAGGCCACAAAATAATACGAATAAGTAATGTAGAGCAATTAATTCAATAGACAAGACTAAAACCTAATTGATTAACAAAAGATAGACTAATTGATTACATAGAGTTGTCCAAAATCAGTTACATCAATCCCCTAGTTAAAGGTTTAGTTACACATCAATGGAAAAGATAAAAACATAGAAGAGATGTTGAGAAAACCCATGTGTGTGGTGATCGAAGTGATGGGCGATGGCCCCCTTCTGTGGCTTGGAACCTCCCTTGGCTGTTTTTTTCTAGTCCCTTTGGATTTGAAAAGAATAGGAAGTATTTATAGGTGATTTTTCCTTGTGAACCCCCAATTCTTCTTAGAAATCCACCAAGTGGGAAAGTATAATGAAACAAGGTCCTTTCCTAACTTGGATTTCCTATCTTGATGATTGACTCCTAATTTGAGTTTAGGAAGTTTCCCAACATGTTTTGACCTTCTAAAGTTATTAGGATTTGATTTGGGAAGTATTGGAACAATTCTGGACCAAATTGGAGTTGAAATCCGTCAAAAATAAGTAACACCGCTCCCTGGGTCGCTCCGGAGGCATGTTGCCTCGGTAGCTGCACGTCAAGCGGAGCTCTTCTGTTTTGGGTCGCTACCCAGGTTGCTCCCTAGACAAGTTGCACGAGCAGTGGTCTTGGGCCGGGGTAAACTTTCCAGTTCCGACCTTCGGTTACTAAATCAGTCATAACTTCTTCTAGGAATATCGGATTTGCGATCTGAAAATTACGTTGGAAACTACACTTCCGGGGCTTTCAATCCATGGGTGATAGGACACACGATTCAATCTGAGCTGAGAGATATGTGCCCCGAAACATAGAGGTTCTACATTGGCTGAAAATCAACTTTTCATTGTTTCTTCCAATTTGCTCATTTTCTCCATCTTTTGATTCCTTTTCTTCCAAAATATGATTTAACACCACTTGAATGGAGTGGACCTATACATGCTCAACAAACACATTAAACAATCTAATTTACTCGAGAACAAAGCATAAATAATAGGAAATAGGGGCCTAAAACATATATAGAAATGGACCGATCACCTTGCACACAACTTATGTACATACGGTACAAAATTTGCTCATAATCAGCCGGTAAAAACCGATCCATCATAAGTTGCTTCATTTTTCACCACGTTCGAACTCGATTCTTTCCTTGTCGTTGACCAGGTATTCTATAATTGATCCCACCAAACAGCCAGTGGCAAATGTAGGGGGGCCCGTAGGGGCCATGGCCCCCCCAACCAATAAAATAATAAATAAAAAAAATCTATCATACATTAAATTAGAATAGAAACCAATAAAAAAAAAAATTTAAAACTATTATACATAAAATGTGATATATATATATATATATATATATATATAGTAGGTAATAATATTCTCTTGTACTTTTATTATTTTAATAATATAAATTAACTTATAATTTTTGTTTTCATAATTCTAATGACCAAGAAAATAGGAGATAAAATCAGTCCATTTTAATATTTTAATTTCCTATTATTTCATACATTACTAGCTAATCTAGTGTGTATTATATATGAGTAATGCTAGGTTTCCCAAATGTATGTAGAACGTGAGATGTCAACATCTTGTAAATCATGAGATTATGTGGTGAATAATGTGATGTTGACATCTCACGTTCTACAAACATTTGGGAAAGAATTTGGAAAAAAAAATTGGGAAGCTTAGCATTACTCATTATATATATAATATATTTTTTTTAGATTTTACTAGAACAAACTAAGTAAATATTGAACTCTTATATCGACTACCTTTATTATTTTTTTTGTTAGGTTAAATATTAATCTGATTTTGATAAATTTACTTTATTAGTTTATTATTTAAATTTTCTTCAAAATTATTATAAGTTAATTTGGTTTGACATGAATATTATAAAATTAAGTTACAAGTATGTAAATAATTGTGATTTAAATATATCAATGGTATAATGATATTTTAATTAAACTATTGAAATTTATATTTTATAAGCTGGGAACTATTAAAATATTTTTTTCAGTTATGCATACCGTTAAGAACAAACATAAATTTTACAACAAAATAAAAAATGTTTTCTCATACACTCTTTTATTATGTAATTGAAATGGAAATCAAAAAGAAAATTAGATTGATTTGGTTATAAATAATTTTCTTGATATAAAATAGACATGTTACATTTTAATTAGTTAATGTCTACTTTATTTATTTATTTATATTATTACTTTTAACACCAAACGGTATCACATTTTGTTGAAAAGTATTAGGTGCGGGATTCCGCATTTTTTCTTGTACATGATTCCTACTGACCTACAATATTAGTTTTTGTTTCGGTCCCCCCAAAGCCAAAATCTTGACTTCGCCCCTGCAAACAGTTGCAGTAGCTTTCAAATGGAAAGCGATCATCTTTACCATCTTTGTCTCCGGTACATCCATGATATCAAAAATTCTCTCGACTTCCACCAGCCAATCCAAGAAATCTTCTATCTTCAAGTTTCCAGAAAAATTTAGAATATCAGCTTTGATATGATAATCATCAAAATTGTTGTGGTTGTAGCGATTATTTTGAAGATTCTGATTGTTGTCCAATTACGGCTCTACAACTTCTTCCTCTGATTCAAAATCACCCTCTTGATCACGAGGCCTTCTATCATTTCCTCTCTGATTATTGCCCCTCGCAACACCTCCATTATTACCAACAGCTTGCTACAATAAGTCACGAATCTCCTTGAATTGATCGTTTAGATTGTCAATATGAACATTTTGAGCGTCTAGATCTTCTCGAGTGATAGGAACATTAGCATCACGATCACCCATAGATACGAGTCAACAATAACACAAGGGGAGAAACACGCTCTGATACCACTTGACGCAGCACAAGCAAACAAGATTACAAGCGTAACCTTAGTTAAGAAAGATAGTCTGGAATCCACCAGAAAAGAAGAGAATGATTCTCAAAGTTTATTGATAATAACCAGCTGATGCAAATTACAACACCAAAGAGAGATTAAATACACAAACTTGACCTTAGGACTGCCCTAGTAAAATAAAGACCTTGATAGTTTCCTAGAAAAATAAAGACTGATAATTCCCAAGGAAAATTAAAAACATAACCTTGACTCTAGAAGAACCCAACCTTAATTAAGACACCACAATCTGTAATTTAATACTACATCATTTTTCTAATTGTTGGTCCAGCAGTTTTGTTATCTGTGCAAGAATATCAATATAATTTGAAGATAAATAGAGAAATAATTTACCAAAGACCTTACTGTAAAGCCATGATAATTCAAGAGAGTTTTAACTAATTAATCATTGGTTTTACCCAACTATTCTTGTGTTTGTAATTCTGCAGCTTGTTGGAGGATAAATGAATATTTTAGCCACCCCCAACTATTCTTGTGTTTGTAATATAATATATTGGTAAAACATTAAATTGAAAATCACTGTCAACATTATCAGTTAATTATAACGAAAAATAATAATGACAATTCTAAGAGTGGGCAGTTAATATTCAAAAGCTTTAACTATGGGAATTTTGCTTGGATATTGATTCAAGGCAAAAAAATGATGGTGTTGTAAATAATATTTCAGGTTTCAAAGATACAGTTATGGATAAGCTTTTTACAAAAGTCGGGTCTGGTTTTATTTCTGTTGTTGTAGGAAGCTTTGCCAGGAATTTGGTTATATGGCTTTTTATTCAGATGGACAGTTTAATAGAGAATTGCATTCGAATTCAACTTTCCAAATTGTATTCGAAACATTAAATTTGTATTACATAGAAAAAGTTATGAACAAGAACAAGATAAAATCGTAGTTATGAACAAGAACAGTATTAAAATCGTAAATATGAACAAGATAAAATTATTTGACTTGTGAATTTTTTTTGAGAAGGTGATGGAAAATCTTCAAACTCAAAGCAAAGTTTATATTATGAAAAAAAAAAGGTTAAATTAAATAGAGATTAGCGTTAAGATATTAGAATAGGAAAAAAAATTATAAAGATAAATTTGTCTTCAAGTTAAATTAATGGGGGCAATTCGGTTGTTTTAAAATATTTATTAAATCTTAAAATTGATTATTTAATAATTTCTTTTAAAAAGTAACATTTTACCTCCTCAAAATCACCATCAAATCAAGGTAGATTCTTAAATAATCAAAATTTAGGAAGGTAGATTCTTAAATAATCAATTTAGGAAGGTGTTACCAAACATTATTCTCTTTTAAAATTATGAAATAAGTTGATTTTAATCGCCAATAGGGGCGTAGCTCAACTAGTAGATGAATGAGTTTGGGGCTTGGGTAAATGACTCCCAGGTCGGCAGCTCGAATCCTACCAATAGTGAAAACTTTCAAAAAAAAATATCTAGTCCCGAATTAATAGATATTGTCAAAAAAAAAAAAGAAAAAAAAAAGTTGATTTTAATCTGACAAGTTGATGATGGCTCAGTGGTTTGCCCCTCACACTACACTATGAAGTTGTAAGTTTGAGTTTGTTCTCCTCCCCTAATCCCAAATTAATGTAATATTTCAAAAAAAAAATTGCTTATAATATATATATATACACAACAACAACAACCGGGACCAGCGAGATGAGGCTTTCCAAGCACAGTCCGGAAACGCAACTCCCACAAGGAGAAAGCGCACCCACACTAAGGTGGGACAAGACCCACACAAATAGCGGGAAAACCTCCATATACACACCAAGTCAGGATTCGAACCTTGGTGGCGAGAGTCTTAGGGAGACTCTAAGCCACCAAGGCATAGGGCCCGTGTGTAAATTGCTTATAATATTTGATAATGATATTATTAATGTTTGCTTTAAAGGCCTTAATGACCACATCCACCAACTCGTGCCCGCATTCTTTGTGGACCGAAAATGGATGAAATTATCAGCTTCTCTGAATGGGTTGGGCTTACAGTGGGCCATCTTCATTCTTCAACTCAGGCTGAAATTAGGATCAACGGTGACGAAGAATAAAAATATTATAATTTGTAAGTATATCCCACGTATTAGTAAAAATATATTTTCTTTTAGTTTTTAATTAAATATTGTAAACCAATAAATTAAAAATAATTGAAAATTTTAAAATAAAATGAAAAGAAAATAATTAAAATTTTAAAAATAAAATGAAAAGCATGGGAGGAGGCTCTCAGCAGCACGCCCCCTTACTTTATATTTTCACTTATTAATAATTAAATTAAATTGGTTTTTATTTATATAAAAAAAAGTATAATATATTAATTTAAATATAGATATAATTAATAAAGAATTATACTTGCACAGTTGCACTCCATAATATTTGTTAGAGCTAATTACATCAACCCCCTAAGGTTTGCTCTTTTATAAACATAAACTATTTTATCGATAATTGACACTCACCTCCCCTACCATTAGTCAAAATTAGTCAAACTTAACCTTTGAACAAGTTTGACCATCAAAACTAAGGATAATTTAGTTATTTGAAGCAATTTTAAGAAAAATATATATTATAAAAATTGAATAAAAACTTTAAAATTGAGATTAATTGGAAAAAGAAATTTATAAAAAATAAGATTAATTGAAATTTTAGATTTTTTAAAAAAGAATTAGAAAGATTCAAATTTAAATAAATAAAGGAATTTCTATTAAAAAAAAACTACCGGTCCATCTATTTAAAAAAAATATTTTTAAAAAAATGTAAAATTTGAAGGTTCTCCGTCGATGGAGATGGTTCTCCACATGGAAACCCAAGGATCTCCATCGATGGAGATGGATCTCCACCAGGTTTTTGCTTCTTCTTTTTAAAAAAAAAAAAAAAAATCATGTTGTTTAATAATATGATAGGAACAAGTTCATTTCTAACTATTTGGAACATCGAGTAATCGTTTATAACCTACTTTCAAATTTTAATTGTTTATAACCTAATTTTTGCGCTATTACCATAATGCCCCTATATAAAAGCCCCCATCTAAAAAAAATCTTCTCTCTACTCTTCTTCTCTTCCACAACCTCCCTTCTTCTCCTCTTTCCTTCTTTCTCTTCTTCTTCCTTTTTTAACTTCAAAAAAAAACTTTGATTCTGACTTTTACAAATTACTTTGTTCTGGAAACTAAAATCATCAAATAAACTTGGTTCTGATTTTGAGTTAAAGATTTTAGGGAGATTGCATAGGGAAGTTTTCTGAGAAAATCAATTAGATTAGCTCTTGAAGTGGTTAATGTGTGTAAAATCTTTAAGTTTTTGCATTATTTTTTATAGTTATAGTTTATATAAACATGGGTTTTGTGTTATTGTAAAAATTTGGGTTGGATTTGGCAAGATCCATGAATTTTTCACAGAATTGGAAATTTCCAGGAGGTTTCACGAAATTTTAAAAAATTTCAGAAGGTTTTACGAAATTTTGAGAAAACCCAAAGGTTTCAAGAAATTTTGAAACCTTTTGGTTTTTCCAAATTTTCGTGAAACCTTTGGGTTTTTCCACAATTTCGTGAAACCTTTGGGTTTTTTCCAAAATTTCGTGAAACCTTCTGGAAATTTACAGTTTCATGAAAAATTCATGGATCTTGCCAAATCCAACCCAAATTTTTACAATAACACAAAACCATAAACAAGTTTACTTGATGATCTTAGTTTCTAGGACAAAATATTCTGCCAAAGTCGAAATCAAAGCTTTGTTGAAGTTGAAAATGGAAGAAGAAGAGAAAGAAGGAAAGAAGATAAGAAAAGAGGTCATGGGAGAGAAGAAGAAATTTTGGAAAAAAAATTAAAAAATTAATTGGCTGGGGCATTTTTGTAATTTTGGCTAAGGATTGAAAGAATTTATTGCAAAATGGTTATAAACAATTAAAATATGAAACAAGCCTAAAAACAATTTTCCCATAATCCATATGGCTATATTGAGCAATTTTCTCTAATTATGATATACACCGTCCATTTATGAGATGGATTGTTAAGATCAATCTTTCTCAATTTTTTTTTAATTATATTTACTTTTAGAAAATTAAAAAAAAAAATCTTTTTTTTTTTATGGGTTTGGGATTGTAGGAGTATTTCCATCTTTTACCATTTTTTACAGGTCAAACTATAACGGCAAAGGAGATAAGTGTCAATTATCGATAAAATTATTTCTGTGTTTAAAAGAGAAAACCTCGGAAAAGTTTGGTGTAATTAGATCTATTTGTTAATATACCCCACCATTTAGTATCTAACAAGATGCATATAACAGAATTCCGAAACCACCCTTATTGAGGAGGAGGAGGAGGAGGAGTGTGCTGTGTGCCTCTTTTAACCGATATAAAAGAATGGGTTATCAAAAAAAAAAAAAAAAAGTACAATATTGGGCTGATTTTATAGGCTTAGCACTAAGTTAATAAGTTGAATTTTACTAGCACATAAGTATGTAATGGGACAAACATGCCTCTCAGCCTCAACTCTCGACCTAACTTTAAAACACAACTCCTTCTCCTTCCTTCTATTTTCTTCTTCTTTTTCTCTCACCTCTTTGTTATCTCACCATTTTTCTCCACACCCTAACTATATTTTTTTAATTATCTCTACAAATGCATTTTTCTTAGAAAAAACTTGTTTAATGTTCGAGAATGAATCTAAAAAAAAGAAGAAAAAAAACCTATGTAAAAGCTTGTTTAATGTTTGTAAGAGTATCAATAATATGTTTGAATGATGGGACAAACTTGGGAGAAAGAATAATGGATCTAACTTTCTCTTGAATAAAGTGAACATCAACTTCAATATGATTGGTCCTCTCATGCGGAATATAATCTGAAGCTAACATAATAGCTAATTTGTTATTACAGAACAATGTCGAAGGCAAACAAGCCAGAATTCCAAGTTCTCCAAGGATAGATTGGAGCCAAAAGATCTCACAAGTGCCATAGGCCATTGCCATGTACTCAGCTTCTGCAGAGGACCTGAAAACCATAGATTGCTTCTTACATTTTTCTAAGAAAGAAGGTGGTTCCCATAAAATGAGCAGAAGCCAGAGGTAGATCTCCTATCAATCTTAGATATAGTATAGTCTACATCAATAAAACACGAGATATCAAGAGTATTGTTCGAGTCATAAAAGAGACCAAGACCTCAGACAAGACTCTAGGTATCTCAGATTGTGATAGATTGCATCCATATGAGAAGTACGGGGAGCATGCACAAACTGACTCAACAAGCTGATAACGAAGGCCAAATCAGGTCTAGTATTAGTTAGGTAGATGAGTCTCCCAACCAACCTCTGATAAATAAATGGATCGGGTAGAAGGTCACCGAACTCAATTGACAGCTTCATATTCAAATCCATCGGAGTGGAAGCAGGCCTACACTATGTCATCCCAATATCACTCAGAAGGATTAAAGTATATTTTCGTTGGGAGAGGGAAATACCACATCTAGAACGAGCAACCTCTATCCCCAAAAAATACTTCAAACATCCCAAATCTTTGATGTAGAAAATAAAGCTGAAATCTTTCATCACTTGGGCAATGCCCAAGTTATCATCTCCATTTAAAATAATATCTTAAACATAGACAAACAAAATCACACACTACCCTTTAGAATTGCGCATGACAAAGCAAGTATGATAAGAATGACATCTCAAAAAACTCACACCAAGGACCACCTCACTAAACCGAGCAAACTAAGCTTTAGAAGACCGTTTCAAACCATACAACAACTTCCTCACATGACAAACCTTGACAGCATACTCCCCCTCAGCCCAAAAACCCAGAGAAGGATCCATATAAATCACCTTATCAAATTCGTCATTCAAATAAGCATTCTTGACATCCATCTGATGTAAGGGCCAAGAATGGGAAGTAGTAAGAGAGATAAGAAGCTGAATAGTAGTGAGCTTAGCTACAGGAGCAAAAGTAGTAGTAAAATCCTTCCTAGGAACTTGTGTAAAGCCCTTGGCAACAAGACTGTAAATGTAAGTCTTTAGATGAAATAGAAACTAGAAAATAAAAAAACAGTTGCAGTACCGGCCTGTAAAGTAGGATCATGAGGCTGAGAAAGAGGTGGATCCCTAAAGTAAAATAATCCATTGTGCTCATATTCCCTGCCAAAAATCCTCTTCAATATTTGATGTTGCAAAAAACAATGATCATACAAGAGGATGACATCATAATCCAAGGATTTAGCATTGCAACTAATTGATAAAAGGTTAATATCATGTGAAAGTCTGACATCCCCCAAACTGCTAATAGTAGTGAAGGAGTCATTAGATACTTGTACATATGCACGTACATGAGTCAAAGGTGATGAAAACAAGGACAACTCACCCGTCATGTGATCATTCGCATTAGAGTCTAGAAACCATGAAGGAGACCTCGAGCAAATATGAAAAACAGTAGGAGTACTTGAAGAAAAATTAGTAGTGGAGGCGGGAGAGGACATAGGTTCAATAGTGGACCTCTACGACATCAGCAAGGTCATTTGAGACATCTGAATAGTAAGAGACAGAACAGGGGTTAAAGATATCAGCAACAGCTGCAACTCTAGTATGAGGGTTTGTCTTACTATTAGATTGTGTCCTCATAAACTGTATTCTCATATTTGGATAAAGCTTCCAGCAAGTGTCATTGATATGATCGACGTTCCTACAATGATGACAGTAATTCTTCCCACCAGAAAGACGAGAACCCGAAGACCCAGAAGAAGTGGCAAGAGCCATTTGATCAGAATTACCTCTAGAAGAAAGCAAGAAGGTCGAGGTTGAAATGAGACGTTTACACTTATCCCCATCAACAATGGCAAATGTATCCATAAAAGACGGAATTGGAAAAGAGTTAAGTATCTGTGTGCATAGATACTCAAACTCGGGCTTAAGCCTTATAAGAAAACAAGTATGTGAGAATGTGGTCTAGTCTTTTGACTGCAAGTGATGCCGTATTTCCATACTGAATAACCGGTTCATACTGAGCCATCTCATCCCAATGTGTTTGTAGAAACTCAAAGAACTGTGAAACACACATACCAAGGCTCGCTTGAGTGGCATGAGAAACCTCCTAATATAACTCAAATGAGCATATATCAACGTTAAGGCCATCCATATACTCTCAACTGTCTTATGGTACATAAACATGTTGAATATTTGGGATTCCATGGACGCAAACATCCATCCAAGAATTTGATAATTGTCGATATCCCACTAATCAACCTTGGGATCACCATCAATCGGGCAAGAGGATTTACTCAAGAGCCATGAGACCTTACCCCGACCACCAATAAGCAGCTTCAAAGATCGAAACCATGCAGCAAAGTTTCGTCCATTCAACAAGACATTCGTAAATCTCCCATCAGACAAGATTGATGTCAAATATAACCAAAACAATGGTAACACCATTTGACCAAAGGGTATCATTCTAAGACTCTTCCATCAAGAATCCAAAAAAGCAACACAAATGCCAAATGTTTTGGTGGAGAGACAAAAAAAAGGGGGAAGCTGCTGTAAAGCCTTCTAAATCTACAAGAGCAAGCCACCAATGTGACCAACTGTGATAAAAAAAGATCACAACACCAAAGAACTATAAAAAAATAAAAAATAAAAAATAAAAAATAAAGAAAACTAAGAACAATCAACCTTACTTGACTAGAAGAAGGTGACAACACTAGAAAAAGAGACCTCGACTACATGCTGTGATGTGAAAATTCTGTTTTAATAAGCTTGTAAGTTCAGAACTCGGGGTGATCCGTATAGCGGCAAGTTAAGTTCGTTCTATGGAGAAAAGTGATTTATCAACTATAACTAATTCTAATTCTAATTAAACTAACGAAACCAAGAGATTGTTTGATGATTGAAATTAAACTAAGAAAACAATTAGTTAAGAAAGCAATTAAAATGTGTGATCAATGGATGAAAAACACTAGATCATCAATGATCCCCAAATATAAACATTCAATGTATGGAATTAACTTTTCTAACAAGATTCAGTTCAAGTCTAGGCTCATTCTTATCTTTAGTATGATTATTACCTTAAGAGTCGCAGAATGAGTTAAATATTCTCAATCATAATTCACCCATAAGTCAATGGCGTGAATAATAATTAATAACCCTTTAAGACAAGAATTTAAGAACCAAAACTTACTTTGTATGGGTCTATGCTAAAGATTGATTTTATTCGTTCAATTGAACATTGATCGAGACTAGATATGAGTCAATACTCTAATCACAATTCTCAAACTATCCAAACCCTAAATTTGCATCAATGAATAATCATGCATCAACACACATAAAAGATTAAGACATAAGAAAAATTGAATAGAACAAAATTTGAATTATTAAATAAATAGTTAATTCCAATAAGAGCATTCACATAAGGTTCACATTGATTCCCTAGTTATGGATTTAGTTACTTATCATAGAGATAAAGAAAAGAGAAAAGATTGAACAGAATAAACCCATGAAGATCTTCAAAGAGCTCCTCCAATTCTTCTTGTTGTTGGTAGATTCCACATAATTTAGTGTGAATCTTCTTCTTCTTCTCTCTCTACTAACAATGGATGGGTCTTGAAGTGGTGTGTGGTGATCAAGTGGTGGCTTGATGGGGGACGGCCCCCTTGGTGGCTTGTGACCTCCCTCGGATGATTCCTTCGATTGTAGAAAACTTTTGATATTTATTAGAGCTATCAAAACGGGTTCATGGGTCGAAACGACCCGTTTACTTAAATGGGTCAACCAATTTATCCTAGACACGACATGACCCATTTAAGTAAACGGGTCAACCCATTTAAGTAAACGGGTCAACCCATTGAAACCCGACACGACACGAATAGTTAAACTGGTTACATGGGCTGACCTGTGACACGTTTAAGAATCGGATCGGGTCAGGTTGGAACCAGTTGGACCCATTTAATTCATTCAAATTTAAGAAAAAAAAATCAATTTAATTCCTTCATTAAGAATCTCGTCAAATGGATTTTTCTCTCAAAATGTGTTCTTTTTTTAATTCATCTTCTTTAAATTCAATCTCGTATGAGAATCGAAGAGAGTGGATATGGATAGAGATCAAGCAAGTCTTGAACACTTTCATTTTCCCACTACAAAAACAAGAACTTTTTAATAATTAATCAAGCTTTCAAAAAAAAAAAAATTCATAACCAAATTGCACATTAATTAACCGAGTGAAACAAAGATAATGAATATGGAAGACGTCGACAGAGATGGAATACGAAGAAGTTGGGAGACAAAGACAAAAAAAAAGCCGATGAGTTGAGATGTGAGTGATAGTTCAATTTCTACACTTGGTGTAGGCCCCATTTTCTATTGTTTTGTGCTCGTTACTAGGGTAAAATTGAGTATTTAATGTTTATATTGATCCTGTGTAGGTCTTATTCCATAAAATGAGGTATTGAGCTTATTTGAAGAAAATTGGAGGCTAAAAGGGAGAAAATGTAAAGGCTTGTGCTGATCATCCAACTTGTGAAAGACATAACTCCCTCCTCTTTTTGAACTGGTTTCAAGCCACATATTTTTTGGAAATCCTTGGATTTCTAGTTTTCGGAAAACTTTAAGGTTTGTGATTATGAGCTATACTAGAGGAAGTTATGCCTGTTATAGTAACTGGTGCACGAAGATAAAATTTTCATTCCATAGAAGTGCCACGGTATGTGCGTTGATGTGTACTGTGACAATGTACCGTGAAAATAGATCAGAGAATTTTTGCGGTACATGCGTTTATACGTACCTCGACACTCATACCGTGAAAAGTTTCTAGAGAGTTGTCGCGCGACCGTACTGTGATTTCGGCCTTCCAGCTCAGCATTTCTATGGGATCCATCCCCTAATTTTGCACACCTATATATATATATATATCTTCTCCTCTCGTGCTCCCAACCTCTCCATGACTCTTAAACTCCAAACACCTCCAAAACTTCACCTAAAAACACTTTCCTCACCAAATCATCAAAATCCTTTCATCAAACCTTTACCATACCACCAAATCCATCATAAATCCCTAACCTTCTTGGAGCAAAGGAATTGGAGGAGAGAAGCAAGAGAAGAATATTGCAAGCTAGAATAAGAGAGAGCTCTCCATAATTAGTTCTCTCTATATCTCTTTCTCTCTTCATTCTAATATTAGCCATGTTTAGATTTTCTATATATTTTGTATGGCTTTAAGTTGTAATATGAACTAAACCTCTTGAGCTAAGGCTAAGATGAAACTCAATCCATGACTATCTAAATAAAAGACCCTCAATTTTATCTATGCTTGTTTCTGTTGTTGTATGAAATTTTCATGTGCTTAATGCTTTTGAGTGCCTAGCTATCACTTAAATTTTATTTTTGTGGTTGTGTGATGGACCGAGAGGGGAAGCACACCACGTGTTCGATGAAATGCTCAATACAAGTCTAGTAAGGTAGAGATACGCGATGCTAGCTTGTAGGATTCATATGGTGTGCCACTATGCTTAATGAACTTATGTGTAATTCGGATAATCATCGAGAGATAGGTTATTAGTATTCATGAGTGTGGTCTTTATTGCTTGAGAGAGAGAGAGAGAGAGAGAGAGAGAGAGAGAGAGAGAGAGAGAGAGAGAGAAAGTGTGTGTTTGTGTGTGTGTGTGTATGTGTGATAGAGGGAGGAAAATAGTGTGATTTGTGTGGAGGTAGAGTGTGCGACTACTAGGTTTAGAATTTTAGGGTTTCATTTACTATATGTAAAATTACAGTTACATCCTTAAGTACTTGAAAATTACAAATTTACCTTATCTAATAAATGGGTTAAACAGGACGCCCGCAAACTCATTTTACGAAACTTGGCATGAACCGTATAGTAAATAGGTTGACTCATTTACGATATGAACCAATTTAAAGCCAACCCGAACTCGTTTATCAACCTCGGGTTCGTGTTGGGTTCGCAGGTCACGGGTCATTTTAACAGCTCTAGTATTTATAGGTGACTTCTCCTTGTAAGCTACAAATTCTTCCAAGTTTAGGAAATCCTCTAAGTATGAATTCTTATGAATCAACGAATAAGATTTCTTTGCTAACTTGACTCTCCTCATTTGATGATTGACTTTTAATTGAGTTTAAGAAGTTTCTTAAACATCTATTGGTCTTCTAAATTCGTTAGAATTTGATTTGGGAAGTTTTTGGACAATTATGTACGAATTTGGAGTGCATTCCTACTAGAAATCACGTTATAACAGCCCAGGCCACATTGTAGGCAGTGGAAAACCTCTTCCAAAAATTGCTACTCACACCGTGGTCCGTAAGCTGCGGTTCAAGTCGTGGTTCTCTAACCCCCAGCCACCAAAACGACCATAACTTTCTCTAGAAAACTCGGATTCATGAACTATAAAGTTTGCAGGAAACTAGACACCTTAGGATTTCCAAATATATGTGGATTTTAACCAAATTTGATATGTGGAAGAAGTTATGGTCTTCACAAATTGGATGTTTTGCGCAAACCTTTACAATTTTAGCCTTTTTGGTTTCCAAACTCTCCAATTAAGCTCAAACACCAATTTAGGGATGATTACTTACATAATGCTCACAGACATATTAAATAACTAATTTCACTCGAGAACAAAGCATAAATAATAGGAAATAAGAGCCTAAAACAAGTATAGAAATGGACCGATTGGCCTATCGGAAAAATGAACTAGGCCAGGTCGAACTAGTCTAGCAAGGTTGCTTGGAGGCATGATAATGGATGGTGCGATGACTGGAGGTGGGTGACAGGCTGTACGCGAGTCGTCAGCACCGGACAGAGAAGAAAGCGAATGAGGGCTGCCGAGAAATGACCTAGGCCAGGTTAGATAATGGCCACTGCAGCGCAACGACGGGAGGTGGGCGACGGGCTATATGCGAGTTGTTGAAGCTGAACGAAGAAGGAGGACTACCGAAAAACAACCTAGGCCAGGTTAGACGGTGCCGAATGAGTAGCTTGAAGGCGCAACGATGACCGGCACTGCAGTTAGAGGTGGACATCGGCTAGAGGTTCTTTGGTGGTGAAGATTAGAGGCTAGGGTTTTTGGCTTTGATACCAAATAAAAAGGAGAAAGGAATACTTTTTGATTAAATAGGTCTAGATAGAATTACAACAAGGGTAAATACCCAAAGAGAAAAATAAACAATGAGAGAAAAGACGAAAACACTCCTAACTAATAAGCTAAAAAAAAATTCAACAAGTTAAACCATTTGGTAATGTATCGCGAGTTGAGTATTTTTAATTCGTTAATCGAAAATTATTTATTCTCCAATTCGATAATTTCTGGAAATTTTTTCTAGATTTTTTTTTTTGGTTGCAAATTCATTCTTGAACATCAAACAAGTTTTTCCAAAAAAAAAATGTATTTGTTAAGAGAATAAAGAATAGAGTTAGGCTGAGGAGAAAAATTGTGAGAGATCAAGAGGTGATATTACAAATAGATGACAGAAAGAGAAAAATAAAAAGAAAAAAAGAAATTGAGTTTTAAAGTTAGATTGATGGGCATTTGTGTCTGTTTACAAACTGTTGTGCTGGTAAAACTCAACTTATTAACTTAGGCCCCGTTTGATTTTTTGTCTGAAGACTGAACAGTGCTGAATGTTACTGAAGACTGAATGGTGACTAAAAACTGAACACTTAAAAACATGTTTGTTTTTTTTCACTGAAAACTGAATATAAGTGATAAGTTGTTTGTTTTTTTAAGTTATAAATATCTGAAAATAAATACTTTTACATCTATACCCTTCTAACTATTATTTGTTAAATATTTACATTTTAATATATTAAGGACAACTCTAACATGCAAATTAATTATAAAATAAATTTATTTAGTTATTAAAAATATTTCAAATTTATATAATTCTGGATTGGTTGGTTTGTGGACAGGTTTGTTTTTTTTTTTTTTTTTTTGTTCTAAATTGAATATCATTATCAATGAATAACAACATGATTAATTTCTCATTGTAATGGTTACTTTTATTGATTTACATCCACCAATAATGTTCAATGAGACAAACCATAATAGTATCCTTGGAAATCTATAAGTGTAACAGAAAAACATATCCAAAGCAACCTCCATGTACTTCGTAGCATAATTAGAAAATATAAAATATGTATTTGGTTTTCTACTATAGCTAAAACTAAAAATAAGAAAATTACAAAGATGCTTCTAAAAGTTTTTTAGCGATATGGTCTCTAAACTGTTGCATAAATATTGCATTTGATGTCCCAGAGCTATTGTTTGTATTTGGTAGTTGATGATTTGCATTGTCATTCTCCAATATAAGTTCTTCATCTTCGTATTGTGAAAATAGTTCATCATCAATTGATATCTGACGTAGGAAATTATGTAGTGCTATGCATGCTATCACTATATTCTTCTGTGTACAAAACGAGTATGAAGACATCCTTTTTAATATCGAAAAACGTGCCTTCAACATACCAAAAGCTCTTTCAATAACATTCCTCAACTTTGAATGAGAATGGTTGAATATCTCCTCCTTTCCATTAGCTCTACCACCATTACGAAAGTCACCCAACCAATAACGAACTTGCCGATATGGTGCCATAAATCCTTTTGTATGTGAATAAGCGGCGTCTACCAAATAGTATTTATCTAAAAAAAAACTTAATTATATATCATAATGTAAATGGATGTGTATATATTAAATGGACTATCTAAACATTATTACCATCCGGTGGCATAGGAAAGTTATGGCTTGGGGTACAAATGGTTTCGGTCAAGACCCTTGAATCATGTGCTGTTCCTTCCCATCCAACAACAACATACCTAAAAATCATATCAAAGTCACAAATCGCCATGACATTTTGATAACACTCTCTCTTCCCACGACCCCTATATGGTACTTGTTTTTCGATGGGAATACATGCATGAATTAGAGTTCCATCAATTGCACCAATAGCACCCTAAAATACAAGAATGAACGTTAATATAAAATAATATAAATCTGATTTTTATTACTCCTTAAAGAAATAAAGAATTTACCTTAAAAATTTGCCTCAATCGATGATTTGATATACCATTGCAATTTCCATTAAATGAAGGATGAGTGATCATTTCTTTAGAAAACTTCATCATAGCGGCTAAAACCTCATGAAAACATTTGTGAATGGTTTGTGTTGAGTGCTTGAACCTATTCCTAACTACTCGATTTCGAAGATTATGGCTCACAGTCATTGAAAACATAGTCATTTTCTCTTCCACAATCACATGCTTACTATCAAGGATCCACTTTTTTTCTCGAAATTTCTGACATAAATTAATAAAGCTATTCTTTTCCATCCGCATAAGTTCATAACATGTAATAGATGGACCTTTTAAGAGCTCTTCAATAAAAATTGAATCTTTAATAGACCATGCATAAGTATTTACCTGTTTAGTATATGGTCCTTTTAAATATAATGTGATCAATTGGTTTCGCAAAAGTCTTTTAGCTTCTCTTTTAGCCTCTAAGTTCACATCATCATCTTCACTCGATGAACTAGACATCTATCATATAAAAGAAGAATGTCATCAAATTATGGAACTTGAAAAAAATAAAATAAAGTAAACAACGATATAACAAAATAGGTAAAAACAATACAGGAGACCAAATAGCTCACATCAATAATCCAAATCAAAACAAATATCAAAACATTCTACAAATTCCCAAATAAACAAATAGTTCAAATCAAATTAAATACCAAATCAGTCTAAACGTTCCCAAACAAACAAGTAGTCCAAATTAAAACAAATACCAAAACAGTTTAAACAATCCCAAACAAACAAATAGTCCAACTCAAAGTAAATATCAGTTTTGCAAGCTTTCAATCCATGCAAGCCGCTCTTCGTCGTTATCCATCTCCATCCAAAATTCTCAATTCTCTTTTCTCCTGCACAAAGCCTTACTTGCTACAAAATATAAGAGATTCTTATAATTTAGAATTCTTTTCAAAATTAACACACAATCTTTTACTGATGGCCCTCGATCATTACTTTTCTCCAATGCATTTATTATTCTATCCACATCTTGACGATTTCCATCAACTTTTCTTTTCTTTGTTTTTTAGGTTGCTCCTCATTTTGAATTGGATGTTCTTCAAAATTAACATCTGAATTTGGAGTTGGCATATTATCATTTTCATCCAATAGCCTAACATAACTTCCACCATACATTGAAGATGCAAAATCAGTTGATGTATTGCCCATTTCAGGTATCCCTTGCATTCCAGAACTCCAATTGTGTGCCCCTGTAGCTGATACCCCTGAAAATAATGATTCTAATTCCTCAAAATTTGCTAAAGGCTTTTGGCGAAATTGTTTGGCTTCAGGATATGTCTGTTTTAAAAAATAAAAATATAATTAGCTACAGAACCCTTCAAGTACTTTAAAATAATTAATAACAAAATTAGAGGAGAATGTACCTTTAAATACTCTTCCCATCTTTCTGTTGGCCAGTCAATAGTATTGGTCACTGCATTGTAACCATGTCCTGTTGTCGATATCAACCTAATCCATACTTGATATTGTTTTTTCATGTAATCCCAATCATTCTTAAGTTGTTTTTGTGTAAAACGTTTACTAGTTAATTTTTCCAATCCTTCCGCAATTCGATTCCAAGCACAAGGTTTCAAAGTTCCTCCAGACCTATAGCCATTATTTACCTCTTAGAGACAAAGATCTATAAAACCCTTCCTATATATGGGGTTGGTCCAATTCGCCCTAGTATTTTCGCTATTTTGAGCCATTTATTTGAAAGTCAAAATATAAATTATCAATCAAAGTAATTGTTAACACCAAAATTTATATAATACTAATAATATAATTCACTCAAAAACTCATATAAAAATAAGCAAAATATTGCATCCAATGAAATTAAACACACGCTAGCAAAATCATTCAAACTATATATATATAACAACGCGAACAAAAAAAAAAATAACAACATAACATCATAAAACAAATATCAATTTTTTATCTGCAACAAGCCAAAAAGAGACAAAGAAGAATGTATCCAAAAAAAGACAAGGGAGGCAAAAAATCACGTAATACATCAAATTTTTTTTTTTTTTTTTTTTTTTTTGAAACATCAGAATTTATTAATAGAAAAATGTCCAATTGAAGCTGCCAAGGATACAAACTTCAGCACACAGCGCCACAACAAACAAAAACACCCAAGTCAAAAGTAGAACCAAAACAGAGCAGCAAACGTAATACATCAATTGATGGTTATATATATAACTTTTTTTTTTTTTTCCTTACGAAAATTAACAACTCAAAACCCAAAAAAATAAAAAAAAACTCATAACAAAATCTATCTAAAATAAAATTAATAAAACTAATAATCAAATTATAGAAAAAGAAAGAAAGAGTACTGACCGGAATATGCTAGGAAAATTTGTCTTCAGTTGTTTGTGTTTTGAAGTAGCCAGGTTTTCTGATGTTAAAATTCTTTACGGTGAGAAGAAAAAAAATATATAAATACAATTAGGGCTTTAACAGAAGACAAAATTGGAAATAGTTTAAATTAGTGAGGATAGTTTTAGAAGTAAAAGTTTGCATTAAATTCTCCTGGATTTGTGTTAAGTGAAAAGTGAAAAAATTTCACTTTTCAAAACAAGTGGTTTTAGGTGCTCATTAAGTGATTTTACCACTTAAAAAATCAAACAAAATAACTTAATAGAACACATTAAGTGCCATTCAGTGTTAAGTGGAAAAATCAAACAGGGCCTTAGTGTTAAGCCTAAAAAAATTCCGATAAAAAACAAGTATTAATTACACTCATTTACACATAATATTTTTTTTTGACAATTATCAAATATAAATGGTCATTTGTTTTTTTTTTAAAATAAGTTTAAAGTCTACTTAAAACTTAATAGGGATTAAAATATATCAGGATTCAGGACTCTCAAGGCTCTCAGGACTCTTACGTATATAATCCAACTCCACCTCAGACTTGAAGTCCAACTCCACCTCAAACTTGAAGACTTTGTTTTTATCTTATACTGTTGTATTTAATATTATCACTTGTTGTAATTATCTTTTAAGCTTATAGTTATTAGGTCAGTGTTTTAATAAGAGTAGATTACATCTACTATACACGACCTGAGTCACAACTCTTGTATATATATATATATATATATATTTGTATGATTCATGAATAAAAGATATAGCAGAACAATTGTTCTAAATCAGCTATACTCATTCAAACGTTTAATATGGTATCAGAGCGCATCTGCTTCTAATTTTTTTTATCCCGTTTTTTTTTTTATTCAGTCTTATTTCCTTCCGTAAATTTCAACCATGACTGATCCAAAGGATTCCAGTTCAACGAATCCAACTTCTGATTCACAAGGATCCAACAATCTTTTCTCCACTCAAGGACCCATTGATCCCTTCTTCGTTCATCACTCAGATAATCCCACAGCTGTTCTAGTCTCTCCAATGTTGTCAAAGGACAACTACAACACTGGAACTCTGACAGGTATTGCATCACAAGCAAATTTGACAGGTATTTCCCTCTCATGTTCCTATAAATCCGTATAGATCATTAACTCAGGAACAACAAATCATGTGAGCTCATCTTTGAATTTGTTCTCTAGTTATTCTACTTGCTCTAAACATTCCACACTTAAACTCCTAGATGGAACAGACCATTTAATTACTCATGTAGAAACTGTCACTCTTTCACCGACATTATGTCTCACAAATGTCTTATTTGCTCCTACTTTTCATTTCAATTCAATTTAATTTCTATCAATGAACTTGTCAAGACCCTAAAAATTTATGTCTCTTTTTCTAATGATGAATGTGTGTTTCAAGGCTTGTTATCGAAGAAGAAGATTGGACTGGGACGCCTACATGAGGGACTCTACCATCTTCAAAATTCTGCAACTATCTGCTCTTTTCAAAATTCAGCTCAAAATAAATTGTGGCATTGCCGATTAAGACATGCTTCACCTAGTTGTTTACAACTCTTAGATAAACAATTCTCTTTTATTCATTCTTCAAATAATGTTGATTGCATGATATGCCCTCAAGCAAAGCAAACTCGTTTGTGTTTTTCAAATAGTTCAATAAAAACTAGTAGACCATTTCAAATTATTCACTGTGATATTTGGGGACCTTTTTCATTACCATCACATTCAAATTCTAGATTTTTTTTAACTATTGTTGACGATTTTAGTAGTGCCACATGGATATATTTCATGGCTATTAAATCTGAAACATCTCACATTTTACAATCAATTTTTGCCATGGTTCATACTCAATTTAATTCTCAAATCAAATATGTTATTTCTGGGGTTGGAGTCATAAATGAACATTTTAAAATCCAAGTTGATGAACATTTTTTTTTTTCATCTAATGGTGTTGTTCATCAATGTAGTTGTGTTGCTACACCATAACAAAATGGTGTAGTCGAACGCAAACACTGTCACCTTCTAAATGTTGCCCGAGCTTTACGTTTTCAAGCCCATCTTCCATTATCTTTTTGGGGAGAATGTGTCCTCACTGCTGCATATCTCATAAATAAACTACCAACTTCTTTATTAAAAGGCAAGTCACCTCACAAAATGTTATTTCAAAAACCAATGATTTTTACTAACATTAGAATTTTTGGTTGCTTATGTTTTGCTCGAAACCCTCATGTCACAAATAAATTTGATCAGAGAGGTACACCAGGTGTTTTTGTTGGCTATCCTTACGGCCAAAAAGGATACCGTGTATTCGATTTTCAGTCTAAAAAGATTTTTACATCTCGTGATGTCATATTTCATGAACATGTTTTTCCCTTTCAAAATATTTTACCCACTCCTTCAAACATGCCGGTTCATACATTACCCATACATGATGATGGCACTTTTAAATTTTCTCCAACAACTTCATCCGTTCCACATGAGACCGAACCTCATGAGGATTCGATTTTATCAGTTGCTTCTCTTGACAATGAGATGTCACCTGATGCCCCTCCAGTTTTGGATTCTTCCCTAGTGTCCACTAGTGCACAACCCGATCCTCCTCTTCGATCTGTTCGACCAAGACAACCACCATCATATTTGAAACACTATCACTGTCCTACTCTACCTCATGTGGCGAATCTGATTCAATCTGACTCTAAGGTAACTAAAGTTTCTTCTTCTTATCCAATGGTTTTATATGTTTCTGACAATAAATTCTCGTTATCACATAAAGTTTTTTTGTCCAAGGCTTTAGGTTCTACAGTTGAACCTAAGTCTTTTTCCCAAGCCATCAAATACTCACATTGGAAAGTAGCAATGGCCATTGAAATTGAGGCATTACAGAAAAATAACATGTGGGATCTTGTTCCTTTACCATCATCACATAAGCCAATTGGGTGTAAATGGGTTTTCAAAGTTAAGTATCACTCTGATGGTTCGATTGAATGCTACAAAGCTCGTTTAGTTGCGAAAGGCTACAATCAAATTGAAGGCCTTGATTATCGTGATACGTTCGCTCCTGTGGCAAAGTTAGTCACTGTCAAACTGTTACTTTCCATGGTTGCTATCAAAGGTTGGGATATTCAACAATTCGATGTTCATAATGCTTTTCTACAAGGGGATCTGAATGAAACAGTGTACATGACTATACCACTTAGGTTTTCAAAACAAGGGGAGTAATGAGTGTGCAAACTCAACAAATCGTTATATGGTTTGAAACAGGCTTCGAGGCAATGGTTTGCCAAATTCTCCACCACCTTGACCACATTCGGCTTCACTCAGTCTAAATCTGATTATTCATTGTTTACTAACATATGTGATTCCTTTTCTGTGTTTGTTCTTGTTTATGTTGATGACATTATTGTCACAGGAAATGATCCCATTCGAATTCAACAACTGAAAAGGTTTTTGGAACAAAAATTCTACATTAAGGCCTTGGGAATTCCTTGGTATTGAGGTGGCTAGATCACAACAGGGGCTATTTATTTCCCAAAGAAAATACACTATGGACATTTTGGAGGATATTGGTGTTACAGGTGGTTGAATTTCCAAGTTCCCCATGGAACAAAACATCAACCTTGCGGCTGACAATGGTGTTTTGTTGCCGGAACCGACCATATATCGTCGGTTAGTTGGTCGGCTGCTCTATCTCACTGTCACACGGCCGGACATCAATTTTGCTATCAACTATCTCAGTCAATTCATGCAGTCCCCTAGCTCTTCCCATTTGGATGTGGCTCATCAGGTTCTTCATTACTTAAAAGGTTCTATCAACAAAGGTATTTTGTTATCAGCCTCCAGTTCTCTCCATATCTTAGGTTTTTATGACTCTAATTGGGCTGGTTGCCCCATTACTTGTCATTCTACTAGTGGTTATTGTACTTTCCTTAGTTCAAGTCCAATCTCTTGGAAGACAAAGAAACGGTCTATAATTTCTCGATCTTCTGTTGAAGCTAAATATAGATCGATGGCATCTCTTACAAGTAAGCTTCAATGGTTAAAGTATCTTTTAGTGGATTTGGGTATTTCTCATCCTTCTCCAATGACAGTGTTTTGTGACAATCAAGCGGCCATTCACATATCACAAAATCTAATGCACGAACGCACAAAACACAATGAGTTAGATTGTCATTTTATCTGTGAAAGAATTCAGAATCTATTATTGATTCCCCGCTACATCCCGTCTTCACCCAAATTGCCGACATCTTTACCAAACCAATTGGCAAGGATCTATTCTCTCGTCTAATACGCAAGTTGAGCGTTCTTGACATTCACTCTCCAACTTGAGGGGGAGTATTAGGATTCATGACTCTCAGGACTCTTACGTATATAATCCAACTCCACCTCAGACTTGAAGTCTAACTCCACCTCAAACCTGAAGACTTTGTTTTTATCTTATACTGTTGTATTTAATATTATCAATTGTTGTAATTATCTTTTAAGCTTATAGTTATCAGGTCATTGTTTTAATAAGAGTAGATTACATCTACTGTACACGACCTGAGTCACAACTCTTGTATATATATATATTTGTATGATTCATGAATAAAAGATATAGCAGAACAATTGTTCTAAATCAGCTCTACTCATTCAAACGTTTAATAAAATATGAAACTTGAAATGTTTTTTTTTTTAATTTTAAATAAAAATAAAAACATGTGAAAACAAATAATTTGATATTTATCCTTTTAATTAACTTATATATATCCTTTTAACTTATATAACTTGATATTTATCATTTTAAATTATATATAATATATAAAATTTTGGAGTTCAGTGGGAATGACATGATTTGAATTCCTAATCTCATAACTTGGGTATAAGCCCGGAGTTAGGTGAGAAGTACATAACATGAACTCGTAATCTTGTTGACGTGATATAAATTCATAATTGAAGTAGTAAGACATGACTCAAATGCATAATATTGATAACGTGCATGTGAATGTCCGATCACCAACCTCAATTAGTCCATTAAAGAGTGGTTTTACTTAATTTCGGAGCCACAATTTTTTTTAAAAAAAAATAATTGGTCAAATTTTAATTGAATTTTAAGTATTTGCAATTACTTTGAGTTAATTAATAAATATCTCGTTAGAGCATCTATAATGGTAAGACTCAAAAACAAGACTCATTTGTTGCCACATCATCAAAAATGGGTCTTCTTTTTTAAAACATGGGTCTTGCCATTTGGATCTACTTAATTTGGGTCTCTTTTCCCCACAATGAGGCTAAATTGGAAAAGTAAAAGTGGATCTACTTTTTAAACTTTTTTCCAAACAATCATTACTCTTCTTTAAAATATTATATATTTATATATATATATATATATATATATATATATATAATATTTTAAAGAAGAGTAATGATTGTTTGGATCTATGACCCCATTTTTTTACACAATTTTTGACACAGCTTCTTGGCCATTGGATCTTACTTCTTTTAATGGATAGGATTTATTCTCTTTTTCTTTCATTATTTAATACATGTATTGTCTCTCACCTAATTAATAGTTTATCTCTCCAAAATATTATTATTTTATTTAATTCTCTCACCTTATTTCATTTTTTGTCTTTAATTTATTTTTCTTTTCTCTTCTTTTTTTCCTTTACACGTTTTTTTTTTTTGCTTTTCATTTTTTTACTTTACTTGAAATCAGAACATCAGCATTGTGACTTTCACTTTCACTTTTTAGTCTTTAAAATCCCTTTTTTTTTTCTTTCTCTCTCTCTCTCTTTTTTTTTTTACTATTCTTATTTCTCAATTTACTATTTTATATATATATATTTGTAATCACTCTTCTCTTTTATTTTCTTTCTTTTTAATTTTTTCCTCTTTTATCATTTCTTATTTCATTACTTTTGCAAAGTTGTACAATTGTATTGGTCTTGTTAATATATTTGCAAAGTTGAATAGAAACATCATGCTTGACTTCATTTATACTGATATTTGTAAAATAAAATCTATGTGAAATAAGTAAATCAATGAAAAACTACCAATGAATACATGACTTGATCTATAAAATCAATATTCGGCATGCTGGATGTATGTTGTCCATCTCTGAAGTCCTATAAAAAACCAGAAAAGTGTTTTGGTTTTTGTTATGATTTAGTTTACAATATAACCATGTAATCTTTTTATTTTTTTATTTTATTTTATTTTTTTTGACAAAAGGATAACCATGTAATTTTTTGAATTAGTTCTTTTTTCTTTTTCTTTTTTTCTTTTGAAGTTTTTGAACTCTTGAACATGTTTTATTTTACAAATTTTTGTAATGAATAATTTTATAGATTTTATTGATTTGAGATGGGCAAATCATAGGACTTCGGAGATGGACAACGTATATCTAGCATGCCGAACGTGTTTTATTGATTTTATAGATCTAGTCATGTATTCATTGGTAGTTTTTCATTGATTTACTTATTGCACATAGATTTTATTTTACAAATATCAGTATAAATTAAGTCAAGTATGATGATTCTGATCAACTTTGCAAATATATTAATAAGACCAATACAATTGTACAACTTAGCAAAAAGTAATGAAATAAGAAATGATAAAAGAGGAAAAGAAAAAAAAATTAAAAAGAAAGAAAATAAAAGAGGAGAGTGATTATATATATATATATATATATATATATATATATATATAAAAGAATAGTAAATTGAGAAATAAGAATAGTAAAAAAAAAAAAAAAAGATTTTAAAGACTGAAAAGTGAGAGTGATAGTCACACTGCTGATGTTTTGATTTTAGGTAAAGTAAAAAAAGAAAAAGAAAAAGAAAACGTGTAAAGGAAAAAATAAAAGAAAAGAAAAATAAATTAAAGACAAAAAATTAAATAAGGTGAGAGAATTAAATAAAATAATAATATTTTGAAGAAATAAAGTATTAATTAAGGTGAGAGACTATATCTGTATTAAATAAGGAAAGAAACAGAGAATAAATCCTATTCATTAAAAGAAGCAAGATCCAATGGCCAAAAAGTTGTGTCAAAAATTGTGTAAAAAAATGGGGTTATGGATCCTGCCCCATATATATATATATATATACAGAAATTCTATTATCAATTCGAACTGATAAAAGTTATATCAGTTCCTTGCTTGTGGGCCACTGGATTTAAATACTTTGACTTGGCTGTATGCACTTGTCAGTCAAAGTATTTAAATCCAGTGGCCCACATACAAGGAACTGATATAACTTTTGTCAGTTTGATAATAGAAAGACTGTATATATATATATATATATATATTAATAAATAAATTATATAATATATTTTAAATATTAGTACTATCAATAATTATTTAATAAATTATGATTAATTAAAAATAAAAAAATTATTAATTTAAAATTATCACAACTGAATTATATCAACAATAAAAATAAATATTTAAAACAAAATATTATATACGATTAGACATGACGCCGGTTTTGGTTCGGTTCCGGTTTCGGTTCCCCGGTTCCGAACCTTCAAAACCGATTCCTGTTCTAGTTTTGAAGGTTCGGTTTTGGTTTCGGTTTTTAAGGTTTCGATCCGGTTCTGTTCCGGTTTCGGTTCCTCGGTTCCTATCCGGTTCCAAAGGTTTGGGTCTGGCAGTTTCGGTCCGATTTCTGACGGTTCCGATTGTTCAGTTCCAGTTCCCGACCTAGTTCCCGACCCAGTTCCGATTTCTGACTCGATTTCTATTCCGGTTCTGAACCTTCAAAACCGGAACTTTCAAAACCGGTTCCGGTTTTGAAGGTTCAATTCCAGTTCCGGTTTCGGTTTCGGTTTTGAAGGTTTGGTTCCGGTTCCAAACCTTCAAATAAATAATGTTTTCATTCAAATTATTTTAATTTCATTAAAATAAAATTTTATAATTGAAATTAAATTTTTTATATTTTTTAATTATATATATATAATTATTGAAATTAATAATAATATATTTAAATTATAATAATTGAAATATATATATATATATATATATATATATTAATTTTTTTGTCATTATATATATATATATATATTAAATTTATTTATATTTTTTTATTATATATAATTATTGAAATTAATAATTACATAATTTAATTTAAATTATATATATATATATATAGGCCCAACCCAATGATTGGGAGGTGTTGGGAACCCAACTCCAATCATTGGGCAAGACCCAAATGGAGTTCCAAATTTGGACCCCAATTTGGGTTTAGTAGGGTGGAGCCCACATTTGGGTCTTCTTTTTTGGGTCCCCTTTTTTTGCCATTGTGGCACCATTGTATATTTGTATCCAAATAAAATTGGGTCTCTTTTATCCACCATTGTGGATGCTCTTAGAGTCTTAGGGATAATATTCTATAGGTCTGCAGTTAATCTATTTTATTAAAAACAAAAAACAAAAAACAACACCACAAAGATATCCAAAACCAAAACAAAATAGACTTATGTATTTGCCAAAATCAAGAAAAGTCAAAAGAAAAAAGACTCCCACCGTTTCACACGCGCAATCACCTTCCACCTTCGTTCGTCGTCACTTCCTTCCTCCAACCCAAACAAAGTAACAGGGCCAAAACTGTCAACTCATATTTGATCCCAACTGTCAGTATTCTATTGGTGAACCTAACCGAGTACCACAAAAAACCGAACTGTATTATAATACCTTTCAAGAATAAGAGAATGATAAAATTATCTATGAATACAGGTATTCGTAAGAATCTATCCAATTCATTTAAAATAAAAATAAATTATGACTCATTTACGATCTGAACCAATTTAAAGCCAACCCGAACTCATTTATCAACCTCGGGTTCGTGTTGAATTAGCAAGTCACGGGTCATTTTGACTGCTCTAGTATTTATAGGTGACTTTTCCTTGTGAGCTTCAAATTCTTCCAAGTTTAGGAAATCCTCTAAGTAGGAATTCTTATGAATCAACGAGTAAGATTTCTCTCCTAACTTGACTCTCCTCTTTTGATGATTGACTTTTAATTGCGTTTAGGAAGTTTCTTAAACATCTATTGGTCTTCTAAAGTCTTTAGAATTTGATTTGGGAAGTTTTTGGACAATTTTGTACGAATTTGGAGTGCATTCCTACTAGAAATCACGTCATAATAGCCCAACCCGCGTAGTAGGCAGCGGAAAACCTCTTCCAAAAATTGCTACTCACACCGCGGTCCATAACCTGCGGTTCAAGTCGTGGTTCTTTGACCCCCAGACACTAAAACGACTATAACTTCCTCTAGAAAACTTAGATTCATGAACTATAAAGTTTGTAGGAAACTAGACACCATAGGATTTCCAAATATATGTGGATTTTAACCAAATTTGATATGTGGAAGAAGTTATGGTCTTCACAAATTGGACGTTTTGTGCAAACCTTTACAATTTTAGCCTTTTTGGCTTCCAAACTCTCCAATTAAGCTCAAACACTAATTTAGTGATGATTACTTACATAATGCTCACAGACATATTAAATAACTAATTTCACTCAAGAACAAAGCCTAAATAATAGGAAATAAGAGCCTAAAACAAGTATAGAAATGGACTGATTGGGCTATCGGAAAAATGACTTAGGCCAGGTCGGACTACTCTGGCAAGGTCGCTTGGAGGCACGATAATGGATGGTTTGACGACTGGAGGTGGGTGACAGGCTGTACACGAGTCGTCAGCATCGAATGGAGAAGAAAGCGTATGTGGGCTGCCGAGAAACGACCTAGGGCAGGTTAGATGATGGCCACTGCAGCGCAACGACGGGAGGTGGGCGACGGGCTGTATGCAAATTGTTGAAGCCAAACGAAGAAGAAAGCGACTATGGGCTACCGGAAAACAACCTAGGCCAGGTTGGATGGTGTCGAATGAGTAGCCCGGAGGCGCAACGATGACCGGCATTGCAGTTAGAGGTGGATGTTGGGTGGAGGGTTCTATGGTGGTGAAGATTAGCGGCTACGGTTTTTGGCTTTGATACCAAATAGAAAGGAGAAGGGAATACTTTTTGATTAAATAGGTCTAGATAGAATTACAACAAGGGTAAATACCCAAAGAGAAAAATAAACAATGAGAGAAAAGACGAAAACACCCCTAACTAATAAGCTAACAAAAAATCCAACAAATTAAACCATTTGGAAATGTATCACAAGTTGAGTATTGTTTATTCGTTAATCGAAAATTATTTATTCTCCAATTTGAGAATTTCTGGAAAAATTTTCTAAATTTTTTTATTGATTGTAAATTCATTCTTGAACATCAAACAAGTTTTTCCAAGAAAAAATGTATTTGTAAAGAGAGTAAAGAGTTAGGTCGAGGAGAAAAATTGTGAGAGATCAAGATGTGATATTACAAATAGATGATAGAAAGAGAAAAAGAAAAAGAAAAAAGAAGTTGAGTTTTAAAGTTAGATTTATGGGTATTTTTGTCTGTTTACATACTGTTGTGCTAGTAAAACTCAACTTTTTAACTTAGTGTTAAGTCTAAAAAAATTCTGATAAAACAAGGTATTAATTGCACTCATTTACACATAATATTTTTTTAAGTTTAAAGTCTACTTAAAACTTAATAGGGATTAAAATGTGAAACTTGAAATGTTTTTTATTTTTATTTTTTTTTTATTTTTTTATTTTTTTAAATTAAAACATGTGAAAACAAATAATTTGATATTTATCCTTTTAATTAACTTATATATCCTTTTAACTTATATAACTTGATATTTATCATTTTAAATTATATATATACAGATTTTTTATTATCAGTTCGTCCTGATAATAAATATATTAGGATGAAGAATGTGGACCACTAAATTTACATACTTTGACTCAAAGTGTATGCACTTGTCAAAAATTCTCCATAATCTATGATCCACATTCTTCGTACTCATATATTTATTGTCAGTACGAACTGACAATAGAAAAAAAAAAAATATATATATATATATATATACAGAAATTCTATTATCAGTTCGAACTGACAAAAGTTATATCAATTCCTTACATGTGGGCCACTGGATTTAAATACTTTGACTTGGCTGTATACACTTGTCAGTTATATATATAATATTTTGGAGTTCAATGAGAATGACATAACTTGAAATCCTAATCTCATTAACTTGGGTATAAGCCTAGATTTAGGTGAGAAGTATATAACATAAACTCGTAATCTCGTTGACATGGTATAAATTCATAATTAAATAAGTAAGACATGACTCGAATGCATAATATTGATGATGTGAGTGTGAAGGTTCGATCACCAACCTCAATTAGTCCATTAAAGAGTGTTTTTACTTAACTTCGGAGCCACGATTTTTTTAAAAAAAGATGGTCAAAATTTAAGTGAATTTTAAGTATTTGCAATTATTTTGAGTTAATTAATAAATATCTTGTTAGGGTCTTAGGGATAATATTCTATAGGTCTGTAGTTAATCTATTTTTTCCCTCAAAAAAAAAAAAAAAAGTTAATCTATTTTATTAAAAAAAAAAAAAACAAAAAACAAAAAACAACACCACAAAATAGACTTATGTTTTTGCGAAAATCAAGAAAAGTCAATAGAAAAAAAGACTCCCACCGTTTCACAGGCGCAATCACCTCTTCACTTTCCACCTTTGTTCCTCGTCGCTTCCTCCAATAGTCCAACCCAAACAATGAAACAGGGCCAAATCTGTCAACTCATATTTGATCCCAGATGTTAGTATTCTATTGGTGAATCTAACCGAGTACCATCAAAAACCGAACCGTATTATAAGACCTTTCAAGAATAAGAGAATGAATACTCCTATTCATTTAAAATTAGGATAAATTATGATATTTTGTAATGCTTTTTCTCCTAAGTAGGGATGGGCGTTTCCCCATGGGGCCCCATCCCCCACGGGTCCCCATGGGGTTTTGGGGGCAAACTTTGCCCCCAAACGTATTTTGGGGGAGGTGGTGGGGGTACCTCCCCCCAAACCCAAAACCCCATTAGGTCCTCCAAAATAATATATATATATATTATTTTTATTTTTATTTTTATATAAAAATTTTAACAATTAAAACAAATTATAAATTATAATATTAAATTATTAAAATTAAATGTTATGGTTGTTCACTTATAAGGTGTAATTAACCCCCAAAACAATATATATATGTATTATGCAATTATTTTGTATTGTATTTTGGATTTTGTATTGTATTTTTATTATGTTTTTATTACTTTTCGAATTGAAAATTTAAAATT
This sequence comes from Acer saccharum, assembly GCA_030490815.1. Taxonomy (NCBI): domain Eukaryota; kingdom Viridiplantae; phylum Streptophyta; class Magnoliopsida; order Sapindales; family Sapindaceae; genus Acer; species Acer saccharum. The sequence goes on from CM059873.1 coordinate 21,245,031, forward strand.
TAGAATTGAAAAGGAAATGAAATGGGGGAAATGGGTTTTGGGGGTGGTGGTGGGGGAACCTCCCCCCTAAACGTCCCCCCCATTGGTCCCCCCAAATGGATTTTGGGGGAGGTGGTGGGGGGAGGTTTGAGGAGTGGGGGTGGGGATACCCTCCCCCGCCCCATTGGGCCCCCACGCCCATCCCTACTCCTAAGTGAAGATGGAATTATCAATTTTGATATTTTCTAAATATAAAATTTTGTTATGTAATTAGTTAATTACTAACTATAATTATATAAGTTATTATTATTATTATTATTATTATTTAATTACCAAAACCCTAAAAGCTAGTTCTATAAAATAATCGTCGATGGAATAAATGTATTTGTGTGTAATTTCTATGTTAACTTCACCAGATAATATTTTGTGGAGTTATTTATAATAGCTAATGTGATAGAAAATTTTAAAACATCTTTAAACATTTATATATATATATATATATATATATATATAAAATCATTGGATATAGTAATAGTCAAAGCGAAAATGGATATCTTTACCTCACAAGAATTTCCCGAATCTACCCCGCTTACATAGAATTAAGGATGCATAAGAGAATGTAGATATATCTCAAATGGATATGAAATTGATATTGAGATATCTATTCCCAATCCAACATATACATAATGTATACGAGCCAATCCACTCTATTGCCATCCCTATTCATCGGTCTACGGTCTTCGTTCTGATTCATATTCCTAACTTGTCCACACCAAGTAATCCGTACAGCTCTTTTCCTTTTTCATATTCCGAATTTACCCTTTTCTCTCCTTTATAGTCGGTATTCAATCTCGCTAAAATTCTTGGTTTGTGAGTAGTTTGAAACAAGTATCTGATTATGGTGAAACCGAACGATAATGGGTCTGCGTCTGTGGCGCCTTTTCTGACTAAATGCTACGAGATGGTCGATGATGAGTCCACAGACCCGATTATTTCATGGACTCAAAATAATGACAGTTTTGTTATCTGGGACATGACTCAGTTTTCAGTTCAGTTGTTGCCCAACTACTTCAAGCATAGCAATTTCTCTAGCTTCATGAGGCAACTCAATATCTATGTGAGTTTCTCTGTCTCTCTGTTTTCAAATTTTGCTCTATTTGTCTCTTGTACTTGTTTATGTGTTTTTTGATGGGACAAAGGTTTTTTTATTTTTTTATTTTTATTATTTTTTTTAAGTGGCTGTGATTGTTGTTAGTTTGGGGGGAATTTTAGTTCTTCTTGTTCTTTTGTTTGGGCTGATAATTTAATCCTTTGCTTAATTGGGTAATTTTGTTTGTTTGGGTTTGATGACCTCGAAAATTGGTCGTGTTAATGAGCCTTTACCAAATCTATTAAGGATGGTGTTCTCCTTCTGGAAGAGTTATTTATGGTTGTACCTCTTTCAATCCGATTGAAAGTTAGCGGGGTGAGAAGTATTGGTTGTGATATTCTAAATTGACTTGTATTTTAGCTCGCAAAAGATGTATCGAGTAAGAATAACAGAAACAAATTAGTTCTTTTTCTTCCACTATAAATATGCACAATAATTTAGGATCTTTAAGGCAAAAACATTTGCAGTGAATAGTGATTGTTTGTACAGAATCCCATGTTGGCTAATTAGTATTAATGTAATTGCCGGACTGTTGTGTTTTTATGTTTTCTTGGTCACGTTTCTTTCTGCTGGTTTGAATTTAAGGTTAGCAGCTTGATTGCATTTTAAGTTGATACTTCAAATCTATGAAAGAGTTGGAACTTGATAGTCTACAGCAAGAATATGTACTGTGTCTAAATTTAGGATGTGCCGTCAAGGCCCTACCAGGGAATGCTTTTACCCCATTTTGGACACATGGAAAGGCAGAATAAGGTTGTGGATTTTTGTTCCTTCATTTTCATTGTCGAAAAAATGTCCAAAACCTAACTGTTTCTTAAAATCTAACTGATAATTGTGGCCCAAATATGTAACATGGAATTTCTAACTTAATGTTTTTTAAGTTGTTCAGAATGGCTGAAACTGAAATGGCATATGCATTCCCATCTTTATGATTCTGGAGCTCCTATTCCCTTTTGCATGTCGTACTGTTATGGAATGAGAATACTCTTTTTGGCTTGAAGTTCATTGAATGGGAATCCCAAATCCTCAACACCAAAGCTGTAACCACAATGTTTTTCTCACACCATGCACCTTTATCACTTCCAGAAACCCCCCAAACCATCAATTGATTAGCAAACATTGGTACATAGACATAGAGATGTTGTAAGTAATTTTGTTTGATGAATGAAAAATGGTGATCAATGTGAATGTAAGAGAATGATGTGTGATGGTTTTGGGTTTGATGTAGTTGTGACACTTGGGTGTACAACTGCTAAGCATATCATTCACTGTTCTCTTAAGTTAATATTTGGAATCCAATATTCAGTGATTCGGGTTGGCTGGTGGTGGAATATGATCTTCGCGGAGATTACTTTTTGCTTATTCTAAACAAGGAAATGGGCAAAATTGAGGTGGGGATTCTCATTCTCATTATCTACAAAATGTGCATGGCCTAACTTTTTCTTGAGTTTATAGCAAACACAGCTAGGGGTTTCTGAGATAATATTTAAGAAATCAAATTCTTGGATTAATTAATGTAAATGTAATGGACTTCACAGTCTTATGTCCTTAGTACCATCATTGCAAGATCTTAGATGGCAACATGCTGCAGTATTAGACTATTAGCACATAGCGAGGTGTCCTTTCACCTTTTGTTTAATATATATATGGTTTTTGAGCGAGAGTACTTAAATATGTAGATCTGTGATTGGTCTTGCAAATGTATTGAAAGATCATATCCACTTGTATAGTTGTATCTATTGGATTCTGTGCTTCTGATCTTATTAGTGTTGTCCTTTGCTAGCCATGATCAAAGGGGAGATCATTTTGACACCTAATATTAAAGGGTATTCTGTTGGGGTGTCAATACGACTGTTGCTTCATGCATTATAGCTTACTTGGAAATTTAGCAAAATCATTACATTTCTTTTTCTTTCTCTCTGTGTACGTGCGTGCATGTGTCTGCACCTGCACCCTTGATTGTGTGTGCACTTGCATGCTTATATGGGCAGTGTTTATTAACGCATGATTGTCGAAACTATATTATTAGAAATATCAATTTGTTATTCAAAGAGTTATTAACTTTAAGCTTTTCTCAGGGTTTCAGAAAAATTGACACAGATCGTTGGGAATTTGCAAATGATGGATTCATTAGAGGTCAGAAGCATTTGTTGAACGGTATCTGTAGAAGGAAAAATACTCATGGGACTGACCAGCGAAAATCTTTGCAACAGCTGGAGAACTTTGTCAAACCATGTGAGAAAATTGACTACTCAGCTCTGTGGAAAGAAGTTGAAAATTTGAAGACAGATAAAAGTGCACTTGCGCAGGAATTGGTTAAGCTGAGGCAGTACCAGGAGACTGCAGATAATAAGTTGCTCCTCCTGACGGAACGCCTCCAAGGAATGGAAAAAAATCAGCAGCAGATGTTGTCATTCTTAGTGATGGCTATGCAATGCCCAGGTTTTCTGGTTCAACTGCTTCAACCAAAAGAAAATAACTGGCGCATGGCTGAAGTTACGGAAGTTAGTGAGCCGTTGGCTTCTAATAATATGATAGTAAGATATCAGCCCCCAGCCCCAGTGGATGAAATACCAGAGCCTCTTCTTCAACCGGTTACAGACTCAGAAAATCTACCAAAACCTGATACATCTGTGGATATGAAAGATTATATCATGGACATTGATTTCATGAAAATGCTAATGGAGGATAATCATGTCCCATTCATTCCCCCAGATTTACATGATGAGAGTGAATGGGAAAAGCTTCTTTCAGGTAGTCCACATTTACAGAATGTTGAAGAGAGACAACAAGATGAAGAAGGGCACACTGGTTCGGGAATGGAAGTTGAACCCATAGTAACTGGGACCGACTCGGATAAGCTTCATAGTTTTGAACTTTTACTTCAAGAAATGGGCAAATCTCAGAATGCTGAGATTGAACCAACTGATAATTTGGAGTTTTTAACTGAGAAAATGGAACTTCTGGCTTCGGAAAGTTATCGCAATCACTCAACCATATAAAAAAGTTGCCAAATTTTTGGTAGCTGGTGGAACCTTGTTATCCTTTTAACCTTTTGTAAGTTCTTTCTCTTGATTTGCTTTTCACACGTTCACATATTCAAAATTCTTGCAGTTAATATTATTGACGATCTTTATCTTTTCATATTTTAGATTATGCAATTTACATTATTTTTGTGCTTATTAGATATTGAAATACAATCTGATGAGTAGTCTAATTTCTCTTATTGGCAGATCTTGGAATGACTGCATGATTGGTACATATAACTACCAGGAGAACAGCATGGTAATTATTTAAAGTTCTTACAGCATTTTAAAGAAACTGTTTTGGGTGCCACTTCAATTGTGGCTTTGCGTGTTATCTCTGTAAATATAGTTCTCCATAAATTCACTCTATTCTATATTCGGAAATTTTGTATGTTCATGCGAGATTAGGATACTGTTTATATACATCCTATCCAATCACAGAATCCTCTGTTTAGGTAGAGGCTCTGGAGTATTATCACTCACTCTCTCTCTCTCAATTCCTTTGTTAATTTTACCCATTTGATTCTATGAAACCGATATTATTTAATTAGTATTTATATAGCACGTACCTTATCTACAATCCTCACTTGCTATCTCCGACCATGAACTTTGGTATGTGTCTAGTTGTCCTATTGTTGTGAGAAGCCCTTCTGACTTGTATTGAAGCAAGTCACTAATTGAATTTTCTTGCTTGGAAACACCCCGGCAATGCAACAAAGCTCACATTCTTACTATAAGAGAGCTGAAAAGCTTTATTGCATTGTCATTGAGCTTGTTAGATGTCCATTTTTCAAATTTGTAGAATCCTATTAGGCTAACCAACCATAAGTGCAGTTTAGCTTAATGAAAATTAGACAAAATTTGCAGTGAAATGTATTAGACAAATCGGGATTATATGTCCGACATGAATGCTGCATAGAGAGTGACCGCAGACGGTGATTTGGCAGTAAGGGCTTTACGAGTTTTTCAGTTTCGAGTGACCTATTCCTAAAATGGATTCATATGTTTATAGAGTTTTATCGTTATCAGTGACCAGAAGACAAGACTGCTACATTGAATTATTTTGTGCCAAATTATACTGGATTGCCACCTTGTGAGAAAAACCGCAATATGATATGAAGAAACATTCCATCTTGTGATTGAAAAGCCTTTTAAACTGTGATAATTCTAGGGCAAAGATGCAACATAGGGAAACCACATGCATAGAAAAACTAGTCTATTACACGAAGATACTCGCATTAGTTACATTTGGACGGCCTTGGCCATGCCAAAAGCAGCAGCAGAAGCAATGGCTCCGATAAGGGCGGTTTGGAGGGCACTCTTTACTGCTTTCTGACCAGTGAAATAACCCTTAGCATAGCCGAAAATCAGCAATGCCACTAATGTTACGATAACAGAAGCAACAACAGCATCAGTAACTCTTGGAAAGAACATGTAAGGACTGAGAGGCACCAATCCACCCAAGATGTATGAAACTGCGATTGTTAGTGCACTGTACAGTGCCCTCTTTGGATCAGGCTTCTCCAATCCCAGTTCAAACCTGCAATCACACCCAATAGCTTCAAATCGTTGCTTTGCTGATCCTTTTTACATAGAAACATAAATCATTCTTTCTAATTTAAAGTATCAAAACTAAGCTGTCTTAGCAAATCATCAAATCGTTGCCACCCTATAATTGCAAAATATTTGCACCCCTCTAAGGGATACTAGAGATGTATTTCGTAATTTACTTCTCAAATAATCAGTTTTTAAAAGTTGGTTTGAAGTTGCTTTTGACAATTAATTACCGGTGAAGCTAGCCATTACTTTTGGAATGTCCATAATATCCATACTATTTTGAGATAAAGACAATAATGCCTTCATATTCAATAAAGTGAAGATTAATTTTTGTTTTTTGAAAAATCACACGGTGGCCACCACTAGCGTTGGAGGTAGGAGGAGAGCCGGCTACCTCTGACGACGCTGGAGGAGGTTGGTTTCCCCTCGGACAGTGGAGGAGGCAAAAGCCTACTCCATTTATTGCAATGAAGGAGGCTCTCGTTGGAGGAGGATAGTCTTGCTAGAGTTGGAGGAGCCTCTCCAATGATGGAGGTGGATCCGACAACGTAGATGTAAAGCGAGACCGACATTGTTGGAGGTGGACATCCACCTTTTTCCGGTTCAATGTTTTTTTTTAAAAAAATTTGTAGAAACTATTTTTTAAAAATTATTTTTTAGGGATAATTACCCTGGTGGCCACCCATTTGGTTGGGCACTATCAAAAGAGAGCTTCTTTTGACAATCCAATTTTTTCTTTTTACATTTTTTTCTTCTAAAGACACTTTATTCTCAAAATTTAAATTTTAAAAAAAATATATATATATAAAAACACTTAATCTTTTGGCACTTCTATTCTAAAGATACTCAATTTAAAAAAATAAATTTCTAAAGATACTCCATTTTATTTTAATAAAAGTTGGACGAACCATCGTAGCTTTTGGATTTATCTGAGGAGTACTGTTTTTTGAATTAAATTATTAGAAAAAAAAAAATATCTCTCCTAAATCATTAGATTAAATATTCCATATTAAACATTTTTTCCTAAATTTTTAATTACCATATTAAACTATCTCTTCTCCAATACATATCTCTAATTTTCCATCTTCATTCTTTCTCAAGAAAGACTAACAGTTAAGTTAAGGGAAAAAAAAAACTTACAAATAAGCTTAATTTTTAGGAACTATATATATATTTAAAAAAAGTACCTAGTTTTTCAAAAAAATAAAAATCGAAATATGAAAATGCTTTTTGTTACTTTTGTATGTATGTGATAGCCTAGAGAACTTTAATTCTTTCATTAGTTTTAGAAATTCTGAATTTAATCGAATCTAGGTTCAACAAATCAAATTTTCATATATCTATTTTTTTTTTTAATTTTTAAACAAGGTATTTTTATTGAATTTTTAATATATATATATATTACTGTCAGTAAAAAACCAAATATTCATAAGGTTTTTTTTTTTTTCTTTCTTTAACTATTAATAAGAGATTGATCGAGAAAGTATAGAGATATGATTTTTTTTTTAATGGAGAGAGAGTAATTAGAAGAGAGTGTTAAATATGGTAATAACAGATTTAGGAGAGAGAGTTTAATACGCAATATTTAATCTAATGATTTAGGAGAGATAATTTCTTTTTCTTTTTTAAAAATAATTTAATTAGTTTGAAGTGTCTTTAGAATTTTTTTTATTAATTTTAATTCAGGTTAAAATTGTCATTAATAAAAAAAATAATTATATTGGAGTGTAAATAGATAATTTATGGATTGTAAGGAGAAGCTCTCCTATCAAAATGATCATAGATGGGGAATTCGTTTCAAAATGACTATTTTAGGTGAATAATGTGACACTAATGGAAAAATAAAAATTAGAATATTATATACAACATGTATACATAATAATAATAATAAATATATATATTTTTTCAAATTTTCCGGTATTCTTTTTTTTTTTTTGGGCGTTTTTTTACTCTAAATTTTATCTAAATTAGAATATTAGATACAACTTTCATACATAATAATAATAATAATAATAATTGCTTCAAAAAAAATAATAAATATATATTTTTTCAAGTCTTCCGGTATTCTTTCTTCTTCTTCCTTTTTTTCTCCCTTTTTTCTACTCTAAATTTTATCTCTTTGGGTGAATTTTTGGTGCTTTTTATTTATTTATTATTTTATGAAGATTTTTCTATCTTTAATCGTAACTTTTTCCTTTATAAAAAAAAAATAAATGATAGTGGCATTTATGTAGAGATTTTTTCAATATTAATTGATTCTCTTGTAATCTCTTATTTATCAAAATGCCACCCATTTAATGGTAATATTAGAAAAAATTAACGAAATGCGATAGAATGGCTATTAGTGTTACAATGTTCGCCTAAAATGGACATCTAATGGCCATTTTGATAGTGCCCAATCAAATGGGTTGCTACCGGAGTAATTATCCCTATTTATTATTACTAATTCAGATATATTATAATTTATTCATTTATTTAATATATAATATTAGCATTCTGTCAAATACATTTCATTTCTTTCCAAAATTATAACAATTTAAAAATTAAATTTACCAAACACATACCTACTTTTTTAAAGCAGATTATTTCTCAAACAAAACTATAAGTAATTATTTCTTAAACTACAATAATCTCAAACATAGTATAAATCTGTATGTACATCCTATTGTAATCACACCCTATTCAATATTTTGTTTAAAACAATTTAAGGCTGAAAATAAAAATTCTTATTTATGATTGAAACCTATTTTCTTTTATTAATGTCATATCTATAATTTTATTTTATCATATTGTAAATCAACACCATTAAAATTTATTTTGTCATTCACTCAATAAACTTTTTTCTTATATACTTAACATTTATCATTATTATTTAAGTTTACATTTATTTCGTTTTTTAAAGTTTAAATTTAGTTAATTTAAAAAGTTTTAGATGCGGTTACTTTTTTTTTCTAATTCTCCATTCTTTATTATATAAAAAATAGAAATATCTAAACTTTATAAAAAGTAAAAACCAATAGCAAAGGTGTCCACAAAGTAAGATTCCACTTTGTCATGAAATTCTCATAGCAAAAGGTGGAGTGGATATGGACACAAATGTGGTAAGGTAACAAGTCCAAATTATAGCAAAAGTACATGCGTCTTCTTTTTTTAAATTAAAAAAAAAAAAAACCCAATTTGGATTTTATGTTGCTTTTTGAGGTTCCAATTGGAACCATTCACGTTGTCAAACTATTCCTAGAAATTGGTATTCTGCTCCAACTTTAGAAGAGAAAACATTTAAAAATAAATAAATAAATAAATAAAAACTTACTTCATCATGAAATCAAGCCATGCCTGAGGCTTCTTCCTAAGAGCATTAACAACCGGTGCATATTCATGAGGCTCGATTCCGTACTGTGCCAGTATCTCTGCCACCTCAGCCGCTTCTGCATTTTCAAATCAATATACAAATCACATTCTTTTGGCCTTTTGGGGTCCAATTGTTTAACTAATTAAATACAACTATACAAGTAATGCCCAACTATCCAAAAAGTTTGTCCAAACAATTTGTCGGTCAATCGTATCGTAAGATAGTGTAGTAACACATCATTTTGAACAATTTAACATTACTTGTTATGTAATATTTAATATTTATCAATCGGATGATATTGATACAGCTATGATAAAACCGTCGTGATCGAAAAAAAAAAAAAAAAAGTAAGAAATGAATGGATAGAGATTAGAGATGAACCAGTATCAGGAACAGCTATGATCTCGTCTTGTTCTCTCTTCAACTCTCTGGCGTAATTATCAGCTTCGCTTTTAGCTGCAAGATATCTGCACATGTTGCGTTAACACACAAATCAAACGGTTCATAATAGACTACGAAATTAATCATGATAATTGAAAAAGGAATTACCCGCCGAGTCCCATGGAGATGGCGCCGGCGGCGACCTCGGCGATGCCGGCAGTGAGAACGATTGAAGAAGTGGCGTTGGCACCGGACAATCCGGCGGCGAGTGCGAAAGGAACGGTGAGGCCGTCGGAGACACCGATGATGATGTCACGGACGATTTCGCCGGCGGTGAAGTGTTTCTCTTTGTGATGGTTGAGAAGAGTCTGCTTCTCTGGCTCGATTGTCGCCGCCATTAGTTGATTTCTACAAAGTATGTAAAACAGCGAATGAGCGAAAGCTAGCGAGCGAGACGGAGAGAATATTTGGGGCGTTATAAATAAAGGAGACTTGAGAGTGGCCGTTTATATATATATGTTACATATCTATCATAATAAATACAAGGGGTTTTTACAATTTGGTCCTAATCTAATTGGGAAACATCACTTTTTTACTTGTTAATTCAAAATACAATAAATTGGTCATAATATAATTCAAAATACATCAAATTGGTCCTAAGGTTAGTCAAACTAACGGTCAACCTTTATAATATCAGTGGAAAGATAATTTTACCCTCTAATTAAACTATCTCTCTCTCACGCGTTCATCATCACCAAACCCTAAAAAAAAAAAAAAAAAAATTCTCTATCTCTCCCACTCCATCATCAACCAATCCTCACCACCATCGATCCACACCAATATCTTCGTCTTCAACCCAGTTCGTTTTGAGGTGGAGCGACGACGTGCAGCGACGACAGTGACGAGGCTTGGAGGTGGAGCGACGACGGCGACGAGGCCAGGAGGTGGAGTGATCGGAGTTTCTTGCCTTCAACGGTGGGTCTCTAATCTCAATCGAGCCGATCTCCTCCCAGTAGCCGCCGCGTCTTCCCAATCAAACCTAGTTTTGCTTCGATTTCTTTTCTGGGTCGAACCCAGCTGTGTGTTTGTGTGTGAGAGTGATGATGGTGGTGGTGTGTTGGTCCGATTCTGGGTTTTAGGTTTGGTAGGGATGATGATGGTGGTTAGGTTGTGCTTGGTGGTGGTTTATGGGTTCTGTGTGATTGATTGGTTGAAGGTTCGATTGAAGGTTTGGTTCGGTTGAAGGTTAGCTTTAGATCTTTTCTGGTGGTTGTGGGATGATGAGGAAGATGATGGTGATGGCTGTGGGATGATGATGGTCGACGATGACTGTGATTGATGATGGATTCGGGTTTGGTTCACTGTGTCTTGCTTTAGTCGACTATGTTTTTCTTCACTGTGTCTTGTTTGGTTCTTGGATTGACAAGAGTCATTTTGTGTAGTTAAAAAAGATAGATTCGGGTTCAATATAGGATTTGAACAAATGGGTTGCTAGATTTTTCCGATTCTCGGTTTTTATCATGAAATTGGTGGAAAAAAAATTGGTTTTTTTTGGTGGGGATGTGATAGCAAATGCAGAATACTCTGTTCTGCTTTTCCTTTTTCATTGTAATCATTTAACAAAAATAAAAATAAAAATATAAATATTTATTGTAGATATTAGTTGATTTTAGTTGATTTGTATTTTGTTGTTTGTTAGGCATGAAGGTGATGATGTTGAAGACGGGGTGAAGGTGATGATTTTGAAGATGGTGGTGTTCTGGGTTTGGTTCAGGAGGTGGTGGGGTTTTGGCCTTCTGGGGTTGGACTACCTGGTGGTGTTCTCCAATCTCCATAAATGGAGATAAGATTGAATATCATCAATTTTTTTTAATTGTTTAGGAAGGGTAAAAAAGAATTTTACTTGAATGACTTTTCTACCCTCCTAAACGTTAGTTGACTGTTAGTTTGACTAACCTTAGGACCAATTTGATGTATTTTGAATTATATTAAAGTTGTTTTATTTTGAATTAACAAGTAAAAAAGTGATGTTTCCCAATTAGATTGAGACCAAATTGTAAAAACCCCTAAATACAATATATTGTCACATGTAATTTTTATTTTTATTTTTTCTAAACATATTATCACATGTATATATATATATATATATATATATATATATATATCAGTCTTTCTATTGTCAGTTCGTCCTAACAATAAATATATGAGAAAGAAGAATTTGGACCATAAATTATGGAGAAGTTTTGACAAGTGTATGTAAATCTAGTGGTCCACATTCTTCGTCCTGATATATTTATTATTAGGACGAACTGATAATAAAAAATCTGTATATATATAATTGTCTAAAACAATTTCAGGTTTTGGCCTTTTTGGTATTAAAATTTTTAATAATTTTTTTATATTAACAAAGTTGCATATTAAAATTAGGGGTGTGCAGGATCCAATCCAATCCAATACGATCCATTGGATCGGATTTAATCCATTGGATTGGATCGGATCGGATCCAGAGAGGTGATTGGATCGGATTGGATCTTAAATTCTAAAATCCATTGGATTGGATCGGATCTTGGATTTCCGTTTGGAAGTCCACCGAATCCGCCAATCCGCCTAAAATATCAAGCCTTATTTTTATATTGGGTAATTTATTTTATCTACTACTTTCTAATGTAAAGGCCCAACCAAAATACAATTTTTAATGTTACTATTTTGAGTTTTCTTTCTCAATTTTTCTACAACCAACAATCCACCATCTTCTTTTCTTCTATTCTTCTTCATCAACATCACGGCTTATTAAATTTACATTTGGAGCTGATGTATAATGTTTATAAACTTTTTGAATTATATAAAGTTTACAAGTTATGTCATGTATTTTTTTAATGTTAATTTTATTTGAATTAATTAGTAATGTTTGAATAATTTATTTGATTTTATTTATTTCAGATTATAACTTTTATATATTACGAATGACTTTATATTAATTTGATCCATCGGATCATATCGGATTGGATTGGATCGGATCGGATTGAAGTATTTTATAATCGAATCGGATCGGATCTTGCTATAAAATTGGATTGGATCAGATTGCAATTTCTTCGATCCAATCGGATCGGATCGGATCTTGGATCATGGCAAATCCATTGGATCCGATCCGCCGCACACCCCTAATTAAAATATTCATATGAATTTAATTTTATTAAAATATCGACAGTGTATAATTACTCTTTTAATTTCAAGGAATTATCATTTAGGTCCCTCTATTTTTTAAACTATCTGTTTTTAACCGTTTGCCCATTTTTCATTGGCTTGATCACTATGTTTTCAAAAACCCATCAATTCGGCCCCTCTGACCAGATTTTTGACGATTAACAGCCACACAAAACATTGAATAATTATTTATTTCTTATGACAGTCCTTACGTCTAAATGGATAATTTGATTTATCATAAATAATGATTCAATAACTCCTTATTGAATACTCGATACCAAGATTTATTATCCAAGCCCTTGTAAGACCCATAAGGTGGTATTTACTCTTATTTAATTATAAAAACCATAATGTCTATATCTATAAATATATATCCGTTATGACATATGAATCAATAACACCAACTATTGGATTAAACAATTATTCTGTGGTTATACCCATTGATTGTTCAAATGTTATAACTCATAGTATCTATGGTACCTTATTTATATCAGTATTAAGATATATATTTAAATTGCTCTATTGTGAATGTTTTTTTTTTTTTTTTTTTCGTTAACGGTAAAATGGAAAAATACTATTCACATGATCTAATCAATACATCATATGTATTAGGTCCTTTGTTCAAAGTCTATCACTTTGCACTACAAAAAAATGGTCTTTTCCGATGGCTAAAAGCCATCAGAAAAGACCATTTCCCTTCGGAAATACGCTTTTCCGATGGGAAAAAGATGTCGGAGGCCGTCACAAATACACTTGTCAGAAATAACTATTCACTGACGAGCCGTCACAAATATTGCCATTTTCGACGGTCATGGCTGTTGGAAATGATGAAAATGCCGTCGGTAATAGTAATTCAAGGTGGTCAAAATTACTTGTATTTCCGATGGCTTATTGCCGTCGGAAATAGTCGAATTATAAAAAAAAAAAATGGCGCAACTTGACTTGATAGTCACCACGTCACCCATCACTTGACACGCGCCACGTGCCACGTCACACAACAACTTTAACTCATTGAAATTCATGTGGTTCGAACCCTTGACTTGGATGACAGTAAGGGGTTACCCTTACCATTTTACTATAACTTTATATCTTATATATTTTGCATACTATTTATATATAAGCTATTGATATGTTTGTATAATATCTAATTAAATATATTTTTTTGTGTACTATTTAAATATAACTATTGAGATATTGTTTTTTAAAATAATATTTTATTAAAATTATTAGAGTTTGTTAAAAAAAATCTGATATAGTAGTGTCACTAAATATACTTAAAAATAACTAAATGTTCTTGTGATTACTAATAATTTTGCTATATTTTATATTTAGTTAATTTAGTAAGATGTGTCCATAAAGTAATTCGAATTAAATTTTAGCATTTCCGATGACACTTTTTATATTGTTAGAAAAGTGGGTAATATTGATGGCTTATTTGACTATTTTCGGACGGCCCAAAAGCCATCGGAAATGTGGTATTGTTTATTTATTTATTTTTTAATTATTATTTTTTATTTTTTATTTTTTCCGATGGCACAAAAAGTCCCACAAGTCATTGGCATAACTCGGCAATTTGACATAACCTGAATCAATCTTGCAGATGTCATGTACGAGGGTGTTGTAATGTTCCTTGATATCTCTACGTGACTTTCCCGGCACTTGACTGGCGATATTTTTCCATCGGGCAATTTCTCAAGATAAAAATGCTTATAATAAGAGGGAGTTCCTAAAGAATGACGTCAATATCTCACAAATCCCTTCATCATAATCCTGACAAATGTTTTGTGTATTTCTGTTATATCAAAGTGTTCACTCTTGATTTTTGCACATATATGTCATTGTTCGGATAGGAATTTAGGGAAAATCAGGTGTATTAAATGCTTACTACGAAATAGAGTTTATATAATTATTTTATCTAACATTTTATTTTTCAAGAAAAAATAAATCATGAAATTTTTATTTGTACAAATTATTTGAACAAACTTTATATAAAAATACGGTTTTGACACTACAATAAAAAATTGGTCTTTTCCGACGGCTAAATGCCGTCAGAAAAGAACATTTACCGTCGGAAATGTTAGATTACTGTTTCCTCATTTCCAACGGAACAAAGATTATTTCCGACGGCATTTAGGCCGTCGGAAAAAATGTATTACTTTTTCTTCATTTCCAATGGAACAAAGACTATTTCCGACGGTATTTAGGTTGTCAGAAATAATGTATTACTTTTTCCTCATTACCAATGGAATAAAGACTATTTCCGATAGCACTTAGGCCATCAGAAATAATTTATTATTTTTTCCTCATTTCCGAAGGAAAAAAGACTATTGCCGATGGCATTTAAGCCGTCGGAAATATGGTATCATATTTTTACTCATTTCCAACGGCAATTAGGTCCGTTGGAAATAGTTCATCACTGATAGGCCTTTTTTTTTTTTTTTTTTTGGTAGTGTTAGTGATTCTAGACCTATAACTGCGAAACGGAAAGCAGAAGACCAACAACTTTAATCAAATAAGATATCCAACATGTATCTTAAGTTGTGGATATTTTTAGATTATGTCTACCACACATAAACTTCTTTATGTGAATAATTCTTTATATTTCTTTTAGTATTGGAACTTTAGAGTATTTTGCTTTTGACATATATAATAAACGATTTATACATGCTACATAATTTATTTGTAAACAGAAGACTTTTATTTATATCGAATGATTTGTTACTGAAAAAAAAAAAATACTTGCTTTAGGGCATACTTCCTAACAATCTCCCACTTGCATTAAAGTAGATGGGTCATATCCCTCATCCCAAAACCTTCTAGGTGACTGTCAAAACTCTTTTGAGGTAGCGTCTTTGTGAACAGATTTGTTAGGTTATTTGCTGACGCTATCTTACATGTCGTCACATCCCCTCTTTGTATGATTTCCCTAAGTAAATGATATTTTCTTTCTATATTCTTCCTCTCTTGTGACTCCTCGACTCCTTTGCATTAGCCATAGCCTCATTGTTATCACAATAAAGTGTGATATGCTTTTCTGCACTATAGATAACCTAAAGGTCTTCCAAGAATTTCTGGAGCCATACAACCACTTTGGTTGCTTCACAAGTAGCTACATACTCTACTTCCATTATATAATCAGTAATGCAAGATTGCTTGATACTTCTTCACATTGTAGCTCATCCACCAAGTGTAAACACAGAACCTGAGGTAGACCTTATGAAATCTAGATTTGATTGGAAATCAGAATCCGTATACCCTATGGGTATTAGTTCCTCTCTAGAGTATACAAGCATATAATTCCTAGTCCTTCTCAAGTACTTGAATATATGCTTGACTGCCACCAAGTGATCCGGTCTTGGTTTAGACTGGTATCTGCTAATTAACTCTTAATTAATAGAGCCCAAATATATTAATTTCAGTTTAGTTCACTAAAAAACTGAAATTGCACACTTGAATTAAAATAAACTATATTAAATACTCTTACCCTAAGCAATTGTGTGAAGTATGTATCCTCATGAAAAAATACCAACAATTAAAATATCTTAGAATAGTTTGCTTTTAACATATATAATAAACGATTTATACGTTACTTTTATTTATATCAATTGATTTGTTACAGTAAAAAACCCTTGCTTTAGGGCATATTTTCTAACAAAAGGCTGGCCAGGCATGCGCCTAGGCGTCGGGTGGTTTAAGGCGCTGGAACGGATCTTATTGATCTATATATAAAAAAAAAAAAAAAAATTCGTGTAGTTATATTCACTTCTCTATGTTCTTATAGATGTTCAGAGTGCAGTTCTTTGAATTAAAGATCAATCATTCTACCGAGAGGTTAGATGATAAGTAAAATGTTTGAATGCAAGTTACAGTGAGCAGGCAGTGTGCAGAGACAGCACAATGCGTGCTAGCAGCGTGTTGTGCCATGGAGCTGGGGCGGAGGAGCACTACATACGTTGGTGCACGGCTGCACTTAGGCAGTGGACCCAAGCCACACACTTTGGCGGCGTTACGATGCAGCTAGGCATGAGCACCACTTCCAGATTTTCATAAAACTCCCAGAAACTCATTTTCAACGATTTTTAGAGAACTCATTTGAAGGAGATCGAACTGAATATGGATTATAATATTAAAATGAAATATTATTGTCGAATAAATAGGTACCGAAAACTAATTTGATAACAGTGAAACGATAAATCTAATCACTAAAATGTCTCTAATCTCAATCTTAACCGGCAATAATAAATATTAAACAAAGATAATTATGAGGTTTGGTTTAATCAATTTTTCTATTATCAGTTCAAACTGATGATATAAGATATATCAGTTTCTTGCATGTGGGCTATTGGATTTAAATGCTTTGACTTGGCCGTATGCACTTGTCAAAGCATCTTTTAAATCTAATGTCCCACATGCAAGGAACTTTATATCAGTTCCAAACCGATAATAGAAAGACTGTTGGTTTAATTTAATGGGGAATTGCACAAACATCCCTCAAGGTTTAATGAAATTGAACAGATATGACAGTTTTAGCAATATACACACAAACTTCCCTCAATATTTGAAAATTATTGCACAAACATCCCCTGCCGTTAGATGAATCCGTTAGTCAATGGTCAAAAGTGTAAAAAGTCTAAAATACCCTTTATTTTTATTTTAAATAAACTAAAAAATATAAAAAAAAATATATATTTTAGATAACATGAATGTATCTTAAATCTGAAACCTAGAAAAAAAATTCATTTTTACAAATAAAAAAATAGTTTTTTAAACAATGTAATAATAAATTAATTTTAAATTTTAAATTAATTTAAAATCAAGGGGGGATTGCACAAACTATTTTTTTTTTTTTTTGAAGATGAATTTTTTTTCCAGCTTTCTGATTTAAGATACATTCATATTTTTTAAAAGATTTTTTAATATTTTTTTATCTTATTTTTGAATTTTTGAATTTGTTTAAAATATAAATATACGGTATTTTGGACTTTTTACATGTTTGGCCATTGACTAACGAATCCATAGAATGGCAGGGGATGTTTGTGCAACAATTTTCAAAGGTTAAGGGAAGTCGGTGCGTATATGGTCAAAACTGCCATGTTCGTGCAATTTTATCAAACCTTGGAGGATGATTGTTTCATTCATTTTGTATTTTATTTTTAAAAATGATATTTTAGAATACCATATTGATCTTCTATCTATCTTCATTCTCTACTAGGACTCGAGCCGTAGTGGTTGGATATGCGTTGTTGTTGTTTTTTTTTTTTTTTTTTTTTTTTCTGATACTCCTCCCACTAGGCTACTAAGACCTGGTAATGTTTTATTCATTTCATTCATATTAAAGGCTTTCTTTCTATTTTTAATTAAACCAAAAAAAAAAAAAAAAAAAGAGGCTTTCATTCTATTTTATTTTTGATGAGTTTAATTTTGAACATTTAGATTAATACATTTTAAATTATTAATATTACATTTCATGTGTTTATTTATTTTAATTTTTTTTAATTAAATATAACAATAATTTGGGATTTTGGGAGGGGAAAAACTTAAACCCACAACCTCATGGTGTAGGTGTGAGGGGCAAACTACTTGACCAATCTCATCTCGTTATATATTTATTTTAATGTACCTTAATTGTTCATGCTAGATGTAATTTCAGGTTGAATTTAAAACTGCCTGCTCGATGCAATGATTTAAATTTGTGTAAAAAAAGAAAAATAAAATGTATCTTGCTATAGGATCAACATATATTCTAGATCCAAACTTCAACAATTCGATAGTCAAAAGGTTGGAATAGATCTTGATACTTAGCTACCATATTTATTTGGCATCCAATGCCAATTGCTGGGATCATTCAAACTTCTTGCCTTGGAAATTAAAAAACAAATAGCTTAACCGTAATGTTGTTCCACCCAAAAAATTAATCTAAATTTTCAAATCAGCTGACATGGCATCCTACTACGTATGTACACCTCATCTGACATCTCACGATCCTAATTTTTTTAAAATTTTAATTTCTAATACACTATCTTTTTATTATTTACAAATCAATCCATTAGAATAATAATTACAACGAAAATACTTTCTCCGCTCTCAATTTTTTTTTTTTTTTTTTTTTTTTTCCATTCTTAAACTTTAACGTAATTTAACGTGAACGAATTCTAGAATTCTAGTATCTACACTGCAACTTTTATTTCTATCTCTACAACAACAATTCATTTTCTATTCATCATCAAATTCAACCCTTCAATCTTGGCATCCATATACAAAAACTCAGGGCTTCGATTCTCTTTGGAAGATTTTCGCTTATGTGAAGGTTGTTTTGGATCATTCGACATCATTCGATTCATTCCATTCACGAATGATTTCTACATAAAAATTAAGGATTTCTATAAAAAAATTAAGGGTGGTTCGAAGCCATGAAGCCTTAGTTTATCTCTCCAGATCTGATGTGCTATGTGTTGTTGTTGTTGCTATTGATGATGATGATGGTGTTGTTGTTGGTCTTGGTGATGAGTCACAGCTAATCTCTTGAACCTGACAACGTTGCAATATTTTGTCGCGAAATATGCAAGTCAAAAGATAATTTCTAAAAATTCTTAGCAATGCGCACAATTCCAAGAGATGAGTATAGCGATAAGCAAGTATCGTTCCACAGAGATCTGAGGGTAGTATTGATCAAATTGCAAGTCGAAACTATTATAAGTCCAGAAATTTAAAGTTCAAGAGTTTGATTGTGAATTATCAACTAAGTTTAACAACTAAAATTAACAAATAAAAGATCTAAATTAACAACTAACAATCAACAAGAAAATATGATATGAAAGTATGTAGGGTGGTTAGGGAGTCAATGCAATTTGTGAACAAACACTGGGTGAACCAATTAAACTTCATTAAGAACTTATCCAATCAACTATGGTCAATTTATTCTTATTTGTGACTCTAATAACCACTCAAATCTCAACCACAACTCAAATATGGGTGTGTAGCTTGAGTGTAGAGAAATTGCTTTTAAGATTTAATAGAATTAAAGACCAAGATACATTGGATTGATGTTCTCTCAATATATCTCTTCCATTCAAGTGAGCTAGTATTCAATTAACATGGGTGTGTGTCCAATTAAAATCTCAAATAAATTCAATATCTAACTTGATTCAAAGAGTTGGTGTGCTTTTCTAAAATTAGAAGATATCAAAACATTATGAAATCAATCATCAGTAATCTTTGATTTGTTTCCTTAACAGAGAGAACCCCACCCCCCCCCCCAAGCTGGAGTGGGTAAATAAGTGAACGCCCAGCTTGTTCTGAAAGAGTAAGAATAAGTCCTTTAGTAATGGTTTTGTTAAGATGTCCGTTGGTTGAGTAGTTGATGGAATGTAATGTGTAACCAACAAACCCATAGCAACCTTTTCCAAAAAAAAGTGGTAGTCTGCTTAGAACAAGCATGGAACATAGGATTCACTGACATATTCTAAGTGCTAATTTATCACAAAACAATTGTGAGGGCCTTGCAAGTGTTAAACTGACATCCTTAAAAAGGAAAGTGAGCCAAGTGATCTCAGTTGTAGTAAACGCCATGGCTTGAAACTCCACTTCCGAACTAGACCAAGAAACAGTGGGCTGCTTCTTCGATCTCCACGATATATAGTTTACACCAAGAAAAATAGAGAATTATGTCGTGCTTCGCCGCATTATAGGACAGCTAGCCCAATCCGCATCATTAAAACCATATAGAGAAATATGACTTTGTGAAAGATAACGAAGACCATGATTTGTAGTACCTTTTAGATATCACAAAATACGCTTGACAACTTTCATATGAACGAATGTTGGATTATTAAAATGTTGACAAACCCTATTGACTGCATAAGTAATATTGGGTCTTGCAAATGTTAAATACTGGAGCTAGGGATGAGCATTTGGAGAATGGGGATGGATATAGGTCCCCCAATCCCCATCCCCATCCCCACTTTCAAAACCTTCCCCCATCCCCATCCCTCCACCCCCCCCCCCCCCCCCCCCCCCCCCCCCCCCCCATTTCCCTATTTGGGGAAAATGGGGATGGGGGAGTTTTGCGAGGAGGTCCCCCCATCACCATCCCCATTTCCCCGTTTCCTCGTTTCCCCGTCTTCCCCCTTTCACCCGT
Organism: Acer saccharum; assembly: GCA_030490815.1. Taxonomy (NCBI): domain Eukaryota; kingdom Viridiplantae; phylum Streptophyta; class Magnoliopsida; order Sapindales; family Sapindaceae; genus Acer; species Acer saccharum. Next base: position 21,265,817 of record CM059873.1, read on the forward strand.
TTAACTAAAATTTACATATTATAAAAAGTAAAAACACCAAATCCATCATAAATTAAATTACAAAATAATATCCATTACAAATTCAAATGAAAGCTAATTTTGTGCTTTCATCATAATAATTCATAAGTTCAACTTTAGAAGTCATAACACTAATTAAACAAAAGTCCTTAAATTGAATGGATTCAACAACTTTGAAGCATTTGAAATATAACACCAGCAGCTTTGAAAGATGTATATATACTAAGTAAAATAGAAGAATAAAAATATTAATAATTATATATATATTTTTTATATTATATATAATATTTGGGGGAATTGGGGAAACGGGGATGGGGTCACCACCCTCCATCCCCATATATTTGTGAAGAAAATGGGGAAATGGGGACGGGGAGAGGTCCCCCCATCCCCATCCCCATCACCCCCCACCCCATTTCCCCAACTTTCCCTAAAATTTCTCCCCAAAATGGGGATGGGGATGGGGATGTGGAGATTTAGGGCCCTAGGGATAAATGCTCATCCCTAACTAGAGCACACCAACCAAGCTTTGATATGAAACTATGTCAATTGGATCATTATAAGATTAAGTAGCCTTGTCCTTAATAGTCATCAATGTACCAATTGGAGAGCAGTCAAGTATTCGTGCTTTTCCCAACAATTTATGTATATAATTGGCCTGAGATAAAAAGACACCACCATAAAAAATTTAATCTGAACTCCAAGAAAACAATGCAAACCACCAAGATCATTAATTGCAAATTCGCTACTGAGTTTTCCAATTAAATTCTGAATAAAATCATTATTATTCCCTACAAAAAGAACATCATCCACATAAATTAATAAGATCATAGTGATTTCTACATTGCAAAACACGAACAATGAGGAATCAACCTTGCTGTAGAAAATACCGAGATAAAGAAGAAATCGAGAGAGATGTTCAAACAAAACATGTGGTGCTTGTTTGAGACTATACATCAACTTATTTAATCTACACACATAATTTGGACAAGTTTGTCTTGCAAACCCCGGTGGTTGCTCCATATACACAGTCTCCTTGATATGCCTGTGTAAAAAGGCATTCTTTACGACCAGTTGGTGAAAACTCTAGTTAAGAGAAAGTGATAAATCAATGATAAATGGAATGGTGGTTGGCTAGACTACCGGACTAAAAGTTTCATCATAGTCGATGTCGTAGACTTGAGTAAATCCTTTTGCTACCAAACGGGCTTTGAATCGTTCAATAAAGCCATATTGTTTATACTTAATTCGGTAAACCCACTTTGAACCAATAACATTTGTATCAAGTGGGCGAGGGACAAGCTCCCAAGTTTGATTGTCATAGAGAGCTTTGAGTTCTTCTCGCATGGCTTTCATTTATCTCGGGTCCTTCAAGACTATTCTTAGTGTCTTCGGTTCAGATAAGCTAGTGGATGCTTGAGAAATAACCATCGCTTGATTTTTATGTTGATGAAGTGATAGAGATTTGTCAAGTACAAAGTCTTCAAGGTGTTGCGGTTGATGTCGTATGCGTGTGGGTCGAGTGGTTAAAGATGCATCAGCTATGGTGTCAATATTTTGCACATGGTCATCTTGAGTTTCCAATTGAGTGGGAGAGTTATTTACTGAGTTAATTGGTGTAGATTCGGTGGGCATGTGATTGTTGACTTTTTCATATGGTAACTCAAAAAATCTTCAGTGGAGAATTATTTGCTAATTTAATTGGTGTAGATTCTGTGGGCATGTGATTGTTGACTTCTTCATCTGGTAACTCAGAAAAATCTTGATCACAATGAATTGAAGAATCTACATTTAATTCATTGCGTGGTTGATTTTGTGGAAATCTTCTTTCATCATTTTGAAAAATTGAAAATAATTCTCCTTCAGATGGCACATTTTGCTGTCCATGAATTTCCTGATTTTCCTCAAGATTTTATGCTTTATTTCCTAAAATAAAATTTGAATTACAATAAGAAAAATCATTAGTTTGATTAGAATTTACATTTTCTGAATTTGGCTTCGATAAGTTGCTAGAATTTAGGGGAGCGCATTCTTTGACTTGCTGTTTATCTTGTGGTGGAGAAATCCATTCATCTTATGAGGGAAATTTTGATATTGTGAGTGATAGAGATTCAACAATTTCTCTTTTGGTTTGATAGGCAACACACTTTCATCAAACACCACATGTCGAGAAATATAGCCCCGCCTTGTCTTAGGTTCAAAACATCTGAACCTTAGTGAATAGGACTGTAACCAATGAAAACGCATGGGGTATGTTTTCTTTGTAAATTTTGAGCCACCTTGATGTCGTAAGGAAGGGAAACATTGACATCCCAACACCTGTAAACCTCTATAATCTAGATGTCTATTGTAAAGTTTGTAGTAGGGGCTTCATTCTTAAAAACCGAGAAAGGTAAGCGATTACTTAAGTAAATAGCCGTGAGGAAAACATCAATCCATAAAGATAATGGAAGGTTGGCATGAAAAATCATGGTTAATGTTGTTTCAACAATGTGCTTTTGTTTACATTCAGCTACATCGTTTTGCTCAGGGTTCCTAAACACAAAACATGTAAATCAATTCCACACTCTTTGATATTTTCTAAGAAAGAATTCGAACTAAATTCTCCACCACCATCACATTGAAAGATTTTAATCCTTCGGTCAAACTAATTTTCAATAAGTTTTTGAAATTTTCGAAAGCAATTAAGAAACTCAGATTTCTTTCTTAATGGATATAACCATGTGAAACGAGAATAGTCATCAATAAAAATGGCATAGAAACGGAAATGTTGATTTGAGGCTATTGGAGCCGGTCCCCACAAGTCATAGTGAATTTTCTCAAGAGGAAACTTTGGTATTTTATATAGGTTATTAAAAGGTAGTTTACAACTTGAAAGGTCCTACTTTAAACTAGGTGTGTTATCAATTATATTAATCTAGAGGGGGGGTGAATAGATTTTAGCTATTATTACCCAATTTTCGCATACAAGTCAATATTACGAAAATGACCCTACTAGTCAAAAATACAAGCAAGTGTAATATAGTGCGGAATTAAAAAAGACACTTGATGTATACGTGGAAACCCAACCACTGGGAAAAACCACGGGCTGTTTAGTGCGCCACACTCGGAACTCGAAATCACTAATTGAAATGAAGTTTACAACCTATGTAGACCTCGTCTAACAATCCGGTCTGTAACCCCTCACTTCTACCCTGCGGGCCTTTATTAGCAACCCTATTCCAATTTGCTTGAGGCCTAAGCACTCTTAGCCTCAAGTCTTAATTCTCTAAGAAGAGATTATGCAACCTATGTGAATATGTATGAATATTCAAATAACAAACAAGGCTAGGGAACCTTAGATGCTTATCTAGGATGATGATATAATCAATTAAAATCAATCCTAGATATCAAGTGCTAAATGACATGTCATAATAGCTTAGATAAACATAGATTATAAAACCTAGATATCTATCACAATACAACACTCAATCAATTCATCACAATTAATTCTCTAATCTTGTATTTATCATATGATCAAAACATACAAGTAAATTAAAGAGAATAGCTTGATAATAAAAATAATCAAATAAGATGAACTTAATCAAAATCTTACCAAGCAAGTTGTGATGATGCAAATCCAATCATGGATGCATTCTATATAGTAATAGAAGATGCAATATGAAATATGATGCAAAAGGGATTTGATTTGAGTGGTTAAAGGAGAGTTCTTTTAATGATTTTTCTCTTGAAAAATGTTCTAAGGAAAATATATGATATTTTTGACTCTCTTAGACGACCTAAAATCATAGAAGACTTTATATAGGCAACTCTAGTAGAGTGAGGTCGTTTTGAAAAATCGCACCTGATTGTGCGTTGTGCGCTGGTCAGCTTGCGCTGGACGTCCAGCGCACCACCAGCGCATAGACCATTTTTCATGGGCGCTGGTGGGCTGCGCTGGTCCGGCGCATGACGACCAGCGCACAGCAGAGCCCACTCCTTTGAACCCAAAAACACATGCAAGGGTAAAAAGGTAAAACATGATGCATCCTAAAAGCCTAACATGGTATGACATTAAAATCACAAGATGCAATCTATATTTATGCAAGAAGAGATGTTATATGATCATGAATGCACATAATAACAACACATACACAACATACAAGAAAATGAATTAAGCATGAGATGTGAGTGTGTGTGTGCAACTAATCTCTTCAAAGCAAATTAAGCACATAGAAATTTACCTTTGGTGCTTATCAACCTTGAGGACATGAGAGGGTCTTGAGCTTGAATATCATTCACTTAATCTACCCTTACATAAATCCCCAACACGTGGTTTGTCCACGAAATAAGCCAATCAAGATATGGGAATCCTTACACAACTTTTACCTAACTAGCAACTAACACATACAAAAGATTTAGACGTCCAATGAGTAACATATACAATTCTTTTTTCTTCAACAAATTTAATAACTTAGGGTTTGGGTGTCCAATCCTCCGGTGCCAAATTGTTAGGGAACCACCTTGCTTTATTACACTCAAAGCCCCTTGAGAATAGTTATCAAGGGCATATAATTGCCCATTTTTATGCTCATTTGCTATCATCCTTTGGTTTCGACCCTTAACAACAAAACCATAATCAGTGAATTCAAAAGTACACATATGATCAGATGTTAATTTCCTAACTGACAGTAAATTTTTGGTCAAATCAGGCATAACAAGTACATCTTTCAAATTCATTTTGCCAACACTAGCATCACTAATATGAGAAATAAGCAGAAAATTTCCATTTTAAACATTAATAACATCTTTTCCATTATAAAGCCGTATGTAAGACAAATTACTTGTGTAATTTGTCATATGCACGTGTCTCCCAAATCCATAAAAAGACTGATCAGTGGAATCATTGAGAGCAAGATAAGCAAGTTGTTGAGGAAAATATTCGGATTGGTACAAGTAATCGAACCTGTACCAAAAATCTATAGCAAGATGATTATTCTTTCCACATATTTGACAAGGAAATTTACCAGCATTTCCAATGTTGTTAGGATGTTGAGGCTATCCAATAGAATTCTTATCTTTTGGCTGAGACTGATTCATGTGGTTATTGTTCTGCCAAGTTTCTTGCTTGTTTTTAGCATTATATCTACATTCGAGAGTGAGACCTCTACTACGAAAATTGAAGTGACCTCTACTACGAAAATTGAAGTTTCCTCTACCACCACAACCCCGCGATCACGACCACCACGCTGACTGAAATAGGCTTGAATGTGCTCTAAAAGCACCTTCTCTTCCTCTCGATTTGCTACTAATGTTTTTTGTGCCCTTGAAGAGTAAGAAGAAACTGATTGAAGGTTGGATATGGAGGTTTGGATAACATGGTCATGCGAAAGTCCATGTATTTTAAACCTAAACGAGAAAACTAAAATACTTTATCGAGGTCAGAAACGAGCTTCTTTATGGCAGCAAGATTGTCACATAGTGACTTGAACTCCTTCAGATATTCCTCAAGTGATTTTGAACCTCTTTTGATAGTCATCAAAAGATTCTTCAAATGACCTTCCTTCTCCACCGTGGAAGGCAAGAGTTGTTCCTCAAAAGAAGCTCAAACTTGAAAGGTTGTGTCAGCTCCAAGAATCATGCGCAACACTTCTTCCTTTTATGGTTCTAAGTAACTAGGAAGTTAGAAGTCCAACATTGTTTGCCCAAAGCAGGAACTCAGGATTGAGAGTTTTGCTTCCTTCGTCATCAGTGATCTGCTCATATATATATATATATATATATTTATGGAGTTTCTTCACTAGTAACATGGTGAACAACACCGAGGCTGCAGATCAAAGGAACAACCTGGTTTCGCCACAAAAGAAAGTTTGTGGTGTTTAGTTTGATAGAAAACAAACTAGAGCATTGGTGAAAAGATTAGATTTTAAGTTATAGTTCTTTGGTATTTGAGGATGAGGCTAAAGACATATTTTCAAGGTGCCAAGGTTTGCAGGTAAAAGCTCTATATATATATATGGAGTTTCTTCACTAGTAACATGGTGAACAACACCGAGGCTGCAGATCAAAGGAACAATCTGGTTTCGCCACAAAAGAAAGTTTGTGGTGTTTAGTTTGATAGAAAACAAACTAGAGCATTGGTGAAAAGATTAGATTTTAAGTTATGGTTCTTTGGTATTTGAGGATGAGGCTAAAGACATATTTTCAAGGTGTCAAGGTTTGTAGGTAAAAGCTCTGATACCATGAAAATCCTTTTGTTTTTGGTAATCAACTTTAGCGATTTTCCATTAAAAAGATACTGAATATATACTTGTACAATAAGTCTTTCAAAGAGAAAGAATTAAGGAAAGGAAAGATTACAACTTTAATTAAAACAAAATCAACTAAAATCATATATCAATCATCTCCAATCATTTTGAATAAAATCACTCATCAATCATATTCAATCATGAAATCAATCATCAATAATCTTCAATTCACTACAAGAAAATATTGTTTTCTTGACAGTTATTTGTTGACAGTTTTTAACTGTCAAGGATTTGTGACAGTTAAAAACTGTCAACACTTAAGGATTAATGACAGTTAAAAACTATCAACAAATAACTAACATTTTTTATATTTATACACCACCGTCCGGCCACCACCACCCCTCCTGCCACCGTCCGTTGGCCCTCTCCGTCTCGCCGCCACTACCATCACCACCTCTTTGTCCGGCCACCGTATGGCCACCCCCACCCCTCTGGTTATTGTCCGGCCATCATCCGCCGGCCCACTCCGTCCCGTCGCCGTACGACCACCGTCAGCCGGCCACTGCCCATAGCCGTCCGGTCGTTGCCGTACGACGGCTGCTACCGGCCCACTTATGATAATAATGATAATTAATTGTCATTATTAGGAATCGAACTTGAAACCTTAAGTCAAAAGTTGTAATAATTGAATAATATTTATATATAACCTATATGAGTTGTTAGAAATAATATATATATATATGTATATATAAAATAAAATTAAAAAAAAACTTGTTAGATAAATTTAAATTTATTCAACTAATCAAAATTCTAATTTTTACGACAGACATATATTAAAAAATATTTATTGAAACTTTTAATAAAATTATATTTTTAAAAACATATATAGTCGAGTTAATGGTCTATACTTTATGGTCACGAATGGTAATGGGAATGGGAAAAGGAATGAAAAGAAAAGGAAAACTGAGTTTTTTGTTTGGTTGGAACTTTAGAATTAGTCTCTGAATCAGTATTATTTTGTTTGGTTAACAACGGAATGTGTAAGGATTCCTATTTATTGATTGACTTATTTTGTGAACAAACCACATGTTGATGTTTGAATTATAAGGGTAGTTTAGGTGATTGAGGATCAAGCTCAAAGGCTCTTTTTCAAGACCTCAAGGTGACAAGCACTCCAAAGGTATATCTCTAATGTTTAGTTCTCTTTGAAGAGATTTAGTTGCACACACACACTTAGCATACTTGCATTTGTGTGCATTCTCTTCATATGTCACTTTACACACTAGCACTTTGATTGATATATCTTATTGTGTGTTTATGTGTCTTGTAATTCATTTTCCGACATTGTTCTGAAACGTCCGCACATGCACGAAAGTGTACTTGGTTCAGCGCAAAGATCGCCTTAGGAGAATGCCCTTGGCTTCTCCTTTGGTTTCACCAACAGTGGTGAAACAGAGGTTTGATCGGCGGCCATGACTGTCGAATGGAAACCGCCGTTTGATTCTAGAATGTTCTAGAGTAGTTCTACGGTTACGATCGGTGGCTGCGACCGCCATTTGAAACGGCCAAATAGACCTTATTGAAAATAAATATCTCGGTCTCTATTCGACGGTCACAAAACCGTCGAATGAAACCGCCGTTGATCCCCTGTTCTCTCGGGACTCAAATCGGCAGTTTAATTGGTGGTCAGTGGCCGCCGAATGAAACCGCCGATCGTGTGTTTCAAGGGCAATCTTATCTTTTCATGCCCTGTTCTTGATGTCTATAAATATACCACTTTCTCATTCTCTACAAAGAAGTTCTTTGACTCTAAGAACCCTAAACTTCAAAGAGAGACATTTTAGAGAAAATCAAATCAAGAACTCATTTTTAACACTAAAAAACCATTCTCATATGCATCAAAATATCATCTAGCATTTTCTAGCATAGTTAGGATGCTTGCTTGCATGGGTTTTGGTCAATACACACTCTTTGGTAAGTTCTTCACTATTATCCTACATAATTAGTATTTTATATATTATTTGTATGTTCTTAGAATATATTCTAGATACAAAATAGAGATTGTTGTGTTGACATGATTGAATGTTGTATTTTGTATTTTTGATAGCTTCATAGGATTGCTTAATCTATGTTTAGCTGAGCTTTATGACATGTCATTTAGCTATTGATATCTAGGATTGTATTAATTGTCTTTTTATCATCCTAAATAAGCATCTAAGGTTCCCTAGCTTTATTTTCTCTTTGAATATTCATATATATTCACATAGGTTTTATTATCTCTTTATTGAGAATTTAGACTTGATGGCTAAGGTTGCTTAGGCCAAAAGCAATTGAACTATGTCCACTTTTACAGGTCTGCGGGTAGTGGTAACGGGTTATTGATCGGGATTAGATCGTAAATCGGGATTAGGTTGTAAACGTTATCACAATTAGTAGATTCAAGGTTCGAGTGTGGTGCACTTTCCAGCCCATGGTTTTTTCCCGTGAGGGTTTTCATGTAAATATCAATTGTTATTTAAATTCTGCACATATTACACTTGTTATATAAATTGACTAGATATGGGCATTTTCGTAATCTTGACCATACACGAAAATTGGGTAAAATCGGTTAAAATCTATTCACCCCTCTAGATTATATATTGAACACACCGTAATTTGTTTCAATTGGTATCAGAGCGGGTTCCTAGATATACTTAGGTGATCCTAGCTCATTATTGGTGTGTTTTGCATTGTGTATGTTTTTTTTGATTTATTCATACATTTTGCATTCATCTCATTTGCAATCATCCAAACATTATGAGTGATTTCAGGATGAGCAAAGAGGGAGCGTCGAGCGTAAGGCCACCGTTGCTCACCAGCGATAATTACTCCTCATGAAAGGGGAAGATGGAAGCATACTTGTGCCAAATCCATGATAGGGCTTGGATGGCGGTTAAAGATGGATATGCTCCACCAAAGATAACTCCCACCGGAGGAGGAGGAGAAGAAGTGCTTAAGCCTAAGGCACAGTGGGACGCACAAGAATTTGTTGATTCCATGTGGAACAACAAAGCCATACATGCCATCCATTACGCAGTCGATGAGAATCAATACAAGTTGATTCAAATTACTAGGATAGCCAAAGAGGCGTGGGATATCCTAGAAGTTGCTCATGAAGGAACCGAGGTGGTTAAAGACTCCAAGCTCCAAGTTTTACAAACTCGTTTTGAGACCATTCGGATGGAAGAACATGAGCACTTAAATGACTTCCAAGTGAGGCTTATGGATATTGTGAATCAAAGCCATTAACTCGGTGATCCGTATTCGGATAGGAGAGTCAAGCAGAAAATCATGAGGTCTCTCCTCGATAGATTCTAATCAAAGGTGATGGCTTTGGAAGAAAATGACACCTTCAAGGATATGAAGCCAAGTGAAGTCTTTGGAAGACTTTTTGCTTATGAGGCAAGAAAGGCTACTACCTCACCTCCTAAGAAGAAAAAGAATCTAGTTTTGAAAACCTCCAAGGCGGAGAAGGAGGAGGATGACTCGGTCGAAGACCTTGCCTTATTCGTGAAAAGGTTCAAGAAGTTTGCCAAGTTCAAGAAGAAGGGCGTTAGATCAAAAGGCCAAGACTTGAAGAAAAAGAGCACCTTCAACAAGTTCAAGCCTAGGCAAGAGAAGACTGAAAGAAAAAAAGGTCCATTGCTATGAGTGTGGTGGCATAGGACACTTTGCCCCTAATTGTGCTAATCGCCTAGACAAGAAGAGTAGTAGTAGTGATGACTCCAGTGAGGGAGATGAGTCTTCAAGTAATGAAGAACTTGCCACTAACTACACGGCTTTTGGAGCCACATGTGTAGAAATTGAAGTTGATGGCAAGGATGCCTTAATTAGTGATCCCATAGAAGAAATAGATGAAGAAGTAGCTCTAGAAGTAATAGGTGTAGCTACTTATTGGGACATGACTCTTATAACATCAAGAAACCAAAGTGAAGGTCTTGATGAGAAAGATGACTTTGTTGGTGAGAGGGAAAGTGTAGAAGATAACTCTAGTAATGAAAACACTTCATCCCAATCCAATGGAGAATTTGTTGACCACATGGATCGTGAAAACTACTTGAAAAGGTTTGAAAGCTATAGGTTAAAAAATGAAAAGGAGATTCAAACTTTGAAGGAAGAAAACCTTAAGCTTTCAACACAAGTGGTGAGGTCCATGAAGGATGAAGACAAGCTAAGAGATGAGCTAGCTTTGTCTAGGAGGAATGAAGAAGAGTTGAGAGTAGAAGTTGACAAAGCTAGGAATCTACTCGTCAACATGACCATGAGCAAAGAAAAGCTTGATCAGATGATTAATGACTTGATGGCTCAAAATGACAAGAGGGGTCTTGACTTTAAAAATGGTGAGAAGACCTCCATTCCTAACAAGACCAAATGTGTCAAGAGCTTGGACAAGAAAGAAGCTTCACCGGTGCAAACTCCTAAAAAGAAGATTGATCTAGGACAATGCTCTCATAGTGCACAAGTGAAGGTAGCGCCAAGAAGGCAACCTCAAGCTCAACCCATTAGAGTCTCTCAAGTTAATATTCCTCAACAAATGGCTCACAATGGGAAGAGGTCAATCATGCAAGATCAACCTTGGAAGCAATCAAATCTTGGTCAACAACAAAGAATGAGAGATCCTATCTAATAACCAAGACAACCACAAAGACATGGGAAGGCTCTTATGCATGCTCAAAGACTTGGTATGATTCCTAATTTCATCCCTACATGTCACTTTTGTGGTACTGATGGTCATATTAGAACAAATTGCTTCCATTACATTAACATGTATAGAACTAAAGCATGATTAAGAAAAGAAAGGCTAGAACTAGAATGCATATTCATAGGAAGGATAAAATCCATTTAAATGATCCTATGACATCTAGAACTCTTGAACCCTTGACCATTAGGAAAAAAATTGTTTTACCTAAGTGGATTAGAAAAGAGGAACCCTCATGCTACTGTGCTATAGTGTCTCCCATAGGTTCATCTAAGTCCAATAGACTTGGTAGGTCTATAGGACCTCATACCCTTAATTGATGCAGGGTGGTTATTGACCCCATATGGGGAACTTAAGTAAAGAGAGCCATTTTGCATACTTGTCACATGTAAAAATTTGAAATATCTTATGCTTATTTATTTAATTGCTTGAGTATCATGGTTGCACATATATTCATATGTTTTTACTTCAATAAGTGTGAACCATGTTTTGAATGCAATCCATGTTATATTTATGTTCAAACATGCATTTTTAGACTAGGAGATTTACATAGGAAGTACGATTTGAATGACCTATAGTTATCTCCATGACATGATGATTCTTAATTGACATGCTAAAAATGAATAGTATGATTTTTTTTTATAACATGCTCAAATGAAAAATGAAATAGCATGAATTGATGATTGCATACTTTTAAATGCAAAACTTGTGTGAAAAAGCAATAATGAGACTTCAAATGAATAGAGGATCTTGTATCCGTTCAAAGGATTTTGCAATCTAAATGTCTCTCTCTCTTTATTTGTTGAACATGGTTACTACCATACGGGTATCATTCCCGGAAAAATCAAATAGGGTGCAAATGTCGCTCATGCCATGTTTAGTTTATAAAGTTGGATATAGTTGCTCTCAAATTAAAATCAATAAAATATCTATATCCTTGCTTCTCTCATGACAAATGGTGAAATTGGTTTGACTTCTATTGGAAACCTTTGTCATTTGCTTTGCCAAATACCATTGTATTTTGGACTTGAATGCTACATGTCTTGTATGCAAAACATTTTTAATTCACACATTTTAATAAAATAAATCTCCTTGGTTCTCTCCAATAAATTGAGTTGCATAAAGTGGCTTATATGATTATGCAAATATCTAGTATACTACTATCTCTCTTTGCTATAAGTGACCCGATTGGGGACTACTCATTTGCCTATATCATGACAAAAAGGGGGAGTAGAATGCGGTAAGGGGAGTTACAAATTGTAGTAGCAATTGTGCATGTTTGAGAGACTATACTTTGAGGGGGAGTAACCCATTGAGGGGGAGCATTGCATTCACATACATTGCATGATGTTGTGCTTAAATTCTTAAATGTAAATGCAAATGCTTGTTTTATTTTCACTTGATCATCTCACATACACTTGCTTTGGAAGTGTAATTTTTTGTTTTGAAGGGTTGATAGTTCTACAAGAGATTGAAGATTTGAAGTGTTTTACATTTTTATATATCTTTGTAATATAGAATATCATTGTTATCTCGTAGCTTCAATTATGATTGTGAGGATCTATGTAAGTGGTGGTTTTGTCACGAAATAGCCAAAGGGGGAGAGTGTAAGGATTCCCATTTATTGATTGGGTTAATTCGTGAACAAACCACATGTTGGGGTTTGAATTGTAAGGGTAGTATAGGTGATTGAGGATCAAGCTCAAAGGCCATTTTTCAAGACCTCAAGGTGATAAACACTCCAAAGGTATATCTCTAGTGTTTAGTTTTCTTTGAAGAGATTTAGTTGCACACACACACTTAGCATACTTGCATTTGTGTGCATTCTCTTCACATGTCACTTTACACACTAGCACTTTGATTGATATATCTTGTTATGTGTTTATGTGTTTATGTGTCTTGTAATTCGTTTTCCGACATTGTTCGGAAACGTCCGTGCATGCACGAAAGTGTGCTTGGTTCAGCGCGAAGATCGCCTTCGGAGAATGCCCTTGGCTTCTCCTTTGGTTTCACCAACAGTGGTGAAACAGCAGTTTGATCGGCGGCCATGACTATCGAATGGAAACCGCCGTTTGATTCCAAAATATTCTGGAGTAGTTCTGCGGTTATGATCGGTAGCTGCGACCGCCGTTTGAAACCGTTGAATAGACCTGATTGAAAATAAATATCTCGGTCTCTATTCGACGGTCATGATCGGCGGTCACAAAACCGCCGAATGAAATCGCCGTTGATCTCCTGTTCTCTCGGGACTCAATTCGGCAATTTAATCGGTGGTCAGTAGCCGCCGAATGAAACCGCCGATCGTGCGTTTCAAGGGCAATCTTGTCTTTTCATGCCCTATTCTTGATGTCTATAAATATACCACTTTCTCATTCTCTACAAAGAAGTTCTTTGACTCTAAGAACCCTAAACTTCAAAGAGAGACATTTTAGAGAAAATCAAATCAAGAACTCATTTTTAACACTCAAAAACCATTCTCATATGCATCAAAATATCATTTAGCATTTTCTAGTATAGTTAGGATGCTTGCTTGCATGGGTTTTGGTCAACACACACTCTTTGGTAAGTTCTTCACTATTATCCTACATAATTAGTGTTTTATTTATCATTGACATCTCTTATATTATTTATATGTTTTTAGAATATATTTTAGATACAAAATAGAGATTGTTGTGTTGACATGATTGAGTGTTGTATTTTGTATTTTTGATAGCTTCATAGGATTGCTTAATCTATGTTTAGCTAACCTTTATGACATGTCACTTAGCTATTGATATCTAGGATTGTATTAATTGTCTTTTTATCATCCTAACTAAGCATCTAAGATTCCCTAGCTTTATTTGCTCTTTGAATATTCATATATATTCACATAAGCTTTATTATTTCTTCATTGAGAATTTAGACTTGATGTCTAAGGTTGCTTAGGCCAAAAGCAATTGAACTAGGTCCACTTTTACAGGCCTGCAGGTAGTGGTTACGGGTTATTGATCGGGATTAGATCATAAACCGGGATTAGGTTGTAAACGTTATCACAATTAGTGGATTCGAGGTTCAAGTGTGGCACACTTACCAACCCGTGGTTTTTTCCCGTGAGGGTTTCCACGTAAATATCAAGTGTTATTTAAATTCCGCACATATTACACTTGTTATATAAATTGACTAGATATGGGCATTTTCGTAATCTTGACCATACACAAAAATTGGGTAAAATCGGTTAAAATCTATTCACCCCCCCTTAAGATTATATATTGAACACACTGTAATTTGTTTCAGAATGGAATGAAATTAACTGTATTTGACTAAAATACCTCTAATTATAAAACATTCATAATATATAATATAAAAAGGTGCTTTCTGGGAAATTGGCATACACCCTGATGACAGATACAAAACAGCCTTTTGTATCCCCGATGCTCAATACCAATGGAAAGTTCTACCTTTTGGTCTTAAGACGGCACCATCCATTTTTCAAAAGGCCGTCCAGTGTGTTTTTTATTTATGGCCCTCTAAATTTTCATCTTCTTTTCTAAATGGTTTGTAGATAATATATAGACTGTAATAATCCGAGTATGCTCTGTGCTTGCCTTTAGTTAAGGATCCTGCACATCCTCGACAGTTTGGTGATCCTGAAGATCCTCTCTCGGTCCAAAGCCACATGACCATCAGAGGGAATAGTAAGGGCTGGAGGTGACTGGGATATTTTTTTCAACTCAATGATAGCCTGAGTGTGAGATTGTGTCCACGGCGGAGGGGTTTTTTTTTTCGATAATATATAGACTGTAATAATCCGAGTATGCTCTGTGCTTGCCTTTAGTTAAGGATCCTGCACATCAGAAAAGGATTTTGGTTCTATTGGCTTAAGGTCCTTACCTGTTTTCATGGTGTTCCTCTGTGAAGTACCCTATTCAACCAACGGATAGGCGCCTTTTGGGGAAAAACTTTGGACACATGTCTACAGTGTTAAGGCTCCAGGTAAGGACCTTAAGCCAATAGAACCAAAATCCTTTTCTGATGTACAGGATCCTTAACTAAAGGCAAGCACAGAGCATACTCGGATTATTACAGTTAACAGCCTTTTGTATCCCCGATACTCAATACCAATGGAAAGTTCTACCTTTTGGTCTTATAATAATATGATATATTATTATTTAATATAATTCACACGAAGCTGTTGTGATAAACGATTCAGAAGACACAAATAAGGTTACTTCCAAGTCAAGTTCATTTGTTGCGAAGGATACAAATAAGGTTTGCAACGGTACGTGTTGTCATCCAAGTGAGACATGTTCAGCTGGAACTCATAACTGGAAACACGAATCACCCTTAAACGGTCTGGAAGCCGGAGACCAAAACGGAATCAAAAGAGCTGGAATATCAGGATGATGATGATGATGATGATCTCAATCTGGATTGGTACATTTTCCACTATTTATTTATTTATTTTTTTTATTCATATAATTTATAAGGATCTCAATCTTCAAAGGAAGAGAGGCCGAGGTAGGAATATTATTTATCTGGGTTTCGATATTTGCAGAAAACACAGATACAATTGTACCAAATTTTTAGATAGACTTTCTATTACTTTGATTAGAGTGATACAGTGATATACGATGACATCAGGAATCTAGTGTTCGATTTTATTCAAAAAAAAAAATAATAATAATAATAATATTATATATATATGTTATATTATATATTATATAGATATTATAAATATATATTATTTAATAAATATATAATATTAAATTATATATTATATTATAAAACATTCATAATATATAATTTTTTATTTATCTTTAATAATTTTTTTAAATTTTTACTTCCTATTTTCAACACCAAACAAAATCCCACTATGGATTTATTTTACAGTAAGATATCGGTTTTTGGGCAAACCGATATTGGATAAGTAAAATTTTAAATTTAATAAATGTACTTTAAAATCATTTACTTTTAAAAAATTCAAAAAAATAATTTAAAAAAAATTGTTTATTTATTTTGCACCCTCTTGTTTCATACTAAGAGACACGTTAATAATCTAATTACCTATATAGATTAGTAATCTGAGTCTTACATTTGTTCATTAAATTGCAAGAAGCATGTTGAGAAATATCTCCCATGTAGTGAGAGTTGTATTCAAAATCATGCTTATTACAATTGATATCACGAGTCTCCTATAGGTCATGTATAGTTAGATGGAATGGAATGGAAAGAAAACCATTCCATTCGTTTGGTTTGTTAAAATGCAATGGAATGGTGATTCCATTGGAATGGCGTTCCACCATTTTGGTGGTATGGGCATTCCATCCAAAAACCAATGGAAAATCATTCCATTCCAAACTAACATTTATATTCCATAAATACCCTCAGCTCCTTTCCAAAAATAATATATTATTATTATATATTATATAAATGTATATTATATAAATATATGTTATATTATTATATATATTATATATTATATTATTATAATATATATAACGATATATAAACATATATAATATAATATATTTGTATATTATATATATATATATATTATATTATATTAATATATATATATATATATATTATATAATATAATATATATATTATTATTATAATATATAATATATATTATTATATATATATATATATATATATAAAGCATTTCCTCTTCCTTCAAAAACCTGTCTATGGGATAAATAATAGTCTGTAATAATCTCACTATGCTCTGTGATTGCCTCTAGTTGAGGATCCTGCACAACAGAAGAAGAGATTGATCATTTGGCTTAAGGTCCCTGTCTGTCTCTGGATGGTTGATATGTTAGTACCCTGTTTAGGCCATGGGTAGGCCGCTATTGTGAGGAAAGCACAAAGGCTTTAGAGAGACAGTTCAGGGTGATCGCTACGGTATCATGTTCTCTGAAAAGAAAAGTACAATTGGCAAACCGGAAATTGAATTTCTTGGGATGATATCTCTAACGGACAATACTATCCCGGTCCTCATTTTAGTCATGGTATCAGAGCGTTTTTCAACGTAAAAGGCTTGGCATGCCCAAGGGGAAGAGGTGTGTTCAAGTAGACCCTGTCGGAGAAGTTCATTGCATTCTTCATTGGCCAATTTATATATACATACATACATATATATATATATATATATATATATATATATGTTATATTATATAATATATAATACATATTAATAATATATAATATACTTTTATATTTTATTATTATTATCATAATATATCATGTTATTATACATTCATAATTAGGGGTATTTTGGTCAAAATACAGTTAACTCCATTCCATTCCGTTGTTAACCAAACAAAATAATACTGATTCAGAGACTAATTCTAAAGTTCCAACCAACAAAAAACTTAGTTTTCCTTTCCTTTTCATTCTCATTCTCATTCCCATTCCGATTACCGTTCCACCATGTAACCAAACGTGACCATAGAGTATTGACCAATAACTCAACTATATATGTTTTAAAAAATATAATTTTATTAAAAGTTTCAATAAATATTTTTAAATATATGTCTGTCGTAGAAATTTGAATTTTGATTAGTTGAATAAATTTAAATTTATCAAACATTGTTTTTTTTTTTTTTTTTTTTTAAATTTCTGACAGCTCATATAGTTTATATATAAATATTGTTCAACTGTTAACACATCAAAGGTTGTGGTCAAGTGGTAAAGACTTACAACCTTTGAACTTGAGGTCTCAAGTTGCCGGATGACGGTAGGGAGGCGACAGTGGCCGAGATGGTGTTAAATAAATATTATAATTAATATTGACAGTTTTTAATTAAATATTAATTAAATATTGTAAAGATTTCTTGACAGTTTTTAACTGCCAAAAAAAAAAAAAAAACTGTCAAGACTTTCTTGCTAATTTATAATGAGTTAATTTTTATAGGTTATTTCATCATTTATAATCTGATCTCTCTCTCTTTTTTTTTCATTTAAAAAAATTTAGTCAGTTTTGTTAATTTGGTTTAAAATAATTTTGATTGTGATGAAGATAACTTGTTGTAATATAATAGTATTTGAAGTTTCACCTACAAAAAGTCATGCTTATTGATTTGATGAAGTGTGCTTGTCCTTCTCTTCACTGTATCTCAAGTGACCACTTGTGAAATTTGTATAACAAAGCATTATTGTTCTTTCAATCTGGAGGGATCCAAAGACTGTATGTGGATATGCAATATAGCTTTTCTTGGTGTATATTTTTATTATTGTCTTTTGATTTTTAATTGAAACATCTTATTGATTAAATTTCTAATACGATTAACCTTATTAATTTTTTATGGCCAAACAAATTGTGAGTGGAGTAAAGAAATTAAGCATCATATATAGAGTATAGTATGTTGAATAATTTTCATATTTGAGCATGTTTAGATTAATTAATTGGTTGCTTGTTAATTTCCATGTATATCCTTCAAACCCCTATCTCAAAAACAAATTTTGCAATGAGTAGAATTGACCTTGAAGTTCATGAGAGATTCACAAAGGAGGCAATAGTCATTTGAGGATGAAACTAATTAGGTTTGTCTAAATATACCTAGGGGGTGAATATGTTTTAATCAAGTTAATTACCTATTTTTCTTGATTAATCAATATTCAATAAAAACCCCAATCTAAGCAAAATTCAAACAACTTAATTCTATGTGTAGAAAACAATAAATTGCTCGTTGATTGATTTACGTGAGAAACCCACAATTGGGAAAAACTCACGGGCTAATATGTTAGCCACACACTGTTCTCAAATCCACTACTTGTAATGATGTTTACAACCTAGGTTGACCTCAACCATTCTTGGTCACTAACCCACCACTACTACCCAACGGGCCTTTCATAGCAATTCTAGACCTACTTGCTTGCGGACTAAGCAACTTAGTCACAAGGCTTCACTTCACAAAGAAGAGATCAACAACCTATGTGAATATCATGATATTCAAGATGCAAATAATGCTATGTTACACTAAATGCTATGTTACACTAAATGCTTGTCTAGGTATTAAAGATGTCAATAATAGCAATCCTAGATATCATGTGCCTACATGTCATATGTAAACTTAGCTATTTAAGATAAAGCATTCCTAGATGCAATAGCTATCACAATACAACACTCAATCAATCAACACAATAATCTCAATCTTGTATATATAATATGTTCTAGATGTATACAAGTAATAAATGAGATTTCTTGCTAAGTAAGACAATAAAATGGATGAAGATAGTGTTCAACTTACCAAGTCATGTGTGTTGAAAAAGACTCATGCATAGATACATCCTATATGATCCTAGATGATGCTAAATGATGTTTGATGCACATGGAAATGATTTTAAGTTATCAAAGGTGAGTTCTTGGATGATTTTCTCTTCGGAAAATGTTCTAAGTTAAAAATATGATTTTGAACTCTCTCAAACTGACCTAGAGACAAAGTGGCACTTATATATGAGGTCACCATAAAGCTATACCGTTTTAGTCATTTTTAAAAACATTTGGCTATCACAACCACTGTGCGTACCGCGGTACGAGCAAGTGTGTTTGTGCCACGGTATGCCAGGCGTGTAAGCGCTAGAAACTACCACTCCAGAGGCAGGTGCACCCACAGCGGTATACACAGCGTAAAGACATCAAGTGTTGCACTTGACATGGACCGCTGCCCATGCAAGTGTACCAGGTGCGGTACCAGCAGCGGTAAAGAGAAAATTTCTCTTTTCAAAGTTACAATTCACACTTAGTCTATATGCAAGATGTGCAAGTGTGAAATGTGAAGAGAATGTACATAGAAAGCAATGAACACACATGCATACAAGAGAGGTGTGTGTGTGCAACTATTCTCTTCAATGTAATTAAGCACAAGTGATATACCTTTGAGGTGCTTATCATCTTGAGGTCTTGAGAGAGCCTTTGTTGAGTTTGATCAACAACAATTAACATATAAAATCCCAATTGTGGTTTGTCACTGAAATAAGCCAATAAAAAATGAGGCACTTACAAAGGAGTAGATACTATAACTAAATTCAATTGTTTGTTGGAACTTTAGAGCAGCACATTTTTATTTTTTCAGAGTTTGGACCCTGCAAGAAATAATTAACATTGGTTTTGGTGAAGTGCTTATTTTTTATATTAATGTATATAATGCATTGGGATATTTGACAATATAATCACATGTTACCTATCTTTGTACTATTGTATTTTTGAAGCATAATACATGTTACCTATCTTCAACACTGTAACAACAATGTCCTCAAAATGGTGCATAAATTTACTATTTTATGTCTTAATGAGTTATGTGCACAAGAATTCTTTACTCATAAACTTTCAAACACATATATTGAACTAAATCAATTATGAGCTGCAAATCACCATTTATAAGGCTTACAATATTTAATGTGAAAAAATAAGTAAAAGTACATCTAGCATATAAAATTACAACATTTGTAAGTTTTCCATCGCTTTATTTTAACACACGGTTAGTCTTGACCTACTTCATATTGGCCTTTTATGTTCATCATTTGTAGAAATATCCTGCAAATTTGTATTGCCTTGCATTTATGTGCATTTCAAAAAAGAAGAGAGACAAATAAATTCATTTTCAGACATAAAAAAAATAAAAAAAATCAATAGCATTATAAGATAAATAAAACATACCTAACCATGTGCCATGTTGACTTGTAATTCAGAGTTTTGAGTTTGTAATAGAGCATATGTAGCAGCATATGCACCCCATGTTAGAAGATGGTGCTGTTGAAAATTATAATCACAATATAACTTATTTAAATAAATTTAAGACTTTATCAAGTCACACTTACAATAAGGAAAAAAACCTATAAATTATTTTTGCAAAGTGGGCATTGAATGAGTAGCTTGATGCATTCCATATTGTTGGCCATAAACAGAACAAAATGGACTTTTAAGCCCTCCATGGAACACATTAATGGATACATCCTCATGATAAACTTGTTGGATTTCAGAATCCTATAAAATAATAGAGATACTACCAAGGGCATAGCTCTACTGGTAGATGGACGAGTTTGGGGCTTGGACAAATGACTACCAAGTCAGTGGCTCAAATCCTACCAATGGCAAAAAGCTTCAAAAAAATATCTGGTTTAGATGGGTTGATAGATAGATACTATCCAAAAAAATAAAAGAAAAATAAGAGATACTAATATTATATGATAAAAACTTAGAAAAAAATATATGAAGCTTCTACTGGGCAAGTACCTTAAGCACAATGCTTTCTTGGTTGTCAAAAATATCATCATAGTTATATGTTTTAGGTTCATTGTCAACATCAACTATTTCTTCACTTTCTACCACTCCAGAATCCTACAGAAAGAGAACAAAAAATTGTTAAGATTTTTTTAGAACAATAATATAATAATATATAATGTTATTCATAATTTAGTTTTACCTTCATTGTTTGTCGATGATCTAGTTTCTTCTTTCCATTCTTTTCTTTCCTTTTTCGACAAATTTTCTCAATCTTTAATGTCCTTCTTTTTCATGGGGGGTGACCTTTACGTCGAACTTATTACGGCGAAAGAATGTTACGATTCTCTTCTTCGACAAAACCACCAAGCTCTTTATCATTTGTTGTAAAATTAGTTGAAATGCCATTGTTTTCACTGCAACAACCAACATTGCTTTTTATTTGCAATTTTGTTTTCAATTCTATTAGCACCTTCATCACCTCATTGCAATTTTCATTACTATCCATTGCCAAATCTGCCACATCATAAAAATAAGTGCACATTTTATCGAATCTGTGCCCTTTAGATTTGCTGTTCCAGTTCACATAACTAATTTGCATTGACATCTTTTCAAATCCTTCCTCTATCGCTTGAAAGTGTACTTTTCTGAAACTTGAAATATTTCTTGATCAATTAATGCCATAATTGCATGCCGACATAAAACTCCCTTAAACTCGAATAGATGACAATTACAATTAAATTCGCAAGTTGCCCCATCCAAGTAAACCATGAAAGTAACATGATGGCAAGTCTCTACAAGCTTTACATCACTACACCGGATTAGGTCTTTTACGGTGCACAAAAAACGCCGTAAATGACTATTTACGGCGTTCATCTGCAAGCCGTTTTAGATGATGTCGTGAATGATATCCTTCAAATACAGCGTACAAAACGCGCCGTTAATAACATTTGAAAAACGCCGTAAATGACCCCTTTTACGGCACGTAAAAAAAAAATAAAGTATTTACAACCCTGCAGCCACCCACCCATGCCCACTCGCCATGCATGACCCACAACCCACAACCCACCCACAATACACAATTAAATGGTGTTCTAATGGAGTGTTGAACCCAGCACTCATGAGTGAACCAAGCCAAGCCTTATCCACCTTGCTACTGCTTTGATTGTGCTATTAAAAGCATAATATTTATATATAACCTCTACTTGTTATTAAATTTTTATTTATTATTTTTCAATCAAAATTTTATTTGTAGATTGATTCCACTAATTTAAATTTTATTTTTATATGATAAACAAATTGATACTAATTTTTTTTTTATTATAACATTTAATTAAAATATTTTGTTAAAATCATATATTGTCATATCAAAGGGTCAATCGTTAATTGTACTCGGAATTAGAAATGACCCTAGTTTTGGTTCTCGATTCAGAGCCGGTGGTTCCGGTTCTCGATTCGGAACCAACGGTTTCGATTTTCGATTCATAAATAGTCCTTTTTTACAGCATTCTTTAAATGCACGTCGTAAATAATCTCTTTTTTTATGGTGTTCCTCAAATGCACGCCATAAATAATCTATTTTTTACGGCGTTCCTCATATGTGCGCCGTAAATAATCCTATTTTACGGCGTTCCTCAAATGCATGCCGTAAATAATCTCTTTTTTTACGGCGTTCCTCATATGTGCGCCGTAAATAATCTCTTTTTTACGGCGTTCCTCAAATGCACGCCGTAAATAATCTCTTTTTTACGGCGTTCCTCAAATGCGCGCCGTAAATAATCTCTTTTTTACGGCGTTCCTCATATGCGCGTCGTAAATAATCCTATTTTACGGCGTTCCTCAAATGCACGCCATAAATAATCTCTTTTTTACAGCGTTCCTCATATGCGTGCCGTAAATAATCTCTTTTTTACGGCATTCCTCATATTTGCGCCGTAAATAATCTTTTTATTACGGCATTCTTCAAATGCGCGCCATCTTTGAGAAATTATGCATCACAATTACGACGTGCATTTGTGTGCATGTCGTGAATGATAGCATTTATGACGCGCTTTTTATTTGCGCCGTAAAAGATAACATTTACGACGTGTTTTTTATGTGCGCAGTAAAACTCAAGTCGTAAAAGACCCAATCTATTGTAGTGCATCTTCTTTTACTTTAAACTCTAGATTTGAACCACTCTTTTTATTCAAGGATATTCCACAATGTATTTGAGCCTTCATCTCTTCTTGAAATTCTTTGAATTTTGCAATAGTATAAACATCTTGAAATTGCTTCTCCATTGAGAAAATGAGAAATGCATGGGATATGTGAATTACAAGAAGCAAAATTAGCTTGACGGTCCTTCTCCACCTTATCTCTCAATGCATTCTCATATTGCTCTACAAATTGCTTCAGAGTAGTCTTTGAATTCACATATCCATTAAAAAAAAAAAAAAAAAAATGCATGTATACATTCGCTACATTGTGCAGTAGACATTATAACTCAAAACACAGCCTTCACAAACGCTAGGACCTAACGTTGTCTCTCATTATACAACCCATGTAATCATTCATTGTTAGAAAGATTTTTTTTTTTTTTTTTTTTTAATGAAATTCTTCCAATTTTCTTTAAAATCATCCATTGACAATGAGTCATATACTGCATTCAGCATAGCAAACTTAATAATAGATTCATATTATTTGTAACCCCTCAATTTTTGTGGTAACTTCTTCAAAATATGCTATAGGCACCATCTATGTTCAGCTTCTAGAAATACAACCTCAATACCCTTTTGCATGGCCTTATCTTGGTCTGTGATTATATCTTTTGAAGCACAATCAAACATTCATGTCTTCCGATTTTTAAAAAGCCATATAATGCGATATAAATGTCTATATATCTTTATTAGAGATTAATCCACAGCAAGTTGATTGCCCATGATGATTAACTCCGACAAATGGAGCAAAGGGCATATCATACCTATTAGTTAAATATGTTGTGTCAAATGTCACAACATCTCTTAACTCTTTAAATGCATCTCTACTCCTTGCATCTATCCACAAAATATTTACAATCGATATTCTTCATCTATATCTATAGTGTAAAAGAAGTTTGAATTGTCGAAATACATCTTCAAAAAAAAAAAAATTGAAGTACTGTAACATCCCCCTCCCCAAGTCTCAATTGTCTTCTTTTCCTTACAATAGTCTTATAATCTTGCTCTATAAAAGATAAATTTTCATACCAGTCAACTGCAACCACACAAGAACTCAAACTTTTATTTGTTTTAATCTCAGCTATATCATTCAAATCCAATTGCCTCCTTACAAATGCGTTTATTTTTTCATTTTTCCTATAGTATTGAGTTTGGCTTGGAGTATTAAGTGTATGGTTGTGCTTCAAAACAACATAAATCAACTTCCACTTTCCATCATTGTGTAAAGAAGTAGAAAGTTTAGCCTTACAACCTATCTTTGTTATTTGACATGAGCAGACCCGGCCTTAGGGGGGAGCCCAGTGAGGCAATCGCCTCTAGAGCCCCCGATTTGAAAGGGTCCCCAAATTGTAGTTAAAAAATTTTTTTTCAAAATATGGCCCAGGTAAGATTTTAAACAAAACAGGCCCATAAAGTATACATATAATTTTTTTTTTAAAAAGCCCACCAATCATTCTTACAACAACAACATTGGATCAAAGGTGTGGTTGAATCCTACCAACAATCGGGTTTGTCACAAATTAAATAATCATCTTTTATATATCTAAAAAAAAAATTAATTAGATTTTTTCAAAACTCTCTTGATATGAAGATTCAGACGTTGTTGTTTCGAGGGTAATTAAATTAATACACTTCATCTTCTCTTTTTTCTATTTTGAAAACCCTCTTTTGTTTTTCTTTTCTAGTTTTGTTAGAATTCAAGAAGGTAATGGAATCAAAAATCTTCTTGTAAGTGTTTTATAAAATATAAATTCAAGAAGGTACATGATCGTATAATCAAGTAAATATACATATAATATCGAGGGCCCCATTTTTTATAGTTTGCATCGAGCCCCGAAAATCTCATGGTCGGCCCTGGACGTGAGGTAAAGGCATTTTCAGATTTTGATTTTCTTTGACCCTCACAAGCACATGTCAAACATATGTACTTCAACTCCCCATCATATCCCTTTCTTGTTGTTCTTTTAATGACTTGAACTCACATTTTATTTCCATACATCTTGTACTATTCTTACAACTCTTCCATCGAATTAGAAATCATTCTAGGTTTAGGCTCTTCTATCTTATCTTTTGAATCTGTTGACATGTCTTTCTCTTTCTCATTATTTTCCTAAATAAAATCAACATATCAAACTACAATATGATAATATTCGGTATAAAAAAGTAAGAAATTATTTGCTCTTAGATGTAAGAAATTGTCTCTCCCCATTACGTACTTAGGCTTACCTCTTGGCACGAATCCTAGCTTGAGAACTTTTTGGAATCCAATGGTAAAAAAAATTGAAATGTGTTTGGCCCCTTGGAAGATGAAGTTCCTTTCGATAGGAGGTAAATTGGCTTTGATCAAAACTGTGATGTCCAGCATTCCAACTTATTGCTTATCGGTGTTTAATATTCTGATCGGGGTGGCTCAGAAGATTGAGAAGTTGCAGCAAGACTTTTTCTGGGGAGATGGGGTTGAGAAGAGGAATATTCACACGATAGGTTGGGATACGTTATGTAGGAGTAAAGACAATGGAGGTCTTGGCACTGGCAGTTTTCTTAACAAAAATTCTGGTTTATTGGCAAAGTGGGCTTGGAAATTTAGGAATGAGGATTCCTCCCTTTGAAGGAAGGTTATCTGTGCTATCTACAGGCTTGCTAAGAAGCTGGCATATTGGAACTAGCAAGGTCCAACCAATGCCTCTCACTTTGTTAAGGCAATGAGCAGACTTTATAATGAAGGGTCTCCAATGGCAAAGATCATGAATGAAGGCTTTCAAGTGATCATTGGTAGGGGTGACAAAGCTAGTTTTTGGAATGATATTACTTGGGATTCGATACCTTTGAGAAGTGCTTTCCCTAGGATTTTCATGCTTTCCACTAACAAATTGGGAAGGGTTCAAGAGTTTGGAAAGTGGCATGGCTCGCAATGGTTGTAGGAGGTGGTGCTAAGAAGACCTTTGTTTGATTGGCAAGTGGATCAATGGAGTGTTAGGACTATGCTCAATAGCAAGAGTGTAATATTGTAATTGA
The DNA here is from genome assembly GCA_030490815.1 of Acer saccharum. Taxonomy (NCBI): domain Eukaryota; kingdom Viridiplantae; phylum Streptophyta; class Magnoliopsida; order Sapindales; family Sapindaceae; genus Acer; species Acer saccharum. The sequence continues at coordinate 21,292,217 of CM059873.1, forward strand.
CAATCTTTCTCATATTAATAAAGTGATTTCTGGTTTAACAAATCTTATAGCATTTATAGTTTAATATTATAATTGTCAAAGTAAATAATCATAAGGTCTAAAGACTATGAGAAAAGAAGAATTGTTCGTACATCTGGATATGTATGAGGTAGACACAATTCTTTAGTTAGTCTTGAATATTGTTCACAACTTAAGTTAAAGGCTAGGCACCTTTACCTTGTTAAAATTGTAGAATTCTTTTGCTAGCATTTGAGTGGGATCAAATGAGATATGATGAGTCTAAAATCATCGGAGGGTCTTTGAGCAAAAGAATCTAATGCACTGGGTGCATTGAACTGGATCACAATGAAAAGCTTTATCTAGAACCGTCAATAGATAATAGTCTTTTCATTATCAGGACAATTGGAGAGTCTATCTTAGTCCTGAGATAAATGATGGACTTATGGTTGCAAGTGGTATCATTTGAGTTATCAATGAGTACGATTATATAGCATAGTCTATCCTCGATAGTTTGGTGATATTCATTTGTTAATCGATAGAGGACTTCATTTATAGATATGGACATCGTGGCTCCATTTATTAAATGAGAGTATAATATCATCATATGGATGTTTTGAGGTAATTGGATATTAAATCTCAACGTTGAGTTTTCGATAGTGACTATTGAAAACATGGCTTCTGGACAAGTCAAAATATCCAAGTTCAAAACGTGGTCATATGAGTAAATATGGTAACTTAGAGAGTTATAGGCGGTCTATGAACTCTTGGCGATTACTGATATTAATCACGAGGATACACTATCTCCAATATGATTGTTTAGGATATGAATGAGGAACATGTTCTTATTCTATCTTTATTTAAGAGTTCAATTTTAGATCTTTAGTGGAATGAGTTAAAATTAATGGATCGGACATAAGTGAATCATTTGTTGATTGTGATTAGGTTATGTCTATTGAAGCTTAAATTTAGATAGCCCGCCAAGATCCCCAATCCACACGGACTTGCATGGATCACTTGATATATTCTACCGGACCAATTTATGGGTCCATCTAGAATTGCATTTAATATATTAAGAATATAATTTGCACATTATTTATTTAATGGGCTGATCAATTATATTAATATATTAATGAAAGGCATGTTGGCTTGTTTCTTTTAGTAAGAATGGGTCTGGTTCACATGTGGGCTTTTTAATTAAAGTCCAATGGATTAAATAAAATAAGAAAATAATATTAAGCCCATATATATATGATGTGGGCGGCAAGGCTAATTAATTAGTCAAAAATATTATTTATTTTATTGTTTGATTAAATGAGAATTAATTAATTATTTAATTAAGAAACAAAATCTTTTTCTAATCAGGAAATATGTTTCCTAGAGTTATACTATTGGTAGTAGTATACTAAAAGTAAAAGACTTATTTGGTATGAAAATAAATAATAAGGTTTATTTATTTAATCAAATAGGAAGTCTTTTATTAAGTCATTAAAAAAAGATAAAACACTTATGAGTTGAATTAGGGTTAGGATTCTAAAGTTGATAGGAATTAGGGCAAAGAATAAATCCTCTTGAGTAGAGGATTCGGCCAACCCTAGTCTCCCATCATAAGGAGAATTCGGCCAACCCTAATACGGAGAGAAGAAATTTTTGGCCACCTTATATAATACATGCTATAGAATTCGGCCACCCTCTCTCTTGCTTGATTAATTTCACTTGATCAATTTCTTCTTCTTCTCATACTCATAGAAAAGGTTTTATTTTTTTTGGCAAAGACACAAGAGAGAAGAGATTATTCTTTTTCGATAGCACACTAATTGCTTATACATCAATAGGCTTGTGTGTACAACTTCGAATAAGGTTCACGCGAGTTTCGATCATTAGATTGAGAACTCAAAAGTGACCGAAATAATCTTTGTAGTCTTTTGGATGTTTTGTGACTAACGTTAAGAAAAACAGATTTTGTTTATCCATTCTCAGGTACGCAATTCAAAGAAAAGGGAGACCACGCTCCTAGGTGATTCACGTTCGTGCTAAGATTGAAGATCTTGCAGATTACCATCGACGTAAGTCAATCGGATCATGCGACAAAAGGTATTCTACTTTTGTTAGATAGTATATATGTTTAATTAATTTAAAGGGTTAAGGTTCATCAAAGGAAAAATTTTAAAATATACTAAACTTGTTTTTAGTCTCGTTTCCGCTGCGTTGACCGTATTTTTCCCTACATGGAGGTGTTTTTTATCTTCTTTAGATTGTGTCAAAGTTCGATGCTCGGTTAATGATGCGTTGGCTTGGTCATTTTCTTCTAAAGTTTCATTCCCATCGGGCTCTTTTCGTAAATGTCTGGAAAGAACTCCGATTGATGAGCCTCTTGATTTGAAGCTTGTTTGGCAAGGTTGTTGCCCTCCTAAGGTTGAGCTCTTCACTTGGCAACTTCTTCGTGGAAAGATTTTGGTAAAAGAATTGTTGTTCTGCCTTGGATTGAATCAGGTTACAGACATGGAGTGTTAAATTTGCAGAATCGAGTCTTCAGACCATTTATTCCTCCATTGTAACTGGTCTAGGCTTATTTTTACCTCACGCATGGGATGATGGGATGTGGTTTGCTGTCACAATTGTAGCTTTAAGGAGTGGGCTGATGGGTGGCAAGGGTTGTGTCCAAAAGCTAATAATAAAAGAGTTTGTAATACTCTGTTTTTTTTTCTCTCTCCATAATATGGGTGATATGGGATGAATGGAACAAGCTGCTCTTCAAAGGTTCAAATATTAATGTTGATCAGGCTATTGACATGGTGAAGTTTAGGGTGGTTTGGTGGTACACTTCGATGTTGGTTGCAACAAATCGGTAACGTTAATGATGCTCAATATTAAAGACGTTTGCATTGAGAAAATTAAAGACAACAGATCCTTTATAGAAACTTGGATTCCTTCGCCCTTCAATGTTTCAAAGTTCAACATGGATGGTTCAGCGAGGGGAAAGTCATGCGAAGCGGGGATTAATGGCGTCTTAAAAGACTTTAAAGGGAAAATCTTATGCCTCTTTTCTCATTATGTGGGTATTCATGATTCGAATACAGCTGAAATTATGACCATTCATAGGGCTTGCAAGCTTTGCACCTCTAATCCTTCGCTGAAAGAGTGTGACATTTTGATAATGAGCGACTCCAAGTCTACTGTTTCGTGGGTTAATGACAATGCTGATTTTGGTAGCTTAAAGTGTTTAAACTTAATTTATGACATCAGGGGCTTCATTCAAGAGTTGGACGACTTGAAGGTTATCTTTAACTCGAGGAACTCCAATTCCTTTGCTGATATGTTGGCGAAGCTAGGTTTGGTTTAAAGGGGAATAAGGTGGTTTAGGGAGATATCTAACTATGCTAATCTTTTCTAGCTTTGTTTCATTGCTCTTGCTTTGTTCATGGTTTTGTCTGGTTTTGTCTCTCTGTTTTGCTTTTACCTTGTGGTCTGTTTTTCTCGTTTTAGGGCTGCTTTGTCCCTTGTTCTTGTGTGTTTTTGTTTGTCCTTGGCCTTTTGGCTTTGTAAATAATGCTTTGCAGTTAAAAAATAAATTAATTAACATATCCATTGAAATAAACTCGGAATAGTTTACAGCAAGAGTGTCTTCAAAACATTATTCTTATTTTTTTGTTTCAAACTCCTCCATCCTCTACCGTTGCACTAGGAAAACAGTAACTCCCTGTTGAGTGTTAAATATAAAAACACTATAAGTTCATATTTATATATTTCTATTACAGTACAGTTCATAATAATTTATATTTAACAGTACACTTATACATTATGTTGTTACACTAAAATTAAAAATAAGATGTTTTATCTATAATAAAATTCATTTTAGAGAAAAAAAAAAAAAAGAGCGAACAGTTGCATTGTAGACCTTGTTGGAGAGGGAAACCGGATGAGGCAGATGAAGAGTTGGAGAGGGAACGCAGACGAGGCGTTTCGATGGGATGAAAAAAATTATTTTTTGTTTTTTGTTTTTTTGTTATATATAAAATTATTTACAAATTGAGGAAGTGTGTGGACGTGCCAGTTGACAAGGAAATGCTATTTATATTAGCTACCACATCAAGTTAGATGCAAATGATGGACAAAAGTGTTGGATATCTTCCGCTTAAGACAGGTAATGTCCACCATTATCCCTCAAGCCATAGTGGTATGGATATGCATTTTTTTTTCTAAGACTCCTCCCACTAGACTACTAAGACCTGGTAATGTTTTATTCATTTCATTCTATTTTATTTTTTACACAATTATGAGTTTAATTTTGAACATTTAGATTATTACATTTTAAATTATTAATGTGTTTACTTTTTACTTTTTTATTTAAATATTATAATATTTCAGGATTTTGCGAGGGGGACAAATTAACTCAAACCCATAACCTCATGGTGTAGGTGTGAGGAGCAAAATACTTGACCAATCTCATCTCGCCATGTGTTTATTTTAATGTACATTAATTGTTCATGTTAGATGTAATCTCAAGCAGAATTTAAAATTGCCTACTCGATGCAATGATTTAAATTTGTGTGACAAAAGAAGGGCAATTACCAATTAGGTCTTGGATTTTTTTTAAAATTCCAAGTTGTTTGTGACTTTTATAAAAGTGACCAAATTAGTCCTTACATTTTTTTTTTCCAAGTGCCATATTAGTCCCTCTGTTCTTAGAAGTGACCAAATTGGTATCTCTAACAGTTTAACGGTGTTAAATATAATAATTGACTTTAACAATTTTAGTTAAAGTATGTAAATACCATTTATTTGTTATATTATAGCAAAGTAGTTTAGTCTTTTGTGCATTAAATTCACCATTATAATTACAACAAAATCCAAAAGTATTATTAATGAAACACCATTTGTATCCTTATTTTATAAACAAAGTTATCATTCATTCTCAGTTTTGGCTTTTACCATTTTTATATAATTGTTTTTTTTTTTTTGTTAATATGATACAAGCACCATTGTCAAAATTATTCAAAAATCAAAATCCATAATATATATATATATATATACGTGTTAAAAAAAAAAAAAAAAAAACACTATGCATGTATCATTTTTATATTGTTTAGAAGTAAAGTATAAGTTTACCGTTACACAGTTAAAGTTGACTGACATAACTTAGTTAAAGGGACTAATTTGGCACTTGGGAAAAATGTAAGGACCAATTTAGTCACTTTTGTAAAAGTTACAAACAACTTAGAATTTTTAAAAAAGTCCAGGATCTAAATGATAATTGCCAAAAAAAGAAAAAAAGAAAAAGAAAAAGAAAATGTATCTTGCTATAGGATAAACATTCTAAATCCAAACATCAACAATTCGACGGTCAAAAGGTTGGAATAGATGTTGATACCTAGCTACCATATTTATTTGGGATCCAATGCTAATTGGGTATTTCTTGTCTTGGAAACAAAAGAAACAATTAACTTAATTATGTTTAACAAGAACTAAAGATTTGATTCAATTTTCATAAACAATAACCCATAAAAAGTACGTAAGAAATACGAGTATACGACCAAGCCAAGTAGCTAACCCTTAATGCCATTTTTATTATGGGTGCAGATATTGCCACCCATAAAACTAATTAGTATACCCATTTTTATAAGCACACCTATATCTAAAATTTAAAAAATAAATATTACTATAAGAACCCATCATAATGCCAATAGCTCCCTTATTGAAATGAATATATTCATTATAATACATTTTATTTATAAATCATCTTAAATTATTAACACACCCAATTTATAAAAACAAAAATCATACTATTTTTGGAATTAAATCCTCTTGTAATGATTGTCCAATTTACTTTTAAAAATGTCTCGAATGTAAGGGCTTTATGAAATGTAAGATGTATAACTGGATTATATATGGGGTCAAGAGATTTTCATTATGGAATTCTCTTATATATACAATTATCTTTATAAAAAAAAAAAAAAAAAAAAAAAACTCATTCATATCTATAACTATCTTTAAAAAATCACTACAAGAAAATTGTTCTTTTACAATGCCATTGAGACGTTACCAAATCTTAACTCTATGTCATTAAAGGAATTTAACAACACAAAAGCAAATGTCAACACCTCATCACCTTAATCATGTCGCAAATTAGTACATGTGACACTTTGTGATCTTTGTCTTCCAAAAACTACTTTTTGTTACATAAACATAATGGTGCTACAAATGTCAAAAGAATTTAATTTGTTACTAAAACAGCACTTTTAGCGATACTTGAAATACGTCATGCAAAGTAAAATTATTTTATAAATATTTCTATATATACATTTATATTTGATCTTTAGCGACATTATCATTATACATTTAGTACCACGGTAAAAGATTAACTTGATGTAAAATTATTAACATTAATTTGATTTACTTGAAAATTATTTAATTATTTTTCTTTTAATTATTATTATTTTGTTGAGTGTTATAGGTTGATTTGAATGCAAGTTCTCAATCAGGAAGGAATTCATATCTGGGAAAAAAAAAAAAAAAAACTATATACAATAAATATTCCAAATAATCCATTACATCAATAAGAAGTTGTACATTGTAAGGTATATTTCAAAAATACAGATTTCATCAAAGTACGAAGAAAAAAAAGAGAAGATGATACAATTGAATTTCAACATCTGACAATCTTTACCGGCATATAGATATAGAAGAAATATAAGAAAGTTAGCAAAATGGATAAATAAATTTAGAATAATAACAACAATCAGCAAAACATAATTTATTTATTTTTATATCATTTGATATTTCTTGCTTTCTTATTTACATACAAATCAATTTAACTCATTCAATTCTAAGAAATTAATGCTTGCAAATGACAATAAAACTAATCACAAAAATCTATAATAAATTGAAGATGATAAAAGTACAATCAACAACCAGAAATTGGTAGTTAATGAAGAAATTAACATAAATTTGAACAACAATAAATAAATCCATCTCATTGAATTAAATTAAAATGAAAAGAAAAAACATCTCACTTCAAATATGAAAGGACCAAGAAATTAATCTACATATTTGAGTATATGAAATTGTAAAACAAACAAGATAACAAATTGAAAAAAAAAAAAATGAAGTTTATCTCAAGCCAATATAAATAATGGTGTTAAAATGAAATATGATAGAAAGACAAATGGAGGAAACCATGAGAAACATCAAATTGTTCAATAAAAGCAAAAAGAATAATAATTAAAAAAAAAAAAAAAAAACATATGAAACATTCAACTAGAAAGTATGAGAGAGTGATAAAAGGCAAACCTTTGAGTCTGTGACTGCCTTTGTTTGCCAAAAATAAGACCATTAAATATAACCAGAAAAGAATAAGCATAGTCTATCATATTCATCTGCGCACACCATTGTAATTTAGAGTTTTTTTTTTTTTTTTTTCAGAAAGAGATTGTTTCTAGATTAGGGTTAACAAAAAGACTTCAAATATGAAAGAGTGGTGGGAGGCAGTTGAAATACGTATCAACTACTTGCATATATTTTTAATGTTATCAAGACAGTTAACTGTCAACTCAAAAACATGATAGTTTTTTATTTTATTTTTTGTTTTGTTTTATTTTATTTTATTTTTTTGGAGAAAAAAAATTATAATGCATATATCATTCAAACAATAAAAATAAAAATAAGTACTTTTTTTTTTTTTTTTTTTGTACAGGGGAGGGCAACAGCCTAGAACCAAAAGCACTAAGAAATGAGATGAGAGGAAGAACACATCCTGGATCTAGCAATGCCATTCCAATCTTCTTGGAACACCTCATAAATATCAAACGGGGAGGCAGGGAGCATCAAAAATCTGACAGTCAAAACTCAACGCATGCCCCAAATGGGCCAACCCATCAGCCACTTTATTCCCTTCCCTATAAACATGAATCAGGACACAAGACCAGTCGATTGCCATGAGAGCAGAGCAATCCACAACAATACTGAAAATAGGATGGTTAGCAAGGACAGCTTTAGAGAGAAGCTACACAATAGAGATAGAATCACTCTCAATAATAATCTTACGAAAACCAGATTCCCACGCCATCTTTAGGCCATCATACACACTCCAGAGATCAGCTTCCAGCGCATTCCCAACACCCTTATTACTCACAAAACCATTCAGCCAGTTCTTCAGGTAATCTCTTAACACCCCGCTAGTAGTAATGGTGCCAGAATTGGGATCACAGCTACCATCAACATTCAACTTCACCCAACCAATAAGAGGAGGAATCCAAGCAATCAAAATAAGGAAGGAATCTTTGATACCAGCAATATCATTAGTTACCCACCAATCACAACAAAAACCACTAATACATATATGGGGGTCCTGAGGGATAACAAAATCAGGCACAAAGGCATTTTTATATCTCCATTTCCAGATGTACCACACAGTAGCAACAAAAAGAAGCCGAAAAGGGGCCTTTCCAAAGACTATGGCATCATTCTTCAGGTTGGTCATAAACTAAACATCCAAGTTCCCAACAAAGGAAGCAGACGAAGAAACACCCTTGAACAACTTTTCCCAAATAGCGATGGAGTACCTGGAACCTCGTATAAAATGATCAACATCCTCAAAAGCAACCTCACACCTAGGACACGAGGTATCAGAGCCTATCCCACGCACAACTATCTGAGAATTAGTAAGAACTTTACCATGAAAAAGAATCCAAAAGAAATATTGAATTCCAAGGGGAAGTTTTAGCTTCCAAATAAACTTCCAATCCCACAAAGGCCTATTATTTAAATCCAAAGCCCCCAAATAAGCTAACTTAACAGAGAAATAACCATTATTAGACCACCCTCAAATAGCTCTATCATAACCACTATGACTCCTGCCCGCATGGACACTGGAAATTCTATGAACAATATTCCAAGGGAGAACAAAAGCAAGTTGCTTAATATTCCACTAACCATCATCCAGATAAAAGCTAACAGTTTGAAACAAGTTGTCCTTGGAGAGGACACTTAAAGCATGATCCTAAAGAACTCCCATATCAAGAACCCATTCATCAGTCCAGAAAAGAATTTGCTCACCACTTCCCACTCTCCACTTCAGACCTTTATTAATCAACTCTGCACCAAACACAGAAGCTCTCTAAGTACTGGAACACGAAACCCCCTTACTAAGCCCAGGCTCTAAGAAATTTCTAGAGTTAAGATACTTACAACTTAGGAGTTTACACCATAAGCCACCATCATTATGGATCAGACGCCAACCAACCTTAGCCAGAAGAGCCTGATTCATGACCTTCGATCTCTTAATTCCCAAACAACCACTGCTTTTGGGCAAACAAACAACATCCCACTTAAGCAGGTGCACACATTTCTTATCATTGGTGTGGCCTCAAAGGAAATTTCTATTAATCTTATCAAGCCTCTTACACACCTCATCTGGAAGTTTCACAAACTGCATATTGTACACTAGGATAACTGAAGAAACAACTTTGATAAGGGTAACTCTTTTAGCCAAAGACAACGAGTTACTCTTCCAGGCAACCAATCTCTTATGCACTTTCTCCACCACCTCCACATAAATATGTGCATTGACTCTACCGTGAATAAGTGGAACATCCAAATACTTACCAAGATTATTATTAAAGGAAGAACCACAAATGTTAGTAATACTCTTAGCATCCATCTCTTTAATATTATTTGAGCAAAAAATTCTAGACTTATTGAAACTGAGTTGATGTCCAGATAAATTGCAGAAGACATCAAGACACTCCTTCATAATACCAACTTGATAAGGAGAAACATGACCGAATAGGATAAGATCATCCGTAAAAAATAAATGTGAAATTTTAGAACCCCTCTAGAGACCTTGACACACTTCCATTGACCCAGAGACAACTTGTGATTAATTAAATGAGAGAGCTTTTCCATACACAAAACAAACAGATAAGGAGATATGGGGTCCCCTTGCCTAATACCATATCCAGGAGTGAAGGAATCCATCAATTCCTCATTTAACACCACCCTATACTTCACAGAGGTAACGCACCATATAATAAGATCCACCAACGAACCCTCTAAACCAATCTCAGTAATAACATTTCTTATAAAATGCCATTGAAGCTTATCATAGGCTTTAGCAAGGTCAATTTTCCAAGCAATAAAGCCCTTCTTACCTTTCATAAATCTGAACTTATGGAGAACCTCTTAAGCCACCACAATATTATCCTGGATTTGTCTGCCAGGGACAAATGCCACTTGATTAGGACTAACCAGCTTAGGTAAAAGGCTTCTAAGTCTTTGAACAATAAGTTTACTGATAACCTTATAAGTAGTGTTAAAAAGACTTATAGGCCTAAGTTGAGACATGTCAAGTGGACTAGGGACTTTAGGCACCAAAGTGATAAGCGTTTGGTTGAGAATTGCAAGAAAAGCCCCCAAATTAAAACTGGCCACCACCAACTTGACTAAATCATTCTTACACAAATTCCAATGTTTTTGAAAAAAGATAACTGGAAAACCATCGGGGCTAGGGGCCTTAAGACCACCAATCCCAAATAAACTAGTTTTCTCCTCCTCTTCACTAACCTCTCTTCACAGATCATCCCTCTCACTCCCCACCAATCTAGGAAAAGACTGAGGAATATAGTCATAGCTGAGAGAACAAGGTTGGCTTGAGAAGAGATTTTGAAAATAAGACGCAGCAGTGGACTTCATACTATCACTATCACATCGCTAAATACCATCACTCCCTCTGAGGCCCTCTAATTTATTGTGCCTCCTTCTAATCATGGTAGAGAGGTGAAAAAACTTAGTGTTTCTATCCCCCTCTCTAAGCCAGGTATTTTTAGATTTTTGAAGCCAAAAAATCTCCTCTTGTTTGACAATGAGATTGTATTCCTTACGAAGCTTCAACTCAAGATTAGCCAAACTAGGTTTAAATCTTTCACCAAGACTTCTTTGAATACCTTGAAGTCTGGTAAGAATTCTTCTTTTGTTATGGAAAAGGCACCCAAACGAATCTTTATTCCACTCCTTCAGCTTCTCAGACAAATTAAAACGCCAAACTCCTCATGTTTCATCCACATAGCCTCAAAATGGAAAGGCTTGAATAGACTACGAGGGATGTGGAGATTGTGAAGGCAAAGAATAATAGGACAATGATCTGAAACAGTTCTAGGCAAATGATGCACAAAACCTTCAACAAACAAGGTCCTCTATTCCATAGAGCAGAGAGCTCTATCAAGTCTCTCCCAAATCTCCTCATAGATACCCCCTAGTCATCCAAGTAAATTGTTGACCGACATACCCTAAATCAATAAGCTTATCCTCACAAATCCAGTCCGTAAGACCTGTTTTGGAGAAACAATTCTTGCCACCTCTTTTCTAACTATCTCATTAAAATCACCCATAATAGCCTAGGGACCCTCAAAACATCTCCTAAATGCACTTAGATAGCCCCATAAAGATTTCCTAACAACAGCACTAGGGTTGGCATAAACCACCGTGAGGACCCAAAAGGTAGAATCCTCAGTAATCGCAACAGTAATAGAATGTTGTGAACTTGCCACCACTCTTTGCTTAACCCTACTATCATTCCATAATAACCAGATGCCACCAGAAAATCCAAAAGCTTCGACAAAAATCTGTCTGAGTATCCTAACTTATCAATAACTCTACAAGCCTTAACACCACTAATCTTAGGCTCTAAACTAGCCAACACTTCAAAACGGAACATCCTCTTAAGATCAACCACAAAATTAACAAATCCCTATTTTCCAGCACCTCTAACATTCCAAGTACAAATAACCAGAAAAAAAAAAAAAAGGAAGGGAGAGACACACACAAAGTACAAACCTATTCAAGGGTAATCTCCATTGCCTCCCTAAGCTTCGAGACAACTTCAACAAGATCCTGGACAACTGAGATATCAACCTGTAAATCCAATTTACTGACACCAACCATGTCTTTACCGGAATTACCATCACTGCAACCAACATCAGAAGTAGAGGAACAGTCGTAGATAACATAGCACTTGCAACATCAATATGGAGAATACGTAGGACATCCGAGTCCTCAAGATCCTCTTCCATGACAGTCGAAACTTGCTTACAGTTAATAATACCCTCAACACATACATTATCCTTAAAAGGTTCAGAAAACTTGCTCTTATCAGCCAGTAGCTAGCAGATACTTATTAGGTAAGGGAGGTAAATATTTCTTTCTAGATGGAACCAGATTAGAGATTTCAGACAGAACACTGTTGGAGACACCCTTCCCACGCTCAAGACTAGGACTTAGAGCCTTCTTGGCAAATCTTTCCTCAGCTCCTTCTTCAAAAAGAATAGCAAATCTAGAACCCCCTGAAGAGATATTGCAAGAATTACCATTCTTAGATGTTTGCACCACTCTACGACCAGTCAAAGCCACGTGGGCTTTATCAACCATTTTCCTACTATCCGTACCTTTCCCAATCATGTTAGCTCCATGAGAGGAGGATCCACCACCAGACTTAAGACCATTGCCAGCTTTACCCGAGTATGCAGTAATACCAAAATTTTTACCACCAAAATTAGACTCTACACCATTCCTTCTCTTCATGCAATATGAAACCTACATCCAAGGGCCATAAGAATCATTCTTAGACCCACTCGAGACCGGTATAGATTACTTACTAGTCGGACCAGACTTCATCACCAGAGCCCTCTCATTTTCTTTGCGGTTAACATCCCCTGCCACACATGAGTCCTTACTATGTCCCACTCTCCCACATTGAAAACAGATCAAACCCAAACTCTCATATTCGATCCTGATGACTCTATCATCAATTTCCAGAGAGCTTTTAAGAGGCTTAGTGATATCTATCTCAACACAAATCCTAGCAAATCTCCCTCTAGCCTGTGATTCCGTAATAGGGTCAACCTTATAAGTAGTACCTAGCAATCCCCTAATAATCCTTAAGAGTTCAACGTCAATCCATTCCATAGGAAGTTTAGAGAGCCTAACCCAAACTGGCATTTTTTGAATTTCCTCTTCTCCTGGTACAAAATTAGGTCTCCATTTATGGACAACAATATATTGGTTAGAAATTACCCAAGGACCTCTCGTTAACACAAACTCCAAGTCTTTATACATTTGAAATCTTGTAACAAAATATCCATCCTCTAAATCAGTGAGTTGCCACTGACCAATAAGCTTCCACTTTAGCCGGAGTCTTGACAACATAAAATTGAGAGAATGGGGTCTTCCCATAACCTTAAGAATCAAGGCATTCGCCCATGGCTGACATAGCCGTATCTTCAAATTGTCCGAGAGCTTCATAGCCAGACCATTGGTGCCTTTTACAATCATGACATCTCCCTCTAAAATCTTCAATTTCCCTTTTTCTGTACCAAAACCCGACCAATTAACTGGAGGAGCCATACCCAACAGTTTCGATTTAAAGCTATCGCCGGAGGGGTTTCGCAAATTACTGTCATCTTTATCATTCGCTGCTCGAGCTCGATTCGAATGGGTAATAAGGTCAAGGGGTTTCTTCTTCACAACCGTAGCCTTTCCTTGCTCCGATTGAGCCGAAAACATGAAGACATCCTCCATGATTCGCAAGAAAATAGCACAAAACAGAGCAAAAACGACCTAACCTGGTGGCGCGTGGATCAGCGAAAATTAGAAGAGGGCACACGCGCAAGGCACATACAAAAAAAAAAAAAAAAAAAAGTACTTTTAGTTGCTTATAATCTTTGAAAAACAAAAAACAATAAAAAAAAAAAATCATACTTTCTATATAAATGAATAGGTAAACTCAAATTATATATATATATATATATATATATATATATATATATATAATCATTTATCGTATATTTGAAAATTGTCATACTTTAGAAAATGTCTTGGATATTAATTTCTTATTTTATAGTAATATTTATCATAATTTTGATGATTTTTTATATTTTTTTATTTTGAATTACTATAATTTATTGGTGATAATGATACTAATTATTTTTATTATGTATTAATATTTCATTTTATCAAAGTTTTAACAAAATAAAAAGAATTAAATATTAAAAATAAAATGAGTTAGGATTTTGATAGTAAAAATAATTTAAAACTAATAAAATTAATCATTTTTCATTTGTAATTAATAGAATTATATTTTTAGTGACATCATTGCTACACACATTAATATGTCTCACTAATAACAGATTTTTAGCGATATATAATACATTCAGTGAGATAGTATTTGATGCCGCTATAACAACAACAAGAAGTAGGGGTATCCAAAACTCTATAATCGCGTCACAAAAAGATGAAATTAATATGTCACTTTGGTGACATATTTTCAACGACGTCATGCTTAGAGGGTTACCAAATATTAGTTTTAATTTAGTAACACATTTTTTTATATAACTAATAATTGTATCGTTAAAGAGTAATTTTCTTGTAGTGAATATATATTTTGTTTATTGATAGAGTTCATAACTAGACAAAAAAAAAAGGGGGCAAAAACTAATACCTACCACTATATAATCAGAGTCCTCCGAAAATTAGGGTATATCATAAGTTATTTATTTATTTATTTATTTATTAGTAAAGCGATATAGTTGAATATATGGGTGTAATTAATGAGTGTACATAGTATTTGGTTTATTTTAATTAAAGTAATTTGTCTTTATTTGTAAATTTCTTTTGGAATATTTTTATAATTAAATTTTTTAATAAAAGGTAGGTATACTAATTAGTTTTATTGGTGACAATATCAGTGTGGTAACAAAAAATGGTCCAACGGCCTAACATGCCAAGGCCCAATCCTTACAAGTCTAACCCAGGCCCATTGTGTTGGGTCGACCCAACACAGCTGCCAGCAGAAGCTACCGTTGAAGATACATTCAAAGTGATCAGTTACGAAAAGATATGTAACTGCCCATTGAGAGGAAATCTCTCCTAGAATCACGTCCATTATCAAATGCAGATAGTAGACGTTGGAGCCAGGACACCTAGTATAAATAGAGGAGGCCCCCTCCACTAGAGCTCTGGGAAAAACTCTCTGAAAAAAGCTTACAACTAGCGTATTGAAATTCTGGTTCCATCACTTTCCGGCCATCGGAACTGATTCATCAGTCATCTGACTGCCTTGCTCAGCCCAAGCATATCTAAGGCTATCATCAAGCCTCCACCTTTCTCCTTTTTTCCACCTTATATTTCTATTTAAAGTTCTTTTGCAGGTTCAACAAAGTTCAGATGACCACGCATAAACGACAGTCGACATCAACCAACCAACTTCCAACCTAGTTGCCTTGGGCCTGATTCTACCCGACCCGTTCGTCGTACCAAGTTGTTCGACCACTTACAGTTTGGCGCCCACCGTGGGGCCTATTGCAACTACCTTCAAGTTCAAATCAGTCTACTCCAACCACAATTGAACATGGCAGGTAGTGGATCCGCTCCAACCGACGAGGAACAGATTGTTGTGTTGACCGCCCAAATGACCGCGAGCGCTGAGAGGTTGCAAGCACTTGAAGCAGAGAATGCAGCGATCCAAGTGGCAAATGAAGAACTGAGAGCGCTAGTCGACGAAGTGGTGCCTGATTCAGCAACGTCGGAGCATCCAGCATCAGAACTAAACGGTGAATCGTTTGTCGACCGACCTGCTCCAAGAGCGCAGGGCAACCCCGTCGAACCCGAAATCAATCCGGTCGACCGTCAAAATCAGCCAGCATTTCAAACCACAAGGGTTGATATCGACCTCAACGATATGCCAGCCAGGAACGATATGATGAACGAACAAGATCCACCGATGGATCAACGACCAGATAACGTCCTTAAGACGGCTATGTCTCTCCAGTCGACACCGGGATTGGTAAAACCCATGCCCAATTTACATTTGTCTGCTAATGTGGAATTTTCTCGCAGGTTTACAGAAATGGAGGCTCTAATCCAGAGAATCCTAGGAGTCCTAGCTCCCATCAAGAAAAGTATAGCCAATAGTTTCGCCGACTCACCCTTCGTCGATGCAATTGCTCTCATCGAGATGCCCAAGAAGTTCAACTTCCCAAACATGAAGCAGTATGAAGGGACGACTGATCCGGACGACCATATTGCATAATACAAGCAAAGGATGTTCACCGCTGCAATCCCACGCGACCTCCGAGAGGCGTGCATGTGCAAAGCTTTCGGATCCAGCCTAAGCGGCCCTGCTTTACAGTGGTACACTAACTTGCCTAATAATTATATTGATTCTTTTGCACAGCTGACGGACACATTCGTGGAGCAATTTGCGAGGGGGCCGCAAGCTAAAAAAACTGTTGGACAACCTCTACACCATAACGCAAAGAACAGCAAAAACCTATGAGCCTATGTTGGACGTTTCAACAGAGAAAAAGTGCAAATCCCTCATTGCAACCAAACAACTGCCATCTATGCCTTCAGAAAAGGTCTCAGGTTTGATTCTGATTTATATAAAGAACTTACCAAATACCCTTGCAGGACAATGGAAGATGTACTAGCGAAAGCATGGGCCCAAATCAAATGGGAAGAAGATGAGGCAAACTTTGTTGGAAAAGCTAACAGTAGCTATTATGGGGGCCGACGGAACGATCGCATCGACAGGAGGTCTAACGACAGACGATCAGAACCATACCCAACGAGCGACAGAAAGAATGTCCAATCACGACATGAAAGTTCTGGTGAGAGAAGCAACTGCGGTCGTGAGATTCCAAGGTCGAGTCGACCAAAGGTGGAAGCGCCAGAATATAATCTCAACATCAAACCAGTCGACCTCGTTGCAATAATGAGAGAAATGGGCAAAGCAGTTAAGTGGCCGAGAAAAATGAACGCGCTTCCAGAACATCGTGACCCCAAACTTCGATGCGAGTTCCATGGTGACCACGACCATCGCACTGAAGACTGCATCGCCCTAAAATTTGAAGTAGCAGAACTGCTGAAACAGGGACATCTACGGGAATTCCTAACAGATAAGGGTAAACAAACTTACGCAAGACGCGACGACCAAAGGCAAACTGGTTCAGTCGATAGCCCTCCAGAACCTCCTAGGCAAGATAGGGTAATCAATTGCATTTCTGGTGGGTCTGAAGTCAGTGGCGTGAGCTACTCAACAGCCAAGAGACACACTCGACAAGTGTCAAACGCAAAAATCCAGCCAAATCGAGAACATCCATCCAAAGTCGACGAAACCGTCACCTTTCGGTCAACAGATAAATCAGATTTGTTCTCTCCCCACCATGATGCTTTAGTTATTTCCTTACATGTTGCTAATTGTTTAACTAGATGCATTTTAATCGACAATGGTAGTTCTTGTAATATTCTTTTTAACAGTGCTCTGAGAGAAATGCAGGTTGACGAGTCAAAACTCAGTCGTCGAACAACTATGCTAACCGGATTCAGTGGAGAACAGAAAAGTGTGCTAGGCGAGATTGTGTTACCAGTCTACGCAGAAGGAATCAACCTATACGTCAATTTCCTAGTGCTCGACTGCCAATCCCCTTACAACGCCATACTTGGCAGACCCTGGATACATGAGCTGAAGGCAATCCCGTCGACTTACCATCAGTTGATCAAATTTCCAACCAAATGGGGAGTTAAAGAAATTAAAGGAGAGCAAAGAGCTGTTAGGGAATGCTACCAAAATGCCATGAAAAAGAAGAAACAAGACTTATAGCAATTACAGGAAACCAAAGTCGAGTCGACACAGAACAGGCCAGACATGGAGGAGCTCGACGAGGTTTCTATCGACCCAGACCATCCAGAACATAAAGTCTATATTGGGTCCAGATTATCGGACGACATCCGAAACCAATTAATCGTATTTCTCAAGGAACATCGCAGTAGCTTCGCTTGGTCGCACGAAGATATGATAGGCATTGACCCTGACGTAATAGTACATCAACTACAGGTCGACCCAAATCATCAACCAATAAAACAAAAACGAAGAAAATTCGCTCCAGAAAGGAACAAGGTGATTAACGATGAAATCCAGAAACTGATCGACATCGGTTCAGTAAGAGAAGTAAAATACCCCGACTGGCTAGCAAATGTCGTAGTCGTAAAGAAGAAAAATGGGAACTGGCGAGTCTGCATCGACTTCACAGACCTCAACAAGGCTTGCCCTAAGGATTCTTTCCCTCTACCACACATCGACATGTTAGTTGATGCGACTGCGGGCCACGACTTACTAAGCTTCATGGATGCTTATTCCGGCTACAACCAAATACTTATGCACCCCGACGACCAAGAGAAAACGGCCTTCGACACGGAGCGAGGTACATTTTGCTATAAGGTAATGCCTTTTGGTTTAAAAAATGCAGGTGCAACCTACCAAAGGCTGGTCAACAAAATGTTCGCGAAGATGCTTGGATCAACGATGGAAGTTTACATCGACGACATGCTAGTCAAATCTTTAGTCGCACAACAACACATCGACCACCTGGAACAGTCGTTCGACGCTCTCAACAAATATGGTATGAAACTAAGCCCCACTAAATGTTCTTTTGGTGTATCTTCAGGAAAATTTCTAGGCTACCTGGTCACCCATAGGGGGGTCGAAGCAAATCCGGACCAAATCCGAACCAAATACGGTCGATCGAGAACATCGAGTCACCAAGATGCATCAAAGACGTGCAGAAGCTCACTGGTCGTGTGGCAGCATTGAACCGTTTTATCTCTAAGTCGTCCGAAAGATGCCTACCGTTCTTCAACACCCTCAGAAAAAACAAAGCATTCGAATGGAACGACGATTGTGAGAAGGCACTGCAAGACCTAAAGACATACTTAAAGTCGCCACCATTACTGTCGAAGCCAAAGGACAACGAAACACTGTTCGTGTACCTAGCAGTATCAGACACTGCTGTCAGTGCGGTCCTCGTCAGAGAAGAGGAGAACAACCAACATCCAGTGTACTACGTAAGTAAAACCTTACTCAACGCAGAAACCAGGTATAGTAGACTGGAAAAACTTGCTCTAGCCCTCATCGTCGCAGCACGTAGGCTTAGGCCCTACTTCCAATGCCATTCCATAAAGGTACTAACTACTTACCCTCTTAAAAATATCTTACATAAACCCGAGCTTTCAGGTCGACTGACGAAGTGGACGGTAGAACTCAGTGAGCACGACATCAGCTTCCACCCAAGATCGGCAATGAAATCACAGGTATTGGCTGATTTTGTAGCAGACTTTACTCTATCTGAAAATGTGCAGGCCGAACAAGAACTAGTGGCACTCGCCGACGAAACCACTGTTGGGAAATGGACTTTGTCGGTCGACGGATCCAGTAACATCAAAGGAAGTGGGCTAGGATTAGTACTTAGTTCCCCCACAGGGGACATAATGGAACAATCAATCCACTGTAGCTTTCGTGCGACAAATAATGAAGCAGAATACGAAGCCTTGATAGTCGGGCTCGACCTCACAAAAAGCCTTAACGTGAGAAGCATCAAAGTACTAAGTGACTCCCAATTAGTCGTTCGACAAATGAATGGAACATACGAGGCAAGGGATCGGAGAATGTTGGCTTATTTGAACAAAGTCAAACAGTTGTAGTCGACCTTCGACGAATTTTCAATTGAGCAAATACCTAGAGCCGAAAATACACGAGTAGATGCATTGGCAAGCCTTGGTTCGACGAAGACAAACAATTCAAAGTCGGTTTCCATAGTCCACCTCATGTCTCCATCTATTCAAGAATCAGAAATATTGGCACCAGTCAACAACGGCAGAAGTTGGATAGAGCCAATAATCAATTACCTACAAGCAGACATTTTACCAGACAACAGGGTAGAAGCAAGGAAAATCAAAGCAAAATCAGCCAAATTCTGCATCCTGTATGGTAAACTCTACAAGAAGTCATTCACCGGCCCCTATTTGAGATGTGTGACCCCTCAAGAAGCATACGACGTCCTAAAAAGTCTACACTACGAAGAATGCAGGAATCATTCCGGCGCCCGTAGCTTGTCGAACAGAGCAATCACAGCTGGGTACTACTGGTCGACAATGCGGACTGATTCACAAAATCACATGAAGTCGTGCGACAAATGCCAACGGTTCGCACCAGTGTCGCACCTCCCCCCAGGTATGTTAAATTCAATTTCAGCCCCGTGGCCTTTTATGAAATGGGGAATGGATATTGTAGGTAAACTCCCCACAGCACACGGAGGTGTCATCTACATGTTAGTTTTAATAGACTACTTCACCAAATGGGTCGAAGTCGGCGCATATCAACAGATACGCGACATTGAGGTACGTAACTTTGTTTGGAAACATATTATCTGCAGGTTCGGAGTCCCAAGGGAGATAGTGACCGACAACGGATCCCAATTCATTTCATACGACTTCAAGAATTTCTGCGACAAATACGCAATCAAGCTAAGTTTCTCGACTCCACGGTATCCTCAAGCAAATGGACAAGCGGAGTTGACCAACAAAACAATTGTCAACACATTGAAGAAACGACTAGAAGCAGAAAAAAGCGAGTGGGCAGAAAAACTCTCAGAAATCTTATGGTCATATAGAACTACCCCACGACGGTCGATAGGAGAAACCCCCTTCTCACTCGTCTACGGATCAGAAGCGGTCATCCCAATAGAAACCAGACTGTCGACCGCCCGCAGTGAAAATCCAGATAATGAACAGAACAACTTGGAGCTGAGTTTCAAACTCGACCACCTCGACGAAAAATGAGATCGTGCTGCTTTGAGAATTCAGTCGTATCAACAACAAGTCGCTCGACACTACAACAAAAAAGTCAGGACCCGAGTCTTCAAACTCCACGACTGGGTACTCCGAAGAGTTTTCCAAAACACGAAAGAGGAAGGCGTCGGAAAGCTGGGGCCAACATGGGAAGGACCATATCAAATAATGGATGTTATCGGCCGAGGCGCATACAAGCTAAGAGGACTCGACGGTCGAGAACTACATAACAGTTGGAACGCCCTACATCTAAAACAATACCATTTCTGAACTTTCATCTTATTCTGGTTTCTTTATTATTATTTTTATTTCATCTACTTCTCATTACTAACAAGTCGACCAAAGAAGAGCAATGATGACAACTTAGTGCAACTAAGTGCAAAATTGAGCTCAAGCATTTTTTATCAACTCACCAAACTGTCGACATCGACAAGCAAAATTTTTATTTCAGATAAATTTCCAGCGACCACAAGAATCCGACACCACACTCCTAATATACTCAAATCAACAAACGTATATTAAGAGTGGGGGAGTAACACTGGGGACAAGTGGCAAGTGACAATCTAAGAAGACAAATTAAACGCATGTAGGCGAAATTCTATGTAAAAAGGTCTTGTCGACCATCAAACGCATGTAGGCGAAATTCTATGTAAAAAGGTCTTGTCGACCATCAAATGCATGTAGGTGAAATTCTATGTAAAAAGGTCTTGTCGACCATCAAACGCATGTAGGCGAAATTCTACGTAAAAAGGTCTTGTCGACCATCAAACGCATGTAGGCGAAATTCTATGTAAAAAGGTCTTGTCGACTATCAAACGCATGTATGCGAAATTCTATATCAAAAAGTTTTTGTCAACTGAAAGATACGACATCGACAATAAAGTCTTATCATTATATGTCAACTCTGATGAAATCATCTTTAGAAATTACGTCGACCGACCTACGTATGGGCATAAGTTTACAGGCTTATCTTATACAAATTCAAGATAACAAATTCAAGTCTCGTATATAATGTCGATCGACTTACGTTTGAGCATGGGTTTACAGGCTCATTTGTCTCATTTCATGCAAATTCAAAGCTATCACCACACGAAAGTCAAATCAGACCAAAATATAACTAAAAAGAAGTCGTCACAAAAGCAAAATTGAAAAGTAGATAAAACGGTCAAAATCGACCAAGAAATTCCATTACATCTATTAAAAAAAAAAAAAAGGTTGAAGTCGACCGAATCATCCAAATATTACAAAATATATAAATGAAAAATTTATATGCCATCTTGCGTAGGAGGACCGTGTCGAGCGTCGCATCATCTCTAAGGTTCATGTTGACATTCTCAACATCTCCGTCGACGCCCGCCCCTTGGGATTCCTCGAGTTTGAGACGCTGCATTTCTTCATAGATGTCGATTTCTTCCTGCATCTCTGGAGGATTCCACTTCGAGTGGTCGCCCGACAGGTACTCCTTGAAAAGCTCTGCCCTAGTTTTACAGACAGCTTCTACCGCTATCGACAAAGCCTTTTCCCTTAGAGCCTCGATGGTTTGATCCTGTTGACCAGCTGCTTCTTTGAGCTTCGCCACCTCGGCCTAGTGTCGATCCCTCTCATTTCTCAGCGCCTCCTCCAAGGCTATTTTTTGCTGCTCAATCACACTCTTCTCGGTGGAGAGCTTAGCATTTTCCACTTTGAGAGCGTCGCCCGCCTTGCGAAGCGCCACACTCTTGTCGTTAATGGCCTTATACCGACCATGCAGATGTAACGTCGCTTGGTAGGCCTACAACATAGGAGAGATCCAATCAATAAAGAATGTTACCAACAAAGTAAAAATAAAATATCTTTCTAAAAATAAAAATCTTTCTACCTCAAAGTTTGAGAGGAGCAACATGTCGAACACTTCCTCCGTCTTGACTTTCTTTAGATGCATGTCGTCGTCGACAAGAGTAAAGTCGTCCGACCTCTTCAAAAATCCTACGGGATCTTTGAATGACGAAAGCCCAGAAGCAAGAAGCTTCATCGGAGAGTCAGGCTCGAAGTCTGATCCAGTCGACCTATCTTTCGAATTGGATGCAGCCTTTTTTTGTCAATCGACGACAGAAGCCCTCTTCTGCCTCTTTTTTAACGGGCTCCTCTCTGGCGATGACTCCAAAATTGGCTCCACCACCGCTGGAGCACCTCCGACCGACTTCTCAGCAGCTTGCTTCTTTTTTTGTGCAGCTGCCCGTTTCTTAGCGAATTCATCTCTGTAGCGCCTCATGGTCTCTGCGTTATCAGGTATATTAATCTCTGCGCTCGCCATCGTCGTCACTGCGAAACGACGTTCAACATCAGTTAGGGGCTTTAAAAAACGCTGTTAGGTTGATAATTAGTATTGGCATTAATTCCATATCAAAACGTGTTTTACTTGTAATTTTTAGTGGTTAGTAAATGAAGGATTTCGAAGATGGAGGATGTCTCAACCATTATTCGTTCAAGTTGCCGGCTTTTAAGAGTTTGGGGCATTATCGGTCTACAAAGGTATTCTAAGTCCTCTTATCTCTTACAAGGCTAGGCACACACTCACACATATCATTCTTGTGTGTCCCTTCATGATTTTATTTCATTTACATTTCACTTTCACACACTTGGCAAAATATGCTCATGCATTCACATTTAGTTAATAAACTTTGTGTTTTGCATTTTCTAGGACTATGTCCGGAAACTAGCATATGTGTGTGTATTTATGTTTGTATGTTTCTATATTTTGTGTTTAGGACTTGAACATGTTCTTATTCAATGCCTTATTGAGTTCCGGTCGTTTCGGTTACTCATTCATAAGGTTTCAAGTCCAAACATGTTGACTATGCCACTTTACGTTCTCTTACGTTGTGTTGACTTCATCGATGATTTCCGAGATGATTTCTCAACCGTTTTTCAAAGTTGTATAGTTGTTATCGTGCGTGAGAGAGTCACGGTTCGTAATCCGAAAACGGATTTGAATTCGGAGTTCGGACGCCCGAGATACAGGCAGACGAACCGAGGGAGCGCGCGAGAGGACAGCCCAGGCCGTGGGCCACAAGGGCTGGCCGTGGGCCCCACGGCCTGGAGCAGCCTCTGCTCCCGTGTGGGCCACGCGCCCCCCACGGCCAGGGGGTGACGTGGCACCACATGGTTGGCCGGTTCCCTCCTTCTCTCTCCTCCTATTTCTTCCCTCTCTCTCTCCATTTGAAAATTTAAGAAGAAACATTTTCAGTTTCCCGTCAGCTCTCTCCTCTGAAATTTCTGATTTTCGAAACACCATATCTTCCTCATCCGGAGTCGGATTTGAGTGATTCAAGTTGGAGAGTGTTCGTATTTGAGTCCTCTAACATCTCCAAGTGGTTTGGTGGCTGTTTGATCGTGATTTCCAGTGGTTGATCACTGAATTCCGAACCAGCTTCAAAATCCGAGGTAATGGTCTCATCTTAGGGATTTCTTGTTATTTGACCTTCCAAATGCTTGGGGTTTCTTCTTCTATATCTTTGATTATGTTTAGTAAAAGCTATTGAGAAAGATAGCTTGATTATCATTCTAATTGAAACTCAATTTGTGGACTAATGTTGACTAGATTCTATGATTCTATGTTTTTCATATGTTTGTGAGTTGTATTGTGATTAGAATGGCATCTTAGGTTGTTTGATACTTAATTGAATTAATTTTGTGTTAAAATGACTTTGAGATTTGATTTGGTCCTTTGATTGAAGAAATCAAGGATTTGTGTATTTGTTTATGATTTAGAGAATATAGGTTTTGATTGATGTAAATCTCAAAACCTTGCTCTATATTTTTGTCTAGTATATTGATTGATTTTAATCTCATATATCTAGCATTTAATTGTATATTGATAGCATCTTGAATCTTGTACTTCATGAACATTTATGATTCAAGTGTTGTGTATGTGAATGAGACTTTGAGTGTATGTGTTAGGTGTTTCACATGCTTAGGTTTCTATTCTCTTATTATTGCATTTAGACTTGATTACTTGTGATTTCACATGTTTAGGTCTACTTGTGCCATAGGATGTATTGATCACATGTTCTATGTTGATTTGATTGTTTGCATCATTTGCATTCACATGATCACACTAGGAAGTCCTTGTAAAAGGCAAGAAGTCTTGGCTAGAGTCGGGGTGACTTGGATAGCCAAGCAAGAAGTCTTGCCTAGAGTCGGGATGACTCGGATAGGTAAGCAAGGAGTCATGGCTAGAGTCGGGAGGACTCGGATAGTCATGCATGGGAGGCACCCTAGAGGCAAGAGTGCCTTGGATAGGGAGTTGGCTATTGTATTGGTAGGCCTAGGCGTATGGTTAGACATAGAGTCCGATAGAGCGGGGTACACGGGAGGTGTATGCACTCTTGAGGAATTTCTAATCTACCATCGATGTTGGTTGAGTGTGTTGTCCAATATATGGTGGTTCCGCATCATTGAGGGATTTCATACTTTCCAATAGGGTTGGGTAGGCTTAGACTTCACTAGGTTGGGTGAGCTAAAGATTGGTCACTTTGTGAATGTTCTATGTTTACTTTCCAATAATATAGTACCCAATGGTTGTAGTTCAACCCGTGGATGTTTCCTCCTTGGAGGTTTTACCACGTTAAAAAATCCCTTGTGTTAATTCTTTCTATCTCTTTCTCTTATATTTTAATTGTATATTTTATTGTCTTGATTCACAATATTCACTTGTGTTGTATTGTGAACCAAGTCTTTGTATAGTGTGATTAGTGTAATCATTCTTTAGATCAATTTGTATCTTTGATTCTTTTATATATTGTAATCTTTGTATAGTGACATTTTGATCACTCTTGTAACACATTGAACATCTTATGAAATACAAGCTTATTTTGTTGTTATGTTTATTTGCTATTTTACCTCACATGACTTGTTGATATACTTAGACATTTCTCTTGTGATTGTAACATCGTATTGTCTATGTATGTCTTCCTTGGCTTATTGTGTTGTGTGTAAGGCTACCTTGAGGGACAAACGAATGTTTGTTCAAGGGTTTGAAAAAGGTGTAAAAACCTATTCACCCCCCCCCCCCCCCCTCTAGGTATGCTTTAAGCAATTTAACTTCGTTTGTGTACATTCAAACGCAAGTTGTACTGAAGGATCTCAAAACTCCTCCTAATCCATATATACGATAAAAAGTCCTTCACGTGAGGATAGGGTGCGCGCGATCTATTTAACGTCGACCACCTCTACAGTCGGCTAGGCCTGAAATTACCTTCCGTTAGAAAATTGCTAACACTCCTCTTGGCTGCTGGGATTTCTAACAAAATCCTAGTACGCTCAGGAGCAACGTCGCACGGTGGTGCTTTGCCTGTCCCTCTAACCTCTGCAAAGTCAAAAAAAAAAAAACACATTCAGACATAGTTACCAAAACATGTGTAACGACAGTTTCAAAAAAAAAAACTTACCATAACGATTCCAAACCCGTCGGTATCGATATTCCTCTCCCCCCATCCTCCACGGGCCGTCGACTGGAGGTCCCCTCGTAAAAAAGAATGTGTCCTTCCAGTTTCTATCATTCGACTTGGTGTCGACAATAAGCTCCGTCTTTTTACTTCGCGGCATTAACGAATAACGACCAGTGTCGGTCAGGTGCTCCTTCAGGTAATAATTATGAAGGAGACACCCCAACCCGAACTGTACACTGTTCCTCTCACATAATATTCCTAGGCCCAACAATATTCTCCAAGTGTTTGGCATCAGCTGACCGGGGGCGAGGTCGTAGTATAATAACATTCGTCGAACCAGCTGAGGGATGGGAAATCTAAAGCCTAAGCGAAATGTGTACTCATAGAGACACGTCCATCCTGGTATATCCCAATCAGCACGTTCATGTTCCCTCGGCACACGTAATTCAACGTCGTTAGGGATACCATACATCGTCCGGATGCCAAGTAACATAAGCTCCGTGACCAAGCTAGCCGGACTGTCGTTTAGTATACCTAAAGGATGACCAGACGTCGACGCCTCAGGAACCTCAATATACTTTGGGTGGTCGACAGCCGATGCGATAGCATATACTGCACCCTGCTCTAACATACTCCTAGCATTTATAGAGACAGGTGTCGACGGATCTTCAATTGTGACCCGTCTATCGACATTTTGCGACCTACTGTCGACCCCTCCATCATCATCACTGGGAGTCCAGTAAATATTCAAATCAGAGGTTGTGTGGTCGCTCGACATTGTATCTCCAAAAAAACTGACAGATGCAAAAAATGCACAAGTCAGATAGAAACCGAACGCTACAATCACAACCTAAGGATTTTCGATCAAAAATCTAGGGTTTGCTAAAAACTTCCTACTTAAAAATCAACCTACAATCCCAAGATAAGAGTCTACCCATTGCCAAGCATATTTTTAACTACACGTCGCAACGACAACGACACTTTGCAAATAAAACCAAAGTAACATGAATCAAAACGTCAAAATCTAGCAGAATTAGTGAAGAACACGAAGAACACGAAGAACATGCATTTTCAGGTAAATAAAAACTCCAGGCAAGCATATTTTTCTACTTAAGCATATTTTTCTACTTAAAACAGATGTTCAAGTTTGTTTATTGCACAAAAAACGAAAAGAAAAAAAATGAGGATCGAAGATTTTACTAACCTGTAAGAAACTCAAGAAAGGATCGTGAAGGGGTTTGGAGTACTTCTGTCAGAATTTCAGGGAAGAAGTTGGAAGGATGCTCGATGGAGAGAGTTGATGCTCGGTGAGTGGCAAAGTGGTTATAAAAAACGAGGAGCTTTGGTTTTATAAAGCTTCTTTACCCTAGTTGCCACGTGTCGACGCCCTTTGAACTGCCGGTTCAACTGCCGGTAAACCCAACCAAACCACACCGGCTAACCCAGGTAAACTATCCAGTTTAAATTTCAATTTCAAAAAGCTTTTCTAGTTAATTGCGCAAGAAATTAATGCAGCTGACACCAACATTGAAAACTCAAACGCCTCTGTCACATCTACTTTAATATCCATCACATCAGTTTGATACCCAATCGACGATTGAAAAGAGGATCGTCTGAACGTCGAATATTCATTAGCAATACGACATCGCTTGTCCAGGAAAGGTTGTCAATCAAAATAGTATTCAAAAAGATGTCGCTACGATTCGACATGGTATTCATTCGACAAATGGTCGACTCCAACGAAGATCATTGTTGATTCCATTCGACGTAAAGATCGTTCGACAATAGCTGACACCAATGAAGATCTTTATTTCAGTCGAGACAGAAGTCGTTCGACCTCGGTCAACTCAACGAAAATCACTCTCTAAATTCCATGGATTCTTCTTTAGAGAGTGGGGGACAAACTGTGGTAACCAAAAATGGTCCAACAGCCCAACATGCCAAGGCCCAATCCTTACAAGTCTAACCCAGGCCCATTGTGTTGGGTCGACCCAACACAGCTGCCAGCAGAAGCTACCGTTGAAGACACATTTAAAGTGATCAGTTACGAAAAGATATGTAACTGCCCATTGAGAGGAAATCTCTCCTAGAATCACGTCCACTATCAAATGCAGATAGTAGACGTTGGAGCCAAGACACCTAGTTTAAATAGGGGAGGCCCCCTCCACTAGAGCTCTAGGAAAAACTCTCTGAAAAAAGCTTACAACTAGCGTATTGAAATTCTGGTTCCATCACTTTCCGGCCATCGGAACTGATTCATCAGTCATCTGACTGCCTTGCTCAGCCCAAGCATATCTAAGGCTATCATCAAGCCTCCACCTTTCTCTTTTTTTCCACCTTATATTTCTATTTAAAGTTCTTTTGTAGGTTCAACAAAGTTCAGACGACCACGCATAAACGACAGTCGACATCAACCAACCAACTTGCAGCCTAGTTGCCTTGGGCCTGATTCTACCCGACCCGTTCGACGTACCAAGTCGTTCGACGACTTACAATCAGCATCCTCTTATTATATTATTAAGATGGTGCTTAATTAGGTCCACATTTTCCATCCAAGAACATTATAAAGTGGGATTCAAGCTGCCCTCAAATTCAATTATATATCATTCTCAAAAAGCAAGGCTTTAACTAATTGATACTAAACATGATTCAAGGGATTCGATCCAAATAAATAATTCATTGAAATGGAGCAAAAGCTATAACAGAAAATATATTTACTTTCTCTATAAATTATGTGTCCTATACAGGTGCCATCCGTCGAGTGATAGGTGTCCAAAGTGATCATATACCTAAAAGAAACCATATGTTTTAAAATTATAAATGAATTATTTTTT
The DNA here is from genome assembly GCA_030490815.1 of Acer saccharum. Lineage (NCBI taxonomy): Eukaryota > Viridiplantae > Streptophyta > Magnoliopsida > Sapindales > Sapindaceae > Acer > Acer saccharum. Next base: position 21,321,150 of record CM059873.1, read on the forward strand.
TTTCATTATTTGAGTTTTCGTTTAAGGCCAAATTAAAATGTACGTAATACTGTAATAGCAACAAACATAAATTTGTGAGATGGATGACTTTTTTTTTTTTTTAAATGCCTACCCGAATATTTTAAAAGAGATTTTAACTAAAGTAAAATAATTATAATAATTGCTATATGATATGAAAATATAATATAACTAAATGTTTGATTGAGCCAATATTGTATTATATTTTGGCCCCCATTTTAATATCCTTTGGTTCGATTCCGACTAAATTTTTGTATTTAATGGCTCGAGTCTAGTCTTTATAGGCAAAACATTGTTTTTCAGGCATTGGAGATCCAAGTGGAACTTTCGGGAGCAGAACGAGTCAGAAGTGAAGGTTTTCAAGGAATAAGGTAAAGTTCGCTGGTCCATACCAGTGAAGCCACCCATGAAGTCTGTTCGCGGAAATTCTAGGGATTTCGAGCCCAAGGTTCGCTGGTCAACACTAGCGAAATCACCAGCAAAGTCAGCACCAGACGAGTTCTCGTCACACCTCTCGCGGGTATGTACCTGCAAAAACAGAGCCAAAATTCCCATAGCCGATCTCGCGCCAAGAATCTGCTGATCCATACAAGCGAACATGTACCAGAATGTTCCACAGCTAATCTCGCTAGTCAAAGTTTGCTGGTCTTTGATAGACCGAAATTGTAGAGTCCATTTAAGGACATTATTGTGTGAATAATTCCCTGTAATTAGCTGATTATTGCTATGTATACTTCCCTGATCTATGCCCATTTCTACTCTCTGTCAAAGGGCATGATTATAGGACATTTATTCTTAATAGCTGTTGTATATATACCTGTTATGAATAATAAGAATTCACAACATTATTCATCAAAATACATCAACTCTATATGGTATCAGAGCTTTTGCTTTCAAAGGCATAACCGATCCTTAGCTTTTCTCTTAATTTTTATTTTCTGTTCCCTCTTCTCACACACAATGGAATCTCCTTCTCCTCCTTCCTCTAAGTCGTCCACCCCAGTAACTCTAGTGATAATCTCAACTGGAAATAATACTTCTTCTCAACCGAATGCCCTTATTTCAATCAACACAGCAGCCCAGATTCCCTTTAAACTTTCCAGGGGAGGAAACTATGCCTCATGGAGATCTCAATTTTCTAATCTTTTATTTGGTTATGATTTGTCAGGATATATTGATGACACGCTTCCATGCCTGGATCCAAAAGACGCACAAGCTAAATACAAATTTTGGTTACGTCAAGATCGTTTAATCTTGCAAGCTATACAAGCATCACTTAACGGCAATATTGCCCCACTTATTTCTTCTTGTAAAACATCAGATGAAGCATGGAAAAAGTTGGAGACCACCTTCGCAAATTGCTCCAACACTCGAATGCTCACACTCCTTTCCACCCTTATGAGAACAACTCAAGAAGGTATCACCATAGCTGAATATATGCAGAATATCAAATCTCTTATTGATGATTTGACTTTGATTGGGCATTCCTTAAGTGATGCTGAGATCGTCGCTCACACTCTCCATGGTCTTAGCAATGACTAAAAGGATTTGAATGCTGCCATACGAACTCGAGAGACAGCCATGACATTTGAAGAACTTCATGACAAGCTACTTGATCATGAGACTGTCTTGAAACGTGAAGATGTGAAGACGATAACTCCACCTATCACTGCTCAGTACCACCAACAGCGATCCAATAATCACAAGTATAAACCAGGAAGTGGAAACTCCAACAGGGGATCAAACAATAATTACGGAAATAGAAATTTCCAAGTCAATGCTCATGGTAATGCCATGAATCATAGTTATCGTCCTTCAAATTCTGCCTTCAATGGAAATAATTTTAGCAATAATGGGGGAAACTTCTCACCAATGAACTCATACTCTCAACAATCTTCATAGAGGCCGAATTCGAGTTATGGTCAATCCAAACCAGTGTGCCAATTGTGTGATAAGATTGGCCATACTGCCAAGGTGTGTCGATCTTGTTCAAAGCCGACTCATAACTCAAATTGGCCTCAAGCAAACTTCAATACATCTGCACCATCTGATCAAGTTTCAAACCGTGGCAACTGGATTGTTGACTCCAGAGCTTCTCATTATATTACTTCAGATTTGCAAAACCTGAGTGTTCAATTAGAATATGGAGGAAATGAAGATGTTATGATTGGCGACGGTAATGGTATTCCTATTTCTCATATTGGTTCTTCTAGTCTTAATTATTATAATACTCATTTTACACTTGATAATGTTCTGTGTGCACCACATATTAAACACAATCTCCTTTCGGTCTCTCAATTCTGTAAACAAAATCACACTTCTATTGAGTTTTTCCCTAACATGTTTCTTGTTAAGGATTTGAGAACATGGGCATCCTTGGTCCGAGGCCGGAGTAAAGGCAATATTTATGAGTAGCCATCCTCATCATCTCACGTTGCATCTCCCACTGTCTTTATGAGTTCAACTGTTCCCTCTGATTTGTGGCATCGTCGCCTTGGTCATCCGTCCTTGCTAATTCAACAAAAATTGGTTACAAAACACTCTCTTCCAGTTTTGAATTATGTTAAATCTCACTGTGACTCATGTCTTTGTAATAAAAGTCATAGACTTCCCTTCGGACTTTCATCTGTGCAATGTAATTCTCCTTTAGAAATTATATATATATATGTGTGGGGTCCTTCTCCCATTACTTCATTTGATAATTTTCGATATTACGTTGTTTTTGTGGATTATTATACCAAGTATACATGGTTGTATCCAATGAAACAAAAATCTGAAATTCTTCCTATTTTTTTTTGTTTTAAAAATCTGGTCAAGAATTTCTTTCAAAAGACCATAAAAACACTATATTCTGATGGAGGGGGTGAATTCCAAAGTTTAGCAAACTATCTGTCAACATTTGGGATTCAACACCTAAAATCACCTCCCTATACACCTCAACTTGTTGGTTCAGCTGAAAGAAAACATTGTCATCTTGTTGAAACAGGACTCACCTTACTTCATCAAGCTTCTATGCCTCTATGTTTTTGGTCAGTTGCTTTTCAAACTGCTATATTTCTTATCAATCACATGCCCACTCAAGTTTTAAACTTTGCTACTCCGTTTGAGAAAATATTTCAAAAGAGGTCAAATTATCTTAAACTCAAAGTTTTCGGTTGTCTCTGTTATCCATGGTTAAAACTATATACTTCGCATAAGCTGGAAGCAAGGTCTAAGCCATGTGTATTTTTTGGATATTCTCTAACACATAATTCCTATTTGTGTTTTGATCCATCGAATCAAAAGATTTTTACCACTAGACATGTTGTTTTTATTGAAAATAAATTCCCATTTCAAAACATTTCTCTCTAAAATCCTAGGATATCAGTTGACTCTTTTTCTAAATGGATTCCCTTAAATCTCTCTCCCATTCCCATTAATTCAAAAACCTCAAATCCGGCTCCACTTAATGCACCAAATTCTTATAATTTGAATATTTTAAATTCCCCCACCATCACTCCTTTCCTAAACAATTCAGTCCACTCAATTACCTCCTCAAATTAAGGCCAATCCACATCTCCTGTCTCAAATCAATGTCAATCAATAGAAACTTCCTCTAATAACTATGTTGACCCTCCCTTTACATGTTTAGTTGATGAAGATGCCTCTCATTCATTGTTGCTTTAATCCTCTCCCTCAACTGTGGATGCCACTGACCCAAACACTAACAAGGTAACTAGTCCTACAAATTTACCTCCCTCTCCCTTGCCTAAATTGCCTTCATCACCTTTAACCAAACCACATATTATTACACATTCTCAAAACAATATCTTTAAACCAAAAAAAATTATTGACCTGCATACTACCCTATTTGAACCAACTGAACCTTCTACATTTATCCAAGCTCAAAAATCGTCTCATTAGCGAAAGGTTATGAGCGAGGAATATGATGCCCTTATACACAACTCTACATGGACCCTTGTTCCCCCTAAACACACACAAAATGTTGTCGGGTGTAAATGGGTATTTAAAATTAAACGGAATCCTGATGGCACCATTGCTCGTTACAAGGCACGCTTAGTTGCCAAAGGGTTCCATCAACGCCCTGGTGTGGACTTTACTGATACTTTTAGTCCAGTTGTTAAGCCAACGACAGTTCATCTCATCCTTAGTATTGCAGTGTCTCATGGGTGGCAATTGCGACAATTGAATGTTAACAATGCTTTTTTTACAAGGTACTCTTTCTGACCAAGTTTTTATGCAGCAACCTCATGGGTTTGTTCACTCCTAATTTCTGAATCATGTATGCCAACTTTGAAAAGCTATCTATGGCCTTCGTCAGGCACCAAGGGCATGGTATCAAGAATTACGTTCCTTTTTACTTGGCCATGGATTTCAAAACTCTCACTCTGACAACTCTTTGTTCATACTGCGCCAAGGTCAAAATATTTTGTATTTGCTTGTCTACGTCGACGACATTATTATTACAGGCAATCAGTCCTCAGCAATAACTAGTTTTATTAGGGCTTTGGCTGCTTGGTTTTCACTTAAAGATCTTGGTCCTCTACATTACTTTTTGGGTGTTGAAGCCACAACTACACCTCATGGTCTTTTCCTAGCTCAGTCAAAGTACATTCGGGATCTCCTATCCAGTAATAATATGCTTGATGCCAAACTAGTGACTACGCCACTATCTCATACTGAGACTCTCAAGCTTCATGATGGTAGTCCAGCGACTGACTCTACACAGTATCGTCGTGTGTTAGGCTCCATGCAATATCTCTCCTTGACTCGGCTCGACATCTCCTTCGCAGTCAACAAATTATCCTAATTTATGCATTGTCCCTCAGCTATGCACTGGTCTGCTATTAAACGCTTGCTGCGTTATCTCAAAGGCACAAGTTCACATGGCATACTCATTCGTAATCAGCCCTCTGCTCAACTTCATGCTTTCTCGGATTCAGATTGGGCAGGGAACTATGATGATCGCACTTCTGCATCAGCGTATGTCGTCTTCCTTGGGTTTACTCCGATAAGTTGGAGTTCCAAAAAGCAAAAAACAGTTGCTCGCTCACCTATTGAGGCTGAGTATCGTGCATTAGCATCAACTGCTGCTGAGTTGAACTGGGTCACTAATTTGCTTCATGAGCTCGGTCTTCCCTTCTCTACTGCTCCAACAATTTTTTGTGACAACATAGGCGCCACTTACTTGAGCAAAAACCCTGTATTTCATTCCCGCATGAAACATATCTTTATTGACTTCCATTTTGTTTGTGATCAAGTTCTTCACAATCACCTTCGCGTGTCTCATGTCCATACCAGTGATCAACTAGCAGATTCTCTTACTAAGGCCTTAAATCGGAAATCATTCCTTTCTCATCGTTCCAAGATTGGCGTCCATGATGGAAGCTCAATCTTGTGGGGGCATGATAGACCAAAATTGTAGAGTCCATTTAAGGACATTATTGTGTGAATAATTCCCTGTAATTAGCTGATTATTACTATATATATACTTCCCTGATCTATGCCCATTTCTACTCTCTGTCAAAGGGCATGATTATAGGACATTTATTCTTAATAGCTGTTGTATATATACCTGTTATGAATAATAAGAATTCACAACATTATCCATCAAAATATAGCAACTCTATAGTCTTGACCCACGAAAGCATCCGTAAAGAGACTACCAATTTTTCCCACAGCCGATCTCGTGGACCAACTTCGCTGGTCCCTACTCTCGAACTTCAAGTCGCGAAGTTGCCTAGATCTTGATGACATCAACAATTCAGACATACTTTTTGCAATCATATAAATACCTCTCTCTCTAATTTTGTGGACACACCCATACAAGCCCACAAAAACCAATTTCGAGACCTTACCTCATATTAGATCTAGGAATCTCTCCCTTATCATCCAAACCCATCCTACACCATTTCCTAACCATTTTCCACACAAATTCCATCTCTATATCACCCTTTCCATTTCTATTTCACCCAAAACATAAATATCCACTCAAGAGCTACGAATTTCACACTTGGAGAAGAAAAGGAGCTTAAAGAATAGAGGACTCTCAACACTCCAATGAGTTTTCTCTTGACTTTTCCCTCTTTGTTTCTTCATTGTATTTGCATTATGAGTAACTAAACCTCATGTGGGAGTTGATGTAATAATTCATGAATTGTGGGTAGTCCACCATTATCTTTAGTATTTGATCTATTTAGTTCCATTCATTGTGTTTAGTAGTGTTTGATATTCTTCTTGGGGTAAGTAGGCACTCCAACTCTCAATTCATGTTAGATGATAAATTGATTTGAGTTCTAAAATATATTTGATATCTTCTTGGATTGAGTAGGCACTCCAACTCTCAATTCATGTTAGATGTTAAATGTAATTGAGTTTTAACTATATTTACATTAAGGTGATTTAAACAAGCTCTCTTGAATGGAAGGGATGGATTGCAAGCACTCCAATCCAAGACATCCCAGCTAATTAATGTATCTAGGCTAAAAGAGAATTTTCCCTACACTCAACCTAGCACTCCAATAGTTGGGTTGAAGGTGAGAATTAAGTGGTTTCACTAATCACACCTAAAGATAGATTGGCCCTAAAAAGATTGAATAGGTTCTTAAAAGGTTTATTGGATTGCCCACTATTTGTGTATGAATTGCATCGACTCCCATACCATCTCATATTGTATCACATCACTACTTTTGCAATTGTTAGTTTAATTCTAGTCATTAGCATAATTTAGTTTTCACCTTAGTTGTTAACTTTCAAAACAAATCATAGAATTTTACTTTTTTGTATTTACTAGTATTTGACCATATTAGTTTGATCATTGCTACCATTTGATCCTTGTGGAATGATACCCTCGCTTACCGCTTTACTTGTTTTCAAACATTTTGAGAAAATTTCTAGGCTTCTTATATTTTTTTTTTAATCACAATTTCATAACGACAGAAAAAGCGCGTTCAATGTCCATCCAATCTTACAATGTAACTTGTGATCCTTCACCTTTCCCAATTTATTCTCAAGTACTTTATGGTACCATTTATTCTCAAGTTTATGGCTCCATTGATTCACAAGTTTATTGCTAGTGTCTTTTCAAGTTTGTAACTACTATATTGTGAGCCTATAAAAAAGAGGTCTCACAAATTGTAAATACCATTGAGAAGTGAATAAAATATCAATTTTATATGCTATCCATCTCTTGATTCCTTATTGTGTTCTTACTATTAAGCTTATTTCACTATATATATATATATATATGGAGAGAGAGAGAGAGAGAGAGAGAGTATCTCATTTTTTTTAAGTATTACATTTACAACTATTACAATAGGGCTACCAGGACCTGCCAAGATCAGACAATACATGTGCGACCCAGATAACTACTCCCACCAACCGAGAGAAAACTCATTACACATGCATGTTTGTAAATATGCATGGTGGAAATCATACCCCTGCCCACTGGGTGTGGAAGGGAGGTGCACTACCATCTATGCTATGAGGTGATGTGTAAGAGTGAGTCTTTCATTAGTGATTCCTTATTTTAACATAAAATAATGACCATCTTGAAATCTATCGATTTTAATGAATTTTAATCTGGATTATTTTGTGGATGATAAGTTTAATGAAATCTACTTATAAACAAAATTCAAAATTGTTTAAAGATCTACATCTTTTTTTTCCCGATTTTATTGAAAATCAAACATCTGAAAAATGGGATGAAAAACAAGAAAAAAAAAAATAGTTGTAGCTCTTGAAAAATTTTCAAATTTTGTTTACAAATAGATTTCATCAAACTTATCACCTATAAAAAAATTCATATCAAAATTCATTAAAATTGATGGATTTTAAGACGGTCCTTACTTTATATTAAAATGAGAGATCCCTTATAAGACCCACTATATATGTATATACATATATATATATATATATATATATCGAGTCTCTCATGAGAGATCCCTTATTTGAACATAAAGTAAGGTCATCGATTTGAATAAATTTTGATCTTGATTTTTTTGTGGATGATAAGTTAAATAAAATCTACTTGTAAACAAAATTTGAAAATTTTTCAAGCAATACAACTATTTTTTTTTTCGTTTTTCCTATTTTTCACCATTTTTTTGATGCTTCATATTTAATAAAATTCAGAAAAAATAGTTGTGGTACTTGAAAATTTTTCAAATTTTGTATGCAAATAGATTTCATTTAACTTATCATCCACAGAAAAAATCAGATCAAAATTCAATCAAATCGATGGATTTCATTGAAGTCTTTACTTTATATTAAAATAAGGGATCCCTTTCCATATATATAATATATAATGTTGATATTAGACACCCAACAAAGAAAAAGATGGGAACAGAGATGAGATTGCCATTATAGCATAGTCATCATGTGATGGTAATTTGGACTCATTCATAGTTTTCTTTTAACCTAACAGACATATGTGGATCTCTATATATAATAAAAGAGATAGATCATCATGTGTTAGCTAGGTATCAACTTTATAAACCTAATTGGCGATGTCTATATATATATTTAAGATTGAATTTCACTCACATGATCAAGAGTCAAGACAGAAGAAGAGTTGGGTAATTTACATCGGTTGTACCACCATATAATTGTCAAACTGGCTCGGCCGATTAATGTGTTTTAGACAAAATATTAAGGCGCTGTAAACATACGGTCAAGACTCATTTGAGAACACAAGCGGATGAAAACCGGTTGGATATATTAACTAATTTGCCCACTGAACACTCATAAACAACAAAAGGGCATTGCATACAAGCCAAAAGTACTAGTCCATTAATTGAAAAGAAAATCAGTCTCTGAAAAGTTTAGCTATGCTATAAGCAGCTGCGGAAGCAATGGCACCGATGAAGGCGGTTTGGATGGCGCTTTTGAAGGGCTGATTCCCGGTGAAGTAACCCTTCGCAAAGCCGAAAATGAGTAATGCTAAGATGGTTAATATCACAGAAGCAACCATAGCTTCTCCTGCAATTGGAATTATCATGTATGGCAAGAGGGGTACAAGTCCACCTATTATGTAAGATAAAGCTATTGTCACTGCACTTTGAAGTGCTCTCATTGGGTCTGGTTTTTCCAATCCAAGTTCAAACCTACAACAAAATCATATATTTAGCATTTGGCCTATGATGAATTTGCATGAAAAAACGCTTAGAAATATTCAAGTCTATCTCTTTATTAGAGAACGTATTTTGGTAAAAACAAAAATCCAAAAACACTAATAGAGTTTTTTTTTTTTTTTTTTTTTTTTTTTTTTTTTTTTTTTGTTCTTAAAGGTTAGATTATATCAATTTTTTTTTTTTGAAATTGTTTTTTATTATTATTTAATTTTTTTGAAACATTCAACCATCATTTTACTCTCTGTTAAAAAGTTGTCGGCATGGCAACATCTATTCTCAATTATTATATTTTAAGATAAAGGGAAAAGAGATGTTGAATATTGAAGTCAACAAATTTAAGTTGGTATATCCTCATTTTTTGTATTAAAAAAATAAAAATAAAAGTAAAAGTATGGAATAGAAATGGAATGAATTAATTGAAAATAAAGAAATTAGAAAAAATACCTCATCATAAAATCAACCCAATGTTGAGGGTTTCTCTTTAGAGCATTGACCACACCCTCATACTCATGGGGCTCTGCCCCATACTGCGATAGAATTTCTGCACATTCTGCGGCCTCTGCATTTTAAGGTATTAATATTTGTTAATTGTTATATTGAGCACATAAACCTTTTTCTTAACTTCAAAATAAAATATAAAAAATTAATTAACACTCTTTTTTAAAAATATAAAATTTACACTCGTTGGTTTGATAATAAACTTGGGTTTAATAATTCCACCTAATGGTCTAAGTGGGGCAGGCCAAAAATAAATGGTCGAAGATCATTTGCGTAATTGCCCATAACCTCAAAACTTTTTATTATTTCTCTTTAATTCTTTAGATTTTCCGGATCTAAAACTTTTAATATCCTTTCTTTTAGAATATTAAAAAAAAAAAAGTGTAAAATAAGTGGGACGCAACATGAAATTATTATCATTGTTTTTTGAATTATTCACTCATAATAAAAGAAATTAAATTAAACCTATGTCAGGGACATTGATGATCTCTTCTTGTTCTCGCTTTAGTTCCCTCAGGTAATGATCAGCTTCGCTTTTAGCTGCTAAATACCTGCAAAATTAAACATCCATTTTTAAGAATTAGATGAAAATGAAAAGGATTATATTATTTCAAAAAAAAAAAAAAAAAAAACAAGAATAAATAAATGAATTAGTACCCGCCAAGGCCCATAGAGATAGCGCCAGCGGCAACTTCGGCCATGCCGGCAATGAGAATGATGGAGGAGGAGACTTGGGCGCCGGACAGACCAGCAGCGAGGGCAAAAGGGACGGTGAGACCATCAGAGACGCCCATAATGATGTCGCGGACAATCTCACTAGACATGAAATGCTTTTCTTCATGCTCTTCCAAGAGCAGTTTCTGCTTCTCTGGATCACCGTAACCATTTGCAGCCATTTTGGTAAACAAGCTCTCTTGGTGATAATAATTCCAAACTCTCAGTGTTTCTTGGAAGGACTTGGTGAGTCAAGTGAGGAGAATTGGAGGGTATATATAGGAAAAAAATGTAGGGTTAAATTAATATGGGTGGTGTCTTATGCATATTATTACATAAAGGTGTTTGGTATTCTAATTAATTAAGCAGATTTTCCTCATATATGTTACTCTTTCCAATGTATTTAGCTATAAGATAGAGTTTTCACGTGCAAGGCTGATGAATTACATTGCAATTTATTTCATGATCGACTTAACAGAATAAAAACCATTTCGTAATTATTTATTATACTCTACCCATGGCTACTATGTTTTATTAGATAATTGTTAGGGATAAGCTTCCTATGAAGACACTTCCTCTTTCAAAATAATGGGTCCATCATTTAATTAGTTAGTTTATCCGATAAACAAGCTGACGTGTAGGGGTTTTTAATTAGTATGAACAAGTTTAACTTAAGGTTTAATAATTAGTATGGAAGTGATGATTGAGGCAGCTTTTTTTTTTTTTTTTTTTTTTTTTTTAATGTATAGTTAGATTTAGGCGTGTGTGTGACACGGGTCTGATAAAGATGTGATGGCACGAGCCATATTTGACTAGAGAGGAAAAATAAAGATGCGTTTGGCGTGTGGTCGCCACAGACCTCGTACAGTCGTACTAGTAAAAAGGAAAATAAGACAATGAATAAATAATTAAATGGAACAATTATATTAGGAGAAACAAATTGTAAAAGTAAGGTAATTAATGAATGTACCTTTCTTAATTAAAATAATTTTCTCTTTAAAATAAATTCTAATGAATTTACCTTTCTTAATTAAATAATTTTCTCTTTAAAATATGATGTAAAAGAAAAGGGTATTACGAACTACTTAATTAATAGGAAATTCGGAATATATATCTTTTATGTAATGTAATTTGGGTTAAGTTTAATAAGACTCGAGTGCTAATCAAAGTTACCCATTTTCTAGTTAAATTGGGATCAACAAATATAGTGAGGACCGATATTGGATGAAAGGCGGTTGCCTTAGTGGTCCAAGGCTTGGGATGAAAATCTCAAGTCCTTGGTTCTACTCTTGACAATTATATTGTGGCTAACCATCAGGGCGCTAGCTCAGCTGGTGGAAGGACGAGCTTGGGACACGGGTAACTACCAGGCTAGCTGTTCGAATCCTACATAGATGAAAACGAGTTCTGATTTATCCGCTTGCATGCCCTGGTTTTCTTTATATAAGTTGCCTTTAAAAAATAATAATAATAATATTTGCTTTTAAGTGCAAGCTAATATTGGACTAAAATTAAAAACCAAATTACTTTCACTCGTCTTTCACTCGAAAACTGCACGTTTATCATATGACTATAGTTTTGTAGTCAAAAAGAGATGAAAAAAATGTGTAGAAAGAAAAATGGTAAACCCTAATTCCCCATTGCTTTAGAAGTGCAGGAATGATTGATGTTTTTTTTTTTTTTTTTTTTCAAAATTCAAGCTGGTAAAAGAGACCAGCCCACTACTAGTGATCATCATTTTCACAGAAACTTGGCCATGTGGTTCGATTTGATTAGCCAAAGAAATATCTTCTCTTTGGATAATCATGACTGTTACAAAACTTTTCCTTTGGCTTCATAATTCATATCTATTCGCTCTTGACACTTTACAGACTGACCAATTGAGATTAATCATCATGTAGGATCCTCCTAAATCAAAGAAAGATTTATTTTGTCTTTAAATAAAAACTTCCTGTCGATATGTTAATTATATTTCCTTTCTGAATCTAATCCAAATCAGATAAAGGGTTTGTCCCGACTGGATAATATCAAACGGTACATAATTAACAAAAACATTTATTTGGAGGGGACATTAAAAAATAAATAAATAAATTTAAAAAAAAATGTCAAAATGCAAACATTACAAAATTTGAAAATAAATTTGTAATTTTTGAAGAAAAATTTTAAAGCTCACAACCCCTAGCAGCTTCTCTCTCTCATTCATCTATGGTAAACATGGAAGGGTAATTAAGCTTACACGACTTAGCTGAAAGTGGATATAATTCAATCTATAACCTTCAAACACATGTTAATATTACATTTAATTAAAATGTAAATGATTTCAGTTTGTTTGGATTTCAAAATTCATCAAATTAAAATTAATCTTCGGATTTTACAAAATTATGATAAAAAAGCTTAATAATTAGGGAAACCCCACTCCACCAACCAAGAAGAAGAAGGGCAAAATTAAAGCAAGCTGGACCGCTATAATATCTATTGCGATAAAAAATTGTTAAAAGTCTGTCACCTTCATGGATTCATCCAAACAAAAACACTCCAAAAAAAATAAAATAAAAAGAAACAGTCATATTCAGCTTTTTATCTAAAATACAATTTATGAGCACATTCACACCAACCCAAGATATAAGATGCATCAGAATCTGAAAACACTGGAGCATTGAACATGAGGCCCTGTAAGGTTGTCTGTGTTGAATAATAACATGTGAGCGGTGGTATTTTGTTTTTATTGCATATGGCAAGCACACGCCCCCATTGAAGTAGAAGAAAAAGAGAGAGAGACTCTGCAGTGGCATTTTGTGGAAATGGTCCAGATGTTGTTCTATGTAATGGTTTGGTCAAGCCACACGCCAAGCTGACATGGTGATAAAGGATAAGAACCACGGGCTAGCTCTTGCCTTTATAGACAGTGTGCCAACACAATCATCATCTATGTTTATTATTCTATCTCACTTTATTTTGTTCTTTTCCCATTTAGGGTTTTTGGACACTTGTATTGAGTTGCAGACATTTTTCTAGCAAAGACGTTCACGTCTGGATTTTAACAAGTTGAATTTTGAACTATACTGTTTCATTTTTTTTTTTTTTTTTTTAAATGTTAAAATAATTCTTGTTTTGAGAGAGGATATAACCTCGTAGTGTAAGCGTGAAAGGTAAACTATTGAACCAACATCATCTTGTCTCTAGACTATACTGTTTCATTGCTGTAAATAAAATAACATTTTGATTGTTGGATTTTGGGCTTGTGGGTTTAGCCCAATCAAACACCCATTGTGGGCTGTACCGATAAAACAGTATCTAATGGATTAAAAAAAAAAAAAAAAAATCTTGTTAAGATGAAATCTGGATCCATACCAGATCCATCTCTTGGATCTTCATGGATCTTCATGAAGAACCCAACACTGCCACCATCCACTGCTCAATTTTTAATAAACTTTGAATTGAATTCAAACTCAGAATCAGAAACCCCAGAATCAATCAAGTGAAAGTCATGGTATTCATTTCATTTCCCAACTCCAGAACTCTCTTTTTCAACCTAAACCCCAATAACACGACTCTCCATTCCCTGAAACAGACCCTCCATCAACACACCAGCATCCCGATTTCTCTCCAGCACCTTCTAATCCCATCCCACAATTTCCATAATGAAGATTCTGCCCTTCTCTCCCAACTCGGCATCACCTATTACTCAACCCTAACCCTCCACATACCCCTCCTTGGCGGTGTTGGGGATAATCCTCTAGAACGATGAACGCGAAACCGTTGTGCCTAATATACGCCCATAACTCATAGCAAATAATAACGTTAATAAGCGGAAAAATAGATGAAAGAGAATAAAACAATCACAACACAAGATATACGTGGAAAACCCAAAATGTGTAAAAAACCACGGGCCGTCAGGACGATAGAGAAAGTTCCACTATATGATAAACTGTTACAGCCATATGTTCTAGGATTAACTCTCTCACCTCACCCCCAAACCCCACTCACAAGATCCTCACCGAGTACCCCACAATATCCTCTAGGTCTCCCCTAAATATCACCCACGGATCTCTAACTTGATCCACCGATATTCCCTTGGATCCCTCCTTGGATATTCCCTTAGGTCTCCCTGGATCTCACTCACATTCTCTGATGTTTACATGGTGTTCTTTTCTCCACATAAATAAACCTAATTATAAGGTTCTATTTATACTAGTTACAGGGAGTTTAAGTTAAAAGGAAATCCTACTCTTAAACGTACAAGACTTACTTGTTCCACATAAATACTATTTCCTTTTATAACAAGTCTTCTTGTAGGGAGTAAATCATTTTCCTTCAAGCACAAGAACTTCCAGAAGAATACATTTTCCTATTATGCGCAACATTCCCGAACTCAGTAATACATCGTCTCCGCCGTATTGGTCACAGTGTGCACCCCGCTTCCAACACCACGAAACAATTCTACTCCTGACCGCTCTTGCCACCGTTGTGGCTTTCATAGTGCCACTCGCAGTGCTCTCCACTGATCTTCGACGCCTCTCATTATCGCTGTCGAAATCCACAGCGTACATCATAGCGCTATATCGCTGTGGGAACCGCTGTCAAAGCCATATCGCAACCCACAGCGGTTTGCTTCATTCTTCCGTTCTTCTAGTCTTCAACCTCCCTCAAACACCACCTTCAAACTTCCAGACGTATCCCACGTCTCCAGGAAGCTTCACATCAGTTGAGTCTTGTTTGGTTCACATTTGGTTCACTTAGGAATACAAGTCAAAACCTAATAGGCAGCACGGCCACCGACGCTCCTCCTCCTCCTCCGCCTCCCAGCAAGCCCCGCCTCGATTTCCTCAACTCCAAGCCTCCGGCCAACTATGTCGCTGGTATGGGTCGTGGAGCCACCGGTTTCACCACTCGGTCTGATATTGGGTCAGCTTGCGCTGCTCCCGACCTTCATGGATCTTCATAGAGTTGCTTTGGTTAGGTTCGATCTCCTCGACTAAAGAAGATCGGCGCATCGTAGGGTGGTGGCTGGTGATTTCGATGGGTTATGGTGGTGGTGGCTAGGTTTGATGAAGATGATGATGATAAGATATGGGACTATAGGTGGTGGTGGCTAGGTTTCGATTGGAGAAGATGATGATGATGAGATTTATAATATTAATCTTTTATTAAAACATTTTAATTTATATTTAAACCATTATACATAAATCTATTAACAATTATTAAGGTTATAATTATCATGTTACTAATTTTTAGATAGACATCATAAATAAAAAACAAACATATCATCCAGATTTCAGAAATTATTATGATATAATAAAATATTGAAAATGATTTTAAGAATATTATACCAAACACATTTTTTATGTTTTGATTCTCCGAATATCGTTTTCAACCATTGCTACCAAACACGTTTTCGAATCCAAAAAATCCAAAAATCAGTTTTTCGAAAACATCAGATTACAAGAAAACAGAAACCGAAAAACGAAAACGTTACCAAACAGCCCCTAAATTATGGGAAATTTTAAATTTATCTTACCCCTAATAACTTTTCCTTTCTTGTCAACTTTACTCATGATATGACCAAAATATCCCCTCTTATATTTTTACTTTTTCTCCTCCCTAGAGTTCTCTCTCCTTTCTCATTAGATTTCTCTCTCTATCTACTCCCATTATGTTTCTCTTTCTTCCCTTTCTTCCTAATTCTCTCTTGGCATTTTTCTCAATTTTTGCACCTAAACATTTTAGTTTTGCTATGGAATGTCATTATAGTGTTTGTGGGGTGAGAGATCAAATGGTGTATTAGAGTGTTTAAATACTATTGTTTAGAGCCATTTTGGTACTGTTGTAACTTTTATAATAATCACTGTTAGCTGTGCTGAAAGAATAATCAGCTGTGAAGTTAATCAGCAGATGTTTGGTTAATTGTACTTTTAAAATTACTGTTGTTAACCGAAAATTTAGGCAATTAGTTCAAGGAAGAGTTTTTCCCACTGAAGGACCTGACCGCTTCATTGCCTACCACGGTGGCACTCCTAGTCAGTGCAACCCGCTTGTTAGGAACAAGGGCTCGGCCCTCTTTTAACCGCGCCTACTCACAGGCACACTAGGATTAAGCATTGCTCGACCCAGAACCGGCCTTCCTCCCACAAGAATGCTCGTGAAGAAAGGGTACCTGACCCAGTGGGGAGCCCGCCTCCAAAGCTACGATCCATCCGGGATCTGGCTCCCCCCCCCCCCCCATCATCCAATAAGAAGGACTGTTTCTTCCAGCAGCGGATCCACTTTAGTAGCCAGCCTCGCCGTAGAGATCACTACATCACCCCCTACAGCACCCTTCTACGACTCGAGCGGTCCTCTCTAGAAGAACCCCTAGGAGCTCACTAGCGCCTCCTGCTCCATAAGGGCTGACGCCAGCCCTTACCTCCAGCTCACATGGGATAAAAAGGTGCTGGGAACACCTGCAAAGCACCAATGTCGCCTCATTAATGAGAAGCAGTAAGCACGATTGAGGAAAGACAACAGCCGACGGTCGAGATCGCCTGCTAGCCACACAACGTCAACGGCTGGATTACGTTCCATCTCAGCCCTAATTGAAGGTCAACTATCCCTTACATGCAAGAGGATGCTGGTTTCCTCAGTAAAATACTTGTAGAAACGCAGCAAGCATGAAGAAGGAAATGGTGGAAGAAAGCGCCTGACAGGGTGCAGCGGGAATGGCGTTGACATTGTCCCCTGCTAGGCCAGAACCTTGATAACGACTTCCCACCGCCACGAAGACCCCTTGCGACCAATCAAAACTCATGGAAACGCCACCTTTTTACCACCTCAGCCCTACAGAAGCGCTGATATGTACCTAAGGCCTAGGTGGAGCGATCGGAACCCTCCAAGGCATGTGGTAACCTCGATCCTGCCCTAAATCAGTGGCTGGGATCAGTCCCGCAAATTGCACCCTGGGAACTAGGGCCCCCACCTACCAAAATTGATGCTCCCGCCAAAGTAAAGCCCGGAGGGCGCAATCCTAATCCTTGATTCCTGGTGACCGCCATTGTGGATAGGAGGGGACGGTGGAGATTTAACTGGGGATTCCCGCCTAACGGACGACCTCCACCTACCCCCTACCAGAGACACTATAAATGCCCCTATATCCCACAGAGGATGGGGTTGGCCCTTGAAAACTGAAACATCCTACTTGGCTACTACCCTGCCTAGTCAAAGCTCCTATGTGTGAGTTCTACTTGGCTACTACCCCGCTTAGTCAAAGCTCCTATGTGTGTGTTCTACTTGGCTACTACCCCGCCTAGTCAAAGCTCCTATGTGTGTGTTCTACTTGGCTACTACCCCGCCCAGTCAAAGCTCCTATGTGTGTGCTCTATTTGGCTACCATCTCGCCTAGACAAAGCTCCCACGCGAAACCTATTGAGTCATTTCCCTGCCTAGATTGAACTCTTACATGTCGTATTCCCATTCAGCTAGTAAGCCTTTTGTAATAGCCAGATGCAGTATGTGAATTGACGTATGATGTACTCCATTGTTAAGCAATAAAAGGCCCACCTTTTTACCCCTCCAAAGGTATACCAGTCGCACCACACATACTAGCACGCTACCTCAACCTCTGTTCCACCGTGTAGGACCGGTCTTACTACACAGTACCGGTCCCTGGTAACCAGACCCAGGCTTCCCTCGACCCCCCTGCATCGAGAAGAGGGGGATCCACCCTACCCGGTCTGGACCAACTGAGGTGCACCCGTACGCCACGGTCCAAGTTATCTTGGGAAAACCCCAACGAATTTTCAGGATAACAGTTTGGCACCGACTGTGGGGAACTCATACACAGTGTCTTTCTCTTACCATCAAAGCATTCTAGTCATTCTAGCAAACATGAGGTTGAGATCAACCACGAATCAGGCCGACCCATCTGGGCCTCGCTCCTACCTCACTACCCACGGAGCTGAATCTTTCGAAGGAACCCCAACTCAAGGCCCATTACCACGGATGGAAGGGCAGGTCCAAGCCAATGCAGTTGCGGTCAAAGCTCTTCCCTCTCCCGGACCGCATCCGCCAAGTGCTTTCAACTACCACGTCACCAACTTCCTAGAGGGACTACGACAAGAGCTACTGGGCTCGCATCATGGCGAGGTAGGACCTGGCAGCCGGGCCCACGTTTTCGATAGATTGGGTCCCGTTAAAGCTGTCTTCGATTGGTTGGGGCCCACCGGGACTATACCTCGAGCTGGTAGCACCAGAACCACGGAGAGCCCGATCGGAAGTAGGCGCTCCCCGAGCCTCACCGCCTCCAGTAGGCCGCCCAGCTCGCCCCGCCACGACGGGAGCAAAGGAGATATCTGGCACCTGGAGCAGGACCAAGGCTACACACAACCGTAGTAAGAACCAGAGCCCACCCAAGCGAGGTGATGAGGCCCATCATAAAGCATCAGTCGCCTTCAGGACCGTAGCTACGGAGGAGGGAGCTGAAGCCCAATCAAGGGAAAGATTTTAGGCACACTCTTCATGATACTAGCGTCTAGGCATGAATTATTCAACTTAAACATCTTGTGCTCATTTTTAGTTGCTTTATATTTTAGCAACTTTCACACTTTAGAGCATAGAAGGCTTATTTATTTATTTATTTATTTTTTTTTTTTTTATTAAGAATCAATCTTTGCATAACTCACACATCTAGCCTAAGTACACGCTATTTTACACTTTTGATTTCTCTTGTGTTTCATTATGATAAGATAACAAGCCATAATCGTAGCAAGTGGGATGGTTTAGTGCTTATGTAAGAAGTGGCGATGTGTATGATATGGGAGGATATAGTGATGGGGTTTAGTGTGTAGGTCAACATAGATAGGACATTTAAGCACACACACAAGGCATGGGACGTGTTTAGGATATTTGTAGTGACTTAACACACATTGCCTACATCATCTCTATAGGTACGAGCTAAGCAAGCAAACAAAGGCAAAACCACGGTGATGCAACTTAAAATGGCATTCTTTAATATCCAAAGCATGGAGTGAGGTCCTTTTTTTATTTCTATGCTTATTTATCTACAAGAAGAGTGTTTAAGATGAAGCAATGAAAAAGCATACACTCATAAGGACGCTATTTAGGCTCTGGCCTCACACGGGTAGTCTCCACTAATGATCTAGACATCTTAAGCGCGATACCCAATCACTTAGACACTTTCGAGTCTGGTAGGGTACGTGCAAGCAATGTGGTGTAGCTTTAACTAGCATAACCTTTGCCTAGACTCAGGGGCTTAACACATGCAAAAAAATTGCCTCAAACGGCACAACCCAAAAGCATCTCATTAAAGCAAGTTAATGCCCCAAAATTTGGCTCAAAACAGGAGAACGGACAGAATAGGACTCTACAAACACACAATCATGCAAAAATTTTAAAAAAAATTCACAAAAGTAAGCACACGCAAAACAATCATGCAAAAAAATGGTCTTAGAATGGCCGCACCCCCAAACCTAAACGAAACATTGCCCCCAATGTTTGCATAAAAGCGGATTGGACAATATAAGCTTAGAAGTGGGAGGAAGGCCAAACGAAACCTAAAAAGCATACTGCAAACCTATAAACTAGGCACAATACAATGCCACACACTTAAACTAAGCACTTTAATTAAAAATAAAAGCAAAACTGCAATAAAATATAATCCAACAAGAGAAATAAATTAGAAGGACAATAAACAGTAATAGTTAATAAGTTCTAAGAAGTCTAACAGGAAAATAAATAACAGAAAATAAAATAAAACAAGTACGGGTGATACAACTATGGGCCCTGATGTGGAAGGCTGGGGTCCTGAGGTGGCCTGCTCGGGCCTGGTGGTGCTTGTTGTGAGCTGCTCTCTGTTCCCCTGAAAAGACGCCTACCCTCCCTTTGGTATACAAATGGGATCTTGACTCTTCTGCTGACTAAACCCTTTGGAAAACATCCAACCGCTCATTTATGCTGGCGAACTCACACATATAGTTATTGTGGTTGGAGGCCATCTGTTTGCTCATCGTCTGAAGGTACTAGGAGTTGGCTTTTAGTTGCTCACTCATCTTCTGCATCATCTAGGCCATGGACGGTTCCTGAGTACCTATACCCGCATCTGGACCACCCCTTGGGTTTTGGGCATCAAAATCTGCATCATCTGGGTCATCCAATTCATTCAGGCCTAGGAGGTCGTCTTCATTCAGGCCCAAGTCATCATCATCTAACACATTGGCCCCAATTGGCCTGACCCCTCTACGCCTTGCAAGCTCATTGTAGGTCTTCTTCTTTATGTCTGATGTCGGAGTAATCATGTTGTCACCTGCTCTGTCCCACTCAATGCCCGCCTCCTCACAAAAATGAGTGATAAGGCAGGGGAAAAGGAGTGGCCCTTTTGACTTCGCACCTTTATGAATGTGCTGCACAATGATTTGGCCAATGTCCATCTGCAGCCTGTTTCTTGCACAGAACAAGAAACGAGCAGTGTCATAACCCAGATCAGTACGGTGGGTCTTGAGTGCCAATGAGTAATCAAAGAACAAGTTCCAAAAGGCCGCATCAAGCTTGAGCTCACTGAGTAACAGAGGACTACGGTATTCATTCTAAAGTGGGCTTCCGTCTATCCTCAAATCAGCCGCCAGAAACCCGTTGTAAAGCTCAAAGAACTGATGGTTTGGAAGGCCGTCGACATAATCACCAAGATTCTGGGGAGCCCCAAACCATTCGTTTATCCTGTTGGCTATAATTCAGACCTCTTACCCCCTAACTACCACTGGAATGCCCTGAGAGAAATGGTGAGGTACCATGGCATAATAAAACTCTCACACCAAATCAAGCGCTGCCATATTTGGGGTCCTTACAAAACCCGCCCAACCCAATGTTTTGACTGCCTGTGGTAGGAAAGTGGAGCCGGAAACTGTCATATCTATCCCTCTTTCCGGCCATACCCTCCTGTTACCAAATAAAGCCCACTTTTTCGGGTTGTCTGGGTCTGGGGGTGGTGAGACTATGTCACCTTTCCCTTTTCCTGAGGGAGGAGGAAGAACGGATGGGTCTGAGGTACCTAAGGACTCTCCTCTACTCATAAAACGCTTGGTTTTCTTTCTACTGGCCATATTCACTCAAACCACTCCAACACAAAGAAATCACACCACACTTACATCTAAACTATTCAAAACTACCAAATCACACTTCCAAAGACAATAATATCAAAAACCCACTCAACAATTCTTTAATTTAAACACATCAATCTTCAAAATAAACCCCAAATTCTTCTAATAAACCCTTCTCAATTGAAGCAAAATAGAATGTAGGTAGAGAAAGTGACCTAGATGCTTCTTTCTAACAAAAATGGAGAAGGTGAGGGTTAAATTACCTTAGAGAGACGCCCAATGTGTGCTGCAGCAGTTGAGAGAGCATTTTGGGGAGAAAATTTTTGTGCTGCTCGAATCAGTCACGACCTAGGGTTTAAATTCCAATTTTCGCTCACAGGCGAGCTCGCCCTTCCCTTGAAATAGCGGCGTTCCACTTGTCTGCTTAAGTGCATAGGCGAGCTGAGGGCGAGTGTGGTAAACTCGCCTGAAGCTCGCTATCACCTCGGGTCTGACTGCCTCCTTCACTGCATCAAGCGAGCTTAGGGTAAGCTTCTTGAACTCGCCTTGAGCTTGCTAACCTCTCGATTCTGACTGCCTGTATGGGCTCCATTAGGCGTGCTTAGGGCCAGCTGCTCGAGCTCGCCTTGAGCTCGCTAATCTCTCGGCTCTGGACAGTGCATGTATCTGTATAGGCGAGCTTGGTGAGCTCGCCTTGAGGTCGCTATCTTCTTGGTTTTGGACACCCTGGTAGATCTGATTAGCTGAAAAAAATAAATAAATAAAAGTATCCTACAAAAGAAACATAAACAACTAGCACACCACATCAAACACGCCTAATCTATCAAATTGAGCACAAGTAAGATGATGCGGTTGCAAAAACTAAAAGAAAGAAAACGAAAGCAATTAAAACTAAACTAAGAAAATTTAAAATAAAAATTAAAACTAATATTTACACAAGATGGTACCTCCTTCAGATTTCTTGCTTATGGTGGTTCGTGGAGGTGTATCACCTCCTTGGGTTTCGGATCTTCAAGTTCCCAAAAAACTTTTAACCGTTGTCCATTCACTTTGAATCTTTCCCTCTTCTCATTCTCGATCTCTACTGCCCCGTGAGGAAAAATTTCTGTGATGGTGTAAGGCCCCATCCATTAGCTCTTTAGCTTGCTTGGGAAAAGCTTCAACCTTGAGTTGAAAAGAAGCACCTTTTGACCCACTTGTAGCTCCTTGACTTCTAGCTTCTTGTCATGCCACCTCTTGGTCTTCTCTTTGAAAATCCTCGAATTCTCAAACAATTCAAGCCGTAGCTCCTCTAGCTCACTCAATTGGAGGCACCTCTTTTCACCGGCCTCATGCATGTTCATGTTGAGGAGCTTAATTGCCCACCATGCCTTGTGCTCAAGCTCGAATGGTAAGTGACAAGCTTTCCCATATACTAACCGGAAAGGGGACATACCAATGGGAGTTTTGTAGACCGTTCGATAAGCCCACAAGGCATCTTCCAATTTCTTGGCCCAATCCTTCCTTTTAATTCCCACGGTTTTCTCCAAGATACTCTTAATTTCTCTATTAGAGACTTCGGCTTGACCGTTGGCTTGTGGATGGTATGGGGTGGTGATCTTGTGCTTCACTCCATATTTCTTCAATAAGGCGTCAAACTTCTTGTTGCAAAAGTGAGAGCCTCCATCACTCACTATTGCTCTTAGAGTGCCAAAACGGGTAAAGATGTTTCCTTTTAGGAACTTTGTCACCTCTTTTCCTTCACATGTAAGAGTGGCTATTGCTTCAATCCATTTACTCACATAGTCTACGGCAACTAGAATATACCTTTTCCCAAAAGACATTGGGAATGGTCCCATGAAGTCTATGCCCTAAACATCAAAAAGTTCCACCTCTAGCATGACATTCATCGGCATCTCATCTCTCTTAGATATGTTGCCGGTTCTTTGGCATCGGTCACATGCCTCCACAAAGCTCCTTGAGTCCTTGAATAAAGATGGCCACCAAAAGCCCGATTGGAGGACTTTCCTAGCTGTTTGTGATGCACCAAAGTGACCTCCACACTCCTTGGAGTGGCAATGCCCCAAAATATCTAGCATCTCCTCTTCGGGAACACACCTCCGAATTACCCCATCTCCACAAAGCCTAAACAAGAGAGGCTCATCCCAAAAGTAGAATTTCAACTCCATAAAGAATTTTCTCTTTTGGTGTACATTTAACTCCGGGGGCACTATATAACTAGCTAGGTAGTTTACCACATCCGTAAACCATGGAATTAGTAGGCTTTGCAACTCAAAAAGTTGCTCATCGGGGAACTCTTCTTTGATAGGCTCATCATCCTTTCCACTATCTTCCTTCTCAAGCCTCGAAAGGTGGTCCGCAACCACGTTCTCGGTCCCCTGCTTGTCTCTAATCTCAAGGTCAAACTCTTGGAGGAGAAGTACCCATCTTATTAGCCTTAGCTTTGCATCCTTCTTTGCTAAGAGGTACTTAATTGCGGCATGGTCCGTGTAGACAACTACCTTGGATCCCACCAAGTATGACCTAAACTTGTCAAAAGCGAACACGATAGCCAATAATTCTTTTTCCGTTGTTGCGTAGTTGTCTTGTGCCTCATTTAGTGTATGACTTGCATAGTAGATGACATGTTGACGCTTATATTTTCTTTGACCCAATACGGCGCCCACCACATAGTCACTAGCATCACACATCAACTCGAATGGGAGATCCCATTCCGGGGCTCTCATTATTGGAGCCGAAACAAGCTCCTTCTTCAAAAGTTCAAAAGCCTCCAAACAAGCTTCGTCAAACACAAATGGCACATCCTTCATCAAAGGGAGCACAAATGCTTTGCAATCTTCGAAAAGTCCTTGATGAATCTTCTGTAGAACCCAGCATGTCCCAAAAAGCTTCGAATTCCCTTCACTGAGGTTGGTGGTGGCAACTTCTCTATCACCTCAATTTTTGCTTTGTCCACTTCAATACCTTCAGAGGAGATTCTATGTCCCAACACGATTCCTTCCTTTACCATGAAATGGCATTTCTCCTAGTTGAGAATAAGGTTGGTCTCTTCACATCTTTCAAGCACCTTTCCTAGGTTATCTAAGCAACCATCAAATGATGACCCGAAAACAGAGAAATCATCCGTGAATATCTCAATGTACCTCTTGTAAGGTTTATAGTTTGTGTTGGCATAAATTCCATATCAAAATGTGTTTCTCTTGTAATGTTTAGTGGTTTGTATTGAAGAATTAAGAAGACGAAGGATGTCTCAACCACAATTCATTCAAGAAGCCGGCTTTTAAGAGATTCGTGCATCATTGTTCAACAAAGGTATTAAAGGACCTCATATCTCTTACAAGGCTAGGCACACACACACACACATAGCATTCTTGTGTGTTCCTTCATGATTAAACATCACTTATGTTTCACTTTCACACACTTGACAAAATATGCTCATGCATTCATACCATATTGGTAATATTTTGTTTATTGCATTTTCTAAGACTATGTCTGGAAATTAGCATAGGTGTGTGTATTTGTGCTTGTTTGTTTTCGTATTTTTGTACGTGGACTTGAACATGTTATTATTTCGTATTTCGTAGTTTCAGTCGTTTCGGTTACTCATTCATGTAGTTTCGAGTCCAAACGATGTAGCTACGCTACTTT
This sequence comes from Acer saccharum, assembly GCA_030490815.1. Lineage (NCBI taxonomy): Eukaryota > Viridiplantae > Streptophyta > Magnoliopsida > Sapindales > Sapindaceae > Acer > Acer saccharum. The sequence goes on from CM059873.1 coordinate 21,346,243, forward strand.
TCGTTCTTATTCATTGAGTTGACTTCATCGACGTTTTTCGAGATGATTTCTCAACCGTTTTTCAAAGTTGTGAGTCTTCATCGTGCGTGAGAGAGTCACGGTTCGTAATCCAAAAACAAATTCAAAATCAGAGTTCGGATACCCAAGATACAGGCTGAAGAACAGAAGGAGCGCGCGAGAAGACAGCCCAGGCCGTGAGGCCACTTGGCCTGGCCGTGAGGGAGGCCGTGGGCCCCACGGCCAAGAGGGCTCTCTGCCCCCGTGAGGCCCACGCGCGCCCCACGGCCAGGGGGTGACGTGGCCTCACACCATTGGCCAATTTGGTCCTTCTCTCTCCTCCTTATATCTTCCCTCTTTCTCTCCATTTGAAATTCTAAGAAGAAAAATTAAGTTTTCCCGTCAGAAATTCTCTCCAGAATTTCAGAACTTCAAAACACCATATCTTCCTCATCCGGAGTCGGATTTGAGCGATTCAAGTTGGAGAGTGTTCGTATTTGAGTACTCTATCATCTTCAAGTGGTTTGGTGGCTGTTTGATCTAGATTTCTGGTGGTTCCACACTGATTTCCGAACCAGCTATAGAATCTAAGGTATTGGACTAATCTTGGGATTTCTTTCTTTTTAACCTTCAATTTGCTTGGGGTTTCTTCTTCTATATCTATGTTTATGTTTGGTAAAAGCTATTGAGAAAGATAGCTTCATTATCATTCTAATTGAAAGTCAATTTATAGACTAATGTTGACTAGTTTCTATGATTCTAGGTTTTACATATGTTTGTGAGTTGTATTGTGATTAGAATGGCATCTTAGGTTGTTTGGAACTTGATTGAATCAATTTTGTGATAATTGACCTTGAGATTTGATTTGATCCTTTGATTGATGGAATATAGGATTTGTGTATTTGTTTGTGATTTAGAGAAATCTAGGTTTTGATTGATGTAAATCTCAAATCCTTGCTCTATGTTTTTAGCTAGAATATTGATTGATTAAATCTTATGGATCTAGCATTTTATTGTATATTGATTGCATCTTGAACTTGTACTTCATGAATATATTTTGATTCAAGTGTTGTAAATGTGAATGAGACTTTGAGCTTATGTGTTTGGTGTTTCACATGCTTAGGTTTTATTCTCGTATTTTGCATCTAGACTTTTATTGAATGTGTTATCACATGTTTAGGTCTATTTGTACCATAGAATGTATTGATCACATGTTCTATGTTGATTTGATTGTTTGCATCATTTACATTCACATGATCACACTAGGAAGTCCTTGTAAAAGGCATGAAGTCTTGGTTAGAGTCGGGGTGACTCGGATAGCCAGGCAAGAAGACTTGCCTAGAGTCGAGATGACTCGGATAGGTAAGCAAGAAGTCATGGCTAGAGTCGGGAGGACTCAGATAGTCATGCATGGGAGGCTCCCTAGAGGCAAGAGTGCCTTGGATAGGGAGTTGGCTATTGTATTGGTAGGCCTAGGCGTATGGTTAGACATAGACTCCGATAGAGCGGGATACACGGGAGGTGTATGCACTCTTGAGGAATTTCTAATCTACCATCGATGTTGGTTTTGTGTGGTGTCCAACATATGGTGGTTTCGCATCATTGAGGGATTTCACACTTTCCAATAGGGTTGGGTAGGCTCAGACTTCACTAGGTTGGGTGAGCTAAAGATTGGTCACTTTGTGAATGTTCTATGTTTACTTTCCAATAATATAGTACCCAATGGTTGTAGTTCAACCCGTGAATGTTTCCTCCTTAGAGATTTTACCACGTTAAAAAAATCTCTTGTGTTAATTCTTCCTATCTCTTTCTCTTATATTTTAATTGTATATTTTATTATCTTGTTTCATAATATTCACATGTGATGTATTGTGAAGCAAGACTTTGTATAGTGTGGTTTGTGGATTCATTCTTTTGATTATTGTTGTATCTATGATTTTTTTGTATATTGTAATTTTTGTATAGTGATATTTTGATCACTCTTGTAACTCATTGAACATCTATTGAAATACAAGCTTACTTTGTTGTTGTGTTCATTTGTTCTTATACCTCACACAACTAGATGATATACTTAGAACTTGCCCTTATGATTGTATTCTCATATTGTCTATGTATGTCTTCCTTGGCTTATTTTGTTGTGTGTAAGGCTACCTTGAGGGACAAACGAAAGTTTGTTCAAGGGATTGAAAAAGGTGTAAAAACCTATTCACCCCCCCCCCCCCCTCTAGGTATGCTTTAAGCAATTTAACTACGTTTGTATACTTTCACCTCTCCACCATGTCAGAAAAAATGGCCATCATACATCTTTGGAATGTCGCCAGAGCGTTACAAAGTCCAAAGGGCATTCTTCGGTAGGCAAACGTTCCATATGGGCATGTGAACGTTGTCTTCTCTTGATCTTTGGGGACTATGGGAATTTGGTTGTAACCAGAATATTCATCTAGGAAGCAATAGTACTCGTGCCCCGCTAGCCTTTCTAACATTTGGTCTATGAAGGGCAAAGGGAAGTGATCTTTCCGTGTAGTCGTGTTGAGTTTTCTGTAGTCAATGCAAACTCTCCACCCTTTGACGGTCCGTGTTGGAATTAGCTTGTTATGCTCATTAGGTACCACTGTTATTCCTCCTTTCTTAGGCACCACCTGTATTGGACTAGCCCATGGACTGTCTGAAATTAGGTATATGATACCCGCGTCTAGGAGCTTAAGGACCTCGGCTCTAACCACCTCTTGCATGTTAGGATTCAATCTTCTTTGGTGCTCCACTGTTGGTTTGACCTCCTCCTCCATCAAGATCTTGTGCATGCAAATTGAAGGGCTCAAACCCTTAATATCGGAGATAGACCAACCAATGGCTTGCTTGTGGCTTCTTAGGACTCTCAACAATTTTTCTTCTTCAATTTTTTGACAAAGAGGCCAAAATTATCACCGGTAGTGATAGTGACTCACCAAGGAATTCATATCTCAAGTGCTCCGAAAGTTGCTTCAACTCAAGCTTTGGAGGTTTTTCAATGGAAGGGGGTAGTCTAGGCTTTCCCTCTTCTAACTCCTCGTATCTTCTCCTTTCCCTAAACTTCTTCAATGGTTGGGAATTCAAATGGAAGGCATATTCCGTAACTTCCTTATCTTCATCTTTTTCCGTGGCACCCCAGACCAAACAAGCCTCCAAAGGTTCCTTGGGAGTTCCTTTCTTAACAAACTCTTCAACTAAAGGTTCCACCAAGTCAATCTTCAAGCACCTATCTACTTCCATCGGTCTCTTGGCCGCCTTTTTCATGTTGAATACCACGTGTTCATCTCCCACTCTCAATGTCATCTTGTCCTCCTTCACATCTATCAATGCCCCGGCCGTCGTTAAGAAAGGTCTACCTAGGAGTAAAGGTATTTCCACATCCTCCTCCATCTCAAGTATCATAAAATCTACCGAGAAGTACAAGTTCTCTACCTTGACCAAAACATCTTCCATGACTCCCCTTGGGTATTTGATTGACCTATCGGCTAGTTGTAGGGTGACATGAGTAGGCTTCACTTCCCCCACTCCCAACTTCTCAAAACTGAGTATGGCATCAAATTTATGCTTGCCCTGGAGTCGATCAATGCCCTTCCAAATTCCATTTGGTCAATGGTGCATGGGATTGTGAATTTCCCGGGATCTTTTAGCTTTGGTGGAAGTTTGTTTTGTAGGATTGCACTACATTCTTCCATGAGCGCCATCGTCTCGAACTCTTCTAACTTCCTTTTGTTGGAGAGCAATTCCTTAAGGAACCTCACATAGGTGGGCATTTGGGCAAGTGCTTCGGCAAAAGGGATATTAATGTGAAGCTTCTTGAATACCTCCAAAAACTTATTGAAGTTGTGAACATCCTTGTGCTTCTTCAATCTTTGCGGATATGGGATGGGAGGAACATAGGCTTTTACTTGGGGTTGTGGAGGAGGATCATTTGGTGTGGTAGACACTTCATCATGACAAGAGCTCTTCTTTTCTACATCAACCTCTTCTTCACATCCGCCCTCATCTTCAACAACAACTCCTTTCCCCTTTCCAAAGTTATTCGGCAATTCCACATCTCTACCAATTCTCAAGGCAATGGCCTTGCATTGTTCCTTAGGATTAACCACTGTGTCACTTGGTAAAGACCCTTGTTGTCTTCCTTGTTGCTCCCTAGCTAGTTGACCGACTTGCATTTCCAAGTTTTGGATTGAGGATTGTGAGTGTTGAGCAAGTTGGTCAATTTTTGTATCAAGCTTCCTCAAGGCTAAGTCTTGAGTTTCCATTCTAGTGTCAAGCTTGCCCATGTATCTAGAGAACATCTCTTCTAGGTTAGACTTTCTTTCTAATTGGTTATTTGGGGCTTGGTTAGGGTAGTTTTGTTGGTGAGGTTATGGGAATCCGGGGGGTTTTCTTTGGTTGAGGTTTTGTTGTTGTTGGGGTTGGTTGTCCTTCCATGACAAGTTTTGGTTGTTTCTCCATGGCGGGTTATATGTGTTTTGGTAGGGGTTGTTTTGGGGATTTTGGTTGGCATGGTGTTGTTGAGGTTGGTTTTGGAAGTTTCGATTGTAGTTTACAAAGGAAACTTGTTCTTGTGAGCTTGAAGCAAACGGGTTTCCAACTTGACAATCCATGCTTGAATGCTGCCCTAAACACCACTCACATTGAGCCACTTGCATATTACTCGGCCCCACGCTCATTTTGTTCATTTGATTTTGAAGTGCTGCCATTTGAGCCTTTACACTTGTCAACTTATCTACCTCTAACACACCCGGAGTCTTCTTAGGTATTTGCCTTTGGCTTCCCCACTGGCTATTGTTAAGTGCCATTTCCTCTAGAAGGTCACTGGCCGTATCCATCGATTTGCTCATTAATGAACCTCCAGCAGCCGCATCTACTAAATTCCTTGTTGACACCGTGAGCCCTTGGTAGAAGGCTTGCAAAGTTTGCCATTTTGCAAGGTCATTATGTGGACATCTCCTTTTAAGCTCCTTGAACCTTTCCCAAGCTTCATATATGCTCTAATTCTCAAATTGTTGAAATGAGAGGATCTCATTCCTAAGATGAGCGGCCTTCCCTGGTGGAAAATATCTATTCAAAAAGGCTTGGGCCAACTGATCAAAGGTAGTGATCGAGTTTGGTGGTTGGGAGTTCAACCATATCCTTGCATTATTTCCCAAAGAGAACGGGAACAACTTCAACTTGATAAACTCATCAAGAATCCCGTTGTACTTGAAGGTGTCACAAATCTCATTGAATTTCTGAAGGTGTAGATTCAGATCATTATTCACCAAGCCATTGAATATGCAAGTAGTGCCAATCATTTGAATAATGGACGGCCTGATCTCAAAGGAATTTGCTGCAATTGTTGGCCGGCGAATGGATGACTAGTGCAGCTCGACTCTAGGCATTGTATAATCCCGTAGAGTACGCTCATCTCCAACATAAGGCAACCCTTCTTGCACTGGATTGGCTTGAGGAGGCAATTCCCCTTGATTTTGATTTGCCACATTTGGCACTCCCATGTGCCTTAGCTGTGCATTCTGATCACCCATCTCTGCTCTTCTCCGAGCTTCGCGTCTATTTCTTCGAGCTATCCTTTCAATCTCCGGATCAAAGTTCAAGAAGTGAAGATTTTGGCTCCTTGTTCGTGGGTGCCTGCAAGGGAAATGGTACCTATCAAGAAAAAACACACAAACTAAATTAAAAGGTTCAAATTAGCAATAAACTAACTAGTATCGATATCAATCATCCGCTGATCCCTGACAGCGGCATCAAAAATTGGCTAGTCTCTTTTATGACTCTCGCAATAGAACGAGGTCGGAGAGTAGTGTAATGATGAAGTGAAGTTCGTTCCACAGGGATCGAGTAACCGATTACCAAAATTGATTAGCTTGAGTGCTATTCAAACAATCATTAATGAGGATTTCTAGATTAAACAAAATAAACTAAAGCAACCTAATTGATTAATACTAAAGCAAAATGGAGTAACACGAAAATAAACACAAATGTGATAATATAGAGAATATGCTAGGACTTGACTACACCCCACTCCATGTTGACTTCCGTTTTAGACTAAATTATTCACCCATAACATGCTCATGCAATTCATAGATTCATGCACCCTAATATTAACCTACAATCTTGGTCAAGTAGAGTAGATTACACCCAAAATCATACCCAAGCCTATCTTTCAATTACTCGGAATATATGAATGGTTCATTAAGTTTGGTGGCACGCTAACGAATCCTATACGCTAGCCTAAGTGGGTATACTTTTCTAGACATGCATAGAGAACATTTTGTCGAGCACGTGGCGTGCGTCTCCGGTCGGTACATAACAAACCACAAAAGAACAATTAATAGGAGGTCAATCTATCAATATAAACACTAAGCATACCAAAATATCCATACAAACTACAAGTTGCACATAAATGGGTAAATAAGAATCAATATAAATATATAGTCATTGGGTGGGGTTTCATCAAATCCTAGCACTAAGTGTTTAGCTCATATCACAAAGAGTAGCCATACAAAAGATAACTTCAAATGAATACATGGCTAACAAAAAGAACATGAAAAAGAGAAAAAGATAGAAGAAACTATTTGGAAAGGCTCATTCTTTGCTTTGCTCTTCCTCTTCCAAGCTCCTTCAACTCTAATCCGCCCAAAAGATGAATAGATGGAAGTGATGGTAAGGTGGAGTGATAAGTATGTTTTTGATGTTAAGAAATGAGGGATCTTTGTGGATTTCAAAGGATGGAGGTGGTGATGTAAGGAAATGGATAAAATGTGTTCTTGGTTTAATTTGGGAGAAGAAGTTGGTAAGTCTTCAAAGAAAAGACTGTAGAATATATAGGGGAGCTAATTAGGGCAAGGGCAAGAGAGTAAATTCCACGAAGAAAAGCAATTCCTGGGCGAAGGGCGAGCTCGGGACGAGCTTGGTGAGCTCGCCCTAGGGTCGCCAAGAAGGTGAGCATTTCTGGACTCGAGAGGATAGCGAGTTCGGGGCGATCTGCTTGGGCTCGCCTTGGGCTCACTTGACTTGTGACGAAAAATCCCGAGAGCTTAGCGAGCTCGGGGTGAGCTGCTCAAGCTCGCCTTGGGGTCGCCTGAATTGGTGACAAGCTGATCCTGGCCTAAGAGCATAGCGACCTCGAGGCGAGTTGCCTTAGGTCGCCTTAGGGTCGCCTGAAAGCAGGAAACTCTGCTTCTTGCTTTTTTTAGCTCCTTTTCCAGTGAAAGACTAATAGAACATTTTGCCCCTGCACAACTAATTTAAAGTGTTAGAACCACGGCTTTTACTCGAGAAACGAACACAAAATGATAAGAAATTGGGGCTACACTATGTGTAGAACTTAAGCAATCAGCTGTGCTACAAAAAGTGCTCCGGGACTACAATGATGTATTCGCCTGGTCCCATGAGGAGATGCCTGGCCTCCCCTCTAACCTTGCAGCACACCGACTCAATGTAGACCCTACCTTCAAACCAGTAAAGCAGAAGATGAGGTACTTCAACCCGAACCGAAACACAGCAGTACAAGAAGAAGTGGACAAGCTCCTCCGCGCCGGATTCATCAGAGAGGCGCAGTACCCAGAGTGGATCGCTAACATGGTCATGGTCTCGAAGACCAATGGGAAGTGGCGAATGTGTGTAGACTACATTGACCTAAATCGTGCCTGCCCAAAGGACAGCTTCCCCCTCCCCAAGATTGATCGGCTTGTTGACTCGACTGCGGGCAACAAGACCTTGAGTTTCATGGACGCCTTCTCCGGTTATAATCAGATGACCATGCACCCCTCAGACCAAGAGAAGACCAGCTTCATCACAAACCAAGGTTTGTACTGCTAAAAGATGATGCCTTTTGGGCTTAAAAATGCCGGAGCCACTTATCAAAGGCTGGTCAACAAGCTGTTCAAGGCGCAGATCGGTCGCACCATGGAGGTCTATGTGGATGACATGATAACCAAGTCACAACAGGTAGAGCGGCACCCCGACCACCTCAAGGAGACTTTCAAGGTGCTCCGACAGAACCAAATGCGGCTGAATCCGGACAAGTGTGCGTTCGGAGTGTCGACTGAAAATTTTTGGGCTTCATGGTCCACGAGAGGGGGATTGAAGAAAACCCCGAAAAGATCAAAGCAATCCTTGAACTCCGGCCCCACTACTCTAAAGCAGGTGCAAGGATTAACTAGCTGACTCGTTGCCCTCAACAGGTTCATATCGCGGTCCACCGACAGGTGCCTCCCGTTCTTCCAAGTTATTAAAAAGGGGAGAGGGATGAACTGGGATGAGGAGAGCGAGCGTGCCTTTAGGGAACTCCAGAGTTACCTTACTAACCCCCCGCTACTCGTTAAGCCACTACAAGGGATATCTTGCAGCTCTACCTCACCGTATCAAGCACAGCGACTAGCGCGGCCCTTGTAAAGGAGTGTGAGGGAGCGATCCAGAGACCCATATACTATGTGAGCCGCTCTCTCAGCAAGGCCGAGAAGAATTACAGCCAGATAGAGAAGCTCGCTTTTGCTTTGGTTGTCGCGGTGCGTAAGCTACGCCCCTACTTCCAAGCCCACTCAGTAACGGTACTTACGAACCTCCCTCTCCGACAGTTCATGCAGCGACCCGATGTATCGGGTAGACTAGTTTTGTGGGCCCTCGAGCTGACCCAGTATGACATTACCTTCAAGCCCCGTGTCGCAATCAAAGGACAAGCACTGGCAGACTTCGTAGCGGAGTTCAGCGAGAACCCTGGCTTCCCCTAGAAGGAAGAGCCCATTGCCCAGACAGACAACAACATCCCAGTTCCTAGGGAAGAGTGGCCCCCCTCGGCATGCATTTGAACACTATTCATCGATGGAGCCTCCAACCAACATGGTTGTGGGGCAGGTATTGTGCTAATCGATCCAGAGGGGGTCGAGACATCTCACTGCATAAGGTTCAAATTTAGAGCTACAAACAATGAAGCAGAGTATGAAGCACTCCTTGCTGGTTTGACTATTGCCCGAGAATTGGGAGCCCAGTTCCTCGCCATTAAGAGCGATTCACAATTGATCGTGAAACAAGTGGCCGGGTCTTACCAAGCCAAGGGCGACAATATGTTTGCCTACTTAGATAAAGTACAACAAGTAATCAAGGCATTCCAAATGATCAAGATTGAACTGATATTTAGAGGGGCTAACCATCGAGCAGATGTCCTCGCCAAGATCGCAACAGAGGAGGACAAAACCCCCCAGGGGAGTCTGGCTGCAGCTTTTAAGCCGGTCAAGTATTGCTAAAACTGCCGAGGTCCACCCTGTAGACCGCCTCACTTGTTGGATGGACCAGATAGTAGACTACCTTCATAACCAGAAACTGCCTGATGACCCAGTAGAAGCTAAGGCAATAAAGAGGAAATTGACCCGGTACTGTCTTGTGCAGGGACACTTGTATCGAAAAGGGAAATCCTTGCCCCTCCTTAGATGTCTTCACCCTAATGATGCCAAATGGGCACTGAAAGAGGTTCACTCAAGCGACTATGGCGATCATTCAGGGGGAGATGCCTTAGCTCACCGAGTTTTAAGAATGGGATACTTCTGGCCAACCCTCCATGAGGACGCACGCCTCTTTGCCCGCTCATGTACACTGTGCCAGAAAGTGGCAAACCTCTTGCATCAGCCCCCGGAAAGACTATCCATCATCTCATCCCCTTACCCCTTTGCTGTATGGGGAGCGGACTTAATCGGGCCATTGCCCGCCGGAGCGAAGCAGGCCAAATACACTGTTGTCGCCATAGACTACTTCACCCGCTGGGTGGAAGAAGAGCCATTTAAAAACATCACCGAGGCAAACACAACAACTTTCATCAAGAAGAATGTGGTATGCCGCTTTGGGGTACCTAAGGCCATTATCACCAACCTAGGGAAGCAATTCGACAATTACAGCTTTAGGGACTACTGTGAAGACTTGAAGATTGAATGCCGCTTCGCCTCGATAGCTCACCCCCAAACGAATGGCCTGGTTAAAGCAACCAACAAGACACAATCAAGAAGCTGTTAAAGAAGAAGCTACAGGAAGAAAAAGGGGCTTGGGTGGAACAGCTCCCTAACATCTTGTGGGCCTACCGGACCACAAAAAGGACCGCGACTGGAGAGACTCCTTACTCGCTGGCTTTCGGAGTTGAAGCGGTCCTCCCCATTGAGCTGAAGCTTCCTACCTTCCGCACCCAACTCTATAATTCAGAAGACAATGAGGATAAACTTAGAGCCTGCCTAGATCTCCTGGAGTAAAAACAGACCGGGGTGGCACTGAAGGTCGCAGCCTATCAACAGAAAATTGCCCGCTGCTTCAACAAAGGTGTCAGAATCAGGACCTTCAAGGAAGGCGACCTAGTATTGAGGAAGGTCACACAGAATACCCGTCGTTGTTTAGATGGTGTCCTCTCTCCAAACTGGGCAGGACCGTACCTTATCAAGGCAAAGGTGAGCCAAGGAGGCTACAAGCTGGACCTCGATGGAGACCCCATTGGGCATACTTGGAATGCGGATCATTTGAAGAAGTTCTACCCCTAGTAATTCAAGAATGGTTGAAGGTGACAAGCCTACTGTAAATAGAGCTAGTTCTCTTGTTTCTCTTTTGTGTAAACGTGACTCGACAGGCACTTCAGAGTTGGGGTTCAGCAAATGGATGAAGCGGCCTTGACCGCCTGTACTTAGGGTGTATCCCGCCCTCTTTTGAATCAATGAAAAGCTATTCCTCTCAATTGATAGCCTCCTTTAACTCGCCTATAATTACCGAGTACCTCAGACGAGCTACCGCGATGCCTTAAGCATGGGTATTGTCTTCTCAAGAAGGGACTTGGGCTTAAATGGCCCTAGTTGCCTACTAAGTCTAGAATATACCGGGTACCTCGGACGAGCTACCGCGATGCCTTGAGCATGGGTATTGTCCCCTCAAGAAGGGACTTGGGCATAAGTGGCCCTGGTTGCCTACCTAGTCCAGAATATACTGAGTACCTTGGATGAGCTACCGCAATGCCTTGAGCATGGGTATTGTCCCCTCAAGAAGGGACTTGGGCTTAAGTGGCCCTAGTTGCTACCTAGTCCAGAACATACTGGGTACCTCGGACGAGCTACCACGATGCCTTGAGCATTGGTATTGTCCCCTCAAGAAGGGGCTTGGGCTTAAGCGGCCCTGGTTTCCTACCAAGTCCAGAACATACCGGGTACCTCGAACGAGCTACCACGATGCCTTGAGCATGGGTATTGTCCCCTCAAGAAGGGGCTTGGGCTTAAGTGGCCCTGGTTGCCTATCAAGTCCAGAACGCACTGGGTACCAAGTGCGAGCAATTCTGCCCCAGCTGACGTTCAAGTAGGAACTTTACTCCTGAAGAAGCCCGGATTAGGAGTGCAGGTTATTAGAAAAGAAAATTCTAAGTCAAAACCTCACTTAGCGTGAAGCCAACCAGTCCACGCCAAATAATAGCTACACCGTCTTAAGGGATGCAAATTCCACTTATGAAAAGTTAAAACTAGTTTCACAAGACCTTCTCATGCATGCGGGAAATACACAGATTCATGTCAAGTTAAAGCAATAACTAAAGATGGGGATTCTCACTGCATTGATGAAAGTTATAAAGGAACCATGGAAGACCATGACACCTAATCAGGCTCCTTCAACGAGGCATGCATATCTAAGGAAAAGAAAGAGACAAGCAAAGAGTTCATAAAGCACTGGTTCATACTTACATGCCAAGAGGAGGATTGGGGCTCAGCAGGCCCAACCTCCAGACAAATAAAAATAACAAATACCAAAGCAGGAAAAAATTAAAAGGATGCACAAGCATCAATTCGGGATTACATGCCAAAGGGAGGCCAAGGCACAGAAGGCTTGATCCTCCGCAAATCATTAGGAAAGTAAAAAGCAACAAAAATAGTTGAACCAAATGATGATGAAGCAGGCATTGATTACTATCCTTGCATGGGACTGGCCGGCTTGACGACAGGTAAGGCGGGCTCGATGGATGGCTGGCTTGCTGGAATCTCTTGGGTTTCCGCAGGTAACCTCTCGGATTCCACAGGTGGTGATCCTTGCTGATCCTCAATTGCATTGGTCTCCTTCTTGTCACTCAAAGCTGGATCACTGCTACTCGCTGCGTCCTTGCCTCCTGGGGGCCCCGCTGGCCCTGGTAACGCCTTAGACACTCCATCAGCACCTGCCATGATCTCTTCCTGCTCCAGCCACGGATTTGATGAAGGTCGAAATCAGGAGGAGCATGCTAGGCCACATGCAGTTGTGCAAGGAAATACCTATCCCCGAAAGACTTGTCAGCTCTTGCTTCCGCCTCCACAGCCCTTGCGATTGCAGCCACAGCCCGATTCTCCGCCGCGGTGAGCTCTCCCTTCAGCTCATTTTGCTCCAGAGCCCAACGGGTGGACCGGGTAACCTCAACCTCCAGCTCCTTTGCACCTGTTCGAGGTCCTTCTTCGCCTGGGTGGCCTTGCATCCAGCTCCTTTTTCTCCCTCACAAGACGAATGATAGTCCTCTCCGCTTCAATCCTGAGCTTATCCGCTCTAACACGCCGCTCCTTTGCTATGCGGTGCTCCTCTTGAAGCGAAACAGCCTGCTCCCCCAGAGCCAAGATATAGTGAAACACCTACAAAAAAAAAAAAAAATGAGAGAGACCACAAAATGGCAGGCCTGACACTCAGCATGGCCACCCAGATCAAAAAATTAGACAAGGGAGCGAATGAAGTTACCTCAGCCGCGACCACAGACCCTTGGAGGAGATTTCACTGGTAGAAAGTAGCGAGCTGGGATGAATCCACTTGGGAACACGACTCTCTGAAGGTGCAAAAGATATTGTCAGAACCAGAGGATGGGCCCTTCTTTGCTTTTGGAGGGACCGGTGCCGCCTTCTTCGAAATTACCACCCCCTTTCCTTTGTTTGAAGAGGGACGGGGAGGAGGCACAGAAGACCGTGATGGGGTAGAGGTAGAAGAACCTGAGGGAACCACCGGAGGAAGCTTAGGAGTGGAAGAACTGGGTAGACCGCGACTCCGACCCAAGCGCGCCTCGAGTTCCTCCAGCCTCGAAGTAGGGGAGAACATTTTTAGCGATTGGGGGGAGACCGAGCCTGAAGCGAACCCTTTCTCCTTTTTCACCTTCATCAGTATTGCTTGCTTGAGGGGGGTACGCCAAGTAGCCTCCCCACCAGGGGAGAACCCAACCTTGTCTGTGCCACGCCTGAATCACTGAGAGGGGCCTCCTCCTGTTGAACGCCTGCAAAAGAAACTACCAATGAAGTATCCATTAGAATCCACACCAGCCTCTCCACAGTATCTAGAAAAAAATAAAAAGAGAAAAGAGGGACGAAGAATAAATCACCTGGGATTGCGTCTATCGCCAGGAGGGAGCGTTCCACCCTAGCCCGCTCCCAAGGATAGCCCTCCATCTCAGCATGCTAGTAACCCTTTTGTTTGATCGAAGCCAAAAAACTCATGACTGCAGCATCGTCCTCCTCCTTCGCCCACTCTGGTTGTGGCCCGAAAGAGGTAGAGACTGTATGTTCTCGACGACTATATCATACAGAAGCGCCCCAGTTGCCTTTAACCATGATCCATTCCGTCTTCCACCCGGGATCCTTCCTCCGGGTGCCAGGGACCACGAAATCAATTGCATTCACGCAGCGAAGATAATACTGGCCAACAGGCTGGGTCAAGGGCGACAGTTGGAAGACGGAGCGAAGCTCCCTATACCCTGGGTCCCCTAAGTTGGGACGAGACCTAGCAGCCTCCCGCCATAGCACAAGGAAGCCTACCAAATTCCTCTAGAAGCCAGGAACTAGTTGCATAGGAGCTAATCCGAAAGCACAAAGGGCACGCCTAAGCGTGGGATAGAGGGGAAGGTGACCAGGAGGAGGAGGAGCATAAGCATTATAATCCCAGGTGGGAAGGGAGAGTTCTATATCAGCAGGGATATTGAAGTCACGCCTCAAGCGAGATAGATCAGCCGCAGTACAGGCCAAGGGGGGAACGTACTCGAAAACCCCAGCTGCACCACCTCCCTCCACTAGTACGTAGTGGCCCAGCTCCTCCATGTCCACCTGCTCCAAGTCTCGGTCCCCGTAATCGGAAAGAGCCCCTTGACTCGCCCTATATCTCCTCGGAGATATGCACCGAGAATAGGGGGTGTTAGCAAACCCTGTCCCAAAGGAGGAATGTCTCCCGAGTGGCGAGGTTGAGGATGTCCCCTGCTTCCCCCGGCGGCGAAATCACCAAACCCTTTGCCTCTTGTAGGAGAGCCCCGACTTCTCGGGAGAGCTCTCCTCATCGCCATAGCCATAGTCCCTCTCCGCATTTGAATCTTCAGACGCCATTGTCAGATAGCAGTAGTGAGCAAGGAAGTAGAAGAAGTAAAAAACAAAAAACAAAAAAAAAACTGGCGTAATGGAAAAAATGAAGAGACTCCGGTCAAGCTGTCTTTTAAATAGGAAGAATGTGGCAGTTTCAATTTCAAACCGGAAGATCTCAACCCTCAATGGATCCAACGACTAGGGCAGCTAGGGAAAAAGCAGACGTGACAAGTCCACCACCCCACGAATGCCACGTGGAGCCTCGCACAGCCAAACGTCCCGTCGTTGACGCCACGCCCCGAGAAACACGCCTAATACCTAGATCCATTATTCCTGCGTTTAATGTAGCAGGCGTTGGTCCCATAAATGAATTCCAACAAATTCAAGGGGTGGAAAACAAGAAAAGCCAAGCGGGAAAAGCCCTTCATGCAACCAGGTACCCCACCTCCAACGTTCAGCAATATTAAGAACATTTAAGGCGGGAGGGACTTTTGTTAACCGAAATTTAGGCAATTAGTTCAAGGAAGAGTTTTTCCCACTGAAGGACCTAACCGCTTTATTGCCTACCACGGTGGCACTCTTAGTCAGTGCAACCTGCTTGTTAGGAACAAAGGCCCGACCCTCTTTTAACCGTGCCTACTCACAGGCACGCTAGGATTAAGCATTGCTCGACCCAGAACCGGCTTTCCTCCCACAAGAATGCTCGTGAAGAAAGGGTACCTGGCCCAGTGGGGAGCCCACCTCCAAAGCTACGATCCATCCGGATATGGCTCCCGCCCCATCATCCAATAAGAAGGACCACTTCTTCCAGCAGCGGATCCGCTCTAGTAGCCAGCCTCACCGCAGAGATCACTACCTAACCCCCCATAGCACCCTCCTACGACTCGAGCGGTCCTCTCTAGAAGAACCCCTAGGAGCTCACTAGCGCCTCTTACTCCGTAAGGGTTGACGCCAGCCCTTACCTCCAGCTCACATGGGATAAAGAAGGTGCTGGGAACACCTGCAAAGCACCAATGTTGCCTCATTAATGAGAAGCAGTAAACACGATTGAGGAAAGACAACAGTCAACGATCGAGATCACCTGCTAGCCACACCACGTCAACGGCTGGATTACGTTCCATCTCAGCCCTAATTGAATGTCAACTATCCCTTACATGCAAGAGGATGCTGGTTTCCTCAGCAAAATACTTGCAGAAACGCAGCAAGCATGAAGAAGAAAATGGTGGAAGAAAGCGCCTGACAGGGTGCAGTGGGAAAGGCGCCAACACTGTCCCCTGCTAGGCCAGAACCTTGATAACGACTTTCCACCACCACGAAGACCCCTTGTGACCAATCAAAACTCATGTAAACGCCACCTTTTCCCCACCTCAGCCCTATAGAAGCGCTGATATGGACCTAAGGCCTAGGTGGAGTAATCGGAACCCTCCAAGGCGTGTGGTAACCTCGATCCTGCCCTAAATCAGTGGCTGAGATCAGTCCCGCCAATTGTGCCCTAGGAACTAGGGCCCCCACCTACCAAAACTGATGCTCCCGCCTAAGCAAAGCCTAGAGGGCGCAATCCTGATCCTTGATTCCTGGTGACTGCCATTGTGGATAGGAGGGGACGGTAGAGATTTAACCGGGGATTCCCGCCTAAACGGACAACCTCCACCTACCCCCTACCAGAGACACTATAAATGCCCCTACATCCACAGAGGAAGGGGTTGGCCCTTGAAAACCGAAACATCCTACTTGGCTACTACCCCGCCTAGTCAAAGCTCTTTTGTGTGAGTTCTACTTGGCTACTACCCCGCCTAGTCAAAGCTCCTATGTGTGAGTTCTACTTAGCTACTACCCCGCCTAGTCAAAGCTCATATGTGTGTGTTTTACTTGGCTACTACCCGCCTAGTCAAAGCTCCTATGTGTGTGTTCTACTTGGCTACTACCCCGCCCAATCAAAGCTCATATGTGTGCTCTATTTGGCTACCATCTCGCCTAGACAGAGTTCCCACGCGTAACCTATCGAGTCATTTCCCTGCCTAGATTGAACTCTTACATGTTGTATTCCCATTCAGCTAGTAAGCCCTTTGTAATAGCCAGATGCAGTATGTGAATTGACGTATGATGTACTCCATTGTTAAGCAATAAAAGGCCCACCTTTTTACCCCTCCAAAGGTATACCAGTCGCACCATACATACTAGCACACTACCTCAACCTCTGTTCCGCCGTGTAGGACCGGTCCTACTGCACAGTACCGGTCCCTGGTAACCGGACCTAGGGCTTCCCTCGACCCCCTTGCATCGGGAAGAGGAGGATCCACCCTACCCAGTCCGGACCAGCTGCGGTGCACTCGTACACCGAGGTCCAGGTTATCCCGGGGAAACCCCGATGGATTTTTAGGATAACAACTGTATATCTCAAAAGCAATATACATATGTTTGATAATTTTACTTCAAAAGTGCTTAAATTAGTTAAAATGACTAAAATAAGCATGATTTTAGAATATTATTTTTTTCATTAATTATATTTAAATGGAATATTTAAATTAGAAAAAAAATTCTATAAGAACAATAAAAAAAATTCTTAAATCAAATCAATATTTAATTAGAATATTTAATTTTAAGATTAAATTAGGTATTAATAAATTTTAATTTGATTTCATAAGGATAATAATAATATTTTAAAATATTTATTCAATGCTGAAATAGATTATTTCATAATTACTTTCAAAAAGTAACCCTCACTTACTTCTTAAAATCATTGTCAAAACTTGCAAGATTATCAATTAATCACTTTTAGAAGTTTTACCAAACATCATTTTATGTCAAAATTATAAAATAAGCTGATTTTAACCTCTTAAAAGTAATATCAAACTGGCCTTAGTCATTTTCTATCTGCTTAAACTTTTGGGACCTCCATTTGGGTTTGGTTATCAAGCCCGTTGGTCTAATAGAGTGCTTAAATACTATTATTAAGGTAAAACATGTTGGTCTGACATGTGAAGAGTGTGTTAGAGTACTTAATTAATAATTGTTGTCAACTTTAGTCATAGTGTGTTAGAATGTTTAAATACTATTGTTGGGTTTGCATCTCTCTTTCAATTCTCTCTAGAAGTTTCTTTTTCTATTTCTCTTTCTATCTTAAGAGTTATCTTCTCTCTTTTTTCTGACCCTTTCTTTCTCTCTTTCTATTTTACACATTAGAACACCCCTCAACTTTGAATATTACATGCCATAAGTCATTCAAAGGGCATTTTTATATGCAAAACGAAAATGTTGAAAAACATTAAATTTATTGAGGATGACTAAATTTTAAATTCCATAATATAAGTGTTAATTATGAATTTTTTTCCATTATTAATCAACATTAATTGAGCATTATTTAGAATATTAATATAATATTGTTATTGGGATTAACTTCAATAATAAAACTTGATGAAACAAAAAGAAAAGAGGATTGTTCTTCGCATTGAATCTTTTACTCTAACCTTTTCAAGTGGGATTGTGGGGCTAGCTGTCTAGTTAGAGGTAGTGATGACTGGAGAGCAATAATGTCATGAGCTATATATATAATAAGAATATAAATGAAACCTTTCCATCTGTCATAAATCATATATAAGATCTACTGTCGTTGTGGTTCTTAACGTGGCAAGTCTTCCTGGTATATTAGCTAGGTTTAGGTCCAAAGTAAATATAAAAATAAAAGAAGCTTTTGATATGGGTCTAAAGATACAAAAAGGTTAGTGGACTGTGGAGGACGCGTGCCTTCGTGCTCATGGTAGCCAGAATCTCTATCAGACATATTCATTGCTCACCACAAAAAATATTGGCAGAGAATATTCAAAGTATATCTACTTGTAAATAATAGTATGTTGGGTACACTTCCTTGTTACTTTATACTATCTATCTAGACTAGTCCATTACTATACTAATTGAGAATATATCACAACTAAAATCACAACTATTCCAACACAACACATGTGGCGCATGAGGTGTCAGTTGATGAGTGGATACACATTAATAATGATTTATCTCATCTATGTATCCATTCACAATTGACACCTCATGTGCCACATGTGTGTTGGATGAGTAGATACACATTAATAATGATTTATCTCATCTATCTATGTATCCATTCACAATTGACACCTCATGTGCCACATGTGTTGTGTTGGAATAGTTGTGATTTTAGTTGTGCTATCTAGCATTACTCTTTACCTTTTGATTGAATTAAGACACATTTGATATGGCGTAGCTCAGTTGGTAGATAAACGGGCTCGGGGTTTAGACAAATAACTTCCAAATCAGTGGCTCGAATCCTACCAATGACTAAAATACCTGGTCTAGAATCTAGATAGATGGATAGGTAAATACGTTTTTAAAAAATGAACACATTTGATGCCTAAAGTTTGTAGAAACCTAACTTATAAAGATGGTTTCTTATCATTTGTAAATTATCTCGGAGTTCTTTTATGAATTTCAGACATTTGTTTTTGATAAATATTTATTTTATATCATGATCTTTAAAATTCATTATTCTTTTAACAAAAAAATACAATGCAATATGTTAATATGCACCAAACACTAACTTAATACAATATAATAAACATATCATCAAATACATGATTATACTATAACGTAATACAATTCAATCAAGTCGAATATAATTCAATATGATATAATATAATATAATACAATGTGAAACACCAAATGTTACAAAAATTCTCAAATTAAGAGTGACAAATTCATATCATGGTTTAGAGCATCTCCAACGGTACTCTAAGACAATAAACTCCAAAATAGAATACCATGAGCTCCAACCATACTCTATTTTCTATTCCCAATTTTTTTTTAGAGTTTCATCGTTTAGTACTCTAAATTTAGAGTACCAAATTTGAAACTCTAAATCTACTCTTTAACATTATCCATTCCAATTTTACCCCCATATCCATAGTTGCCTTTTTTAATTAAATTCAATTAATATAATAAGTCTTAATTTTTAACTTTTATCATAAAAATCATACATTAAAAGTGTCTAATCTAGATCTTTAACATGAGACTAATATTGAATATTTAATAATATTATTTTATTTAATAATTTTTTATCTATCAAAATTTTCTTCTTACCTTACTTTATATTATTTGCATATTAATTATTATACGTTAGCAATAAAATAAAGACACTAAACTTCCAAATAACGGAAACATATTAAAATAAGGATAGCAAAATAAACAAATAACAAAAAATAAATACAGTAATAGCAACATAACATATTAATATTTCGGAAAGTCGTCCAAATGACTTTCATATCTACCTAAAAACGATCCACTTTGTATTTGGGAATTGCGAGTGTTCCTTTCAATAATTTCCATCTTCTTTATTCGAAAGAATTCGCATTCATCGGGATTTTTTTATCGAATCATAATTTATTATATCACGTTCACGTCGAATCGCTTCACGTTCACGTAGAAAATTGTTTGATAAAAAAATTAGATAAAAATATATGGGAGAATATAAATGTTATATTTTTACTAAAAGTAAAAAAAATTAAAAATTTAGTTGAAAAATAGATTATAAAAATAATTGATTGAAGAAAGTAAAAATTAATAATGAAAATATAAATTATTTGAAGATAAAAATAGAAATAGAAATAGAGATAGAGATAAGAAATAGAGTGTGGTTGGATTTTGGAGTGAAAATTTTTTAGTGATATAATCCGAAGAGAATATTCCTTTTTGTAACTCTATTTTAGAGATACATATAGAAATAGAGTATGTATTGAAGATTCTTTTAGTGTTTGTATCATCTGTAACGTGGCAATTTTGAATTATTAAATTCACTTTGTGTTCATATATGGTATCAAAATTCAAATGTTAGCCGATAATGGATGATGGCAGCCAATTATGGATAAAGACTATAATAAACATACCTACT
The DNA here is from genome assembly GCA_030490815.1 of Acer saccharum. Lineage (NCBI taxonomy): Eukaryota > Viridiplantae > Streptophyta > Magnoliopsida > Sapindales > Sapindaceae > Acer > Acer saccharum. The sequence continues at coordinate 21,366,469 of CM059873.1, forward strand.
TATATAATGTGAAAATGCATAAAAATTTTAATGGGATACGACAAAATGTTATGATAACATTGGCTTTTTATAATTATATCCAAGTTTTATTCCCCCATGTCAAATTTTCAAGGTTTGCTGCGTCATGATCGATTTATACTACTTTTTATCATAGAAAAGATTGGGCTCCAGTGCTCCACAAAATCACTCTGTATCGCACCCACTAAAGTTGGAAGCTAAAGTCTGCCCAAAAATAAACGAGTTTGGAGATCCTTTTAGCAGAAGCATGTGCTCACCACACTCTGCCATGGAGCCCAGTGATAACTGATAAGTACTTTTTAGTATTTTGGGTAGGCTATAGCATGCGTAACATTAATTGTTTTATGAAGAAAAAAAAAAAAAGGCATTGAATTTCAAATATAAAAATGAGTCATTGACAAAGCAATGCACTCTTGCAGTAAAGAAAACAGATTCCATTTCATTTTGGTGAAGGGTATATTTCTGCTTTTTCTCTTTTTCTTTTTTATTTTATTTCTTTTTTTTTTTTTTTTACAGTGATAGCGACTCAAATCAGACCAGGCTGAATGAGCGCTTGACCTCTTACCATTAAATCACATTGGACGGTGAATGGTTTATTTTGAAACCTTTATTATATAGAAACAATAATGAACAAAATACATATACAATTGATAGCTAGTAACAGAAAATATTGTTGGAAAAATGGGTGAATGAGAAATTGATACTCAAAGTGCACCCGTTGAATTGGAAAAATATTAAGTTCCACATTGGTGGGAAAAATATATCTAGTCAAGATGTATTGGATTGCTTGCAAGTATGTGTAGCATGTATCACGGACCGCGGGTCAAGCGCACGTCCGGACGTGGATGCGAATGGCGCAACCATTCGAACCGCGGGCGTAGACATGTGAATCAGCTTGGTTTTGCTACATGTTTAATTTTTCCAATTCAAAGTCAATGGTAATTAAAGTGTATTAATTAATTCTAGGATTCTCAAAAAAATATTACAAATTCATAATTGAATTCAGAATTGTAATTACTAATTTATTGTAATTATTTTCAATTGATTCAGTTTTTGGATTAATGAAATTGTGAATTCAAATTTAATTTGTAACTGCCATATGAGTTATGAGAATCCATTGAATGTTTTTCGGTTTTAATACCATTAATTCCTGATTTCCTTCCTCAATGAATTATATTTAGGGGTAATTACCCGTGGCTATCAACTTTTGCCACCACTATCAAAATGGTCACAAAATAGGGAAATGGATGGAAAATGGCCATTTTTGGCAAACATTGTTACACTAATGACCATTCCATCCATTTCCATCCAATTCCATCCAATTAATGGCATTTCAGTAAATAAGGGGATGACATTAATTTATTTTAGATGTTTTTTGGAAATCAATTTTTTCTTTTGTTTTTTGAAACAAATAATTATATTTAGTGTGTATATACGTATAGCATATCTCAAACATATATATATATATATATATATATATGTATTTCTTTTTTGAGAAGATTAAGGCTACAAAATCTAAAAATTCTAAAAAAATATTTGAGATAAGTTGAAATGAAATATATATATATATATATATATATATATATATTCTTTTTTGAGAAGATTAAGACTATAACATAAAAAAAAAATCTAAAAAACATATTTGAGATAAGTTGAAAAGATATATATAATATATATATATATATATGAAAAGATTAAGTTTACAAAATCTAAAAATTCCAAAAAATATTTGAGATAAGTTGAAAAAAATATATATATGTATATATATGTTTGAGATATGCTATATGTATATATACACACTAAATATAATTATTTGTTTTAAAAAACAAAAGAAAAAATTCATTTCCAAAAATATCTAAATAAATTAATGTCATCCTCATATTTACCAAAATGCCACTTATTGGATGGGATTAGATGGAAATGGATGGAATTGGATGGAATGGCCATTAGTGTAACAATGTTTGCCAAAAATGGCCATTTTCCATCCATTTCCCCATCTAGTGGCTATTTTGATAGTGGTGGCATAAGTTGGTGGCCACCGGGGTAATTATCCCTTATATTTATATTGTCTTCCTTTTCATTCTAACACACGAATTTGGGAGGTCAATGAAATTATTAAATAAAATTCTCTTCTCCCTCCCTAGAAACTAGAAGTAGAAGTTGTTCTTCTTTGGTCCAGATTCTTTCAATTTTCCAGGTTCTAGTGTGTTCTTTTTGGTAAGTTCAGACCTCGTTTGAGTTCGTTGAAAGTAGTCGTGTTATATACACATCTACTGTGAATCGTTGTATCCTGGGAGACAAACGCCAAACACATACGGTGTTGACGGTGAATTTGTCTTAAGGACACCGTGTGAAACACGGGCCTCAATTCTAGGATTCTTTGTACCAAATTTCTATTTTTCGTTCGCATCTATAATCCGGAATAACAATTTTCCTAACAAATATAACAAATTAAGAAACATATTTTATATTTTATTAGCTCCAAAAAATTTGGTTCCCTTTTGGCCTACCAAATTTCAGAGATATAAGCATGGTCACAAGCAGCAAAACTAAGAAAGAAACTCCAACATAAGCGATAGAAAGAATATTTATTCATAGTAATAGTATACGAAAGATCAAGCTGTATTGACTAGTGGAAGTGAGTTTTTGATACTCTGGTAGATTTGGGACCTTTTTTTACTCATTGTTGGATAGTATATTAATGATAACATAACTTATCAATGATAATATATTAATGATAACATAACAAAAAATTAAAACAATAATATTTAATCAAAAATATATATATATATATTTAATATAGTATAATGGAGTCTCAAAGCATCCTGTGTCGGGTGTAAGAAAGCTTTGGCTATTAAGTAGTTATTAATAATTGTAATGATTTTTAATAATATAATTATATATAAATATATATATAAAATATCAATAGGTTTTTTTTTTATGAGTGGTGCAAATGGCATACCCCCTAGTCCCTACCGATCTATTTATGCCCTACTTTTTAAAATTTTGATTTAATTAAATAAATTTAATGTTTTTATTAATTTTTTTGATTTATTTCCAAAACTACCCTTTTTACTTATTTTTCAAACTTAATACACTCCATCTTTATATATATATATATATATATAATTAAAATTGGATTGACCTAAAGAGAAAAAACATTACAAGTGAATATACTGAAAAACCTCTAGGCAGTATCTATCTATCTATCTATATATAAAAAAAAAATTATAAAAAAAAGTAAAGAGTGACAAAAAGTAGCAAAGCACAAAGAACCAGGGGGAAACAACCCCAAATAGAAAGAGGCATGCAGGCCAGACCAAAAAGAAAAAGAAAGCTTCAAGGAAAATGAAAAGACTCTCGACCCATGCAGTCATTGCCAACTAAAGAAGAATAAAACGGCGGGACGGAGAACCACAAAGAATCAGCCTGAAACTCCAAAGCATGCTCAGAAAGCGCATCTATAACCTAATTCCCCTCTCTGAAAATATGGGAAACCTGAAAATCTATCTGTGAGATCTGGAAAATGCAGCGCTGCCACGCCGGACGAACCCTCCAAGGAACCATCTCAGAACAAGAAGAAAGAAATTGAACCACATAAGAAGAGTCGCTCTCAAGTCAGATTCGATGCCACTCATACTTCCAAGCAAAATTAATGACCAACGAGGCCGCTAGAAGCTTGGCCTCAAACGCGAAAATAATACACCATCTATAATCTCTCTATCTCTGATCTTTGTATATGTCTCTCTCTCTCACCTCCATTGAACGATTTATTTTTTCTTTTTATTTCCTTTTTTTTTATAGTTTTCTTCATCTTCTTCTTATTTCATGGTGGAAAAGAAAAAAGACAAACATAACATGGTTGCTTCAATACAACGATAGCTTGATATCATTCTAAAGAAAAAGTAAACTTCAAACTTACCAGAAAAGGAATTGTTTCCAGATGTTTGATATCATTCTTAGACAATTCTTGCAGATGTTTGATATTATTGTCTAATAATTCTTACAAATGCTTTGTCATTATTAGACAATTCTTACATGTTTGATATCGTTGTCAAACAATTCTTCCATATGCTTGATATCTTTGTCAGACTTTTCCATAGTAAATTGTATATGTGTAAGAAGCAAATTTTAGGGTTTAAGAGTTGGATTTGAATCCTCTATTGATCTGATCTTTCCTTTTTAAAGTATGTGATTGGTTGTTGATAAAGTGGTTGTTGAAACCAATCACATACTAACCACACATTCATTGCAATGATTGGTTGTTGATAAAGTGGTTGTTGAAACTAATCACATCTTAACCACACATTCATTGTAATGCTTATGTGTCATAAGATTATGTGAGGTCAGAAAAAAAAAATCCTATTAGTAGAGGATCCAAATTCTTAAAAGTTAAAGAATTTTTTTTTTTCAAGAAATGGATTACAAGAACGTGAAGTTTTTTTTTCTTTTTTCTTTTTTGGAAAAGGAATGCAGGGTTTAAATAGATTTACTTTGTAGAATTTTTTTTTTTTTTCCTTGAATTGTATGTCTCTTTAAGTAATTTTGATAAAAAGTGAAAAAACAAAAAATACTACATAATTAAAAAAAGTGGGGCATAAATAGACCGGTAGGGGGTATGCTAATAGCACCACTCTTTTTTGATAAATAATCAAGAGGCAATACATTAATTAATGAGATAGTGAATAAATTCTCTTAACCAATCTCATAATTGATTTTTAATTATTAAGTTGTTGTGAATCAAAGAATAATAGATGAACAAAAATAATTGAAGAAGAGATGAAATAAATAATAAATAATAAATAAGAGAGACATCAGATGAGAGAAGAGAGAAAAACGAGAGAGAGAGAACATGTTATGCTTTTATTGATATTGAAATAGCAGCAGCTTGTTTTTACAAGAGAGAGCATATATATATATATATAGTGAACAAAGTAATCTCTTGAGTTGTGGTGGGAAGGCCACGTGTGTGAGCAAGCTTAAGCATGAAGCAATCTCTTGAGTGGTGGTGGGAAAGCCACGTGTATTATAACACTCCCCCTTGAATTTTCCACCACTTGTATTGTATTTAATTTGCTAGGAAAAATCCAGTGGGACAAAAAACTTTAGCAAAAGTATATACAATGATCTTCTGGATCAAGTGGTGTGGATGTGTTCTGAACTGTCTCATTAAAACCTTTCCGGTAAAATCTAGTGGGACAAAATCTGGTAGAAGAAAAAAGAGTACAGTACACATATGTCCATTCAAAAATTTTCTCCCCCTGATTGAACGCTCCCCCTGAACAAAACTTCAACATCAATCCTATAATTTACAAAGCCGACGCATGCCAATTCCATATACCAGTTTCTCAAAGGTTGTTATATGCAATGCTTTGGTAAACAAATCTGTCAGATTATCTGTAGACCGTATTTGTTTAACATCAATTGGTCGGCTCTATTGAAGTTCATGAGTATAGAAGAATTTAGGAGAAATATGTTTGGTTCTATCTCCTTTGATATAGCCTCCTCTAATTTAAGCAATACAAGCTGCAGTATCTTCAAATATTGGCATCGGCATTCCTGTAGATAATGAAAATCCACATGTATTTTGAATATGATAAATAACTGACCTTAGCCACATACATTCTCGGCTTGTTTCATGAAGTGTAAGGATCTCATAATGATTAGAGGATGTAGCAACAAGAGTTTGCTTTATGGAGCGCTAGGTGATTGTTGTGCCATTATAGGTAAAAACATATCTTGTTTGTGAACGAGTTTTATGGGGATCAAATAGATACCCGGCATCAGCATAACCAAGTAAACCAGAAAAGTTGTTAGATTTTGAATAATATAATCTTAAATCTTTCATTCCACGAAGATAACGAAAAAGATGTTTAATCTCATTCATATGTCTTCGAGTTGGTGCTGAACTGAATCTAGCAAGCAAATTTACTGGAAATGCAATATCTTGTCTAGTATGTTGAGCAAAATATAATAAAGCACCAATTGCATTAATATATGGTACTTTAGGACCAAGTATCTTTTCATCATCTTTTGTTGGTTGGAATGGATCTTTCTTATAATCAAGAGTTCTAATAAGTACATGAGTATTTATTTGATGAGCATTATCCATATGGAATCTTTTCAACATATTCTGATTGGTGGACAAGCATTATGTTAGATCTATGCTCGATATTCAGGCCGAAACAATATCTTGTTTTTCTCATGTCTTTTATTCCGAATTCCATTTTCAAATGTTCAGCAGTTTTCAAGAGCTTTTCGTGATCTCTAATTAAACTCATGTCATCAACATATGATGTGAATATGGAAAATCTGGATTTCTGATTTCTTTATGAAAAACACATGAGTGTATAATATAATTATTATACCCTTATTTTATCAGATATTTACTGAGACGGTTATACCACATCCATCCAAATTGTTTTTAATCCATATAAGGATTTTTGTAGGTTCATCAAATACAGATTATAAGATCTCGGTTTACATGCTTCTAGCATTTTAAATCCTTCCGGGATCATAAATATCTGCATTGAGTGAATTATATAGATAAATGATTAGTATGTCTAGAGGACGTATTTCAAACCTTGTAAAGACAGCCAAATTTATCAAAAATTCAAAACGTAATTGTATTCGTCGTAGTTGAATATCAATTTTTTGTGAGAAACCTTGTTCTACGAGTCGTGTTTCATATCTCACGATCTCATTTTTCTCATTACGTTTTCCGTATAAAGACCCATTAGTATCCAACTAGTTTGACATCTCCAGGTGTCTGGAGTACTATTGGTCTAAATACTTTATGTTTGGCATATGAAGTCAATTTATTGCTTCTTTTCATTTAGGCCAATCATGCCTTTGTCTATAATCATTGATACTATGCGTTTCATAATCATCATTTCAGTAACTACTGTATTTGAAAATGTGTCACTGATGATTGTTTCTTCACTATTCCACATTTCTCATGTATGATTTATAGAAATTTATTAATTTCTATACTCTTGTATCTCTATAGAGATTTCTTCCATTTCAATGGATTTAGTCATTTCATATATTTGTGTCTTTTTAGATATATTATACTCTTATTGAGTTGATTTAGAGAAAGTGGATTTATTTATAACTCGAATTTTGTTTACATTAGGAACTTGATAACAATGTCTTTCAAAGGTTCATAAGCTTATGATATGTATCAGATGATTTATTTGTTGCATTTTACTTAGATCGTTCTTCAAAAACAATCACCCCACCGGGGTTTATAAGATAGCAACTTATAAAATTTTGTTACTGTTAATATATCAAGTAACCGATTAATAATTATCTAATAACCAATTATCTTTCGTATTTGAGTGATACGAAGATTGAAATGAGACACATTTATATATATAGAGAATTGAACTGGTATTTCTATTTTGTATAAGAGTGACTTTTCATTTATTATTTCTGGAGAAACTTTCCATTTGGAAATTAATCAATATAATAATACGCAGGTCGTGCGTAAAAAGATAAATTATCAGAAGCATAGATGATCTGATAAAAGATTAATCAAAATCATCATAAATCTTAGAATGGTAGAGAAATTTTATCTTAGATCATGTCAGATATGCAATAAAGGAATACACAATATAATCATAATATCTTTAAAATGAGCATGTCTATGACCAATTACAAGTTGTAATGGTAAATAATGATGATAAGCAGTGGGTTAGAGATGAATAGAGTGTCTCCATATCGCAATTACCTGGAGACGCTTGATAAGTGACTCTGCTAATCCATTCTGAGTATGAACATGTGGAATTGAATGTTCAACATCAATCCCAACTGATCTGCAATATTCATCAAATGTCTTGGAAGTAAATTCATAGGCATTATCAAGGCGTATTGACTTAATCGAATGATCGGGAAAATGTGCCTGAAGCCTGGTAATCTGTGCAAGTAATCTTGCAAAAGCAATATTACGTGTTGATAATAAGCAAATGTGTGACCATTTGATAGATGCATCAACTAGGAATATAAAATAGTGGAACGGTCCACTTGGTGGATGAATAGGTCCACATATGTCCCCTCAAATTTGTAGGAATGACGGGGATTCATAGCCAATCTTAGAATGTGATGGTTTTATTACTAATTTCCCTTGTGAATATGCAGTACATAAATTTTCATGGGATAAAAGAATCTTCTGGTTCTTTAATGGATGTCCATGAGAATTTTCAATGATTCTACGCATCATTGTAGATCTCTGGTGACCAAGATGATTATGCCAAAGCATAAATATTTTTGGGTCTGAGAACTTTTGGTTCATAACTATATAAACTTCTACACCTCTTATAAGAGTGTAATATAATCCAGATGATAAAGCACGCAGCCTTTCCATAATAAGTTTCTAGCTTGAATCATGAGAAGTAATGCACATATACTCAATATTCTCATCATTTATAGTTTCTATGTGATAGCCATATTTTAGTATTGTTTGCTAACAATATCATGACTCTACCGGAGCCTTCTATCAGATCTGCTGGACCTGATATTGTATTAACATTTGCTTTAAGCAAGGTTAAATTCAGAAAGTATTTCTAATTCCGTAGAATTGTATGTGTCGTTGCACTATCGGCTGGACATATTTCTCTTGTACCTTGCTTTTCAATATCACCCAATTTACCGTTTAAAGACATATATATTCACAAAGAAAAATAAAGTGCATATTAGACAAAGTGATCAAAAGTATAAACATATAGATATGAAAATATATCATTTCATAAAATAAAATCATGAATCATATTGATTTTTCGAACTTTCGGTTCGACCATGAATTGCAGGTTCACAAAATTCAATGTAAGTTCACAAATAAACGCTCGGTGTGTTTAAAACTATCTAGGAGGGGGGGGGGGGGGGGGGGGGGGGGGGTGGTGTGAATAGATTTTAACTATTATTACCCAATTTTCGCATGTATGTCAATTTTATGAAAATGCCCCTAACTAGTCACAATAATATAGCAAGTGTAATAAGATGCGGAATTTAAATAACACTTGATATATACGTGGAAACCCAACCATTGGGAAAAACCATGGGCTGTTTAGTGCGCCACACTCGAACCTCGAAATCCACTAATTGAAATGGAGTTTACAACCTATGTAGACATCGTCTAACACTCCGGTCAATAACCCCCCACTTCTACCACGTGGGCCTTTAAAAGTTGCTCTAATTCTAATTGCTTGAGGCCTAAGCAACCTTAGCCCCAAGTCTCAATTCTCAATGAAGAGATTATGCAACCTATGTGAATATGTGTGAATATGTATGAATATTCAAATAACAAACTGAAACAAATACGCGGTGTGTTTAATATATAAAGCTAGGGGGGGGGGGGGGTGAATAGATTTATCTAATTATTACCCAATTTTCGCGTGCATGTCAATTTTACGAAAATACCCCTAGCAAGTCAAATATACATACAAGTGTAATAAGATGCGGAAATAATAAATGACACTTGATGTTTACGTGGAAACCCAACCACTGGGAAAAACCACGGGCTGTTTAGTGCGCCACACTCGGACCTCGAAATCCACTAATTGAAATGGAGTTTACAACCTATGTAGACCACGTCTAACACTCCGGTCAATAACCCCCCACTTCTACCACGCGGGCCTTTAAAAGTGGCTCTATTCCAATTGCTTATGTGACCACCTATTCCTGGTGTCCGACCTAATCCCGGTCAATCACACAAGACTTAAATCTCTCAAAAGAGATGCACAACCCTATGTGAATATGCAATGATATCCAAATATGCAATATAGAGCTAGGGTACTCTAGATGCTTACCTAGGATGATGAATTTGCAATTAAAGCAATCCTAGATATTAATGGCTAAATGACATGTCAAATAGCATAGATAATCATAGATTATAAAAACCTAGATATCTATCAAAAACAACACTCAATCATTTTCATCACAAATAATCTCTAACTTGTATTTAGCATATGATCTAAAACATACAAGTAATTTAAAAGAGATGGCTTGGTATTTAAAATACTAAAATAAGATGAAATTAATCAAAATCTTACCAAGCAAGTTGTGATGATGTAAACCCATACATGGATGCACTCTATATAGACATAGAAGATGCAATATGAAATTTGATGCAAAAGGGGTTTGATTTGAGTGGTTAAAGGTGAGTTCTTTGTAATTTTCTTCTCTTGAAAAATGTTCTAAGTATGAAATCAGAAAATCAACTCACTTGATTGACCTAAAGTCAAAGAGGCATATATATAGGGTGTCAAGATGAAGTGTGTTCGTTTTGATAAGTGACACCACAATTTTGCCATGGGCGCTCTACGTAGAGCACTTTGTAGAGCCCCCTGCTCTGTTCTCGCGAGAAAACAGAGGGGCGCTCTACGTAGAGCGCTTTGTAGAGCGCCTCTACAGCGCTCGAATTAAATCGATCAGGTCTGTACAGTGCCCAACGGGGGCTGTTCGTAGAGTGCTTTTGTAGAGCGCTTTTGGGAGCGCCCAGTGCAAAAATGCAATCCTAAGTCTAAGCATGACAAGGCAATTGGATATGCAAGATGCAATCAAACTAACATGCAAGAAGAGATGTTAATGAGCATTAAGGCACACAAATAAGACACACAACATACAAGGATTAAACATATGCATGAGTTGTGAGTGTGTGCAACTATCTCTTCAAGACAAGTAAGCACATAGAATTTTACCTTTGGTGCTTATCAACCTTGAGGTCTTGGAAAGGGTCTTGATCTTCAACTAATCACCTAGACTACCCTTACAACCAAACCCCAACATGTGGTTTGACCACGAAATAAGCCAACCAATTAAAGGGAATCCTTACACAAACAAGGCTAGGGAACCTTAGATGCTTATCTAGGATAATGATATAATCAATTAAATCAATCCTAAATATCAAGAGCTAAATGACATGTCAAATAGCTTAGCTAATCAAGATTAGGAAAAAACCTAATTAGCTATCACAAAACAACACTCAATCAATTCATCACAATCAATTCTCTTTTCTTGTATTTAGCATATGATCTAAAACATATAAGTAATTTAAAAGAGATGGCTTGATAGTAAAAATACTAAAATAAGATGAAGTTAATCAAAATCTTACCAAGCAAGTTGTGATAATGCAAACCCATACATGGATGCACTCTATATAGACATAGAAGATGCAATATGAAATTTGATACGGAAAGGATTTGATTTTAGTGGTTAAAGGTGAGTTCCTGATTTGATTTTCTCTCAAATCTCTCTTTTAAGTTTAAGGTTCTAAGGAGTCAAAGAACTTATTTAGATAATGAGAAAGTAAGATATTTATAGACATCAAGAACTGGGCATGTGCAAAGACAAGTTTGCCCTTGAAACGCACCGATCGGCGGTTTCAATCGGCGGCCAGGCCGCCGATCATAACCGCCGAATTGAACCCGAGAAGAACAGGGGAACAAAGACGGTTTCATTCGGCGGTTTCGTGACCGCCGATCCAACCGTCGAATCAAACCTGAGAGAATAAATCAATCAGGTATGAACGGCGGTTTCATTCGACGGCCAGGCCGCCGATCACCAACAGAGGTGAAATCCAAGGAGAAGCCAAGGGCATTCTCCGTAGGCAGTCTTCGCGTGAAACCAAGCACTCATTAGTGCAAGTGCGGACATTTCTGAACAATGTCGGGAAACGAATTATAAGACACATAAATACACAACAAGATATTTTAATCAAAGTGCTAGTGTGTAATGTGACATATGAAGAGAATGCACACAAATGTAAGAATGCAAAGTGTGTGTGTGCTTCTAAATCTCTTCAAAGAAAGTTAAGCACTAGAAGTATACCTTTGGAGCGCTTGACAACCTTGAGGACTTGAAAGGGTCTTGAGCTTGATAATGAATCACTTAAGCTACCCTTACATACAATCCCCAACACGTGGTTTGTCCACGAAATTAGCCAATCAAGATATGGGAATCCTTACATTCAAAAAACTTCTGGTTCTAAATAAAATTACAAATTGACTTTCTAGATGAAAGAAGCATAACTTGATCCAATTCAGAATTTCTGGTTCTAATAAACTTTGACAAAAAAGTTTTAATATCACAATTTAAATTAAATTCAGAGCTTCAAGTCTGATTAGAACTTCATGTTCAAAACTTAAGAACTTCAAGTTCAGATTCAATACTTCGTATTCAAAATTAGAACTTCAGATTCTGATCGATTCTTAAAACCACACCAACTTAAATATTATAATGATAAATCCAGAAACTTCATATTCTGGTTAGTAGGTCTAGCCGAGCTTGGTTTAAATTCCAGAAACTTAATGATTGGCCTAGTTAGGCTCAACACATAATTTATACAAATCTAGAAACTTCACGTTCTGGTTAGTTGGCATACTCAGACACATAAATTGCATAAAATTAAATAGATGTATGTTATAATAATATTAAAATAGCAAATAAAGTAATAATTGAGATAAATGAACAGGAAGATAAGTAATAATATGAGATAACATGAGATAAAATGAAAGGGAAATAGAATTGTTATTGCCTTTGTTATTGATGATTTGAGATTACATCCTGACCACACAATTTCTGCTGTGTAGTGATTTTGAATAAAGCAAAATTGTACTCAGAGACTGATCTACAGTCTTGAAAGCGTAAATGTTGCCATTGATACCTAGCATTTGGTAATGCAACATCAGGTTGGTTATCAAATCGATATTTTAGTTCTTACCTTAGAACTTCTGGTTCTGTGATAGTTAGGTATTGGGCTTTCAGATCCTCATATGCAGATGGTGACGAATAATAACCATGGCAGTAGATTTGTCTTGTTCATATACCTCGGCCTTATTTTCAATGGTATAATACATGCCTTCTGATTTTAAGAGTAATCTGGCATCAATAACCCAGGACATGTAATTGTCCACAGACACTTCTAGTGTAGCAAATTTCAAACTTGCAAGTTTTGGCATTATTACAGCTTCTGGTTATCTGGAAATCACAATGTTAGGATTATGCTCAATAGTAAGAGTGTAATATTGTTTTTGACAATCTTTTCATATTAATAAAGCGATTTCTGTTTTAACAAATCTTATAGCATTTATAGTTTAATTATTATAATTGTCAAAAGTAAATAATCATAAGGTCAAAAGACTATGAGATATGAAGAATTGTTCGTACATCTTGATATCTATAAGGTAGACACAATTCTTTAGTTAGTCTTGAATAATATTCACAACTTAAGATAAAGGTTGGGCACCTTTACCTTGTTAAAGTTGTAGATTTTTTTGCTAACATTTGAGTGGGATCAAATGTGTTATGATGAGTCTAAAATCATCAAAGTATAGTGACTTTGGGTGAAAGAATCTAATGCACTAGGTGCATTGAATAGGATCACAATGAAATACTTTATCTAGAATCGTCAGTAGATAAAAGTTTTTCATTATGAGGACAATCGGAGAGTCTATCTTAATCCTGAGATAAATGATGGACTTATGGTTACAAGTGTTATCATTTGAGCTATCAATGAGTACGATTATATAATATAGTCTATCCTCGATAGTTTGGTGGTATTCATTTGCTAATCGATAGAGGACTTCATTTATAGATATGTACATCGTGGCTCCATTTATTGAATGAGAGTAGAATATCATCATATGGATGTTTTGAGGTATTGGATATTAAATCTTAACGTTAAGTTTTCGATAGTGTCTATTAAAACATGGCTTCTGGACAAGTCAAAATATCTGTAAGGATTCCCATTAATTGATTGGCTTATTTCGTGGACAAACCACATGTTTGGGTTTGGTTGTAAGGGTAGTCTAGGTGTTTAAGGTTGAAGATCAAAGACCCTTTCCAAGACCTCAAGAGGACAAGCACCAAAGGTATATATCTAGTGCTTACTTTGCCTTGAAGAGATATAGTTGCACACACACACAGCATGCATAACTCTTATTCTTGAATGTTGTGTTTATATTTTGTGTGCATTGTGCTTTATTGATTATTCAATATCTCTTCTTGCATTAAATTAATTGCATCTAGTTTATTGAAATGCCATGACATGTTTAGGCATTAGAATGCAAAGTCATGAATTTTATTCATGCATGTTTGATTTGAGTGCATCTTGTTCTATGATAATACCATGACATGTTAGGTATTAGGATGCATTCAATACCCACACGTGCACTTCATGTATGTTAGCTTTAAGTGTGGTATAATTCGTTTCCCGAAGGATGTTCGGAAACGTCCGTGCTTGCACGATGGTGTGCATGTCTTAGCACGATGGTTGACCACTTGAGAAGGTCTCATTCTTCTCTTGGATAAGTGGTAGTTTTGGTTTGGTTGTTTGGAGTAATGTGTCTAGTTTCAAAAGATTGAATTTCAATGTTTTTTCAAAACTAACCTTTGTATGGTCTTGTGACCATAACTTTTTATAAAAAGATTTAAATTGAGTTTTGTAAAATTCTAGACAAACTAGACACCCATACCTTTCCAACGGTATATTATTCGTAATATTTCATGACCGTTTGGATTGGTTTTGAAATCTCCAAAGTGACCACCAAAACAGGGCAACTATGTTGTTGTCCGTTTCTGACCTTTGGTCACTCTATTGACCATAACTCTTTCTACAAACATCTAAATGTCATTCCATAAATTGGAGTAGAAAGTAGACATCCATACCTTTCCAACGATATATCATATGAAAGGTTTCGATGTCGTTTGGTCATGTTTTGAGGCACTTGAAGTTGAAGCTGATGCTCTGTCGCGCCCATTCCGCTGTTCACCCGCCCTACGTAGAGCGGGCACCTGATTGATTTTTCAATCCGCCCTACACCCGCCCAAAATCTGCCCTACGTAGAGCGGTTTGCGCGGAAACTTTTTGGAAAATTTCCAAAACGACATAGCTTCAATTGGACATCATATATATATGCCTCTTTGATCTTAGGTCACTCATATAACTCAAAAAATCATATTTTTAATTGAGAGCATTTTCAAAGAGAGCTTTTTCATCAAGAACTCATCTTTGATCATCTTTGATCACTCAAAACCATTTCCATATGCATTAAAAATCATCTAGCATTTTCTAGCATAGTTAGGATGCTTGCTTGCATGGGTTTTGGTCAACACACTTTCTTTGGTAAGTTCTTCACTAATCTCATCTAATTTTAGTGTTTGATTTATCATTGACATCTCTTATATTATTTGTATCTTATTATAATATCATCTAGATACAAAATAGAGATCGTGTGTTGTTTCTTGATTGAGTGTTGTATTTTGATAGATATCTAGGTTTTTATAATCTATGATTATCTATGCTATTTGACATGTCATCTAGCCATTTATATCTAGGATTGTTTAATTGCAAAATCATTATCCTAGATAAGCATATAGAGTAACCTAGCTCTAATTTGCATTTTGAATATTCATACATATTCACTTAGGTTGTTTCTCTTCATTGAGAAGTAAGTCTTGGGGCTAAGAGTGCTTAGGCCTCAAGCAAATTGGAATAGGGTTGCTAATAAAGGCCCGCTGGGTAGAAGTGAGGGGTTACAGACCGGAGTGTTAGACGAGGTCTACATAGGTTGTAAACTTCATTTCAATTAGTGATTTCGAGTTTCGAGTGTGGCGCACTATACAGCCCGTGGTTTTTCCCAGTGGTTGGGTTTCCACGTATATGTCTTGTGTTATTTAAATTCCGCACATATTACACTTGATATATTATTTTGACTAGTTAGGGGCATTTTCGTAAAATTGACTTACATGCGAAAATTGGGTAATATTTGATAAAATCTATTCACCCCCCCCCCCCCCCCCCCCCCCTCTAGCTTTATATTATACACACCGTATTCTTTTCAATATCCAAGTTCAAAATGTGGTCATATGAGTAAATATGGTAACTTGGAGAGCTATAAGCGGTCTATGAGCTCTTGGCGATTACTGATATTCTTCACGAGGATACACCATCTCCCATAAGATTGTCTAGGGTACGAATGAGAAATATTTACTTATTCTATCTTTATTTAAAAGTGCAATTTTAGTTCTTTAGTAGAATGAACTAAAATTAATAGATCGAACATAAGTGAATCATTTGTTGATTGTGATTGGGTTATGTCTATTGAAGCTTAAATTTAGATAGCCCGCCAAAATCCCCAATCCACACGGATTTTCATGAATCACTTGATATATTCTACCGGACTAATTATAGGTCCATCTAGAATTGTATTAAGGCATGTAGACTTGTTTCTTTTAGTAAGAATGGATCTGGTTCATATGTGGACTTTTTATTAAGGTCCAATGGATTTAATAAAATGGAAAAATAATATATGGCCCATGAAATGGACTTGGGCGGCAAGGCTAGTTAATAAGCCTATTATATTATTTTATTTTATTATTTAATTAAATGGAAATTGATTAATTTATTAATTATTTATTTAATTAAAAGTCAAAATCTTTTTCTAACTAGGAAATATGTTTTTTTAGTGTTATACTATTGTTGGTAGTATAATAAGAATCAAAGACTTTATTTGATAAGTAGATAAATAAAAGGAATTTATTTATTTAGTCAAATTATGAAGTTTTTGATATAATCACAATTGGATAAATACACTGAAGAGTTGGATTAGGATTTGGATTCTAAAGTTGATTGGAATTTTGGTGAAACAAAAATCCTCTTGGGAAGGATTTTGGCTACATGTATGGATGAATCCTCTTTAGAAGAGGATTTCGGCCAACCCTATTTTATTTAGGGGAGATTTCGGCCGGCCCTATTCTTTTTAGGGGAAGGATTTTGGTCACCTATATATACCTATCTATAGAATTCGGCCAGCCCAAGTGTTTTCAATGAGAGTTATTTCTTTAGCTTGAAAAAATAAAATCCAACTCTAAGAAATAGTGTGTAGAATTCGACAAAGAGGAAAAGTAAGAAGAAATGTTTTATTTCGATAGTGCATTAGTAAGCTTTTACATCAAAAGGCTTTGTGCATAACTTCGAATAAGGTTCATGCGAGTTTCGATCAAAAGATTGTAAATTAAAAAGTGACTGAATGTTCTTCGCTTTCACTTGGAAGTTTATTGTGACTAACAAAAGAAAAAGTTTTTTGTTATCCATCTTCAGGTACACAATTCAAAGAAAGGGAGCCCACACTCCTAGGTGATTCACGTTCGTGATTGGATTAGAAGATCTTATGGATTACAATCGGTGCAACATCAATCGTCACGTGGAAAAAGTACGATATCTTTTGTTATACATTAATTAGTCAAGGGTTAAGATTCATCTTTTAAGGAAAATTTTTAAACTACACAAATCAATTTTTCGCTTCCACTGTGTGTATTTTACCTACACACAATCGGAGTCAGAACTTCTGGTGTGATAAAAATTCGAGGAATTTAAATCTTTAGATATATAAAGGAATATTTGTAAGTAAATGTTATACCCAATATTTGGGTCAACCACTACGTGGTCCGAATGTCTACGGGAAGGCTTAAAGTGGCCGAGGGATATGGCATGGCCCATCCGAATTCTCTACTACTCATCAAAACCAACCCTATATTGAAACCCAAATATCCTCACTCAGCAGAAAGGAAGGACTACCTCGGATAATTAATACTCGGCCAAACCCATACATTGAACCAAGGCAACATCGTATCCCTCGAAATGTCGAGTTTTCTATTTTTCAACACGCCAAAGTACGTGTCAAGCAATCATTTGTCAAAGTGATAGGCAGATATCAGCCAATCAAGCTCCCCCGCCCAAGCTACCTAGGGTGTCAGAACAAAATACTTGAGTTTGGATCCTCAAACACGTCTTTCGAGAGTACAAATACAAGCAAAGAGATTCAGTGAAGGGGACAGAGAAAAAATAGAGATTTTGATCTCATTCTTAAGATCTGTATCTTGAAGCAATGAAGGACAAGTCCTAGGACTAGCAAACAACAGTTTTAATCAATCATGTATTAATCTTCACCAAATAACGAAAAGTGTTCAAACCAATTGATTTATTGTTAAGGTCCCTATTCACTAGATTTACTCGAAAACAATTGGCACTAGAAGGAGGGGCTGAAGCAAAGTCAACTCCGAGGAAATCTTGAAGGCTAAACCTATGGATCCACCGGGCCACGCAAGCAACGACCCGACGGATCTCACCACTAACCCAGCAGTTGAAAACCAGACCCTCAGGCTACAAGAGCTCGATGCTCCTCAGATCACTCTGACTCCACCTCCATCCGATACGTAGACCCTTTCGAGTCTCACTCCGCAAGGGTTACAAGAGGCCAATGCGCATCTACAGCAGCTCATGAAAATCATGGGGGGAGTTTTCCAAGTCCACCCCCCCTATTTATCGCACCTAAGGAGTCAGGCGATTTTAACCCCATATGGCATACAAGTTAAAGATCCTCCCCAAGAAGCTAGAACTGACAGAGGGAAAGCAGTGGCGGAAGAATACAGCAAATCACAATCCTGGCAAGATTAATCGGATGGGGAAAGCTCTCGACATTCACGCAAAAGGAAGTTGAAGAAGTACTTCAGCTGGATGAACCATCAACAGCTAAGGGAAAACAGCAAACAAGAAAGGTTTCGGTTAAGCGAGACACGCTCATGGAGGATATAGTCGAAACTCCCCAGGTTTCGCTTTGGATCCAAGGGAACCAACCAACAAAGATCAAGAAGGCGAAATTGAGCCAACAAACGATGTCGAACTCGATAAAAGCATGCCTGAGAGGACGGTCAAAATAGGAAGCCATTTGAATCCTCAGTTAAAAGCTAGCCTCTCGGCCTTCCTAATAGAGTACGCGGCCGTTTTCGCTTGGAGCCACGCGGATATGACCGGTATAGATCCAAGTATAATCACCCGCAGCTTATCAGTAAGGCGAGATGCTCGTCCTGTAACTCAGAAAAGAAGATGTTTCAATTTTGAAAGAAATGCGGCAGTAAAAGAAGAAGTGAAGAAACTTTTTACGGCCGAATCGATACGAGAAGTAACATACCCAGAATGGATAGCCAACGTTGTTTTGGTAAAGAAAAAGAATGACACCTGGAGGATGTGTGTAGATTTTACTGACCTAAACAAAGCTTGTCCGAAAGACAGTTTTCCTCTCCCAAGGATCGACCGACTAGTAGACGCCACCTCTGGACATGAGTTACTGAGCTTCATGGATGCATACTCAGGATATAACCAAGTAAAAATGAACAGCCCATATGAGGACAAGACAACGTTCATAACCGACCAAGGTTTGTACTGTTAGGATTATGCTCAATAGCAAGAGTGTAATGTTGTAATTAACAATCTTTTTCATATTAATAAAGTGATTTCTGGTTTAACAAATCGTATAGCATTTATAGTTTATATTATAATTGTCAAAGTAAATAATCATAAGGTCTAAAGACTATGGGAAAAGAAGAATTGTTCGTACATCTGGATATGTATGTGGTAGACACAATTCTTTAGTTAGTCTTGAATAATGTTCACAACTTAAGTTAAAGGTTGGGCACCTTTATCTTGTTAAAGTTGTAGAATTCTTTTGCTAGCATTTGAGTGGGATCAAATGAGATATGATGAGTCTAAAATCATCGGAGTGTCTTCGAGCAAAAGGATCTAGTGCACTGGGTGCATTGAACTGGATCACAATGAAAAGCTTTATCTAGAACCGTCAATAGATAATAGTCTTTTCATTATCAGGACAATCGGAGAGTCTATCTTAATCCTGAGATAAATGATGGACTTATGGTTGCAAGTGATATCATTTGAGTTATCAATGAGTACGATTATATCGCATAGTCTATCCTCGATAGTTTGGTGATATTCATTTGTTAATCGATAGAGGACTTCATTTATAGATATGGACATCGTGGCTCCATTTAATAAATGAGAGTATAATATCATCATATGGATGTTTTGAGGTAATTGGATATTAAATCTCAACGTTGAGTTTTCGATAGTGTCTATTGAAAACATGGCTTCTGGACAAGTCAAAATATCCAAGTTCAAAACGTGGTCATATGAGTAAATATGGTAACTTGGAGAGTTATAGGCGGTCTATGAACTCTTGGCGATTACTGATATTAATCACGAGGATACACTATCTCCAACATGATTGTCTAGGGTATGAATGAGGAACATCTTCCTTTTCTATCTTTATTTAAGAGTTCAATTTTAGCTCTTTAGTGGAATGAGTTAAAATTAATGGATCGGACCTAAGTGAATCATTTGTTGATTGTGATTAGGTTGTGTCTATTGAAGCTTAAATTTAGATAGCCCGCCAAGATCCCCAATCCACACGGACTTGCATGGATCACTTGATATATTCTACCGGACCAATTTATGGGTCCATCTAGAATTGCATTTAATATATTAAGAATATAATTTGCACATTATTTATTTAATGGGCTGCTCTATTATATTAATATATTAATGAAAGGCATGTGGGCTTGTTTCTTTTAGTAAGAATGGGTCTGGTTCACATGTGGGCTTTTTATTTAAAGTCCAATGGATTAAATAAAATAAGAAAATAATATTGAGCCCATATATATATGATGTGGGCGGCAAGGCTAATTTATTAGTCTAATATATTATTTTATTTTATTGTTTGATTAAATGAGAATTAATTAATTTATTAATTAATTATTTAATTAAGAAACAAAATCTTTTTCTGATCAGGAAATATGTTTCCTAGAGTTATACTATTGGTAGTAGTATACTAAAAGTAAAAGACTTATTTGGTAAGAAAATAAATAATAAGGTTTATTTATTTAATCAAATAAGGAAGTCTTTGAGATAGTCACAAATACACTAAAGAGTTGGATTAGGGTTGAATTCTAAAGATTAATAGATATATACATATGATATATATGGCACTTAGCCGCAATATATATAATATATATTAAAAGCATGCAGAATTCAAAAGATAAATAGAATGCATGCAGAATTGATTAGTGTTATATAGATATATATATATTTTGTTAAGGCATGCAGTATTTATTCCGCTACATATATATATATATTGTTATAGGCGTGCAGCATTAGTTAACTTTAAAATAGGCGTGCAGAATTTATGCAATTTATATGTTGAATATATATATATTATTTTGTTGGTTGAATTCGGCTAACCCTACTTGCAAGGCTTGAGAGTTTTTCTTTTGCTTAAAAAATAGAATCCAACTCTAGTGATTAGTGTGTGTTGATTTCGGCAAAAACATAAAAGAGTGAATAGATTATTCTTTGATGGTATACTAATTGCTTGTTCATCAATAAGCTTGTGTGTACAACATCGATTTAGGTTCACGTGAGTTTCGATCATTAGATTGAGAACTCAAAAGTGACCGGAATAATCTTAGTCTTCTTTGATTGTTTTGTGACTAACAAAAGAAAAAGAAAAGTTTGTTTGTCCATTCTCAGGTTTGCAATTCAAAGAAAAGGGAGACCACGCTCCTAGGTGATTCACGTTCGTGCTAGGATTGAAGATCTTGCGGATTACCATCGACGTAAGT
This sequence comes from Acer saccharum, assembly GCA_030490815.1. Lineage (NCBI taxonomy): Eukaryota > Viridiplantae > Streptophyta > Magnoliopsida > Sapindales > Sapindaceae > Acer > Acer saccharum. Next base: position 21,387,955 of record CM059873.1, read on the forward strand.
CAATCGGATCACGCGACAAAAGGTATTCTTCTTTTGTTAGATAATATATATGTTTAATTGATTAAAGGGTTTAAGGTTCATAAAAGGGAAAAATTTTAAAAGTCACTAAATCTAATATTTTAGTATCGCTTCCGCTGCGTGTACCACTTTTGTTTATTTTTCCCTACATGTATTGTTACAAGGTCATGCCTTACGGACTCAAGAATGCATGCGCAACATACCAACGGTTAGTAAACCGAATGTTTGCCAACCAGATAGGTCGGACAATGGAAGTCTACATGGACGATATGTTAACAAAGAGCCTGACTGCCAACGAACATATCGATGCCCTTCAGAAAACGTTCACCACTATCAGAAGATTTGGGATGAAGTTGAACCTAGCCAAGTGTGTTTTCTGCGTCCAAGTAGGAAAATTCCTTGGTTTCATTGTACATCAGCGAGGTATTGAGGCGAACCCCAACCAAATAGAAGCTTTGGTAAGAATGAAATCTCCTAGGACCTTGAAGGAGTTCCAGCGGTTGACTGGATGCCTCGCCGCACTCAGCAGATTTATATCGAAGTCAACCAACAAATGCCTTCCCTTTTTTAAAGCTCTGAAAAAAGGGAAGTCGTTAGAATGGACCCAAGAGTGCGAAACAGCATTCCAACAATTGAAAACGTACCTTGGTGCCACCCCACTATTATCAAAGCCAATCTCGGGGGAAGCTCTCTTCTTATACCTATCGGTTTCTTCAGCCGCCACCAGTTCGGTTCTTGTCCGGGTGGAAGATGGAACTCAGAGGCCAGTATATTATACAAGCCAAGCGCTCGCTGACCCCCAAACAAGATATTCTGAGGTAGAAAAAATGGCACTGGCATTGATCGTAGCCACTAGAAAACTCAGACTGTATTTTCAGGCTCATCCTATCACAATCCTAACCAACTGCCCACTAAGATAGATTTTGCAAAAACTAGAAGTCTCAGGTCGATTGACAAAATGGACCATAGAATTGGGAGAATTCGACATTGAATATAAACCTAGATCATCCATCAAAGGACAAGCTGTGCCCAACTTCATTGTAGAGTTTTCAGAAAGCACGGTTGAAATGAAGTTAGCCGAGTCCGAGTCTCTTGAAGATGATTTTCAATGGAAACTCCATGTGGACAGTTCGTCAAATACACATGGAAGTGGGGCGGGAATAGTTGTAACTACACTTGAAAATGATCAGATAGAATGCGCCCTCAGGTTTGACTTTAATGAAACAAACAATCAAGCTGAATACGAGGCCCTCCTAGCAGGAATGAGAGTCGCCACGACATTAGAGGCTGACAAGATTAACGTATACAGTGACTCCCAGCTAGTCATCAACCAAATACATGACGAATTCAAGGCCAAAGAAGAAGGAATGATAGCCTACTTGGTCATAGCAAGGCAGGCCATCAGACGATTCAAAGCTTTTTGGATCATATATATTCCCAGAGCTGAGAATAACCATGCGGATGCACTCTCCAAACTAGCCTCAGCCACCAATGCAATCATCATAAAAATGATCTCAGTCACACATTTACAATTACCAAGTATCCATCCCGATAGTCAGCAAATAGTCCAAAATCGGCCCAGCAGAGACAAATTGGATGACACCAATCAAATCTTTTCTACTAAATGGTCAAGTCCCAGAGGACAAAGTGGAGGCTAGAAGGCTCAAATATCGTTCGGCCAGGTACACGATAATATCTAACGAATTATACTGGAGAGGGTTTTCCAGCGCTTTACAACGATGTGTGGGGCCAACAGAGGTGGAAAAAGTCCTTGGCAAAGTTCATGCAGGGATATGCGGTAACCACAAGGGCCAACTTAGCCTAGCCCACAAAGTTATGAGACAAGGTTTCTACTGGCCAACACTCTTCGACGACGCAAAAAGGGTTGCAACGAGTTGCGACAAGTGTCAAAGAATAGGTGATAATATCAAACAACCACCTGAATGGCTTCGAACGATGGTATTAGCGCATCCGTTCAACCGATGGGGGGTCGACCTAATCGGACCAATGCCAACCACTAAGGGTCGGGCAAAGTACGCTATCGTAGTAGTAGACTATTTTACAAAATGGGTCGAAGCAAAAGCTCTAGTCCGGATAACTGAAGCCAAAACCACAAACTCCATCAAAAAATCAATCATTTACCGGTTTGGTGTCCCGAACGCCATAGTCACTAATAATGGGACACAATTCAATAACGTAAGCTTTCGAAAGTTCTGTGACAATTTGAACATCAATTGCCTATTCGTTACCCCGGCACATCCATAGACCAACGGACAAGTTGAAGCAATAAATAAAATAATCAAGCATAACATCAAAGCAAAGCTGGATGTCTGGAAAGGGTGTTGGGTAGATGTGTTACCCGAGGTCCTATGGGCATATAGAACAACGTCAAGAACATCGACCAGGGAAATCCCTTTTGCAATGGCATTTGGAGCTGAGGCAGTCATCCCGATTGAAACTGAAGTAGCTTCTCCTCGGGTCAGATTTTACGACCAAAACAACAACATTGCTTTGCTAAAATCCGACCTTGATGATTTAGAAGCACGAAGAGATAAGGTTAGAATCCGAATGGTCGCCTACCAACAACGAATTGCTTAACATTACAATAACAAGGTCAGGCCTAGGTATTTCCAAGTGAATGATTTAGTTCTACGAAGGGTAATGCCTAACACCATAGATAAAGTCGCCGGGACATTGGGCGACAAATGGGAAGGGCCATACCAGGTGGTCAGCATAGTCGAGCACGGAGCTTACCAACTGGTAAAACCGGGTGGTGGAATCATACCCCGTCCATGGAACGTCCAGTATCTGAAAACTTACTACTAGTAGAAGAACGGGCATTATAAAGAAAAAAGAAATATCCAGATAGCATCTTTTTGATTTGACAAAACCTTCGTATTTGTCAGGCTTTCATGTAACCCACAGGCATGAACTTCAAAAACAAAGGGGGGGAGGGGGAAGAAGCCTCTAGGCCATTAAATAAAATAGCTATCTGAATAGCATTATTAGAAGTACTCTATTGCAGTTAGCTCAAAAACAAAAACATAATGACCAAAATATAAGTACGAACTTGGCTTCGAGGGCTATCGTTGATCGGATCATTACCAAGTACTATAAAGCCCTCAGAAATGATCAAGTTAAAATCGATTTACGATAGTTACGACAATATTGGGTCATAACCGGAAAGCTAAAAACTGTGAGAATAATCAGATAAAACCCTAAAAAGAAAATCAAAACGAAGACAAAAGGTTAGTTTTTATATATATAAAAGAGGTGAACATCGCACGTTTTACAAGCTTAGCCTCGTCTACGGATGGCTGAAACAAAAGACATGGACACATACGTCCTCAGCTAGAGCATTCATATGCTCAGGTGGATACAAAAATTTGGTTTAGCCAAACATATTTATAAAAAACACACCATCACATAGATCATCATCATGAACAAACGAAGCACCTTCAGCTGTCATCTCCAGTTTTTCCATCTTTTTCCAGTCCACCCAAGTCACCACCGGTATCTCCCTGAAAATCCCCAACCGAAGTTTCTTCTTCTTCTCTCAGATCCTCCTCCTCACAACCCTCATCTATTTGATTTTCTTCTTCATAAAAATTCTCCTCCTCAAACTCGGAATCAGGACCATAATCAATGAGAAGATCAAGCCACAAGTTACCTGGAAAAGAACTCCCAAAACACTGGGCAACGTGGGCTTCCAGGTTAGTGTGCACTGCCAACAAAGGCATCTTCTTCTTCTTCCTATCCAACTCCTACCTAGTGAGTTGCTTCTTCAGATTTTCCTCGGCCTCCTGCAAGTTAAGCCGCAAGGATTCATCAATCTGGTCGGTCACCACAGGATAATCCAATGTCTGAACGAGATCCTTACAGGTATTAACTCCCCTCATAAACTCTCTATGGGTAAATGGCTCAAAAGTAGGAGAATGTTTGAAGAGATCAATAGCGCGAACACTGATTTCAGTTTTTGCCAACTCAAAATCCGACGTATAGTTTTTAAGACAGAATTCAAGAAAGTCCCTTTGCTTCTCTAAAGCGGCCACTCGACAGGCACTTTCTTCATTCTTCTTCTTCTTCTCGGTGGCTAAGGCTCTCCCATGGCTAGCCAAGAGCTTGGCATTATCAGCCAGAAGTTTACTCTTTTCTTCAACCAATCTATTTACTTGCATGGTTAGCTTGTGCCTATCTCTCACAGCCGAATCGCATCTCCTTAACAGCTGATAAGCTAGAAAGGAAGAAAAGGAGGTAAGGAAATCGCTAACGCCTAAGAAAAAAAAAGAAGAAAAATGCATATATACGAAGGGTTACCATAATCAGAAAATGAAGACTCCTTTGGCCCTGATCAAACACATTTTCCACATCAAAAGCTTCAAAATCTTCAACCGGCCCAAATGTAAGCTCACCCGTTATAGCCCAGTGCAATGCGACCGAAGGATCAAGACGATCCGGATCTAACATTAAAGACACGGTCATTTCAACTGGGGCAGGACGTGTTGATCCTTCACCACCAAAGAAACTTGATAGGGTAGCTAAAGGACGTGTTACATTCTGAGCCGAGAGTTGTTCAGGCATTCCAGGAACGATATTTTCTTAAATTTTAGCCGAGGAACCGGCCGCAACAGTCTTCGAAGTCTCCCACTCAAGGATTGTACCGAAACCTTTGAAAATGCTATCAATGGGCTCACTACCAGTAAGTTCGCTACTTCCTTTATGAGACTGCGAAGGAACACTTAGGGTCTGTGAAGTTTTAGGTCCTTTGGGACCCGATGGAAGGTTCCTCTTTCTCTTACGAAGATGTCCGAGTGGACCTCTTACATGAACATCGGTTTCACCAGTACAAATGGTGGCCGCAACACCGGAGCCAGCCGTGGTAGCATTCGGATTCAATCCAGGAGAGTTCAAACCCTCAATATCACAACCTTCGGCCAAGTTGGGGTCGTCAGGTGGAGCAATCCCTTGCTTTTCAACCGCTTTTGCATCTTCCTTGCTAACAACCTTCACGCTCTTCAACGCACGAATTGTCTTACCAAGGATCGGATTCAAATCCAAGACTGTCAAAACCAAAAGTTAGAATCGTCAAAGAGGAAAGGAAGTACAAACAAATAATAGAGAATACTCACTATGATTACGATCATTTATAAGCTCTGGAATCAGGCCGAAGGCTTTCAGTTTTTCTACGGTCACCAGAGTTTTGAAATTTTAACTATTCATTATGGTTTTAACCGCCTGTGCAACTCGGTCTGTATCTTTGCTTAGTTTCGGCTGATCAGTGTATGTACCTGGAATTGAAAAGAAAAAAGATAAGATTAATGAATCATTTAGGCATCAGCTAGACGTTTCCGAAAGAAGAAGGGAAATAACCATAATAATGTATATATATATACACTCACGAGCTTCGCAAAAGTGACGAGGAATGTTTAGAACCTCTCCGTCTAATCTGTCTGAGGATTTTTCCCCTTATTCTCCTTCAATAAAAAACCAACTGCCTTTCCAATATTTGTTAGAACTCGGCATCCCCTACATAAGTCCATTCTTTTTTTGGGCCTCTTCTTTACTCGGCAAGTCAAGTTTTCCATTCATCCGCTTCCCATCTTCCCCAATAGGTAACCACCTAGAGGAATGATAAGAAGCTAAGTAATAGGAGCCCGCCTCATTGATGGATTTCCGAAGGATCAAACAATGTTTGATTTCGTTAACCGTAGGAGCATCAAATTTCAAGTCACGCCAAAGGCAATAAAGGGCTATCAAATTTCGATAAGCATTCGGAGTCAATTGCATAGGGGCACACTTCACCGAGTTCAGGTATTGGGCAATAAACCGAGGAATAGGTAAGGTAACCCCACAACAAAGCATATAGCCATATATCGCCACACAACCTTGGGGAGGGTTCCAAGCGGCATAATCCTGGGGCAAACGAAAAAGAATTTCTTTTGGAATACGAAAAAAAGTCCTATATTCCCTAAGACACCTTTCGTCAACCGCATTGGCCTCACAATCTACAAAAGAAGGGTTCTCAAGCAAAAATCGAACCTGAAGGCCACGATGATCTTCGATATCCGACTGAGTAATCTCCTCTTGGTCAACAAGCAAGGAAGGACCTTTGGACATTTTAATCACCATGGCTGTCAAAATCCGAAAAGAACCTGACAAAGGGGAATATAGTCAAAACAAATGGAATCCATAAAAAATAAATCGAACTTCGTAAAAGATTGCAAAAAATCTTCCATCAAGAAACCTCCTCCGAAAATCAGCAAAGAAGAATTTCGTACAAAAGGGAAAGAGAAAACTCACCAATAAAACAGAATGAAGTGGCCACCGCGTAAGATGATCGGAAAAAGAGACTTCTAGACCACCGGAACTTATGCGTTTGTGAAGAAGACAGAAAGTTTACTAAAAACAAGATGAAGCAAAAGAAAAAACCAAGAAGAGGGAGGCAAAGTAATGATATTTATAGGTGGAAAGGAAGGTCCCCAGCCATCAGATCACAAACAATCCAACAGTTTTCAAAAGGCTTTGGAAACCAAAAGCCATCTGAAAGTACACAAACGAAGTTAAATTGCTTAAAGCATACCTAGAGGGAGGGGGGGTGTGAATAGGTTTTTACACCTTTTTCAAACCCTTGAACAAACATTCGTTTGTCCCTTAAGGTAGCCTTACACACAACACAATAAGCCAAGGAAGACATACATAGACAATACGATAATACAATCATAAGAGCAATGTCTAAGTAAATCAACAAGTTATGTGAGGTAAAATAGCAAATAAACATAACAACAAAATAAGCTTGTATTTCATAAGATGTTCAATGTGTTACAAGAGTGATCAAAATGTCACTATACAAAAATTACAATATATAAAAGAATCAAAGATACAAAATTGATCTAAGGAATGAATTCACTAATCACACTATACAATGTCTTGCTTCACAATACATCACATGTGAATATTATGAATCAAGACAATAAAATATACAATTAAAATATAAGAGAAAGAGATAGGAAGAATTAACACAAGGGATTTTTTAACGTGGTAAAACCTCCAAGGAGGAAACATCCACGGGTTGAACTACAATCATTGGGTACTATATTATTGGAAAGTAAACATAGAACATTCACAAAGTGACCAATCTTTAGCTCACCCAACCTAGTGAAGTCTAAGTCTACCCAACCCTATTGGAAAGTGTGAAATCCCTCAATGATGCGGAACCACCATATATTGGACACCACACACAACCAACATCGATGGTAGATTAGAAATTCCTCAAAAGTGCATACACCTCCCGTGTACCCCGCTCTATCGGACTCTATGTCTAACCATACGCCTAGGCCTACCAATACAATAGCCAACTCCCTATCCAAGGCACTCTTGCCTCTAGGGAGCCTCCCATGCATGACTATTCGAGTCCTCCAGACTCTAGCCATGACTCCTTGCTTACCTATCCGAGTCATCCCGACTCTAGGCAAGACTTCTTGCTTGGCTATCGGAGTCATCCCGACTCTAACCAAGACTTCATGCCTTTTACAAGGACTTCCTAGTGTGATCATGTGAATGCAAATGATGCAAACATTCAATACAACATAGAACATGTGATCAATACATTCTATGGCACAAATAGACCTAAACATGTGATATCACAAATAATCAAGTCTAGATGCAAAAATACATGAATAGAAACCTAAGCATGTGAAACACCTAACACATACACTCAAAGTCTCATTCACACACATAACACTTGAATCACAATATATTTATGAAGTACAAATTCAAGATGCTATCAATGTACAATTAAATGCTAGATATATGAGATTAAAATCAATCAATATACTAGACAAAAATATAGAGCAAGGTTTTGAGATTTACATCAATCAAAACCTATATTCCTAAATCACAAACAAATACACAAATCCTAGATTTTATTAATCAAAGGATCAAATCAAATCTCAAAGTCATTTTAACACAAAATTAATTCAATTAAGTATCAAACAACCTAAGATGCCATTCTAATCACAATACAACTCACAAACATATGTAAAACCTAGAATCATAGAATCTAGTCAACATTAGTCCACAAATTGAGTTTCAATTAGAATGATAATCAAGCTATCTTTCCAAATAGCTTTTACCAAACATTAACATAGATATAGAAGAAGAAACTCCAAGCAAATGGAAGGTCAAATAACAAGAAATCCCAAAGTTGAGACTCATACCTCGGATTTTGCAGCTGGTTCGGAAATCAGTGTTCAACCACTGGAAATCACGATCAAACAGCCACCAAACCACTTGGAGATGTTAGAGGTCTCAAATACGAACACTCTCCAACTTGAATCACTCAAATCTGACTCCGGATGAGGAAGATATGGTGTTTTGAAAATCTGAAAATGCTGGAGAGAGAGCTTACGGGAATTTCTGAAATTTTCTTCTTAGTATTCAAAATGGAGAGAGAGATGGAAGAAATAGGAGGGAGAGAGAGAGAGCATTTCGGCCAATCACGTGGTGCCATGTCACCCCCTGGCCGTGGGGGGCGCGTGGCCCACACGGGAGCAGAGAGTGCTCCAGGCCGTGGGGCCCACTGGCCTCATCAACGGCCAGCCCATGTGGCTCACGGCCTGGGCTGTCCTCTCACGCGCTCCCTCGGTTCTTCGGCCCATATCTTGGGTGTCCGAACTCCGATTTTGAATCTATTTCTGGATTACGAACTGTGACTGTCTCACGCACGATGACGACTACACAACTTTGAAAAACGGTTGAGAAATCATCTCAGAAATCATCGATGAAGTCAACTCAACGAAAGAGAACGAAAAGTAGCGTAGTCAACTAGTTTGGACTCGAAACCTTATGAATGAGTAACCGAAACGATCGGAACTCAATAAGGCATTAAATAAGAACATTTTCAAGTCCTAAACACAAAATATGGAAACATACAAACACAAAGTCACACACATATGCTAGTTTCCGGACATAGTCCTAGAAAATGTAAAACACAAAGTTTATTAACTAAATATGAATGCATGAGCATATTTTGCCAAGTGTGTGAAAGTGATATGTAAATGAAATTAAATCATGAAGGAACACACAAGAATGATATATGTGAGTGTGTGCCTAGCCTTGTAAGAGATAAGAGGTCCTTGAATACCTTTGTCGACTCATAATGCCCGAATCTCTTAAAAGCCGGCTTCTTGAATGAGTTGTGGTTGAGACATCCTTTGTCTTCAAAATTCTTCAATTACTAACCACTAAACATTACAAGATAAACACATTTTGATATGGAATTAATGCCAACACTAATTATCAACCTTACACCATCATTAGCATGTCCATTAAAGCACCCCAAAGTCCAATCGATGCATAGTCCAACAATTGACACATGGACTTTGAGCAACGAAATTGTCCCATCACACTCAACACGTGCCAAGCTTGAGTACAAGGCAAGGAAAGTTATTTCCCAAAGAGACCGGCCAAAACCGTTCGGATTCCCAGTTATTAAAATTTCGTTTAAAACATACCAATTTTTCCCTGATTTTATTTTAAAATTAGGCAAAAACTGAGGGCCAGATGTTATACCCAATATTTGGGCCGACCACTACGTGGTCCGAATGTCTACAGGAAGGCTTAAAGTGGCCGAGGGATATGGCACGGCCCATCTGAATTCTCTATTACTTATCAGAACCAACCCTATATCGAAACCCAAATATCCTCACTCAGCAGGAAGGAAGGACTACCTCGGATAATTAATACTCGGCCAAACCCATACATTGAACCAAGGGAACATCGTATCCCTCGAAATGTCGAGTTTTCTATTTTTCAACACGCCAAAGTACGTGTCAATCAATCATTCGTCAAAGTGATAGGCAGATATCAGACAATCAGGCTCCCCCGCCCAAGCTACCTAGGGTGTCAGAACAAAATACTTGAGTTTGGATCCTCAAACACGTCTTTCGAGAGTACAAATACAAGCAAAGAGATTCAGCGAAGGGGATAGAGAAAAAAATAGAGATTTTGATCTCATTCTTAAGATCTATATCTTGAAGCAATGAAGGACAAGTCCTAGGACTAGCAAACAATAGTTTTAGTCGATCATGTATTAATCTTCACCAAATAATGAAAAGTGTTCAAACCAATTGATTTATTGTTAAGGTCCCTATTCACTAGATTTACTCGAAAACAGTAAATATATCCAAAAGCTTTAGGTTTCGATAATGATAAATAAATCCATAAACTTCAGGTTCTGGATAGATGACCAAATTGTTTAAATAAAAATTGCAAAATAAAACGCGTAATAATAAGTGCGAAAAAGTAAATCCAGAACTGCAAGTTCTGGGTAGGTCGGCATAGCCAATCTCATAACATCGTATAAATAAATAAATGCGAGAAAGTAAATCGCGTAAAAGTGAATAAAATGCGAGAAAGTAAATTGCGTAAAAATAAAATGCGAGAAAGTAAATTCAGAATTGAAAGTTCTGGTATTAATAAATAAAAATTCAGAAGCTTCAAGTTATAGTAATAATAAATTCAAAAACTTCAGGTTCTGGAAATAACAGTATCGTGTTGATAACGTGTTGTGAATCAAAGATTAATAGATGAACAAGAAATAATTGAAGAGATGAAATAAATAATAAATAATAAATAAGAGAGACATCAGATGAGAGAAGAGAGCAAAACGAGAGAGAGAGAGAGAGAGAGCATATTATGCTTTTATTGATATTGAAAGAGCAGCAGCTTATTTTTACAAGAGAGAGCATATATATATATATAGTGAACAACGTAATCTCTTGAGTGGTGCTGGGAAGGCCACGCTGTGTGAGCAAGCTTAAGCATGAAGCAATCTCTTGAGTGGTGGTGGGAAAGCCATGTGTATTGTAACATAAGTACTATTATTATTTTTTGAATTATTACATTATTTGGTAAGTTTAAAAGACAAGCCATAAATTCTTTTTTTTTTTTTTGCCAAGCTATTAGTAGTTATTAATTGTAATCATTTTTAAAAATACAATTTATTTTTTTCTGTAAATCAAAAATCTATAGGTAATCAATAGACAATCTCGTAATTAATAGAATAGTGAATAAATTCTCTTAACCAATCTCATAATTGATTTTTAATTAGTAAGTATTTTTTTTTTTTTTTTAAGTATTACATTATTTGGTAAGTTTAAAAGACAAGCCATAAAATTTTTAATTTCTCTTAACCAATCACATAATTGATTTTTAATTATTAAGTATTATTATTATTATTATTTAAAGTATTACATTATTTGGTAAGTTTTGTAAGGTTCCCATTTGTTGATTGGCTCATTTCGTGGACAAACCACATGTTAGGGATTCTTTGTAAGGGTAGCTTAAGTGTAGGTGTTATTGCTAAGGCCCTTTGAAGACCTCATTCTTGATAAGCACCGAAGGTAAATTTCTATGTGCTTACTTGTCTTGAAGAGATAGTGCACACACTCACAACTCATGCATATGTTTAATCCTTGTATGTTGTGTGTCTTATTTGTGTGCTTTAATGTTCATTAACATCTCTTCTTGCATGTTAGTTTGATTGCATCTTTCATATCCAATTGCCTTGTCATGCTTAGACTTAGGATTGCATTTTTGCATTGGGCGCTCCCAAAAGTGCTCTACAGAAGCGCTGTACGAACAGCCCCCGTTGAGCGCTGTACAGACCTAATCAATTTAATTCGGTCGCTGTACAAGCGCTGTACAAAGCGCTGTACAGGGCGCTCTACGTAGAGCGCCCCTCTGTTTTCTCGTGAGAACAGAGTAGGGGCGCTGTACAGGCGCTGTACAGAAGTGCCCTACGTACAGCGCCTAAGGCAAAATAGTGGTGTCACTTATCAAAACGACCACACTTCATCTTGGCACCCTATATATATGCCACTTTAACTTTAGGTCAATTACAAGTGTAAGGATTCCCTTTAGTTGATTGGCTTATTTCGTGGGCAAACCACATGTTGGGGTTTGGTTGTAAGGGTAGTCTAGGTGATTAGTTGAAGATCAAAGACCCTTTCCAAGACCTCAAGAGGACAAGCACCAAAGGTATATATCTTGTGCTTACTTTGCCTTGAAGAGATATAGTTGCACACACACACACAACATGCATAACTCTTATTCTTGAATGTTGTGTTTATATTTTGTGTGCATTGTGCTTTATTGATTATTCAATATCTCTTCTTGCATTAAATTGATTGCATCTTGTTCTATGAAATGCCATGACATGATAGGCATTAGGATGCATTCAATTCCCACACTTGCACTTCATGATTAGTATTAAGTGTGGTGTAATTCGTTTCCATTTGTGTGATCGGAAACGTCCGCGCTTGCACGATGGTGTGCATGTCTTAGCGCGATGGTTGACCACTTGAGAAGGTCTCATTCTTCTCTTGGATAAGTGGTAGTTTTGGTTTGGTTGTTTGGAGTAATGTGTCTAGTTTCAAAAGATTGAATTTCAATGTTTTTTCAAAACTGACCTTTGTATGGTCTTGTGACCATAACTTTTTATAGAAAGATTTAAATTGAGTTTTGTAAATTCTGGACAAACTAGACACCAATACCTTTTCAACGGTATATTATTCGTAATATTTCATGACCGTTTGGATTGGTTTTGAAATCTCCAAAGTGACCACAAAAACAGGGCAACTATGTTGTTGTCCGTTTCTGACCTTTGGTCACTCTATTGACCATAAATTTTTCTACAGACATTGAAATGTAATTCTGTTAAAACAAGTAGAAAGTAGACATCCATACCTTTCCAACGATATATCATATGAAAGGTTTCGATGTCGTTTGGTCATGTTTCGAAGCCCTCGAATATTGAGTCGCTGCACTGACGCGAGTACCGCGAAAATGCCCATATTTTTTCCATTTCTTCCAAAACGACATAGTTTCACTTGGGCATTATAAATACATATCTTTCTCATCATTTTGAGTGCAGAGCCACAAAATCAAACCCTAGAGAGAGAGGCTCCTTATTCTTGAGAGAGAAAGAGAGACTTGAGAGAAAAAGCTTAAAGATTACATCTTTATCTCTCTAAACCCATTCCCACATGCACAAATCATCATCTAGGCATCATCTAGGTTCATCTAGCATGTGCTAATGCATGGGTCTTCTTCAACACACATGGTATAATTTGTTGAACACTTTTATCTTACATAATTAGTGTTTCTACTTATCAATTTTATCTCATTTATTACTTGTATGTGTTTAGATTAATTTCTACATACATGATTGAGATTATGTGTTGATTGGGTTATTTATGTTAACTAGGTTTTCATGCCTATTTTATATCTAGCTAATTGATCTCATTATATGATTGAGATTATTTTTGATAGCTTAATTGATTAGGTCATTATTGCCTAAAAGCTATGCCATAAACATTCTTGTGTGATTTATTTATAACTAGGTTGATAGATTGTTTTTTAATCAACTAGTTAATCTTTTGAATGTTTGTGGGTTTTTTGTGATAGCTTTGTATCTAGGATTGGTTATCCTTTACTTAGCTAAAGTTGTATGCCATGACATTTAGCTATTTTCATATCTAGGATTGATTTAAATTGAATATATCATCATCCTAGATAAGCATCTAAGGTTCCCTAGCCTTGTTTGTTAATTGAATATTCATACATATTCACATAGGGTTGTGCATCTCTTTTGAGAGATTGAAGTCTTGTGTGATTGATCGGGATTAGGTCGGACACCGGGAACAGGTGGTCACATAAGCAATTGGACTAGAGCCACTTTTAAAAGCCCGCATGGTAGAAGTGGGGGGTTATTGACCGGAGTGTTAGACGAGGTCTACATAGGTTGTAAACTCCATTTCAATTAGTGGATTTCGAGGTCCGAGTGTGGCGCACTAAACAGCCTGTGGTTTTTCCCAGTGGTTGGGTTTTCCACGTAAACATCAAGTGTCATTTATTATTTCCGCATCTTATTACACTTGTATGTATTTTTGACTTGCTAGGGGTATTTTCGTAAAATTGACATGCACGTGAAAATTGGGTAATAATTAGATAAAATCTATTCACCCCCCCTCTAGCTTTATATATTAAACACACCTTGAGAACGTATTCCTTTCAACAAGAGTTCATATTCAGATTTCATACTTAGGATATTTTTCAAAGAGAAGAAAAATTCCAAGAACTCATTTTTAATTACTCAAACACTTTTTCATGATCATCAATCATCATCTAGCATCATCTTTGATCATCTAGATGTCATCTTGCATGGATTCTTCATCATACTTTGCTTGGTAAGCTTTTCACTAATATCTTACATATTTTGTGTTTCTCTTAACAAGTAATCTCAATTAATTACTTGTATGTTATTTTATATACTTTGAATACAAGTTTGAGATTAGTATGATGTATGTTTGAGAAGTTGTATTGTGATAGCTAATTAGGTTTTGTGCTTAATCTTGATTAGCTAAACTATTTGACATGTCATTTAGTTTGTGATATCTAGGATTGTTCTAATTGCATATTAATCATCTTAGATAAGCATATAGGGTTTCCCTTGCTCTATGCTGCATTTGAATATTCATATATTCACTTAGGGTGTTATTCTCTTCATAGAGAAAGTAAGTCTTGTGTGTAGCATCCGGGATTAGGTTGCTTAGATCGCAAGCAAATTGGACTAGGTTCACTCATACCGGGATTAGGTAGGTGTGTGATTACTTCCGGGATTAGGTTGTAATCGTTTTACACATTTAGTGGATTCGAGGTTCGAGTGTGGCTTACTTACTAGCCCGTGGTTTTTCCCGTGAGGGTTTCCACGTAAAAATCAAGTCTTATTTAATTTCCGCATTTTATACTTGATTTGTTGCTTTATCTAGTTAGGGGTAAATTTGTGATTTTGACTTAATACGAAAAATTGGGTAATAAGCTTAAAATCTATTCCACCCCCCCCCCCCCCCCCCCCCTAGATAGTTTTATACACACCGTGCTATAATTAGTTTCAAGTTTAAAAGAGAAGCCATAATTTTTTTAAATTCTCTTAACCAATCTCATAATTGATTTTTTAATTATTAAGTATTATTATGATTTTTTAAAGTATTACATTATTAGGTAAGTTTAAAAGACAAATCATACCTGGATTAAAAAAATAATAATAATAAGCCATATTTTTTTTTTCCAAAGCTATTAAGTAGTTATTAATTGTAATAATTTTTAATAATATAATTTTTTTCATAAATAAAAAATCTTTAGGTAATCAAGAGGCAATCTTGTATTAATAGGATAGTGAATAAATTTTATTCATCAATCTCATAATTTATTTTTAATTATTAAGTTTTTTTTTTTTTTCTCTGAAGTATAACATTATTTGCTAGGTTTAAAAGACAAACCAAAAATTATTTTTTGCCAACAAGCCATAAATTCGTATTAATTAGTTTGTTTTTTTTTTTTTTTTAAGTACTGTTTTTTTTTTTATATATATAAATAAAAGTATTGTTAATTAGTTATCTATATAATATATATTATAATATTTGATAAGTTGCTTTAAAAAAATATATTTGGTAAGTTATTTTATTTTATTTTTAGTTCATTAAGAGAATCTATTCATTATCTTATTAGTTATGGAATTGACTCTTCATTTTTATTCATTATCCAATTAATTATGGGATTGGCTCTTGATTTTTCTATACTATTAATTATTTGATTAAATTCCTATTAATTAGTATATAAAAATCAATAGTCAATCCTATAATTAATTAAAAATAAAAATCACAAGCTAACCTTTCATATTCAATTTAGTAAAAAAAATAAAATTAAAAATCCTATTCAATTATCTCATTTGTATTACCTTTTATGTAATTTTTGTTGTGTTTGAAAAGCCTGCTAATTCCTACCCAAAATAAAATGTCAAAAAAAGTCTTTCTCAGTTGCTATGTTTATTTATTTGATTGTTTATCACTAAATCCTGACACTCCAACGCCGACATTTATTCGTCGTCTTAGGCTTCCTCCTCTTCCAGCCACCCCCTATCCAAATCCCTACAACCCACTAACTCCTCTCAGATTCATCATTTAAGATTTCACTTTTCTCTATTTCAATTTTTTTTTCTTATAAAAAAAATACATATGTTTTGCTATGTTATATTTTTGTTCTATTAATACAAATAAGATAGGTTTTAATATATATGGCCCTTGTTTATTTTATTATTATTTATATTCATATTATTATTATTATCATCATTTTAAGTTGTGATAGATTTGTTTAACTTGATCTTCTTTGCAATCTTATTTCGTTAGAGGTGGAAATGGTGGGAAATGTCACATTTTTGAGTTGGTGTTGCACGTGGGGCACCACTTTAATAACTTAAGTTTAAAAGACACTAAAATAAGTGATTTCTAAAAATGCCCTTACTTTACACATTCTCTTACTTTGAAGTTTTCTGAGATTTTATTCTTTCATCTTCTTCATAGAAGTCTGTTTAACAGACCTCCAATGGAAGTTGAACATCATAATATTATCAATGCATCTTCATTGGATAATTAGTTTAATGGCGCTACATAAATGCATTCAGGGGTCGAGCTAATTAGCTTTTTTTTCAATTTAAAACCCAAATTGGGTTCCTTTTCATTTGTTCTCCGAGTCTTTTGTAAACCTTAAGCTGGTTGTATGAATTTTGTATCTTCGAGACTTTCTATATAGTGCTCGAGAATTTTTAATGAACTGTTCGAGCCTTTCTAAACTCTGTCCGAGACTTTTCCGAGCCTTTTTAATAATCATTTTTTTTTTTGTTAATTTTGTATCTCCGAGACATTCTATATAGTTCCCAAGCCTTTTAATGAACTGTTCGAGCCTTTCTAAGCTTTGTTTGAGACTTTTCTGAGCTTTTTTAACAATTGTTTTTTCTTTTTTGTTAATTTTGTATCTCTAAGACTTTCTATATAGTTCCCGAGCCTTTTAATGAACTGTCCAAGCCTTTCTAAGCTTTGTCCGAGACTTTTCCAAGCCTTTTTAACAATAATTTCTTTTGTTGTTGTTAATTTTGTATCTCTGAGCCTTTTAATGAACTGCTCAAGCCTTTCTAAGCTTTGTCCGAGACTTCTCGAGCCTTTTTAACAATTATTTTTTTTCACACAACCAGCTTAAGGTTTACAAAAGAGGGTTTTTAATTGAAAAAAAAAAAAAAAAAAGCAACTAACAAGAGGGTTTGTATCTCAGATGCAACTAACAAAGGCTCGGATATAAAAAAAGTCACTATTGTGTTTGGTCGTTGTCGTCAACGGCGACGTACGCATGTTCATGGTCCACGGTCGTCGTCGGTGTACGTGTGTTCGTCGATTGGTCGGTGTACGCGTGTTTGTCGATTCATCAGTTCCACTTCTATTGATGGAGAATTTTGAAAGAAAAAAAAAACCAAAATGGTGAAAAAGGTTACTGTGGGGGGCATTTTTGTCTGTTCACTATAATAGGTGCATTTTAAACTTAAGTTGTTAAAGTGGTGACTTTCTTACAAAACCCTGTCCAAATAGTGACATTTATTTTTTTGAGCCCTTCGTTAGAGACCTGGGATTGAATTAGAACATCAATTTAAAGAGTGTAAAGCAAATAAGCAATGTTTTGATATTTTGAATTAGAAATTTCGGCAAATTATTAAATTTGTGGTTGAAAGCTTTATTTTGTATATTTTAAATTTAACTGTAGAAATTTGTAGTCGATTGATATTTAGTGCCTTTTTTTTTTCTTTATAATATATGTTAATTCAAATCGTAAGATTATATCTATTATATTATATTATTAGTTTAGTAAAAGAAGAGTTGTTTTATGTTAATTTTATTTTTGTTTATTCCTCTCTCACAAAATCAAGTCGTTTTACATTATAAATTGTAAACAAAATGGTTAAAAAAAAAAATGTCACAATTCAAGTTGAAAAGATTGATATAAAAAAAAAGTTTGAAAAAATTAGAGCATTGAAAGTAAAATTAGAATAATACACATTAAAACAAATTTAAAATATAAATTTGATAACGATTACGTTATATTGTTTTATGGTGCCCACACAATGTGTGCAAAAACTAGTTTTATTTGGATTTTGTAATATGTTATATGTATTTATTGAGAATAAATTTTGAATGAATTATGTTTTCATATATTATTATTCTTTTAAAATATAAATATATATTATTTTAGTTGACGTATCTTGCGGTATCTGTATCCTAATTTTTGAAGATTTGATGTATTCTCGTACCGTGCCGTATTTGTATCCATGCAACATAGCCTGTGATAATTTTTTTTTTCATACATTTATTTCCCCTCTTATTCTTCTCTATCGGCTCCTATCAACTTTCTTAGTTGATGCAACATGAAATATATATATATATATATATATATATATATATATATTGTAGACCATGGCAAAGATAGGGTTAACATATGGTTCTCAGAAATCCAGAATATTAAAAAAGAAATTAAAGATTTAAGAATTTCAACCCAAAAATTATAGCAACAATTAGACTCCCAAAAGACCAAAAAACCCAAAAGTATACCACAACCAGAACCTAGTTTTAAAAGCTCTAGTGATTCTGATTCTGGTAACATCAGCATAACTCGTCCAGAACAAGAACTAGCCAATGTCCTCTACAACAAGGAAATGGAGCCTGCTGCGACTTTAGTCAATATCAGTAAACCTTTCAGGATACAGAAATGGTATTGTGACATAGATATTAGAATTTCTTCTGACTATAATCTCAGGGTTAACCTCCTAATTGATTCAGGAGCTGACCAAAACTGTATCAAAGAAGGATTAGTACCCACAAAATATTTGGAATCAACCACATAATCATTATATGGAGCCAATAAGCAGAAACTTGATATCGGTTATAAATTAAACAATGCCAGAGTTTGCAATTCTGGAGTTTGTTATAACACCAACTTCCTTATGGTCAAGACATTATCCCAAAATGTCATTCTTGGTCTAACCTTCCTCCACCTCATCACTCCTTTTACTACCACTGAAGAAGGATTAGTAACTGAATATTTGGGAAAAAGAATTTTATTCCCTTTTACTTTCCCTGTCCTTGAAAGGGAATTAAATTCTTTTAAAAAAGACTAGTATAGGAAAAGACAACTCCATCTTTTTGGAACAACAGATAAATGATCTCAGCATGAAAGAGAATCATTTGGCTTTCCTAAAGGATGACCTTAGATTTGAAAGACAAAAGAAACATATAGAGGAACCCAGAACTCAGAAAAGAATTAGTGACTTCAAAAGTAACCTAGAAAAAGAAGTTTGCTCTTCCTTCCCAAATGCTTTCTAGAATAGGAAGAAACATATAGTCAGCCTTCCCTATAACAAAGATTTTTCAGAAAAAGGAATACCGACTAAAGCTAGACTTATCCAAATGACCTCTGAACTCCTTGAATATTGCAAAAGGAGATTCATGACTTATTACAAAAAGAACTTATTAGACCTTCTAAATCACCCTGGAATTGTCCTACTTTCTATGTCAGGAAGAACGCTGAAATAGAAAGAGGAGTTCCTAGACTTGTCATCAATTACAAGTCTTTGAACGAAGCTCTCCAATGGATCAAATACCCAATACCTAATAAAGTAGACTTACTAAAAAGACTTTATAATGCTAATATATTTTCAAAATTTGATATGAAATCGGGTTTTTGGCAAATTCAGATTGCTGAGGAAGACCGATACAAGACTGCTTTTATTGTCCCTTTTGGTCAATATGAATAAAATGTTATGCCCTTCGGGCTAAAGAATGCTCCCAGTGAGTTTCACTGCATTATGAATGAGATTTTCAATCCCTATACTGAATTTTCTATTGTTTATATTGATGATGTACTAATCTATTCTGACAATGTTGACCAGCATTGGAAGTACTTAGACATATTCTTAAAAACCGTAAAAAATCAAGGTTTAGTGATTTCAGCCCCAAAAGTAGTTTTATTCCAAATCGAAATCAGATTCTTAGGTCACAATATCAAGAGAGGCACTATCATACCTGTTAACCGTCAAAATTGGCAGGGATCAAAGAAGAATTTTCCACCGTCTTTGAAAAAATGAGTCGGGGTAGAAAGCAACAACGGGAGAGGTACCCGGGAACCCCGCCTACCTACAGAAAGGTTAGGGTATGACCTTCTACTCACCCCGGCCAGGTCTAAAACCTCCAGGACCAAGAAAGCATCAGGGAAACCTTGAAGACAAGGCCCCAGAGACACTACTGTCACGAGATCATAGCGCCCATCTACTCCCAGGTACCCCGGTATCCTGGTAGCCCGATACCCGGTACCCCGATATCTGCAGACATCATTTAAGAGTAGCAAGAGGAAGGCGGAGTACCTGAAGTATCCCGACCCACTAAGCTCGTGGCAGACACTTAGCCAATTAACACCAAAATCCTAGGGCACCGACCCTGCCTAAAGCGAGAAGCGAGTACCCCGAATAGCAAATCGAAAAGGAAGACAAGCCTTAAACGCCATCGTACTAGATAAAGTATTACACGCGTTCCTGCCATTCAAGAGTCTCATTCAAAAGCAAAGTCAACTCTTTCAATTCTAAAAGGAAACCATTGATTTCAGGAATCGAATCCACGATGAATTCATGGATCGCCAAGGAAGGATCCGTAAAATGCTAAAACCCTAGACCGAAATTCTAGGAGTGCATGGCAAGACACGGACCTATATATTAATCGCATGATATAGAGAAAAGGGGACCATAAAACCCTACCACACATTTTTTTCCACTTATCGACAGGTACGGAAAGCTCCATCACCATTACCCTCCAAGTTTATTTTTTGCTCCTTTGCTCATGTAATGATAGTTGTTCTCTAGATTGAATGTAATCTTACTACATATTCTGAATAAAATAAGTCAAGTGTTCGTTCTTTCATACATCGGAATCCTTATTATCTTACTACTATCACACACCATTCTTAGTAGATCTTTAGGAAGCAGAAGGGTATCGAACTACTTGATACCCCGCCGACCAAGATCTATCCCGATCCTGGTCCTCCTTAAATTGTTAATTGGAAATTTCACCTCGGTGACAATTTTTGGTTAACAATACCTATCCAAAGAAGTCTAGAGTTTGTTAGCAAATTCCCAAATGAAATCAGAGACAAAACACAACTTCAAAGATTCTTAGGTTGTTTAAACCATATGGCCAATTTTTATGAAGAATTAAGAGTCATTTGCAAACCCTTGTTCCAAAGACTTTGAAAAAAACCCTTTACCATGGACAGACCAGCATACACAAGCAGTTAAAACAATCAAGAACATGTCCAAAAACTTCCTTGTCTATCCATTTGTCACCCTAATGCCCCAAAGATAGTTGAAACAGATGCCTCTGAGTTAGGATTTGGTGGAATCCTTAAACAGGCTATTGAAGGAAAAGAATACTTTGTTAGATATGTTTCAGGGTCTTGGAATGATACTCAGCAAAAATATTCTACTGTTAAAAAAGAAATTCTAGCAATTGTTTTAACTATTCAAAAATTACAAGATGATTTGATCAACCAAAAATTTGTTTTAAAAGTAGATTGCCAATCTGCAAAATTCATTTTGAAAAAAGATGTCAAAAGTCTTGCTTCAAAACAAATATTTCCTAGATGGCAAGCTTTATTATCTGTATTTGATTTCACTGTTGAGCACATCAAAGGATCAGAAAATAGTCTACCAGATTTCTTGACCAGAGAATTTTTGCAGGGTAAAAAACCATGAGTAACAGCAAAAGCAAGCCCCGAGGCCCCAGGTCCACTATTAGGCCAGACTTATCACCTGACTTATCGCTCAATGATCGAGCCAAAATTGGTATGATTTTAGCCCTCATTCCCGTCTCTTTATACTTGATTCTTGGGCATTTTCCCCGTATTTAATGTCATTAAATCGAGTGTTTCAGGTTTATTTAGGCCTCAAGGGCATTTGTAAAGAAGAAGAGAAGTTTGGTACAAATAGTGCACAAGTTGGCAAAACAAGGTATTGTCGCCACAAAGCGTCGCCACATGTGTCGCCATGGCGACAGAAGGTTTTATTCCAAGCTAAATCAATTAGCTGTCATCACCACTTGATGTTGCCACTTGACATATGGCAACATAGAAGGAAGTCAATTGTCACCACTTTATATCGCCACTTGACATATGGCGACAACGTAGGAATTCCAGCGTTGGCATTCCAATGTTGGAATTGTCGCTATATGGCGACACAAATGGCAACATAGAAGAAAGTCAAGCGTCGCCACATGATGTCGCCATGGCGACATACAAGGACAAATGGCAACAGAGAGATAAACTTCCATCGTTGGAATTCCAACGTTGGAATGTCAACTTTTCAAGAGGGCTATTCTTATCCTTTCATGCCTATTTCATATCCTAGCTTTCCAACCTATAAATACATCACATTTTCTCCTTTGAAAATATACTGGTTCAACCAAGAAATTCCTTTCTCCACCACTCCTAATCCCACCATTTCTCCTTTCCAATCTCTCAACAAACAACTAGATTACCTCACATAAATCATTCCTCTCTTCCCATTCTCTACATTTCAATACCTTTGTCACTCACCATTAGACACCATCTATCAAGACACATCCCTCTTCCACCACTCTTTGCACAAGGAGTAATCTAAGGACAAGAAGGAGCAAGCACTAAAGAAGGAGACCTAAGGGTGATTTCCTTATCTATCACTTCTTTTTATTTGATTGTAACTATGTGTAACTAAACCCCTAATCTAGGAGATAGAATTGAGGAACTTATGGTTATGGGTAATTGCTTAAGCTATTTGTAATTGAATCTTTATATGTTTTCTATTCACTTTACATTTAGATTCTACATATTATATGATTTGCACTGTATATCACCAGTAGATCATACTCTTGTGTGGGATAAATAGTTGTGAAACTAATCTTTGATTGACACCCTTGATTGGTTAAAGAACTTAGTGAATAGGCTAGACTAGTAGAGGGTATATCATCCACACTAGTCTAAACCTTTATTTGTAACCAACCAATCTCACCTTGACCCCCTTTCCTTAATCAGTTAGGTATCTTGGTGGGAAGATGTTTAGTGTTCATAGTAATGACCTACACACAACCTAGAAAACAAATGGTTATCATATATGAGATTTTTCCATTAATGAGGCTTTGAAGGCATTACCCATACTCACTTGTAATTCCATCGATTCCTTAGAATCTATATTAATTGTTAAACCCATTCTCCTATCTAGTATTATTGATATTGGATTCTTATCGATTCAATTTCTCTTTATATTATTGTTATTTACTTTTCTAGTTTATTATCTCTAACCAATCAAAAACCCAAAATATGATTTATGTTTTATGCACCTAGATTAGACTAACTTAAATTATATCGCAAATTGATTAATCTAACCTAATTCCTGTGGAACGAATCCTTACTTACCGTTTTACTAATCTTTACATCCTAAAAGGATTTTCTAGTGGTAAAATTGGTTTTCTAAATGAACACATAAAAACATCATTTTGTTGTGCACAAACGGCCACATCACCCAACAGCAGACTTATTACGACTTATCAGGGCAACAACCAGGTTGCACTAACTTACCATGAAGACAATAATTTGACCCCAACTACCCAAAGCCCAAAACCTAGTCATAAAGACAAATATGCCCTAAGCTTATTATCTCAATCTCACACTCCAAAACCATCAGGTCAAATTGTAGCTTCCTCCCCCAGACCTACTATTGCAGGACCAATTCAGATTTCAAACAGTTTTTCCTTGCTAAGATCAGAATCTCCATCCTTTAAGACTATTACCTCTTCCCACATTAGCCCCCATTCCTCAAAACAAGATAAATTGGCCCAAATAAATCAATCTCAAATTACTTCATCATCTTTCCCGAGGATTAATTCTCCAGTTTATCATTACCAGGTTAAACCCTTTTTTGACAGATATTTTGCAGTGGAAACACCACTATCACTTGACAATTATTTCAAGGAACCCAAAAAACTGGCGGATGCAGTCATTGACCCCCAGTTTTGTAGGATTCCTGAGGATATAACAAAAGGACGCATATTCTATGAATTCATCTTGGTGGACACATATTCTATCTATGTGTCCGATGTTTTCGACAAAATAGACAAAGAAAAGTTGATTTTCAGAAAATTAAACTTTACAAAATCATCACCTTAGACCAATAGGGGGGTGACCCCAACAAGAAAAACAGATTTTCCAGATCATTCCATGTTTTTGAATACTCCTATTGAGATTATATAGATGCATGGACAAATGTTTTATATGGACAAAACCCAAGTAATTCCTTATCCTGGTTTGCTTATTTTCACAAAGATTTTCCTCTTCAAATCCCTTTTTGGTTTCTTGAATGGTGGGACAAATATGGTCCAACTATTGACCTCCTTTCTCATCCTGTCAAGGAAGGATATGTTCAATGGATGACTTATCTTTCTAGACCAAATGATTGGGATTTCATCCTCGACTTATTGCTCTTTTCAAGCATTTCAGTCTAACTTGGATTCTAATGCTTGAATATGCTATCAAAGACAAAATGGTGGGAAATGTCAATATTCCCTATTTTGGCAGACAAACAAAAGTTAAGTGGTGGAGCGGCATGAATATTGCAGACCATGGCAAAGATAGGGTTAACAGATGGTTCTCAAAAAACCCTACTCTCTGCAAATCAACTAACCAGTCTCAATTCTTAATGGCCAAGTCCCCAAATCAAGCCAGGATTGCCACTGCTAACACCCCTGAAGAGCTAAGAAAAATAGCACAAGACATGGAAAAGGCAATGACAAATATGTCCCAAAAAGACTTAGGATCAGAAACCCAAGATGAGGATGATGATGATCCCAGCAATGATGCCCACAGCTATTTCGGTCATGACCTATCACCTTAGCAAAGGCTTTAGCCTCATCAGATTCACCAGACTTATCTTAAAAGAACATGGCATCCATTATCAGTTTCCATGACTCATCATGACTTCTCAATTATCATCAGAGTGTTGGCATATATGGACAACCCGTGAAAAAAAAAAGTGTCGGCAGATATGGACAACTTAACTTTAAGGACAACTCGTGAAGGGGTGAAAGACAACTCCAACAGTTCCAATCAACCCATCATGACGTAGCCAAAATTTATTGTGAAGAGTCTATATGTAATAATTATGTTCGTAACTATGTTCGTAACTATGGTTAGTTTAACCTGAGTTTGTCTTCCTTTATAAGGAATACTCAGGACAGGCCTTAGAGCAGGTTCAGTTTTCGGATTGTTCTCTCTTCTTTGTAATCTCCTCCCTCCAGTTGTAATCTTTCCTCTCTGATAAACCTTCCTCCTTCTGCTGTAAAATTCTAAAATTTCAATAAAGTGTGCGACTTATTCCTGTATATCCATTGTTCATCACTGTTGTTAGACATATACTGGTGCAGTAAGTATTAATTTGTAGTTAAATTATATTTTCTTGTTCATTCCAATTTATGTTTTTACTTTTGCTTTATATTATCTTGTCTATACTATCATATTTGCTTGTTCTACATTTTGGTATTAGAGCGGCAATCCTAATAATGTCTTGACCAATAATAGAAAATAGAGATGCACTATCATACCTATCCAAAGAAGTCTTTTTGTAATAAGTCATGAATCTCCTTTTTGCAATATTCAAGGAGTTCAGAGGTCATTTAGATAGGTCTAGCTTTAGTCAGTATTCCTTTTTCTGAAAAATCTTTGTTATATGGAAGGCTGACTATATGTTTCTTCCTATTCTAGAAAGCATTTGGGAAGGAAGAGAAAACTTCTTTTTCTAGGTTACTTTTGAAGTCACTAATTCTTTTTTGAGTTCTAGGTTCCTCTATATGTTTCTTTCGTCTTTCAAATCTAAGGTCATCCTTTAGGAAAGCCAAATGATTCTCTTTCATGCTAAGATCATTTATCTGTTGTTCCAAAAAGATGGAGTTGTCTTTTCCTATACTAGTCTTTTTTAAAGAATTTAATTCCCTTTTAAGGACAGGGAAAGTAAAAGGGAATAAAATTCTTTTTCCCAAATATTCAGTTACTAATCCTTCTTCAGTGGTTGTAAAAGGAGTGATGGGGTAGAGGAAATGTAGACCAAGAATGACATTTGGGATAATGTCTTGACCATAAGGAAGCTGGTGTTATAACAAACTCCAGAATTACAAACTTTGGCATTGGTTAATTTATATTATTATAAACCATACGAAAGAGGTAGCTGCCTCTACACCATTATTTAGAACAACCACTGATACTCTTGAAACCTCAACCACACCAGCATCTGCAACTTCTGCACCAACAACTTCATCTTATACCACTATAACCTCACAACCATATGGTATAGATGTCTTATGTCACACCATAATCCTCTATTTTAGGGTTTAGGGTAGGTTTAGGGTTAGTATATATTTCTTCGTTGATTTTCATAAAAAATAATAATAAAAAAAAAAAGATTCTTTGTGGAACTTTCTTTAGATTTTATTGGATACCAAAACTAATAATTGGGTTTGAAGAGAAATAATATGACTTGAGTTGTTAATACTTAATAGCATTCCAATGTTAGTTTTGATATTTGAAAGGTGTTAGCATGAAAATGTTAGTGGGCTCAAATTCCAATTAACACAGTATGTATGTATTATCAATGAAAAGGGAATAACGCTGTTTTATTGATCATTCAAATGGAATACATGATACAATAGAGATAACACACAGTTTTGATAGAATAAGGATTTTGATAAGGTTTAGGTAGGAGATTTCTGACACAATTGGCGATGGTGATCTCATGCTAGTCGATAAGTAGAATTTTTGTAAGGATGTGGATCCAAAAATCTGATCCTTCTCTTTCGAGAGTTTTGTAGCATTTATAGGTCCTTTTCTTGCTGTCCACTCCGTTCCTTTTGGCGAATCAGTTTAGCAAATTAAGGGACGTTGATGGCAGTTCTGAGAAGATTATGGGACTTATCCCTGGAATCAAGTGATTCCTTTTTTGGTGGAACTGACGAAGTTGACTGTTCCCGTTTAAAGAGCTCACGAATGGCGGGAAGAAGTCAACTTTCCATGTTATTGGAATATTAGCGCACACTACTCTTCTTGTAGCTTGGTCCTGGTTCCTTGGTATTCACCTTTTCTACTGTGTTAAGAGTTCCTCTATTATCTTAGTTCCTTTTGCCTGGTAGACTGGTTCTAAGAAGGGATCGGGGTATTTAGGTATCCCGAATCTTACTGGACCGAGGTACCAGTATTCTTTGAGTATTAGGGTATCAGGGTATCGGGATACCAGGACAATGGAGTAGCGGAGTACCTGGATAATACAATAACGGGGTCATTAGGACCTTGACTTCTCTGTATCCTGGTACCTGGGGATATAGGTGCCCCTGATCTTGATCTGGATTTACAAAAGGTATATCTGGATATACTGGTCTGGCTTCTTTTCGGGGTAGTTGGATACTCCCTGTAATGTCCTTCTACTTCAAATAATCATGGCATAAAGGGAAAATTCTTCTTTGGACCCTTACCATTTTTGGTGGTTAACAAACGGGATAAAGAGTAAATTGAAATCAATGTTGGAAGAATTTTTCGGGTGGCAATAGAGTCACCCAAACTAAAACACTAAACTATAAAGACAGAACAAACAAGTAACATAATCTAATAACACAAAATAAAACACGGGCTAACTATGCCTCATCGTTTTGAGAATTGGTTTTTGGAAATTTTAAGGGTGTGTTTGGTATCGTTTTTAAAATGGTGTTTTTGAAAACTTTTTTTAAAAATGGAAATCATGTTTTAAAAATGATGTTTTTAAAAATGTAATGTGTTTGGTAGTATTTTTTAAAAGTAGTTTTTTGAAGCGGAAAACAATGTAAAAGTGTTTGGTTGCTATTTTTAAAATGGGTAAAGTAGTTGTTTGGAGACAAAAGTTGATTTGTTTTGAAATGATGTTTTAAAAAATGGTGAAAAACAATAAAAAATTGTTTTTAAATTTTTAATTATACATTTCAAAAAGTTGTTTTTTGATTTTAAAAACAGTTTTGTAAAACATGTAAACAAATAAAATTAAAGTGTCTTTTGAAACTAATTAATGCACGGTGTGTATAAAACTATCTAGGGGGGGGGGGTGAATAGATTTTAAGCTTATTACCCAATTTTTCGTATTAAGACAAAATTATGAAATTATCCCTAAATAGATAAAGCAATAAATCAAGTATAAAATGCGGAAATTAAATAAGACTTGATTTTTACGTGGCTAGTAAGTAAGCCACACTCGAACCTCGAATCCACTAAATGTGTAAAACGATTACAACCTAATCCTGGAAGTAATCACACACCTACCTAATCCCCGTATGAGTGAACCTAGTCCAATTTGCTTGCGATCTAAGCAACCTAATCCCGGATGCTACACACAAGACTTACTTTCTCTATGAAGAGAATAACACCCTAAGTGAATATATGAATACCCAAATGCAACATAGAGCAAGGGAAACCCTATATGCTTATCTAAGATTATTAATATGCAATTAGAACAATCCTAGATATTAACAACTAAATGACATGTCAAATAGTTTAGCTAATCAAGATTAAGCATAAAACCTGATTAGCTATCACAATACAACTTCTCAAACATACATCATACTAATCTCAAACTTGTATTCAAAGTATATAAAATAACATACAAGTAATTAATTGATATTGCTTGTTAAGAGAAACACAAAATATGTAAGATATTAGTGAAAAGCTTACCAAGCAAAGTATGATGAAGAATCCATGCAAGAAGACATCCAGATGATCTAAGATGATGCTAGATGATGATTGATGATCATGAAAAAGTGTTTGAGATAATAAAAATGAGTTCTTGGAATTTTTCTTCTCTTTGAAAAATATCCTAAGTATGAAATTTGAATATGAACTCTTGTAATTGACCTAAAGTCAAAGTGGCATATATATAGGGTGTCAAGATGAAGTGTGGTCGTTTTGATAAGTGACACCACAATTTTGCCATGGGCGCTGTACGAAGGGCGCTTCTGTATAGCGCCCCTGCTCTGTTCTCAGGAGAAAACAGAGGAGCGCTCTACGTAGAGCGCCCTGTACAGCGCTTTGTACAGCGCTCGTACAGCGACCGAATTAAATCGATCAGGTCTGTACAGCGCTCAAGGGGGGCTATTCATACAGCGCTTCTGTAAAGCGCTTTTGGGAGCGCCCAATGCAAAAATGCAATCCTAAGTCTAAGCATGACAAGGCAATTGGATATGCAAGATGCAATCAAACTAACATGCAAGAAGAGATGTTAATGAACATTAAAGCACACAAATAAGACACACAACATACAAGGATTAAACATATGCATGAATTGTGAGTGTGTGCAACTATCTCTTCAAGACAAGTAAGCACTTTAGAGTATTACCTTTGGTGCTTGTCAATAATGAGGTCTTCAAAGGGCCTTAGCAACAACACCTACATTTAAGCTACCCTTACAAAGAATCCCCACATATGGTTTGATCACGAAATAAGCCAATTAAAAACTACGGGAATCCTTACAATCTCCCCCTTTGGCTATTTCGTGACAAAACCACCACTCACATTGATTCCTCACATAAAAATAGAAACAACGGGATAACATAGATCTTCTACAATACAAAGAGATAATAAACAAAATAAAATCTTCAATGCTCCAATCTCTTGTAGAACAACCAACCCTATAAAACAAAGTTTCTATATTTTTCCAAAAAGTACATGTGAGATTAATCAAGTGATATCAAAACAAGCATTTGCATTTAAAAAAATAGGCACAACATTATGCAATGTATGTGTATGCAATGCTCCCCCTCAACGGGTTACTCCCCCTCAATACATATTCTCCTTAAACATGCACAATTGCAACAACAATTTGCAACTCCCCTTAACTACCCTTACCATATCCTACTCCCCCTTTTTGTCATGATATAGGCAAAGAAGTAGTCCCCAACCGGGTCACTCATAGCAACGAGAGATAGAAGCATGCAAGATATTTGCATATACATATAAGTCACTTTATGCATCTCAATTAATTGGAGAGAAACAAGGAGATTTATTTGTAGAAAATGTGTGAATCTAACATGCTTTGCATACAAGACATATAGCATTTCAAGTCCAAAATACAATGGTATTTGGCAAAGCAAATGACAAAGGTTTCTAATAAGAATTCAAACTAATTTCACCAATGTCATGGGAAAAGCAAGGATATAGAGATTATTGATTTCACTTTTAGAGTAACTATATCCAACTTTATAAGCGAAACATGGCATGAGCAACTTTGCACCCTATTTGATTTTTCCGGATAAGATATCCATATGATAGTAGCCATGTTCAACTAATAAAGAAAGAGAGACTTTTGGAATATAAATTCCTTTGAACGGATACACGATCCTTTATTCATTTTGAGTCTCATAAGCTTTCACACAAGCTTTGCATTTTAAGAGTATGCAATCATCAATTCATGCTTTTCATGTGAGCATGTTATATGAATTTCATGCTTTTTCATTTGACATTAGCATGTTATAAAAGAATCATCATGTCATGGAGATAATTATAGGTCATTCACATCATACTTCCTATGTAAATCACCTAGTCCAAAAATGCATGTTTGAACATAAATATGACATGGATTGTAAACAAGCAAGGTTCACACTTATAGAATTTGAAAACATATATACATATGTACAACCAAGCTTACTCAAGCAATCAAAAGAAGAGGCATAAGTTATTTCAAATTTTTGCAAGTGACAAGAATGCAAAATAGCTCTCTTTGCTTGAGTTCCCCATATGGGGTCAATCATAGAACACATCACTCCACAAGACATATCCCAATAGATCTACTAAGAGTTTTAAATCGAGTAGCATCTAAGGGTTTAGTAAATAGGTCCGCAAGTTGATCATTAGTACCTACATGTTCAAGTACTATGCATTTATTTTCAACAAGCTCTCTAATGAAGTGATGGCGGATGTCAATATGCTTAGTTCTAGAATGTTGGACCGGATTCTTGGAAATATTAATAGCACTCATGTTATCACAAAAGAGAGTGAGAGTACCTTGGTTGAATCCGTAGTCTACTAGCATTTGCTTCATCCATAGGAGTTGTGTGCATCCACTCCCCGCGGCTATGTACTCGACCTCGGCCGTGGACAAGGAAATCGAGTTTTGCTTCTTGCAAAACCAAGACACCAAGTTGTTGCCTAGAAAGAAGCAACCGCCCGATGTGCTCTTCCTATCATCACAATTTCCTGCCCAATCCGCATCACTATATCCTACAAGACTAGGATTAGTGTCAAATGAGTACCAAATCCCATAATTAGAAGTCCCATTCACATAGCGAATGATCCTCTTTACGGAAGAGAGGTGGGACTCCTTAGGATTCGCTTGGTACCTAGCACACACACCCACACTAAAGGAGATATCGGGCCTACTTGCGGTCAAATAAGGCAAGCTTCCTATCATGCCACGATATAACGTTTGTTCCACACTTTTACCACTAGCATCCTTGCTTAGCTTCAAAGTGGTACTCATGGGTGTGTCACAATGTTTGGCTTTCTCTAAACCAAACTTCTTCACTAGGTTCTTAGCATATTTGGCTTGGGTTATGAAAATCCCATCATCCATTTGCCTAATTTGCAAACCTAGGAAGTAACTAAGCTCATCAACAAGACTCATCTCAAATTCATGAGACATGACATCAACAAATTGTTGGACCTTGGTGTTGTTGGTGGAGCCAAAAACTATATCATCAACATATATTTGAGCTATGAAAAGCTCATCATTGTCTCTCTTGATGAATAGCGTCTTGTCAACACTACCTCTTGTGTAGTTATTGTCAACAAGAAATTGAGTGAGGAGCTCATACCAAGCCCTCGGTGCTTGTTTCAACCCATATAGTGCCTTCTTGAGGCGATAGACATGGTTGGGGTGGTATGCATCCACAAACCCCTTGGGTTGTTTAACAAACACTTCCTCTTGCAAGAAGCCATTGAGGAAGGCACTCTTGACGTCCATTTGGTGCAATTTGAACTTGTGCACACAAGAGATGGACAAGAGAAGCCTAATGGACTCTAAGCGGGCAACGGGAGCAAAAGTCTCCTCAAAGTCGATACCCTCAATTTAAGAGTACCCTTGTGCTACAAGTCTAGCCTCGTTCCGCACTATGTTGCCGTCCTCATCGAATTTGTTCCTAAATATCCATTTAGTGCCTATGACATTAGTGGTCTTAGGCCTAGGAACTAGAGTCCAAACCTCATTCCTTTCAAATTCGTTTAGCTCTTCTTGCATGGCAAGAACCCAAAATTCATCATTTAAGGCTTCTTCAACCTTTTTGGGTTCAATTTCAGAGGTGTAGCATGTGTAGCTAATAAGATTAGCAAGTTGACGTCTAGTCCTAACACCCTCATTAACATCTCCAATAACATCCTCTTTCTTATGGAGTCTTCTAACCCATGGAGCGGGTTCATTAGAGTCCAAGAGAGGGACTCTAGTATTAGGTTGTGTGACCTCATTATTGTCATTGGACGTCCCAACATTGGGAGTCACCACAACCCTCTCCAAAGGAGAGTCATCCTCTAAAACATCCTCCTCCTCATGGTCATTAGACTTGAGCCTGTATCATCAATGACCACATTTGATGATTCCATGACGGTTCGAGTCTTCAAGTTGAAAACTCTATAGGCTCTACTATTCAAGGCATAGCCAATAAAGATACCCTCATCACTCTTAGCATCAAACTTGCCAAGTTGATCACGGTCATTTAAAATGTAGCATTTGCTTCCAAATGTGTGGAAGTAGCTAACATTTGGCTTCCTACCCTTCCATAACTCATAGGAGGTGTTTCTAGATCCGGGCCTTAGGAAAACTCTATTCCCTATATGGCAAGCCGTATTGACGGCTTCGACCCATAGGTTCCTAGGGACATTGTTGCTAAGCAATATCACTCGGGCCATCTCTTGGAGGACCCTATTCTTCCTCTCAACAACTCCATTTTGTTGAGGTGTCCTAGGAGCCGAAAACTCATGGGAGATGCCTAAGCTATCACAATAGCTTTCAAAAGAGGCATTCTCAAACTCCCTCCCATGGTCACTTCTAATCCGTATAATGCTTCTGTAAGGTTTATGATTTGTATTGGCTTAATTCCATTGCAAAACACTCTATGATTGTATTAGTTGTTGCTTAGGTCATTATTTGAAGAAAGGAAGCTTAAAGAGTGAAGAGCAACGTCAAGTGCAAAAGTCGTCTTCAAGAGGTGAAAAACGTCGAAGGTAAATCTTGACTTCCATCCTCCTGCAAGGCGTTAGCGCACACACACACAATTCATACATGTTTGTCCCTACATCGTGGTTCAAACATTTGGTATAATACATTCACACACTTCATAGCATGCTCATGCATTGATCTTGTATTGACAAACATTGTGAAATTGCATGTTTTGTGACTATCTCTTTGATATGGCATGCTTGTGTGAATATGTGTTTATTTGTTTCAATATTTTGTGTTTAGGACTTGAACATGTTCTTATTTAATTCCTTATTGAGTTCCGGTCGTTTTAGTTACTCATTCATAAGGTTTCGAGTCCAAACAAGTTGACTATGCTACTTTTCATTCTCATTTGTTGTGTTGACTTCATCATCGGATTCCGAGATGATTTCTCAACCATTTTTCAAAGTTGAGTAGTCGTAGTCATGCGTGAGGAAGTCACAGTTTGTAATCCAAAAACAGATTTGAAATCAAAGGTCAGATGCCCAAGATATGGGCTGAAGAACCGAAGGAGCGCGCGAGAGAAGTCGGAAGCACGTGTGGCCACAAGGCCAGCCCCTGTGGGAGGCCATGGGCCCCACGGCCAAGGGAGCCCTCTGCTCCCATGGGCCCCAGGTGCCCCCCACAGGGAGGTGATGTGCCATCTTCTGATTCGCTCGTAAAATCTCTCTCTTCTCTCCTTTTAAGCTCACCTCCTTCCCTCCACACTTTCAAGAATTTTGAAGAACACTTTGAAAATTTGCTGCAGAATTCTACAATTTTTGTTTTCTTGTTTTGATCATATCTCTCTCATACGAACTCAAAATCAATCGATTCAAAAACCAAAATTGTTGGTCTCGAAGAGAGCTACAAACCCCAAGCATTTTCAGAGGCAGCTGACTTCACCATTTTTCTCAGCTGATGCTTTTTCAGTACGTGGTCAGTATGTGTATTTCAACTTCTTCCTTTTCAATTTCATCTTTGATCATCTCTTGATTCTTACTATTTGATTGATGAAATTTGTTGAGAAGTATGTTAGATCACTTGCTAGGGTTGTTTGATCATTTGTTAATTGAGTTTTAGCTTTGTGATTTGTTTTGAACATATATGTGCTAAACTTGATTGTGTGTGAAATTGAATCTAGAAATTGAATATATGATGTATCTCATATTATTTTCTAGGTTCTATTTCTTGATCTAAGAACTAGGTTTTTAGTGTGATAAATTGAATATTCATACCTTTGTTCTTATTGATTTGCATGTCTTGATTTCTAGATAATTTTGTGATTGTGTGTTGAAATCATATTCTAGACTATCATTGAACATGTACATTTTGCTTGATTGATCATCTAGCTTAATTTGTTTGTGTTTGCATCACTTGCATCACTTTAGATCATAGCCTTGCATAAGGTTGAAGTCTCTAGCAAAGTGAGTGAAGCTTTGTGGATAGAGCAAGGAAGTCTTGATTAGAGTCGGGAGGACTCGGATAATCAAGCAAGGAAGTCTTGTCTAGGGTCAGGAGGATCCGGATAGGCAAGCAAGAAATCTTCCTAGAAACGTGAGCGTCTTGGATAGGAAGTTGCTTTCTAAAGGTGTAGAATACATCTCGGATAGGAAGTAGGCTTGGTGATTCACTAGCCCGAGGGTAGATTAGGAGTTGATAGCTTAAGCGGATATCATGAGTGATAGCTTGAGTGTGTAAGTCCTTTTTCACATAGTGGATTGCTTCGCCGGTGGTTGTGGTATCAACCCGTGGATGTTTCCTCATTGAGGTTTTACCACGTTAAATCATTGTGTTCAATTTTGATTTACTTTTCTTTATCTTCCATATATTACATTGATTGCATATCTTGTAAATTGATTAACTCTTGTCTTAGTGAAATCAATTCATTTGTTAAATCTAATCAAGTATGCATTTGCCTTGTAATTTTCCACATTATTTTTAATTGGGAGAATTTGGAGCCTATACCTATTCACACCCCCCCCCCCCTTCTAGGTATATTTCACTACTACATTAAGGGAAATTTCATTTGGTATCAGAGCGGGTGTCTAGACGCACTTAGATAGATCCTTTCTTTGTAGTGGCTTTTGTGTTTGTTTTTGTTTGTGATAATCATGATTAAGGAAGTGTATTCCTATGTGGCTTCTTTTGTTGAACATATTGACTTAGATGAGAAAAAGATCAATGATCTTACTTTTGAAAATGAACGTTTATCCAATGTCAATATGTCCCTCAACAAGAAGTTAGAGAATCATGATCTTGGCTCAAAGGAGTTCAATGAACTTAAAGACAAGATCCTAAGTCTAGAATTGAATCTTAAAGATAGCAATGATAGACTTGGTATCTTAAAGCAAGAAATTGAGCAAAGAGATTGTTCTCTTGTTAATGCTAAGAAACTTGAAAATGTGCTTAAATCCAAACTTAATGAGCATTTAAATCAAGAGAAAAAGTATGAACAATGGCTTGATAAATCACATAAAGATGTTATGTTTAGTGATGACAAAGCGGAAAAATATGCCATTGAACTTAGGATGCTTCGTGAGAAACTTGATGAGGCTAATAGGGTGATTAGCAAGATGTCATCTAGTTCTAATAAAGTTGAAACCCTCATTAAAAGTGGAAAGCATCCATAAGACAAAAGAGGTTTGGGTTATATCAATGAGAAGGAGACTCCTTCATCTAACAAATCTACTTTTGTCAAAGCAAGCATTGAATCAATTGTAGGTACACTCTCTCAAGGTAAAGCTATGTGAAACTAATTATTGCACGGTGTGTATAAAACTATCTAGAGGGGGGGTGAATAGGTTTTATGCTTTTTACCCAATTTTTCGTGTTAGTCAAAATAACGAAAATGCCCTCAAGATAATATAAACAAGCAAGTGTAATATGGTGCGGAAATTAAAACAACACTTGATTTTTACGTGGAAACCCTCACGGGAAAAACCACGGGCTATGTAAGTAAGCCACACTCAAACCTCGAATCCACTAAATGTGCAAACGATTACAACCTAATCCCGGAAGTAATCACACACCTACCTAATCCCGGTATGAGTGAACCTAGTCCAATTTTGCTTGCGATCTAAGCAACCTAATCCCGGATGCTACACACAAGACTTACTTTCTCTATGAAGAGAATATAACCCTAAGTGAATATATGTGAATATCGAAAATGCAACATAGAGCAAGGGAAACCTTATATGCTTATCTAAGATGTTTAATATGCAATTAAGAACAATCCTAGATATCAAAACTAAATGACATGTCAATTAGTTTAGCTAAACAATATTAAGCACAAAACCTAATAAGCTAGCACAATACAACTTCTCAAACATACATCATACTTGTTGTATGTATAAATTCGCCAACCTGACACGTCATCAAAAGAGCTAACGAAAGATTGCCACGTCACTCATTGACCGAGTTAAAGGAGGAAGTTTAACAAGTCAGAATGATAGAATAGCTTAAACCAAAAGGAAGTCAAAGATATGGTCGCCGAAGCTAAATACCTACTCGCCGAATGTAGAAGTGTGCTCGCCAAATATGCAATACCCAGAAAGTAAAGGTACTCGCTGGACCAGCACACTGGGCCTGAACCGACTCGGCAGAAACACAGAAATAAACCCTAAACTTTTAGAAGACCCAGAACAACAAGGAATCATAAAAAGGAGAGTAGACTTGATCCGTGACAAGAAAGGATCCTAGTACGAATCAAAGAGGGAAACCTTTCACCCACACGGTTGAAAACAAGGGGAAACCCTAAGTAAAACATGTATAAATAGAACCACCTATCCCATGAGGAAGGGGTTCAGAAATCTAGAGAGAGAAAAGAGAGCAATTGTAAGAGAGATCTAAGCGTGTAACAAGGCAACGAAAACCTAGTATTATTCTCCTGCCCTCAGGGGCGCCGTGGTTTTTTCCCATTCAAGGGTTTTCCACGTAAAACTTGTCTTTTGCATGTGTTCTTAATTTTCTTATTTTATATTAAATTGATATAATTGTTGAGTGCGTGGCAATCCAAATTTCACCGTCAACAATACTTATCTCAAACTTGTATTCAAAGTATATAAAATAACATACAAGTAATTAATTGAGATTTCTTAGTTAAGAAAGACACAAAATATGTAAGATATTAGTGAAAAACTTACCAAGCAAAGTATGATGAAGAATCCATGCAAGATGACATCTAGAAGATCAAAGATGATGCTAGATGATGATTGATGATCATGAATAAGTGTTTGAGTAATTAAAAATGAGTTCTTGGAATTTTTCTTCTCTTTGAAAAATATCCTAAGTATGAAATCTGAATATGAACTCTCTAACTTGACCTAAAGACAAAATGGCATATATATAGGGGGCCATATCAAAGTGAGGTCGTTTAAGTAAGTTTCAAAGAAAC
This sequence comes from Acer saccharum, assembly GCA_030490815.1. Taxonomy (NCBI): domain Eukaryota; kingdom Viridiplantae; phylum Streptophyta; class Magnoliopsida; order Sapindales; family Sapindaceae; genus Acer; species Acer saccharum. The sequence goes on from CM059873.1 coordinate 21,425,571, forward strand.
GCGCCAATCGGTGGTTTCAATCGGTGGCCAGGCCGTCGATTTCAACAGCCGAATTGCTCCCGGGGAAACAGGGGAGAAACGAACCAACCGTCGAAACAGGACCGAGAAATAAAACAATCAGGTCTGAAACGGCGTTTTCGATCGGTGACCACTAAACCGCCGATCCAACCGCCGAATTGATCCAGAGACCTCTGGACTCAAACGGCGGTTTCATTCAGCGGCTAGGTCGTCGATAAAACCGTCGTTTCACCAATTTTGGTGAAACCAAGGGAGAAGCCAAGGGCATTCTCCAACGGCGATCTTTGCGCTAAAAACAAGCACACAAGGTGCAGCGCGAACGTTTCCGAACAACAACGGGAAACGAATTACAAGACACATAAACACACAACAACATATAACAAAGAAGTGCAAGTGTGATAAGTGACATGTGAAGAGAATGCACACAAATGCAAGTATGCTAAGTGAGTGTGTGTGCACTAAATCTCTTCATAGAAAATTAAGCACTAAATATATACCTTTGGAGTGCTTAACACTTGCAAGGGCCTTGAGCTTGAACACATTCCTAAGCTACCCTTACATAATCCCCACATATGGTTTGATCACGAAATAAGCCAATTAAAAACAACGGGAATCCTTACACTATGAAAGCTACCGGAGGTGCCTCTTCATCAACAAGGATGTTCAATGGAAGAACTCAACAACTTAAGCATCAAGAAGCAACAACCTCAAATGCAAGAGGTGTAGCATCAAGGGTTGCTCTTCAAAGAGGTAAAATTGTGAGAAGACCAAATGCTATGGAAGCAAATGCAAATGGTAAATTTCTCAAATTTATTCCTATTTTGTCATCATTGTAATATGATAGGACATATTCGACCTAGATGCTTTGAGTACATTCGGAAATGCAAACTTGATAATGCTTTTCATGATATGTCTTTGAATGGACCTAGGCAATCATCCATGTATGGATATAGAAATAGACCTAGGAAGACCTTGGAAAAGCATGTTGTTGAAAAAGTTGTTGATGACTTGCTTGCTAATCTTGTGTTGTGCCTCACTTTACTATGCATAAGAAAATTGATAATGCTTTGTTTGATATTTTTGAAGATGTGACCAATGAGGTCAAGGTGCATGTTAAAAAGCCTAATATTGGGTCAAAGCATGTTAGAAGTAAGAGTGAGAAGCATGTTGTGAAAAATGTGTGGATTAGAAAAGACACATCTAAATGTAATGTTGCACAATATGCTTTACGTGCCAACTCCTCCTATTCTTGGTACCTAGATAGCGGTTGCTCTAGGAACATGACCGGGAACAAAGAGTTCTTTAAGAATCTTGTTTTAAAGGATGGAGGTTGGGTTACTTTTGGTGATGGTACCAAAAAGCAAGTTCTTGGCAAGGGAACAATTTGTATCCCCGGATAGCCTAAACTTCGCAATACTTTGTATGTTGATGGGTTATAAGCTAACTTGATAAGCATTACTCACTTATGTGAAATTTTTAAAGAAGTTAGCTTTAACAAAGATGTATGCACTATAATTGATAAAAAGGACAATGTTGTCCTAAGTGTCCAAAGGTCTATAGACAATTGTTATTGTCTTGAGATAGATCCTCTAACTCGCAACATGGCACATGAGTGCAATAAGCTTGATTTGTGGCATGAACGTTTGGGTCACATGAATTTTAAAGATTTAAAAAAGCTTGAAAAACATGGCATTATTAAAGGTCTTCCTAATCTTGGTAAAAAGCTTGAGGTGGTTTGTGAACCTTGCCAATTAGGTAAGCAAACCAAAGTGCCTCATAAGAAAAATTCTTACATAGCTACCAAGAGACCTTTAGAACTTGTGCATATGGACCTAATGGGGCCAATTCAAACCGAGAGCATTAAGGGCAAAAAATACATTTTTGTATGCGTTGATGACTTCTCTAGGTTTACTTGGGTTTATTTTCTTAGAAACAAGACCGAGGCTTTTGATTACTTTAAAAAGTTTTGTAATCAAGAAAATATGTCGCATTAGGAGTGATCATGGGACGGAATTTGAAAATGCAAAATTTAGTGAGTTTTGTGATGGTTTAGGGATTTCTCATGAGTTCTCCGCACCTAGAACTCCTCAACAAAATGGTGTTGTTGAGAGGAAAAACCGTATCTTGCAAGAGATGGCTAGGGTCATGCTCAATAGCAAGAAAGTCCCTAGAAACCTATGGGCCGAGGCGGTCAATACCGCTTGTTATGTGTCAAATCGTGTATTTAAGAGGCCCGGCACAAAACAAACGTCCTATGAGCTTTGGAAAGGCAAGAAGCCTAATGTGAGTTACTTCCACACTTTTGGGAGTAAGTGTTATATTTTGAATGATAGAGATCACTTAGGAAAGTTTGATGCTAAAAGTGATGTTGGTCTCTTTCTTGGGTATGCTATTAATAGTCGTGCATATAGAGTCTTTAACTTGACTACTAAGACTATTATGGAGTCTATCAATGTGAAGATAGATGATCTTAGCATGCTAAATTTGTGTGATGATAATGGTGTCAATGAACCTAAAGAAAACATGTTGAATGACACTAAAACACCTATTGATGTGGCTAGTAGTGTTTCTAGTCAAGATGATGAAAATGATAGTCATACTGAAGTTGTAAGTCAAGGGTTGGAAAATGCTTTAAATGATAATCAACAAAATGACCAAGTTGTTGAACATTCTCACCCAAGACTTAGAAACTTACACTATCAAGAAGACATCATAGGTGATTTAAATGAAGGGGTTAGAACAAGAAATCAAATTGCTAAACAAATATCCTATGCTTGCTACACTTCTCAAATTGAACCCAAAAATATTAATGAGGCAATTGTTGATGAATATTGGGTTGGGGCTATGCAAGATGAACTTAATCAATTTGAGAGGAATGAAGTGTGGTCCTTGGTTCCTAGACCTAAAGATATAAATGTAATTAGCACTAAATGGGTGTTTAGGAATAAGACCGATGAAAGTGGCAAGATTGTGAGGAATAAAGCTAGACTAGTGGCTCAAGGTTACACTCAAGTGGAGGGTGTTGACTTTGATGAGATGTTTGCCCCGGTTGCTCGTCTCGAGTCCATTAGACTTTTGTTGTCCATTGCATGCATTAAAAAGTTTAAATTATTTCAAATGGATGTCAAAAGTGCTTTCCTCAATGGATACCTTCAAGAAAAAGTGTATGTTGAACAACCTAAGGGTTTTGTAGACCCACACTCTCCTAATCATGTGTTTAAATTGAAAAAGGCTCTCTATGTCCTTAAACAAGCTCCAAGAGCTTGGTATGATAGGTTGACTCAATATCTTATTGACAACCAATATAGGAGAGGTGGCATTGATAGAACTTTGTTTATCAAACATCATGATCATGATATTTTTGTTGCACAAATATATGTTGATGACATTGTTTTTGGGTCTACTAATAAAACCAAGGTTGATGAATTTGTTAGTGTTATGTCAAGTGAATTTGAAATGAGTATGGTGGGTGAGTTGAATTATTTTCTAGGAATGCAAGTGAAGCAAACTAGCATGGGCATAATGTTGAATCAATCTAAATATGCTAAAAATCTAGTTAAGAGATTTGGCCTAGAAAATGGAAAAGATTTTGAAACTCCCATGAGCACCACTTTAAAACTTGACAAAGATGAAAAAGGGAAAAGTGTTGACCAAAGCCTTTATAGAAGCATGATAGGTAGTCTACTTTACCTAACGGCTAGTAGACCCGATATTTACTTTAGTGTTGGCTTGTGTGCTAGATTCCAAGCAAATCCCAAGGAATCTCACTTAAAAGCCGTCAAGAGGATCATTAGGTACATCAAAGGAACTCATAGTCTTGGTCTATTCTATTCATTTGATACCAATGATATCCTTGTAGGCTATTGTGATGCGGATTGGGCGGGAAACATAGATGACCGAAAAAGCACATCGGACGGTTGCTTTTATGTTGGTAATAACTTGGTTTCTTGGTCAAGTAAGAAACAAAATTCGGTTTCCCTTTCCTCTTCCGAAGCCGAATACATTGCGGCCGGAAGTGCTTGCACACAATTAATTTAGATGAAACAAATCCTTAAGGATTATGAGATAGAACAAGGAAAAATGACACTTTATTGTGATAACTTAAGTGCCATTAACATCTCTAAAAATCCGGTTCAACACTCCCGCACAAAACACATAGACATTAGGCATCATTTCATTAAAGATCTAGTTGAACATTCTATTGTTACTCTAGAGCATTTGCTTACTAAAAATCAACTTGCGGACTTGTTCACTAAACCCTTGGACAAAGAGAGGTTTAAAACTCTTAGAATGTCCATTGGCATGATTTGTGTTGATTGATGTCTTTGTGTGATTGTGAGTGGCTTGATGAGCAAAACTTTAATTGAATATCATTATCTTTGAGAGCTACTCACTTGAGAAGTAGTGATCTTTAACAAGTATCTTTTATTGTTTTTAGATCATGCACTTGAGCTTGAAAATCTTATTTTTTGAAAAGTGCACTAATGCTTCTCTTGTATGTTTTAGTTTTTGAGTTTTTGAGGTTGAATATGTGTAGATAATGGATGCATCTAGAAGTTTATTGTTAAGTACATGATAGATAACCTATGGTATGTATCCATTTTGCTTCGGCACTACATAGTAATCAACGAGCACCCTCATGGAAAGGGCTACACACCTTGGTTGTGAAGCCACCCAATGTAGGAAAGGGCTACGCCATTGTGATGAGTGAAAGCCGCCATGAGGAGTATATGTTTTTGTTAGTAAAATCAAAGAAGTGTTGAAATGAATCATTAAAAAAAAAATCTTTGATTCTAAGCCTAAAAGAAATGAAAAATAATAGGCTTATTGGTGTATAGTTGAGAATTGTGAAAAAGCTCGGGTTGACAAATAGAAACGGGAAAACGAGCCACATGCACACACACGCTCATATGTTGATATCTATTCATTTTAAAAGCAAAAAACCGGATGAATATCGGTTTGACCTATTTTTGGAAAGGCTTTAGAAGGATGGGTGTGGATAGAGTTTGCATGTTGATATCACAATTACTCCTACTATATATTTGAGAAGCATTCACACACACACATTTTGCTTATGTGCTTGATTCATTAGCAATGTGAGAATATTTTTGAGAAATTAATGAAAATCTATGATTCTCTCTTGGACTTTGACAAGTTTGAAATATTTTCTCTTATTGCTTGATTGTGTGATTGTGTGATGTCCCTTGTGAACAAATCTACTTGTTGATAATATGTGGAGCATATGTTAAGGGGGAGCTTTAGTTTATTCAACTTTCGCTCTCTATACGATTTGCTTGCTTTGTATCTCGTTCTTTATCTCTTGTGTCCCTTGTCTATTCCTTGACAAAAAGGGGGAGAAAATGTATACCTCACCATGTTTGATATTGGGGAGATTTTGTATACTTCACATCTTGTGTGGAAAAGAAGTATACAAAATGTTCCAATTGTGTGACCATTTTCCTCTTTGTGCTTAATTGTGACTTTGTCTTAAGGGGGAGAATTCTTGTCTTAAGGGGGAGAAAGAATTCTTTCTTGATAATGTTAAGGATAGTTGGTCCTTGGGAATTGGGAAACTAAGGGAATGCTTTAATATGAACATATTTTATTCACTTGAAATAATGCATTTGTGTATGAGATAAGGGATATCTTCTATGTTTGTTTGTTTGGTTAAATAACTCACCATTCTTCTTTAGAGAAGATCTCTTGTTTGGTTGCTATTTTCTCTCATAGGTACTTTGAAGATCGAAAGAGCAATTCTTGAAGACTTGAAGACTTTTTAGTCTAGGAATTTCTTTGTAATGCGAGATTGAGAGTATGCTATCATCTTGAGTTTATTTGAGTGAAACATTGTATGGTGAGGTTGAGTGTTTTTGCCATGGAATAGCCAAAGGGGGAGATCGTAAGGTTTATGATTTGTATTGGCTTAATTCCATTGCAAAACACTCTATGATTGTATTAGTTGTTGCTTAGGTCATTATTTGAAGAAAGAAAGCTTAAAGAGTGAAGAGCAACGTCTAGTGCAACAGTCGTCTTCAAGAGGTGAAAAACATCAAAGGTAAATCTTGACTTCCATCCTCTTGCAAGGCATTAGCGCACACACACAAAATTCATACATGTGTGTCCCTGCATCGTGGTTCAAACATTTGGTATAACACATTCACACACTTCATAGCATGCTCATGCATTGATCTTGTATTGACAAACATTGTGAAATTGCATGCTTTGTGACTATCTCTTTGATATGGCATGCTTGTGTGAATATGTGTTTATTTGTTTCCGTATTTTGTGTTTAGGACTTGAACATGTTCTTATTTAATGCCTTATTGAGTTCCGGTCGTTTCGGTTACTCATTCATAAGGTTTCGAGTCCAAACAAGTTGACTATGCTACTTTTCGTTCTTATTTGTTGTGTTGACTTCATTGTCGGATTCCGAGATGATTTCTCAACCATTTTTCAAAGTTGAGTAGTCATAGTCGTGCGTGAGGAAGTCATGGTTCGTAATCCGAAAATGGATTCGAAATCGGAGGTCGGATGCCCAAGATATGGGCTGAAGAACTGAAGGAGCGCGAGAGAAGTCGGGAGCATGTGCGGCCACAAGGCCAGCCCGTGTGGGAGGCCGTGGGCCCCACGGCCAAGGGAGCCCTCTGCTCCTGTGGGCCCCATGGGGAGGTGACATGTCATCTTTCGATTCGCTCGTAAAATCTCTCTCTTCCCTCCTTTTAAGCTCACCTCCTTCCCTCCACACTTTCAAGAATTTTGAAGAACACTTTGAAAATTTGCTGCAGAATTCTACAATTTTTGTTTTCTTGTTTTGATCATATCTCTCTCATACGAACTCGAAATCAATTGATTCAAGAACCAAAATTGTTGGTCTCGAAGAGAGCTACAAACCTAAGCATTTTCAGAGGCAGCTGACTTCACCATTTTTCTCAGCTGATGCTTTTTCAGTACGTGGTCAGTATGTGTATTTCAACTTCTTCCTTTTCAATTTCATCTTTGATCATCTCTTGATTCTTACTATTTGATTGATGAAATTTGTTGAGAAGTATGTTAGATCACTTGCTAGGGTTGTTTGATCATTTGTTAATTGAGTTTTAGCTTTATGATTTGTTTTGAACATATATGTGCTAAACTTGATTGTGTGTGAAATTGAATCTAGAAATTGAATATATGATGTATCTCATATTATTTTCTAGGTTCTATTTCTTGATCTAAGAACTAGGTTTTTAGTGTGATAAATTGAATATTCATGCCTTTGTTCTTATTGATTTGCATGTCTTGATTTCTAGATAATTTTGTGATTGTGTGTTGAAATCATATTTTAGACTATCATTGAACATGTACATCTTGCTTGATTGATCATCTAGCTTAATTTGTTTGTGTTTGCATCACTTGCATCACTTTAGATCATAATAGCCTTGCATAAGGTTGAAGTCTCTAGCAAAGTGAGTGAAGCTATGTGGATAGAGCAAGGAAGTCTTGATTAGAGTTGGGAGGACTCGGATAATCAAGCAAGGAAGTCTTGTCTAGGGTCGGGAGGATCCGGATAGGCAAGCAAGAAATCTTCCTAGAGACGTGAGCGTCTTGGATAGGAAGTTGCTTTCTAGAGGTGTAGAATACATCTCGGATAGGAAGTAGGCTTGGTGATTCACTAGCCCGAGGGTAGATTAGGAGTTAATAGCTTGAGCGGATATCATGAGTGATAGCTTGAGTGTGTAAGTCCTTTTTCACATAGTGGATTGCTTCGCCGGTGGTTGTGGTATCAACCCGTGGATGTTTCCTCATTGAGGTTTTACCACGTTAAAATCATTGTGTTCAATTTTGCTTTACTTTTCTTTATCTTCCATATATTACATTGATTGCATATCTTGTAAATTGATTAACTCTTGTCTTAGTGAAATCAATTCATTTGTTAAATCTAATCAAGTGTGCATTTGCCTTGTAATTTTCCACATTATTTTTAATTGGGAGAATTTGGAGACTATACCTATTCACCCCCCTCCCTAGGTATATTTCACTACTACATTAAGGGAAATTTCAGCTTCTAATGTTAGAATTCATTTCATTTTGTAATTTAGTACAAAGCATTTTAAACTTATCAAAAGTTTCGGATTTTTCTCTAAGAAATAGTGTCCATGTAAATCTAGAGAAATCATCAACACAAACAAAAACGTATCTCTTTCCACCTAAACTCTCGGTTTGCATAGGACCCATAAGATCCATGTGGAGAAGCTCTAGGGGCTCCTTGGTGGAGAGATACTTGCCCTTTTTGTGCATGCTTTTGGTTTGTTTTCCTTGTTGGCGAGGTCCACAAATACCATTGGCTTTCTTCCCAAGCTTAGGGAGGCCACGCACACACTCGAACTTTCCAAGGGTTCTTAAATCCCTAAAGTTCATGTGGCCAAGTCTTTCATGCCACAACTCTATTTGCTCATCCATGGACACATTGTTTGAGACTATTCTAGCTTCAAGACAATAGCAATTGTCACTAGATCTCATACCTTTCAACAAGGTTTGTCCATCGGGCTTTAGGATAGAGCAATTATCTTTACAAAACAAGACGGAATATCCTTCATCACTTAGATGTGAAATGCTTATTAAATTGGCTTTCAAGCCATCAACAAATAAAGCATCGGATAAGGAGGGTAAACCGGGAACGGAAATGGTTCCTTTCCCTACAACTTTCTTTTTGGATCCATCACCAAAAGTGACATATCCACCTTCCTCCATAACAAGAGTCTCGAAGAAACTCTTGTTTCCCGTCATGTGCCTAGAGCACCCACTATCTAAATACCACAAATTAGAAGAATTTGCCTTCAAGGCTATTTGAGCAACATGGTAAACAATTTCATTCTTTCTAATCCACCTAGAAACAATCTTAGCTTTCTTAGTGGTCTTTGGTACATGGGTTCTAGATGTTCTAGGATCATGCATAATAATATTATCATTCCTAGGAACATGCATCATGGCTCTTTTCTTTTTCTTCTCTATCATGCTTCTAGTTTTGCACATTTTAATATATCGAAAGCAATGTGGTCTAATATGACCATCAAATCCACAAAAGTGACAAATAGGAGTAAAATAAGGAATCATACCTTGTCCTTGTCTTTGTGGATGAATGGGTTCAATCCGTCTTCGTTGTTGAACTGGTCTAGATTACTTCCTAGCTTGAGGTTGCATGATAGGTCTCTTTCCTTTATGAGCCATTTGTGGAGGAATGTTGGCTTGAGGGACCCTAGGGGGTTGAGCTTGAGGTTGCCTTCTTAGCCCCATCTTCACTTGAGCATTTGAACTTTGTCCTATTTCTAACTTCTTCCTAGGAATTTTCATAAATGAAGTTTCTTTGTTCTTCAAGCTCTTGACAAACACGGTCTTGTTAGAGGTTGAGATCTTCTTGCCATCTTCATACCCAAGACCCCTCTTGTCACATGGACTTTTTCCAACACCAAGCATATGGTCAAGCTTCTTGGTGCTAGAATCCATCCTAGTCATAGATTCTCTAACTTCTTCAAGCTCCCTCTTTAGACTATCTTCATTCCTCCTAGATAAGACTAACTCCTCTCTTAGCTTATCTTTCATCTTCTTGAATCTTTCCACTTGTTCACTTAAGTGGTCATTTTGAGATGCAAGCTCAAGATTTTCTTCTCTCAACATCTTGATCTTTCTTATGCTCTTGATTGCTAAATCATTAAACTTGGCATGATATTTAGCAAACACTTTTTTCTCCACAAATCCATTTATGGAGTTAGAAGAGGAATCACTTTCTTCTCCACTTGAGTCATTTTCCTCTTGACTCATTTCCTCTCTCTCACTAGCACTTTTGCTTTTATGGGAGGAGGCAAAAGCTAGGAGATTAGCCATGAGCTCTTCATCATCCGAAGACTCATCTCCCTCATAGGAGTCATCACTACTTCCACTCCAAGTGGCGGCCATCACTTTCCCCTTTTTCTTCTCAACATGATTTGCACAATCGGGGGCAAAACGACCTATGCCACCACACTCGAAACAACGGACCCCTTTCCTTTCAGTCCTTTCTTGCCTAGGTTCAAACTTCTTGAAAGTGCCCTTTTTCTTCAAATCTTGACCTTTTGATCCAAAGCCCTTTCTTCTAAACTTCATAACCTTGTTGAACCTTTTTACAAACAAGGCAAGGTCTTCATCCGAGTCAATCTTCTTTGCCTCATTTTCATCCTTGGAGGTCTTCAAAGCAATTCCTTTTTGCTTTTTAGGAGGTGTGGAGATAGGACCCTTCCTAGACTCATAAGCTAGAAGTCTCCCAATCACCTCACTCGGCTTCATATCCTTGTAACCACTATTTTCTTCTAAAGCCGTCACCTTCGATTCAAACCTATCGGGTAGAGATCTCATAATCTTTTGCTTGATTCTCCTATCCGAATATGGATCACCAAGTTGATGACTTTGGTTGACTATGTCCATCAACTTGATCTCGAAGTCATTGAAGCACTCATTCTCCTCCATCTTAAGCATCTCGAATTGAGTTTGGAGGACTTGAAGCTTAGAGTCCTTCACCACTTCGGTTCCCTCATGTGCAATCTCTAGGATGTCCCATGCTTCCTTAGCTATCCTAGTATTTTGAATCAACTTGTATTGATTTTTGTCCATAGCACATAAGATGGCATGCATAGCCTTCCTATTCCACTTTGAAGCCTCAAACTCTTGCGCGTTCCATTGCGCCTTAAGCTTCAAAACTTCTTCTCCTCCACCACCGGGAGTCATCATGGGTAGATCATATCTGTCTTCCACCGCCATCCATGCACGGTCATGAATTTGGCATATGTAGGATTCCATCTTCCCTTTCCATTGGGAATAGTTTAATCCGGTAAGAAGTGGAGGCCTTGTGCTAGAAGCACCTTCGTTGCCACCACCATTTCCACCGTTTCCACTCATAGTGTATATGAATGAATGAAATGAATGCAAATGCATGAATGATCAAAAATCACACAAAATGCAAAACACACCAAAATAAGCAAGAATCACCTATGTATGTCTAGGAACCCGCTCTGATACCAATTGAAACTAATTAATGCACGGTGTGTATAAAACTATCTAGAGGGGGGGTGAATAGATTTTAACTTATTACCCAATTTTTCGTATTAAGACAAAATTATGAAATTACCCCTAAATAGATAAAGCAATAAATCAAATATAAAATACGGAAATTAAATAAGACTTGATTTTTACGTGGAAACCCTCACGGGAAAAACCACGGGCTAGTAAGTAAGCCACACTCGAACCTCGAATCCACTAAATGTGTAAAACGATTACAACCTAATCCCGGAAGTAATCACACACCTACCTAATCCCGGTATAAGTGAACCTAGTCCAATTTGCTTGCGATCTAAGCAACCTAATCCCGGATGCTACACACAAGACTTACTTTCTCTATGAAGAGAATAACACCCTAAGTGAATATATGAATATCCAAATGCAACATAGAGCAAGGGAAACCCTATATGCTTATCTAAGATGATTAATATGCAATTAGAACAATCCTAGATATTAACAACTAAATGACATGTCAAATAGTTTAGCTAATCAAGATTAAGCACAAAACCTAATTAGCTATCACAATACAACTTCTCAAACATACATCATACTAATCTCAAACTTGTATTCAAAGTATATAAAATAACATACAGGTAATTAATTGAGATTGATTGTTAAGAGAAACACAAAATATGTAAGATATTAGTGAAAAGCTTACCAAGCAAAGTATGATGAAGAATCCATGCAAGAAGACATCTAGATGATCTAAGATGATGCTAGATGATGATTGATGATCATGAAAAAGTGTTTGAGATAATAAAAATGAGTTCTTGGAATTTTTCTTCTCTTTGAAAAATATCCTAAGTATGAAATATGAATATGAACTCTTGTAATTGACCTAAAGTCAAAGTGGCATATATATAGGGTGTCAAGATGAAGTGTGGTCGTTTTGATAAGTGACACCACAATTTTGCCATGGGCGCTATACGAAGGGCGCTTCTGTACAGCGCCCCTGCTCTATTCTCACGAGAAAACAGAGGGGCGCTCTACGTAGAGCGCCCTGTACAGCGCCTGTACAGCGCTCGTACATCGACCGAATTAAATCGATCAGGTCTGTACAGCGCTCAACGGGGGCTGTTCGTACAGCGCTTCTGTAAAGCGCTTTTAGGAGCGCCCAATGCAAAAATGCAATCCTAAGTCTAAGCATGACAAGGCAATTGGATATGGAAGATGCAATCAAACTAACATGTAAGAAGAGATGTTAATGAACATTAAAGCACACAAATAAGACACACAACATACAAGGATTAAACATATGCATGAGTTGTGAGTGTGTGCAACTATCTCTTCAAGACAAGTAAGCACTTTAGAGTATTACCTTTGGTGCTTGTCAATAATGAGGTCTTCAAAGGGCCTTAGCAACAACACCTACATTTAAGCTACCCTTACAAAGAATCCCCACATATGGTTTGATCACGAAATAAGCCAATTAAAAACTACGGGAATCCTTACATCTTTTATTTTTAAGAACAGAAAACCATTTTTAAAAATGGTTCCAAATAACACCTTACTTTTAAAATATTTACAAAACATAGCAAGCATAAAGTTAAATTCCTAATACTGACAGAAAACAGCACTTGGACTAGGTTGTAGATAGGAATGGCAATGGGGCGGGTTCGGGCGGGTTTGGGAAACCCATGAAATTTTGTGTCTACCAAACCCGCCCGCGAACTCGCGAAAATAAACGGGTTCGGGTTCGGGTTTTACTCGTCCACAAACCCATGAAACAAGCGGGTCCATGGGTAAAACCCGTGAACCCGCCAATTTTTTTTTTTGAAAATTATTTAAATATATGAAATATTATAATTTTAAAGAATAAAAATACTTAATAGATTGAAATGTTTACATTTTATTCTCTATATAAATAAAAAGTTTTTATTAGAGTTTAAATTTATAATATTTTAAATAATAAAATATTATGTAATTTTTATTGTTCGTGGGTACGCGGGTTCGGGTATGGATTTTTTTCCAAATCCATACCCGAACCCATGACGGGTATAATTTTCAAACCCAAACCCGTCCACGGGTACACTTATCCCAACACAAACCCTCTTTTAGCGGGTTGGGTTCGGGTTTAATTGCCATCCCTAGTTGCGATGCGATTTGGACACCTACCCTACCTCAGACGACAATGTTTTGGAAAGATTTGAGTGTCTTCTTTTCAAACAAAACGCAGATGAATGTGTTATGACCAAAACAATATTGTTGACTCGGTTTTTAAGGCTCACTTTTCCAAGCAAAAATTCTGAAAATTTTCTTTGACAGTCTTCAACATGTTAGCTTCCATATCCAATTGAAATCTTGTCAAACTCCACTTTGAAAAGTATTTGGTGAATTTCTACATTTCATTTTCATCGCTCAGAAGCTGAAAAAGCATAAAACAAGAAAAATCAGCATCTTCTCTCTTTATAGTCTAAATTTGCCAAAGGTTGTGTTTACTAAAGTGGTTGATAAACGGGGGTTATGCTTTATTAAAGATTTATATTCGGTTAGGATTTCAAAAGATTTTTAATGATTTTTATGAAATTAAAAAGTTTGGATATATTTAATGTAGACTTTTAAAGACACTATAACAATCATGAGGTATTCAATAAAGACTTTCATAGACTTTAAAAAAATATTTAAAAATCATATGGTATTCAATCAAGATTTTTTAACGGTCTATAAAAATCAGGAGGTATTCAAAATCTCAATAATTTTTAATGACTTGAAAATATTAAATGACTTTTAATAACTTTTAGTTATAACAAATCTCACAATTTGTCTTTTTTTTTTGGTTTAAACCATCCGGTTTCCGGGTGGGGCGGATCCACCATACGGTGCAATCAGCCCAGACCACACCCCGACTAATCCGGACTCGCACCGGGTCGGCCCACTAAGGGGTAAAGTGCTCCCAATATGTGTAGCTCCGTTTACAAGGGGAGTTGAACCCACGACCTTGTTTAAGGGATGAGAGCGCCGAACCACTCACACCAACACATGATTGGTCACAATTTGTCTTTCATTACTACCAAATACTTTGAATGACTTTTTTTTTTTTTTTTTCCTTTTATTTAAATAGAAAGAATTTCACTTTAGAAAAAAAAACATTAAACTCTTTAAAAAACATCAACCACCAAACATATGTTCTATTTTCAAATAAAAGCACACTCAATCTTAACAAATTTCACAAATAAAATAAAATTAATAATCATTATCAAAAAAAAAAATACAAATATTAACGATCTATTTATATATATAATAAAAAAAATAAAAATAAAAAGATTAACTAAAAAATAATATAAAACAACACTCTATCGGTTATGCAATTAAGGACAAAAGATCCCCATTTTTTTTTTACCTCTATTTTCAATACAACTAATCAACACCAAAACAAATTAAAAGAACTTCATTTATGTTAATTAAAAATAATAAAAGACAAAAACCACTACTCAACTATGTCAATATGCCATAATCAAAGTTGTGTATGAGTGTGGCTCCATATAAATATGATCAATATCAAAATAGCCACTTTGAAGCACAAGTCTTGTTCAACAACTAGGTGCGATTTTTATGTTTTATCTTAGTAAATTGAATTAATTTTGAGTAAATTTTTTATATCAATTGTCATACTTTTGTATAGACATATAAACGTTAATATTAAGGGTGTGCAGGATCCAATCTAATTCGATATGATCCATTGGATTGGATCAGATCTAGAGAGGTGTTTGGATCCTAAATTCTAAAATCCATTGGATTGGATCGGATCGGGTCGAAAATCCGCCAAATCCACAAATCCGCCTAAAATATTAGGCCTTATATTTATATTGGACAATTTATTTTATCCACTACTTTCTAATGTAAAGGCCCAACCCAAATACAATTTGATTCTCTGAATATCTGTAAGAATAATGCTATACAACCCAAATTTTAACCCAAATGATGTGTCAAATGACTTGTCATCACTATACACAATATGGGGTGATGTGGTCAATGAAAAAACCACTTGCCACATCATTTGGGTTAAGTTTTCGGTTGTCTAGTATTAGTGTATCTGTAAAGGCCCAACCCAAATGCAATTTCTAATATTACTATTTTGGGTTTTCTTTCTCCATTTCTCTACAACCAACAATCTACCTTCTTCTTTTCTTCTATTCTTCTTCATCAACATCACAGCCTATTAAGTTTATATTTGAAGCTAATGTATAATGTTTATAAACTTTTTGAATTATATAACGTTTGCAAGTTATGTCATGTATTTTTTTTTATTAACTTTATTTTAATTAATTAATAATGTTTGAATAATTTATTTGATTTTATTTATCTTAGATTATAACTTTTATATATTAAGAACAACTTTATATTAATTCAATCCATCGGATTATATCGGATCAGATTGGATCAGATTGAAGTATTTTACAATCAAGTCGGATTGGATCAAATCAAATAGTAATTGGATCGGATTGGATCTTGGATCATGGCAAATCCATTGGATCCAATCTGCCGCACACCCCTAGTTAATATTATTGTCGGTTTCCTACATTTATTTTAAAAGAAAAATTATAATATTTTGACTAATTATAAAAAAAAAAAAAACAATTAAAATTTTGACTAATTATTAAAAAAATTAGGTGCATAACGTCTTTACGATGTAAAACATAATAAAATACAAATAAAATTTTTAAAATCACGTATATAGGCATGAACGCTTTTGTCAAGTTTATTAATGATTTTTTTTTTTCTTTTGGAAAAATATTTTTATTGACATGAGAAATTTATATAATTTTGCTAAAACAAATTGTATATAATATATTTAAAAGTCAATGAACGTCTAAAAACAAGTATAAAAGTCTTTTGAAATAAAAGTTTACGATAATCTCTTAAAATAAAAGTCTATGAAAATCCATAAAAGTCCATCAAATGTGGAAAAGTCATCCACTTAAAAAAGTCTTTTGAAATCCTTATCGAACACACCCCCTTAGTTACTTTTAACAAGACCTTGCTAGACATTGCTTCCCAAACAAACCTGGAAATTAGTAATGAACATTGATTCCTTGGTGTATAAAGTCATTAAAAAGCGAAAAAAATTTCTTCAAGCCTCCTTGCAGCCATGAATCTCATACCTAGAGAAGTATTATTGGGGACCACCTCCACTTGAAAAAGGCCTTAGGTGGAGAGTACGGAATAGGGTTAATATTAGTGTTTAAAGATCCTTGGATTCCTAGACCGTATTCCTAGACCGTGTTGCAATGTTCGAAAATTAGATGAACCCGTGATAGAAATTGACAGGAATGTGAACCTTTCTACCCTTTTGGGTCAAAGAAACGCAGAATAGTATTTTGTGGCACTTGCTAAAAGGGGCATGCCGCATGTATTGTGTGAAAAGTAGCTATAGAAAGGCAAAGTTAAAAAGGAGCGCTCAAATCCATCAAATAACCATAAATGGTGGAAGACAACGTGGCATTTGAACATCCCTCAACCTTAGCGAAGGTCCCAGGCCCTTGGGTGGTGTTCAAAGGTTAAAGATTGTCTAGGCTCGTATAGTTTGGAGGGAAGGTAACCGGCGAAATTGTTGGGCTTACCAGTGAAATGGGCAGGCAGAAGATATTGCCGATGTTTATACCTTGATACCAAAAAATAAAAAAAAGTTACTCTTGACACAACCCTTGAAATCACTACTCTCTTCATTCTCTTCTTAAAAATAAAATTCTCCAGCAGATAGTTCATTAATCATTGGAAAAATACTTCATTGCTTAACATAACAAACAGAACCAACAGAAATATTAAAAACCAACCTTACCAAGAAATCCTGTCAGCGTATTTCAGTTTTAAATTCTTCCCTGATAAGCAATGAAAATCAGTTAAGATTGTCTAAAGCTGCAATGTTACAGTGCATACTCGTCTAGGTTTCTATGGTATCACTCATTACAACCAAATCTCTAAACTTATCCCGCAAGTATTATCCATCAAATTTACAACACATACATCAAAATCATTGTGAAATCACTATGCAGTAACACAAGCCTCCGACCAATCCTATCCAGCTATCGCATCAGCATAAGTGAAGAAATGAATTGGTGATACGATACTTAACTGGGTAGAATACACATACAGAGAAGTCCATTTCTCTTCATCATTGAAATTGTTAATGCCATCAGATTAGATCTATCTACCTACTTAGGATTCCTCAAAACAATGATAACAGAATCTCCACGGAGGAACATCTTGCTTATGAATCTGTCTTTGTTAACAGGGAGGGCTTTTTTCTTGCCTTTACCAGTCTTTGGGACCTATAACCAAAGAGAAATAATTATTTACTCAAAAGATATATATAGATATAGAACTGCAAACACAACGTGTTCAGTAAAAAACCAACCTCAGTCCACATCTCCCTGACGTTTTCAAGAACCATGTTGCAGTGACGATCAAAAGCTCTCACACGACCAAGTAGCTTTTTGTTATTTCGACAGTTAATGAGAACCTGTACAGAGGGTGAGAATAAAGTCAATAACAAATAAGATTGACCATAACAAGACTACTGAGAATTACAAATCAATCAAGTACATTACCTGGGTGTTGTTTTTTACACTCATCATCAAAACAGATAGTGGTCCGGTGTTAAATTCTTCTTCCTCATTCTTGACAACCTGCAGCAATAACACAATCAATACGACAAAAAAATCCACAAAATAATTAACAAGACAGTAAGGAAAAAAACATGTGCTTGAGAATAACTTACATCTTCTTCCATTGGCCGGCTGCATAGTTAAAATGAGAAAAACCAAAGAAAATAATGTCAGAAAATCAGAAATGGAAATCTTCAATCAAGTAAGCAAAATTTACTACATATTCACAGGAGAAAAAAACAGAAGACAAATTTTGTACCTCATACTGATAAAAGTAAACTGTAAAATTCTTCAGGCAAAACCTGTATAAAAACCTGGCAGGAAACAACAATAAGTATCAGTGAACACTTGTTAACATGACATGATAAGAAACAATTCTTTAACCATACACAAACTCTAAGAATCATAAAACAAAACAAATGAGATTATCAAAATTTGTTCATAAACAAGCACATCACAGCAATAATTATACATATTACAACAAAAAAATAAAAATAAAAAACCCTCAACTTTATTCAAACAGTAACCTAACATGGTAGTATTTCAAAACATCTATGAGTCCATATATCATATATAGCTACTTGGCTACATTGTGCATGATAGTTGATATTACACTATAAGTGCAAACCAATGATCAAAATGAAGCTTCCAATATCAGAAGCATACAAACCCCAAAAGCAACTTTACACTTTCATCACATGAAACATCCAAACTCATAAGAAAATACAGCTATCATGATATAATATCAAAGATCTTTAAGAACTCTCTTCAGCTCAGGTCTCCATATTTTTTCAGCATTATAGCTCAGGAGAACGAAAGTTTTAGTTTTGTACATCATAAGAGAGAAGATCTCTAATGTCTAATATTTGGAAGCAATAAAAACAAAATTGCAAAGAACAATAAACCCTTAATTCACCTTTCCCATTTTAAAAACAAGAGTAGTTAATAAGTTTACCAGATTGCAATTAACCCACCAAATTTACAGCGATGAAACCTAATAATAACACATAAAGTCAACTTCCAGATAAATCACTACTTGGAAAAAACAATACCATGATGTTGTTCTCAGAATTTAATGACTGATGTTAAAGTCAAATATTTCGGTGATAATTCAAAAAATTCAAGCCTCTTCAGTTCAGGTCTCCAAATAATTTTCCGCACACTATAATCTCAGAAGAACGAAAGTATTTTTTGATCATCATCAGAGGCAGTTCACAAATGCACAATGCTAATTTCTACACACATTCGATGAATCAAGAATGCCAAAGCTCTAAAATTAAGTTTATATCTTAAACAATAGAGAAGGGTAAAAAAAACAAACAAGCCCTAAAATTGAAGAAGAGGAAAAATTCAAAAAATATCTCTTCAGTTCAGGTCTCCATAAGTATTCCGCATGGATATTCTCAGTAGAACGAAAGTTATGTTTTAAACATCATCAGAGACGTACGAAACAAAAAAATAAAAAAAACAAATAAAAGATAAATCAAATTTCATTCCTCGACTGTAGATCAATCCTATCAAACTAAACAATAAACTTCCAAGATCAGTGAGAGCAAACGAAAATGACTAGAATATGAAAAATAAGAGTAAATAAATTGAAGCTTACCCGACTTCGGCAGCAGATCGGGCACCACCAGAGTAGCAAGTTAGCTCAGATCTGAGACATTCAGTGAAGAATAGACGGTGTATTTATAGTATGAGAACGCAACAAAACCCTAGCCGTCTCTTCTTTATCTAGGGTTTTTAGTAATGGGCTGGGCCGTTTAATTTTGTATATGAATTGGGTTTGTTAAACGAAAATCTCCACATTTTCCAAAATATATCACAACGTTTTACTAAGTACACCTATGCCTATGGGCTATTTTGGTATTACTGTAACTTTTATAATATTCACGGTTAGCTATGTTAAAGGACTATAACTCAAAAATAGTATATATATATATGTTTGGTAATTTTATTGTAGAAGTGCTGAAATTAGTTACAATAACTAAAATATACATGATTTTAGAGCCTTATTTGATTATTTTTTTTTCATTAATTATATACATTAAATCAAAATCTAAGTAGAATATTTAAATTAGAAAAAAAAAAAAAGTTCCATAAGAACGATAAAAATATTTTAAAAGATTTTATAAATCAAATCAATATTTAAATAGAATATTTAATTTTGAGATAAAATAAGGTACAATATATAAATGATTTTAACTTTATTTCATAAGGATAATAATGATATTTTAAAAATATTTATTAAATGCTGAAATAGATTATTCCATAATCACTTTTAAAAAGTAACCCTTCACCTATTTCTCAAAATTGCTGTCAAAACTTATTAGAATATCAATTAATCACTTTTGGAAGTTTTACCAAACACAAATTTATGTTAAAATTATAAAATAAGCTAATTTTAACTTTTCAAAAGCAATATCAAATTAACCCTAAATTGTAGTATAAAAAATTATAAAAATAAATAGGTGGTTTTATTGCCATCCAAAATAATTCTCTACACATCCATTTACTCCATATACCCACCATAAAAAAAAAAAAAAAAAATTAATTTAAATTTAATTATGTGCTCTTCACAATCTCTAAAATATCAAGATTAACTAATATTAATAATCATTTTAAATAAATTATTTCTTTTTAAAAATCCACACAAGATAAAATTTGGGTGAAAAACATTAAACCAAACAAATTGTAGATACTTTTTTTTTTTCTCTCAACTCATTACATGTAAGAATTTGATTGGACAATAGTTTTGATGATAAGATTGTAATCACTTTCTAACATTCCAATAATTGTGATGGTAAGCTTGTAATTGTTTTCTAATATTCTAGTAATCTTTCCATATAAATCCAACTGAGTTTTTACGGTTTGTTTAGGGTTCTTCACCAGGAACCAACTTTGAGCCAAACAATTTCAATTTCATTAATAACCCAATCAAAATCCCAACTACATTAATTAACCCAACCACAAATTTTATCATAACCCAGTTCTGTAAAATTTTAGGGTAAAAATGATTTTAATCCCTCTAGTTTATCCATGAAAATATAAAATCGTGTGTCTAATACAACCTAGAGGGAGGTGAATGGGTTGTTAATTAATTATTACCAACTTTCTCGATTAGTCAATATTAACAATAAAACCCAATTCAAACATACAACAAAAATCAAGTAAAGTGCAGAAATATAAAAAACACTTGATTTTTACGTGGAAACCCTCCAATTGGGAAATGCCATGAGACTAGCTGCGCTAGTCACCTGAGCCACAAAAATCCACTATAAGAAAAGAAAGTTAGATCCTCAAATGATACACGGACTCTCACTCTAGATAACCTCAGGTTATAGACACTACCACTCACCACTCTTGGTTCAATCCTTAGTGATATCCTCAGATCCACTATTCTTGGCGTGAACACCTCATAATCTACTTGCAAGCCTTTTACAGTGGCATTTGGCAATTCTTGCCAACCAACCCTTGGTTGTAAGACTTCACTTGCTTGTGCAACTACAACCTGTAGCCACAAGACTTTGACTCAATAAAGAGAATAAAATGTCTAAGTGAATATGAATATTCTATATGCAATAATGTGTAAGACCACACACAAAATGCCTAACTAGATGTTATAATGCAATTCAACAATCTAGTTATCAACAATGCCTATATGTCCATACATGAAAGACTTAATTAAATGCAAATGAATTCAAGCAACCTAATTGTCAAATACATTCACATAAACATTCATAAGCTTGACTAGATGCACAAGCCCAACCTAATCATCAATTAAACATACATGAACATGTATGGATTAGCTATTTAGGCATATATGACCTAATAATGGAAGCTATCACAAACAAACCCAATTATGCAACTAAGACTCAAAAATATATGCAATAAAAGGAGTTAAGGTATTTAATCAAGCAATAAATACCTAATCTAGAGTAAGAAGAACAATAAATAATATTCAATGAAGTTCTTGAAACTAATACGCGGTGTGTATAACATAAAGTTAGAGGGGGGGTGAATAGATTTTAGCTAATTATTACCCAATTTTCGCGTGCATGTCAATTTTATAAAAATACCCCTAGCAAGTCAAATATACATACAAGTGTAATAAGATGCGGAAATAATAAATGACACTTGATGTTTACGTGGAAACCCAACCACTGGGAAAAACCACGGGTTGTTTAGTGCGCCACACTCGGAACTCGAAATCACTAATTGAAATGAAGTTTACAACCTATGTAGACCTCGTCTAACACTCTGGTCTGTAACCCCTCACTTCTACCCAGCGGGCCTTTATTAGCAACCCTATTCCAATTTGCTTGTGTGACCACCTGTTCCCGGTGTCCGACCTAATCCCGGTCAATCACACAAGACTTCAATCTCTCAAAAGAGATGCACAACCCTATGTGAATATGCAATGATATCCAAATATTGCAATAAGAGCTAGGGTACTCTAGATGCTTACCTAGGATTATAAGATGACAATATAATCAATCCTAGATATCACATATAGCTATATGTCATGGCATACAACTTTAGCTAAGTAAAGGATAACCAATCCTAGATACAAAGCTATCACAAATAACCCACAAACATTCAAAAGATTAACTAGTTGATTAAAAAAACAATCTATCAACCTAGTTATCAATAAATCACACAAGAATGTTTATGGCATAGCTTTTAGGCAATAATGACCTAATCAAATAAGCTATGAAAAATAATCTCAATCATATAATGAGATTAATTAGCTAGATATAAAATAGGCATGAAAACCTAGCTAACATAAATAACCCAATCAACACATAATCTCAATCATGTATGTAGAAATTAATCTAAACACATACAAGTAATAAAAGAGATAAAATTGATAAGTAGAAACACTAATTATGTAAGATAAAAGTGTTCAACAAATCATACCATGTGTGTTGAAGAAGACCCATGCATTAGCATATGCTAGATGAACCTAGATGATGCCTAGATGATGATTTGTGCATGTGGGAATGGGTTTAGAGAGATAAAGATGTAATCTTTAAGCTTTTTCTCTCAAGTCTCTCTTTCTCTCTCAAGAATAAGGAGCCTCTCTCTTTAGGGTTTGATTTTGTGGCTCTACTCTCAAAATGATGAGAAAGATATGTATTTATAATGCCCAAATGAAACTACGTCGTTTTGGAAGAAATGGAAAAAGTATGGGCATTTTCGCGGTACTCGCGTCAGTGCAGCGACTCAAGATTCGAGCGCTTCGAAACATGACCAAACGATATCGAAACCTTTCATATATATATCGTTGCAAAGGTATGGATGTCTACTTTCTACTCGTTTTTACAGAATGACATTTCGATATCTGTAGAAAAAGTTATGGTCAATTGAGTGACCAAAGGTCAGAAACGGACAACAACAGAGTTGCCCTGTTTTGGTTGTAACTTTGGAGATTTTAAAACCAAACCAAACGGTCATGAAATATTATGAATAATATACCGTTGGAAAGGTATGGGTGTCTAGTTTGTACAGAAATTTTTAAAACTCATTTTGAAGCTTTGTGTAAAAAGTTATGGTCACAAGACCATGCAAAGGTCAGTTTTGAAAACACTTAAAACATTGAAATCCAATCTTTTGAAACTAGACACCTTACTTCAATCAACCAAACCAAAACTACCACTTATTCAAGAGAAGAATGAGACATTCTCAAGTGGTCAACCATCGCGCTAAGACATGCACACCATCGTGCAAGCGCGGACGTTTCCAATCACACAAACGGAAACGAATTACACCACACTTAAGACTAATCATGAAGTGCAAGTGTGGGTATTGAATGCATCCTAATGCCTAACATGTCATGGCATTTCATAGAACAAGATGCAATCAATTAAATGCTTGAAGAGATATTGAATAATCAATAAAGCACAATGCACACAAAATATAAACACAACATTCAAGAATAAGAGTTATGCATGTTGTGTGTGTGTGCAACTATATCTCTTCAAGGCAAAGTAAGCACTAGATATACCTTTGGTGCTTGTCCTCTTGAGGTCTTGGAAAGGGTCTTTGATCTTCAACTAATCACCTAGACTACCCTTACAACCAAACCCCAACACGTGGTTTGCCCACGAAATAAGCCAATCAACAAAAGGGAATCCTTACAATCTCCCCCTTTGGCTATTTCGTGACAAAACCACCACTCACAATGATTCCTCACAACAAAATAAAAACTACGGGTCTATAATGATATTCTACAATACAAAGAGATAAGATAAAATAAAATTGAAGTCTTCAATCTCTTGTAGAATAATCAATCCCTGAAAAACAAGGTTTCTATACTTTCCAATACAAGAAAAGGTGAGATGAATCAAGTGAGATAAAACAAGCATTTGCATTTAAGAATTTAAGTACAACATCATGCAATGTATGTATGTGCAAATGCTCCCCCTCAAAGGGTTACTCCCCCTCAATAAGTATTCTCCCCAACATGCACAATTGCTACTACAATTTGCAACTCCCCTTACCACAACCTACTCCCCCTTTTTGTCATGATATAGACAAAGGAGTAGTCCCCAATCGGGTCACTCAAGGCAAAGAGAGATAGTAGCATTCTAAATATTTGCATAATCAATATAAGTCATTTTATGCAATCTCAATTAATTGGAGAGAAACAAGGAGATTTATTTAAAGAAAATGTGTGAATCAAAAAATGCTTTGCATACAAGACATGTAGCATTTAAGTCCAAAATACCATGGTATTTGGCAAAGCAAATGACAAAGGTTTTTAATATGAATTCAAACCAATTTCACCAATGTCATGAGAGAAGCAAGGATATAGGTTTTCATTGATTTTAATTTAAGAACAACTATATCCAACTTTATAAGCCAAACATGTCATGAGCGACTTTGCACCCTACTTGATTTTTCCGAATAAGATATCCGTATGATAGTAGACATGTTCAACCAATAAAGAAAGAGAGACATTTGGATTTTAAAATCCTTGAATGGATACAAGATCCTTTTTCATTTGAGTCTCATAAGCTTTTTCACGCAAGTTTTGCATTTAAAAATTGCAATCATCAAAACATGCTTTTCAAGATTAACATTTAGCATGTCATTTAGCAATCATCATGTCATGGAGATTCATTATAGGTCATTCAAATTATATCCTATGTAAATATCTCCTAGTCCAAAAATGCATGTTTGAACATAAATATGACATGGATTGCAATACAAGCATTGATCACATTTATTGAATAGAAAATATATATACATAGTGTAACCAAGCTTACTCAAGCAACAAAAAGAGAAGCATAAGATATTTCAAATTTTTTGCAAGTGACAAGAATGCAAAATAGTTCTCTTTGCTTAAGTTCCCCATATGGGGTCAATTTTCCATACCTCTTCAAAGAAGGGTATGAGGTCCTATGGACCTACCAAGTCCTTTGGACTTAGTTGAACCTATTTGAGACTTGTTAGTCTCGTAGCAAGCGGGTTCATTTTTCCTTATCCACATAGATATGACTTTTTTGGACTTAGTGATTAGGTTTTGCATGTCATTCAATAGCCTAGGATTATTGACAAGGGATTTCCTAGGCTCATGCAAATGGGCTCTTCTTAGCCTCTTTTTCTCTATCATGCTATTAATCCTACAATGCTTAATGTACTTAAAGCACTTAGGCCTAATATGCCCATAAACACCACAATAATGACAAGTTGGTACAAAGTAAGAATTCATACCATGTCCTTGTGAAGTCATTTGAGACTCATCATGCATTTGATGTCTCCTTTGGTGTTGAGTCGGTTCATGTCTTCTTTGTGGTTGAACCGGAATGGGTTGCCTCCTTGAATGAGGTAGCATGTTTTGCCTCTTCACATAGTGAGTCATTTTTTGAGGAGAGTTGACTCGAGAGGCACTAAACCGTTGAGCTTGGGGTTGTCTTGTTTTCACCACCTTCACTTGTGCATTTTTCGAACATTGTCCTAGTTCTAACTTCTTCCTAGGAGTTTGCACCGGTGACGCTTCTATCTTACCCAAACTCTTCATAAAAACGGTCTTCTTAGGAATAGAGCAATCCTTGCTCACTTCGAATCCAAGACCTTTTTTGTCACAAGGGCTTTTTCCTACACCAAGTATGTTGTCAAGCTTCTTGGTGCTTGTGGTCATTCTAGTCAATGACTCTTTGGCTTCAACAAGCTCTCTCTTCAAACCCTCTTCATTCCTCTTAGACAAAGCTAGCTCATCTTTTAGCTTGTCTTCTTCCACCATGGATCTTATCACTTCATCATTCAAGTCGTCAACTTGTGTTGAAAGCCTAAGTAGTTCTTCCTTTAACCTTTGAATCTCTTTTTCATTCTTTAACTTAGAGCTTTCAAAACTTTCAAAGTTGTCCTTAAGATCCATCTTCTTAGGAGATGAGGTGGTCAACTTCACAAATCTCCAAAATCTCTCTAGTAAGAGAGGCATCTCCTCAACGGAGTAAATTTCTTCTCTCACGAAATCACTCATAGTGTTTGCGTTGAATGAATGCAAAAGAGAAGAATGCAAAATGTATGAAGAAATCAAACAAACATACAAAATGCAAAACACACCAACAATGAGCAAAGGATCACCTAAGTATATCTAGGAACCCGCTCTGATACCAATTGAAACTAATACGCGGTGTGTATAATATAAAGCTAGAGGGGGGGTGAATAGATTTTAGCTAATTATTACCCAATTTTCGCGTGCATGTCAATTTTATAAAAATACCCCTAGCAAGTCAAATATACATACAAGTGTAATAAGATGCGGAAATAATAAATGACACTTGATGTTTACGTGGAAACCCAACCACTGGGAAAAACCACGGGCTGTTTAGTGCGCCACACTCGGAACTCGAAATCACTAATTGAAATGAAGTTTACAACCTATGTAGACCTCGTCTAACACTCTGGTCTGTAACCCCTCACTTCTACCCAGCGGGCCTTTATTAGCAACCTTATTCCAATTTGCTTGTGTGACCACCTGTTCCCGGTGTCCGACCTAATCCCGGTCAATCACACAAGACTTCAATCTCTCAAAAGAGATGCACAACCCTATGTGAATATGCAATGATATCCAAATATTGCAATAAGAGCTAGGGTACTCTAGATACTTACCTAGGATTATAAGATGACAATATAATCAATCCTAGATATCACATATAGCTATATGTCATGGCATACAACTTTAGCTAAGTAAAGGATAACCAATCCTAGATACAAAGCTATCACAAATAACCCACAAACATTCAAAAGATTAACTAGTTGATTAAAAAAACAATCTATCAACCTAGTTATCAATAAATCACACAAGAATGTTTATGGCATAGCTTTTAGGCAATAATGACCTAATCAAATAAGCTATGAAAAATAATCTCAATCATATAATGAGATTAATTAGCTAGATATAAAATAGGCATGAAAACCTAGCTAACATAAATAACCCAATCAACACATAATCTCAATCATGTATGTAGAAATTAATCTAAACACATACAAGTAATAAAAGAGATAAAATTGATAAGTAGAAACACTAATTATGTAAGATAAAAGTGTTCAACAAATCATACCATGTGTGTTGAAGAAGACCCATGCATTAGCATATGCTAGATGAACCTAGATGATGCCTAGATGATGATTTGTGCATGTGGGAATGGGTTTAGAGAGATAAAGATGTAATCTTTAAGCTTTTTCTCTCAAGTCTCTCTTTCTCTCTCAAGAATAAGGAGCCTCTCTCTTTAGGGTTTGATTTTGTGGCTCTACTCTCAAAATGATGAGAAAGATATGTATTTATAATGCCCAAATGAAACTACGTCGTTTTGGAAGAAATGGAAAAAGTATGGGCATTTTCGCGGTACTCGCGTCAGTGCAGCGACTCAAGATTTGAGCTCTTCGAAACATGACCAAACGATATCGAAACCTTTCATATGATATATCGTTGGAAGGTATGGATGTCTACTTTCTACTCGTTTTTACAGAATGACATTTCGATATCTGTAGAAAAAGTTATGGTCAATTGAGTGACCAAAGGTCAGAAACGGACAACAACAGAGTTGCCCTCTTTAGGTTGTAACTTTGGAGATTTTAAAACCAATCCAAACGGTCATGAAATATTACGAATAATATACCGTTGGAAAGGTATGGGTGTCTAGTTTGTACAAAAATTTTCAAAACTCATTTTGAAGCTTTGTGTAAAAAGTTATGGTCACAAGACCATGCAAAGGTCAGTTTTGAAAACACTTAAAACATTGAAATCCAATCTTTTGAAACTAGACACCTTACTTCAATCAACCAAACCAAAACTACCACTTATTCAAGAGAAGAATGAGACATTCTCAAGTGGTCAACCATCGTGCTAAGACATGCACACCATCGTGCAAGCGCGGACGTTTCCGATCACACAAACGGAAACGAATTACACCACACTTAAGACTAATCATGAAGTGCAAGTGTGGGTATTGAATGCATCCTAATGCCTAACATGTCATGGCATTTCATAGAACAAGATAAAATCAATTAAATGCTTGAAGAGATATTGAATAATCAATAAAGCACAATGCACACAAAATATAAACACAACATTCAAGAATAAGAGTTATGCATGTTGTGTGTGTGTGCAACTATATCTCTTCAAGGCAAAGTAAGCACTAGATATACCTTTGGTGCTTGTCCTCTTGAGGTCTTGGAAAGGGTCTTTGATCTTCAACTAATCACCTAGACTACCCTCACAACCAAACCCCAACACGTGGTTTGCCCACGAAATAAGCCAATCAACAAAAGGGAATCCTTACAGTTCTAACTTACCTAATCTTGATACCAAGAAGACACATGTTTGAAAGATGTTTAATGATGCATATAGAAGATGAGTTTTGGGTTTGGAGTGAAACTAAATATACCACGGTGTGTATAAAGCTATCTAGAGGGGGGGAATAGATTTTACGCTTTTTACCAAATTTTTCGTGTTAGTCAAAATTACGAAATTACCCTCAAGATAATATAAACAAGCAAGTGTAATATGGTGCGGAAATTAAATTAACACTTGAATTTTTACGTGGAAACCCTCACGGGAAAAACCACGGGCTATGTAAGTAAGCCACACTCGAACCTCGAATCCACTAAATGTGCAAACGATTACAACCTAATCCCGGAAGTAATCACACACCTACCTAATCCCGGTATGAGTGAACCTAGTCCAATTTGCTTGCGATCTAAGCAACCTAATCCCGATTGCTACACACAAGACTTAGCTTCTCTTGAAGAGAATACAACCCTAAGTGAATATATGAAAATATCCAAAATGCAACATAGAGCAAGGGAAACCCTATATGCTTATCTAAGATGATTAATATGCAATTAAGAACAATCCTAGATATCAAAACTAAATGACATGTCAAATAGTTAAGCTAATCAATATCAAGTACAAAACCTAATATGCTAGCACAATACAACTTCTCAAACATACATCATACTAATCTCAATTTTGTATCTAGAGCATACAAAATAACAATCAAGTAATTAATTGAGATTTGCTAGATAAATTAAACACAAAATATGTAAGATATTAGTGAAAAGCTTACCAAGCAAAGTATGATGAAGATTCCATGCTAGATGACATCTAGATGATCTAAGATGATGCTAGATGATGATTGATGATCATGAAATTGTGTTTGAGTAATTAAAAATGAGTTCTTTGTGTATTTTTCTTCTCTTGAAAAATATCCTAAGTATGAAGCATGAATAAGAACTCTTGTAAATGACCTAAAATCAAGTTAGCATATATATAGAGGCCATAAGTGAAGTGAGGTCGTTTTGAAAACTCGCCAGAAAAATACTCTGTGCGCTGGTGGACCTGCGCTGGTGGACCAGCGCAGGACCAGCGCACAAGCCAATTTTGGCTTGAGCGCTGGACGTCAGGCGCTGCCACCAGCGCCAGTCCAGCGGCGCCATACTGGGCGATCGGCGCTGGTGGCCGGCGCTGGTCCACACCAGCGCACGACCAGCGGCGCGCCACTGGGCGATTTCCGCCGGTGAGCGGCGCTGGTCGACCGGCGCTGGTGGACCAACGCACAGCCCCAAAATTTGCATCCCACATGCAATGATGCAAGGGGTGCAAAGTCAAACAAGATGCATCCTAAAAGCCTAAATGCTATGATATTTTCAACACAAGATGCAATCATAAAATCAAGCAAGAAGAGATGTAAATAATCATTTATGCACAACAAAAAGAAACACAACATACAAAGATTAAACATATGCATGAGTTGTGAGTGTGTGCAACTATCTCTTCAAGACAAGAAAGCACTTAGAAAATTACCTTTGGTGCTTGTCAATAATGAGGTCTTCAAAGGGCCTAATGCACTAACAACAACATTTAAACTACCCTTACAAAGTATCCCCATTTATGGTTTGATCACGAAATAAGCCAATTAAAAACAACGGGAATCCTTACAATCTCCCCCTTTGGCTATTTCGTGACAAAACCATCACTCACATTAAATCCTCACAAAAGAAATAGAAACTACGGGATTACAATGATATTCTACATTACAAAGAGATAAGAGAATGCAACTTGAAGTCTTCAATCCTCTTGTAGAATAATCAATCCCTGAAAAGAGTTTCTAACATTCCAATTCAAGTAAAGTGTGAGATTAATCATGTGAGAATAATACCAAGCATTTGCATTTTTAGAATTTAGGCACAACATTAGCAAATGTATGCAATGTATGATAGATGCAATGCTCCCCCTCAAAGGGTTACTCCCCCTCAATGTTTTATCTCCCCAAAGTGCACAATAGCTTCTCTATTTTGCAACTCCCCTTACAATATCCTACTCCCCCTTTTTGTCATGATATAGGCAAAGGAGTAGTCCCCAACCGGGTCACTCATAGCAACGAGAGATAGAAGCATGCAAGATATGCATATACATATAAGTCACGTTATGCACTTCAATTAATTTGAGAGAAACAAGGAGATTTATTTGAGAAAATGTGTGAATCCAACATGCTTTGCATACAAGACATATAGCATTCAAGTCCAAAATACAATGGTATTTGGCAAAGCAAATGACAAAGGTTTCTAATTTGAATTCAAACCAATTTCACCAATGTCATGGAAAAAGCAAGGATATAGAGATTATTGATATTAATTTAAGAGTAACTATATCCAACTTTATAAGCGAAACATGGCATGAGCGACTTTGCACCCTATTAGATTTTTCCGGATAAGATATCCGTATGATAGTAACCATGTTCAACTAATAAAGAAAGAGAGACATTTGGAATGTAATTCCTTTGAACGGATACAAGATCCTTTATTCATTTTGAGTCTCATTAGCTTTCACACAAGTTTTGCATTTTTAAGAATATGCAATCATCAATTCATGCTTTTCATGTGAGCATGTTGTATGAATTTCATGCTTTTTCATTTAGCATTAGCATGTTATTTAAGAAACATCATGTCATGGAGATAACTATAGGTCATTCACATCATACTTCCTATGTAAATCTCCTAGTCCAAAAATGCATGTTTGAACATAAATATGACATGGATTGTAGACAAGCAAGGTTCACACTTATAGAATTTGAAAGCATATATACATATGTACAACCAAGCTTACTCAAGCAATCAAAAGAAGAGGCATAAGTTATTTCAAATTTTTTGCAAGTTACATGAATGCAAAATAGCTCTCTTTGCTTGAGTTCCCCATATGGGGTCAATCATAGAACATCACTCCACAAGACATATCCCAATAGATCTACTAAGAGTTTTAAATCGAGTAGCATCTAAGGGTTTAGTAAATAAGTCCGCAAGTTGATCATTAGTACCTACATGTTCAAGTACTATGCATTTATTTTCAACAAGCTCTCTAATGAAGTGATGGCGGATGTCAATATGCTTAGTTCTAGAATGTTGAACCGGATTCTTGGAAATATTAATAGCACTCATGTTATCACAAAAGAGAGTGAGAGTACCTTGGTTGAATCCGTAGTCTACAAGCATTTGTTTCATCCATAGGAGTTGTGTGCATCCACTCCCCGCGGCTATGTACTCGGCCTCGGCCGTGGACAAGGAAATCGAGTTTTGCTTCTTGCAAAACCAAGACACCAAGTTGTTGCCTAGAAAGAAGCAACCGCCCGATGTGCTCTTCCTATCATCACAATTTCCTGCCCAATCCGCATCACTAAAGCCAACTAGACTAGCATTAGTGTCAAAAGAGTACCAAATCCCATAGTTGGATGTCCCATTCACATAGCGAATGATCCTCTTCACACAAGAGAGGTGGGACTCCTTAGGATCCGCTTGGTACCTAGCACACACACCCATACTAAAAGATATATCGGGCCTACTTGCGGTCAAATAAAGCAAGCTACCTATCATGCCACGATATAGAGTTTGTTCCACACTTTTACCACTAGCATCCTTGCTTAGCTTCAAAGTGGTACTCATGGGTGTATCACAATGTTTGGCTTTCTCTAAACCAAACTTCTTCACTAGGTTCTTAGCATATTTGGCTTGGGTTATGAAAATCCCATCATGCATTTGCCTAATTTGCAAACCTAGGAAGTAACTAAGCTCACCAACAAGACTCATCTCAAATTCAAGAGACATGACATCAACAAATTGTTGGACTTTGGTGTTGTTGGTGGAGCCAAAAACTATATCATCAACATATATTTGAGCTATGAAAAGCTCATCATTGTCTCTCTTGATGAATAGTGTCTTGTCAACACTACCTCTTGTGTAGTTGTTGTCAACAAGAAATTGAGTGAGGCGCTCATACCAAGCCCTCGGTGCTTGTTTCAACCCATAAAGTGCCTTCTTGAGGCGATAGACATGATTGGGGTGGTGTGCATCCACAAACCCCTTAGGTTGTTCAACAAACACTTCCTCTTGCAAGAAGCCATTGAGGAAGGCACTCTTGACGTCCATTTGGTGCAATTTGAACTTGTGCACACAAGAGATGGACAAGAGAAGCCTAATGGACTCTAAGCGGGCAACGGGAGCAAAAGTCTCCTCAAAGTCGATACCCTCAATTTGAGAGTACCCTTGTGCTACAAGTCTAGCCTTGTTCCGCACTATGTTGCCATCCTCATCGGATTTGTTCCTAAATATCCATTTGGTGCCTATGACATTAGTGGTCTTAGGCCTAGGAACTAGAGTCCAAACCTCATTCCTTTCGAATTGGCTTAGCTCTTCTTGCATGGCAAGAACCCAAAATTCATCATTTAAGGCTTCTTCAACCTTTTTGGGTTCAATTTGAGAGGTGTAACATGTATAGCTAATAAGATTAGCAAGTTGGCGTCTAGTCCTAACACCCTCATTTACCTCTCCAATGATATCTTCTTTATCATGGAGTTTCCTAACCCATGGAGCGGGTTCTTTAGAGTCCAAGAGAGGAACTCTATCAATAGGTTGTGTGCCATCATTGTTGACATTAGATGTCCCAACATTAGGCGACACCACAACCTTCTCCAAAGGAGAATCATCACTAAAAATAACCTCCTCCTCATGATCATTAGTCTTGAGCCTAGTATCATCAAATACGACATTGGATGATTCCATAACACTTAGAGTCTTTAAATTGAAAACTCTATAGGCTCTACTATTTAAGGCATAGCCAATAAAAATACCCTCATCACTCTTAGCATCAAACTTGCCAAGTTGATCACGGTCATTCAAAATGTAGCATTTGCTTCCAAATGTGTGGAAGTAGCTAACATTTGGCCTCTTGCCTTTCCATAACTCATAGGAGGTGTTTCTAGTACCGGGCCTTAGGAACACTCTATTTCCTATATAGCAAGCCGTGTTAATGGCTTCGGCCCATAGGTTCCTAGGGACATTGTTGCTAAGCAACATCACACGGGCCATCTCTTGGAGGACCCTATTCTTCCTCTCAACAACTCCATTTTGTTGAGGTGTCCTAGGAGCAGAAAATTCATGGGAGATGCCTAAACCATCACAAAAGGTTTCAAAGGTGGCATTTTCAAATTCTCTCCCATGGTCACTTCTAATCCGTTTAATGCTTCTAATGTTAGAATTCATTTCATTTTGCAATTTAGTACAAAGCATTTTAAACTTATCAAAAGTTTCGGATTTTTCTCTAAGAAAATATGTCCATGTAAATCTAGAGAAATCATCAACACAAACAAAAATGTATCTCTTTCCACCCAAACTTTCGGTTTGCATGGGACCCATAAGGTCCATGTGGAGAAGCTCAAGTGGCTCCTTGGTGGTGAGATACTTACCCTTTTTGTGCATGCTTTTGGTTTGCTTTCCTTGTTGGCAAGGTCCACAAATACCATTGGCTTTCTTCCCAAGCTTAGGGAGGCCACGCACACAATTGAACTTTCCAAGGGTCCGTAGATCCCTAAAGTTCATGTGGCCAAGTCTTTCATGCCACAACTCAATTTGCTCATCCATGGACACATGATTAGATACAATTCTAGCTTCAAGACAATAGCAATTGTCGCTAGATCTCATGCCCTTCAACAAGGTTTGTCCATCGGGTTTAAGGATAGAGCAATAATCTTTAGAGAACAAGACGGAATATCCTTCATCACTAAGATGTGAAATGCTAATTAAATTGGCTTTCAAACCATCAACAAATAAAGCATTGGATAAGGAGGGTAATCCGGGAACGGAAATGGTTCCTTTCCCTACAACATTTCTTTTGGATCCATCACCAAAAGTGACATTTCCACCTTCCTCCATAACAAGAGTCTCGAAGAAACTCTTGTTTCCCGTCATGTGCCTAGAGCACCCACTATCCAAGTACCAAAAATTAGAAGAATTTGCCTTCAAGGCTATTTGTGCAACATGGCAAACATTTTCATTCTTTCTAATCCACTTAGCAACAATTTTAGCTTTCTTAGTGGCCTTTGGTACATGTGCTCTACTATTTCTAGGATCATGCAAATCAACATTTTCATTCCTAGAAACATGCATCTTGGCTCTATTCTTTCTCTTTTCAATCATGCTTTGTTTTCTACACATTTTAATATATTGAAAGCAATTTGGTCTAATATGACCATCACAACCACAAAAGTGACAAATAGGAATGAAAAAGGGAATCATACCTCGCCTTTGAGTACGTCCATGTCTTTGTGGATATGTGGGTTCAACCCATCTTCGTTGTTGAACCGGTCTTGGTTGCTTCCAAGCTTGAGGTTGCATGATTGGTCTCTTTCCTTTGTGAGCCAATTTGGGAGGAGTGTTGGCTTGAGGAACCTTAGGAGGTTGAGCTTGAGTTTTCCTTCTTGGCCCCATTTTCACTTGTGCATTAGAGCTTTGTCCTATTTCTAACTTTTCTTAGGAGGTTGCACAAATGAAGTTTCTTCATTCTTCAAGCTCTTGACAAATATAGTCTTGTTAGAGGTTGAGATTTTCTTGCCATCTTCATACCCAAGACCTCTCTTGTCACTTGGACTCTTTCCAACACCAAGTAAATGATCAAGCTTCTTGGTGCTAGAATCTATCCTAGTCAAGGACCCTTTAGCTTCTATAAGTTCCCTCTTCAAGCCTTCTTCACTTCTCTTGGACAAGTCTAACTCCTCAATTAGCTTATCCTCTCTCCTCTTCAATCTTTCCACTTGTTCACTTAAGTGGTCATTGTGAGCCGAAAGTTCAAGGTTTTCTTCTCTCAACCTCTCAATCTTTCTTGTGCTTTTAAGTGCTAAATCATTGAACTCGGCATGGTATTTAGCAAGCACCTTTTGCTCCACAAACTTCTTCTTGGAACTAGAAGAGGAGTCACTTTCTTCTTCACTAGAGTCAATTTCCTCTTGACTCAAATCTTCCTTTTCACTAGCACTTTTGCTCTTGTGAGAAGATGCAAAAGCTAGGAAGTTAGCCATGAGCTCTTCCTCACTTGAAGACTCATCCTCCTCATTGGAGTCATCACTACTCCCACTCCATGTGGCGGCCATCACTTTACCCTTCTTCCTCTCATTGTGATTCGCACATTCGGGGGCAAAGTGACCAATCCCACCACACTCAAAGCATCGGACCCCTTTCCTTTCGGTCCTCTCTTGTCTAGGCTCAAACTTCTTGAAGGAACTCTTTTTCTTCAAATCTTGTCCTCTTGACCCAAATCCCTTCTTCTTCTTGAACCCCATAACCTTGTTGAACCGTTTCACAAATAAGGCAAGGTCTTCATCCGATTCATGCTTTGCCTCATTTGCATCCTTAGATGCTTTCAAAGCTATTCCTTTAGACTTCTTAGGAGGAGTAGTGTTGCTAGGAGCCTTCCTAGACTCATATGCAAGGAGACGCCCAATTACCTCACTTGGCTTCATATCCATGTAGCCACTATTTTCTTCTATGGCCGTCACCTTTGATTCAAA
Source organism: Acer saccharum (assembly GCA_030490815.1). Classification (NCBI taxonomy): domain Eukaryota; kingdom Viridiplantae; phylum Streptophyta; class Magnoliopsida; order Sapindales; family Sapindaceae; genus Acer; species Acer saccharum. The sequence goes on from CM059873.1 coordinate 21,461,605, forward strand.
CCTATCGGGGAGAGATCTCATAATTTTTTGCTTGACTCTCCTATCCGAATACGGGTCTCCGAGTTGATGGCTTTGATTTACTATGTCCATCAATTTGATTTCGAAGTCGTTGAAGCATTCATCCTCTCCCATCCTAAGTAACTCAAATTGAGTTTGGAGGACTTGAAGCTTGGACTCCTTCACCACCTCGGTTCCCTCATGTGCAACTTGAAGGATGTCCCATGCCACTTTGGCAATTTGAGTATTCTGAATAAGCTTGTATTGATTCTCATCCATGGCACACATAATGGCATGCATCGCCTTCCTATTCCACTTAGAAGCCTCAAACTCTTGCGCGTTCCATTGCGCCTTAGGCTTCAAAACATCTTGTCCTCCACCCGCGGGAGTCATCATAGGGAGATCATATCCGTCTTCCACCGCCATCCATGCACGGTCATGAATTTGGCATATGTAGGATTCCATCTTCCCTTTCCATTGGGAATAGTTCAAACCGGTAAGAAGTGGAGGCCTTGTGCTAGAAGCTCCTTCGTGGCCACCACCATTTCCACCGTTTCCACTCATAGTGTTTATGAATGAATGAAATGAATGCAAATGTATGAATAATCAAAAATCACACAAAATGCAAAACACACCAAAATAAAGCAAGGATCACCTATGTATGTCTAGGAACCCGCTCTGATACCAATTGAAACTAAATATACCACGGTGTGTATAAAGCTATCTAGAGGGGGGGAATAGATTTTACGCTTTTTACCCAATTTTTCGTGTTAGTCAAAATTACGAAATTACCCTCAAGATAATATAAACAAGCAAGTGTAATATGGTGCGGAAATTAAATTAACACTTGAATTTTTACGTGGAAACCCTCACGGGAAAAACCACGGGCTATGTAAGTAAGCCACACTCGAACCTCGAATCCACTAAATGTGCAAACGATTACAACCTAATCCCGGAAGTAATCACACACCTACCTAATCCCGGTATGAGTGAACCTAGTCCAATTTGCTTGCGATCTAAGCAACCTAATCCCGATTGCTACACACAAGACTTAGCTTCTCTTGAAGAGAATACAACCCTAAGTGAATATATGAAAATATCCAAAATGCAACATAGAGCAAGGGAAACCCTATATGCTTATCTAAGATGATTAATATGCAATTAAGAACAATCCTAGATATCAAAACTAAATGACATGTCAAATAGTTAAGCTAATCAATATCAAGTACAAAACCTAATATGCTAGCACAATACAACTTCTCAAACATACATCATACTAATCTCAATTTTGTATCTAGAGCATACAAAATAACAATCAAGTAATTAATTGAGATTTGCTAGATAAATTAAACACAAAATATGTAAGATATTAGTGAAAAGCTTACCAAGCAAAGTATGATGAAGATTCCATGCTAGATGACATCTAGATGATCTAAGATGATGCTAGATGATGATTGATGATCATGAAATTGTGTTTGAGTAATTAAAAATGAGTTCTTTGTGTATTTTTCTTCTCTTGAAAAATATCCTAAGTATGAAGCATGAATAAGAACTCTTGTAAATGACCTAAAATCAAGTTAGCATATATATAGAGGCCATAAGTGAAGTGAGGTCGTTTTGAAAACTCGCCAGAAAAATACTCTGTGCGCTGGTGGACCTGCGCTGGTGGACCAGCGCAGGACCAGCGCACAAGCCAATTTTGGCTTGAGCGCTGGACGTCAGGCGCTGCCACCAGCGCCAGTCCAGCGGCGCCATACTGGGCGATCGGCGCTGGTCCACACCAGCGCACGACCAGCGGCGCGCCACTGGGCGATTTCCGCCGGTGAGCGGCGCTGGTCGACCGGCGCTGGTGGACCAGCGCACAGCCCCAAAATTTGCATCCCACATGCAATGATGCAAGGGGTGCAAAGTCAAACAAGATGCATCCTAAAAGCCTAAATGCTATGATGTTTTCAACACAAGATGCAATCATAAAATCAAGCAAGAAGAGATGTAAATAATCATTTATGCACAACAAAAAGAAACACAACATACAAAGATTAAACATATGCATGAGTTGTGAGTGTGTGCAACTATCTCTTCAAGACAAGAAAGCACTTAGAAAATTACCTTTGGTGCTTGTCAATAATGAGGTCTTCAAAGGGCCTAATGCACTAACAACAACATTTAAACTACCCTTACAAAGTATCCCCATTTATGGTTTGATCACGAAATAAGCCAATTAAAAACAACGGGAATCCTTACATGGAGACTGAAAGACTGAAGCTTGAAGCTTTCTCTCTCTAGAACCACTCTTTCTATCTCTTTAAGGTTTTAATTTCATGGTCTTGGTGAAGAAGATAAGAAAGAGATGGTTATATAGAAGCCCTAATTGACACTACGTTGTTTTGGGAAAATAGGGCGAAAATCAGGGTAGTGCACGGGTCCGTTGCACTGGTATGGACCCATACAGTTACTAGCGCACTGGGACTAGGAAAATCATTGAAAATGACTTTGTTGGTGATTGCGCTGGTACGGACCCGTGTGGTACCTTCGCACTGGCAAATCAACACAACAACCTGATTTCCAAATGGATCAAAACATGACCAAACAATATCCAAACCTTTCGTATGATATATCGTTGGAAAGGTATGGAAGTCTAATTTCTACTCCATTTTACAAAATGAGGTTTCGATGTCTATAGAAAGAGATATAGTCAAAAGAGTGACCAAAGGTCAAATATGGACAACAACAAAATGTCCAAAACTCATGGTATAAGACCATGTGACCAAAAACCAAACCAAACCAAGAAAAGAATAAGACCTTCTCAAATGGTCACTCATCGCGCTAAGACAAGCACACCATCGTGCATGCACGGACGTTTCCAATCAATCATCGAGAAACGAATTACATCACACAAAACCACACTTAAGTCTAAGAATGATGTGCAAGTGTGATGGGTGTAATGGATGCACACATATAAACAATTAGAACACAAATGCAAGATAAACAAAACATGCATGAAGTGTGTATGCACCTAAACTCTCCAAGAGGCAAAGTCAAGTGAATATAACTTTTGCTCTTGAAGTCACGGAGAGGCTTGGAAGCTTGCCTTGATAATCATCAAGAAGATCTAAGCTACCTGTTGCACAATCATCACTAATGTGGTTTGTCATGAAATAAGCCGATCATAAAATAGAGGTCCTTACAATTTCCCTTTTTGGCTATTTCATGACAAAATCACCACTCACAATAAATTCCTCACAAAACAAAAAGAAAGCTATTGTCCAATAACATCATTCTACGTTACAATAAGAGATACCTAAGAAACAACATCTTCAAGGTCTTCAATCTCTTCGTAGATCATCATACCTACACACAATAGCAAGAAAACACTTTCTAAGAACAAGTGCATGTGAGGTGACCAAACATAAAAAGCATTTCCACTCAATAAAGTAATACAAATTAATGCATGTGCAATGCTCCCCCTAAAAGGTTATTCTCTCTCAAGGCTTCTCCCCCAAAGCATACAAAATGCTCCCCATATATCTCTCAAGACTTCTCCCCAATTTTGTCATTAGATAGGCAAAGGAGCTCCCCTTATCGGGTTGCTTTAATAAAGAAAAGCTATTTGCAAGATCACGTCGTATAATTGTATACACTAAATTTATGCTACAAAAGTGATTTAGAGAGATTCAAGGAGATTTTATTCACAGAAATGTGTGTGTGTGTGAAAAAGTTGCTTAGCATATAATACAAGTACTATTAAGCTCATGCATAAGAATCAATCGAAGCAACACTCAACATGATCACCAAATGAAGTCAAACCAATTAAGACCCTATTGTTATGATAAGAAGATATATATCCAAGCATTTGTGTGCAGAGTGTACTAATCACATCAAAAAAAATATATCATCTTTTCTCCATTGCAAGACACATCATCAATAAACAATTTTGAGGTCTTTATTAAGCAATGCATCACACCACATCATCAATAACAATTCAACTTTTCTGTTTTTCTCTTTTAATCCTAGCAAGCATGTATTTTTGTTTATCATGCAAATGTAACTCTATTGATGGCTTACACTCGGTTTCACATGAGTAACCATTTCCTACATTGGGCGGCTGCAAATCATATTGCCAGTAGCCCTTTTTCAAGAGGGTGCTTAAGAATGCATATCAAAGAATCATGAATGTGGAGAATAATTTGAGGTCAATCACATGTACTAGCAAGTAGAACATTCCTCAAATAGATAAGCGTACTCAAGTAAAAATAGAAATCATGCATTACAATACAAAGCAACCGTGCAAGGTGTTATCAAAAACATTATTAAAACATCAATCAATGTTATTCACCAAGCACTCTTAAGCAATCATAAAAGAGCATAATACAAGTCAGCTTTTTGCATATGACAATTCATGTAAGTTTGCTCTCTTTACTTGAGCTCTCTACACGGGGTCAAATTCCAACCAAGTCAATGGTAGGCATGAGCCCCTATAGACTTACCAAGTCCATTGGATCTAGTTGTATCTACGGGTGTCACATTGGCATAATGGCAAGTGGTCATTCTTTCTAACCCACCTAGGTTCCACTCTTTTATTTCTAGTGGCCATAGACATGTTACTAGGTTCCCTAGGTGTATGCAAACTTGCCCTATTTTTCAACCATTTTTCTTTCATGCTCTCTAACCTACACCTCTTAATGTGTTTAAAGCAATTTGGTCTTAAGTGACCAATCATACCATAAAAATGACAATTAGGTACAAAGTAAGAATTTATACCATTGCATTGTGATCTCATCGAGGCTTTGCCATGTTGATGAGGTTGTCTTTGATGGTGCATCGGTTGGCTACTCTTTGGAACTTGAACCGATTTGTGGCACCTTTGTGTCTTGTTGAGGTGGTTGAGCCGGTTGATCATGCCTTCTTGGTTGAACATGTTTCTTGTGATCACCTCTTTTCTTGATAGTTGACTTGTTGGAGGAGGTGGTTGACATCTCAATGACTTGTCCATTCTTCTTGGATTGCCTAAGCTTTGGTTGATTCGCCGAGGCTTGTGTGGACTTTCTTGTAGTTAAATATTTCTTGGATGAAGCTTTGCTCTTAACTTGAGCTTGAGGTTGCTTGATCTTAGCCTTCTTCAATTCTTTAAGGAACCTCATCTCTCTATCCTTGACAATATTCAAGGAGATGTCTTTGTTGGCAAATTCATCATTTATTGCCTTCCTCCGTTGGTGGCAATCTTCAATCTCTTTCTTCAATTCCTCATCATTCTTCATTGCAATGTTCAAGGCATCATCCTTAACTTGCAATTCCAAACTCAAGATACTTATGCTCTTTGAACACTCCATGAGTTCTTGAGTTTGTTAAAAAATGGTGTTCCTCAATTCTTCCAAATACCGAAAGGCATTCTCTTTGTCTTCATTGAAGGAATCACACATGGTCTTTAGTTGAAGATTTTCTTCCTTCAACTTCTTGATTTCTTCTTCATTCTTCTTCAAGGACCATTGGAGACATACATTGTGTTCTCCATGAAATATATTATCGACACTTGAGATCTTGGAGCTTGAATTTTCTTCATCAAAGCTTCTACCACTAGTGCTCTCATGATTCATATCCTCAAAGACTATCTTTTCTTTGGTCTCCCCTCTTCAAGTCACCCTTCTTGAATAAGGTTGATTAGACTATAGTATACCTATTTGAGGTCCCCTGTTAGGTTGATAATTAGTGTTGGCATTAATTCCATATCAAAACGTGTTTAACTTGTAATGTTTAGTGGTTAGTAATTGAAGAATTTCGAAGACGAAGAACGTCTCAACCACAATTCGTTCAAGTTGCCGGCTTTTAAGAGATTCGGGCATTATCGGTCGACAAAGGTATTCAAAGTCCTCTTATCTCTTACAAGGCTAGGCACACACTCACACATATCATTCTTGTGTGTTCCCTTCATGATTTAATTTCATTTACATTTCACTTTCACACACTTGGCAAAATATGCTCATGCATTCATATTTAATTAATAAACTTTGTGTTTTGCATTTTCTAGGAATATGTTCGGAAACTAGCATATGTGTGTGTCTTTGTGTTTGTATGTTTCTGTATTTTGTATTTAGGACTTGAACATGTTCTTATTCAATGCCTTATTGAGTTCCAGTCGTTTCGGTTACTCATTCATAAGGTTTCGAGTCCAAACAAGTTGACTATGCTACTTTATGTTCTCTTTCGTTGAGTTGAATTCATCGATGATTTCCGAGATGATTTCTCAACCGTTTTTCAAAGTTGTATAGTCATCATCGTGCGTGAGAGATTCAGGGTTCGTAATCCAAAAACAAATTCAAATTCGGAGTTCGGACGCCCGAGATACGGGCCGACGAACCGAGGGAGCGCGCGAGAGGACAGCCCAGGCCGTGGGCCACATGGGCTGGCCGTGGTTGAGGCCGTGGGCCCCACGGCCTGGAGCATCCTCTACTCCCGTGTGGGCCACGCGCCCCCCACGGCCAGGGGGTGACGTGGCACCACCTGGTTGGCCGAAATCCTCCCTCTCTCTCTCCTATTTCTTCCCTCTCTCTCTCCATTTTGAAAAATTCAAGAAGAAAAATTCTGATTTCCCGCAATACATTCTCTCCAATTTTTCCAAACTTCAAAACACCATATCTTCCTCATCCGGAGTCGGATTTGAGTGATTCAAGTTGGAGAGTGTTCGTATTTGAGTCCTCTAACATCTCCAAGTGGTTTGGTGGCTGTTTGATTGTGATTTTCAGTGGTTGGACACTGATTTCCGAACCAGCTGCAAAATCCAAGGTATGAGTTTCAACTTTGGGATTTCTTGTTTTTTGACCTTCCATTTGCTTGGGGTTTCTTCTTCTATATCTATGTTAATGTTTGGTAAAAGCTATTTGGAAAGATAGCTTGATTATCATTCTAATTGAAACTCAATTTGTGGACTAATGTTGACTAGATTCTATGATTCTAGGTTTTACATATGTTTGTGAGTTGTATTGTGATTAGAATGGCATCTTAGGTTGTTTGATACTTAATTGAATTAATTTTGTGTTAAAATGACTTTGAGATTTGATTTGATCCTTTGATTGATAAAATTTAGGATTTGTGTATTTGTTTGTGATTTAGAGAATATAGGTTTTGATTGATGTAAATCTCAAAACCTTGCTCTATATTTTTGTCTAGTATATTGATTGATTTTAATCTCATATATCTAGCTTTTAATTGTATATTGATAGCATCTTGAATTTGTATTTCATGAACATTTTGTGATTCAAGTGTTATGTGTGTGAATGAGACTTTAAGTATATGTGTTAGGTGTTTCACATGCTTAGGTTTCTATTCATGTATTTTTGCATCTAGACTTGATTATTTGTGATATCACATGTTTAGGTCTATTTGTGCCATAGAATGTATTGATCACATGTTCTATGTTGTATTGAATGTTTGCATCATTTGCATTCACATGATCACACTAGGAAGTCCTTGTAAAAGGCATAAAGTCTTGGTTAGAGTCGGGATGACTCAGATAGCCAAGCAAGAAGTCTTGCCTAGAGTCGGGATGACTCGGATAGGTAAGCAAGGAGTCATGGCTAGAGTCGGGAGGACTCGGATAGTCATGCATGGGAGGCTCCCTAGAGGCAAGAGTGCCTTGGATAGGGAGTTGGCTATTGTATTGGTAGGCCTAGGCGTATGGTTAGACATAGAGTCCGATAAAGCGGGGTACACGGGAGGTGTATGCACTCTTGAGGAATTTCTAATCTACCATCGATGTTGGTTGTGTGTGTTGTCCAATATATGGTGGTTCCGCATCATTGAGGGATTTCACACTTTCCAATAGGGTTGGGTAGGCTTAGACTTCACTAGGTTGGGTGAGCTAAAGATTGGTCACTTTGTGAATGTTCTATGTTTGCTTTCCAATAATATAGTACCCAATGGTTGTAGTTCAACTGAAACTAAATATAGCACGGTGTGTATAAAACTATCTAGAGGGGGGGTGAATAGATTTTACGCTTTTTACCCAATTTTTCGTGTTAGTCAAAATTACGAATTTACCCTCAAGATATATATAAACAAGCAAGTGTAATATGGTGCGGAAATATAAACGACACTTGATATTTACGTGGAAACCCTCACGGGAAAAACCACGGGCTGTTATGTGCGCCACACATGAACCTCGAATCCACTAATTGAAATGATTACAACCTAATCCTGGTTTAATGATCTAATCCCGATCAATAATCATCACAACTACCTAATCCCGGTATAAGTGGACCTAGTCCAATTGCTCATGTGACCACCTAATCCCCGGTGTAGCGACCTAATCCCGGTCTATCACACAAGACTTACAATCTCCTAAGAGATCAAACAACCCTATGTGAATATGCAATGATATCCAAATATTGCAATAAGAGCTAGGGTACTCTAAATGCTTACCTAGGATTATAAGATGACAATATAATCAATCCTAGATATCACATGTAGCTATATGACATGGCATATAACTTTAGCTAAGTAAAGGATAACCAATCCTAGATACAAAGCTATCACAAACAACACTCAATCAATACATCACAAATAATCTCTTTTCTTGTATTTAGCATATGATCTAAAACATACAAGTAATTTAAAAGAGATGGCTTGGTATTTAAAATACTAAAATAAGATGAAATTAATCAAAATCTTACCAAGCAAGTTGTGATGATGCAAACCCATACATGGATGCACTCTATATAGACATAGGAGATGCAATATGAAATTTGATGCAAAAGGGGTTTGATTTGAGTGGTTAAAGGTGAATTCTTGATTTGATTTTCTCTCAAAATCTAACTTTGAAGTTTAGGGTTCTTAAGAGTCAAGAACTACTTTCAGATAATGAGAAAGTGAGATATTTATAGACATCAAGAATTGGGCAAGTGAAAAGACAAGTTTGCCCCTGAAATCGCACAATCGGCGGTTTCAATTCGGCGGCCAGACCGCCGAATTGAACAGCCGAATTGCTCCCGAGTAGAACAGGGGAAATTCGGCGACTTCGTTTGGCGGTTTCGTGACCGCCGATACAATCGCCGTTTTGGACCCGAGAGTGAATTTCAATCAGGTCTCATTCGGCGGTTTCTAACGGCGGCCAGGCCGCCGAATGAAACCGCCGTTCACCAAAAATGGTGAAATCAAGGGAGAAGCCAAAGGCATCTCCACCGGCGATCATCGCACAAAACAAAGCACATCAATGTGCACGCGCGGACGTTTCCGAACAACTTTCGGGAAACGAATTTCTCCACACTAAAAGCTAATCATGCATGAAGTGCAAGTGTGGGTATTGAAAGCATCCTAATTCCTATCATGACATGGCATTATCATACAACAAGATGCAATCAATTCAACAAGCAAGAAGAGATATTGAATAAATCAATAAGGCACAATGCACACAAAATATAGACACAACATTCAAGAATAAGAGATATGCATGTTGTGTGTGTGTGCAACTATATCTCTTCAAGCCAATGTAAGCACAAGATATACCTTTGGTGCTTGTCCTCTTGAGGTCTTGGAAAGGGTCTTGATCTTCAACTAATCACCTAGACTACCCTTACAACCAAACCCCAACTTGTGGTTTGACCACGAAATAATCCAATCAATAAAAGGGAATCCTTACATCAACCCGTGGATGTTTCCTCCTTGGAGGTTTTACCACGTTAAAAAATCCCTTGTGTTAATTCTTCCTATCTCTTTCTCTTATATTTTAATTGTATATTTTATTGTCTTGATTCATAATATCCACATGTGATGTATTGTGAAGCAAGTCTTTGTATAGTGTGATTAGTGTATTCATTCTATAAATCAATTTGTATCTTTGATTCTTTTATATATTGTAATTTTTGTATAGTGACATTTTGATCACTCTTGTATCACATTGAACATCTTATGAAATACAAGCTTATTTTGTTGTTATGTTTATTTGCTATTTTACCTCACATAACTTGTTGATATACTTAGACGTTGCTCTTATGATTGTATTATCGTAATGTCTATGTATGTCTTCCTTGGCTTATTGTGTTGTGTGTAAGGCTACCTTGAGGGACAAACGAATGTTTGTTCAAGGGTTTGAAAAAGGTGTAAAAACCTATTCACCCCCCCTCTAGGTATGCTTTAAGCAATTTAACTTCGTTTGTGTACATTCAATTGGTGTAAGGTTTATGATTTGTATTGGCTTAATTCCATTGCAAAACACTCTATGATTGTATTAGTTGTTGCTTAGGACATTATTTGAAGAAAGGAAGCCTAAGAAGTGAAGAGCAACGTCTAGTGCAAAAGTCGTCTTCAAGAGGTGAAAAACGTCAAAGGTAAATCTTGACTTCCACCCTCTTGCAAGGCGTTAGCACACACACACATAATTCATACATGTGTGTCCCTACATCGTGATTCAAACATTTTGTATAACACATTCACACACTTCATAGCATGCTCATGCATTGATCTTGTATTGACAAACATTGTGAAAGTGCATGCTTTGTGACTATCTCTTTGATATGGCATGTTTGTGTGAATATGTGTTTATTTGTTTTCGTATTTTGTGTTTAGGACTTGAACATGTTTTTATTTAATGCCTTATCGAGTTCCGTTCATTTCGGTTACTCATTCATAAGGTTTCGAGTCCAAACAAGTTGACTATGCTACTTTTCGTTCTCATTTGTTGTGTTGACTTCATCATCAGATTCCGAGATGATTTCTCAACCATTTTTCAAAGTTGAGTAGTCGTAGTCGTGCGTGAGGGAGTCACGGTTCGTAATCCAAAAACGGATTCAAAATCAGAGGTCGGATGCTCAAGATATGGGCCAACGAACCGAGGGAGCGCGCGAGAGAAGTGTGAATCACGTGTGGCCACTTGGCCAGTCCGTGAGGGAGGCCGTGGGCCCCACGGGCAAGGGAGCCCTCTGCTCCCGTGGGCCCCACGCACCCCCCATGGGGTGGTGACATGGCAGCATGTGATTCGCTCGGAAAATCTCTCCTTTTCCCTCCTTTTAAGCTAACCTCCTTCCCTCCACACTTATGCAATTTTTTGAAGAACACTTGATCATTCTCGCATCAGTTTTTCTACAATTTTTGTTTACTTGTTTTGATCATATCTCTCTCATATGAACTCGAAATCATTCGATTCAAAAACCAAAATTGTTGGTCTCAAAGAGAGCTACAAACTCCAAGTATTTCCAGAGGCAGTTGACTTCAGCATTTTTCTCAGCTGGTCCATTTCCAGTCCGTGGTCAGTTTGTATGTTTCAACTTCTTCTTTTTCAATTTCATCTTTGATCATCTATTGATTCTTTCCATTTGATTGATGAAATTTGTTGAGAAGTATGTTAGATCACATGCTAGGGTTATTTGATCATTTGTTAATTGAGATTTAGCTTTGTGATTAGTCTTGAACATTTATGTGCTAAACTTGATTTATCATGAAATTGATTCTAGAAAATATATGAGTGATGTGCTTCATGTTATTTTCTATGTTTTATTTCATGATCTAAGAACTAGGTTTTTAGTGTGATATATTGAATATTCATACCTTGTTCTTATTGTTTTACATGTATTGATTTCTAGATAATTTTTGTGATTGTGTGTTGAAAGCAAATTCTAGACTATCATTGAACATGTACATTTTGCTTGATTGATCATCTAGCTTAATTTGATTGTGCTTGCATCATTTGCATCACTTTAGATCATAGCCTTGCATAAGGTTGAAGTCTCTTGCAAAATGAGTGAAGCTTTGTGTAGAGCAAGGGAGTCTTGACTAGGACATGTGGTCCGGATAGTCAAGCAAAAGTCTTAGCTAGGAGTGTGGTACTCCGGATGGTTGAGCTAGGAGAGCTTAACTAGGATCTTTGTGATCCGGATAGCTAAGCACGAAATCTTCCTAGAGACGTGAGCGTCTTGTATAGGAAGTTGCTTTCTAGAGGTGTAGGACACATCTCGGATAGGAAGTAGGCTTGGTGATTCACTAGCCCGAGGGTAGATTAGGAGTTGATAGCTTGAGCGGATATCATGAGTGATAGCTTGAGTGTGTAAGTCCTTTTTCACATAGTGGATTGCTTCACCGGTGGTTGTGGTATCAACCCGTGGATGTTTCCTCATTGAGGTTTTACCACGTTAAAATCATTGTGTTCAATTTTGCTTTACTTTCTTTTATCTTCCATATATTACATTGTTTTGCACATCTTGTAAATTGATTAACTCTTGTCTTAGTGAAATCAATTCATTTGCTAAATCTTATCAAGTGTGCATTTTGCCTTGTAATTTTCCGCATTATTTTTAATTGGAAGAATTTGGAGCCTATACCTATTCACCCCCCCCCCCCCCCCCCCCCCCTTCTAGGTATATTTCACTACTACATTAAGGGAAATTTCATTTGGTATCAGAGCGGGTGTCTAGACGCACTTAGATTGATCCTTTCTTTGTAGTATTTTTGTGTTTGTTTTTGTTTGTGATAAAATCATGATTAAGGAAGTATATTCCTATGTGGCTTCTTTTGTTGAACATATTGACTTAGATGAGAAAAAGATCAATGATCTTACTTTTGAAAATGAATGTTTATCCAAAGTCAATATGTCCCTCAACAAGAAGCTAGAAGATCATGCTCTTGACTCAAAAGAATTCGATGAACTTAAAGACAAGATTCTAAGTCTAGAATTGAATCTTAAAGATAGCAATGATAGACTTGGTATCTTGAAGCAAGAAATTGAGCAAAGAGATTGTTCTCTTGTTAATGCTAAGAAACTTGAAAGTGTGCTTAAATCCAAACTTAATGAGCATTTAAATCAAGAGAAAAAGTATGAACAATGGCTTGATAAATCACATAAAGATGTTTTGTTTAGTGATAGCAAAGCGGAAAAATATGCCATTGAACTTAGGATGCTTCGTGAGAAACTTGATGAGGCTAATAGGGTGATTAGCAAGATGTCATCTAGTTCTAATAAAGTTGAAACCCTAATTAAAAGTGGAAAGCATCCATGTGACAAAAGAGGTTTGGGTTATATCAATGAGAAGGTGACTCCTTCATCTAACAAATCTACTTTTGTCAAAGCAAGCATTGAATCAATTGTAGGTACACTCTCTCAAGGTAAAGCTATGAAAGCTACCGGAGGTGCCTCTTCATCAACAAGGATGTTCAATGGGAGAACTCAACAACTTAAGCATCAAGAAGCAACAACCTCAAATGCAAGAGGTGAAGCATCAAGGGTTGCTCTTCAAAGAGGTAAAATTGTGAGAAGACCAAATGCTATGGAAGCAAATGCAAATGGTAAACTTCTCAAATTTATTCCTATTTGTCATCATTGTAATATGATAGGACATATTCGATCTAGATGCTTTGAGTACATTCGGAAATGCAAACTTGATAATGCTTTTCATGATATGTCTTTGAATGGACCTAGGCAATCATCCATGTATGGATATAGAAATAGACCTAGGAAGACCTTGGAAAAGCATGTTGTTGAAAGAGTTGTTGATGACTTGCTTGCTAAATCTTGTGTTGTGCCTCACTCTACTATGCATAAGAAAATTGATAATGCTTTGTTTGATATTTTTGAAGATGTGACCAATGAGGTCAAGGTGCATGTTGAAAAGCCTAATATTGAGTCAAAGCATGTTAGAAGTAAGAGTGAGAAGCATGTTGTGAAAAATGTGTGGATTAGAAAAGACACATCTAAATGTAATGTTGCACAATATGCTTTACGTGCCAACTCCTCCTATTCTTGGTACCTAGATAGCGGTTGCTCTAGGAACATGACCGGGAACAAAGAGTTCTTTAAGAATCTTGTTTTAAAGGATGGAGGTTGGGTTACTTTTGGTGATGGTACCAAAAAGCAAGTTCTTGGCAAGGGAACAATTTGTATCCCCGGATTGCCTAAACTTCGCAATACTTTGTATGTTGATGGGTTACAAGCTAACTTGATAAGCATTACTCACTTGTGTGAAATTTTTCAAGAAGTTAGCTTTAACAAAGATGTATGCACTATAATTGATAAAAATGGCGATGTCGTCCTAAGAGTCAAAAGGTCTATAGACAATTGCTATTGTCTTGAGATAGATCCTTTAACATGCAACATGGCACATGAGTGCAATAAGCTTGATTTGTGGCATCAACGTTTGGGTCACATGAATTTTAAAGATTTGAAAAAGCTTGAAAAACATGGCATTGTTAGAGGTCTTCCTAATCTTGGTAAAAAGCTTGAGGTGGTTTGTGAACCTTGCCAATTAGGTAAGCAAACCAAAGTGCCTCATAAGAAGAATTCTTACATAGCTACCAAGAGACCTTTAGAACTTGTGCATATGGACCTAATGGGGCCAATTCAAACCGAGAGCATTAATGGCAAAAAGTACATTTTTGTATGCGTTGATGACTTCTCTAGGTTTACTTGGGTTTATTTTCTTAGAAACAAGACCGAGGCTTTTGATTACTTTAAAAAGTTTTGTAATCAAGTTCAAAATGAAAAAGGTCTTGATATTAAGAAAATATGTCGCATTAGGAGTGATCATGGGACGGAATTTGAAAATGCAAAATTTAGTGAGTTTTGTGATGGTTTAGGGATTTCTCATGAGTTCTCCGCACCTAGAACTCCTCAACAAAATGGTGTTGTTGAGAGGAAAAACCGTGTCTTGCAAGAGATGGCTAGGGTCATGCTCAATAGCAAGAAAGTCCCTAGAAACCTATGGGCCGAGGCGGTCAATACCGCTTGTTATGTGTCAAATCGTGTTTTCAAAAGGCCTGGCACAAAACAAATGTCCTATGAGCTTTGGAAAGGCAAGAAGCCTAATGTGAGTTACTTCCACACTTTTGGGAGTAAATGTTATATTTTGAATGATAGAGATCACTTAAGAAAGTTTGATGCAAAAAGTGATGTTGGTCTCTTTCTTGGGTATGCTATTAATAGTCGTGCATATAGAGTCTTTAACTTGACTACTAAGACTATCATGGAGTCTATCAATGTGAAGATAGATGATCTTAGCATGCTTAATTTGTGTGATGATAATGGTGTCAATGAACCTAAAGAAAACATGTTGAATGACACTAATACACCTATTGATGTGGCTAGTAGTGTTTCTAGTCAAGATGATGAAATTGATAGTCATATTGAAGTTGTAAGTCAAGGGTTGGAAAATGCTTTAAATGATAATCAACAAAATGACCAAGTTGTTGAACATTCTCACCCAAGGCTTAGAAACTTACACTATCAAGGAGACATCATAGGTGATTTAAATGAAGGGGTTAAAACAAGAAATCAAATTGCTAACCAAATATCCTATGCTTGCTACACTTCTCAAATTGAACCCAAAAACATTAATGAAGCAGTTGTTGATGAATATTGGGTTGGGGCTATGCAAGATGAACTTAATCAATTTGAGAGGAATGAAGTGTGGTCCTTAGTTCATAGACCCAAAGATATAAATGTAATTGGCACTAAATGGGTGTTTAGGAATAAGACCGATGAAAGTGGCAAGATTGTGAGGAATAAAGCTAGACTAGTGGCTCAAGGTTACACTCAAGTGGAGGGTGTTGACTTTGATGAGACGTTTGCCTCGGTTGCTCGTCTCGAGTCCATTAGACTTTTGTTGTCCATTGCATGCATTAAAAAGTTTAAATTATTTCAAATGGATGTCAAAAGTGCTTTCCTCAATGGATACCTTCAAGAAGAAGTGTATGTTGAACAACCTAAGGGTTTTGTAGACCCACACTCTCCTAATCATGTGTTTAAATTGAAAAAGGCTCTTTATGGCCTTAAACAAGCTCCAAGAGCTTGGTATGATAGGTTGACTCAATATCTTATTGACAACCAATATAGGAGAGGTGGCATTGATAGAACTTTGTTTATCAAACATCATGATCATGATATTTTTGTTGCACAAATATATGTTGATGACATTGTTTTTGGGTCTACTAATAAAACCAAGGTTGATGAATTTGTTAGTGTTATGTCAAGTGAATTTGAAATGAGTATGGTGGGTGAGTTGAATTATTTTCTAAGAATGCAAGTGAAGTAAACTAGCATGGACATAATGTTGAATCAATCTAAATATGCTAAAAATCTAGTTAAGAGATTTGGTCTAGAAAATGGAAAAGATTTTGAAACTCTCATGAAACTAATTATAGCACGGTGTGTATAAACCTATCTAGAGGGGGGGGGTGAATAGATTTTACGCTTTTTACCCAATTTTTCGTGTTAGTCAAAATTACTAATTTACCCTCAAGATAATATAAACAAGCAAGTGTAATATGGTGCGGAAATTAAATCAACACTTGATTTTTACGTGGAAACCCTCACGGGAAAAACCACGGGCTATGTAAGTAAGCCACACTCGAACCTCGAATCCACTAAATGTGCAAACGATTACAACCTAATCCCGGAAGTAATCACACACCTACCTAATCTCGGTATGAGTGAACCTAGTCCAATTTGCTTGTGATCTAAGCAACCTAATCCCGATTGCTACACACAAGACTTACCTTCTCTAGAAGAGAATACAACCCTAAGTGAATATGTGAAAATATCCAAAATGCAACATAGAGCAAGGGAAACCCTATATGCTTATCTAAGATGATTAATATGCAATTAAGAACAATCCTAGATATCAAAACTAAATGACATGTTCAATCAAATAGTTTAGCTAATCAAGATTAAGCACAAAACTTAATTAGCTATCACAATACAACACTCAATCATGTCAACACAACAATCTCTATTTTGAATATTAGATTTTAATCTAAGAACAAGCAAATAATAAAAGAGATGCCTTGATAAATAAAACACTAATTATAAATGATAATAGTGAAGAACATACCAAGGGAAGTGTGTTGACCAAGACCCATGCTAGTAAACATCCTAACTATGCTAGAAAATGCTTAGATGATATTTTGATGCATATGAAAATGGGTTTTGAGAGTTAAAGACAAGTTCTTGGGGATTTTTCTCCTGAAGATATTTTTGCTCTCTCAAAGTGTGTATGTTTTCCTTGTTAAAAAAAAAATGAAGAAGAAAGTGTATATATATACAAAAGTGAATCAGGTCAAGAAAGACACAAAAAAAAAAAAAATACAAAAGGAGGCGTGAAGCACTATACAATAAAATATATAATATATGCAAGAGTCAAAAACAAAGTGATGCACGTGAAGAATATATATATAACATATAATGTATACAAAAGTTAGGTGCAGCTAAAACGATAATATATATATATATATATATATATATATAATATAAAAGACAAAAATAGGTGCAGCATGAATAAATATATATAATAACAAACATCAGAGGCGGCACATATATAAATATATCAGACCACTATAATATATATATATAAAGAGATATTTTAACAAAACAAACAAACTGAATAAAAAGCAAACAAACTAAAAAAAAGAAAGAAAGGCATCAGGTGCGCGTTGATGAGGACGTGGGTGCAACGGGGGCAGAGAGAGATATTGGGCGTGGGTTATGGCGTGGCCCACGGGGCAAAAAAAAAAAGAAAAGCCACACACACAAGCCATCACATGCTTCTCTCTTTGTGTTGCAATCATGACACACAAAGCCTTCAGTCCAGTTCTGAACTCAGAATTCGGAATTCAATTCCGTCTTCGAAAAATTAACCTGAACTCAATTATAAATATGAAAAATTATATAACCTTTCAATTTAAGCTCGGAATTGAATTTCGGTTTTCGATAAAAACACGGAATGTCTCAAATGTCTCGAAAATCATCCGAAACATATAGACAAGTCTCCGAATCGCTCGGAACTCATCTATGGATAAATCCACACATAAAAATATAACAAAGAAGTGCAAGTGTGATAAGTGACATGTGAAGAGAATGCACACAAATGCAAGTATGCTAAGTGAGTGTGTGCACTAAATCTCTTCATAGAAAAATTAGCACTAAAGATATACCTTTGGAGTGCTTAACACTTGCAAGGGCCTTGAGCTTGAACACATTCCTAAGCTACCCTTACATGATCCCCACATATGGTTTGATCACGAAATAAGCCAATTAAAAACTACGGGAATCCTTACAATCTCCCCCTTTGGCTATTTCGTGACAAAACCACCACTCACATTGATTCCTCACAAAAAAAAAATAGAAACAACGGGATAACATAGATCTTCTACAATACAAAGAGATAATAAACAAAATAAAATCTTCAATGCTCCAATCTCTTGTAGAACAACCAACCCTACAAAACAAAGTTTCTATATTTTTCCAAAAAGTACATGTGAGATTAATCAAGTGATATCAAAACAAGCATTTGCATTTTTAGAATTTAGGCACAACATTACAAAATATATGCAATGTATGATAAATGCAATGCTCCCCCTCAAAGGGTTACTCCCCCTCAATGTGTTATCTCCCCAATGTGCACAATTGCAACACCAATTTGCATCTCCCCTTACCATATCCTACTCCCCCTTTTTGTCATGATATAGGCAAAGGAGTAGTCCCCAACCGGGTCACTCATAGCAACAAGAGATAGAAGCATGCAAGATTTGCATATACATATAAGTCATTTTATGCACTTCAATTAATTTGAGAGAAACAAAGAGATTTATTTGATGAAAATGTGTGAATCCAACATGCTTTGCATACAAGACATATAGCATTCAAGTCCAAAATACAATGGTATTTGGCAAAGCAAATGACAAAGGTTTCTAATTAGAATTCAAACCAATTTCACCAATGTCATGGGAAAAGCAAGGATATAGAGATTATTGATTTTAATTTAAGAGTAACTATATCCAACTTTATAAGCGAAACATGGCATGAGCGACTTTGCACCCTATTTGATTTTTCCGGATAAGATATCCGTATGATACTAGCCATGTTCAACCAATAAAGAAAGAGAGACATTTGGAATGTAAATTCCTTTGAACGGATACAAGATCCTTTATTCATTTTGAGTCTCATAAGCTTTCACACAAGTTTTGAATTTTTAAGAATATGCAATCATCAATTCATGCTTTTCATGTGAGCATGTTATATGAATTTCATGCTTTTTCATTTGACATTAGCATGTTATAAAAGAATCATCATGTCATGGAGATAACTATAGGTCATTCACATCATACTTCCTATGTAAATCTCCTAGTCCAAAAATGCATGTTTGAACATAAATATGACATGGATTGTAAACAAGCAAGGTTCACACTTATAGAATAGAAAACATATATACATATGTACAACCAAGCTTACTCAAGCAATCAAAAGAAGAGGCATAAGTTATTTCAAATTTTTTGCAAGTTACAAGAATGCAAAATAGCTCTCTTTGCTTGAGTTCCCCATATGGGGTCAATTATAGAACACATCACTCCACAAGACATATCCCAATAGATCTACTAAGAGTTTTAAATCGAGTAGCATCTAAGGGTTTAGTAAATAAGTCCGCAAGTTGATCATTAGTACCTACATATTCAAGTACTATGCATTTATTTTCAACAAGCTCTCTAATGAAGTGATGGCAGATGTCAATATGCTTAGTTCTAGAATGTTGAACCGGATTCTTGGAAATATTAATAGCACTCATGTTATCACAAAAGAGAGTGAGAGTACCTTGGTTGAATCCGTAGTCTACTAGCATTTGCTTCATCCAAATAAGTTTAGTGCATCCACTCCCCGCGGCTATGTACTCGGCCTCGGCCGTGGACAAGGAAATCGAGTTTTGCTTCTTGCAAAACCAAGACACCAAGTTGTTGCCTAGAAAGAAGCAACCGCCTGATGTGCTCTTCCTATCATCACAATTTCCTGCCCAATCCGCATCACTAAAGCCTACAAGACTAGCATTAGTGTCAAAAGAGTACCAAATCCCATAGTTGGATGTCCCATTCACATAGCGAATGATTCTCTTAATGGAAGAGAGATGGGACTCCTTAGGATCCGCTTGGTACCTAGCACACACACCCACACTAAATGAGATATCGGGCCTATTTGCGGTCAAATAAAGCAAGCTACCTATCATGCCACGATATAACGTTTGTTCCACACTTTTACCACTAGCATCCTTGCTTAGCTTCAAAGTGGTACTCATGGGTGTATCACAATGTTTGGCATTTTCTAAACCAAACTTCTTCACTAGGTTTTTGGCATATTTGGCTTGGGTTATGAAAATCCCATTATCTAGTTGCCTAATTTGCAAACCTAGGAAGTAACTAAGCTCACCAACAAGACTCATCTCAAATTCATGAGACATGACATCAACAAATTGTTGGACCTTGGTGTTGTTGGTGGAGCCAAACACTATGTCATCAACATATATTTCAGCTATGAAAAGCTCATCATTGTCTCTTTTGATGAATAGTGTCTTGTCAACACTACCTCTTGTGTAGTTATTGTCAACAAGAAATTTAGTGAGGCGCTCATACCAAGCCCTCGGTGCTTGTTTCAACACATATAAAGCCTTCTTGAGGCGATAGACATGGTTGGGGTGGTGAGCATCCACAAACCCCTTAGGTTGTTCAACAAACACTTCCTCTTGCAAGAAGCCATTGAGGAAGGCACTCTTGACGTCCATTTGGTGCAATTTGAACTTGTGCACACAAGAGATGGACAAGAGAAGCCTAATGGACTCTAAGCGGGCAACGGGAGCAAAAGTCTCCTCAAAGTCGATACCCTCAATTTGAGAGTACCCTTGTGCTACAAGTCTAGCCTTGTTCCGTACTATGTTGCCATCCTCATCGGATTTGTTCCTAAATATCTATTTAGTGCCTATGACATTAGTGGTTTTAGGCCTAGGAACTAGAGTCCAAACCTCATTCCTTTCGAATTGGTTTAGCTCTTCTTGCATGGCAAGAACCCAAAACTCATCATTTAAGGCTTCTTCAACCTTTTTGGGTTCAATTTGAGAGGTGTAGCAAGTGTAGCTAATAAGATTAGCAAGTTGACGTCTAGTCCTTACACCCTCATTAACCTCTCCAATGATATCTTCTTTATCATGGAGTTTCCTAACCCATGGAGCGGGTTCTTTAGAGTCCAAGGGAGGAACTCTATCAATAGGTTGTGTGTCATTATTGTTGACATTAGATGTCCCAACATTAGGTGACACCACAACCTCCTCCAAAGGAGAAACATCACTAAAAATAACCTCCTCCTCATGATCATTTGACTTGAGCCTAGTATCATCAAATACGACATTGGATGATTCCATAACACTTAGAGTCTTTAAATTGAAAACTCTATAGGCTCTACTATTTATGGCATAGCCAATAAAAATACCCTCATCACTCTTAGCATCGAATTTGCCAAGTTGATCACGGTCATTCAAAATGTAGCATTTGTTTCCAAAAGTGTGGAAGTAGCTAACATTTGGCCTCTTGCCTTTCCATAACTCATAGGAGGTGTTTCTAGTACCGGGCCTTAGGAACACTTTATTTCCTATATAGCAAGCCGTATTGATGGCTTCGGCCCATAGGTTCCTAGGGACATTGTTGCTAAGCAACATCACTCGGGCCATCTCTTGGAGGACCCTGTTCTTCCTCTCAACAACTCCATTTTGTTGAGGTGTCCTAGGAGCGGAAAACTCATGGGAGATGCCTAAGCCATTACAATAGCTTTCAAAAGAGGCATTCTCAAACTCTCTCCCATGGTCACTTCTAATCCGTTTTATGCTTTTAATATTTGAGTTCATTTCATTTTGTATTTTATTACAAAGCATTTTAAACTTATCAAAAGTTTCGGATTTTTCTCTAAGAAAATATGTCCATGTAAATCTAGAGAAATCATCAACACAAACAAAAATGTATCTCTTTCCACCCAAACTTTTGGTTTGCATGGGACCCATGAGGTCCATGTGGAGAAGCTCAAGAGGCTCCTTGGTGGTGAGATACTTACCCTTTTTGTGCATGCTTTTAGTTTGCTTTCCTTGTTGGCAAGGTCCACAAATACCATTGACTTTCTTCCCAAGCTTAGGGAGGCCACGCACACAATTGAACTTTTCAAGGGTCCGTAGATCCCTAAAGTTCATGTGGCCAAGTCTTTCATGCCACAACTCAATTTGCTCATCCATGGACATATGATTAGATACAATACTAGCTTCAAGACAATAACAATTGTCGCTAGATCTCATGCCCTTCAACAAGGTTTGTCCATCGGGTTTAAGGATAGAGCAATAGTCTTTAGAAAACAAGACGGAGTATCCTTCATCACTAAGATGTGAAATGCTTATTAAATTGGCTTTCAAGCCATCAACATATAAAGCATTGGATAAGGAGGGTAATCCGGGAACGGAAATGGTTCCTTTCCCTACAACATTTCTTTTGGATCCATCACTAAAAGTGACATTTCCACCTTCCTCCATAACAAGAGTCTCGAAGAAACTCTTGTTTCCCGTCATGTGCCTAGAGCACCCACTATCCAAATACCAAAAATTAGAAGAATTTGCCTTCAAGGCTATTTGTGCAACATGGCAAACATTTTCATTCTTTCTAATCCACTTAGCAACAATTTTAGCTTTCTTAGTGGCCTTTGGTACATGTGCTCTACTATTTCTAGGATCATGCAAATCAATATTTTCATTCCTAGAAACATGCATCTTGGCTCTATTCTTTCTCTTTTCAATCATGCTTTGTTTTCTACACATTTTAATATATTGAAAGCAATTTGGTCTAATATGACCATCACAACCACAAAAGTGACAAATAGGGATGAAAAAAGGAATCATACCTCGTCTTTGTGCACGCATGGGAGCTCGTCCATGTCTTTGTGGATAAGTGGGTTCAATCCATCTTCGTTGTTGAACCGGTCTAGGTTGCTTCCAAGCTTGAGGTTGCATGATTGGTCTCTTTCCTTTGTGAGCCAATTTGGGAGGAGTGTTGGCTTGAGGAACCTTAGGAGGTTGAGTTTGAGATTTCCTTCTTGGCCCCATTTTCACTTGTGCATTAGAACATTGTCCTACTTTTAACTTTTTCCTAGGAGGTTGCACAAATGAAGTTTCTTCGTTCTTCAAGCTCTTGACAAACACTGTCTTGTTAGAGGTTGAGACTTTCTTGCCATCTTCATACCTAAGACCTCTCTTGTCACTTGGACTCTTTCCAACACCAAGTAAATGATTAAGCTTCTTGGTGCTAGAATCTATCCTAGCCAAGGACCCTTTAACTTCAACAAGTTCCCTCTTCAAGCCTTCTTCACTTCTCTTGGATAAGTCTAACTCCTCAATTAACTTATCCTCTCTCCTCTTCAATCTTTCCACTTGTTCACTTAAGTGGTCATTGTGAGCCGAAAGTTCAAGGTTTTCTTCTCTCAACCTCTCAATCTTTCTTGTGCTTTTAAGTGCTAAATCATTGAACTCGGCATGGTATTTAGCAAGCACCTTTTGCTCCACAAACTTCTTTTTGGAACTAGAAGAGGAGTCACTTTCTTCTTCACTAGAGTCAATTTCCTCTTGACTCAAATCCTCCTTTTCACTAGCACTTTTGCTCTTGTGAGAAGAGGCAAAAGCTAGGAAGTTAGCCATGAGCTCTTCCTCACTTGAAGACTCATCTTCCTCATTGGAGTCATCACTACTCCCACTCCAAGTGGCGGCTATCACTTTGCTCTTCTTCTTTTCATTGTGATTCGCACATTCGGGGGCAAAGTGACCAATCCCACCACACTCAAAGCATCGGACCCCTTTCCTTTCGGTCCTCTCTTGTCTAGGCTCAAACTTCTTGAAGGAACTCTTTTTCTTCAAATCTTGTCCTTTGACCCAAATCCCTTCTTCTTCTTGAACCCTATAACCTTGTTGAACCTTTTCACAAATAAGGCAAGGTCTTCATCCGATTCATGCTTTGCCTCCTTTGCATCCTTAGATGCTTTCAAAGCTATTCCTTTAGACTTCTTAGGAGGAGTAGTGGTGCTAGGAGCCTTCCTAGACTCATATGCAAGGAGACGCCCAATTACCTCACTTGGCTTCATATCCATGTAGCCACTATTTTCTTCTATGGCCGTCACCTTTGATTCAAATCTATCGGGGAGAGATCTCATAATTTTTTGCTTGACTTTCCTATCCGAATACGGGTCTCCGAGTTGATGGCTTTGATTTACTATGTCCATCAATTTGATTTCGAAGTCATTGAAGCATTCATCCTCTCCCATCCTAAGTAACTCAAATTGAGTTTGGAGGACTTGAAGCTTGGACTCCTTCACCACCTCGGTTCCTTCATGTGCAACTTGAAGGATGTCCCATGCCACTTTTGCAATCTGAGTATTCTGAATAAGCTTGTATTGATTCTCATCCATTGCACACATAATGGCATGCATCGCCTTCCTATTCCACTTTGAAGCCTCAAACTCTTGCGCGTTCCATTGCGCCTTAGGCTTCAAAACATCTTCTCCTCCACCCGCGGGAGTCATCATAGGGAGATCATATCCGTCTTCCACCGCCATCCATGCACGGTCATGAATTTGGCATATGTAGGATTCCATCTTCCCTTTCCATTGGGAATAGTTCAAACCGGTAAGAAGTGGAGGCCTTGTGCTAGAAGCTCCTTCGTGGCCACCACCATTTCCACCGTTTCCACTCATAGTGTTTATGAATGAATGAAATGAATGCAAATGTATGAATGATCAAAAATCACACAAAATGCAAAACACACCAAAATAAGCAAGGATCACCTATGTATATCTAGGAACCCGCTCTGATACCAATTGAAACTAATTATAACACGGTGTGTATAAACCTATCTAGAGGGGGGGGGGGGGGGTGAATAGATTTTACGCTTTTTACCCAATTTTTTGTGTTAGTCAAAATTACGAATTTACCCTCAAGATAATATAAACAAGCAAGTGTAATATGGTGCGGAAATTAAATCAACACTTGATTTTTACGTGGAAACCCTCACGGGAAAAACCACGGGCTATGTAAGTAAGCCACACTCGAACCTCGAATCCACTAAATGTGCAAACGATTACAACCTAATCCCGGAAGTAATCACACACCTACCTAATCCCGGTATGAGTGAACCTAGTCCAATTTGCTTGTGATCTAAGCAACCTAATCCCGATTGCTACACACAAGACTTACCTTCTCTAGAAGAGAATACAACCCTAAGTGAATATGTGAAAATATCCAAAATGCAACATAGAGCAAGGGAAACCCTATATGCTTATCTAAGATGATTAATATGCAATTAAGAACAATCCTAGATATCAAAACTAAATGACATGTTCAATTAAATAGTTTAGCTAATCAAGATTAAGCACAAAACTTAATTAGCTATCACAATACAACACTCAATCATGTCAACACAACAATCTCTATTTTGAATATTAGATTTTAATCTAAGAACAAGCAAATAATAAAAGAGATGCCTTGATAAATAAAACACTAATTATAAATGATAATAGTGAAGAACATACCAAGGGAAGTGTGTTGACCAAGACCCATGCTAGTAAACATCCTAACTATGCTAGAAAATGCTTAGATGATATTTTGATGCATATGAAAATGGGTTTTGAGAGTTAAAGACAAGTTCTTGGGGATTTTTCTCTTGAAGATATTTTTGCTCTCTCAAAGTGTGTATGTTTTCCTTGTTAAAAAAAAAATGAAGAAGAAAGTGTATATATATACAAAAGTGAATCAGGTCAAGAAAGACACAAAAAAAAAAAAATACAAAAGGAGGCGTGAAGCACTATACAATAAAATATATAATATATGCAAGAGTCAAAAACAAAGTGATGCACGTGAAGAATATATATATATATAATATAATGTATACAAAAGTTAGGTGCAGCTAAAACGATAATATATATATATATATATATATAATATATATAAAAGACAAAAATAGGTGCAGCATGAATAAATATATATAATAACAAACATCAGAGGCGGCACATATATAAATATATCAGACCACTATAATATATATATATATATATAAAGAGATATTTTAACAAAACAAACAAACTGAATAAAAAGCAAACAAACTAAAAAAAAGAAAGAAAGGCATCAGGTGCGCGTTGATGAGGACGTGGGTGCAACGGGGGCAGAGAGAGATATTGGGCGTGGGTTATGGCGTGGCCCATGGGGCAAAAAAAAAAGAAAAGCCACACACACAAGCCATCACATGCTTCTCTCTTTGTGTTGCAATCATGACACACAAAGCCTTCAGTCCAGTTCTGAACTCAGAATTCGGAATTCAATTCCGTCTTCAGAAAATTAACCCGAACTCAATTATAAATATGAAAAATTATATAACCTTTCAATTTAAGCTCGGAATTGAATTTCGGTTTCCGATAAAAACACGGAATGTCCCAAATGTCTCGGAAATCATCCGAAACATATAGACAAGTCTCCGAATTGCTCGGAACTCATCTATGGACAAATCCACACATAAAAATATAACAAAGAAGTGCAAGTGTGATAAGTGACATGTGAAGAGAATGCACACAAATGCAAGTATGCTAAGTGAGTGTGTGCACTAAATCTCTTTATAGAAAAATTAGCACTAAACATATACCTTTGGAGTGCTTAACACTTGCAAGGGCCTTGAGCTTGAACACATTCCTAAGCTACCCTTACATGATCCTCACATATGGTTTGATCACGAAATAAGCCAATTAAAACTACGGGAATCCTTACATCCCATGAGCACCACTTTAAAACTTGACAAAGATGAAAAAGGGAAAAGTGTTGACCAAAGCCTTTATAGAAGCATGATAGGTAGTCTACTTTACCTAACGGCTAGTAGACCCGATATTTGCTTTAGTGTTGGCTTGTGTGCTAGAATCCAAGCAAATCCCAAGGAATCTCACTTAAAAGCCGTCAAGAGGATCATTAGGTACATCAAAGGAACTCATAGTCTTGGTCTATTCTATTCATTTGATACCAATGATATCCTTGTAGGCTATTGTGATGCGGATTGGGCAGGAAACATAGATGACCGAAAAAGCACATCGGGCGGTTGCTTTTATGTTGGTAATAACTTGGTTTCTTGGTCAAGTAAGAAACAAAATTCGGTTTCCCTTTCCTCTTCCGAAGCCGAATACATTGCGGCCGGAAGTGCTTGCACACAATTACTTTGGATGAAACAAATCCTTAAGGATTATGAGATAGAACAAGGAAAAATGACACTTTATTGTGATAATTTAAGTGCCATTAACATCTCTAAAAATCCGGTTCAACACTCTCGCACTAAACACATAGACATTAGGCATCATTTCATTAGAGATCTAGTTGAACATTCTATTGTTACTCTAGAGCATTTGCCTACTAAAAATCAACTTGCGGACTTGTTCACTAAGCCCTTGGACAAAGAGAGGTTTAAAACTCTTAGAATGTCCATTGGCATGATTTGTGTTGATTGATGTCTTTGTGTGATTGTGAGTGGCTTGATAAGCAAAACTTTAATTGTATATCATTGTCTTTAAGAGCTACTCACTTGAGAAGTAATGATCTTTCACAAGTATCTTCAATTGTTTTTAGATCATACACTTGAGCTTGAAAATCTTATTTTTGAAAAGTGCACTAATGCTTCTCTTGTATGTTTTAGTTTTTGAGTATATGTGGTTGAATATGTGTAGATAATGGATGCATCTAGAAGTTTATTGTTAAGTACATGATAGATGACCTATGGTATGTATCCATTTTGCTTCGGCACTACATAGTAATCAACGAGCACCCTCATGGAAAGGGCTACACACCTTGGTTGTGAAGCCACCCAATGTAGGAAAGGGCTACGCCATTGTGATGAGTGAAAGCCGCCATGAGGAGTATATGTTTTTGTTGGTAAAATCAAAGAAGTGTTGAAATGAATCATTAAAAAAAAAATTCTTTGATTCTAAGCCTAAAAGAAATGAAAAATTAAAAGGCTTATTGGTGTATAGTTGAGAATTGTGAAAAGCTCGGGTTGACAAATAGAAACGGGAAAACGAGCCACATGCACACACACGCTCATATGTTGATATCTATTCATTTTAAAAGCAAAAAATCGGATGAATATCGGTTTGACCTATTTTTGGAAAGGCTTTAGATGGATAGGTGTGGATAGAGTTTGCATGTTGATATCACAATTACTCCTACTATATATTTGAGAAGCATTCACACACACACATTTTACTTATGTGCTTGATTCATTAGCAATGTGAGAATATTTTTGAGAGATTAATGAAAATCTATGATTCTCTCTTGGACTTTGACAAGTTATGAAATATTTTCTCTTATTGCTTGATTGTGTGATTGTGTGATGTCCCTTGTGAACAAATCTACTTGTTGATAATATGTGGAGCATATGTTAAGGGGGAGCTTTAGTTTATTCAACTTTCGCTTTCTATATGATTTGTTTGCTTAATATCTCGTTCTTTATCTCTTGTGTCCCTTGTCTATTCCTTAACAAAAAGGGGGAGAAAATGTATACCTCACCATGTTTGATATTGGGGAGTTTTTGTATACTTCACACCTTGTGTGGAAATTGTTCCAATTGTGTGAATCTTATTCCTTTTGTGCTTAATTGTGACTTTGTCTTAAGAGGGAGAATTCTTGTCTTAAGGGGGAGAAAGAATTCTTTCTTGACAATGTTAAGGATAGTTGGTTCTTGGAAATTGGGAAACTAAGGGAATGCTTTAATATGAACATATTTTATTCACTTGAGATAATGCATTTGTGTATGAGATAAGGGATATCTTCTATGTTTGTTGTTTGGTTAAATAACTCACCATTCTTCTTTAGAGAAGATCTCTTTTTGGTTGCTATTTTCTCTCATAGGTACTTTGAAGACCGAAAGAGGAATTCTTGAAGACTTGAAGACTTTTTAGTCTAGGAATGTCTTTGTAAATGTGAGATTGAGAGTATGCTATCATTTTGAGTTTATTTGAGTGAAACATTGTATGGTGAGGTTAAGTGCTTTTGCCATGGAATAGCCAAAGGGGGAGATTGTAAGGTTTATGATTTGTATTGGCTTAATTCCATTGCAAAACACTCTATGATTGTATAAGTTGTTGCTTAGGATATTATTTGAAGAAAGGAAGCCTAAGAAGTGAAGAGCAACGTCTAGTGCAAAAGTCATCTTCAAGAGGTGAAAAACGTCAAAGGTAAATCTTGACTTCCACCCTCTTGCAAGGCGTTAGCGTACACACACACAATTCATACATGTGTGTCCATGCAACATGGTTCAAACATTTGGTATAACACATTCACACACTTCATAGCATGCTCATGCATTGATCTTGTATTGACAAACATTGTGAAAGTGCATGCTTTGTGACTATCTCTTTGATATGGCATGTTTGTGTGAATATGTGTTTATTTGTTTTTGTATTTTATATTTAGGACTTGAACATGTTCTTATTTAATGCCTTATCGAGTTCCGGTCGTTTCGGTTACTCATTCATAAGGTTTCGAGTCCAAACAAGTTGACTATGCTACTTTTCGTTCTCATTTGTTGTGTTGACTTCATCATCAGATTCCGAGATGATTTCTCAACCATTTTTCAAAGTTGAGTAGTCATAGTCAGTGCGTGAGGGAGTCACAGTTCGTAATCCGAAAACGGATTCGAAATCAGAGGTCGGATACTCAAGATATAGGCCAACGAACCGAGGGAGCGCGCGAGAGAAGTGTGAATCACGTGTGGCCACTTGGCCAGCCCGTGAGGGAGGCCGTGGGCCCCACGGGCAAGGGAGCCCTCTGCTCCCGTGGGCCCCACGCGCCCCCCATGGGGTGGTGACATGGCAGCACATGATTCACTCGGAAAATCTCTCCTTTTCCCTTCTTTTAAGCTAACCTCCTTCCCTCCACACTTATGCAATTTTTTGAAGAACACTTGATCATTCTCGCATCAGTTTTTCTACAATTTTTGTTTACTTGTTTTGATAATATCTCTCTCATACGAACTCGAAATCATTCGATTCAAAAACCAAAATTGTTGGTCTCGAAGAGAGCTACAAACCCCAAGCATTTCCAGAGGCAGTTGACTTCGGCATTTTTCTCAGCTGGTCCATTTCCAGTCCGTGGTCAGTTTGTATGTTTCAACTTCTTCTTTTTCAATTTCATCTTTGATCATCTATTGATTCTTTCCATTTGATTGATGAAATTTGTTGAGAAGTATGTTAGATCACATGCTAGGGTTATTTGATCATTTGTTAATTGAGATTTAGCTTTGTGATTAGTCTTGAACATTTATGTGCTAAACTTGATTTATCATGAAATTGATTCTAGAAAATATATGAGTGATGTGCTTCATGTTATTTTCTATGTTTTATTTCATGATCTAAGAACTAGGTTTTTGGTGTGATATATTGAATATTCATACCTTGTTCTTATTGTTTTACATGTATTGATTTCTAGATAATTTTTGTGATTGTGTGTTGAAAGCAAATTCTAGACTATCATTGAACATGTACATTTTGCTTGATTGATCATCTAGCTTAATTTGATTGTGCTTTCATCATTTGCATCACTTTAGATCATAGCCTTGCATAAGGTTGAAGTCTCTTGCAAAGTGAGTGAAGCTTTGTGTAGAGCAAGGGAGTCTTGACTAGGACATGTCGTCCGGATAGTCAAGCAAAAGTCTTAGCTAGGAGTGTGGTACTCCGGATGGTTGAGCTAGGAGAGCTTAACTAGGATCTTTGTGATCTGGATAGCTAAGCACGAAATCTTCCTAGAGACGTGAGCGTCTTGGATAGGAAGTTGCTTTCTAGAGGTGTAGGACACATCTCGGATAGGAAGTAGGCTTGGTGATTCACTAGCCCGAGGGTAGATTAGGAGTTGATAGCTTGAGCGGATATCATGAGTGATAGCTTGAGTGTGTAAGTCCTTTTTCACATAGTGGATTGCTTCGCCGGTGGTTGTGGTATCAACCCGTGGATGTTTCCTCACTGAGGTTTTACCACGTTAAAATCATTGTGTTCAATTTTACTTTACTTTCTTTTATCTTCCATATATTACATTGTTTTGCACATCTTGTAAATTGATTAACTCTTGTCTTAGTGAAATCAATTCATTTGCTAAATCTTATCAAGTGTGCATTTTGCCTTGTAATTTTCCGCATTATTTTTAATTGGAAGAATTTGGAGCCTATACCTATTCACCCCCCCCTCTAGGTATATTTCACTACTACATTAAGGGAAATTTCAATTGGTATCAGAGCGGGTCGTCGGACGGCACTCGACGAGATCCGGTTTATACTTACGTGTAAATTGCTTAGGTTTTTGTGTCATAGTTGTCCTCCTTTATTTGTTGTGGAAAAGGTTCTTCTCATTTTTCATTGCATTTGTCTACTAACAAATTTGTTGATAAGCTTGAAAGAGTGTTAGTTACAAAAGCAAAGAAGAAGATGTTCTTGTGTTCCAAAGGTTGATCAATTTAGATTTGATCACTTACTCAAGCAACATAATGAAGAAATCCACATGGAGTGATGGTGTCTCTAGTGATGAGGAGAGCTCAAGTGATGAGTCTTCTAGTGAAGAAGAGTTGGTAAGCAACTTTGTTGCATTCATGACCTCTCACTCTATCCTAGAGGTTGTATGTCAAGATTCGTTGGATGAGGAGGTTGATCCAAATCATTAAGAGTTCTTAAGATGATTTGATCAAGCTATAAGTGGATGAGTTTGTCTCAACAACTCGGAGGCTCTTAGGTGAAAAGAATGCTCTTGCCAAGAAGCTTAGAGAAGTTGAAGGGTTTGTTCTTGAAAGGGATAGGATCATCTCTAGTTTGACTCTAGGAGGCTCAAGCGACTTTGTAGTTAAGGAGATTCTCATAGAAGTATCACTTCCTACAAAG
Organism: Acer saccharum; assembly: GCA_030490815.1. Lineage (NCBI taxonomy): Eukaryota > Viridiplantae > Streptophyta > Magnoliopsida > Sapindales > Sapindaceae > Acer > Acer saccharum. The sequence continues at coordinate 21,493,297 of CM059873.1, forward strand.
CGAAGATCATGTCATTGTTGACAAGATAGCTCCTAAGAAGAGACGTTCCAAGACCAAGATCAAATTGAAGAACAAGGTACCCATTGAAACTCCCATTTGTCCTCCACCACCACCGGAAGGTAATATCTCTCCTTTTGTTCCCATATGTCATTTTTGCAATACCTTAGGCCATATCAAGCCCAAGTGCTATAAATTCATTGAATATTGCAACTTAGAAAATGCATCTAGGAATAGAGAGATTGGACCTAATTCTATGCATGCTAAAGCTTTTGAATATGGAAAGCATGATAATTTTTCAAAGCATGTTAAGAATGTCCGGAAGGTGAAGAATGCGTATCCTTCAAAATTTGACCATGCATGTGTTGCTAACAATGTTGAGAAAAAGAGTATTAATGATATTATTGTGAATCAAGTTGTGGAAGAACTTTACTCTAGGTTCAACATTGTGGTCAAAGAGAATCTTGATGATGTTCGTATATGTCCACCCAAGACAAAATTTGTCAAGGGTGAGTGCTCTTACCATTAGTGTAAGTTGCACATGTGAGTTAGCTTTAAGACTAGTGTCGTTGATAAGAAGCTTAGCTTTTTGCTTTGTATCTTTACAACTTGACATGAACTTAGCTATCTCACTTTGTTTGTTTTGATAGTCAAAATTTGTTGATTAACTTTTGAGAAGTTTTTTTTTTGGAATCTACATGGTAACATATTTGTTATGGCTTTTAGAGAAAGTCATTTTTTTGTTTGTTTGAGTTGGATTACATTGTCTTTAGTCTCTTGGAATCGACACACCTATAACTTGTAGTCATGAGGACTTACAAGCCAAGAGGACTCATAAAAAAGGTGAAGGCTTTGTATTTGGTGAAAATAGCTTGCGAAGATATCTCTATATCATATTGCTTGCTTACTTGATTTTTCATCTATCAACTCATTGTTTGTATCACATTCATGAAGCATGTCATAATTGAGAACTAATATAGTGTTTATATGGTCCTCTTTGACATTTGCTAGTTTAAGATCTTTTGGTGATAAGTGTTCACATTGATCTTATTTCATGAAGTGTGTTGTTATTTGTATGATTGTTGAGTGGCTAATTTTTGAATAATGTGAGCTTCATATTCTTTGATAGCTACTCTCTTGAGAAGTAGAGATCTTAAGTAAGTCTCTTTACTTGCTTCTAGATCATGTGCTTTTAAGCCTTGAAATTGGTTTCAAAAATGCACTTTGCTTCTCTTGTATGTTTTGTTAAGTATGTTGAGCTTGATTGATGTTCGCTTTGGATACACCTTGAAGTCCTAAGGACTAGTACATTTAAAAATGACCAATGGTTGGTATCCATTTGCTTCGGCAACATAGAACTCAACGAGCACCCTCATGGAAAGGGCTACACACCTTGGTTGTGAAGCCACCCAATGTAGGAAAGGGCTATGCCATTGTGATGAGTGAAAGCCGCCATGAGGTGTATATGTTTATGTTAGAAAAATCAAAGAAGTGTTGAATTGAATCATAAAAAAAAAATCTTTGATTCAAGCCTTAATAAAATAAAAAAAAATAAAAAAAAGGCTTTTGGAGTATAGTTGAATAATCAAATGAGCTCGGGTTGACAAATAGAAATGGGTTGACGAGCCACATGCACACACATGCTCACATGTTGAAATCTATTCTCTTTATAAGCAAAATTTCGGATGATAACCGGTTTGACCTTTTTATGGAAAGGCCTAAGATGAATAGATGTTGAAATTGTATGCATGCTTGATTATCAAACTACTTCTTTTCATATACTTGAAGCAAAATCTTCACACACTCACTTTTGCTTAATTAGTATTTGTGGTACTTTAGCAATTTTTGATGACATATGAGAGTGATTGAAAATCTTGATGTAACTCTCTTAGATATGTGAAGCTTATTTGCAAATCTAATAAAAATTGCTTGTGATGTGATTGTGTGGTGATTTTTGTGAACATTTGTCTATCTTGATTTTAGATGAGGCACTTGTCAAGGGGGAGCATAATATGCTAAATTCTTGTTCTCTTTTATGACATGTTCACATGTTCTTCAAGGTTGTTATTTGTTGGCATTATTTTTATTTTTGATAAATCATGAAGATGCTATGATAAATTCTTGTAAGGATTCCCGTTTTGTTAATTGGCTTATTTCGTGGACAAACCACGTGTTGGGGATTGTATGTAAGGGTAGCTTAAGTGATAGATATTCAAGCTCAAGACCCTCTCATGTCCTCATGGTTGATAAGTACCAAAGGTAAAATTCTATGTGCTTAATTTGCTTTGAAGAGATTAGAAGCACACACACACTCACATCTCATGCTTAATTCATTTTCTTGTATGATGTGTATGTGTTGTTATTATGTGCTTATAAATGTTCAATAACATCTCTTCTTGCATGTTAGTATGATTGCATCTTGCATTGTCTTTTGCCTTTAACATGATTAGGCTTAGAAGTCATGCATTGCAAAGGGCGCTGTTCAAAGCGCTCTACAAAGCGCTGTTGTGAACAGCGCCTACAAGACCTGATGCAAAAATGGTCTTTTAAATGCATCAGGTCTGATGCAAATTGTTGTGGCGCTGTACGAAGCGCTGTTCATACAGCGCCCCTCTGTTTTCCCGTGAGAACAGAGCAGGGGCGCTGTACAAGGGGCGCTCTACGTACAGCGCCCAAGGCAAAAATAGAGACAACTTTTTAAAACGACCACACTTTGGTTTGACACCCTATATATATGCCACTTTGACTTTAGGTCAATTAAGTGAGTTGATTTTCTAATTTCATACTTAGAACATTTTTCAAGAGAAGAAAAATACAAAGAACTCACCTTTGACCACTCAAATCAAATCCCTTTTGCATCATATTTCTTATTGCATCTTCTATTACTATATAGAATGCATTCATGATTGGATTTGCATCATCACAACTTGCTAGGTAAGATTTTGATTAAGTTCATCTTATTTGATTATTTTTATTATCAAGCTATTCTCTTTAATTTGCTTGTATGTTTTGATCATATGATAAATACAAGATTAGAGAATTAATTGTGATGAATTGATTGAGTGTTGTATTGTGATAGCTAATTAGGTTTTTAATTAATCTTGATTAGTTAAGCTATTTGACATATCATTTAGCATTTGATATCTAGGTTTGATTTAATTGAAAATATCATCATCCTAGATAAGCATCTAAGGTTCCCTAGCCTTGTTTGTTATTTGAATATTCATACATATTCACATAGGTTGCATAATCTCTTCTTAGAGAATTAAGACTTGAGGCTAAGAGTGCTTAGGCCTCAAGCAAATTGGAATAGGGTTGCTAATAAAGGCCCGCTAGGTAGAAGTGAGGGGTTACAGACCGGAGTGTTAGACGAGGTCTACATAGGTTGTAAACTTCATTTCAATTAGTGATTTCGAGTTCCGAGTGTGGCGCACTAAACAGCCCGTGGTTTTTCCCAGTGGTTGGGTTTCCACGTATACATCAAGTGTCTTTTAAATTCCGCACTATATTACACTTGCTTGTATTTCTGACTAGTAGGGGCATTTTCGTAATATTGACTTGTATGCGAAAATTGGGTAATAATAGCTAAAATCTATTCACCCCCCCTCTAGATATAATATATTGATAACACACCTAGTTTAAAGTAGGACTTTCAATTGGTATCAGAGCGGGTTCCTAGATATACTTAGGTGATCCTTTGCTCATTTTTTGGTGTGTTTTGCATTTGTGTGATTTGTGCTCATTCATACATTTTGCATTCATTTGAATTCATTCACTATACACTATGAGTGGATTCGGTGGCAACCATGAGGGTGCTTCAAGCACACGGCCTCCTCTCCTCACCGGTGTGAATTATGCCTCATGGAAAGGCAAGATGGAGGCGTATGTGTGCCAAATCCATGATAGGGCATGGATGGCAATTGAAGATGGGTATGCACCTCCTATGATGACTCCCACAGTCCCACGAGTGGTGGAGAAGAAGTACTCAAGCCTAAGGCCCAGTGGTCACCTGAAGAGTTTGAGACTTCAAAATGGAATAGGAAGGCATGGCATGCTCTTCTATGTGTAGTGGATGAAAATCAGTACAAACTGATTCAGAACACTAGGATAGCCAAGGAGGCATGGGATATCCTACAGGTTGCACATGAGGGAACCGATGTCGTTAAGGATTCCAAGCTACAAGTCCTTCAAACGCAATTTGAGTTGCTTAAAATGGAGGAGGACGAGTGCTTCAATGACTTTGAAGTCAAGTTGATGGATATTGTCAATCAAAGCCATCAACTCGGTGATCCTTATTTGGATAGGAGAGTTAAGCAGAAAATTATGAGGTCTCTCCCTGCTAGGTTCGAATCAAAAGTGACGGCTTTAGAGGAGAATAGCACATACAAGGATATGAAGCCGAGCGAGGTGATTGGAAGACTCCTCGCTTATGAATCTAGGAAGGCTCCTAGTATTTCTCCTCCTAAAAAGCAAAAGGGAATTGCTTTGAATGCTTCCAAGGTTGAGAAGGAGGAAAAAGGTGACTCGGATCAAGACATGGCTTTGATACTTAGAAGATTCAAGAAGTTTGTCAAGTTCGAGAAGAAAGGCTTTGGATCCAAAGGCCAAGACTTGAAGAAAAAAGCTCCCTTCAAGAGTTTTGAGCATAGGCAAGAGCATAGTGAGAAGAAAGGGGTCCAATGCTATGAGTGTGGTGGTATAGGTCACATCTCACTGGAGTGTGGGAACTTGAAGAACAAGATGGCAAAAGTGATGGCCACCACTTGGAGTGAAAGTGATGACTCCGGAAAGGGAGACAAGTCATCAAGTGATGATGAGCTTACCATCAACTACACGGCTTTTTGGGCCACCTGTGTAGAAGACAAAGTTGTTGGTAAGAATGACTTGACTAGTGATCCCATAGAAGAAAAAGATGAAGAAGTAGCTCTAGAAGTGATAGGCAAAGCTACTCATTGGGATATGGCTCACATTGACTCAAGAGACCAAGGTGAAGGTCTTAATGAGAGAAATGACTCCATAGGTGAGATGGAGGATGGAGGAGATAGCTCAAGTGAAGATGACTTCTCATCTAACTCTACAAATGGAAGTGTAGAGAAAATGGATGTAAATGACTTTATAGTCAAGTGTGAAAGTTCATTGAAGAAGAACAATAGAAAATTGAAGATTTTAGAGGATGAAAATCTTGAACTTTCAACACACAATGACCACTTAAGTAATCAAGTGGAGGCATCCAAGAAGATTGAAGACAAGCTAAGAGATGAGCTAGCTTTGTCTAAGAGGAATGAAGAAGGGTTGAAGAGAGAGCTTGATGAAGCTATAGAGTCATTGTCTAAGATGACTACAAGCACCAAGAAACTTGACCACATTCTTGGTAGTGGAAAGAACCCTTGTGACAAGAGAGGTATTGGGTATGAAGAAACCAAGGAGATCACTACTCCAACCAACACCGTCTTTGTCAAGAGTTTGGGCAAGATAGAAGCCTCGCCGGTGCACACTCCTAGGAAGAAAATTGATCTAGGACAATGTTCAAGAAGTGCACAAGTGAAGGTAGCTCCAAGGAGACAACCTCAAGCTCAAAAAGTTCCTCAAATTAACTTCCCTAAAGCTCACATTCATCAAGGGAAGAGGCCAATCATGCAAAATGAAACAAGGAAGCAAGCTAGACCGGTTCAACAACAAAGAAGATTTGAACCCGCTCAACCACAAAGTCATGGGATGGCTCCTATGCATGCACAAGGACATGGTATGAATTCTAAATTTATCCCTACATGTCACTTTTGTGGTATTAATGGTCACATTAGACCAAATTGCTTTCATTTCATTAAATTATGTAGAATCAAAAGCATGATTGAAAAGAGAATGACAAGAGCTAGAATGCATGCTAATATGAAGGAAAACATTCATATTCATGATCCTATTATTTCTAGAACTCTTGAACCATTGTCCACTAAGAAGAAAAAAGTCATATCTATGTGGATAAGGAAAAATGAACCCGCTTGCTACGAGACTAACAAGTCTCAAATAGGTTCATCCAAGTCAAATGGACTTGGGAGGTCCATAGGACCTCATGACCTTCATTGATAAAGGATGATGATGACCCCACATGGGGAACTCAAGCAAAGAGAGCTAATTGCATACTTGTTGCATGCAAATATTTGAAAAATCTTATGCTTCTTTGTTGAATGCTTGAGTAAGCTTGGTTGCACATATGTATATATGATTTAAATTCAATAAGTGTGAACCTTGCTTATATACAATCCATGTTATATTTATGTTCAAACATGCATTTTTGGACTAGGAGATTTACTTAGGAAATATGATTTGAATGACCTATAGTTATCTCCATGACATGATGATTCTTAATGACATGCTTAAAAATTGAAAAGCATGAGTTATTTTTATAATATGCTTATGACATATGAAAAGCATGAAATTCAAATGACATGCTCAAATGAAAAAGCATGAATTGATGATTGCAATTTTTAAATGCAAAACTTGTGTGAAAAAACTTATGAGACTCAAAATGAATAAAGGATCTTGTATCCGTTCAAAGGAATTTATATTCCAAAGTGTCTCTCCTTCTTTATTTGTTGAACATGTCTACTATGATACGGGCTTCATTCCCGGAAAAATCAAATAGGGTGCAAAGTTGCTCATGACATGTTTGACTTATAAAGATGGATATAGTTGCTCATAAATTAAAATCAATGAAAAACTCTATATCCTTGCTTCTCTTGTGACATCGGTGAAATTGGTTTGAATTCTTATTAGAAACCTTTGTCATTTGCTTTGCCAAATACCATTGTATTTTGGACTTGAATGCTACATGTCTTGTATGCAAAGCAATTTTGATTCACACATTTTATCAAAATAAATCTCCTTGTTTCTCTCCATTTGATAGAGTTGCATAAATTGCATTTAATGATTATGCAAATAACTTGAATGCTATCATCTCTCTTTGCTAAGTGACCCGGTTGGGGACTACTCCTTTGCCTATATCATGACAAAAAGGGGGAGTAGAATGGTGGTAAGGGGAGTTGCAAATTGTGGTGGCAATTATGCATGTTGGGGAGACAACACATTGAGGGGGAGTAACCCTTTGAGGGGGAGCATTGCATACACAAACATTGCATGATGTTGTGCTTAATTATATATATATATATATATGCAAATACTTGTTTTAATCTCACTTGATTCATCTCACCTTTTCTTGTTTTGGAAAGTTTAGAAACCTTGTTTCAGGGAATGATTGTTCTACAAGAGATTGAAGACTTCAAGATTTATTTTTTTATATCTCTTTGTATTGTAGAAAATCTTCATTAACCCATAGGTTTATTTTTTTTTGTGAGGAATCAATGTGAGTGGTGGTTTTGTCACGAAATAGCCAAATGGGGAGATTGTAAGGATTCCCGTTTTGTTAATTGGCTTATTTCGTGGACAAACCACGTGTTGGGGATTGTATGTAAGGGTAGCTTAAGTGATAGATATTCAAGCTCAAGACCCTCTCATGTCCTCATGGTTGATAAGCACCAAAGGTAAAATTCTATGTGCTTAATTTGCTTTGAAGAGATTAGAAGCACACACACACTCACATCTCATGCTTAATTCATTTTCTTGTATGATGTGTATGTGTTGTTATTATGTGCTCATAAATGTTCAATAACATCTCTTCTTGCATGTTAGTATGATTGCATCTTGCATTGTCTTTTGCCTTTAACATGATTAGGCTTAGAAGTCATGCATTGCAAAGGGCGCTGTTCAAAGCGCTGTTGTGAACAGCGCCCACAAGACCTGATGCAAAAATGGTCTTTTAAATGCATCAGGTCTGATGCAAATTGTTGTGGCGCTGTACGAAGCGCTGTTCGTACAGCGCCCCTCTGTTTTCCCGTGAGAACAGAGTAGGGGCGCTGTACAAGGGGCGCTCTACGTATAGCGCCCAAGGCAAAAATAGGGACAACTTTTCAAAACGACCACACTTTGGTTTGACACCCTATATATATGCCACTTTGACTTTAGGTCAATTAAGTGAGTTGATTTTCTGATTTCATACTTAGAACATTTTTCAAGAGAAGAAAAATACAAAGAACTCACCTTTAACCACTCAAATCAAATCCTTTTTGCATCATATTTCTTATTGCATCTTCTATTACTATATAGAATGCATTCATGATTGGATTTGCATCATCACAACTTGCTTGGTAAGATTTTGATTAAGTTCATCTTATTTGATTATTTTTATTATCAAGCTATTCTCTTTAATTTACTTGTATGTTTTGATCATATGATAAATACAAGATTAGAGAATTAATTGTGATGAATTAATTGAGTGTTGTATTGTGATAGCTAATTAGGTTTTTAATTAATCTTGATTAGTTAAGCTATTTGACATGTCATTTAGCATTTGATATCTAGGTTTGATTTAATTGAAAATATCATCATCCTAGATAAGCATCTAAGGTTCCCTAGCCTTGTTTGTTATTTGAATATTCATACATATTCACATAGGTTGCATAATCTCTTCTTAGAGAATTAAGACTTGAGGCTAAGAGTGCTTAGGCCTCAAGCAAATTAGAATAGGGTTGCTAATAAAGGCCCGCTGGGTAGAAGTGAGGGGTTACAGATCGGAGTGTTAGGCGAGGTCTACATAGGTTGTAAACTTCATTTCAATTAGTGATTTCGAGTTCCGAGTGTGGCGCACTAAACAGCCCGTGGTTTTTCCCAGTGGTTGGGTTTCCACGTATACATCAAGTGTCTTTTAAATTCCGCACTATATTACACTTGCTTGTATTTCTGACTAGTAGGGGCATTTTCGTAATATTGACTTATATGCGAAAATTGGGTAATAATAGCTAAAATCTATTCACCCCCCCTCTAGATATAATATATTGATAACACACCTAGTTTAAAGTAGGACTTTCAATTCTTACTTGCATGGTGATTTATTAAATATAGTGTTTTGCCTTTGTATATGTTTATTGGTTTCTTATTTGTTTCTTTGTTTCCTCTCACTTTGGTTTTTAGTTTGTTTTGTGTAGCAAGATTATGGGAAAAGCAAAGAAGGTTGGTGGAAATACTTCTTCAACTCCCATTGCCAAGTCCAAACCTACAATCTCTTCCAAAATTTCCAAAGGTAACAAAGTTGATGAATTGGGAATTTTTGGTTGCAAAAAGATAATTCAAGAAAGAGGTATTGACTTGGACTCTTCTGTTGGATCCTATGTTTATGATGTGCTTAAGAGTAGAAATTGGATTTCATGGGTGAACATGTTAGGAATCTCAAATGAGACCGTTGTTAGAGAGTTTTATCATGCTTACAAATCCGGTTCTACTGTGACTTGTGCTACTCTAAGCATAAGGAAAGTTGTCTTTAGAGTTTGTCCTAGAAAGGTTAATGAATTTCTTAATTTGCCCGATGATATTGAATCGGAATTCTTTGATGTTGATATCTTGGAAAACCTTGATTTAATGGGTAGGACTCTATGTGATGATAATGATTTTGTGTGGGGGAAACGTGTTTTTATTAGGCAAGGTGAGCTAACAAAAATTAGTGCATTTTGGCATTTATTTGTGTGCTCCAATCTTGTTGTTTCTACTAATGCTTCAGAGCTTAATAGAGACAAAATTAAGATTGTATATGCCTTGGTGACTAACCAACCTATAAACCTTGGTGAATTGCTTGTGGAGCAAATTGAAATTGCAGCTTGTACTAGTCGTTTGGACAAGAAATTGGCTTTTCCGGGGTTTATAACTCAATTGTGCTTAGCTAAAGGTGTGAGGAATCTTGATGGTGATGTTATGCTTCCTCTCTTAGAGAAGTTGAGTGAGAAACGTATGGCAACCATGTCGTACAAGGACAAGGGAAAGTCTAATGATGTATTTAGGCTTTTTGGTGATTCTCTTGATTCTAACCATGTCCCTAACTCACCCGCTCTTCCTAGTTGGGCTTTAAAATTGAGGAAAGAGGTTGAAGAATCTCATAGGTTGATTGAGGCATCACAAAGGAAGATTGAAGACCTTAGTGCCAAACTTGTTGCTCAAGATGAGAGGATCAAAGAGTTGGAAGGAAAATCAACTCCAACAAGGCAATATGTGAGATCCGCACACCGTTCTTCTTTCCTTGGTGGTACAAGTGGCTAGAGAGTTTCATGAGGTATATTTTCTTACTCTTTCCCTTTGGCTTCATATCATGTCAAAAAGGGGGAGAAATATGAGAAACACATGGGAGAAATCTAGCTTACTTAGTCTTATGTTAGTTGTTTTATATTTTTGTATATTTGGTATCTAGCTTGAACTATATGGCATGTAATAATTTTTTGTTGAATCTTGGCTTAGAATATATTGATGGATAGTATGTATTAAGGGGGAGCATACTTGATCCATTTGAATTTATATGTTACTATTTTCTTGCCTAAGATTGGATATTGCCATACTTGTTGTCTCTTGGATATTCTTGTGCTTTCAAGTTCTTTTTAGGTGATATCAAGAAAAGACCAAGATGAAGTTCAAGACTTGTTGTTATAATTTGTGTCTATATGTGTAACTCATTGTACTCATTGTGACCAAATTTTATTTGTAATTGTTTTAGTGTTTGTTTAGGGGTTTTGACATAGAATTTGCCAAAGGGGGAGATTGTTAGGTTGATAATTAGTGTTGCCATTAATTCCATATCAAAACGTGTTTAACTTGTAATGTTTAGTGGTTAGTAATTGAAGAATTTCGAAGACGAAAGACGTCTCAACCACAATTCGTTCAAGTTGCCGGCTTTTAAGAGATTCGGGCATTATCGGTCGACAAAGGTATTCAAAGTCCTCTTATCTCTTACAAGGCTAGGCACACACTCACACATATCATTCTTGTGTGTTCCCTTCATGATTTAATTTCATTTACATTTCACTTTCACACACTTGGCAAAATATGCTCATGCATTCATATTTAGTTAATAAACTTTGTGTTTTGCATTTTCTAGGACTATGTCCGGAAACTAGCATATGTGTGTGTCTTTGTATTTGTATGTTTCCGTATTTTGTGTTTAGAACTTGAACATGTTCTTATTCAATGCCTTATTGAGTTCCGGTCGTTTCGGTTACTCATTCATAAGGTTTCGAGTCCAAACAAGTTGACTATGCTACTTTATGTTCTCTTTCGTTGAGTTGACTTCATCAACGATTTCCGAGATGATTTCTCAACCGTTTTTCAAAGTTGTATAGTCTTCGTTGTGCATGAGAGAGTCACGGTTCATAATCTGAAAACGGATTCGAATTCGGAATTCGGACGCCCGAGATACGGGCCGACGAACCGAGGGAGCGCGCGAGAGGACAGCCCAGGCCGTGGCCCACATGGGCTGGCCGTGGGCCCCACGGCCTGGAGCAGCCTCTACTCCCGTGTGGGCCACGTGCCCCCCACAGCCAGGGGGTGACGTGGCACCACCTGGTTGGCCGAAATCCTCCCTCTCTCTCTCCTATTTCTTCCCTCTCTCTCTCTCCATTTTGAAAAATTCAAGAAGAAAAATTCTGATTTCCCGCAATACATTCTCTCCAATTTTTCCAAACTTCAAAACACCATATCTTCCTCATCTGGAGTCGGATTTGAGTGATTGAAGTTGTAGAGTGTTCGTATTTGAGTCCTCTAACATCTCCAATGGTTTGGTGGCTGTTTGATCGTGATTTCCAGTGATTGGACACTGATTTCCGAACCAGCTGCAAAATCCGAGTTATGAGTTTCAACTTTGGGATTTCTTATTTTTTGACCTTCCATTTGCTTGGGGTTTCTTCTTCTATATCTATGTTAATGTTTGGTAAAAGCTATTTGGAAAGATAGCTTGATTATCATTCTAATTGAAACTCAATTTGTGGACTAATGTTGACTAGATTCTATGATTCTAGGTTTTACATATGTTTGTGAGTTGTATTGTGATTAGAATGGCATCTTAGGTTGTTTGATACTTAATTGAATTAATTTTGTGTTAAAATGACTTTGAGATTTGATTTGATCCTTTGATTGATAAAATCTAGGATTTGTGTATTTGTTTGTGATTTAGAGAATATAGGTTTTGATTGATGTAAATCTCAAAACCTTGCTCTATATTTTTGTCTAGTATATTGATTGATTTTAATCTCATATATCTAGCTTTTAATTGTATATTGATAGCATCTTGAATTTGTATTTCATGAACATTTTGTGATTCAAGTGTTATGTGTGTGAATGAGACCTTGAGTATATGTGTTAGGTGTTTCACATGCTTAGGTTTCTATTCATGTATTTTTGCATCTAGACTTGATTATTTGTGATATCACATGTTTAGGTCTATTTGTGCCATAGAATGTATTGATCACATGTTCTATGTTGTATTGAATGTTTGCATCATTTGCATTCACATGATCACACTAGGAAGTCCTTGTAAAAGGCATGAAGTCTTGGTTAGAGTCGGGATGACTCGGATAGCCAAGCAAGAAGTCTTGCCTAGAGTCGGGATGACTCGGATAGGTAAGCAAGGAGTCATGGCTAGAGTCGGGAGGACTCGGATAGTCATGCATGGGAGGCTCCCTAGAGGCAAAAGTGCCTTGGATAGGGAGTTGGCTATTGTATTGGTAGGCCTAGGCGTATGGTTAGACATAGAGTCCGATAGAGCGGGGTACACGGGAGGTGTATGCACTCTTAAGGAATTTCTAATCTACCATCGATGTTGGTTGTGTGTGTTGTCCAATATATGGTGGTTCCGCATTATTGAGGGATTTCACACTTTCCAATAGGGTTGGGTAGGCTTAGACTTCACTAGGTTGGGTGAGCTAAAGATTGGTCACTTTGTGAATGTTCTATGTTTGCTTTCCAATAATATAGTACCTAATGGTTGTAGTTCAACCCGTGGATGTTTCCTCCTTGGAGGTTTTACCACGTTAAAAAATCCCTTGTGTTAATTCTTCCTATCTCTTTCTCTTATATTTTAATTGTATATTTTATTGTCTTGATTCATAATATCCACATGTGATGTATTGTGAAGCAAGTCTTTGTATAGTGTGATTAGTGTATTCATTCTATAGATTAATTTGTATCTTTGATTCTTTTATATATTGTAATTTTTGTATAGTGACATTTTGATCACTCTTGTATCACATTGAACATCTTATGAAATACAAGCTTATTTTGTTGTTATGTTTATTTGCTATTTTACCTCACATAACTTGTTGATATACTTAGACGTTGCTCTTATGATTGTATTATCGTAATGTCTATGTATGTCTTCCTTGGCTTATTGTGTTGTGTGTAAGGCTACCTTGAGGGACAAACGAATGTTTGTTCAAGGGTTTGAAAAAGGTGTAAAAACCTATTCACCCCCTCTCTAGGTATGCTTTAAGCAATTTAACTTCGTTTGTGTACATTCATCCCCCATTTTTCATATCTTTTGTGCTCATTTTTGAGCGTATTTTTTGTAGTTACATATTCCCTACATCAGGTATTTGAGCTTAAAGATTAGTTTATGAGGCAAAATGAGCCAAAAACCGAATAAAATGGAAATTATGGAGAGTGCCACGCCTCACCGTCGACATAGACTGCGACATGATCTAAACCCAGTTGTGGCAAAAAAAATCCAGATGTTTCCATGGTTGATCCGTTTCCGAGCCAGAATGTGACACCGAGATCGCGGTAAAAGCCTCCTCTGTATTCTAGCAGCTTACGGACAAAGTGCTAAAATTTAGGCAATCGACGGTTACATTCGGTGAGCCCCACCATCGATTTGCAAACCACTATTCAACATTAGAGAAGTCTAAAAAGCAATCAGCGGTTGCATTTAGCGGTCAAGGCTGCCAATCGCAACCGCCGATTCGACCAAGAACAGCAAAAGGGCTGAAATTGTATATGCTCATGCAGAACGTCCAACTTGTGAGGGTCATATCTTCCTACTTATATTGAACCATGTTAATACCCACATATATTTAGAAAGCCTCGGATGTCTATGTTTCAGCAGTTTTAATGGATTGCAATTCCAGGTTTTCTAGAGGAAGTTATGCCCATATCTGTAACAGTGCGCGATGCTAAAATGCTGAAAAGAACAAACGGCTATTTCAAACGGCGGCCAGGTCACCGAATGAGACCGCCAAACAACTCTAAAAGGTCATTTTTGGGTGAAATTGAAGGGCAGTCTCGTCATTTCACCCTAATTTCTAGCCCTAACCTCCCCACACTATATAAACATCTTCTTTTCTTCTTTTCTAGTAGAATCCAAGAGGATACACACTCTACTCTTCTTCTTCTCCATTTTCTTCCATTTCAATAAGAGAGAGAAACTTTCAAAGATCCCATGGAGGTTCTCCTCCATGGGAAACTCACCATATCCATTTTCTACCCATCCTCCACCACATTTAGGAGTAGACTGGAAGGAGATAGGAGAGGTCTTTGACCAAACTCAAGCCAAGCAAGGATGGAGCTCTTGGAGAGGTTTCTTCAAGGGTTGTATATCATTTACTCACTCTCTTTGCATTTCTTGTTTTCTTAAATGTGTAATCCATCATTTAAGAATATTTGTAAGCTAACACATGTGCTATTTATATATAATTGTTTTTATATTCATTTGGGTCTTGTTCCATTCTTGTTATAATTATGAATTAATCTCTTATTATGAATTTCATATGTATGGATGGTTGGAAATTAATGTGTATTCATGAATGAGATTAGGAGTAAATTAATGTAATTAAGGAGTAGTTTAATTAAACATCCCATGATTGTGTGTATGTTGATGGGTGACTAGAAATTCCATGTTAGGGTTATATCTTTGGAAGGGTTTTCCGGGTATGAACTTGGCTATTAGCTCTAAAGATTGGTTTTGGTTATGTGTTCTTGAGCATTAATGATTCTTTGGCCATTTCTCACTCTAGGGGTTCTAGGTGAGTTATGGTTAGAGACGAATTTGCCATATCCGCTTTTGGGATTTTTATCCAAATCATTGGACCAAACGTTGTTATCTACTTTACCAAACTAACATTGGGGCTCAATGTGGCAAGGTCTTGTAGAATAAGTCACAAATGTTGGTTACGGTTTCATGTTTGAAAGACTTTTCAACACACTCTTCAACCCTTAGCTCAAATGAATGGATACCCTAAGTTGGATTTAGGCTAGAAAACCATTGATTTGAGTGGATGTGCTTAATGCCTAACAATCAATAGATTGCACTTGTGTTTGGTGAACCTATTGACCCTTGTGTTACCATTAACCTACTTCTCTCCTATCCACCCTTACATTTGTCTATTTAAACATCATTTTCACCTTTCCATATTCTATTTGTTTTTATTTATTTTCATTTCCATTTTCTACACACACACATACACCGCATTGTACATACACTTCACACACACCATTCTCACCACTTCTACATCTTATTTTAATGCATTCAATAAACACTAAACTCGAAAAGGTTAACGGATCTCACCTCCCTACGAAACGATGCCCTTGCTTGTTGCTATACTAGTCACTAGCACTAGCGTGGATGAACTTTAAATATAAATATTTTGACATGCAAAACGATTCTTGTCAAAGGTCATCTTCTTTTCCTCCTTCACTTTGGAGTTCATTCCTTTCTTATGAGATTTCACAAATCTCCTAAATTTCTCTACCATAAAAGTCATCTCCTCATCATAGTTATTTTCCTTCCTCTCAACTTTGGAGGTCATCAAAGCAATACCATCTCTAAGTGGGTGTTTCACTCTCACATACGATGTTTAGTGAAATGAATGCAAATGAATTCAACAAAAATGAATGCACACAAATGCATGACACATAAAAATGGCAAGGATCTCATAAGTATGTCTAGGAACCCACTCTGATACCAATTGAAAATATATAAATGTGTGTCTAATACAACCTAGGAGGGGGGGGGGGGGGGGGGGGGGGGGGGGGGGTGGGGGGGGTGAATGGGCTGTTAATCAATTATTACCAACTTTTTCGATTAGTCAATATTAACAATAAAACCCAATTCAAACATACAATAAAAATCAAGTAAAGTGCGGAAATATAAAGAACACTTGATTTTTACGTGGAAACCCTCCAATAGAGAAAAACCACGGGACTAGCTAAGCTAGCCATTTGAGCCACAAAAATCCACTATATAAAAAGAAAGTTACACCCTCAAGTGATACACGGACTCTCACTCTAGAAAACCTCGGGCTATGGACACTACCACTCACCACACTTGGTTCAATTGCTAGTGATATCCCCTGATCCACTACTCTTGGCGTGAGCACTTCCTAATCTACCCGTAGACCTTTTATAGTGGCACTTGGCAATGCTTGCCAACCAACCCTTGGTTGCAAGACTTCACTTGCTTGTGCAACTACAACCTGTAGCCACAAGACTTTGACTCAATGAAGAGAATAAAAGGTCTAGGTGAATATGAATATTCTATATGCAACAATGTGTAAGACCACACACAAAATGCCTAATTAGATGTTATAATGCAATTCAACAATCTAGTTATCAACCATGACTACATGCCTATACATGAAGGACTCAATTAGATGCAAAGGAATTCAAGCAACCTAATTGTCAAATACATTCACATAAACATTCATAAGCTTGACTAGATGCACAAGTCCAACCTAATCATCAATTAAACATACATGAACATGTATGGATTAGCTATTTAGGCATATTTGACCTAGTAATGTAAGCTATCACAAATAAACTCGATCATAAATGTAAGGATTCCCATATCTTGATTGGCTTATTTCGTGGACAAACTACGTGTTGGGGATTATATGTAAGGGTAGCTTAGGTGATTCATGATCAAGCTCAAAGACCCTCCCAAGTCCTCAAGGTTGTCAAGCGCTCCAAAGGTATATCTCTAGTGCTTAGTTTTCGTTGAAGAGATTTAGATTGCACACACACACTTAGCATACTTGCATTTGTGTGCATTCTCTTCACATGTCACATTCCATACTCGCACTTATTTGTTATATATTTATGTGTGGATTTGTCCATAGATGAGTTCTGAGCGATTCGGAGACTTGTCTATATGTTTCGGATGATTTCCAAGACATTTGGGACATTCCGTGTTTTTATCGAAAACCGAAATTCAATTTCGAGCTTAAATTGGAAAGTTATATAATTTTCTATATTTATAATTGAGTTCAGGTTAATTTTCCGAAGACAGAATTAAATTCCGAAGTTCAAGGTCAACTGGACTGAAGAACGCTCGGGTCCGAAGTCAGCTTAGTGTGGCATGATAGCCACACCTAGCATAGGGTGGCGTGTGAGCCACGGGCTCCCCACGCCAAAAACATCTCTCTGCCCGCGTTGCACACACGGCACACACACGGGCACTCACCTGATGTTTTTTTTGTTTTGATTTTTCAAAACATTTTATTGTGTACATTAAATTAAATGTGAGCTCTTTTGTGTGTGTTGACTTGTTGCTTTAGTTGATTTGACTTGATAATTAATTGGTCTTCTTGTTTGTATCTCACGTGAGCTCACCTCACTTGATTAGCATCATTTAATTTTTTTTTACAAAAGTCAAGCGGTGGTGCAGCGTGCAGCTTTCTTTAATTTTTTTTATTATTATTTGTTTTTCTATAAATCTTAAACGGTGTAGTTTCATGTGTGACCTAATATATATATATATATTATCTTCTTGTCACTTCGTTTTTTACAGAGAAAAATACACACTTTGAGAGAGCAAAAATATCTTCAAGAGAAAAATCCCCAAGAACCTTTCTTTAACTCTCAAAACCCATTTTCATATGCATCAAAATATCATCTAAACATTTTCTAGCATAGTTAGGATGTTTACTTGCATGGGTCTTGGTCAACACACTTCCCTTGGTATGTTCTTCACTATTATCATTTATAATTAGTGTTTTATTTATCAAGGCATCTCTTTTATTATTTGCTTGTTCTTAGATTAACATCTATTATTCAAAATAGAGATTGTTGTGTTGACATGATTGTGTGTTGTATTGTGATAGATATCTAGGTTTTTATAATCTATGTTTATCTAAGCTATTTGACATGTCATTTAGCACTTGATATCTAGGATTGATTTTAATTGATTATATCATCATCCTAGATAAGCATCTAAGGTTCCCTAGCCTTGTTTGTTATTTGAATATTCATACATATTCACATAGGTTGCATAATCTCTTCATTGAGAATTAAGACTTGAGGCTAAGATTGCTTAGGCCTCAAGCAAATTGGACTAGAGCCACTTTTAAAGGCCCGCGTGGTAGAAGTGGGGGGTTATTGACCGGAGTGTTAGACGAGGTCTACATAGGTTGTAAACTCCATTTCAATTAGTGGATTTCGAGGTTCGAGTGTGGCGCACTAAACAGCCCGTGGTTTTTCCCAGTGGTTGGGTTTCCACATATATATCAAGTGTTATTTAAATTCGGCATCATATTACACTTGCTATATTTTATTGACTAGTTAGGGGCATTTTCGAAAAATTGTCTATTAACGAAAATTGGGTAATATTAGTTAAAATCTATTCACCCCCCCTCTAGATTAATATATTAGTACACACCTAGTTTATTTGAGAACTTTCAATTGGTATCAGAGCGGGTTCCTAGACATACATAGGTGATCCTAGCTCATTTTAGGTGTGTTGTGCATTTGTGTGATTTTTGCTCATTCATACATTTTGCATACATTTCATTCATTCATTTGATACAATGAGTGGATACAGTGGCAAACATGAGGGTGTTTCAAGCACACGGCCTCCTCTCCTCACCGGTGTGAATTATGCCTCATGGAAAGGCAAGATGGAAGCGTACGTGTGCCAAATCCATGATAGGGCATGGATGGCTATTGAAGATGGGTATGCACCTCCTATGATGACTCCCACGGGTGGTGGAGAAGAAGTACTTAAGCCTAAGGCTCAGTGGTCACCTGAAGAGTTTGAGACTTCAAAATGGAATAGGAAGGCATGGCATGCTCTTCTATGTGCAGTGGATGAAAATTAGTATAAACTGATTCAGAACACTAGGATAGCCAAGGAGGCATGGGATATCCTAGAGGTTGCACACGAAGGAACCGACATCGTCAGAAGCTACAAGTCCTTCAAACGCAATTTGAGTTGCTTAAGATGGAGGAGGATGAGTGCTTCAATGACTTTGAAGTCAAGTTGATGGATATTGTGAATCAAAGCCATCAACTCGGTGATCCTTATTCGGATAGGAGAGTTAAGCAGAAAATTATGAGGTCTCTCCCCGCTAGGTTTGAATCTAAGGTGACGGCTTTAAAGGAAAATAGCACATACAAGGATATGAAGCCGAGCGAGGTAATTGGAAGACTCCTCGCCTATGAATCTAGGAAGGCTCCTAGTATTTCACCTCCTAAAAAGCAAAAAGGAATTGCTTTGAAAGCTTCCGAGGTTGAGAAGGAGGAAAAAGGTGACTCGGACCAAGACATGGCTTTGCTACTTAGAAGATTCAAGAAGTTTGTCAAGTTTGAGAATAAGGGCTTCGGATCCAAAGGCCAAGACTTGAAGAAAAAGGCTCCCTTCAAGAGTTTTGAGCCTAGGCAAGAGAAGAGTGAAAAGAAAGGGGTCCAATGTTATGAGTGTGGTGGTATAGGTCACATCTCACCCGATTGTGGGAACCTGAAGAACAAGATGGCAAAAGTGATGGCCACCTCTTGGAGTGAAAGTGATGACTCCGGAAAGGGAGACAAGTCATCAAGTGATGATGAGCTTGCCATCAACTACACGGCTTTTGGAGCCACTTGTGTAGATGACAAAGTTGTTGGTAAGAATGACTTGACTAGAGATCCCATAGAAGAAAGAGATGAATAAGTAGCTCTAGAGGAGATAGGTGTAGCTACTCATTGGGATATGGCTCTCATTAACTCAATAGACCAAGGTGAAGGTCTAAATGAGGGAAATGACTCCATTAGTGAGAAGGAGAGTGGAAGAGATAGCTCAAGTGAAGATGACTCCTCATCTAACTCTACAAATGGAAGTGTAGAGAAAATGGATGTTCATGACTTTATAGTCAAGTGTGAAAGTTCATTGAAGAAGAACAATAGAAAATTGAAGATTTTAGAGGATGAAAATCTTGAACTTTCAACACACAATGACCATTTAAGTAAACAAGTGGAGGCATCCAAGATGATTGAAGACAAGCTAAGGGATGAGCTAGCTATGTCTAAGAGGAATGAAGAAGGGTTGAAGAGAGAGCTTGATGAAGCTATAGAGTCATTGACTAGGATGACTACAAGCACCAAGAAACTTGACCATATTCTTGGTAGAGGAAAGAACCCTTGTGACAAGAGAGGTATTGGGTATGAAGAAAGCAAGGAGATCACTACTCCAACCAAGACCGTCTTTGTCAAGAGTTTGGGCAAGATGGAGGCCTCGCCAGTGCACACTCCTAGGAAGAAAATTGATCTAGGACAATGTTCAAGAAGTGCACAAGTGAAGGAAGCTCCAAGGAGACAACCTCAAGCTCACATTCATCAAGGGAAGAGGCTAATCATGCAAAATGGATCAAGGAAGCAAGCTAGACCGGTTCAACAACAAAGAAGGTTTGAACCCGCTCAACCACAAAGTCATGGGAAGGCTCCTATGCATGCATAAGGGCATGGTATGAATTCTAAATTTATCCCCACATGTCACTTTTGTGGTATTGATGGTCACATTAGACCAAATTGCTTTCATTTCATTAAATTTTGTAGAATCAAAAGCATGATTGAAAAGAAAATGAAAAGAGCTAGAATGCATGCTAATAGGAAGGAAAATATTCATATTCATGATCCTATTATTTCTAGAACTCTTGAACCATTGACCACTAGGAAGAAAAATGTTATATCTATGTGGATAAGGAAAAATGAACCCACTTGCTACGAGACTAACAAGTCTCAAATAGGTTCATCCAAGTCAAATGGACTTGGGAGGTCTATAGGACCTCATGACCTTCATTGATGAAGGATGATGATGACCCCACATGGGGAACTCAAGCAAAGAGAGCTAATTGCATACTTGTTGCATGCAATTTTTTTTAAAAATCTTATGCCTCTTTGTTGATTGCCTGAGTAAGCTTGGTTGCACATATGTATATGTTTTAAATTCAATAAGTGTGAACCTTGCTTGTTTACAATCCATGTCATATTTATGTTCAAACATGCATTTTTGGACTAGGAGATTTATTTAGGAAATATGATTTGAATGACCTATAGTTATCTCCTTGACATGATGATTCTTAATGACATGCTTAAAAATGGAAAAGCATGAAATTCATATAACATGCTCAAATGAAAAAGCATGAATTGATGATTGCATATTCTTAATGCAAAACTTGTGTGAAAAAGCTTATGAGACTCAAAATGAATAAAGGATCTTGTATCCATTCAAAGGATTTTAAAATCCAAATGACTCTCTCTCTTTATTAGTTGAACATGGCTACTATCATACGGATATCTTATCCGGAAAAATCAAATAGGGTGCAAAGTCGCTCATGCCATGTTTCGCTTATAAAGTTGGATATAGTTGCTCCTAAATTAAAATCAATGAATACTCTATATCCTTGCTTTTCTCATGACAATGGTGAAATTGGTTTGAATTCCCATTAGAAACCTTTGTCATTTGCTTTGCCAAATACCATTGGATTTTGGACTTGAATGCTACATGTCTTGTATGCAAAGCATTTTTGATTCACACATTTTATCAAAATAAATCTCCCTGTTTCTCTCCAATTAATTGAGTTGCATAAAGTGTATTTTATTATTATGCAAATGACTTGAATGCTATAATCTCTCTTTGCTAAGTGACCCGGTTGGGGACTACTCCTTTGCCTATATCATGACAAAAAGGGGGAGTAGAATGGTGGTAAGGGGAGTTGCATGTTGGGGAGACAATACATTGAGGGGGAGTAACCCATTGAGGGGGAGTATTGCATTCACAGTTATTGTATGATGTTGTAGTTGTACTTAAATTCTTAGAATGCAAATGCTTGTTTTTATTCTCACTTGATTCATCTCACTTTTCTTGTATTAGAAAGTTTAGAAACTTTGCTTTCAGGGATTGATTGTTCTACAAGAGATCGAAGACTTCAAGATTTTTTTTTAAAAAAATATCTCTTTGTAAAAGTAGAAAATCATTATTGACCCGTAGTTTCTAATTTTTTGTGAGGAATCAATGTGAGTAGTGGTTTTGTCACGAAATAGCCAAAGGGGGAGATTGTAAGGATTCCCATATCTTGATTGGCTTATTTCGTGGACAAACCACGTGTTGGGGATTATATGTAAGGGTAGCTTAGGTGATTCATGATCAAGCTCAAAGACCCTCTCAGGTCCTCAAGGTTGTCAAGCGCTCCAAAGGTATATCTCTAGTGCTCAGTTTTCGTTGAAGAGATTTAGATTGCACACACACACTTAGCATACTTGCATTTGTGTGCATTCTCTTCACATGTCACATTCCATACTCGCACTTATTTGTTATATTTTTATGTGTGGATTTGTCCATAGATGAGTTCCGAGCGATTCGGAGACTTGTCTATATGTTTTGGATGATTTCCAAGACATTTGGGACATTCCGTATTTTTATCGAAAACCGAAATTCAATTTCGAGCTTAAATTGGAAAGTTATATAATTTTCTATATCTATAATTGAGTTCGGGTTAATTTTTCGAAGACAGAATTGAATTCCAAAGTTCGAGGTCAACTGGACTGAAGAACGCTCGGGTCCGAAGTCAGATTAGTGTGTCATGATAGCCACACCTAGTATAGGGTGGCGTGTGAGCCACAGGCTCCCCACGCCAAAAACATCTCTCTGCCCGCGTTGCACACACGGCACACACACGGGCACTCACCTGATGTTTTTTTTGTTTTGATTTTTCAAAACATTTTATTGTGTGCATTAAATTAAATGTGAGCTCTTTTGTGTGTGTTGACTTGTTGCTTTAGTTGATTTGACTTGATAATTAATTGGTCTTCTTGTTTGTATCTCACGTGAGCTCACCTCACTTGATTAGCATCATTTAATATTTTTTTTCAAAAGTCAAGCGGTGGTGCAGCGTGCAGCTTTCTTTAATTTTTTTATTATTATTTGTTTTTCTATAAATCTTAAACGGTGTAGTTTCATGTGTGACCTAATATATATATATATATATATTATCTTCTTGTCACTTCGTTTTTTACAGAGAAAAATACACACTTTGAGAGAGCAAAAATATCTTCAAGAGAAAAATCCCCAAGAACCTTTCTTTAACTCTCAAAACCCATTTTCATATGCATCAAAATATCATCTAAACATTTTCTAGCATAGTTAGGATGTTTACTTGCATGGGTCTTGGTTAACACACTTCCCTTGGTATGTTCTTCACTATTATCATTTATAATTAGTGTTTTATTTATCAAGGCATCTCTTTTATTATTTGCTTGTTCTTAGATTAACATCTATTATTCAAAATAGAGATTGTTGTGTTGACATGATTGTGTGTTGTATTGTGATAGATATCTAGGTTTTTATAATCTATGTTTATCTAAACTATTTGACATGTCATTTAGCACTTGATATCTAGGATTGATTTTAATTGATTATATCATCATCCTAGATAAGCATCTAAGGTTCCCTAGCCTTGTTTGTTATTTGAATATTCATACATATTCACATAGGTTGCATAATCTCTTCATTGAGAATTAAGACTTGAGGCTAAGATTGCTTAGGCCTCAAGCAAATTGGACTAGAGCCACTTTTAAAGGCCCGCGTGGTAGAAGTGGGGGGTTATTGACCGGAGTGTTAGATGAGGTCTACATAGGTTGTAAACTCCATTTCAATTAGTGGATTTCGACGTTCGAGTGTGGCGCACTAAACAGCCCGTGGTTTTTCCCAGTGGTTGGGTTTCCACGTATATATCAAGTGTTATTTAAATTCCGCATCATATTACACTTGCTATATTTTATTGACTAGTTAGGGGCATTTTCGGAAAATTGTCTATTAACGAAAATTGGATAATATTAGTTAAAATCTATTCACCCCCCCCCCCCCCCCCCCCCCTCTAGATTAATATATTAGTACACACCTAGTTTATTTGAGAACTTTCAATAAATATATGCAATAAAAGGAGTCAAGGTATTTAATCTAGCAATAAATACCTAATCTAGAGTAAGAAGAACAATAAATGATATTCAATGAAGTTCAAACTTACCTAGTCATGAAACCAAGAAGACCCATTCTTTAAAGATGTTCAATGATGCATGAAGAAGATGGGTTTTGGGTTTGGAGAGTCAAAGAATGAAGCTTGAAACTTTCTCTCTCTAGAACAACTCTTTCTATCTCTTTAGTGTTTTAATTTCGTGGTCTTGGTGAAGAAGATGAGAAAGAGATGGTTATATAGAAGCCCTAATTGAAACTACGTCGTTTGGGGAAAATAGGGCAAAAATTAGTGCAGTACGTGGGTCCGTTGTGCTGGTATGGACCCGTACAGTTACTAGAGCACCAAGACTAGGAAAATCATTGAAAATGACTTTGCTGGTGACTGCACAGGTAAGGACCCATGTGGTACTCGCACACTGGCAAATCAACACAACAACCTGATTTCCAAAGGGATCAAAACATGACCAAACGACATCCAAACCTTTCATATGATATACTATTGGAAAGGTATGGAAGTCTACTTTCTATTCATTTTACAAAATGAGGTTTCGATGTCTGTAGAAAAAGATATGGTCAAAAGAGTGACCAAAGGTCAAATATGGACAACAACAAAATATTCAAAACTCATGGTATAAGACCATGTGATCAAAAACAAAACCAAGAAAAGAATAAGACCTTCTCAAATGGTCACTCATCGCGCTAAGACAAGTACACCATCGTGCATGCACGGACGATTTCAATCAATCATCGGGATACGAGTTATATCACACAAAACCACACTTAATTCTAAGAAGTAAGTGCAAGTGTGACAGGTGTAATGGATGCACACATATAAACAATTAGAACACAAATGCAAGATGAACGAAGCTTGCATGAAGTGTGTGTGCACCTAAACTCTTCAAGAGACAAAGTTAAATGAATATACATTTCGCTCTTAAAGTCACGGAGATGCTTGGAAGCTTGCCTTGATAATCAGCAAGAATACCTAAGCTATCCATTACACAATCATCCCCAATGTGGTTTGTCATGAAATAAGCTAATAACAAAATAGAGGTCCTTACAACCCTATTAAGCATTCTGGTCCCCTTAGTTTCAGTATTGGCCTTGTAGGTCCCCGTAGTTTTAGTTTATGGTTGGTTAGGTCCCTACCGTCCAATTCCGTTAGGGTTTTTAAAAATTTTGTCAATGGTCTGAGGGTAAAATCATAAAGATGCCTTCCGTGTTTCTAGAAGGTTTTTGACTAAACGGCAAATTGGTAACTTAGGTAATTAATGGTATATTAATAATTGAAAAATCAAAAAACAATTAATAATAATTTAATTAAAATAATAAAAATAATAAAAAATTAAAAATTAAAGACTAAAAAACACTATCTTTCCCCAAACAACTCTCTCTCTCTCTCTCTTTCATTTTCAACTCACAAACTCTCACTTTCTCTTCTTCCCGTTTACGATGATCGGTTTATGGTGTTGGTGTAGTTCGTGTAAGGACCTCTATTTTATGATTGGCTTATTTCATGACAAACCACATTGAGGATGATTTTATAATTGGTAGCTTAGGTCCTCGATTGCAAGCTTTCAAGCATCTCCGTGACTTCAAGAGTGAAAGGTATATTCCCTTGACTTTACCTCTTGAAGAGTTTAGGTGCACACACACACTTCATGCATGCTTTGTTCATCTTGCATTTGTGTTCTAATTGTTTATACGTATGCATCCATTACACTCATCACACTTTCACTTCATTCTTAGACTTAAGTGTGGTTTTGTGTAATGTAATTCGTTTCCCAATAATTGATCGGAAACATCCGCGCATGCATGTTGGTGT
Organism: Acer saccharum; assembly: GCA_030490815.1. Taxonomy (NCBI): domain Eukaryota; kingdom Viridiplantae; phylum Streptophyta; class Magnoliopsida; order Sapindales; family Sapindaceae; genus Acer; species Acer saccharum. Next base: position 21,519,195 of record CM059873.1, read on the forward strand.
GCTTGTCTTAGCGTAATGAGTGACTATTTGAGAATGTCTTATTCTTCTCTTGGTTTGGTCTTTGGTCACATGGTCTTATACCATGAGTTTTGGACATTTTGTTGTTGTCCATATTTGACCTTTGGTCACTCTTTTTACCATATCTCTTTCTACATATATTGAAACCTCATTTTGTAAAAGTAAAAAGTAGATTTCCATACCTTTCCAACGGTATATCATACGAAAGGTTTAGATGTCGTTTGGTCTTGTTTTGATCCATTTGGAAATCAGCTTACTGTGCTGATTTGCTAGTGTGCGGGTCCCTACCAGCGTAGTCACCAACAAAGTCATTTTTCATGATTTTCCTGGTCCTAGTGCGCTGGTAATTTCATGGGTCCTACCAGTGCACTAGTAGTGCACTGCAACGTTTTTTTGCCCTACTTTCTCAAAACGATGTTGTTTCAATTAAGGATTCTATATAACCATCTCTTTCTTATCTTCCTCACCAAGAGCACGAAATTAAAACCCTAAAGAGAGAGATTGAGTGGCTCTAAAGAGAGATAGCTTCAAGCTTCATTCTTTGACTCTCCAAACCCAAAACACATCTTCTTCATGCATCATTGAACATCTTTAAAGCATGGGTCTTTTTGGTTTCATGACTAGGTAAGCTAGAACTTCATTGAATATCATATATTGTTCTTCTAACTTGAGATTAGGTATTTATTACTTGATTAAATACCTTGACTCTCTTTATTGCATATATTTATGAGTCTTGATAACATGATTGAGTTTGTTTGTGATAGCTTGCATTTAGGACATTATTGCCCTCTAGCTAAGTCTATATGCCTTGCATTTAGACATTGTTGATTAGGACTCATTGATTGCATTTCTTGAATGCATTTATTGTCCTTGCCATGTTTTATGACAACTTGTGTTGATTGGCTTTGTTTGATGACTAGGTTTTAGATTTGCATATCCTTATTTAGTTAGGTCTTTATGAACATTCATATAGACATATTGATATCTATGATTTCTTTAATTGCCATCATTGAATCCTAGATAAGCATTTAATGTTTGTCTAGCATTAACTGCATTTAGAATATTTTCATATATTCACATAGGTTATTGATCTCTTCATTGAGAGCTAAAGTCTTATGGCTAAGTAGTTTAGTGCACAAGCAATTGGTCTAAAATCACTATAAAAAGCCTGTGGGTAGTAGTGGTGGGTTCATGACCAAGAATGGTGTGACTAGAGGTCAACCTAGGTTGTAAACATCATTACATGTAGTGGATTTGAGGACCGGAGTGGCTAGGTGTCTAGCTCGTGATTTTTTACCCAGTTTGAGGGTTTTCTCACGTAAAACAAATCAACGTGTTTTTATTGTTTTCCACACTTCAATTACGTTGATTGTTTTTTATTATATTGGGTTCATTTTTATAATATTGACTAATCTGAAAAGTTGGTAACTAATTGGATTAACAACTCATTCACCCCCTCTAGGTAGTTTAGACACACGCGTATATATTTTCAGTTTGGCTTTGGATTCTTCTGGTGGTGATGATGTCTGGGTCTGGTGGAGATGATGATGATGATGATGATGATGATTTCGGTGGTGGTGATAGTGGTGGTTTGATTTACGTTGCGTTGATGCTGGATAATTTGTTGGGATTTATGCCCTAAAGCTTATAATTTGTAAATGTTATAAATTCATTAATAAAAGAAATAGTTATTTCATTCAATTGACATGACTCATACGTTTATATTGTATGTGCTAAACATCTAAGATTGCTAGATATAATCTCAAACTAAGTATATTAATGTCATATACAGAGGAATTCATTTTGAGACATGCAATCTAAAGAGTCCATAGAAAGCAAATAAAGCTAGGTACTTTATTTGTAGTTAATCTACAGCTACGGTCCATTCTGTAATGTACGGTAGTTTTATCCTAAACTGCTCATATGATGATATGAGAATGGAGGCACTTTATATGATGTGATCATATAGGACTGGGCCACGATCTATATGATTCTATCACTAAGATCCATTAGTTGAAAAGATTCATATATATCGACAAATGATGGTTGTATATGGGTGATGTAAATCTTGAGAATCTTACTGACTCCTTTGAGTTAGATCATGTTTCTTGAAATACCATGGGTGAGATTCGAGTAGCATTCCCGATTAATAACCTTGTATCTTGGAATCATGGTTTGGCTTATAGCTGGGAAGGTATGCACACAATAGAGGAATCCACTCCTTCTTGCGAGAAGTAGATGAGTAATTCCCTTAAGGGTTGATTTGGGACTTGAACGATTAAAAGCGCTCTTCTTCTTCCGTAAAGGAATGAAGGATATAATCATTCATTAAAGAATCAATGGTACTTAAAGGAAAAGATATAATTAGAGAGGTATACCGAACTTTATGGCCTAACTCTAATTATGAACTATTTTTGGAGGATTATACCATATGTAATAGCTATATCGATCGATAATGATAATTTGGTTGTGTAAAACATCTACAGGAGAATACAACCTTGGGTTTTTAGTGGAATAACTCTGAGGTTAATAATTGTGAAATATTAATTAAAGAGTTTAATCAATTTTTCTAAGTATTATTGAAGCTCAAAACTGTGGGTCCATTAGGTCCCCTTGCTAGCCCTTTACAATTGATAGTAACAAGGCTCACGGAGAATTGGATGGTCCAATTAATTATGTTATGAAAGTAACTTAAATATATTCTGGGAATTAATTAAATGATATGATTATTTAATTGACATTTTAATAATTAAAAATTATTAATTGTGTTTTGCTGGTTTCAGTTTCGAATCTTGACAAGAGCAAAATAATAAAATAATAAGAGATTATTTTTATTTGCTTTAAAGAGGTCAAAGGTTCAAACCCTAGTGATGACCAAATTAAAAAAAGGATTTATAATCTTATTTTAACTTGGTTTACTAAACCCTAGGATCCTAGTATATAAGATATACTTATCAGGAAAATAAACTAACCTAAACCTAATTGAGAGAGAGAGAGTGTGGCAAGGTGAAAGGAAAGGAAAAGAAAAAAGAATTTTTTTTTTCTTCACAAGCTTGGCCGAATTCAAGGAAGAACACAAAGGGTTGTCTTCCGGATCTCTCAAGCCTCCATTCAACTGCTCACGGAATCCGTGACGTGCCCACACACACAGTTGCTAGATCACGGGACATAGCTCGAAAGGCTTAGTGGTGAATGATCGGAAATAAAACGAAGGAGTGTTCTTCAAAGGTATGAAAACTAATCTCTTCTTGATGTTCGTGTATATAAAAAGGTGTAAAGACGATAAAGAATTTTAAAACCTATCGATCTTAACAAAACTTTCCGCTGCGACACTTACAATTGATATCAGAGCCAATTTTTGAAACACACAAATATGTTAAATTTGTTTTCTAATTCTTTTCAAAATGTATGACCTGTGTAGGCACAATCTAGGGTTGTATGATGTTTATATATTTTTTATAAATCTGGTTGATCATTAATTATATGGTACGATGAGTTTAGTTATATATATATATATATATATATTTTTTTTTTCTAGTTGTAATAATTATTTTTATTCTTCTTCCGCTGTAATCGTTCTATGTAAATCACTTTTTTGTAATACGCTAATGTAATCTTGTACGAAGAAGCCGATTCGAGAAAATGGAGAAGCCGAGCGTGTGTAGGACACACATAAGGCAGCCGTGCGTGCAAAGGCATAACTAGCTGCAGGCGCAAATCACAAGCGTTGTTGTTGCGTGTGTTTGGCATAAGGCACAGTCGTGCCGCATGATTTGATGCAGCGCAAGCTACAGTGCGCATGTCTCACACAAGAGCAGTAACTGCGCAGCATGCGCATGGGCTGTTGCACAAGGCATGCACACAACTTGGTTGCCGTGCGAGTCTTGGTTGTGCTGCGCACGGTTTGCGCTAGGGCTGGTAGCCATGCGCAAGGCTGCGCATAACCAACCCCTCGTGCAAACGACGGCTATGTGTGAAAACGCAAGGCTGAGTATTCGTGACACTAGGGTTTCATATTCGGAAGCGTGCATGGGCCGAAATTTTTTTTAGACACCTTGGGCCTCCAATAAGTGTTAGAGTAACACTTGGGCCTTAGGTTTTGATTCATGTGATGGATCACCTTAAAAAAAAAAAAATGTTAATCAAGTTGGACTTGGTTAAAAGCCTAAAAGATGCAAAAGATGACTTGGGCCTTAGGTTTTGATTCATGTGATGGATCACCTTAAAAAAAAAAAAAATGTTAATCAAGTTGGACTTGGTTAAAAGCCTAAAAGATGCAAAAGATGGACTTGAAGAAAAGAGGGATTACAAGAAGACCAAGGTATGCCTTGGATTAATTTTTGTAATTAGATTTTTATTTTATTTTATTTTATTTTCTTAAGTTTCATCGTAGTCAATCAACTCATGTATGTTTTATTTATGAGATGATTAAAGTATTGTCATGCATACCTATGCCATATAGATTAGAAGTGCCTACACTTGCATTATAATGTATCATACATGATTAATAGCCCATTTATATTATATGTTGTTTATTATTTTTTAATATGATTAAAATTGAATAATCACATAAATGGCTATTACTAATGAGATTAGTTTTTAGGAGTAAAAACTTGGTAATTCTCATTAATTACTAATCCTTCATTAAAATGTTTAATTAGTTAGATTAGTAAAGCTTAACTCATTATTAAGATTAATTTGATTAAGGCCTTAATAATAATTGGACCGAATAATGTGGTTTTAGTTTTAATAGTTAAAACTTGGTAATTCTCATATTTAATTCTAGTCTATTTAAAATAGTTTACATAGATTAAAATTCGAATAATAAATTATATTTTAATAGTTAAAAATCTGGTTTATTATTTAATGTTAATAGGATAAGATTCTAGTAACATAACCTAAAGAAACTACATTCTTCTTAGCCATTTAATCTAGGTTCATCTAGGTGTATTAGAAAACCTTAACCGTAAATAGTGAATGGGAGAGAGATATATAACATTATATTACACAGTCTCCATCATTAGTTTAACACCATGAGATTCAAGTGGGGCCTCGAGACGGCTTTGTTTTCGTCCTCCCTAAGGAAGGTCTCCATAAGAGTCAATACCAAGGTTAACCTCCTAACGGATAAGATTTCTAGATGTATTTTGGGATTAACTGACCCTAAGGCAGTAACTCTCAAGTTAAGTTCAAGAGATCTAAAATGATGGGTTACACTCACAAAGATTTTATTAAATAGTTAATTAAAATCATGACTAAAATAAACGATGGTTAAATAATATAAGAATAAAGAGTTATTATGGTGTATCATTTAATTGAGAATGTCTCAATACAACATACAAGTACTTGACCGACCCTAAGGCGGCACTTGCTTGTGGTATGTTGAATTGTCGTGGCATAATAACTTTTTTAGGGATTTTTTTTATTGTTCATTAAACATGTTCATGCATCATGTTTAATTATATGCCAAATATTTTAACATGTGATTTAAATGTATGAATGAATGAATGAATTTTTTTATTTAAGTTTATTTCAGCAATGTCTTCTGCTTTACTTCAAATACTTGCTAATGACAAATTAACAGGGGATAACTATACAAAATGGAAAAAACAACATTAATGCAATCCTTGTCACCAAAGACCTAAAATATGTGCTTACGGAGGAATGTCCTCCACAGCCTGCACCCAACGCAGCACGAACTATTCGTGAGGCACACGAAAAATGGATTTAAGAAAATGAAAATGCCTGCATGTATTTGCTAGCTAGCATGATTGAGGTGCTTTATTCAAAGCATGAAGCAATGACTACAACATATGAGATGATGGAGTCATTGCAGACCATGTTTGGGCAACCTTCTGAGCAAAAGCGACACGAAGCTATTTGTTCCGCAATGATTGCTCGCATGAAGGAAGGATCATCAGTTCGAGAACATGTCCTAGGCATGATGTCTTATTTCAATACAGCTGAAATCAATGGTTAGGCCATAGATGAGGCTTGCTAGGTGAGCATCATACTGACAAATCTTCCAAAGAGCTTTGATTAGTTCAAAAGCAACTATGGGAAGAACAAGTTAAAGTTCATTCTAACTCAGTTGCTTAATGAGCTCACAACTTTTGAGTCCATGACTAAGGACAACAAAAATAAGACCGGTGAGGCAAATGTTGCTGAACCATCTTCCTCTGGATTTAAGAAAAGGAAGAGGTTTGCTGGTAAGGCAAAGGCTAAGCCCAAGAAGAAACAAGTTAAAAGTAAGAAGAAGAGCACCACGACAGACAAAGTCAAAGGGAAGTGTTTCCATTTCGACAAGGTTGGTCATTAGAAGAGAAACTGTCCACGGTACCTTAAGGAGCTCTCTAAGAAGAAGAAAGTGAAAGGTAAATCAGATTTACACATTGAATCTTGTTTAGTGGAAGATGAGTCTTCACCTTGGATAGTACATTTAGGGGCAACTAACCATGTTTGTTCTTCTTTACAGTGGACTGATTCTTGGACAAAGCTAGAGGAGAGGGCCTTCTCAATGCTCGTTAGAACAGGGGATGTCGTTTCAGCAAGAGCAGTAGGAGCAATTAGACTAGCTTATAATAATTGTTTTCTTTTATTAGACAATGTTTATTACATTCCTGGATTTACCAGAAATTTGATTTCAGTATCCAAATTATTAGTACAATTGTATATAGTTTCTTTTAGTAATAAATTAGTTATTATTTCTAGAAACGAATTGAATATTTGTTCTGGTTTAATTGAAAACAATTTGTATGTTTTGAGACCATCATTTCATATATCACTGCTTAACACTGAATTGTTTAAAGTTGAAAAACTTTAAAAAAAAGCGACAAAAGATTTCTCCAAATAATGAAACGTATATGTGGCATCTGAGACTTGGCCACATCAACCTTAACAGGATAGATAGACAAGTAAAAACTAGATGTTTAAGTCAGTTAGAGATCGACACTTTACCTGTTTATGAGTCTTGTTTAGAAGGTAAAATGACCAAGAGACCTTTTACTGGAAAAGGGTTTAGACCTACACAACCACTAGAGCTTATACATTCAAACGCCTGCGGACCTATGACTGTTAAAGCTAAGGGTGGTTATGAGTATTATGTCATCTTCAGTATTGATTACTCAAGATATAGATATGTTTACCTAATGCAACTTAAATCGAAAATGTTTGAAAAGTACAAAGAATTCCGAGCTGAAGTTGAGAACCAATTAGGCAAAATTATCAAGGCTTGAAAATATATAAATTATTTGTCTAAATAAACCTAGAAGGAAGGGGGGGGGGGGGGGGGGGGGGGGGGGGGTGGGGGGGGTGACTAGGTTTTAACCAAATTAATCGCCAAATTTTTTTTTCAGTTAATCAATGTTGATCACAAACACCCCTAATGTCTAACATAATTAGTGGTTAGTGTTGGCATTAATTCCATATCAAAACGTGTTTAACTTGTAATGTTTAGTGGTTAGTAATTGAAGAATTTCGAAGACGAAGGACGTCTCAACCACAATTCGTTCAAGTTGCTGACTTTTAAGAGATTCGGGCATTATCGGTCTACAAAGGTATTCAAAGACCTCTTATCTCTTACAAGGCTAGGCACACACTCACACATATCATTCTTATGTGTCCCTTCATGATTTAATTTCATTTACATTTCACTTTCATACACTTGGCAAAATATGCTCATGCATTCATGTTTAGTTAATAAACTTTGTGTTTTGCATTTTCTAGGACTATGTCCGGAAACTAGCATATGTGTGTGTCTTTGTGTTTGTATGTTTCTGTATTTTGTGTTTAGGACTTGAACATGTTCTTATTCAATGCCTTATTGAGTTCTGGTCGTTTTGGTTACTCATTCATAAGGTTTCGAGTCCAAACAAGTTGACTATGCTACTTTACGTTCTCTTTCATTGAGTTGACTTCATCAATGATTTCTGAGATGATTTCTCAACCGTTTTTCAAAGTTGTTAGTCTTCGTCGTGCGTGAAAGAGTCACGGTTCATAATCCAAAAACGGATTCGAATTCGGAGTTCGGACGCCCGAGATACGGGCCGACGAACCGAGGGAGCGCGCGAGAGGACAGCCCAGGCCGTGGGCCACATGGGCTGGCCGTGGTTGAGGCCGTGGGCCCCACGGCCTGGAGCAGCCTCTGCTCCCGTGTGGGCCACGTGCCCCCCACGGCTAGGGGGTGATGTGGCACCACCTGGTTGGCCGAAATCTTCCCTCTCTCTCTCCTATTTCTTCCCTCTCTCTCTCCATTTTGAAAAATTGAAGAAGAAAATTTCAGAATTCCCGTCAGAATTCTCTCCCAATTTTTCCAAACTTCAAAACACCATATCTTCCTCATCCGGAGTCGGATTTGAGTGATTCAAGTTGGAGAGTGTTCGTATTTGAGTTCTCTAACATCTCCAAGTGGTTTGGTGGCTGTTTGATCGTGATTTCCAGTGGTTGAACACTGATTTCCTAACCAGCTGCAAAATCCGAGGTATGAGTCTCAACTTTGGGATTTCTTGTTATTTGACCTTCCATTTGCTTGGGGTTTCTTCTTCTATATCTATGTTATTGTTTGGTAAAAGCTATTTGGAAAGATAGCTTGATTATCATTCTAATTGAAACTCAATTTGTGGACTAATGTTGACTAGATTCTATGATTCTAGGTTTTACATATGTTTATGAGTTGTATTGTGATTAGAATGGCATCTTAGGTTGTTTGATACTTAATTGAATTAATTTTGTGTTAAAATGACTTTGAGATTTGATTTGATCCTTTGATTGATAAAATCTAGGATTTGTGTATTTGTTTGTGATTTAGAGAATATAGGTTTTGATTGATGTAAATCTCAAAACCTTGCTCTATATTTTTGTCTAGTATATTGATTGATTTTAATCTCATATATCTAGCTTTTAATTGTATATTGATAGCATCTTGAATTTGTATTTCATGAACATTTTGTGATTCAAGTGTTATGTGTGTGAATGAGACTTTGAGTATATGTGTTAGGTGTTTCACATGCTTAGGTTTCTATTCATGTATTTTTGCATCTAGACTTGATTATTTGTGATATCACATGTTTAGGTCTATTTGTGCCATAGAATGTATTGATCACATGTTCTATGTTGTATTGAATGTTTGCATCATTTGCATTCACATGATCACACTAGGAAGTCCTTGTAAAAGGCATGAAGTCTTGGTTAGAGTCGGGATGACTCGGATAGCCAAGCAAGAAGTCTTGCCTAGAGTCGGGATGACTCGGATAGGTAAGCAAGGAGTCATGGCTAGAGTCGGGAGGACTCGGATAGTCATGCATGGAAGGCTCCCTAGAGGCAAAAGTGCCTTGGATAGGGAGTTGGCTATTGTATTGGTAGGCCTAGGCGTATGGTTAGACATAGAGTCCGATAGAGCGGGGTACACGGGAGGTGTATGCACTCTTGAGGAATTTCTAATCTACCATCGATGTTGGTTGTGTGTGTTGTCCAATATATGGTGGTTCCGCATCATTGAGGGATTTCACACTTTCCAATAGGGTTGGGTAGGCTTAGACTTCACTAGGTTGGGTGAGCTAAAGATTGGTCACTTTGTGAATGTTCTATGTTTGCTTTCCAATAATATAGTACCAAATGGTTGTAGTTCAACCCGTGGATGTTTCCTCCTTGGAGGTTTTACCACGTTAAAAAATCCCTTGTGTTAATTCTTCCTATCTCTTTCTCTTATATTTTAATTGTATATTTTATTGTCTTGATTCATAATATCCACATGTGATGTATTGTGAAGCAAGTCTTTGTATAGTGTGATTAGTGTATTCATTCTATAGATCAATTTGTATCTTTGATTCTTTTATATATATTGTAATTTTGTATAGTGACATTTTGATCACTCTTGTAACACATTGAACATCTTATGAAATACAAGCTTATTTTGTTGTGTTGTTTATTTGCTATTTTACCTCACATAACTTGTTGATATACTTAGACGTTGCTCTTATGATTGTATTATCGTATTGTCTATGTATGTCTTCCTTGGCTTATTGTGTTGTGTGTAAGGCTACCTTGAGGGACAAACGAATGTTTGTTCAAGGGTTTGAAAAAGGTGTAAAAACCTATTCACCCCCCCTCTAGGTATGCTTTAAGCAATTTAACTTCGTTTGTGAACATTCAATAAACCATCATGTAAAGTAAGTGTGGAAAATAATTGTAATGACACGATGATTTGTTTTACGTGAGAAAACCCTATGAGGGCAAAAACTCACGGGCATGTTTGCCAATCGAACCCTCAAATCCACTATTTGCAAAAACGATTACAATCTAGGTTGACCACATCACACCTATATGATTACTAATTCATCTTTCCTACCCGTAGACCTTTAATAGTGATTCTAGGCTCTTGCTTGTAAACTACCCACAGTAAATACAAGACTTAACTCTCAATAGAAGAGAAATGCAACCTAATGTGAATATGAACAATATTCAAAGTGCATAAGTGCAAGGTCACAGATTTAGTGCTTATCTAGCCATGGATGAACAAATCAAACAATCATAGATATCATGTTGCTATATGACATGCATACAACTTAGCTATATGAGCAAATAAAACCCTAGATGCAATAGCTATCACAAACAAAGCTCAACACACAACACAAAAATCTCAACATAAAGATAAAAATCTAATCTTGATACTAGTCAAGTCATAAAGGAGATATCTTGTTAAGTAAGAACACAAGAATGGATGAAGATGATGTTCTACTTACCAAGTCATGTGTGTTTAAGAAAACCCATGAAGAACACAACCTAGATGATGCTAGATGATGTTTGAAACATGAATGAATGATAGGTATTTGAGTTTTGGTTGATAAAAATCAAATCTTGATAACTTTTCTTGCAAGGCACTCTCAAGCTTTCAAGAAACTCAAATTATAAGCTCTAGATAGACCAAGGAGAGAAAGTGGCATATATATATATATGAAGCCCTAAAAGAAATGACGTCATTTTGGCTAAACAACTACAAAAACGTGTCATATCACGGTGCGTGCCATGATACGGACTAGGTGTCCCTACCGTGGTACACATGGCGTGGAAGCTTTGGAAAACTTCACGGTTGGGATTGTTGCAGAGGCAAGGTCACCAACCGCGGTACATTACGTGTGAAACACACTGGTTTTAGCCGCCGTGGGAACCGTGGTGTAGGCAGGTGCATGGGACGTGACCTGCATCGCGATAGAAGATAAAATCTCTTTTCCCGAGCTCTCAAACACACTTAATCTATATGAATGTTGTGAAAGTGTGAAGTGAGTAAATAACATGCATGAGAATCAAACATGAAACACACAAAAATATATAAGATATGTAAATGCATGAGATGTGTGTGTGTGCGCAACTAAATCTCTTCAAATAAGAGTCAAGACAAGTAAGTTACCTTTCTTGAAGCACTTGAAGTCCACAATGAGGTCCAACAGCATTTGAGGGGAGTTCTTCAAACGTAAGCTACCCTTACAATTATAAACCCCATTGTGACCCTTATAGTTCAGTGGTCCAATAGCATGAAAGGGCCTTATGGAGGAGTTCTTCTTTCAGTAGTTGCATTAGATGCAAACTCTAGACTGTACCCTCTAGCTTATTGCATTTGTGAAGGTGAAACATTATTAAGTTGGTCTTGGTTTTTACGGCAGCTACGTTGTTTCTTGAAGTACTCAGAAGATAGACCTATCTGCTTCATGAGTGACAGGCTGAAGGGTGTAATTAGGGCTTTGAAGATGTATTGGCCAAAGGCAAGCGTAAGGTATTAATTTCAATAACTTGCTGTAATTAGATTTTTTTTTTTTATAAAAAAATTCATATATTAATTTCACTTTTCATGTTTGACACTGGTTTTGTGCAAGGCATATTTATGCCAATTTCAGTACTAAATACAGTGAGCAAAAGCTGAGGAAGCTCTTCTGGAAAGCTAGTAAAACTGGTGACAAGCATGAGTCAAGAAGTGTTTGCAAGATATAGGTAGTATAAACCCTCAAGCTATGGCTTATTTAGTTGCCATTGATCCTTGCCACTGGTCAAGGCATGCATTTGACAACTCAATCAAATGTGACAACGTGACTAACAATATGACAGAAGCTTTCAATAGCATGCTTAAAGATTTTAGGTCTAGAACTTATTAAGGCTTGATGGAGTACATAAGAAGAATGGTGATGAGTAGGTTTCAACTGAGGAAAGAGGAGTGCAATAGATGAGGTAATGGCATACCACCAATAGTGAACAAGAAGATTAAGGATAATAGTGTGGAGTGTAGAATTCTTCAAACTTTGCATTCAGGCTAAAGGAAGTATGAGATGTTGGGTCTGAATAGGGCATACATTGCCAACTTGAATGATAAAATAGGTGAGTGTGGCCAATGACAGGTTAGCGGGGTGCCATGCTGTCACGCATTGGCTGGTATTAGACATCATTTTGGTGTAAATGGTAATCAGAGCAGCTTAAAAGAATTTATTGACCCTAAATTGCCCAAGGCTGCTTATCTTAGAACCTATAACTACATGCTCCATCCCATTCCAGATTTGTGTGTATGTGGTGATCATGTAGGAGCACCTATTCAACCACCACCCCTGAAGAGAAAACCAGGAAGGCCAAAACTGCTCAGGAAGAGGGAATCAACTGAGAAACCTAAAGCTACTAGGAGTGGTAGTGTTGTTTGTGGAAAGTGTAAACTACCCGGGTATAATTCTAGGACTTGTAAAATTGAAGGCAGTCAGTCCTGTAGAAACTAAGGTAATCAATTATGAATTTTTTGATTTGTTTTGTTTTGAATTTAATTGAGTTGGTGTTATTTATAATTTTGCTATTCCTTTCTTGTACATAAACAGAAGGCTTCAAAGAAACAACCTACTGTAAGTGAAGACGAAGGTGTTGCATCATCTTCAAACCCTTCCAAAAAGGTGATGCTTCCTGCTTCCTTATCTTTCTATTTTATTTCCTTCTTTCTTAATGTGTTCTTTGTAATTAATTTTTGTTTTATTAAAAGTACAGAGACAGAGGGCTTCAGCAAAACATGTAGATGTTGATGACAACTCTTCATAGCCTACCACACAAGTTCAAACTCAACCAATCTCTCAAGTGACCCAGTAGGACTGATTTAGTTGTTTACGTAGTTGAACTTTTAATAGGTTATGTAGTTGAACTAAGATGCTTACTTTTGTATTGCTTAGGTTGTCATTAAGGTACTATTTTTTGTTGCCAACACTGTGATGCTTAGCTTCCAACAACAATTTTTTGTTGCTCAGCATTTGCAATGCTTACCTTTTATATTTGCAATGCAAGACTGGTATTGTCAACTTTAGGTGGAATTTGGTACCACTTAACTGTTAGTGCTTATATTAGTATTTATACATATTTATTAAGAATTCCATGATGTAGTATGTCAATGCTTTGATAATAACTGTCATGATATTGGATAACTGATATTCATCAACTGCATTGCATTACATAACACAACTGCATTACATGTTCATAGAACTAACAAAAAAGAAAATAGAACAAGCCAATAGTAACATATTAAGCAACATCATCTTCTTTAACCCACTTAGACTTCCATTTATACTTCTCATCTGATTGTGGATTATTCCAATTATACTTGATTCCAGTTTCTGCATCTTTGTATTTAGCAATTTCAATTTTTCATCAATTCCATCCTTATTTAGTTCTTCACTACCTTGCATACTTCCTAACAATTTTATTGCATCTGGTTCCCACCATGAAAAAATTTTGAATTGCCTTTTTTCACAAAAATAAAACAACTTCCCTGGATTATCAAACGACTATGAGATTTTCACACCAACCTTCTTACCACATCTGCATGTTTTGTTTTTGAATATTAGCACTCCACCATTGATGTTGCTTCCCATACTCCCTGTATTTGAACTTCCTTCCATGGTTGGTCACTAACAAATCAATTGTGAATGTGGGTGAATATGGTTAGAAGTGTTTGAATGTGTTTTTTGGTGATGAAATAGATGGAAAAAAAAAAAAGTTTGAATGCGTTTTTTGGGTGATGAAATTTATGAAAAAATATTGGCAAGTGATTAAATTGGTTTGAATGTGTTTTTTGATGATGAAACAGATGAGTGAAAATATTGGTTGATATGTGAGTGAATGTGTTTGAATATAGCAGTTGATGAATATAGCAGGTATATATAAGGCCACATATAGCCTTTGGTGTTCCTAACAGTTTGACTCATAGGGCACTTTTGTAATTTCATTAATTAAATTACGTGCTAGATGCTGTTGACAGGAGTTTAAGGCCATTGAGAGGTATTGCCGTCTTTTTCTACTCTGAATCTTGTCAGAGTTACATTTTCTGTTGAAAAAGGTAACAAAAGGGGCTTTTTTTTTTTTTTTTAACGTTTCTTTGATTTTAGGGGGAAGAACGGCGAATATGCCCAAACCCCGTCCTTGTCTTAACAATAGGGTAAACTTCAAGGGGGAAAATGATACTTTCCCTAAAAAAAAAAATGTAATCATGCAATGCAATGCAACTTCCCTAAATACAACATCCCAAAACGGGTTACTCTCTCTCAACTCAACTCCCCCTAAAAGTGATACCAAGAAAGCACTATTTCTCACAACTTTTCTCCCCCTTTTCGTCATGAGATAGGCAAAGAGAGTCTCCCCTAATAGGTAAGCATTAGCAAGAAGAGCTTATAGCACAAACACATATGCATAATCATATAAGCAACTTTATGCAACTCAATTAAGTAAGAGAGATTCAAGGAGTTTTATTTTATGAAAATATGTGACAAAGATGCTTTGCTTGCAGGACATGTTGCATTCAAGTCCAAAAACAATAGTATTTGGCAAAGCAAACAATAAAGGTTTCCAAAAGAATTCAAACTAATTTCACCCTTTGTCATGAATTAAAGCAAGGATATAGATTTTTTTAAGCAATTCAATTTAGGCAGAATTTCACATAAGTCCTACCTTTTTGGTGATTTGTCACCTTTATAAGTGTCAAAAATACAACAACAAAATAATAATAATAATAATAATTAATGGATTTTATTATTATTATTTATTTAAGATTTTATTATTGAGAATTTTATTATTTTTCATTTTAATTTAAAGCTAATATAATTATTTTAGCTAAATTAAACAGTAATAAGGGCAAAAGTATACTTTCATAGGTTTTAAAATAGTTGACTTTCACATATTTGGTCAAATGGACTAAAGTGATGAGTTTTGGAAAAAGTAAGGACTAAAGTGATGAATTTGCAAAGACATTTATAAAGGTGACAAATCACCAAAAAGGCATGACTTATGTGAAATTTTACCTTCAATTTAAGGAGCAACTATATCCAACTTTATAAGCAAAATAAGGCATGAACGACTTTTGCACCCTATTTGATTTTTCCAGGTAAGATACCCGTATAATAGTAGCCTTTTTCAACTAATAAAGAAAGAGAGACTTTGGATTTTAAAATCCTTAAAGTGGATACAAGATCCTTATTTATTGGAGTCTCATCATTGTTTTTCACACACATTTTTGCATTCAAAATTAAGTAATCAACATTTCATACTTTTCATCTTAAGCATGTCATTAGAAGAAAATCAGCATGTCATGGAGATTAATTATAGGTCATTCAAAGAGTACTTCCAAAGTAAATCTCATAGTCCAAAAATTCATGTTTGAGCATAAATATGATATGGATTGCAAGCAAAGCAATGTAGCACACTTATTTTACACAAAACATATAAGCATGTACAACTAATCATCTCAAGCAATTAAAAAAGAGGCATAAAATTTATCAATGTAGCATAATGCAAGATTATGCAACTTTGCTCTCTTTGCTTGAGCTCCCCATATAGGGTCAAGACATACCATTTCAACCCATTAACAAATCCCAATAGACTTACTAAGGTTACCAAATCTAAGAGTGTCTAAAGGTTTTGTGAACAAATCCGCTAGTTGGTCATTCGTTCCCACATGCTATAATGCAATAGTTTTGCTCTCAACTAGCACTCTCATGAAATGATGTCTAATGTCAATGTGCTTTGTCCAAGAATATTGAACGGGATTCTTTGAAATGTTAATGGCACTCATTTTATCACAAAACAACGTGAGAGTACATTGCTCTAATCTATAATCGGCTAGCATTTGTTTCATCCACAACAATTGAGTGCAAGCACTACCGGTGGCAATGTATTCCACCTCGGACGTGGATATGGAAATTGAGTTTTGCTTCTTGCAAAACCAAGACACCAAATTGTTTCTTATGAAGAAGCAACCGCCCGATGTACTATTCCTATCATCATAATTTTCTACCCAATTGGCATCACTAAATCCAACAAGACTTGGATTAGTGTCAAAAGAGTACCAAATCCCATGATTTGAGATACCATTCACAAACCGAATGATTCGTTATAAGCTTTGCTCAACACTCTTTCCACTAGCATCTTTACTTATGAAACAAATATAGCACGGTGTGTATGAAACTATCTAGAAGGGGGTGGGGGGGGGGGGGGGGGGGGGGGGCGGTGGGTGAATAGATTTTAAACTTATTACCCAATTTTCGTGTTAAGTCAATATTACGAAATTACCCCTAACTAGATAAAGCAATAAATCAAGTATAAAATGCGGAAATTAAATAATACTTGACTTTTACGTGGAAACCCTCACGAGAAAAACCACGGGCTAGTAAGTAAGCCACACTTGAACCTCGAATACACTAAATGTGTAAAACGATTACAACCTAATCTCGGAAGTAATCACACACCTACCTAATCCCGGTATAAGTGAATCTAGTCCAATTTGCTTGCAATCTAATCAACCCAATCCCGGAAGCTACACACAAGACTTACTTTCTCAATGAAGAGAATAACACCCTAAGTGAATATATGAATATCCAAATGCAACATAGAGCAAGGGAAACCTTATATGCTTATCTAAGATGATGAATTTGCAATTAAAGCAATCCTAGATATTAAAAACTAAATGACATATCAATTAGTTTAGCTAATCAAGATTAAGCACAAAACCTAATTAGCTATCACAATACAACTTCTCAAACATACATCACACTAATCTCAATCTTGTATCAAAAGATATATGAAAATCATACAAGTAATAAATTGAGATTGCTTGTTAAGAAAAAACACAAAATATGTAAGATATTAGTGAAAAGCTTACCAAGCAAAGTATGATGAAGAATCCATGCAAAATGACATCTAGATGATGCTAGATGATGATTGATGATCATGGAAAAAAGTGTTTGAGTAATTAAAAATGAGTTCTTGGAATTTTTCTTCTTTTTGAAAAATATCCTAAATATGAAATCTGAATATGAACTCTCTTAATTGACCTAAAGTCAAAGTGGCATATATATAGGGGGCTAAATCAAAGTGTGGTCGTTTTGATAAGTTGGCCTGAAATTTGCCTTGGGCGCTGTACGTAGAGCTCTTCTGTATAGCGCCCCAACTCTGTTCTCTCGGGAAAACAGAGTGGCGCTGTACGAACAGCGCTTCTATACAGTGCTCGTACAGTGCCCATCCAAAATGCATCAGACCTGATGCATTTAAAAAACAATTTTTGCATCAGGTCTTGTAGGCACTATTCAGAACAGCGCTTTGAACAGCGCCCTTTGCAATGCAAGAAATCCAAGGCTATGCATGACAAGGCAATGGACAATGCAATAAGCAATCAAACTAACATGCAAGAAGAGATGAAAATTAGCATTAATGCACAACAATAAGAAACACAACATACAAGGATTAAACATATGCATGAGTTGTGAGTGTGTGCAACTATCTCTTCAAGACAAGTAAGCACATAGAAATATACCTTCGGTGATTATTAAGAATGAGGTCTTCAAAGGGCTTGAGCAATAACAACAACATCTAAGCTACCCTTACAAAGAATCCCCAATAAGTGGTTTGTCCACGAAATGAGCCAATCAACAAATGGGAACCTTACAATCTCCCCCTTTGGCTATTTCGTGATAAAACTACCACTCACATAGATTCCTCACAAAGAAATAGAAACTACGGGACTACTATGATATTCTACATTACAAAGAGATAAGAAAATGCAACTTGAAGTCTTCAACCTCTTGTAGAATAAACAATCCCTGAAAATAAAGTTTCTAACATTTCCAATACAAGTAAAGTGTGAGATTAATCAAGTGAGAACAATAACAAGCATTTGCATTTTTTCAAAAAAAAAATAGGCACAACATTATGCAATGTATGTGTATGCAATGCTCCCCCTCAACGGGTTATTCCCCTTCAATGAATGTTCTCCCCAATATGCACAATTGCTTCTATATTTTGCAACTCCCCTTACCATATCCTACTCCCCCTTTTTGTCATGATATAGGCAAAGGAGTAGTCCCCAACCGGGTCACTCATAGCAACGAGAGATAGTAGCATGCAAGATATATGCATATACATATAAGTCACTTTATGCACCTTAATTAATTGAAGAGAAACAAAAAGATTTATTTGTAGAAAATGTGTGAATCAAACATGCTTTGCATACAAGACATATAGCATTCAAGTCCAAAATACAATGGTATTTGGCAAAGCAAATGACAAAGGTTTCTAATAAGAATTCAAACCAATTTCACCAATGTCATGAGAAAAGCAAGGATATAGAGATTTTATTGATTTCAATTTAAGAGCAACTATATCCAACTTTATAAGCGAAACATGGCATGAGCGACTTTGCACCCTATTTGATTTTTCCGGATAAGATATCCATATGATAGTAGCCATGTTCAACCAATAAAGAAAGAGAGACATTTGGAATATAAATTCCTTTGAACTGATACAAGATCCTTTATTCATTTTGAGTCTTATAAGCTTTCACACAAGTTTTGCATTTTAAGAATATGCAATCATCAATTCATGCTTTTCATGTGAGCATGTTATATGAATTTCATGCTTTTTCATTTGACATTAGCATGTTATTAAAGAATCATCATGTCATGGAGATAATTATAGGTCATTCAAATCATACTTCCTATGTACATCTCCTAGTCCAAAAATGCATGTTTGAACATAAATATGACATGGATTGTAAACAAGCAAGGTTCACACTTATTGAAATGGAAACATATATACATATGTGCAATCAAGCTTACTCAAGCAATTAAAAGAAGAGGCATAAGATATTTCAAATTTTTTGCAAGTGACAAGAATGCAAAATAGCTCTCTTTGCTTGAGTTCCCCATATGGGGTCAATCACAAAACTCATCACTCCACAAGACATATCCCAATAGATCTACTTAGTGTTTTAAATCGAGTAGCATCTAAGGGTTTAGTAAATAGGTCCGCAAGTTGATCATTAGTACCTACATGTTCAAGTACTATGCATTTATTTTCAACAAGCTCTCTAATGAAATGATGGCGGATGTCAATATGCTTAGTTCTAGAATGTTGCACCGGATTCTTGGAAATATTAATGGCACTCTGATTGCTTTAGTTCTCCACATAGTGTAGCCCCAATTTCTTATCGTTTTGTGTTCGTTTCTCGAGTAAAAGCCGTGGTTTTAACACTTTAAATGAGTTGTGCAGGGGCAAGATGTTATGTTAGCCATTCACTGAAAAAGGAGCTAAAAAGAAGCAAAGAGCAGAACTTCCTGCTCCCAGGCGACCCCAAGGCGACCTCAGGCAGCTCGCCTCGAGGTCGCTCTGCTCTCAGGCCAGGACCAGCTTGTCTCCAACCTAGGCGACCCCAAGGCGAGCTCAAGAAGATCGCCCCAAGCTCGCCTCAAGCAGCTCGCCTCAAGCAGCTCGCCCCAAGCCCGCTAAGCTCTCGGGATTTTTCAGCACAAGTCAAAGCGAGCCCAAGCAGATCGCCCCGAGCTCGCTAAGCTCTCTGGTCCAGAAGTGCACGCCTCCTTAGGCGACCCCAGGGCGAGCTCACCAAGCTCGCCCCGAGCTCGCCCTTCGCCCAGAAAGTGTTTTTCTGCATGGAAATTACTCTCTTGCCCTTGCCCTAAATTGCTCCCCTATTTATTCTACAGTCCTTGTTCTGAAAACCTGACCAACTCTCTCTCCCAAATTAAATCAAGAACACATCTTTTTCCATTTACTCACATCACCAATTCCATCCTTTGTAACCCACAAAGATCACTCCCTTCTTACCATCCAAACACAAGTTCACCCTCACTTTTCCTACATCCACCATCAATCCATCTTTTGGGCAGGAGATAGTTGAAGAAAGATTGAAGGAGAAGAAGACCTAAGGAAGAAGAGAAGCTCTCCATTAGTTTTCTCTAAACCCTTTCTCTTTTACTCTTTTTCATAGCCATGTCTTTATTTGAATTAATCTATTGTATGGCTATTATGTGTAATATGATGAGCTAAACTTCTAGTGCTAGGATTTGATTGAAACCCCACCCATGAATTGTATTATGTATTGACTCTTATTTATCTATTATATGCAAGTGCGATTTGTATGGGTGTTTTTGTATGCTCAAAAGCTTTCAAGTGATTGATCTCCATTTTGAATGATTTATTGTGGTGTGTTACGTACCGACCGGTGACGCACACCACGTGTTCAATAAAATGCCCTCTATGCATGTCTAGAAAAGTAGACCTACTTAGGCTAGCGTATAGGACTCATTTAGTGCACCAATACGTTTAATGAATCCATTCATATATTCCGGGTAATTGAAAGATAGGCTTGGGTATGAATTTGGGTGTAACTTACTTTGCTTGACCAAGATTGTAGGTTAATGATAGGGTGCATGAGTCTACAAATTGTATGAGTATGTTTTGGAGGAGTAATTGAGTCTTAAATGGGCATTAAATGTTGGGTGGGGTGGATTCAAATTCTAGCATATCTCTCTATATATTATCACATTCAAGTTTAAATTTCTTGCTAGTTCATCCTTGCATTAGAATTAATTATTTAGTTTAATTTAGTTATCTCACTTAGTTTGGAAAATCTCTTAATCGATTGTTTGAATAGCTTTGGAACTAATCAATTTCGGTAATCGATTACTCAATCGCTGTAAGAACGAATCTTATTCATTGTTACACTACTCTCCGACCTCGTGCTATTGCGAGAGTCATAAAAGAGACTAGCCAATTTTTGGTGCCGCTGCCGGGGATTGAGCGATGATTGATATTGATACTAGTTAGTTTATTGCTAATTTGAACCTTTTAATTTAGTTTGTTTGTTTTTATTGATAGGTACCATTGCTCTTGCATGCACCCACGAACAAGGAGCCAAAATCTTCACTTCTTGAACTTTGATCCGGAGATTGAAAGGATAGCTCGAAGAAATAGACGCGAAGCTCGGAGAAGAGCAGAGATGGGTGATCAGAATGCACAGTTAGGGCACATGGGAGTGCCAAATGTGGCAAATCAAAATCAAGGGGAATTGCCTCCTCAAGCCAATCCAGTACAAGAAGGGTTGCCTCATATTGGAGATGAGCGTACTTTACGGGATTACACAATGCCTAGAGTCGAGCTGCACCAGTCATCCATTAGGCAACCAACAATTGCAGCAAATTCCTTTGAGATCAGGCCGTCCATTATTCAGATGATTGGCACTACTTGTATTTTCAATGGCTTGGTAAATGATGATCCGAACCTACACCTTCAGAAATTCAACGAGATTTGCGAAACCTTCAAGTACAACGGGATTCCCGATGACTTTATCAAGTTGAAATTGTTTCCGTTTTCTTTGGGAAACGACGCAAGGATATGGTTGAACTCCCAATCGCCAAACTCGATCACTACCTATGATCAGTTGGCCCAAGCCTTTTTGAATAGATATTTTCCACCAGGGAAGGCCGCTCGCCTTAGGAATGAAATCCTCTCATTTCAACAATATGAGAATGAGAGTATATATGAAGCTTGGGAGAGGTTCAAGGAGCTTCAAAGGAGATGTCCACACAATGGCCTTGCAAAATGGCAAACCTTGCAAGCTTTCTACCAAGGGCTTACGGTGTCAACAAGGAATTTAGTAGATGCGGCTGCTGGAGGTTCGTTAATGAGCAAATCAATGGATGCGGCCAGTGAGCTTCTAGAGGAGATGGCACTTAACAATAGCCATTGGGGAGGTCAAAGGCAAGTACCAAAGAAGATTCCGGGTGTGCTAGAAGTGGATGAGAGGACAAGTCTTCAAGCTCAATTAGCAAGTCAAAATCATCAAATAGTGACCCTTCAAAATCAATTTGCCAAGATGAGTGCGGGGCCGAGTAATGTGCAAGTAGCCCAATGTGAGTGGTGTTTGGGGCCGCATTCAAGCATGGATTGTCAAGTTGGAAACCCATTTGCTTCAAGCTCACAAGAACAAGTTTCCTTTGTAAATTACAACCGAAACTTCCAAAACCAACCCCAACAACACCATGCCACCCAAAATCCCCAAAACAACCCCTACCAAAACACATATAACCCGCCATGGAGAAATAACCAAAACTTGTCATGGAAGGACAACCAACCCCAACAACAACAAAACCTCAACCAAAGACAACCCCCCGGATTCCCACAACCTCACCAACAAAACTACCATAACCAAGCCCCAAATTACCAATTAGAAAGAAAGTCTAACCTAGAGGAAATGTTCTCTAGATACATGGGCAAGCTTGACACTAAAATGGAGACCCAAGATTTAGCCTTGAGGAAGCTTGACACAAAAATTGATCAACTTGCTCAACATTCACAATCCTCAATCCAAAACTTGGAAACGCAAGTCGGTCAACTAGCTAAAGGGCAACAAGGAAGACAACAAGGGTCTCTACCAAGCGACACAGTAGTTAATCCTAAGGAACAATGCAAGGCCATTGCCTTGAGAAGTGGTAAAGAGGTGGAATTGCCGGATGACTTTGGAAAGGAGAAAGGAGTTGTTGTTGAAGGTGAAAGCGGTTGTGAAGGAGATGTTGATGTAGAGAAGAAAAACTCCAGTCAAGATGAAGTGCCTACCACACCAAATGATCCTCCTCCACAACCCCAAGTAAAAGCTTATGTCCCTCCCATCCCATATCCGCAAAGATTGAAGAAGCAAAAGGATGCTCACAACTTCAATAAGTTTTTGGAGGTGTTCAAGAAACTTCACATTAATATCCCTTTTGCCGAAGCACTTGCCCAAATGCCCACCTATGTGAGGTTCCTTAAGGAATTGCTCTCTAACAAAAGAAAGTTAGAGGAATTCGAGACGGTGGCGCTCACGGAAGAATGTAGTGCAATCCTACAAAACAAACTTCCACCAAAGCTAAAAGATCCCGGGAAATTCACTATTCCATGCACCATTGGCCAAACGGAATTTAGAAGGGCATTGATTGACTCCGGGGCAAGCATAAACTTGATGCCATACTCAGTTTATCAGAAGTTGGGAGTGGGGGAAGTGAAGCCTACCCATGTCACCCTACAACTAGCCGATAGGTCAATTAAATACCCAAGGGGAGTCATGGAAGATGTTTTGGTCAAGGTTGAGAACTTGTACTTCCCGGTAGATTTTGTGATACTTGAGATGGAGGAGGATGTGGAAATACCCTTACTCCTAGGTAGACCTTTCTTAAAGACAGCCGGAGCATTGATAGATGTGAAGGAGGACAAGATGACATTAAGGGTGGGAAATGAACACGTGGTATTCAACATGAAAAAGGCAACCAAGAGACCGATGGAAGTAGATGGTTGCTGGAAAGTTGACTTGTTGGAACCATTAGTTGAAGAATTTGTTAGGAAACGAACTCCCAAGGAACCTTTGGAGGCTTGTTTAGTTTGGGGTGCCACTGAAAAAGATGAAGATGAGGAAGTTGCGGAATATGCCCTCCATTTGAATTCCCAACCAATGAAGAAGTTTAAGGAGAGCAGAAGATACGAGGAGTTAGGAGAGGGAAAGCCTAGACTACCCCCTTCCATTGAAGAACCTCCAAAGCTTGAGTTGAAGCAACTTCCGGTGCATTTGAGATATGCGTTCCTTGGTGAGTTACTATCTGAAACTAATTATAGCACGGTGTGTATAAAACTATCTAGAGGGGGGGTGAATAGATTTTACGCTTTTTACCCAATTTTTTGTGATAGTCAAAATTACGAAATTACCCTCAAGATAAAATAAACAAGCAAGTGTAATATGGTGCGGAAATTAAATTGACACTTGATTTTTATGTGGAAACCCTCACGGGAAAAACCACGGGCTATGTAAGTAAGCCACACTCGAACCTCGAATCCACTAAATGTGCAAACGATTACAACCTAATCCCGGAAGTAATCACACACCTACCTAATCCCGGTATGAGTGAACCTAGTCCGATTTTGCTTGCGATCTAAGCAACCTAATCCCGATTGCTACACACAAGACTTAGCTTCTCTTGAAGAGAATACAACCCTAAGTGAATATATGAAAATATCCAAAATGCAACATAGAGCAAGGGAAACCCTATATGCTTATCTAAGATGATTAATATGCAATTAAGAGCAATCCTAGATATCAAAACTAAATGACATGTCAAATAGTTAAGCTAATCAATATCAAGTACAAAACCTAATATGCTAGCACAATACAACTTCTCAAACATACATCATACTAATCTCAATCTTGTATTCAACAAATATAAAATCACATACAAGTAATTAAATTGAGATTGCTAGATAAGAAAACACAAAATATGTAAGATATTAGTGAAAAGCTTACCAAGCAAAGTATGATGAAGAATCCATGCAAGATGTCATCTAGATGATCTAAGATGATGCTAGATGATGATTGATGATCATGGAAAAAGTGTTTGAGTAATTAAAAATGAGTTCTTGGAATTTTTCTTCTCTTTGAAAAATATCCTAAGTATGAAATCTGAATATGAACTCTCTTCATTGACCTAAAGACAAAATGGCATATATATAGGGTGCCAAGCCAAAGTGAGGTCGTTTAAGTAAGTTTCAAAGAAACGCGCCAATCGGCGGTTTCAATCGGCGGTCGGTGGCCGCCGATTACAACCGCCGAATTGCTCCCGGTGAAACAGGGGAGAAACGGCGGTTCCATTCGGCGGTTTCGTGACCGCCGTTCCCACCGCCGAATTAAACCCGAGAATAAAATCAATCAGGTCTGAAACGGCGTTCCAGATCGGCGGCCATCCAACCGCCGATTCAACCGCCGAATTCAAAAGGCGGTTTCATTCGGCGGCCAGGCCGCCGATCACGACCGCCGATCACCAACAGAGGTGAAAACCAAGGAGATGCCAAGTGCATCTCCATAGGCGGTCTTCGCGCAAAACCAAGCACATTCTAGTACGTGCGCGGACGTTTCCGAACACTATCGGGAAACGAATTACAAGACACAAAAACACACAACAAGATACAACATCAAAGTGCTAGTGTGTAAAGTGACATGTGAAGAGAATGCACACATGAACAAGTATGCTAAGTGAGTGTGTGCAACTATCTCTTCAAGATAAGTAAGCACATAGAATTTACCTTCGGTGCTTGTCAATAGTGAGGTCTTCAAAAGGGCCTAAGCAATAACAACAACATCTAAGCTACCCTTACAAAGCATCCCCACATGTGGTTTGATCACGAAATAAGCCAATTAAAAACAACGGGAATCCTAACAATCTCCCCCTTTGGCTATTTCGTGACAAAACCACCACTCACATTGATTCCTCACATAGAATTAGAAACTACGGGACTACAATGATTAACTACATTACAAAGAGATAAGAAAGTAAAAACTTCAAGTCTTCAATCTCTTGTAGAACAATCAAGCCCTGAAAATAACGTTTCTAGCATTTCCAATACAAGTAAAGTGTGAGATTAATCATGTGAGAACAATACCAAGCATTTGCATTTTTAGAATTTAGGCACAACATTAGCAAATGTATGCAATGAATGATAAATGCAATGCTCCCCCTCAAAGGGTTACTCCCCCTCAATGTATGTTCTCCCCAAAATGCACAAAAGCTTCTATATTTTGCAACTCCCCTTACCATTTCCTACTCCCCCTTTTTGTCATGATATAGGCAAAGGAGTAGTCCCCAACCGGGTCACTCAAAGCAACGAGAGATAGAAGCATGCAAGATATGCATATACATATAAGTCACTTTATGCACTTCAATTAATTTGAGAGAAACAAGGAGATTTATTTGAGAAAATGTGTGAATCCAACATGCTTTGCATACAAGACATATAGCATTCAAGTCCAAAATACAATGGTATTTGGCAAAGCAAATGACAAAGGTTTCAAATAAGAATTCAAACCAATTTCACCAATGTCATGAGAAAAGCAAAGATATAGAGATTATTAATTTCATTTTTAAGAGCAACTATATCCAACTTTATAAGCGAAACATGGCATGAGCGACTTTGCACCCTATTTGATTTTTCCGGATAAGAAATCCGTATGATAGTAACCATGTTCAACTAATAAAGAAAGAGAGACATTTGGAATGTAAATTCCTTTGAACGGATACAAGATCCTTTATTCATTTGGAGTCTCATAAGCTTTCACACAAGTTTTGCATTTTAAGAATATGCAATCATCAATTCATGCTTTTCATGTGAGCATGTTGTATGAATTTCATGCTTTTTCATTTAGCATTAGCATGTTATTAAAGAATCATCATGTCATGGAGATAAGTATAGGTCATTCACATCATACTTCCTATGTAAATCTCCTAGTCCAAAAATGCATGTTTGAACATAAATATGACATGGATTGTAGATAAGCAAGGTTCACACTTATAGAATTGAAAACATATATACATATGTACAACCAAGCTTACTCAAGCAATCAAAAGAAGAGGCATAAGTTATTTCAAATTTTTTGCAAGATACAAGAATGCAAAATAGCTCTCTTTGCTTGAGTTCCCCATATGGGGTCAATCATAGAACATCACTCCACAAGACATATCCCAATAGATCTACTAAGAGTTTTAACTCGAGTAGCATCTAAGGGTTTAGTAAATAAGTCCGCAAGTTGATCATTAGTACCTACATGTTCAAGTACTATGCATTTATTTTCAACAAGCTCTCTAATGAAGTGATGGCGGATGTCAATATGCTTAGTTCTAGAATGTTGAACCGGATTCTTGGAAATATTAATAGCACTCATGTTATCACAAAAGAGAGTGAGAGTACCTTGGTTGAATCCGTAGTCTACAAGCATTTGCTTCATCCATAGGAGTTGTGTGCATCCACTTCCCGCGGCTATGTACTCGGCCTCGGCCGTGGACAAGGAAATTGAGTTTTGCTTCTTGCAAAACCAAGACACCAAGTTGTTGCCTAGAAAGAAGCAACCGCCCGATGTGCTCTTCCTATCATCACAATTTCCTGCCCAATCCGCATCACTAAAGCCAACTAGACTAGCATTAGTGTCAAAAGAGTACCAAATCCCATAGTTGGATGTCCCATTCACATAGCGAATGATCCTCTTCACGGAAGAGAGGTGGGACTCCTTAGGATCCGCTTGGTACCTAGCACACACACCCACACTAAAAGATATATCGGGCCTACTTGCGGTCAAATAAAGCAAGCTACCTATCATGCCACGATATAGAGTTTGTTCCACACTTTTACCACTAGCAT
Source organism: Acer saccharum (assembly GCA_030490815.1). Taxonomy (NCBI): domain Eukaryota; kingdom Viridiplantae; phylum Streptophyta; class Magnoliopsida; order Sapindales; family Sapindaceae; genus Acer; species Acer saccharum. The sequence continues at coordinate 21,546,714 of CM059873.1, forward strand.
CCTTGCTTAGCTTCAAAGTGGTACTCATGGGTGTATCACAACGTTTGGCATTCTCTAAACCAAACTTCTTCACTAGGTTCTTAGCATATTTGGCTTGGGTTATGAAAATCCCATCATGCATTTGCCTAATTTGCAAACCTAGGAAGTAACTTAGCTCACCAACAAGACTCATCTCAAATTCAAGAGACATGACATCAACAAATTGTTGGACTTTGGTGTTGTTGGTGGAGCCAAACACTATGTCATCAACATATATTTGAGCTATGAAAAGCTCATCATTGTCTCTCTTGATGAATAGTGTCTTGTCAACACTACCTCTTGTGTAGTTATTGTCAACAAGAAATTGAGTGAGGCGCTCATACTAAGCCCTCGGTGCTTGTTTCAACCCATAAAGTGCCTTCTTGAGGCGATAGACATAATTGGGGTGGTATGCATCCACAAACCCCTTAGGTTGTTCAACAAACACTTCCTCTTGCAAGAAGCCATTGAGGAAGGCACTCTTGACGTCCATTTGGTGCAATTTGAACTTGTGCACACAAGAGATGGACAAGAGAAGCCTAATGGACTCTAAGCGGGCAACGGGAGCAAAAGTCTCCTCAAAGTCGATACCCTCAATTTGAGAGTACCCTTGTGCTACAAGTCTAGCCTTGTTCCGCACTATGTTGCCATCCTCATCGGATTTGTTCCTAAATATCCATTTTGTGCCCATGACATTAGTGGTCTTAGGCCTAGGAACTAGAGTCCAAACCTCATTCCTTTCGAATTGGTTTAGCTCTTCTTGCATGGCAAGAACCCAAAATTCATCATTTAAGGCTTCTTCAACCTTTTTGGGTTCTATTTGAGAGGTGTAGCATGTCAAGCTAATTAGATTAGCTATTTGACGTCTAGTTCTAACACCCTCATTAACATCTCCAATAACATCCTCTTTGTTATGGAGTCTTCTAACCCATGGAGCGGGTTCATTAGAGTCCAAGTTAGGAACTCTAGTACTAGGTTGTGTGACTTCATTAGATGTCCCAACATTGGGAGTCACCACAACCCTCTCCAAAGGAGAGTCATCCTCTAAAACATCCTCCTCCTCATGATCATTAGTCTTGAGCCTTGTATCATCAATTACAACATTCGATGATTCCATGACGGTTCGAGTCTTCAAGTTGAAAACTCTATAGGCTCTACTATTCAAGGCATAGCCAATAAAGATACCCTCATCACTCTTAGCATCAAACTTGCCAAGTTGATCACGGTCATTTAAAATGTAGCATTTGCTCCCAAATGTGTGGAAGTAGCTAACATTTGGCCTCTTGCCTTTCCATAACTCATAGGAGGTGTTTCTAGTACCGGGCCTTAGGAACACTCTATTTCCTATATAGCAAGCCGTGTTGATGGCTTCGGCCCATAGGTTCCTAGGGACATTGTTGCTAAGCAACATCACACGGGCCATCTCTTGGAGGACCCTATTCTTCCTCTCAACAACTCCATTTTGTTGAGGTGTCCTAGGAGCCGAAAACTCATGGGAGATGCCTAAGCTATCACAATAGCTTTCAAAAGAGGCATTCTCAAACTCCCTCCCATGGTCACTTCTAATCCGTTTAATGCTTCTAATGTTAGAATTCATTTTATTTTGCAATCTAGTACAAAGCATTTTAAACTTATCAAAAGTTTCAGATTTTTCTCTAAGAAAATATGTCCATGTAAATCTAGAGAAATCATCAACACAAACAAAAATGTATCTCTTTCCACCTAAGCTCTCGGTTTGCATAGGACCCATGAGATCCATGTGGAGAAGCTCAAGGGGCTCCTTGGTGGAGAGATACTTGCCCTTTTTGTGCATGCTTTTGGTTTGTTTTCCTTGTTGGCAAGGTCCACAAATACCATTGGCTTTCTTCCCAAGCTTAGGGAGGCCACGCACACACTCGAACTTTCCAAGGGTTCTTAAATCCCTAAAGTTCATGTGGCCAAGTCTTTCATGCCACAACTCAACTTGCTCATCCATGGACACATTGTTTGAGACTATTCTAGCTTCAAGACAATAACAATTGTCGCTAGATCTCATTCCTTTCAATAAGGTTTGTCCATCGGGCTTTAGGATTGAGCAATCATTTTTACTAAACAAGACGGAATATCCTTCATCACTTAGATGTGAAATGCTTATTAAATTGGCTTTCAAGCCATCAACAAATAAAGCATCGGATAAGGAGGGTAAACCGGGAACGGAAATGGATCCTTTCCCTACAACCTTCTTTTTGGATCCATCACCAAAAGTGACATATCCACCTTCCTCCATAACAAGAGTCTCGAAGAAACTCTTGTTTCCCGTCATGTGCCTAGAGCACCCACTATCCAAATACCAAAAATTAGAAGAATTTGCCTTCAAGGCTATTTGTGCAACATGGCAAACATTTTCATTCTTTCTAATCCACTTAGCAACAATTTTAGCTTTCTTAGTGGTCTTTGGTACATGTGCTCTATTATTCCTAGGATCATGCAAATCAATATTATTATTCCTAGGAACATGCATCATGGCTCTTTTCTTTTTCTTCTCTATCATGCTTCTAGTTTTGCACATTTTTATATAGCGAAAGCATTGTGGTCTAATATGACCAACAAATCCACAAAAGTGACAAATAGGAGTAAAATAAGGAATCATACCTTGTCCTTGTCTTTGTGGATGAAAGGGTTCAATGCGTCTTCGTTGTTGAACCGGTCTAGGTTGCTTCCAAGCTTGAGGTTGCATGATAGGCCTCTTTCCTTTGTGAGCCATTTGAGGAGAAATGTTGGCTTGAGGAACCCTAGGGGGTTGAGCTTGAGGTTGCCTTCTTGGCCCCATCTTCACTTGAGCATTTGAACTTTGTCCTATTTCTAACTTCTTTCTAGGAAGTTGCACAAGTGAAGTTTCTTCTTTCTTCAAGCTCTTGACAAATATGGTCTTGTTAGAGGTTGAGATCTTCTTGTCATCTTCATACCCAAGACCCCTCTTGTCACATGGACTCTTTCCAACACCAAGCATATGGTCAAGCTTCTTGGTGCTAGAATCCATCCTAGTCATAGATTCTCTAACTTCTTCAAGCTCCCTCTTTAGACTATCCTCATTCCTCCTAGATAAGACTAACTCCTCTTTTAGCTTATCTTCCATCTTCTTGAATTTCTCCACTTGTTCACTTAAGTGGTCATTTTGAGATGCAAGTTCAAGATTTTCTTCTCTCAACATCTTGATCTTTCTTGTACTCTTGATTGCTAAATCATTAAATTCGGCATGATATTTAGCAAACTCCTTTTTCTCCATAAATCCATTCATGGAATTAGAGGAGGAATCACTTTCTACATCACTTGAGTCATTTTCCTCTTGACTCATTTCCTCTCTCTCACTAGCACTTTTGCTTTTATGGGAGGAGGCAAAAGCTAGGAGATTAGCCATGAGCTCTTCATCATCCGAAGACTCATCTCCCTCATAGGAGTCATCACTACTTCCACTCCAAGTGGCGGCCATCACTTTCCCCTTTTTCTTCTCAACATGATTTGCACAATCGGGGGCAAAATGACCTATGCCACCACACTCGAAACATCGGACCCCTTTCCTTTCGGTCCTCTCTTGCCTAGGTTCAAACTTCTTGAAAGAGCCCTTTTTCTTCAAATCTTGACCTTTTGACCCAAAGCTCTTCCTTCTAAACTTCATAACCTTGTTGAACCTTTTTACAAACAAGGCAAGGTCTTCATCCGAGTCAACCTTCTTTTCCTCCTTTTCATCCTTGGAGGTTTTTAAAGCAATTCCTTTTTGCTTTTTAGTGGGTGTGGAGATAGGCCCCTTCCTAGACTCATAAGCTAGAAGTCTCCCAATCACCTCACTCGGCTTCATATCCTTATATCCACTATTTTCTTCTAAAGCCGTCACCTTAGATTCAAACCTATCGGGTAGAGATCTCATAATCTTTTGCTTGATTCTCCTATCCGAATATGGATCACCAAGTTGATGGCTTTGGTTGACTATATCCATCAACTTGATCTCGAAGTCGTTGAAGCACTCATTCTCCTCCATCTTGAGCATCTCGAATTGAGTTTGGAGGACTTGAAGCTTAGAGTCCTTCACCACTTCGGTTCCCTCATGTGCAATCTCTAGGATGTCCCATGCTTCCTTAGCTATCCTAGTATTTTGAATCAACTTGTATTGATTTTCGTCCATAGCACACAAGATGGCATGCATCGCCTTCCTATTCCACTTTGAAGCCTCAAACTCTTGCGCGTTCCATTGCGCCTTTGGCTTCAAAACATCTTCTCCTCCACCCGTGGGAGTCATCATAGGGAGATCATATCCGTCTTCCACCGCCATCCATGCACGGTCATGAATTTGGCATATGTAGGATTCCATCTTCCCTTTCCATTGGGAATAGTTCAATCCGGTAAGAAGTGGGGGCCTTGTGCTAGAAGCACCTTCGTTGCTACCACCGTTTCCACCGTTTCCACTCATAGTGTTTATGAATGAATGAAATGAATGCAAATGTATGAATGATCAAAAATCACACAAAATGCAAAACACACCAAAATAAGCAAGGATCACCTATGTATGTCTAGGAACCCGCTCTGATACCAATTGAAACTAATTATAGCACGGTGTGTATAAAACTATCTAGAGGGGGGGGTGAATAGATTTTACGCTTTTTACCCAATTTTTTGTGATAGTCAAAATTACGAAATTACCCTCAAGATAAAATAAACAAGCAAGTGTAATATGGTGCGGAAATTAAATTGACACTTGATTTTTACGTGGAAACCCTCACGGGAAAAACCACGGGCTATGTAAGTAAGCCACACTCGAACCTCGAATCCACTAAATGTGCAAACGATTACAACCTAATCCCGGAAGTAATCACACACCTACCTAATCCCGGTATGAGTGAACCTAGTCCGATTTTGCTTGCGATCTAAGCAACCTAATCCCGATTGCTACACACAAGACTTAGCTTCTCTTGAAGAGAATACAACCCTAAGTGAATATATGAAAATATCCAAAATGCAACATAGAGCAAGGGAAACCCTATATGCTTATCTAAGATGATTAATATGCAATTAAGAGCAATCCTAGATATCAAAACTAAATGACATGTCAAATAGTTAAGCTAATCAATATCAAGTACAAAACCTAATATGCTAGCACAATACAACTTCTCAAACATACATCATACTAATCTCAATCTTGTATTCAACAAATATAAAATCACATACAAGTAATTAAATTGAGATTGCTAGATAAGAAAAACACAAAATATGTAAGATATTAGTGAAAAGCTTACCAAGCAAAGTATGATGAAGAATCCATGCAAGATGTCATCTAGATGATCTAAGATGATGCTAGATGATGATTGATGATCATGGAAAAAGTGTTTGAGTAATTAAAAATGAGTTCTTGGAATTTTTCTTCTCTTTGAAAAATATCCTAAGTATGAAATCTGAATATGAACTCTCTTCATTGACCTAAAGACAAAATGGCATATATATAGGGTGCCAAGCCAAAGTGAGGTCGTTTAAGTAAGTTTCAAAGAAACGCGCCAATCGGCGGTTTCAATCGGCGGTCGGTGGCCGCCGATTACAACCGCCGAATTGCTCCCGGCGAAACAGGGGAGAAACGGCGGTTCCATTCGGCGGTTTCGTGACCGCCGTTCCCACCGCCGAATTAAACCCGAGAATAAAATCAATCAGGTCTGAAACGGCGTTCCAGATCGGCGGCCATCCAACCGCCGATTCAACCGCCGAATTCAAAAGGCGGTTTCATTCGGCGGCCAGGCCGCCGATCACGACCGCCGATCACCAACAGAGGTGAAAACCAAGGAGATGCCAAGTGCATCTCCATAGGCGGTCTTCGCGCAAAACCAAGCACATTCTAGTGCGTGCGCGGACGTTTCCGAACACTATCGGGAAACGAATTACAAGACACAAAAACACACAACAAGATACAACATCAAAGTGCTAGTGTGTAAAGTGACATGTGAAGAGAATGCACACATGAACAAGTATGCTAAGTGAGTGTGTGCAACTATCTCTTCAAGATAAGTAAGCACATAGAATTTACCTTCGGTGCTTGTCAATAGTGAGGTCTTCAAAAGGGCCTAAGCAATAACAACAACATCTAAGCTACCCTTACAAAGCATCCCCACATGTGGTTTGATCACGAAATAAGCCAATTAAAAACAACGGGAATCCTAACACTATCACTACCGGTGATAATTTCAGCCTCTTTGTCAAAGGTTGAAGAAGAAAAATTGTTGAGAGTCCTAAGAAGCCACAAGAAAGCCATTGGTTGGTCTATCTCCGACATTAAGGATTTGAGCCCTTCAATTTGTATGCACAAGATCTTGATGGAGGAGGAGGTCAAACCAACAGTGGAGCACCAAAGAAGGTTGAATCCTAACATGCAAGAGGTGGTTAGAGCTGAGGTCCTAAAGCTTCTAGATGCGGGTATCATATACCCTATTTCAGACAGTCCATGGGTTAGTCCAGTACAGGTGGTCCCTAAGAACGGTGGAATCACCGTGGTACCCAATGAGCATAATGAGCTAATTCCAACACGGACCGTCACAGGGTGGAGAGTTTGCATTGACTACAGAAAACTCAACACGGCTACAAGGAAAGATCACTTCCCTTTGCCCTTCATAGACCAAATGTTAGAAAGGCTAGCGGGGCACGAGTACTATTGCTTTCTAGACGGATATTCTGGCTACAACCAAATTCCAATAATCCCCGAAGATCAAGAGAAGACAACGTTCACATGCCCATATGGAACGTTTGCCTACCGAAGAATGCCCTTTGGACTTTGTAACGCCCCGGCAACATTCCAAAGATGTATGATGGCCATTTTTTCTGACATGGTGGAGAGGTACATTGAGATCTTCATGGATGATTTCTCTGTTTTCGGGTCATCATTTGATGGTTGTTTAGAGAACCTAGGGAAGGTGCTTGAAAGATGTGAAGAGACCAACCTTATTCTCAACTGGGAGAAGTGCCACTTCATGGTAAGAGAAGGGATTGTGTTGGGGCATAGGATCTCTTCCGAAGGTATTGAAGTGGACAAGGCAAAAATAGAGGTGATAGAGAAGTTACCACCACCAACCTCCGTGAAGGGCATCCGAAGTTTTTTGGGACATGCCAGGTTCTATAGAAGGTTCATCAAGGACTTTTCAAAGATTGCAAAGCCTTTGTGCTCCCTTTTGATGAAGGATGTGTCATTTGTGTTTGATGAAGCATGTTTGGAGGCTTTTGAACTTTTGAAGAAGGAGCTTGTTTCGGCTCCAATAATGAGAGCCCCAGAATGGGATCTACCATTCGAGTTGATGTGTGATGCTAGTGACTATGCGGTGGGCGCCGTACTGGGTCAATGAAATGATAAGCGTCAACATGTCATCTACTATGCAAGTCACACACTAAACGAAGCACAAGTCAACTACGCAACAACGGAAAAAGAGTTGTTGGCTATCGTGTTCGCTTTTGACAAGTTTAGGTCATACTTGGTGGGATCCAAGGTAGTTGTCTACACGGACCATGCCGCAATGAAGTACCTCTTAGCAAAGAAGGATGCAAAGCCAAGGCTTATTAGATGGGTACTTCTCCTCCAAGAGTTTGACCTTGAGATTAGAGACAAGAAGGGGACCGAGAACGTGGTTGTGGACCACCTTTCGAGGCTTGAGAGGGAAGATAGTGGAAAGGATGATGAGCCTATTAAAGAAGAGTTCCCTGAGAGCAACTTTTTGAGTTGCAAAGCCTACTAATCCCATGGTTTGCGGATGTGGTAAACTACCTAGCTAGTGACATAGTGCCCCCGGAGTTAAATGTGCACCAAAAGAGAAAATTCTTTGCAGAGTTAAAATTCTACTTTTGGGATGAGCCTCTCTTGTTTAGGCTTTGTGGAGATGGGGTAATTCGGAGGTGTGTTCCTGAAGAGGAGATGCTAGATATTTTAGGTCATTGCCACTCCAAGGAGTGTGGAGGTCACTTTGGTGCTTCGCGAACGGCTAGGAAAGTCCTCCAATCGGGCTTTTGGTGGCCATCTCTATTCAAGGACTCAATGAGCTTTGTGGAGGCTTGTGACCAGTGCCAAAGAACCGGCAACATATCCAAGAGAGATGAGATGCCGATGAATGTCATGCTAGAGGTGGAGCTTTTTGATGTTTGGGGAATAGACTTCATGGGACCATTCCCAATGTCCTTTGGGAAGAGGTACATTCTAGTTGCCGTAGACTATGTGTCTAAATGGATTGAAGCGATAGCCACCCCTAAAAGGAAACATCTTTACTCGCTTTGGCACTCCAAGAGCAATAGTGAGTGATGGAGGCTCTCACTTTTGCAACAAGAGGTTTGACGCCTTATTGAAGAAATATGGAGTGAAGCACAAGGTCACGACCCCATACCATCCACAAGCCAATGGACAAGCCGAAGTCTCTAATAGAGAAATTAAGAGTATCTTAGAGAAAACCGTGGGAATTAGAAGGAAGGATTGGGCCAAGATGTTAGAAGATGCATTGCGGGCATATCGAACGGCCTACAAAACTCCCATTGGCATGTCCCCTTTCCGGTTAGTATATGGGAAAGCTTGTCACCTACCATTTGAGCTTGAGCACAAGGCATGGTGGGCAATTAAGCTCCTCAACATGAACATGCAAGAGGCCGGTGAAAAGAGATGCCTCCAATTGAGTGAGCTAGAGGAACTACGGCCTGAATCGTTTGAGAATTCGAGGATTTTCAAAGAGAAGACCAAGAGGTGGCATGACAAGAAGCTAGAAGTCAAGGAGCTACAAGTAGGTCAAAAGGTGCTCCTCTTCAACTCAAGGTTGAAGCTCTTCCCGGGTAAGCTAAAGAGCCGATGGATGGGGCCTTATACCATAACAGAAATTTTTCCTCACGGGGCAGTAGAGATCGAGAATGAGAAGAGGGAGAAATTCAAGGTGAATGGACAACGGTTAAATGTCTTTTGGGAACTTGAAGCCCCGAGACCCAAGGAGGTGATACATCTCCACGAACCACCATGAGCAAGAAATCCAAGGGAGGTACCATTTTGTGTAAATATTAGTTTTAATTGTTCTTTTAAATTTTCTTAGTTTAGTTTTAATTGCTTTCGTTTTCTTTCTTTTTAGTTTTTGCAACCACATTATCTTACTTGAGCTCAATTTGATAGATTAGGCGTGTTTGATGTGGTGTGCTAGTTGTTTATGTTTATTTTGTAGGGTACTTTTAATTTTTTCCAGCTGATCAGATCTACCAGGGTGCCCAAAACTGAGAAGATAGCGACCTCAAGGCGAGCTCAAGTAGCTCGCCCCAAGGTTGCCCATGAAGGTACTCACGCTGTCCAGAGCAGAGAGATTAGCGAGCTCAAGGCGAGCCCAAGAAGCTCGCCCCAAGCTCGCCTGGAGGAGCCCATATAGGCAGTTAAAACCGAGACGAAAGCGAGCCCAAGGCGAGCCCAAGAGAGTCGCCCTGAGCTCGCCTCATGCAGCAAAGGGAGAAGTCAGACCCGAGGCGATAGCGAGCTTCAGGCGAGTTCACCACACTTGCCATCAGCTCGCCTGTGCACTTAAGCAGACAAGCGAAACGCTGTCGTTTCAAGCAAGGGCGAGCTCAAGGCGAGCTCAATCAGCTCGCCCTGAGCTCGCCTACGAACAAAAATTGGGATTTAAACCCTAGGTCGTGACAGAAGCTGCAGTTCACCAAATTCCTCCCCAAAAATTTCCTCTCAACTGCTGCAGCATGCTTTGGGCGTCTCTCTAAGGTAAATTAGCCCTATCCTTCTCCATTTTTGTTAGAAAGAAGCATCTAGATCTTTTCTCCTACCTACATTCTATTTTGCTTCAATTGAGAAAGGCTTGTTTGAAGATTTGGGGGTTTATTTTGAAGTGTGTTGTTTGAATTGAAGAATTATTGAGTGGATGTTCATTTTATTGCCTTTGAAAGTGTGGTTTGGTAGTTTTGATTTGTTTAGATTTAATTGTGGTGTGATTTCTCTGTGATTGGAGTAGTTTGAAGTAAATATGGCCAGTGGAAAGAAAACCAAGCGGTTTATGAGTAGAGGAGAGACATCAAACCCTTCCGTCATTCCTTCTCCCTCAGGAAAAGGAAAAGGAAAAGGGGACACAATCTCACCACCCCCAGACCCAGACAACCCGAAAAAGTGGGCTCTATTTGGTAACAGGAGGGTATGGCCGGAAAGAGGGATTAATTTGACAGTTTTCGGCACCACTTTTGTCCCACAGGCAGTCGAAACATTAGGTTGGGCGGGTTTTGTGAGGACCCCAAATATGGCAGCACTTGATTTGGTGAGAGAGTTCTATTATGCCATGGTGCCTCACCACTTCTCTCAGGGCAGACCAGTGGTAGTTAGGGGGTGAGAGGTCTGAATTACAGCCACTAGGATAAACGAATGGTTTGGGGCGCCCGAGAATCTTGGTGATTACGTCGACGGCCTCCCGAACCATCAGTTCTTCGAGCTCTACAACGGGTTTCTAGCGACCGATTTGAGGATAGACGGCAGCCCACTATGGAATGAATACCGTAGTCCTCTGTTACTCCATGAGCTCAAGCTTGATGCAGCATTCTGGAACCTATTCTTTGATTATTCCTTGGCGCCTAAGACACACCGCACTGATCTAGGGTATGACACTGCTCGCTACTTGTTCTGTGCAAGAAACAGGCTACAGATGGACATTGGCCAAATCATTGTGCAGCACATTCATAAGGGTGCGAAGTCAAAAGGGCCACTCCCTTTCCCCTGCCTTATCACTCATTTCTGTGAGGAGGAGGGCATTGAGTGGGACAGATCCGGTGATAATACGATTTCCCCGACATCCGACATAGGGAAGAAGACCTACAATCAGCTTGCAAGGCGGAGAAGGGGCAGGCCAATAGGGGCCAATGAGCTAGATGATGATGACTTAGGCCTGAATGAAGACGACATCCTGGGCCTGAATGAAGTGGATGACCCAGAGAACACAGATTTTGATGGCCAAAACCAAAGGGGTGGTCCAGATGCAGGTACAGGTACAGGTACAGGTACAGGTGCTCAGGAACCGACCATGGCCCAGATGATGCAGAGGATGAATGAGCAGCTAGAGCTCAACTCCCAGTGCCTGCGGACGATGAGCCAACAGATGACCTCCAACCACAATACCTATTTGAATGAGTTCGCCAGCATAAATGAGCGGTTGGATGCCTTCCAGAGGGGTTTAGTCAGCAGAGGAGTCGAGATCCCCTTTGTATACCGAAGGGAGAGTAGGCGTCCTTTCAGAGGGGCAGGGAGCAGTTCACAGCAAGCACCTCAGGACCCCAGCCATCCACATCAGGGCCCATAGTTATATCACCCGCACTTATCTTATTTTGTTTTATTTATTTTCCTGTTAGAATTCTTAAAACTTTTTAACTATTACTATTTATTGTCTTTCTATTATATTTCGCTTGTTGGATTATTTTTTGTTTTTTTTTATTTATTTCAGTTTTGCTTTTATCTTTAATTAGAGTGCTTAGTCTAAGAGTGTGGCGTTGTATTGTGCCTAGTTTTTAGGTTTGCAGGTGCTTTTTAGGTTGCGTTTGGCCTCCCTCCTGCTTCTAAGCCTATATTGTCCAATCCGCTTTTGTGCAAACATTGGGGACAATGTTTCGTTTAGGTTTGGGGGTGCGGCCATTCTAAGACCATTTTTTTTGCATGATTGATTTTTGCGTGTGCTTATTTTGTTTTTTTTTTTTCAAATTTCTGCATGATTGTGTGTGTTTAGAGTCTTGTTCTGTCCGTTCTCCTGTTTTGAGCCAAATTTTGGAGCATTAGTTTGCTTTAATGAGATGCTTTTGGGTTGTGCTGTTTGAGGCAATTTTTGCATGTGTTGATTCCTTGAGTCTAAGCAAAGGTTGTGCTAATTAAAGCTACACCACATTGCTTGCACGTACCCTACCAGACTCGAAAATGTCTAAGTAATCGGGTATCGCACTTAAGATGTTTAGATCATTAGTGGAGACTACCCGTGTGAGGCCAGAGCCTATATAGCGTCCTTATGAGTGTGATTTACTTCTTTGTTTCATCTTATACACTCTTCTTGTAGATATTTAAGCATAAATATAAAAAGGACCTCACTCCATGCTTTGGACATTAAAAGAGTGCCATTTAAGAGCATCACCATGGTTTTGCCTTTGTTTGCTTGTTTAACTTGTGCCTATAGAGATGATGTAGGCAATGTGTGTTAAGTCACTACAAATTTCCCAAACATGTCCCATGCCTTGTGTGTGTGCTTAATTGTCCTATCTATGTAGACCTACACACTAAACCCCATCACTATATCCTCCCATATCATACATATCATCACATCTTACATAAACACTAGACCATCCCACTTGCTACGATTATAGCTTGTTACCATATCATAATGAAAATCAAAAGTGTAAAATAGCGTGTACTTAGGCTATGTGAAAGTTGTGCAAAGATCAAGGCTTATTTATAAAATAAATAAATAAATAAATAAATAAATAAATAAATAAAATAAAAAGAAAAAGAAAAAAAAAGAAAAAAAAAAAAGTAATTAGCCTTCTAAGCTCTAAAGTGTAAAAGTTGCTAAAATCTAAAGCAATTTAAAAATGAGCACAAGATGTTTTAATTAAATAACTCATGCCTAGACGCTAATATGGTGAAGAGTGTGCCATAGAAAGCTTAACAATAATTAGTAGCTAGCCCATAATCCCATACCCACCAAGCCTCTCCACCACCATCTCATCATAGCATCTCTTGAACTTTAAAGAAGTCCTAATTGATCCTTAGGAGGAGTTTAGCTTGTTGACAAAGGCATCAAATGGTGTTTGCTCTTGTTCTTAATGTTCAAATCCGTTCTTGTGGTCCATTTGCATTTAAGCATTAGCGGTTTTTCAAATGCGTCATATGCTTGTAATTTGAAAATTCTTGTGCTTAATTTCCAACCGTATATGTTTGTTGAGTGAGCCTAGGTTCTGAGTGGTAAAATAAGAGAGATCCGGAAAGGTATAGAGTCGAGGCGAAATGCTATCATTAGACTCTTGTGTTCGATGCTTTTTAAAGCTTTGTTCACTAAGAAGTATGGAATTGCAATCTCTCTTGTTGTAGCACCTTAGCTTGCGCTTCCCAAGCCTTTTCTTAGGGGTCTTAGCATGCATGTGTCTCAATTCGGTTCACCATTATTGCATCTCTATCTTTAGTTGGCTCAGCAGGAAAGACGTTTGTGGGTGTCGTACTGTAAACCCTCACGAGACTTCACTCGTCCCACTAGGGATCGCCTAGGGGTTTAAAAGACTTATCCGGAAGTTTATTTCTTATTGTTTTTGCTTTCCTAGGCTGTCTATTTTCTTTTTGTTTGTTTGTTTTGGTTTTGCTCGAGGACGACCAAAAGATAGGTTTGGGGGTGTTGATTGCTTTAGTTCTACACATAGTGTAGCCCTAATTTCTTATCGTTTTGTGTTCGTTTCTCGAGTAAAAGCCGTGGTTTTAACACTTTAAATGAGTTGTGCAGGGGCAAGATGTTATGTTAGCCATTCACTGAAAAAGGAGCTAAAAAGAAGCAAAGAGCAGAACTTCCTGCTCCCAGGCGACCCCAAGGCGACCTCAGGCAGCTCGCCTCGAGGTCGCTCTGCTCTCAGGCCAGGACCAGCTTGTCTCCAACCTAGGCGACCCCAAGGCGAGCTCAAGAAGATCGCCCCAAGCTCGCCTCAAGCAGCTCGCCCCAAGCCCGCTAAGCTCTCGGGATTTTTCAGCACAAGTCAAAGCGAGCCCAAGGCGAGCCCAAGCAGATCGCCCCGAGCTCGCTAAGCTCTCTGGTCCAGAAGTGCACGCCTTCTTAGGCGACCCCAGGGCGAGCTCACCAAGCTCGCCCCAAGCTCGCCCCAAGCTCGCCCTTCACCCAGAAAGTGTTTTTCTGCATGGAAATTACTCTCTTGCCCTTGCCCTAAATTGCTCCCCTATTTATTCTACAGTCCTTGTTCTGAAAACCTGACCAACTCTCTCTCCCAAATTAAATCAAGAACACATCTTTTTCCATTTACTCACATCACCAATTCCATTCTTTGTAACCCACAAAGATCACTCCCTTCTTACCATCCAAATACAAGTTCACCCTCACTTTTCCTACATCCACCATCAATCCATCTTTTGGGCAGGAGATAGTTGAAGAAAGATTGAAGGAGAAGAAGACCTAAGGAAGAAGAGAAGCTCTCCATTAGTTTTCTCTAAACCCTTTCTCTTTTACTCTTTTTCATAGCCATGTCTTTATTTGAATTAATCTATTGTATGGCTATTATGTGTAATATGATGAGCTAAACTTCTAGTGCTAGGATTTGATTGAAACCCCACCCATGAATTGTATTATGTATTGACTCTTATTTATCTATTATATGCAAGTGCGATTTGTATGGGTGTTTTTGTATGCTCAAAAGCTTTCAAGTGATTGATCTCCATTTTGAATGATTTATTGTGGTGTGTTACGTACCGACTGGTGACGCACACCACGTGTTCGATAAAATGCCCTCTATGCATGTCTAGAAAAGTAGACCTACTTAGGCTAGCGTATAGGACTCATTTAGTGCACCAATACGTTTAATGAATCCATTCATATATTCCGGGTAATCGAAAGATAGGCTTGGGTATGAATTTGGGTGTAACTTACTTTGCTTGACCAAGATTGTAGGTTAATGATAGGGTGCATGAGTCTACAAATTGTATGAGTATGTTTTGGAGGAGTAATTGAGTCTTAAATGGGCATTAAATGTTGGGTGGGGTGGATTCAAATTCTAGCATATCTCTTTATATATTATCACATTCAAGTTTAAATTTCTTGCTAGTTCATCCTTGCATTAGAATTAATTATTTAGTTTAATTTAGTTATCTCACTTAGTTTGGAAAATCTCTTAATCGATTGTTTGAATAGCTTTGGAACTAATCAATTTCGGTAATCGATTACTCAATCCCTGTAAGAACGAATCTTATTCATTGTTACACTACTCTCCGACCTCGTGCTATTGCGAGAGTCATAAAAGAGACTAGCCACACTCATATTATCACAAAAGAGAGAGAGTGTACCTTAGTTGAATCCGTAGTCTACTAGCATTTGCTTCATCCATAGGAGTTGTGTGCATCCACTCCCCACGGCTATGTACTCGGCCTCGGCCGTGGACAAGGAAATCGAGTTTTGCTTTTTGCAAAACCAAGACACCAAGTTACTGCCTAGAAAGAAGCAACCGCCCGATGTGCTCTTCCTATCATCACAATTTCCTGCCCAATCCGCATCACTAAAGCCTACAAGACTAGCATTAGTGTTAAAATAGTACCAAATCCCATAGTTGGATATCCCATTCACATAGCGAATGATTCTCTTTACGGAAGAGAGATGGGACTCCTTAGGATCCGCTTGGTACCTAGCACACACACCCACACTAAAGGAGATATTGGGCGTACTTGCGGTCAAATAAAGCAAGCTTCCTATCATGCCACGATATAACGTTTGTTCCACACTTTTACCACTAGCATCCTTGCTTAGCTTCAAAGTGTTACTCATGGGTGTATCACAATGTTTGGCATTTTATAAACCAAACTTCTTCACTAGGTTTTTGGCATATTTGGCTTGGGTAATGAAGATCCCATAATCTAATTGTCTAATTTGCAAACCTAGGAAGTAACTAAGCTCACCAACAAGACTCATCTCAAATTCATGAGACATGGCATGTTAGGATTCCCGTTGTTTTTTTAATTGGCTTATTTCGTGATCAAACCATATGTGGGGATGCTTTGTAAGGGTAGCCTAGATGTTATTGTTATTGCTTAGGCCCTTTTGAAGACCTCACTATTGATAAGCACCAAAGGTAAATCTCTATGTGCTTACTTGTCTTGAAGAGATAGTTGCACACACTCACAACTCATGCATATGTTTAATCCTTGTATGTTGTGTGTCTTATTTGTGTGCCTTAATGCTCATTAACATCTCTTCTTGCATGTTAGTTTGATTGCATCTTGCATATCCAATTGCCTTGTCATGCTTAGACTTAGGATTGCATTTTTGCACTGGGCGCTCCCAAAAGCGCTCTACAAAAGCGCTCTACGAACAGCCCCCGTTGGGCGCTGTACATACCTGATCGATTTAATTCGAGCGCTGTAGAGGCAATCTACAAAGCGCTTCACGTAGAGCGACCCCTCTGATGGCGCTCTGCAAAGCGCTCTACGTAGAGCGCCCCTCTGTTTTCTCGCGAGAACAGAGCAGGGGGCTCTACAAAGCGCTCTACGTAGAGCGCCCATGGCAAAATTGTGGTGTCACTTATCAAAACGACCACACTTCATCTTGACACCCTATATATATGCCACTTTGACTTTAGGTCAATTACAAGAGTTCATATTCAGATTTCATACTTAGGATATTTTTCAAAGAGAAGAAAAATTCCAAAGAACTCATTTTTAATTACTCAAACACTTGTTCCATGATCATCAATCATCATCTAGCATCATCTTAGATCATCTAGATGACATCTTGCATGGATTCTTCATCATACTTTGCTTGGTAAGCTTTTCACTAATATCTTACATATTTTGTGTTTCTCTTATTTAGCAATCTCAATTTAATTACTCGTATGTGATTTTATATTCTTTGAATACAAGATTGAGATTAGTATGATGTATGTTTGAGAAGTTGTATTGTGCTAGCATATTAGGTTTTGTGCTTGATATTGATTAGCTAAACTAATTGACTTGTCATTTAGTTTTGATATCTAGGATTGCTCTTAATTGCATATTAATCATCTTAGATAAGCAAATAGGGTTGTATTCTCTTCATAGAGAAAGTAAGTCTTGTGTGTAGCATCCGGGATTAGGTTGCTTAGATCACAAGCAAAATCGTACTAGGTTCACTCATACCGGGATTAGGTAGGTGTGTGATTACTTCCGGGACTAGGTTGTAATCGTTTGCACATTTAGTGGATTCGAGGTTCGAGTGTGGCTTACTTACATAGCCCGTGGTTTTTCCTGTGAGGGTTTCCACATAAAAATCAAGTGTTAATTTAATTTCCGCACCATATTACACTTGCTTGTTTATTATATCTTGAGGGTAATTTCGTAATTTTGACTAACACGAAAAATTGGGTAAAAAGCGTAAAATCTATTCACCCCCCCTCTAGATAGTTTTATACACATCGTGCTATAATTAGTTTCAATTGGTATCAGAGCGGGTTCCTAGACATACTTAGGTGATCCTTGCTTATTTTGGTGTGTTTTGCATTTTGTGTGATTTTTGATCATTCATACATTTGCATTCATTTCATTCATTCATAAACACTATGAGTGGAAACGGTGGAAATGGTGGTGGCCACGAAGGAGCTTCTAGCACAAGGCCTCCACTTCTTACCGGATTGAACTATTCCCAATGGAAAGGGAAGATGGAATCCTACATATGCCAAATTCAAGACCGTGCATGGATGGCGATGGAAGATGGATATGATCTCCCTATGATGACTCCCGCGGGTGGAGGAGAAGATGTTTTGAAACCTAAGGCGCAATGGAACACGCAAGAGTTTGATGCTTCAAAGTGGAATAGGAAGGCGATGCATGCCATCTTGTGTGCTATGGACGAAAATCAATACAAGTTGATTCAAAATACTAGGATAGCTAAGGAAGCATGGGACATCCTAGAGATTGCACATGAGGGAACCGAAGTGGTGAAGGACTCTAAGCTTCAAGTCCTCCAAACTCAATTCGAGATGCTTAAGATGGAGGAGAATGAGTGCTTCAACGACTTCGAGATCAAGTTGATGGATATAGTCAACCAAAGCCATCAACTTGGTGATCCATATTCGGATAGGAGAATCAAGCAAAAGATTATGAGATCTCTACCCGATAGGTTTGAATCGAAGGTGACGGCTTTAGAAGAAAATAGTGATTATAAGGATATGAAACCGAGTGAGGTGATTGGGAGACTTCTAGCTTATGAGTCTAGTGATGTTATTGGAGATGTTAATGAGGGTGTTAGGACTAGGCATCAAATAGCTAATCTAATTAGCTTTACATGTTACACCTCTCAAATAGAACCCAAAAAGGTTGATGAAGCCTTGAATGATGAATTTTGGGTTCTTGCCATGCAAGAAGAGCTAAACCAATTCGAAAGGAATGAGGTTTGGACTCTAGTTCCTAGGCCTAAGACCACTAATGTCATAGGCACAAAATGGATATTTATGAACAAATCCGATGAGGATGGCAACATAGTGCGGAACAAGGCTAGACATGTAGCACAAGGGTACTCTCAAATTGAGGGTATCGACTTTGAGGAGACTTTTGCTCCCGTTGCCCGCTTAGAGTCCATTAGGCTTCTCTTGTCCATCTCTTGTGTGCACAAGTTCAAATTGCACCAAATGGACGTCAAGAGTGCCTTCCTCAATTGCTTCTTGCAAGAGGAAGTTGAAACTAATTAACGCGGTGTGTATAATATAAAGCTAGAGGGGGGGTGAATAGATTTTATCAAATATTACCCAATTTTCGCATGCAAGTCAATTTGACAAAAATGCCCCTAACTAGTCAAAATAATATATCAAGTGTAATATGTGCGGAATTTAAATAACACAAGATATATACGTGGAAAACCCAACCACTGGGAAAAACCACGGGCTGTATAGTACGCCACACTCGGAACTCGAAATCACTAATTGAAATGAAGTTTACAACCTATGTAGACCTCGTCTAACACTCCGGTCTGTAATCCCTCACTTCTACCCTGCGGGCCTTTATTAGCAACCCTATTCCAATTTGCTTGAGGCCTAAGCACTCTTAGCCCCAAGACTTACTTCTCAATGAAGAGAAACAACCTAAGTGAATATGTATGAATATTCAAAATGCAAATTAGAGCTAGGTTACTCTATATGCTTATCTAGGATAATGATTTTGCAATTAAAACAATCCTAGATATAAATGGCTAGATGACATGTCAAATAGCTTAACTAACCAAGATTAATTAAAAACCTAATTAGCTATCACAATACAACTTCTCAAACATACATCATACTAATCTCAAACTTGTATTCAAAGAATATAAAATAATATACAAGTAATTAAATGAGATTGCTAGATTAGAGAAACACAAAATATATAAGATATTAGTGAAAAGCTTACCAAGCAAAGTATGATGAAGAATCCATGCTAGATGACATCTAGATGATCTAAGATGATGCTAGATGATGATTGATGATCATGAAAAAGTGTTTGAGTAATTAAAAATGAGTTCTTTGTGTATTTTTCTTGTCTTGAAAAATATCCTAAGTATGAAGCTTGAATATGAACTCTTGTAATTGACCTAAAGTCAAAGTGGCATATATATAGGAGGCCAAAACAAAGTGTGGTCATTTTGATAAGTTTGCCTCAAATTTGCCTTGGGCGCTCTACGTAGAGCGCTTTGTAGAGCGCCATCAGAGAGGTCGCTCTACGTAGAGCGCTTTGTAGAGCGCCTCTACAGCGCTCGAATTAAATCGATCAGGTCTGTACAGCGCCCAACGGGGGCTGTTCGTAGAGCGCTTTTGGGAGCGCCCAGTGCAAAAATGCAATCCTAAGTCTAAGCATGACAAGGCAATTGGATATGCAAGATGCAATCAAACTAACATGCAAGAAGAGATGTTAATGAGCATTAAGGCACACAAATAAGACACACAACATACAAGGATTAAACATATGCATGAGTTGTGAGTGTGTGCAACTATCTCTTCAAGACAAGTAAGCACATAGAGATTTACCTTTGGTGCTTATCAACCTTGAGGACATGAGAGGGTCTTGAGCTTGAATATCTATCACTTAAGCTACCCTTACATACAATCCCCAACACGTGGTTTGTCCACGAAATAAGCCAATCAACAAACGGGAATCCTTACAATCTCCCCCTTTGGCTATTTCGTGACAAAACCACCACTCACATTGATTTCTTACAAAAAATTAAACCTATGGGTCAATGATGATTTTCTACAATACAAAGAGATATATAAAAATAAATCTTGAAGTCTTCAATCTCTTGTAGAACAATCATTCCCTGAAACAAGGTTTCTAAACTTTCCAAAACAAGAAAAGGTGAGATGAATCAAGTGAGATTAAAACAAGCATTTGCATATATATAAAAAATTAAGCACAACATCATGCAATGTTTGTGTATGCAATGCTCCCCCTCAAAGGGTTACTCCCCCTCAATATATATTCTCCCCAAAGTGCACCAATTGCTACAACAATTTGCACCTCCCCTTACCATATCCTACTCCCCCTTTTTGTCATGATATAGGCAAAGGAGTAGTCCCCAACCGGGTCACTCAAGGCAAAGAGAGATAGTAGCATTCTAGAATTTGCATAATCAATATAAGTCACTTTATGCAATCTCAATTAATCGGAGAGAAACAAGGAGATTTATTAGAAAAAAAATGTGTGAATCAAAAATGCTTTGCATACAAGACATATAGCATTCAAGTCCAAAATACCATGGTATTTGGCAAAGCAAATGACAAGGGTTTCTAATAGGAATTCAAACCAATTTCACCAATGTCATGAGAGAAGCAAGGATATAAAAATTTCATTGATTTCAATTTAAGAACAACTATATCCAACTTTATAAGCTAAACATGTCATGAGCAACTTTGCACCCTATTTGATTTTTCCGGATAAGATATCCGTATGATAGTAGACATGTTCAACCAATAAAGAAAGAGAGACATTTGGATTGTAAAATCCTTGAATGGATACAAGATCCTTTTTCATTTGAGTCTCATAAGCTTTTTCACACAAGTTTTTGCATTTAAGAACGCAATCATCAATTCATGCTTTTTCATTTGAGCATGTATATGAATTTCATGCTTTTCATAAAACATTAGCATGTTATAAAAGAATCATCATGTCATGGAGATAACTAAAGGTCATTCATATCATACTTCCTATGAAAATCTCCTAGTCCAAAATGCATGTTTGAACATAAATATGACATGGATTGTAAACAAGCAAGGTTCACACTTATTGAATTGAAAACATATATATACATATGTGCAACCAAGCTTACTCAAGCAACAAAAAGAGAAGCATAAGATATTTCAAATTTTTTGCAAGTGACAAGAATGCAAAAATAGCTCTCTTTTCTTGAGTTCCCCATATGGGGTTAGTATCATCCTTCATCAATGAAGGTCATGAGGTCCTATGGACCTCCCAAGTCCATTTGACTTGGATGAACCTATTTGAGACTTGTTAGTCTCGTAGCAAGCGGGTTCATTTTTCCTTATCCACATAGATATGACTTTTTTCTTCTTAGTGGTTAAGGGTTGCATGTCATTCACTAACCTAGGATTATTGACAAAAGATTTCTTAGGCTCATGCAAATGGGCTCTTCTTAGCCTCTTTTTCTCTATCATGCTATTAATCCTACAATGCTTAATGTACTTAAAGCACTTAGGCCTAGTATGCCCATAAACACCACAATAATGACAAGTTGGTACAAAGTAAGAATTCATACCATGTCCTTGTGAAGTCATTGGAGACTCATCATGCATTTGATGTCTCCTTTGGTGTTGAGTCGGTTCATGTCTTCTAATTGGTTGAACCGGAATGGGTTGCCTCCTTGGATGAGGTAGCATGTTTTGCCTCTTCACATAGTGAGTCATTTGTTGAGGAGAGATGACTCGAGAGGCTCTAATCCGTTGAGCTTGGGGTTGTCTTGTTTTCACAACCTTCACTTGTGCACTTTTCGAACATTGTCCTAGTTCCAACTTCTTCCTAGGAGATTGCACCGGTGACGCTTCTATCTTCCCCAAACTCTTCACAAAGACGGTCTTCTTAGGAATAGAGCAATCCTTGCTCACTTCGAATCCAAGACCTCTTTTGTCACAAGGGCTTTTTCCTACACCAAGTATGTTTGTAAGGATTCCCGTTTTGTTGATTGGCTTATTTCGTGGGCAAACCACAAGTTGGGGTTTGGTTGTAAGGGTAGTCTAAGTGATTTGTTGAAGATCAAAGACCCTTTCCAAGACCTCAAGAGGACAAGCACCAAAGGTATATCTAGTGCTTACTTTGCCTTAAAGAGATATAGTTGCACACACACACAACATGCATAACTCTTATTCTTGAATGTTGTGTTTATATTTTATGTGCATTGTGCTTTATTGATTATTCAATATCTCTTCTTGCATTTAATTGATTGCATCTTGTTCTATGAAATGCCATGACATGATAGGCATTATGATGCATTCAATACCCACACGTGCACTTCATGTATGTTAGTCTTAAGTGTGGTGTAATTCGTTTCCGTTTGTGTGATCGGAAACGTCCGCGCTTGCACGATGGTGTGCATGTCTTAGCGTGATGGTTGACCACTTGAGAAGGTCTCATTCTTCTCTTGGATAAGTGTTAGATTTGGTTTGGTTATTTGGAGTAAGTGTCTAGTTTCAAAAGATTGGATTTCAAGGTTTTAAGTGTTTTCAAAACTGACCTTTGTATGGTCTTGTGACCATAACTTTTTATGAAAAGATTGAAATTGAGTTTTGTAAAATTCTGGACAAACTAGACTCTCATACCTTTCCAACGGTATATTATTCGTAATATTTCATGACCGTTTGGATTGGTTTTGAAATTTCCAAAGTGACCACTAAAACAGGGCATCACAGCTATTATTCGAATCTGACCTTTGGTCACTCAAATGACCATAACGTTTTCTACAGTTATCCAAATCATGTTTTGTTAATTGGAGTAGAAAGTAGACTTCCATACCTTTCCAACGATATATTATATGAAAGGTTTCGATGTCGTTTGGTCATGTTTTGAGTCGCTTGAAAATCAAGCTTTGTGTTGTGACGCCCGCCGCGGTTTCAGTGCCGCGGTTTTTGACAGCGGCAGTCGAGCGACAGCAACGTCCTTGCTGTGCCGCGGCTACAGTGCCGCGGTTGAGCAACCGCGGCAAACGAGCCACAGAGATATTTTTAGTGCGTTTTTCCAAAACGACCACACTTCACTTATGGCCCCTATATATATAACACTTTGACTTTAGGTCACATAAGAGAGTTCATATCAGATTTCATACTTAGGATATTTTTCAAAGAGAAGAAAAATTCCAAGAACTCATTTTTATTCACTCAAACACTTTTTCATGATCATCAATCATCATCTAGCATCATCTTAGATCATCTAGATGTCATCTAGCATGGATTCTTCATCATACTTTGCTTGGTAAGCTTTTCACTAATATCTTACATATTTTGTGTTTAATTTATCTAGCAATCTCAATTAATTACTTGATTGTTATTTTGTATGCTTTAGATACAAAATTGAGATTAGTATGATGTATGTTTGAGAAGTTGTATTGTGCTAGCATATTAGGTTTTGTGCTTGATATTGATTAGCTTAACTAATTGACATGTCATTTAGTTTTGATATCTAGGATTGTTCTTAATTGCAAATTAATCATCTTAGATAAGCATATAGGGTTTCCCTTGCTCTATGTTGCATTTTGGATATTTTCACATATTCACTTAGGATTGTATTCTCTTCAAGAGAAGGTAAGTCTTGTGTGTAGCAATCGGGATTAGGTTGCTTAGATCACAAGCAAATTGGACTAGGTTCACTCATACCGGGATTAGGTAGGTGTGTGATTACTTCCGGGATTAGGTTGTAATCGTTTGCACATTTAGTGGATTCGAGGTTCGAGTGTGGCTTACTTACATAGCCCGTGGTTTTTCCCGTGAGGGTTTCCACGTAAAAATCAAGTGTTGATTTAATTTCCGCACCATATTACACTTGCTTGTTTATATTATCTTGAGGGTAAATTCGTAATTTTGACTAACACGAAAAATTGGGTAAAAAGCGTAAAATCTATTCACCCCCCCTCTAGATAGGTTTATACACACCGTGCTATATTTAGTTTCAATTGGTATCAGAGCGGGTTCCTAGACATACATAGGTGATCCTTGCTTATTTTGGTGTGTTTTGCATTTTGTGTGATTTTTGATCATTCATACATTTGCATTTATTTCATTCATTCATATACACTATAAGTGGAAACGGTGGAAATGGTGGTGGCCACGAAGGAGCTTCTAGCACAAGGCCTCCACTTCTTACCGGTTTGAACTATTCCCAATGGAAAGGGAAGATGGAATCCTACATATGCCAAATTCATGACCGTGCATGGATGGCGGTGGAAGACGGATATGATCTCCCTATGATGACTCCCGCGGGTGGAGGAGAAGATGTTTTGAAGCCTAAGGCGCAATGGAACGCGCAAGAGTTTGAGGCTTCAAAGTGGAATAGGAAGGCGATGCATGCCATTATGTGTGCAATGGATGAGAATCAATACAAGCTTATTCAGAATACTCAGATTGCAAAAGTGGCATGGGACATCCTTCAAGTTGCACATGAGGGAACCGAGGTGGTGAAGGAGTCCAAGCTTCAAGTCCTCCAAACTCAATTTGAGTTACTTAGGATGGGAGAGGATGAATGCTTCAATGACTTCGAAATCAAATTGATGGACATAGTAAATCAAAGCCATCAACTCGGAGACCCGTATTCGGATAGGAGAGTCAAGCAAAAAATTATGAGATCTCTCCCCGATAGGTTTGAATCAAAGGTGACGGCCATAGAAGAAAATAGTGGCTACATGGATATGAAGCCAAGTGAGGTAATTGGGCGTCTCCTTGCATATGAGTCTAGGAAGGCTCCTAGCACCACTACTCCTCTTAAGAAGTCTAAAGGAATAGCTTTGAAAGCATCTAAGGATGCAAAGGAGGCAAAGCATGAATCGGATGAAGACCTTGCCTTATTTGTGAAAAGGTTCAACAAGGTTATGGGGTTCAAGAAGAAGAAGGGATTTGGGTCAAGAGGACAAGATTTGAAGAAAAAGAGTTCCTTCAAGAAGTTTGAGCCTAGACAAGAGAGGACCGAAAGGAAAGGGGTCCGATGCTTTGAATGTGGTGGGATTGGTCACTTTGCCCCCGAATGTGCTAATCACAATGAGAGGAAGAAGGGCAAAGTGATGGCCGCCACTTGGAGTGGGAGTAGTGATGACTCCAATGAGGAAGATGAGTCTTCAAGTGAGGAAGAGCTCATGGCTAACTTCCTAGCGTTTGCCTCTTCTCACAAGAGCAAAAGTGCTAGTGGAAAGGAGGATTTGAGTCAAGAGGAAATTGACTCTAGTGAAGAAGAAAGTGACTCCTCTTCTAGTTCCAAAAAGAAGTTTGTGGAGCAAAAGGTGCTTGCTAAATACCATGCCGAGTTCAATGATTTAGCACTTAAAAGCACAAGAAAGATTGAGAGGTTGAGAGAAGAAAACCTTGAACTTTCGGCTCACAATGACCACTTAAGTGAACAAGTGGAAAGATTGAAGAGGAGAGAGGATAAGTTAATTGAGGAGTTAGACTTGTCCAAGAGAAGTGAAGAAGGCTTGAAGCGGGAACTTGTAGAAGTTAAAGGGTCCTTGGCTAGGATAGATTCTAGCACCAAGAAGCTTGATCATTTACTTGGTGTTGGAAAGAGTCCAAGTGACAAGAGAGGTCTTGGGTATGAAGATGGCAAGAAAGTCTCAACCTCTAACAAGACAGTGTTTGTCAAGAGCTTGAAGAACGAAGAAACTTCATTTGTGCAACCTCCTAGGAAGAAGTTAGAAATAGGACAATGTTCTAATGCACAAGTGAAAATGGGGCCAAGAAGGAAATCTCAAGCTCAACCTCCTAAGGTTCCTCAAGCCAACACTCCTCCCACATTGGCTCACAAAGGAAAGAGACCAATCATGCAACCTCAAGCTTGGAAGCAACCAAGACCGGTTCAACAACGAAGATGGATTGAACCCACTTATCCACAAAGACATGGACGTGCTCAAAGGCGAGGTATGATTTCTTTTTTCATCCCTGTTTGTCACTTTTGTGGTTGTGATGGTCATATTAGACCAAATTGCTTTCAATATATTAAAATGTGTAGAAAACAAAGCATGATTGAAAAGAGAAAGAATAGAGCCAAGATGCATATTTCTAGGAATGAAAATATTGATTTGCATGATCCTAGAAATAATAGAGCACATGTACCAAAGACTACTAAGAAAGCTAAAATTGTTGCTAAGTGGATTAGAAAGAATGAAAATGTTTGCCATGTTGCACAAATAGCCTTGAAGGCAAATTCTTCTAATTTTTGGTATTTGGATAGTAGGTGCTCTCTAGGCACATGACGGGAAACAAGAGTTTCTTCGAGACTCTTGTTATGGAGGAAGGTGGAAATGTCACTTTTGGTGATGGATCCAAAAGAAATGTTGTAGGGAAAGGAACCATTTCTGTTCCCGGATTACCCTCCTTATCCAATGCTTTATATGTTGATGGCTTGAAAGCCAATTTAATTAGCATTTCACATCTTAGTGATGAAGGATATTCCGTCTTATTTTCTAAAGATTATTGCTCTATCCTTAAACCCGATGGACAAACCTTGTTGAAGGGCATGAGATCTAGCGACAATTGTTATTGTCTTGAAGCTAGTATTGTATCTAATCATGTGTCCATGGATGAGCAAATTGAGTTGTGGCATGAAAGACTTGGCCACATGAACTTTAGAGATCTACGGACCCTTGGGAAGTTCAATTGTGTGCGTGGCCTCCCTAAGCTTGGGAAGAAAGCCAATGGTATTTGTGGACTTTGCCAACAAGGAAAGCAAACTAAAATCATGCACAAAAAGGGTAAGTATCTCACCACCAAGGAGCCACTTGAGCTTCTCCACATGGACCTCATGGGTCCCATGCAAACCGAAAGTTTGGGTGGAAAGAGATACATTTTTGTTTGTGTTGATGATTTCTCTAGATTCACATGGACATATTTTCTTAGAGAAAAATCCGAAACTTTTGATAAGTTTAAAATGCTTTGTAATAAAATTCAAAATGAAATAAATTCTAGTATTAAAAGCATTAAACGGATTAGAAGTGACCATGGGAGAGAGTTTGAGAATGCTTCTTTTGAAACCTTTTGTAATGGTTTAGGCATCTCCCATGAGTTTTCTGCTCCTAGGACACCTCAACAAAATGGAGTTGTTGAGAGGAAAAATAGGGTCCTTCAAGAGATGGCCCATGTGATGTTGCTTAGCAACAATGTCCCTAGGAACCTATGGGCCGAAGCCATCAATACGGCTTGCTATATAGGAAATAGAGTGTTCCTAAGGCCCGGTACTAGAAACACCTCCTATGAGTTATGGAAAGGCAAGAGGCCAAATGTTAGCTACTTCCACACTTTTGGAAGCAAATGCTACATTTTGAATGACCATGATCAACTTGGCAAATTTGATGCTAAGAGTGATGAGGGTATTTTTATTGGCTATGCCTTAAATAGTAGAGCCTATAGAGTTTTCAATTTAAAGACTCTAAGTGTTATGGAATCATCCAATGTCGTATTTGATGATACTAGGCTCAAGTCAAATGATCATGAGGAGGAGGTTATTTTTAGTGATGGTTCTCCTTTGGAGGAGGTTGTGGTGTCGCCTAATGTTGGGACATCTAATGTCAACAATGATGACACACAACCTATTAATAGAGTTCCTCTCTTGGACTCTAAAGAACCCGCTCCATGGGTTAGGAAACTCCATGATAAAGAAGATATCATTGGAAAGGTAAATGAGGGTGTTAGGACAAGACGTCAACTTGCTAATCTTATTAGCTATACATGCTACACCTCTCAAATTAAACCCAAAAAGGTTGAAGAAGCCTTAAATGATGAATTTTGGGTTCTTGCTATGCAAGAAGAGCTAAACCAATTCGAAAGGAATGAGGTTTGGACTCTAGTTCCTAGGCCTAAGACCACTAATGTCATAGGCACAAAATGGATATTTAGGAACAAATCCGATGAGGATGGCAACATAGTGCGGAACAAGGCTAGACTTGTAGCACAAGGGTACTCTCAAATTGAGGGTATCGACTTTGAGGAGACTTTTGCTCCCGTTGCCCGTTTAGAGTCCATTAGGCTTCTCTTGTCCATCTCTTGTGTGCACAAGTTCAAATTGCACCAAATGGACGTCAAGAGTGCCTTCCTCAATGGCTTCTTGCAAGAGGAAGTGTTTGTTGAACAACCTAAGGGGTTTGTGGATGCACACCACCCCAATCATGTTTATCGCCTTAAGAAGGCACTTTATGGGTTGAAACAAGCACCGAGGGCTTGGTATGAGCGCCTCACTCAATTTCTTGTTGACAACAACTACACAAGAGGTAGTGTTGACAAGACACTATTCATCAAGAGAGACAATGATGAGCTTTTCATAGCTCAAATATATGTTGATGATATAGTTTTTGGCTCCACCAACAACACCAAAGTCCAACAATTTGTTGATGTCATGTCTCATGAATTTGAGATGAGTCTTGTTGGTGAGCTTAGTTACTTCCTAGGTTTGCAAATTAAGCAACTAGATGATGGGATTTTCATATCTCAAGCCAAATATGCCAAAAACCTAATGAAGAAGTTTGGTCTTGAAAAAGCCAAACATTGTGACACTCCTATGAGCACCACTTTGAAGCTAAGCAAGGATGCTAGTGGAAAAAGTGTGGACCAAACCTTATATCGTGGCATGATAGGGAGCTTGCTCTATTTGACCGCAAGTAGGCCCGATATATCATTTAGTGTAGGAGTTTGTGCTAGGTACCAATCCGATCCCAAGGAGTCCCATCTTTCTTCGGTTAAGAGAGTCATTCGATTTGTGAATGGGACTTCTAATTATGGGATTTGGTACTCATTTGACACTAATCCTAGTCTTGTAGGGTATAGTGATACGGATTGGGCAGGAAATTGTGATGATAGGAAGAGCACATCGGGCGGTTGCTTCTTTCTAGGCAACAACTTGGTGTCTTGGTTTTGCAAGAAGCAAAACTCAATTTCCTTGTCCACGGCCGAGGCCGAGTACATAGCCGCGGGGAGTGGATGCACTCAACTTATATGGATGAAGCAAATGCTAGTAGACTACGGATTCAACCAAGGTACTCTCACTCTCTTTTGTGATAACATGAGTGCTATTAATATTTCCAAGAATCCGGTGCAACATTCTAGAACTAAGCATATTGACATCCGCCATCACTTCATTAGAGAGCTTGTTGAAAATAAATGCATAGTACTTGAACATGTAGGTACTAATGATCAACTTGCGGACCTATTTACTAAACCCTTAGATGCTACTCGATTTAAAACTCTTAGTAGATCTATTGGGATATGTCTTGTGGAGTGATGTGTTCTATGATTGACCCCATATGGGGAAACTCAAGCAAAGAGAGCTATTTTGCATTCTTGTAACTTGCAAAAAATTTGAAATAACTTATGCCTCTTCTTTTGATTGCTTGAGTAAGCTTGGTTGTACATATGTATATATGTTTTCAATTCTATAAGTGTGAACCTTGCTTGTCTACAATCCATGTCATATTTATGTTCAAACATGCATTTTTGGACTAGGAGATTTACATAGGAAGTATGATGTGAATGACCTATAGTTATCTCCATGACATGATGATTCTTTAATAACATGCTAAAGATAAATGAAAAAGCATGAAATTCATACAACATGCTCACATGAAAAGCATGAATTAATGATTGCATATTCTTAAAATGCAAAACTTGTGTGAAAGCTTATGAGACTCAAAATGAATAAAGGATCTTGTATCCGTTCAAAGGAATTTACATTCCAAATGTCTCTCTTTCTTTATTAGTTGAACATGGTTACTATCATACGGATATCTTATCCGGAAAAATCAAATAGGGTGCAAAGTCGCTCATGCCATGTTTCGCTTATAAAGTTGGATATAGTTGATCTTAAATTGAAATCAATAATCTCTATATCCTTGCTTTTCCCATGACATTGGTGAAATTGGTTTGACTTCTAATTAGAAACCTTTGTCATTTGCTTTGCCAAATACCATTGTATTTTGGACTTGAATGCTATATGTCTTGTATGCAAAGCATGTTGGATTCACACATCTTCTCAAATAAATCTCCTTGTTTCTCTCAAATTAATTGAAGTGCATAAAGTGACTTATATGTATATGCAAATCTTGCATGCTTCTATCTCTCGTTGCTATGAGTGACCCGGTTGGGGACTAATCCTTTGCCTATATCATGACAAAAAGGGGGAGTAGGATATGGTAAGGGGAGTTGCAAAATATAGAAGCTATTGTGCATTTTGGGGAGAACATACATTGAGGGGGAGTAACCCTTTGAGGGGGAGCATTGTATTTATCATACATTGCATACATTTGGTAATGTTGTGCCTAAATTCTAAAAATGCAAATGCTTGGTATTGTTCTCACATGATTAATCTCACACTTTTCTTGTATGGGAAATGTTAGAAACTTTTTTCAGGGATTGATTATTCTACAAGAGGATTGAAGACTTCAAGTTGCATTCTCTTATCTCTTTGTAATGTAGAATATCATTGTAGTCCCGTAGTTTTTTTTTTTTTTTTTTTTTGAGGAACCATGTGAGTGGTGGTTTTGTCACGAAATAGCCAAAGGGGGAGATTGTAAGGATTCCCGTTTTGTTGATTGGCTTATTTCGTAGGCAAACCACAAGTTGAGGTTTGGTTGTAAGGGTAGTCCAAGTGATTTGTTGAAGATCAAAGACTCTTTCCAAGACCTCAAGAGGACAAGCACCAAAGGTATATCTAGTGCTTACTTTGCCTTGAAGAGATATAGTTGCACACACACACAACATGCATAACTCTTATTCTTGAATGTTGTGTTTATATTTTGTGTGCATTGTGCTTCATTGATTATTCAATATCTCTTCTTGCATTTAATTGATTGCATCTTGTTCTATGAAATGCCATGACATGATAGGCATTATGATGCATTCAATACCCACACGTGCACTTCATGTATGTTAGTCTTAAGTGTGGTGTAATTCGTTTCCGTTTGTGTGATCGGAAACGTCCGCGCTTGCACGATGGTGTGCATGTCTTAGCGTGATGGTTGACCACTTGAGAAGGTCTCATTCTTCTCTTGGATAAGTGTTAGATTTGGTTTGGTTATTTGGAGTAAGTGTCTAGTTTCAAAAGATTGGATTTCAAGGTTTTAAGTGTTTTCAAAACTGACCTTTGTATGGTCTTGTGACCATAACTTTTTATGAAAAGATTGAAATTGCGTTTTGTAAAATTCTGGACAAACTAGACTCTCATACCTTTCCAATGGTATATTATTCGTAATATTTCATGACCGTTTGGATTGGTTTTGACATTTCCAAAGTGACCACTAAAACAGGGCATCACAGCTGTTATCCGAATCTGACCTTTGGTCACTCAAATGACCATAACTTTTTCTACAGTTATCCAAATCATGTTTTGTTAATTGGAGTAGAAAGTAGACTTCCATACCTTTCCAGCGGTATATTATATGAAAGGTTTCGATGTCGTTTGGTCATGTTTTGAGTCGCTTGAAAATCAAGCTTTGTGCTGTGACGCCCGCCGCGGTTTCAGTGCCGCGGTTTTTGACAGCGGCAGTCGAGCGACAGCAACGTCCTTGCTGTGCCGCGGTTGAGAAACCGCGGCAAGCGAGCCACAGAGATATTTTTAGTGCGTTTTTCCAAAACGACCACACTTCACTTATGGCCCCTATATATATAACACTTTGACTTTAGGTCACATAAGAGAGTTCATATCAGATTTCATACTTAGGATATTTTTCAAAGAGAAGAAAAATTCCAAGAACTCATTTTTATTCACTCAAACACTTTTTCATGATCATCAATCATCATCTAGCATCATCTTAGATCATCTAGATGTCATCTAGCATGGATTCTTCATCATACTTTGCTTGGTAAGCTTTTCACTAATATCTTACATATTTTGTGTTTAATTTATCTAGCAATCTCAATTAATTACTTGATTGTTATTTTGTATGCTTTAGATACAAAATTGAGATTAGTATGATGTATGTTTGAGAAGTTGTATTGTGCTAGCATATTAGGTTTTGTGCTTGATATTGATTAGCTTAACTAATTGACATGTCATTTAGTTTTGATATCTAGGATTGTTCTTAATTGCAAATTAATCATCTTAGATAAGCATATAGGGTTTCCCTTGCTCTATGTTGCATTTTGGATATTTTCACATATTCACTTAGGGTTGTATTCTCTTCAAGAGAAGGTAAGTCTTGTGTGTAGCAATCGGGATTAGGTTGCTTAGATCATAAGCAAATCTGACTAGGTTCACTTATACCGGGATTAGGTAGGTGTGTGATTACTTCCGGGATTAGGTTGTAATCGTTTGCACATTTAGTGGATTCGAGGTTCGAGTGTGGCTTACTTACATAGCCCGTGGTTTTTCCCGTGAGGGTTTCCACGTAAAAATCAAGTGTTGATTTAATTTCCGCACCATATTACACTTGCTTGTTTATATTATCTTGAGGGTAAATTCGTAATTTTGACTAACACGAAAAATTGGGTAAAAAGCGTAAAATCTATTCACCCCCCCTCTAGATAGGTTTATACACACCGTGCTATATTTAGTTTCAATGTTGTCAAGCTTCTTGGTGCTTGTGGTCATTCTAGTCAATGACTCTTTGGCTTCAACAAGCTCTCTCTTCAAACCCTCTTCATTCCTCTTAGACAAAGCTAGCTCATCTTTTAGCTTGTCTTCTTCCACCATGGATCTTATCACTTCATCATTCAAGTCGTCAACTTGGGTTGAAAGCCTAAGTAGTTCTTCCTTTAACCTTTGAATCTCTTTTTCATTCTTTAACTTAGAGCTTTCAAAACTTTCAAAGTTGTCCTTAAGATCCATCTTCTCCACTTGCTTCCTTAAGTGGTCATTGTATGTTGAAAGCTCTAGATTTTCTTCCTCTAAAATCCTTAGAATTCTATCTTTCTTCTTCATGGAGCTTTCAACATTGACTATGAAGTCATGCACATCCATATTCTCTACATTTCCATTTGTAGAGTTAGAAAAGGAGTCATCTCCACTAGTGTCATCTTCTAGACTCTCCTCCTCTCCTATGGATCTAATATCCTCATAAAGACCTTCACCATGGTCTCTTGAGTCAATAAGTGCCATATCCCAATGTGAAGCAACAACTATCTCCTCTAGTGCTACTTCTTCGACTTTCTCTTCTATGGGATCACTAGCAACGGAAATCTTACCAACAACTTCATTTACTTCTTTAGTGGCACCCAATGCCTTGAAGTTATTGATAAGCTCATTATCACTTGATGACTTATCTCCCTCTCCGGAGTCATCACTTTCACTCCAAGTGGCGGCCAACATTTTTTCTCTCTTGTTCTTCAAATTCCCACAATCTAGTGAGATATGACCTATGCCACCACACTCATAGCATTGGACCCCTTTCTCTTGCCTAGGCTCATGCTTCTTGAAGGGAGCCTTTTTCTTCAAGTCTTGGCCTTTGGATCCAAAGCCACGCTTCTCGAACTTGACAAATTTCTTGAATCTTTGAAGCATCAAAATCATGTCTTCGTCCAAGTCACCTTTCTCCTCCTTCCCTACCTTAGAAGCACTCAAAGCAATTCCTTTTTGCTTCTTTGAAGGAGTGGAGCTAGGACCCTTCCTAGACTCGTAGGCGAGAAGTCTACCTATTACCTCGCTCGGCTTCATGTCCTTAAAATCACTATTTTCTTCTAAAGCCGTCACCTTAGACTCAAACCTCTCGGGAAGCGATCTCATTATCTTTTGCTTGATCCTTC
Organism: Acer saccharum; assembly: GCA_030490815.1. Classification (NCBI taxonomy): domain Eukaryota; kingdom Viridiplantae; phylum Streptophyta; class Magnoliopsida; order Sapindales; family Sapindaceae; genus Acer; species Acer saccharum. The sequence goes on from CM059873.1 coordinate 21,580,353, forward strand.
TATCCGAGTAAGGGTCACCAAGTTGATGACTTTGGTTGACAATGTCCATCAACCTAATCTCGAAGTCGTTGAAGCACTCATTCTCCTCCATCCTAAGTGTCTCAAATTGAGTTTGGAGGACTTGAAGTTTGGAGTCCTTCACTACTTCGGTTCCCTCGTGTGCAACCTCTAAGATGTCCCAAGCCTCCTTGGCTATCTTAGTGTTCTGAATCAGTTTGTACTGATTTTCGTCCACTGCACATATAAGGGCATGCCACGCCTTTTGATTCCACTTGGACAACTCAAACTCGGGTTGTGTCCACTGTGCCTTAGGCTTGAGCACTTCTTCTCCTCCACCCGTGGGAGTCATCTTAGGAGGCGAATATCCATCTTCAATGGCCATCCATGCCCTATCATGGATTTGACACACATATGCCTCTATCTTCCCTTTCCATTGGGAGTAATTTATGCCGGTGAGGAGGGGTGGCCTTACGCTCGAAGCACCCTCATTTGAACCACCGATTCCACTCATAGTGTTTAATGAATGGATGAATGAATGCAAGATGTATGAATGATCAAAGAATCACACAAATGCAAAACACACCAAAATGAGCTAGGATCACCTAAGTATATCTAGGAACCCGCTCTGATACCAATTGAAACTAATTAACGCGGTGTGTATAATATAAAGCTAGAGGGGGGGTGAATAGATTTTATCAAATATTACCCAATTTTCGCATGCAAGTCAATTTGACAAAAATGCCCCTAACTAGTCAAAATAATATATCAAGTGTAATATGTGCGGAATTTAAATAACACAAGATATATACGTGGAAAACCCAACCACTGGGAAAAACCACGGGCTATATAGTGCGCCACACTCGGAACTCGAAATCACTAATTGAAATGAAGTTTACAACCTATGTAGACCTCGTCTAACACTCCGGTCTGTAACCCCTCACTTCTACCCTGCGGGCCTTTATTAGCAACCCTATTCCAATTTGCTTGAGGCCTAAGCACTCTTAGCCCCAAGACTTACTTCTCAATGAAGAGAAACAACCTAAGTGAATATGTATGAATATTCAAAATGCAAATTAGAGCTAGGTTACTCTATATGCTTATCTAGGATAATGATTTTGCAATTAAAACAATCCTAGATATAAATGGCTAGATGACATGTCAAATAGCTTAACTAATCAAGATTAATTAAAAACCTAATTAGCTATCACAATACAACTTCTCAAACATACATCATACTAATCTCAAACTTGTATTCAAAGAATATAAAATAACATACAAGTAATTAAATGAGATTGCTAGATAAGAGAAACACAAAATATGTAAGATATTAGTGAAAAGCTTACCAAGCAAAGTATAATGAAGAATCCATGCTAGATGACATCTAGATGATCTAAGATGATGCTAGATGATGATTGATGATCATGAAAAAGTGTTTGAGTAATTAAAAATGAGTTCTTTGTGTATTTTTCTTGTCTTGAAAAATATCCTAAGTATGAAGCTTGAATAAGAACTCTTGTAATTGACCTAAAGTCAAAGTGGCATATATATAGGAGGCCAAAACAAAGTGTGGTCATTTTGATAAGTTTGCCTCAAATTTGCCTTGGACGCTCTACGTAGAGCGCTTTGTAGAGCTCCCTGCTCTGTTCTCGCGAGAAAACAGAGGGGCGCTCTACGTAGAGCGCTTTGTAGAGCGCCATCAGAGAGGTCGCTCTACGTAGAGCGCTTTGTAGAGCGCTTTGTAGAGCGCCTCTACAGCGCTCGAATTAAATCGATCAGGTCTGTACAGCGCCCAACGGGGGCTGTTCGTAGAGCGCTTTTGGGAGCGCCCAGTGCAAAAATGCAATCCTAAGTCTAAGCATGACAAGGCAATTGGATATGCAAGATGCAATCAAACTAACATGCAAGAAGAGATGTTAATGAGCATTAAGGCACACAAATAAGACACACAACATACAAGGATTAAACATATGCATGAGTTGTGAGTGTGTGCAACTATCTCTTCAAGACAAGTAAGCACATAGAGATTTACCTTTGGTGCTTATCAACCTTGAGGACATGAGAGGGTCTTGAGCTTGAATATCTATCACTTAAGCTACCCTTACATACAATCCCCAACACGTGGTTTGTCCACGAAATAAGCCAATCAACAAACGGGAATCCTTACAGAAGTGTTTGTTGAACAACCTAAGGGGTTTGTGGATTCACACCACCCCAACCATGTCTATCGCCTCAAGAAGGCACTATATGGGTTGAAACAAGCACCGAGGGCTTGGTATGAGCGCCTCACTCAATTTCTTGTTGACAACAACTACACAATAGGTAGCGTTGACAAGACACTATTCATCAAGAGAGACAATGATGAGCTTTTCATAGCTCAAATATATGTTGATGATATAGTTTTTGGCTCCACCAACAACACCAAAGTCCAACAATTTGTTGATGTTATGTCTCATGAATTTGAGATGAGTCTTGTTGGTAAGCTTAGTTACTTCCTAGGTTTGCAAATTAGGCAACTAGATAATGGGATTTTCATAACCCAAGCCAAATATGCTAAGAACCTAGTGAAGAAGTTTGGTTTAGAGAATGCCAAACATTGTGATACACCCATGAGTACCACTTTGAAGCTAAGCAAGGATGCTAGTGGTAAAAGTGTGGAACAAACTCTATATCGGGGCATGATAGGTAGCTTGCTTTAGTGTGGGTGTGTGTGCTAGGTACCAAGCGGATCCTAAGGAGTCCCACCTCTCTTCCGTGAAGAGGATCATTCGCTATGTGAATGGGACATCCAACTATGGGATTTGGTACTCGTTTGACACTAATGCTAGTCTTGTAGGCTTTAGTGATGCGGATTGGGCAGGAAATTGTGATGATAGGAAGAGCACATCGGGCGGTTGCTTCTTTCTAGGCAACAACTTGGTGTCTTGGTTTTGCAAGAAGCAAAACTCGATTTCCTTGTCCACGGCCAAGGCCGAGTACATAGCCGCGGGGAGTGGATGCACACAACTCCTATGGATGAAGCAAATTCTAGTAGACTACGGATTCAACCAAGGTACTCTCACTCTCTTTTGTGATAATATGAGTGCAATTAATATTTCCAAGAATCCGGTGCAACATTCTAGAACTATGCATATTGACATCCGCCATCACTTCATTAGAGAGCTTGTTGAAAATAAATGCATAGTACTTGAACATGTAGGTACTAATGATCAACTTGCAGACCTATTTACTAAACCCTTAGATGCCACTCGATTTAAAACACTTAGTAGATCTATTGGGATATGTCTTGTGGAGTGATGTGTTCTATGATTGACCCCATATGGGGAACTCAAGCAAAGAGAGCTATTTTGCATTCTTGTAACTTGCAAAAAATTTGAAATAACTTATGCCTCTTCTTTTAATTGCTTGAGTAAGCTTGGTTGTACATATGTATATATGTTTTCAATTTCTATAAGTGTGAACCTTGCTTGTTTACAATCCATGTCATATTTATGTTCAAACATGCATTTTTGGACTAGGAGATTTACATAGGAAGTATGATGTGAATGACCTATAGTTATCTCCATGACATGATGATTCTTTTATAACATGCTAATGTCAAATGAAAAAGCATGAAATTCATACAACATGCTCTCATGAAAAGCATGAATTGATGATTGCATATTCTTAAAATGCAAAACTTGTGTGAAAGCTTATGAGACTCAAAATGAATAAAGGATCTTGTATCCGTTCAAAGGAATTTATATTCCAAATGTCTCTCTTTCTTTATTAGTTGAACATGGTTACTATCATACGGATATCTTATCCGGAAAAATCAAATAGGGTGCAAAGTCGCTCATGCCATGTTTCGCTTATAAAGTTGGATATAGTTACTCTAAAATTTGAAATCAATAATCTCTATATCCTTGCTTTTCCCATGACATTGGTGAAATTGGTTTGAATTCTTATTAGAAACCTTTGTCATTTGCTTTGCCAAATACCATTGTATTTTGGACTTGAATGCTATATGTCTTGTATGCAAAGCATGTTGGATTCACACATTTTCTCAAATAAATCTCCTTGTTTCTCTCAAATTAATTGAAGGCATAAAGTGACTTATATGTATATGCAAATCTTGCATGCTTCTATCTCTCGTTGCTATGAGTGACCCGGTTGGGGACTACTCCTTTGCCTATATCATGACAAAAAGGGGGAGTAGGATATGGTAAGGGGAGTTGCAAAATATAGAAGCTATTGTGCACTTTGGGGAGAACATACATTGAGGGGGAGTAACCCGTTGAGGGGGAGCATTGCATACTCATACATTTCATAATGTTGTGCCTAAATTGTAAATGCAAATGCTTGTTATTGTTCTCACATGATTAATCTCACACTTTACTTGTATTGGAAATGCTAGAAACTTTATTTTCAGGGCTTGATTGTTCTACAAGAGATTGAAGACTCGAAGTTTTATTTTTCTTATCTCTTTGTAATGTAGATAATCATTGTAGTCCCCTAGTTTCTAATTCTTTGTGAGGAATCAATGTGAGTGGTGGTTTTGTCACGAAATAGCCAAAGGGGGAGATTGTTAGGATTCCCGTTGTTTTTTTAATTGGCTTATTTCGTGATCAAACCATATGTGGGGATGCTTTGTAAGGGTAGCCTAGATGTTGTTGTTATTGCTTAGGCCCTTTTGAAGACCTCACTATTGATAAGCACCAAAGGTAAATCTCTATGTGCTTACTTGTCTTGAAGAGATAGTTGCACACACTCACAACTCATGCATATGTTTAATCCTTGTATGTTGTGTGTCTTATTTGTGTGCCTTAATGCTCATTAACATCTCTTCTTGCATGTTAATTTGATTGCATCTTGCATATCCAATTGCCTTGTCATGCTTAGACTTAGGATTGCATTTTTGCACTGGGCGCTCCCAAAAGCGCTCTACAAAAGCGCTCTACGAACAGCCCCCATTGGGCGCTGTACATACCTGATCGATTTAATTCGAGCGCTGTAGAGGCGCTCTACAAAGCGCTCTACGTAGAGCGACCCCTCTGATGGCGCTCTACAAAGCACTCTACGTAGAGCGCCCCTCTGTTTTCTCGCGAGAGCAGAGCAGGGGGCTCTACAAAGTGATTTACGTAGAGCGCCCATGGCAAAATTGTGGTGTCACTTATCAAAACGACCACACTTCATCTTGACACCCTATATATATGCCACTTTGACTTTAGGTCAATTACAAGAGTTCATATTCAGATTTCATACTTATGATATTTTTCAAAGAGAAGAAAAATTCCAAAGAACTCATTTTTAATTACTCAAACACTTGTTCCATGATCATCAATCATCATCTAGCATCATCTTAGATCATCTAGATGACATCTTGCATGGATTCTTCATCATACTTTGCTTGGTAAGCTTTTCACTAATATCTTACATATTTTGTGTTTCTCTTATTTAGCAATCTCAATTTAATTACTCGTATGTGATTTTATATTCTTTGAATACAAGATTGAGATTAGTATGATGTATGTTTGAGAAGTTGTATTGTGCTAGCATATTAGGTTTTGTGCTTGATATTGATTAGCTAAACTAATTGACTTGTCATTTAGTTTTGATATCTAGGATTGCTCTTAATTGCATATTAATCATCTTACATAAGCATATAGGGTTTCCCTTACTCTATGTTGCATTTTGGATATTTACATATATTCACTTAGGGTTGTATTCTCTTCATAGAGAAAGTAAGTCTTGTGTGTAGCATCCGGGATTAGGTTGCTTAGATCACAAGCAAAATCGGACTCGGTTCATTCATACCGGGATTAGGTAGGTGTGTGATTACTTCCGGGATTAGGTTGTAATCGTTTGCACATTTAGTGGATTCGAGATTCGAGTGTGGCTTACTTACATAGCCCGTGGTTTTTCCCGTGAGGATTTCCACGTAAAAATCAAGTGTTAATTTAATTTCCGCACCATATTACACTTGCTTGTTTATTATATCTTGAGGGTAATTTCGTAATTTTGACTAACACGAAAAATTAGGTAAAAAGCGTAAAATCTATTCACCCCCCCCCCCCCCCCCCCCTCTAGATAGTTTTATACACACCGTGCTATAATTAGTTTCATGACATCAACAAATTGTTGGACTTTGGTGTTGGGTGGAGCCAAACACTATGTCATCAACATATATTTGAGCTATGAAAAGCTCATCATTGTCTTTCTTGATGAATAGTGTCTTGTCAACACTACCCCTAGTGTAGTTATTGTCAACAAGAAATTGAGTGAGGCGCTCATACCAAGCCATCGGTGCTTGTTTCAACCCATATAGTGCCTTCTTGAGGCGATAGACATGGTTGGGGTTGTGTGCATCCACAAACCCCTTAGGTTGTTCAACAAACACTTCCTCTTGTAAGAAGCCATTGAGGAAGGCACTCTTAACGTCCATTTGGTGCAATTTGAACTTGTGCACAGAAGAAATGGACAAGAGAAGCCTAATGGACTCTAAACGGGCAACGGGAGCAAAAGTCTCCTCAAAGTCGATACCCTCAATTTGAGAGTACCCTTGTGCTACAAGTCTAGCCTTGTTCCGCACTATGTTGCCATCCTCATCGGATTTGTTCCTATAAATCCACTTAGTGCCTATCACATGAGCGTTTTTAGGCCTAGGAATTAGAGTCCAAACCTCATTCCTTTCGAATTGGTTTAGCTCTTCTTGCATGGCAAGAACCCAAAATTCATCATTCAAGGCTTTATCAACCTTTTTGGGTTCAATTTGAGAGGTGTAGCATGTAAAGCTAATGAGATTAGATATTTGACGCCTAGTCCTAACACCCTCATTCACATCTCCAATAACATCCTCTTTGTTATGGAGTCTTCTAACCCATGGAGCGGGTTCATTAGAGTCCAAGAGAGGGACTCTAGTAATAGGTTGTGTGACCTCATTATTGTCATTGGACGACCCAACATTGGGAGTCACCACAACTCTCTCCAAAAGAGAGTCATCCTCTAAAACTTCCTCCTCCTCATGGTCATTAGACTTGAGCCTTGTATCATCAATGACAACATTCGATGATTCCATGACGGTTCAACTCTTCAAGTTGAAAACTCTATAGGCTCTACTATTCAAGACATAGCCAATAAAGATACCCTCATCACTCTTAGCATCAAACTTGCCAAGTTGATCACGGTCATTTAAAATGTAGCATTTGCTTCCAAATGTGTGGAAGTAGCTAACATTTGGCTTCCTACCCTTCCATAACTCATAAGAGGTGTTTCTAAATCCGGGCCTTAGGAAAACTCTATTCCCTATATAGCAAGCCGTATTGACGGCTTCGGCCCATAGGTTCCTAGGGATATTGTTGCTAAGCAACATCACTCGGGCCATCTCTTGAAGGACCCTATTCTTCCTCTCAACAACTCCATTTTGTTGAGGTGTCTTAGGAGCCGAGAACTCATGGGAGATGCCTAAGCTATTGCAATAGCTTTCAAAAGAGGCATTCTCAAATTCCCTCTCATGGTCAGTTCTAATCCATTTAATGCTTTTAATGTTAGAATTCATTTCATTTTGTATTTTAGTACAAAGCATTTTAAACTTATCAAAAGTTTCAGATTTTTCTCTAAAAAAATATGTCCATGTAAATCTAGAGAAATCATCAACACAAACAAAAATGTATTTCTTTCCACCTAAACTCTCGGTTTGCATAGGACCCATGAGATCCATGTGGAGAAGCTCTATAGGCTCCTTGGTGGAGAGATACTTGCCCTTTTTGTGCATGCTTTTGGTTTGTTTTCCTTGTTGGCAAGGTCCACAAATACCATTGGCTTTCTTCCCAAGCTTAGGGAGGCCACACACACAATTGAACTTTCCAAGGGTTATTAAATCCCTAAAGTTCATATGGCCAAGTCTTTCATGCCACAACTCTATTTGCTCATCCATGGACACAATGTTTGAGACTATTCTAACTTCAAGACAATAACAATTGTCACTAGATCTCATACATTTCAACAAGGTTTGTCCATCGGGCTTTAGGATAGAGCAATCATCTTTACTAAACAAGACGGAATATCCTTCATCAGTTAGATGTGAAATGCTTATTAAATTGGCTTTCAAGCCATTAACAAATAAAGCATTGGATAAGGAGGGTAATCTGGGAACGGAAATGGTTCTTTTCCCTACAACTTTCTTTTTGGATCCATCACCAAAAGTGACATATCATGCTTCCTCCATAACAAGAGACTCGAAGAAACTCTTGTTTCCCGTCATGTGTCTAGAGCACCCACTATCTAAATACCAAAAATTAGAAGAATTTGCCTTCAAGGCTATTTGAGCAACATGGCAAACATTTTCATTCTTTCTAATCCACCTAGAAACAATCTTAGCTTTCTTAGTGGTCTTTGGTACATGGGCTCTAGATGTTCTAGGATCATGCATAACAATATCATTATTCCTAGGAACATGCATCATGGCTCTTTTCTTTTTCTTCTCAATCAAGCTTCTAGTTTTGCACATTTTAATATATCGAAAGCAATGTGGTCTAATATGACCATCAAATCCACAAAAGTGACATATAGGAGTAAAATAAGGAATCATACCTTGTCCTTGTCTTTGTGGATGAAGAAGTTCAATCCATCTTCGTTGTTGAACCAATCTAGATTGCTTCCTTGCTTGAGGTTGCATGATTGGTCTCTTTCCTTTGTGAGCCAATTGTGGAGGAATGTTGGCTTGAGAGACCCTAGGGGGTTGAGCTTGAGGTTGCCTTCTTGGCCCCATCTTCACTTATGCATTTGAACATTGTCCTATTTCTAACTTCTTCCTAGGAATTTGCACAAATGAAGTTTCTTCGTTCCTCAAACTCTTGACAAACACGGTCTTGTAAGAGGTTGAGATCTTCTTGCCATCTTCATACCCAAGACCCCTCTTGTCACATGGACTCTTTCCAACACCAAGCATATGGTCAAGCTTGTTGGTGCTAGAATCCATCCTAGTCATAGACTCTCTTACTTCTTCAAGCTCCCTCTTTAGACTTTCTTTATTCCTCCTAGATAAGACTAACTCCTCTCTTAGCTTATCTTCCATCTTCTTGAATTTTTCCACTTGTTCACTTAAGTGGTCATTATGAGATGAAAGCTCAAGATTTTCTTCTCTCAACATCTTGATCTTTCTTGTGCTCTTGATTGCTAAATCATTAAACTCGGCATGGTATTTAGCAAGCACCTTTTTCTCTATAAAACCATTTATGGAGTTAGAAGAGGAATCACTTTCTTCTCCACTTGAATCATTTTCCTCTTGACTCATTTCCTCTCTCTCACTAGCACTTTTGCTTTTACACTAGCACTTTTGCTTTTATGGGAGGAGGCAAAAGCTAGGAGATTAGCCATGAGCTTTTCATCATCCGAAGACTCATCTCCCTCATCGGAGTCATCACTACTTCCACTCCAAGTGGCGGCCATCACTTTTCCCTTTTTCTTCTCATTGTGATTTGCACATTCGTGGGCAAAGTGACCTATGCCACCACATTCGAAACATCGGACCCCTTTCCTTTCGGTCCTTTCTTGCCTAGGTTCAAACTTCTTGAAAGGACTCTTTTTCTTCAAATCTTGACCTTTTGATCCAAAGCCCTTTCTCCTAAACTTCATAACCTTGTTGAACCTTTTTACAAACAAGGCAAGGTCTTCATCCGAGTCAATCTTCTTTGCCTCCTTTTCATCCTTGGAGGTTTTCAAATCAATTCCTTTTTGCTTTTTAGGAGGTGTGGAGATAGGACCCTTCCTAGACTCATAAGCTAGAAATCTCTCAATTGCCTCACTTGGCTTCATATCCTTATATCCACTATTTTCTTCTAAAGCCGTCACCTTCGATTCGAACCTATCGGGGAGAGATCTCATAATTTTTTGCTTGATTCTCCTATCCGAATATGGATCACCAAGTTGATGACTTTGGTTGACTATGTCCATCAACTTGATCTCGAAGTCGTTGAAGCACTCATTCTCCTCCATCTTAAGCATCTCGAATTGAGTTTGGAGGACTTAAAGCTTAGAGTCCTTCACCACTTCGATTCCCTCATGTGCAATCTCTAGGATGTCCCATGCCTCCTTAGCTATCCTAGTATTTTGAATCAATTTATATTGATTTTCGTCCATTGCACATAGGATGGCATGCATCGCCTTCCTATTCCACTTTGAAGCCTCAAACTCTTACGCGTTCCATTGCGCCTTAGGCTTCCATACTTCTTTTCCTCCACCACCGGGAGTCATCTTGGGTAGATCATATCTGTCTTCCACCGCCATCCATGCACGGTCATGAATCTGACATATGTAGGATTCCATCTTCCCTTTCCATTGGGAATAGTTCAATCCGGTAAGAAGTGGAGGCCTTATGCTAGAAGCACCTTCGTTGCCACCACTATTTCCATCGTTTCCACTCATAGTGTTTATGAATGAATGAAATGAATGTAAATGTATGAATGATCAAAAATCACACAAAATGCAAAACACACCAAAATAAACAAGGATCACCTATATATATATCTAGGAACCCGCTCTGATACCAATTGAAACAAATTATAGCACAGTGTGTATGAAACTATCTAGGGGGGGAGGGGGGGGGAGGGGGGGTGAATAGATTTTAAACTTATTACCCAATTTTTCATGTTAAGTCAATATTACGAAATTACCCCTAACTAGATAAAGCAATAAATCAAGTATAAAATACGGAAATTAAATAACACTTGATTTTTACGTGGAAACCCTCACGGGAAAAACCACGGGCTAGTAAGTAAGCCACACTCGAACCTCGAATCCACTAAATGTGTAAAACGATTACAACCTAATCCCGAAAGTAATCACACACCTACCTAATCCCGGTATAAGTGAACCTAGTCCAATTTGCTTGCGATCTAAGCAACCTAATCCCGGAAGCTACACACAAGACTTACTTTCTCAATGAAGAGAATAACACCCTAAGTGAATATATGAATATCTAAATGCAACATAGAGCAAGGGAAACCCTATATGCTTATCTAAGATGATGAATTTGCAATTAAAGCAATCCTAGATATTAAAAACTAAATGACATGTCAATTAGTTTAGCTAATCAAGATTAAGCACAAAACCTAATTAGCTATCAAAATACAACTTCTTAAACATACATCACACTAATCTCAATCTTGTATCAAAAGATATATGAAAATCATACAAGTAATAAATTGAGATTGCTTGTTAAGAAAACACAAAATATGTAAGATATTAGTGAAAAGCTTACCAAGCAAAGTATGATGAAGAATCCATGCAAAATGACATCTAGATGATCAAAGATGATGCTAGATGATGATTGATGATCATGAAAAAAGTGTTTGAGTAATTAAAAAAGAGTTCTTGGAATTTTTCTTCTCTTTGAAAAATATCCTAAGTATGAAATCTGAATATGAACTCTCTTAATTGACCTAAAGTCAAAGTGGCATATATATAGGGGGCCAAATCAAAGTGTGGTCGTTTTGATAAGTTGGCCTGAAATTTGCCTTGGGCGTTGTATGTAGAGCACTTCTGTACAGCGCCCCAACTCTGTTCTCTCGGGAAAACAGAGTGGCGCTGTACGAACAGCGCTTCTGTACAGCGCTCGTATAGTGCCCATCCAAAATGCATCAGACCCGATGCATTTAAAAAACCATTTTTGCATCAGGTTTTGTAGGCGCTGTTCAGAACAGCGCTTTATAGAGCGCTTTGAACAGCGCCCTTTACAATGCAAGAAATCCAAGGGTATCCATGACAAGGCAATGGATAATGCAATAAGCAATCAAACTAACATGCAAGAAGAGATGAAAATTAACATTAATGCACAACAATAAGAAACACAACATACAAGGATTGAACATATGCATGAGTTATGAGATTGAACATATGCATGAGTTGTGAGTGTGTGCAACTTTCTCTTCAAGACAAGTAAGCACATAGAAATATATCTTCGGTGCTTATCAATAATGAGGTCTTCAAAGGGCTTGAGCAATAACAACAACATCTAAGCTACCCTTACAAAGAATCCCCAACAAGTGGTTTGTCCACGAAATGAGCCAATCAACAAATGAGAACCTTACAACTTAGTTTCAAGGTGGTGCTCATGGGTGTGTCACAATGTTTGGCATTCTAAAGGCCAAGCTTATTCACTAGGTTCTCTACATATTTAGCTTGGGATATGAAGATCACATCATGCATTTGATTAATTTGCAAGCTTAGGAAGTAATTTAGTTCACCAACCATACTTATCTCAAATTCTTGAGACATAACATCAACGAATTGTTGCACTTTAGACTTGTTGGTGGAACCAAACACAATGTCATCAACATAAATTTGAGCTATGAAAAGCTCATCTTTATTGCACTTGATGAATAAAGTCTTGTCAACACTACCTTTTGAGTAGCCATTATCAACAAAATAAAGAGTGAGGCGCTCATACCAAACCCTTGGTGCTTGTATCAACCCATATAACACCTTCTTGAGGCGATATACATGAGTGAGGTGGTGTGGATCCACGAATACCTTAGGTTGTTTTTATATATATATATAGAAATATATATATATATATATATATATACATGTTCTTTTACCTTTTCCAAAAAAGAGTTTAATGGTTTTTTTTTAATTAAAACATTGTCTTCTTAAAATATTTTTAGAAAATTTTATTTAATAAGGGTACAAATGACATTTCATAATAATAATATTTTTGGATTTTTTAAGAAAAAATAATATTGTTTGATTTTATTGTAATTATAATGGTGAATTTAATACACAAAAGACAAAGTAATTTTGCTCTTATAAATATTTGAAAGAAAAAAAAAATTCTCTAATAAGAGAAATAAAGGGTATTTATGTATTTTCTCTAAAATTGTTAAAATCAATTGTTATATTTAACACCGTTAAACTGTTAGAGTGACAAATTTGGTCACTTCTAAAAAGAGAGGGACTAAATTGGTATTTGGAAAAAATGTGAGGACTAATTTGGTCACTTTTGTAAAAATCGCAAACAACATGGAATTTAAAATATATAAAAAAGTCCAATACCTATTTGGTAATTGCCCTTTTGTTATTTAAATGTAGGTTATAGGAGATGCATGTAAATTGAAAGGCTGAATTCCCATTACGACAGTTTGGATTCTCCGTTTGTGGTTCCAAGTGATGACAAGACTCTATATATAGGGTCATTCCAATATGTTATTAACTTCTAAGTTATTATCAAATATTTAAAATATGATGAATTTTTATGGATATTTGGGTTTTTTGTTTTATTTTTAAACTTTATGTTTCAGTTTTAAGTTTCAAATTTATTGTAAGCATGTTCTTCTTAATTAATATTAGATAATTTTATGGAAGTCTACTTTTTATGTTTAATTTTTTCACATATCTGAATAATAAATCATTTATCAATAAATTGTATGAATAAATTATTGGCAAAAGGAAATTATTTGTGAATAGAAATTTGGATATGAATTTTTTTAAAATAATACGAATGACATCATAAAATTGTTATAAATTAATGATATTTATGCAACTGTGTTCAATACATAGCATAAAAAATACTGTAATGTATTATTGACACATAACAACTATTATATCTACATATCGATTACGTAATATCATCTTGTCTTTATGGTATTTGGAAGTCATTTGCCAATGTTGGTTTTATGCCATCAGAATTACTAACGTTTGTAAATCCGTCGAGAACATATCATGGATATTGATTTATAATGGTTTTTAATAACCGTGATAAACTTTTTATCACAATGCCTTTAATGACGCATATTAAACCGTCATAAAAAGCAATTTTCTTTGTAGTGATTATTTTCGACCACAATTGTGCTTGGAAATATATTATTTTCGACTGTGGGGCTCATCAGAAATATATTATTTCCAACTGATGTGGTCCTTGGAAATATATTATTTTTTGACCGCTATGGTATTTGGAAATATATTATTTTAGAGGGCTCAAAAAATAAATGTCACTATTTGGACATGGTTTTTTAAGAAAGTCACCACATTAGTAATTCATGTTTAAAAGGCACCAATTTAGGTGACCAGACAAAAATACCTCTTCCAAGTCACTTTCTTTTGTTTTCAAACCTAGAGAGACAAACTAGAGAGAGAAAATAGTAGAGAGAGAAAGCATCGGCTGTAAAAACATAGGCCTAAAAATCTGATGGCGAAGTAATCGGTAGTGGCACTACAATCCTGAAGTCGACAGTTCAGAAAAGCATCTGCAATTGATAGTGGTAAGTAGAGTTATATTTTGTTGTCATTTTTGTTCTTGATAGTTTATGTGTTTGTTTGATGTTAGGTGTTGTTTAGAATTGTAGGTTAGGTTTGATTTGTCAATCTGAGCATGATTCTGGGTTAGGTTAGGGTTTTAATTTTTGAAAAATTTGTGTAGAACACGATGAAGATCTGGGTTTCTGAGTCTTTTAACACTGTAGCCGAGCCTTTTGAAACACTGTCCGAGTCTTTTAACTTGTGGTCCAAGCTTTTTTTTATGAATATTAGGTTTGTCAAATTTGAATCTCCGAGCCTTTGTAAATAGTTTCTGAACCTTTTCAATATGTTCCTGAGCTTTTTCATGAACTGCTCGAGCCTATTCTGTGAACATTGAACTTTTTTTTATGTCCGAGCCTTTGTTAGTTGTATCTGAGCCTTTGTGAGTAATGTCCGAGACTTTGTGACTAATGTCCGAGCCTTTGTGAGTTATTTCTGAGCCTTTTTAACAATCATTTTTTTTTTTTTTGTTAATTTTGTATCTCCGAGAGACTTTCTATATAGTACCCGAGCCTTTTAATGAATTGCCCGAGCCTTTTACTTAACTTTCCAAGCCTTTTATTTAACTGCCCGAGCCTTTTAAAGAACTCCCCAAGCTTTTTACTTAACTGCACGAGCCTTTTAAAGAACTCCCCAAGCTTTTTACTTAACTGCACGAGCCTTTTATAGTTTAGTAACTTATATGCTTTTTTTTCTGTGAAAATGCAAATGAAGCTCAAGGATTTGCTTAGGACTCCAGTGTGAGAATGGTACGAGGGAAAAATAACTCGGCATGACCATTTCGATGACCTTCAAGATATCGACGATGCACTTAACAGGGTACCTGAACATCTTGCGGTTGAATAACGACATCAGTATACTGAGTCTTGTTTTGGCCATTTCCTTCAAATGCATCGTGAGATAAAGTTTTCGGTTGGCATTGTCCATCGGCTGCTTATGCACGAGTTGCATCACGATGGGTGATTGGACTTTTGCAAGTACCAAAATTCCACACTTGGAATACACAAATCAAATGAAATGTATAATGGCAAGCGAGATCGTTCCTCAGGGAAAGGGAGGATATTTGGCCATAATTAAACTATGTACACTAATCTAAACTACGTGTGGAAAAGTAAAGTTCATTTTTGGTTTGGAAATTGTTTTAACAACTAAACTAAATTAAATTAAGCAATCTAAAACAAGTAATGAAAGTGATAGGTGTGATATGTAAATAACTAAATACTCGAGGCGTGTTATCAATATATTAATCTAGAGGGGGGGTGAATAGATTTTAGCTATTATTACCCAATTTTCGCATACAAGTCAATATTACGAAAATGACCCTACTAGTTAAAAATACAAGCAAGTGTAATATAGTGCGGAATTAAAAATAACACTTGATGTATACGTGGAAACCCAACCACTGGGAAAAACCACGGGCTGTATAATGCGCCACACTCGGAACTCGAAATCACTAATTGAAATGAAGTTTACAACCTATGTAGACCTCGTCTAACAATCCGGTCTGTAACCCCTCACTTCTACCCTACGGGCCTTTATTAGCAACCCTATTCCAATTTGCTTGAGGCCTAAGCACTCTTAGCCTCAAGTCTTAATTCTCTAAGAAGAGATTATGCAACCTATGTGAATATGTATGAATATTCAAATAACAAACAAGGCTAGGGAACCTTAGATGCTTATCTAGGATGATGAGATAATCAATTAAAATCAATCCTAGATATCAAGTGCTAAATGACATGTCATAATAGCTTAGATAAACATAGATTATAAAAACCTAGATATCTATCACAATACAACACTCAATCAATTCATCACAATTAATTCTCTAATCTTGTATTTATCATATGATCAAAACATACAAGTAAAATAAAGAGAATAGCTTGATAATAAAAATAATCAAATAAGATGAACTTAATCAAAATCTTACCAAGCAAGTTGTGATGATGCAAATCCAATCATGGATGCATTCTATATAGTAATAGAAGATGCAATATGAAATATGATGCAAAAGGGATTTGATTTGAGTGGTTAAAGGTGAGTTCTTGATTTGATTTTCTCTCAAATCTCTCTTTCTCTCTCAAGAATATGGAGCCTCTCTCTTTAGGGTTTGATTTTGTGGCACACCCCTCAAAATGATGAGAAAGATATGTATTTATAATGCCCAAGTGAAACTATGTCGTTTTGGAAGAAATGGAAAAATGATGGGCATTTTCGCGGTACTCGCGTCAGTGCAGCGACTCAAGATTCGAGAGCTTCGAAACATGACCAAACGATATCGAAACCTTTCATATGATATATCGTTGGAAAGGTATGGAAGTCTACTTTCTACTCATTTTTATAGAATGACATTTCGATGTCTGTAGAAAAAGTTATGGTCAATTGAGTGACCAAAGGTCAGAAACGGACAACAACAGAGTTGCCCTGTTTTGGTTGTAACTTTGGAGATTTTAAAACCAATCCAAACGGTCATGAAATATTACGAATAATATACCGTTGGAAAGGTATGGGTGTCTAGTTTGTACAGAAATTTTCAAAACTCATTTTGAAACTTTGTATAAAAAGTTATGGTCACAAGACCATGCAAAGGTCAGTTTTGAAAAACATTTAAAACATTGAAATCTAATCTTTTGAAACTAGACACTTTACTCCAAACAATCAAATCAAAACTACCACTTATCCAAGAGAAGAATGAGACCTTCTCAAGTGGTCAACCATCGCGCTAAGACATGCACACCATCGTGCAAGCGCGGACGTTTCCGATCACACAAACGGAAACGAATTACACCACACTTAAGACTAATAATGAAGTGCAAGTGTGGGAAGTAAATGCATCCTAATGCCTAAACATGTCATGGCATTTCAATGAACAAGATGCAATCAAAATAAAACATGCAAGAAGAGATGTTCAAGAACATGCATGCACACATATAAAACACACAACATACAAGAATAAAATTTATGCATGAGTTGTGTGTGTGTGAAACTAATCTCTTCAAAGCAAATTAAGCACATAGAAGTTTACCTTTGGTGCTTATCAACCTTGAGGACATGAGAGGGTCTTGAGCTTGAATATCAATCACTTAAGCTACCCTTACATGCAATCCCCAATACGTGGTTTGTCCACGAAATAAGCCAATCAAGATATGGGAATCCTTACATGATATATAATGATGGATATTGGGGAATTGAGTTGACAACTAAAAGATTTCCTAATGTAATGAACTAGCCCAATTAAGCACTTTAATCCAACTCAAGGTTTGTTCTTCAATTGATTTAACTCATTATTATGCAAATTCAAACCTTCACTCAAGTAAGCCCTACTATGAGTCTTGGCAAGAATATAAGTTCAAGCTCATACTCAAGTGAACCCCACTACAAGTATTTACCCAAACAAGATTCTCAAGAACAAATTTAAGGTCTTGTACAATATAAAACATTCAAATCACATATATTCAATTTCATGGATGCTAAAGGTTGGAGAGTGAGTTGAAAGCCATTCTAACTCTAAACCACAGCCTTCATATGTGAGCCACTTTACAAACAAGCTAAATTGAGCCCCAATATTAACTTAGTAAAGTAAAATGACAACTTCAAAGCAATGAAAATAGAATATACCAAGAGAGGATTTATATATTATATGGCTAGCTCAAATACATGGGATTATCACATAAGTTGTCTCATCAATTCTCCAATAAAAGGGTTTAGTTACACATAGTGGAAATATAAATAAAGAGAGCAAAGTTGTAGAGAAAACCCATGAAAGCCTTCACAAGTCTTCTTGTTCCTTGATGTGTTTGAGATTCCCTTGACCTTGGTGAATCTCTTCTTCTCTCTTCAATTAATTTCCAAGATGAGATGGAAGGATGTTGGTGGGATTAATTAATGGTGGAGATGTTGGTTAGTGGAGGTAAGGAAGGGGTTAGAGAGAGGTTAGGGTTCAAGAATGGTAGGGAATAGAATATAGAATGGGATAAGAGGGGTATTTATATGTAGGATTGAAATCCCGGTGTTGCTAACGTGTCATGTGATCGACGGTTTCAAACGGCGGCCAGGCCGCCGAATTGAAATGGGAGACAATGGAATTGATCGGCAGGCGAATTATGGCCGCCGATTTGACCTGATACTTCTGGAGGAAAACGGCTATTTCAATCTGTGGCCAGGCCGCCGAATTGAACCGCCGATTGCTTCTTTTCTTGTCAGATGACCGTTTTACCCCCGAAAGCTCTCCTTTCACCGCTTTTAGTCCAAAATCACCGAGTTTCTTTATTGATCAACCCAGAATCCAAAAAGTACCTATACAATCAACATCGAGCCATAAATTTCATGAATTTACTCGAAAGTCAATCCTAAGTATCGAAAATAAGGGGTGTATTTCTATTTATGTAATGGCTCGATCAATGGGCCGAAAGATGAGATGAGATTTATGTTAGGTCGTCATTCAGTCTTGTTATCGAAGCTTGAGTTTTTTCTGATCACCGGTTTGAATTTCGGAGTCATTCTCGACGTGGCGAGGTATGATATGGTAGATGATGGCATACACGAGAGGTACTTTGGTGGTCGAGATGAGGTCGACTATGAACAGCTGAGATCGGTTCTGCGGATTGGTATTTTTGAGGAGTAGTATGATGCGGTTAAGCTGTGCTTATTGTATATGCTCAACTGGATATTGATGGGGTTGGACGAGAGAGAAAATTCTAGTATGGTAGATGCGCCTAGTCGAGGACTTGGATGCTTTTGATGAGTTCTGAAACTAAATATAACACGGTGTGTATAAACCTATCTAGAGGGGGGGTGAATAGATTTTAAGCTTTTTACCCAATTTTTCGTGTTAGTCAAAATTACGAATTTACCCTCAAGATAGTATAAATAAGCAAGTTTAATATGGTGCGGAAATTAAATCAACACTTGATTTTTACGTGGAAACCCTCACGGGAAAAACCACGGGCTATGTAAGTAAGCCACACTCGAACCTCGAATCCACTAAATGTGCAAACGATTACAACCTAATCCCGGAAGTAATCACACACCTACCTAATCCCGGTATGAGTGAACCTAGTCCAATTTGCTTGTGATCTAAGCAACCTAATCCCGATTGCTACACACAAGACTTACCTTCTCTTGAAGAGAATACAACCCTAAGTGAATATGTGAAAATATCCAAAATGCAACATAGAGCAAGGGAGACCCTATATGCTTATCTAAGATGATTAATATGCAATTAAGAACAATCCTAGATATCAAAACTAAATGACATGTCAAATAGTTAAGCTAATCAATATCAAGCACAAAACCTAATATGCTAGCACAATACAACTTCTCAAATATACATCATACTAATCTCAATTTTGTATCCAAAGCATACAAAATAACAATCAAGTAATTAATTGAGATTGCTAGATAAATTAAACACAAAATATGTAAGATATTAGTGAAAAGCTTACCAAGCAAAGTATGATGAAGATTCCATGCAAGATGACATCTAGATGATCTATGATGATGCTAGATGATGATTGATGATCATGAAATTGTGTTTGAGTAATTAAAAATGAGTTCTTTGTGTATTTTTCTTCTCTTGAAAAATATCCTAAGTATGAAGCATGAATAAGAACTCTTGTAAGTGACCTAAAATCAAGTTAGCATATATATAGAGGCCATAAGTGAAGTGAGGTCGTTTTGAAATTTCGCCAGAAAAATACTCTGTGCGCTGGTGGACCAGCGCTGGACGTCAGGTGCTGCCACCAGCGCCAGTCCAGCGGCGCCAAACTGGGCGGCCGTCGCTGGTGGCCGGCGCTAGTCCACACCAGCGCACGACCAGCGGCGCTCCACTGGGCGATTTGCGCCGGTGAGCGGCGCTGGTCGACCGGCGCTGGTGGACCAGCGCACAGCCCCAAAATTGTATCCCACAAGCAATTTTGCAAGGGGTACAAAGTTAAACAAAAATGCATCCTAAAAGCCTAAATGCTATGATGTTTTCAACACAAGATGCAATCATAAAATCAAGCAAGAAGAGATGTAAATAATCATTTATGCACAACAAAAAGAAACACAACATACAAAGATTAAACATATGCATGAGTTGTGAGTGTGTGCAACTATCTCTTCAAGACAAGAAAGCACTTAGAATATTACCTTTGGTGCTTGTCAATAATGAGGTCTTCAAAGGGCCTAATGCACTAATAACAACATCTAAACTACCCTTACAAAGGATCCCCATTTATGGTTTGATCACGAAATAAGCCAATTAAAAACAACGGGAATCCTTACAATCTCCACCTTTGGCTATTTCGTGACAAAACCATCACTCACATTGATTCCTCACAAAAAAAAATAGAAACTACGGGATTACAATAATATTCTACATTACAAAGAGATAAAAGAATGCAACTTGAAGTCTTCAATCCTCTTGTAGAATAATCAATCCTTGAAAAGAGTTTCTAACATTTCCAATTCAAGAAAAGTGTGAGATTAATCATGTGAGAGCAATTCCAAGCATTTGCATTTCTAGAATTTAGGCACAACATTACCAAATGTATGCAATGAATGATAAATGCAATGCTCCCCCTCAAAGGGTTACTCCCCCTCAATATACGTTCTCCCCAAAATGCACAAAAGCTTCTATATTTTGCAACTCCCCTTACCATTTCCTACTCCCCCTTTTTGTCATGATATAGGCAAAGGAGTAGTCCCCAACCGGGTCACTCAAAGCAACGAGAGATAGAAGCATGCAAGATTTGCATATACATATAAGTCACGTTATGCACTTCAATTAATTTGAGAGAAACAAGGAGATTTATTTGAGAAAATGTGTGAATCCAACATGCTTTGCATACAAGACATATAGCATTCAAGTCCAAAATACAATGGTATTTGGCAAAGCAAATGACAAAGGTTTCTAATTCGAATTCAAACCAATTTCACCAATGTCATGGGAAAAGCAAGGATATAGAGATTATTGATTTTAATTTAAGAGTGACTATATCCAACTTTATAAGCGAAACATGGCATGAGCGACTTTGCACCCTATTTGATTTTTCCGGATAAGATATTTGTATGATAGTAACCATGTTCCACTAATAAAGAAAGAGAGACATTTGGAATGTAAATTCCGTTGAACGGATACAAGATCCTTTATTCATTTAGAGTCTCATAAGCTTTCACACAAGTTTTGCATTTTTAAGAATATGCAATCATCAATTCATGCTTTTCATGTGTGCATGTTATATGAATTTCATGCTTTTTCATTTAGCATAAGCATGTTATTTAAGAAACATCATGTCATGGAGATAACTATAGGTCATTCACATCATACTTCCTATGTAAATCTCCTAGTCCAAAAATGCATGTTTGAACATAAATATGACATGGATTGTAAACAAGCAAGGTTCACACTTATAGAATTGAAAAACATATATACATATGTACAACCAAGCTTACTCAAGCAATCAAAAGAAGAGGCATAAGTTATTTCAAATTTTTGCAAGTTACAAGAATGCAAAATAGCTCTCTTTGCTTGAGTTCCCCATATGGGGTCAATCATAGAACATCACTCCACAAGACATATCCCAATAGATCTACTAAGAGTTTTAAATCGAGTAGCATCTAAGGGTTTAGTAAATAAGTCCAGAAGTTGATCATTAGTACCTACATGTTCAAGTACTATGCATTTATTTTCAACAAGCTCTCTAATGAAGTGATGGCGGATGTCAATATGCTTAGTTCTAGAATGTTGAACCGGATTCTTGGAAATATTAATAGCACTCATGTTATCACAAAAGAGAGTGAGAGTACCTTGATTGAATCCGTAGTCTACTAGCATTTGCTTCATCCATAGGAGTTGTGTGCATCCACTCCCTGCGGCTATGTACTCGGCCTCGGCCGTGGACAAGGAAATCGAGTTTTGCTTCTTGCAAAACCAAGACACCAAGTTGTTGCCTAGAAAGAAGCAACCGCCCGATGTGCTCTTCCTATCATCACAATTTCCTGCCCAATCCGCATCACTAAAGCCAACAAGACTAGCATTAGTGTCAAAAGAGTACCAAATCCCATAGTTGGATGTCCCATTCACATAGCGAATGATCCTCTTCACGGAAGAGAGGTGGGACTCCTTAGGATCCGCTTGGTACCTAGCACACACACCCACACTAAAAGATATATCGGGCCTACTTGCGGTCAAATAAAGCAAGCTACCTATCATGCCACGATATAGAGTTTGTTCCACACTTTTACCACTAGCATCCTTGCTTAGCTTCAAAGTGGTACTCATGGGTGTATCACAATGTTTGGCTTTCTCTAAACCAAACTTCTTCACTAGGTTCTTAGCATATTTGGCTTGGGTTATGAAAATCCCATCATGCATTTGCCTAATTTGCAAACCTAGGAAGTAACTAAGCTCACCAACAAGACTCATCTCAAATTCAAGAGACATGACATCAACAAATTGTTGGACTTTGGTGTTGGTGGAGCCAAAAACTATATCATCAACATATATTTGAGCTATGAAAAGCTCATCATTGTCTCTCTTGATGAATAGTGTCTTGTCAACACTACCTCTTGTGTAGTTGTTGTCAACAAGAAATTGAGTGAGGCGCTCATACCAAGCCCTCGGTGCTTGTTTCAACCCATAAAGTGCCTTCTTGAGGCGATAAACATGATTGGGGTGGTGTGCATCCACAAACCCCTTAGGTTGTTCAACAAACACTTCCTCTTGCAAGAAGCCATTGAGGAAGGCACTCTTGACGTCCATTTGGTGCAATTTGAACTTGTGCACACAAGAGATGGACAAGAGAAGCCTAATGGACTCTAAGCGGGCAACGGGAGCAAAAGTCTCCTCAAAGTCGATACCCTCAATTTGAGAGTACCCTTGTGCTACAAGTCTAGCCTTGTTCCGCACTATGTTGCCATCCTCATCGGATTTGTTCCTAAATATCCATTTAGTGCCTATGACATTAGTGGTCTTAGGCCTAGGAACTAGAGTCCAAACCTTATTCCTTTCGAATTGGTTTAGCTCTTCTTGCATGGCAAGAACCCAAAATTCATCATTTAAGGCCTCTTCAACCTTTTTGGGTTCAATTTGAGAGGTGTAGCATGTATAGCTAATAAGATTAGCAAGTTGACGTCTAGTCCTAACACCCTCATTTACCTCTCCAATGATATCTTCTTTATCATGGAGTTTCCTAACCCATGGAGCGGGTTCTTTAGAGTCCAAGAGAGGAACTCTATCAATAGGTTGTGTGCCATCATTGTTGACATTAGATGTCCCAACATTAGGCGACACCACAACCTCCTCCAAAGGAGAATCATCACTAAAAATAACCTCCTCCTCATGATCATTAGACTTGAGCCTAGTATCATCAAATACGACATTGGATGATTCCATAACACTTAGAGTCTTTAAATTGAAAACTCTATAGGCTCTACTATTTAAGGCATAGCCAATAAAAATACCCTCATCACTCTTAGCATCAAATTTGCCAAGTTGATCACGGTCATTCAAAATGTAGCATTTGCTTCCAAAAGTGTGGAAGTAGCTAACATTTGGCCTCTTGCCTTTCCATAACTCATAGGAGGTGTTTCTAGTACCGGGCCTTAGGAATACTCTATTTCCTATATAGCAAGCCGTGTTGATGGCTTCGGCCCATAGGTTCCTAGGGACATTGTTGCTAAGCAACATCACACGGGCCATCTCTTGGAGGACCCTATTCTTCCTCTCAACAACTCCATTTTGTTGAGGTGTCCTAGGAGCGGAAAACTCATGGGAGATGCCTAAGCCATTACAATAGCTTTCAAAAGAGGCATTCTCAAACTCTCTCCCATGGTCACTTCTAATCCGTTTTATGCTTTTAATATTTGAGTTCATTTCATTTTGTATTTTATTACAAAGCATTTTAAACTTATCAAAAGTTTCGGATTTTTCTCTAAGAAAATATGTCCATGTAAATCTAGAGAAATCATCGACACAAACAAAAATGTATCTCTTTCCACCCAAACTTTCGGTTTGCATTGGACCCATGAGGTCCATGTGGAGAAGCTCAAGTGGCTCCTTGGTGGTGAGATACTTACCCTTTTTGTGCATGCTTTTAGTTTGCTTTCCTTGTTGGCAAGGTCCACAAATACCATTGGCTTTCTTCCCAAGCTTAGGGAGGCCACGCACACAATTGAACTTTCCAAGGGTCCGTATATCCCTAAAGTTCATGTGGCCAAGTCTTTCATGCCACAACTCAATTTGCTCATCCATGGACACATGATTTGATACAATACTAGCTTCAAGACAATAGCAATTGTCACTAGATCTCATGCCCTTCAACAAGGTTTGTCCATCGGGTTTAAGGATAGAGCAATAGTCTTTAGAAAACAAGACGGAATATCCTTCATCACTAAGATGTGAAATGCTAATTAAATTGGCTTTCAAGCCATCAACAAATAAAGCATTGGATAAGGAGGGTAATCCGGGAACGGAAATGGTTCCTTTCCCTACAACATTTCTTTTGGATCCATCACCAAAAGTGACATTTCCACCTTCCTCCATAACAAGAGTCTCGAAGAAACTCTTGTTTCCCGTCATGTGCCTAGAGCACCCACTATCCAAGTACCAAAAATTAGAAGAATTTGCCTTCAAGGCTATTTGTGCAACATGGCAAACATTTTCATTCTTTCTAATCCACTTAGCAACAATTTTAGCTTTCTTAGTGGTCTTTGGTACATGTGCTCTACTATTTCTAGGATCATGCAAATCAATATTTTCATTCCTAGAAACATGCATCTTGGCTCTATTCTTTCTCTTTTCAATCATGCTTTGTTTTCTACACATTTTAATATATTGAAAGCAATTTGGTCTAATATGACCATCACAACCACAAAAGTGACAAATAGGGATGAAAAAAGGAATCATACCTCGCCTTTGAGTACGTCCATGTCTTTGTGGATATGTGGGTTCAATCCATCTTCGTTGTTGAACCGGTCTTGGTTGCTTCCAAGCTTGAGGTTGCATGATTGGTCTCTTTCCTTTGTGAGCCAATTTGGGAGGAGTGTTGGCTTGAGGGACCCTAGGGGGTTGAGCTTGAGATTTCCTTCTTGGCCCCATTTTCACTTGTGCATTAGAACATTGTCCTACTTCTAACTTTTTCTTAGGAGGTTGCACAAATGAAGTTTCTTCATTCTTCAAGCTCTTGACAAACACGGTCTTGTTAGAGGTTGAGATTTTCTTGCCATCTTCATACCCAAGACCTCTCTTGTCACTTGGACTCTTTCCAACACCAAGTAACTGATCAAGCTTCTTGGTGCTAGAATCTATCCTAGCCAAGGACCCTTTAGCTTCTACAAGTTCCCTCTTCAAGCCTTCTTCACTTCTCTTGGATAAGTCTAACTCCTCAATTAACTTATCCTCTCTCCTCTTCAATCTTTTCACTTGTTCACTTAAGTGGTCATTGTGAGCCGAAAGTTCAAGGTTTTCTTCTCTCAACCTCCAATCTTTCTTGTGCTTTTAAGTGCTAAATCATTGAACTCGGCATGGTATTTAGCAAGCACATTTTGCTCCACAAACTTCTTTTTGGAACTAGAAGAGGAGTCACTTTCTTCTTCACTAGAGTCAATTTCCTCTTGACTCAAATCTTCCTTTTCACTAGCACTTTTGCTCTTGTGAGAAGATGCAAAAGCTAGGAAGTTAGCCATGAGCTCTTCTTCACTTGAAGACTCATCTTCCTCTATGGAGTCATCACTACTCCCACTCCATGTGGCGGCCATCACTTTGCCCTTCTTCTTTTCATTGTGATTAGCACATTCGGGGGCAAAGTGACCAATCCCACCACACTCAAAGCATCGGACCCCTTTCCTTTCGGTCCTCTCTTGTCTAGGCTCAAACTTCTTGAAGGAACTCTTTTTCTTCAAATCTTGTCCTCTTGACCCAAATCCCTTCTTCTTCTTGAACCCCATAACCTTGTTGAACCTTTTCACAAATAAGGCAAGGTCTTCATCCGATTCATGCTTTGCCTCCTTTGCATCCTTAGATGCTTTCAAAGCTATTCCTTTAGACTTCTTAGGAGGAGTAGTGGTGCTAGGAACCTTCCTAGACTCATATGCAAGGAGACACCCAATTACCTCACTTGGCTTCATATCCATGTAGCCACTATTTTCTTCTATGGCCGTCACCTTTGATTCAAACCTATCGGGGAGAGATCTCATAATTTTTTGCTTGACTCTCCTATCCGAATACGGGTCTCCGAGTTGATGGCTTTGATTTACTATGTCCATCAATTTGATTTCGAAGTCGTTGAAGCATTCATCCTCTCCCATCCTAAGTAACTCAAATTGAGTTTGGAGGACTTGAAGCTTGGACTCCTTCACCACCTCGGTTCCCTCATGTGCAACTTGAAGGATGTCCCATGCCACTTTGGCAATCTGAGTATTCTGAATAAGCTTGTACTGATTCTCATCCATTGCACACATAATGGCATGCATCGCCTTCCTATTCCACTTTGAAGCCTCAAACTCTTGCGCGTTCCATTGCGCCTTAGGCTTCAAAACATCTTGTCCTCCACCCGCGGGAGTCATCATAGGGAGATCATATCCATCTTCCACCGCCATCCATGCACGGTCTTGAATTTGGCATATGTAGGATTCCATCTTCCCTTTCCATTGGGAATAGTTCAATCCGGTAAGAAGTGGAGGCCTTGTGCTAGAAGCTCCTTCGTGGCCACCACCATTTCCACCGTTTCCACTCATAGTGTTTATGAATGAATGAAATGAATGCAAATGTATGAATGATCAAAAATCACACAAAATGCAAAACACACCAAAATAAGCAAGGATCACCTAAGTATGTCTAGGAACCCGCTCTGATACCAATTGAAACTAATTATAGCACGATGTGTATAAAACTATCTAGAGGGGGGGTGAATAGATTTTACGCTTTTTACCCAATTTTTCGTGTTAGTCAAAATTACGAAATTACCCTCAAGATATAATAAACAAGCAAGTGTAATATGGTGCGGAAATTAAATCAACACTTGATTTTTACGTGGAAACCCTCACGGGAAAAACCACGGGCTATGTAAGTAAGCCACACTCGAACCTCGAATCCACTAAATGTGCAAACAATTACAACCTAATCCCGGAAGTAATCACACACCTACCTAATCCCGGTATGAGTGAACCTAGTCCAATTTGCTTGTGATCTAAGCAACCTAATCCCGATTGCTACACACAAGACTTACCTTCTCTTGAAGAGAATACAACCCTAAGTGAATATGTGAAAATATCCAAAATGCAACATAGAGCAAGGGAGACCCTATATGCTTATCTAAGATGATTAATATGCAATTAAGAACAATCCTAGATATCAAAACTAAATGACATGTCAAATAGTTAAGCTAATCAATATCAAGCACAAAACCTAATATGCTAGCACAATACAACTTCTCAAATATACATCATACTAATCTCAATTTTGTATCCAAAGCATACAAAATAACAATCAAGTAATTAATTGAGATTGCTAGATAAATTAAACACAAAATATGTAAGATATTAGTGAAAAGCTTACCAAGCCAAGTATGATGAAGATTCCATGCAAGATGACATCTAGATGATCTATGATGATGCTAGATGATGATTGATGATCATGAAATTGTGTTTGAGTAATTAAAAATGAGTTCTTTGTGTATTTTTCTTCTCTTGAAAAATATCATAAGTATGAAGCATGAATAAGAACTCTTGTAAGTGACCTAAAATCAAGTTAGCATATATATAGAGGCCATAAGTGAAGTGAGGTCATTTTGAAATTTCGCCAGAAAAATACTCTGTGCGCTGGTGGACCAGCGCAGGACCAGCGCACAAGCCAATTTTGGCTTGAGCGCTGGACGTCAGGCGCTGCCACAAGCGCCAGTCCAGCGGCGCCAAACTGGGCGGCCGGCGCTGGTGGCCGGCGCTAGTCCACACCAGCGCACGACCAGCGGCGCTCCACTGGGCGATTTGCGCCGGTGAGCGGCGCTGGTCGACCGGCGCTGTTGGACCAGCGCTGGTGGACCAGCGCAGGTGGACCAGCGCACAGCCCCAAAATTGTATCCCACAAGCAATTTTGCAAGGGTTACAAAGTTAAACAAAAATGCATCCTAAAAGCCTAAATGCTATGATGTTTTCAACACAAGATGCAATCATAAAATCAAGCAAGAAGAGATGTAAATAATCATTTATGCACAACAAAAGAAACACAACATACAAAGATTAAACATATGCATGAGTTGTGAGTGTGTGCAACTATCTCTTCAAGACAAGAAAGCACTTAGAATATTACCTTTGGTGCTTGTCAATAATGAGGTCTTCAAAGGGCCTAATGCACTAATAACAACATCTAAACTACCCTTACAAAGGATCCCATTTATGGTTTGATCACGAAATAAGCCAATTAAAAACAACGGGAATCCTTACAAGTTCCCGTAGGGTGCACACGTGTATAGGCAATCTATTTTTGGTTTCAAGCATACGTTGGATGGTCGACAGGAGTGGTTCGAAAAACGATAGCAAGCAAAGAGCGTTGACGTACACACTGTGGAGATGTACAACATATACGGTCTACCTGACGCACTGTTGGTGAGAATTTAGAATTTGAATATGTACTTTAATTGTAATTGTTTTCATATGACTAATGGAATACATATATTGGATTCTTATCGTACTTATCTATTACGTAGATATTTTCTTTTAGGGTGGGAGGGTTATCCCCGAGCTCGGCACCCTATTTAGGACCCGCAGGGAAATCGACTTATCCCCTCGTATTCTGAAATGGGAGTTGAGTCGGAAAAGCTGACAAAGAATTTCACATCAATGGTAAGTATCTTTTTTGTTAATGTTTATAGTTATTAGTATGTATACAATTACAATGGTCTAACTACAATTTCAGATGTTTTCGAGGACTGAATTGGTGCTGACAACAGCTGAAAGGGTTGAACGGTACTACGAGAGCATAGACGAGGGAGGCAGTCTATATAATGCCATTGATAGAGTTTATGTTTTGGTACCGGTTCCCGGACAGCATACGACTACTGGAACCAGTGATGTCGAGGGTTCTGAGCTGGAGGGTGGCAGTGGGATTCCTGTGAGGCATAGGCGGGTTCAATTCGTGATGCCCAAAGATACAACTGGAAGTGATTCACGATGAGGCATTGAAGGTCATCCAGAGGTACGTAAAAATATTTGTACTGCATTATTTAATTTCAAACGAGTTGAAAGGAATAACGAATTCCCGTTTACGCATGCGTGTCTTTTAAAATATGACTTAGAGGGTGTGTGAAAGGGTTGTTTATCCGTTATTACCAAATTTTCGGATTAGTCACTATTACAAATATAACCCTAATTCACAAAACAATAATCAAGTGTAATATGGTGCGGAAATATAAACGACACTTGATTTTTACGTGGAAACCTTCGATAGGGAAAAACCACGGGCTGGTAAGTGCGTCACACTCGAACCACGAATCTACTAATTGTGATAGCGTATACAACTTAATCCCAGTTTGACGGCCTAATCCCAACCAATATCCCGCTACCACTACCCGCAGGCTTGTAAAAGTGGACCTAGTCCAATTTGCTCATGTGACCACCTAATCCTGGTGTACGACCTAATCCCGATCTATCACACAAGACTTACTTCTCCGAAGAGATCAACACCTTAAGTGAATATGCAATGATATCCAAATATGCAATATAGAGCTAGGGTACTCTAGATGCTTACCTAGGATTATATGATGACAATAAAATCAATCCTAGATATGAAAATAGCTATATGTCATGGCATACAACTTTAGCTAATTAAAGGATAACCAATCCTAGATACAAAGCTATCACAAATAACCCACAAACATTCAAAAGATTAACTAGTTGATTAAAAAAATCTATCAACCTAGTTATCAATAAATCACACAAGAATGTTTATGGTATAGCTTTTAGGCAATAATGACCTAATCAATTAAGCTATCAAAAATAATCTCAATCATATAATGAGATTAATTAGCTAGATATAAAATAGGTATGAAAACCTAGCTAACATAAATAACCCAATCAACACATAATCTCAATCATGTATGTAGAAATTATATTACTCAAAGAACATACAAGTGATAAAAGAGATAAATTGATAAGTAAAAACACTAATTATGTAAGATAAAAGTGTACAACAAATCATACAATGTGTGTTGAAGAAGACCCATGCATTAGCACATGCTAGATGAACCTAGATGATGCCTAGATGATGATTTGTGCATGTGGGAATGGGTTTAGAGAGATAAAGATGTAATCTTTAAGCTTTTTCTCTCAAGTCTCTCTTTCTCTCTCAAGAATATGGAGCCTCTCTCTCTAGGGTTTGATTTGGTGGCTCGGCCCTCAAAATGATGAGAAAGATATGTATTTATAATGCCCAAATGAAACTATGTCGTTTTGGAAGAAATGGAAAAATTATGGGCATTTTCGCGGTACTCGCATCAGTGCAGCGACTCAAGATTCAAGCGCTTTGAAACATGACCAAACAACATCAAAACCTTTCGTATGATATATCGTTGGAAAGGTATGGATGCCTAATTTCTACACATTTTTATAGAATGATATTTTGATGTCTGTAGAAAGAGTTATGGTCAATTGAGTGACCAAAGGTCAGAAACAGACAACAACAGAGTTGCCCTGTTTTGGTTGTAACGTTGGAGATTTTAAAACCAATCCAAACGGTCATGAAATATTATGAATAATATACCGTTCGAAAGGTATGGGTGTCTAGTTTGTACAAAAATTTTCAAAACTCATTTTGAAGCTTTGTATAAAAAGTTATGGTCACAAGACCATGCAAAGGTCAGTTTTGAAAACACTTGAAACATTGAAATCCAATCTTTTGAAACTAGACACCTTACTCCAATCAACCGAACCAAATCTACTACTTATCCAAGAGAAGAATGAGACCTTCTCAAGTGGTCAACCATCACGTTAAGACATGCACACCATCGTGCAAGCGCGGACGTTTCCAATCACATAAACGGAAACGAATTACACCATACTTAAAACTAATCATGAAGTGCAAGTATGGGAAGTGAATGCATCCTAATGCCTAAACATGTCATGGCATTTCAATGAACAAGATGCAATCACTTAAACATGCATGAATAGAATTCATGGCTTTGCATCCTAATGCCTAAACATGTCATGGCATTTCAATGAACAAGATGCAATCAAATAAAACATGCAAGAAGAGATGTTCAAGAACATGCATGCACACATATAAAACACACAACATACAATAATAAGATTTATGCATGAGTTGTGTGTGTGTGCAACTAGATCTCTTCAAAGCAAGTAAGCACTAGAATTTACCTTTGGTGCTTCTTCCCTTGAGGTCTTGAGAGGGTCTTGGTTGTCTAAAACACCAACCATCAAATACCTAAGCTACCCTTACATCAAGCCCCAATATGTGGTTTGTCCACGAAATAAGCCAATCAATAGATGGGAATCCTTACACGAGTGAACGGTTTTAGTATTGACAATTTTGAAATCCTTTCAGGACCACTAGGAACGTAAATTCGCTGAAGTGTTGGATGATATTAGAGAGTTACGGGAGGATATCCGAAAGAGTGATGAGAAATGAGATCAACAGCATACGGAGTTACTAGGCTTGATCCGGGCGCTTCAAGGTTCGATGTCGTAGTCCCATTAGGATGGTCCATCGTTCGATGACTGAGACTTTAGTCCCAGAGACAGGACAAGTAGTCATCATGACGGGATAGACCCAGAAACCGGATGTGAGTAGCAAGCTCCTACGGAGACAGTATCCGATCAGCAAGAGCCTGTTGTGACAGAAAGAGAGCAGGTACCTGGTGGTACAGAGACAACACTATTGGAGAAGGTACCTCCTCAAGGTTTACCAGAGCAGCTGCTACATCATCATGTTCATCACTAGGACTGTGGGTTCGTGCATATGGATAGTCATGTTCATCCCCAGGACCACACAGTGCACCCCTCGTCGCAACGCACCCCTCCAAGCGATCCACGGGACAGAGTTCCTCCTCACAGCGCACCCCTCCGGTCGATCCCAGTACAGCGCACCCTATAAGTGATTCATGGGGACAGAGTTCCTCCATCGCAGCGCACCCTTTCGGTCAATCCCAACGTAGTGCACCCCTCCAGGCGATCTACGGGGACAGAGTTCCTCCTCACAGCGCACCCATCGATCGATCCTAATGCTTCAGACCGTAGTCCGCCCCATGTTCAGAGTCACCAACGGGCTCGCAAGCGAGGTTGGCAGCTGATGAGCCCATACACTTACCCCTGTCGGTCGAAGAGGCCAAGGACATTGCCACAGTCATCAACACATGTATTCAGGCCCAAGGAATTGGTAGATGGTGACCAGCTTGCGGCTTACCAAGCCTACAAGAGGAACATGACGGGGGAATTTGTAAGTATAATCGTACATATTACAATCTTTTTTTAGTATTTTGAAACACCTAAGTAAAATTACTTGGTTATCTAACTTCTTCAACAATTATGCAGACGTGATATGGATCTACATGAGCCAGTTGTTGTCACTTGGTTCCAGCGGTTGCAAACTAACTTCTTGGAGTTTGAGGATACGGAGTGTTCCTTACTTGAACTATCTGTATAAATTTGTTTCAGTGATTGTAGAATCCTAACAATATAAAATGTTAAAAGTATCAGCACATTGATGCGTACTTGCATATTCTGCGGAAGCATCAGCTAGCATACCCCACTGTCTACAATCAGAGGATCAACATACTGGATTCAAAATTCAATGTAAATGTTTATATTGTACGATTTTCGCTTGTGCATTGATGTGTTTCATACATCTTTTACCTAACGTTTCGATAAATTTTCTATATACAGTCATGGTTATATATTCAGTAGGGGAGAATTATGCCTAGTGGGGTTATGGGCAAACCTCCTAAGAGTTGGTTTGTGCTAAACTACCAGTGGTCCGCTGAAGACCTTATGGTGGTATGTGGATTGCTCCCGTCAGGAAACCGACCATGACACAAGGTTGACGTGGTAAGTGTTTAATTTACATGTTTTCAATGTGTTTAGTAAATAAATTTAACACTGATAACACTTTGTTGAAACACCTACATGTTTTGATTCCTTGCAACATTTGACAGCAACATTGGATCCTGGCCAGCGTTAACCTCACAGTCAGGAAGATCTACCTGTTAGACTTGTACACACATGAAGTTACATGGCACACCAAGAATGACCAGGTCGTGTGCTTAAGGTGGTTTTTACCCTCAATGTTGCATCAGGTCGAGTTTCACACTAAGAGATGGAGGGATGATACGACGTACGACTTGGACGATATGCTCTTTTGAATGAGCATTGTGTCTACATCACGTGTGTTGGAAAAAATACCGTAGTACACGCAGCGGAAGCGAGACTAAAAATAGATTTAGTACAGTTTAAAATTTTTCCATATTTGAACCTTAACCCTTTAATTAATTAAACATACATATCAAAAAGTAACATACCTCTTGTCGCGTGATCCGATTGACTTACGTCGATGGTAATCCGCAAGATCTTCAATCCTAGCACGAACGTGAATCACCTAGGAGCGTGGTCTCCCTTTTTCTTTGAATTGCAAACCTAAGAATGGACAAACAAACTTTTCTTTTTCTTTTTCTTTTGTTAGTCACAAAACAATCAAAAGAATACAAAGATTATTCCAGTCACTTTTGAGTTCTCAATCTAATGATCGAAACTCGCGTGAACCTAATTCGATGTTGTACACACAAGCTTATTGATGAACAAGCAATCAGTGTACCATCAAAAGAATAATCTCTTCTCTCTTTTATGTCTTGGTAGAATAATCAAACACTTGTTTATGAGTTTAGAAGAAGAAGAAAAATTGATTCAGTGAACAACAACTAGGGTGGCCGAACCCTATAACATGTGTTATATAGGGTGGCCGAAATTTCTTCTCCTCTTCATTTAGGGTTGGCCAAAATCTACATGTAGTCCAATTAGGGTTGCCGAAATTCCTCTACAAAAAAGGATTTGTGTTGTACCCTAATTCACATGTAATTAGACTCCTAACCCTAATTCAACTCATAAGTATTTTTATTCTTTTATTGACTTAATAAAAGACTTTCCTATTTGATTAAATAAATAAAACTTATTATTTATTTTCTTACCAAATAAGTCTTTTACTTTTAGTATACTACTACCAATAGTATAACTCTAGGAAATATATTTCCTGATCAGAAAAAGATTTGTTTCTTAATTAAACAATTAATTAATTCTTATTTAATTAAACAATGAAACAAAATAATATATTTGGCTAATATTTTAACCTTGCCGCCCCACATGTATAAAATGGGCCATATATTATTTTCTTATTTTATTTAATCCATTGGACTTTAAATAAAAAGCCCACATGTGAACCAGACCCATTCTTACTAAAAGAAACAAGCCCACATGCCTTTCATTAATATATTAATATAATTAAGCAGCCCATTAAATAAATAATGTGCAAATTAAATTCTTAATATATTAAATGCAATTCTAGATGGACCCATAAATTGGTCCGGTAGAATATATCAAGTGATCCATGCAAGTCCGTGTGGATTGGGGATCTTGGCGGGCTATCTAAATTTAAGCTTCAATAGACATAACCTAATCACAATCAACAAATGATTCACTTAGGTCCGATCCATTAATTTTAACTCATTCCACTAAAGAGCTAAAATTGAACTCTTAAATAAAGATAGAATAAGAAGATGTTCCTCATTCATACCCTAGACAATCATGTTGGAGATAGTGTATCCTCGTGATTAATATCAGTAATCGCCAAGAGTTCATAGACCGCCTATAACTCTCCAAGTTACCATATTTACTCATATGACCACGTTTTGAACTTGGATATTTTGACTTGTCCAGAAGCCATGTTTTCAATAGTCACTATCGAAAACTCAACGTTGAGATTTAATATCCAATTACCTCAAAACATCCATATAATGATATTATACTCTCATTTAATAAATGGAGCCACGATGTCCATATCTATAAATGAAGTCCTCTATCAATTAACAAATGAATATCACCAAACTATCGAGGATAGACTATGCTATATAATCGTACTCATTGATAACTCAAATGATATCACTTGTAACCATAAGTCCCATCATTTATCTCAGGATTGAGATAGACTCTCCGATTGTCCTGATAATGAAAAGACTATTATCTATTGACGGTTCTAGATAAAACTTTTTCATTGTGATCCATTTCAATGCACCTAGTGCACTAGATTCTTTTACTCGAAGACACTCCGATGATTTTAGACTCATCATATCTCATTTGATCCCACTCAAATGCTAGCAAAAGAATTCTACAACTTTAACAAGATAAAGGTGCCCAACATTTAACTTAAGTTGTGAACATTATTCAAGACTAACTAAAGAATTGTGTCTACCTCATACATATCCAGATGTACGAACAATTCTTTTTTTCTCATAGTCTTTAGACCTTATGATTATTTACTTTGACAATTATAATAGTAAACTATAAATGCTATAAGATTTGTTAAACCAGAAATCACTTTATTAATATGAAAAAGATTGTCAATTACAATATTACACTCTTGCTATTGAGCATAATCCTAACAACGTGTGCCCCAACAGACTACAAGGTATGACTGTTTCAAGATCTTATTCTATCACGTTTGGTTTTAATAACATTCCATTCTAACGGTTGTTCATGTGGTGAATTGCAGGGATAACTGTGGTGCCCATACTTTGAGATTGACAGAGTACCTACTGGCGAAAAAGGATACGTTCGACTGGTCGGAAGATGATATGGGCGATATACAGGAGAAGATGGCCATGGAGTATTTTTGTAACTCCAAGCCCCATTTTTTTTTTTTTTTCTGTAGTTGATGTTCATAACATTTGAGTAATGAAATGATGATTTTTTTTTTTTTTTAGTTAAAGTGTTTGCAATTAAAAGTAGAACACACATTTCATACCTTCAACAATCAATAAACTGAAAATTAAATGCCCCATTTAAACAACACGATTTAAATGAACAAGTCATTCAATTCCAAATAATTAACATTACATCAATATCAACGGCTCCATTCATTCCACAGTAGAGTCCTTGTGAGGGCACGTTTGTTTGTTGTGTCTAACTGAATGATAGATGCTACACTTGTGACGGTATTCCTCGGGAACAATTCTATTGGGACCTTCATTAATCATAAGTGGCTTAGAACACCTCATGCTATTATGTCCTGATTGTCCACATCTTTTACACAATTGTGTGGCTGTTCTCTCCGAAGACGATGCATGTCGACCTTCCATCGGGTGACCTAATTGTCTCTTTGACTTTGGATTTAAAACCACCCGCGCTGCGATGTCGGATGGCACTACCCATGAAGAAGGACGGCTAAAATGCATAATAGGAACCGAGTATGCATCAATAAGTGTCTCTCTCTTGTAGTAGTCCACATACAGAGATGTGAAATCCAAGTTTCACTCCCTGCAACAATGAAAACGGTGAGATTCACGTTTGGATAATATAAAGCATTAACTGTAACTTCTCATGTACCTTGCCACTGCGAGTGCGTGAGAACATGGGAAAAGGTCCATTTGGAATTTGTTGCATGTGCAAATCTTCAGGGCTAAGTTAACCGTCCACTGTTTTCCTTTCAATTTGATGAAAATTATGTTCCAGTCAACTGGATTTACGATCATATAACCACACTTCTTGACACATTTCAAGATCACAAGAAGTGCTGCATCAGTCAATTGTGTAAGGTTCATGATTTGTATTGGCTTGATTCCATTGCAAAACGCTCTATATTTGTATTAGTTGTTGCTTAGGATGTTCTTGGAAGAAAAGAAGCTTAAAAGGTGAAGAGCAATGTCTAGTGCAAATGTCGTCTTCAAGAGGTGAAAACGTCAAAGGTATACTTCGACTTCCATCCTCTTGCAAGGCGTTAGCGCGCACACACACAATTCATACATGTGTGTACCTGCATCGTAGTTCAAACATTTGGTATAACACATTCACACACTTCTTAGTATGCACATGCATTGGTCTTTTATAGACAAACATTGTAGAATTGCATGCTTTGTAACTATCTCTTTGATATGGCATGCTTGTGTGAATTGGTGTTTATTTGTTTATGTGTTTTGTATTTTGGACTTGAATATGTTTGTATTTGATTCTTTATTGAGTTCCGATCATTTCGGTTACTCATTCATAAGGTTTCGAGTCCAAACGACTTAGCTAGGCTACTTTGCGTTCTCATTCGTTGAGTTGACTTCATCGTCATTTTCCGAGATGATTTCTCAACCTTTTGTCAAAGTTTCTTAGTCATCATCTTGCATGAGGAAGTCATAGTTCGTAATCCAAAAATGGATTTGAAATCGGAGTTCGGATGCCTAAGATATGGCTGAAGAACGTGAGGGAGCGCGTGAGAGGCAAGCATGGCCTAAGGCCATGCATTGCCCAAGCCATATGGGAGCCGTGGGACCCACGGCCAGAGGACCTCTCTAGTCCCATGTGGTCCAAGCGCCCCCCATGGGCTTGGCTGAGGTGGCCTCTTTTGGTTGGTCAAAAATCCTCTCTCTCTCCTCCATTTAAACACCTCTCCTTCCTTCCAAACTTAGAACTTGAAGAAACCTTTCAAAGAAATTTTCTGCAGAATTCTTCACATTTTAGTTTTAGTATTTTGATCATAACTTTCTCATACGAACTCGAAATTGATTGATCCAAAAACCAAAATTGTTGGTCTTGATGAGAGCTACAAACCCCAAGCATTTCTAGAGGCAGCTAACTTCGACATTTTTCCCAGTGGTCTGATTTTCAGTACATGGTCAACTTTGTATGTTCAACTTCTTCTTTTTCATTTCATCTTTGATCATCTCTTTTATTCTTACTATTTGATTGATGAAATATGTTGAGAAGAATGTTAGATCATATGCTAGGGGTGTTTGATCATTTGTTAATTGAGTTTTAGCTTTGTGATTTCTCTTGAACATATATTTGCTAAACTTGATTCAACTTGAAATTGATTCTAGAAATGGTATATATGATGTGCCTCATGTTATTTTCTAGGTTTAATTTCATGATCTAAGAGCTAGGTTTTTAGTGTGATATATTGAATATTCATACCTTGTTCTTATTGATTTACATGTCTTGATTTCTAGATACTTTTGTGATTGTTTGTTGAAAGCATATTCTAGATTATCATTGAACATGTACATTTAGCTTGATTGATCATCTAGCTTTATTTGATTGTGTTTGCATCATTTGCATCACTTAGATCATAGCCTTACATTAGGTTGAAGTCTCTAGCAAAGTGAGTGAGGCTTTGTGGATAGAGCAAAGAAGTCTTGATTAGAGTCGGGAGGACTCAAATAATCAAGCAAGGAGACTTGTCTAGGGTCGGGAGGATCCGGATAGACAAGCAAGAAATCTTCCTAGAGACGTGAGCGTCTTGGATAGAAAGTTTCTAGAGGTGTAGGACACATCTCGGATAGAAAGTAGGCTTGGTAGTTCACTTTCCCGAGGGTAGATTAGGAGGTGATAGCTTGAGTGGATATCTTGTGTTGATAGCTTGAGTGTGTAAATCTTTTTCGTATAGTGAATTGCTTTGCCGGTGGTTGTGGTATCAACCCGTGGATGTTTCCTCTTTAAGGTTTTACCACGTAAAAATCTTTGTGTCAATTTTCACTTTACTTTTTCTTATCTTCCATACTTTACATTGATTGCATATCTTGTATATTGATTTACTTTTGCATTAGTTAAATCAATTCATTTGTTGAATATCTTCAAGTGTGCATTTTCTTTGTTATATTCCGCATAGTTTTTAATATTGAAAGAATTTGGGCCTATACCTATTCACCCCCCCTAGGTATATAATACACTATTGCTTAATAGAAATTTCAAATTGATTACGCATGGACTGTGCAACTTGATGACAATCGTGAAACCAGTGCTGTAACATATTCCTAATGAACTCTACTAGTGTCAACATTGGCAGTTGCCGTGTGAATTTTAGGTATGAGTTTATGCACTTTGCAACATTTGTTGTTATCAACATGTACCTTCTTTGGGGACAATGTATGTGGGACCACTTGTGTGGACCGATAGCAATGACATAATCGAATGCATCCTTGTGCAGGTTACGTAACTCCTCCATGTGCATGTAATAACCAAATTCACTATACGATCTAGCTACTTTGTCCATTATGTTGGCAATATCCTTTTTGTGAAATCGCTTCTTAATATTTTCAGAAAACTGTCAGCAACATATAGTGTGGGTTGCATAAGGGAACACTTTAGAAATCCCTGATTTAATGCTTGAATGTCGATCGGAAATGAAAACTAGATCATCTATATGACCAAAGGCACCCTTCAAGCATTACAAAAACCACTCCTATGAAAGGTTGTTTTGAGTCACCACACCCAAAAGGAATTAGATACACATGTTCGTTTCCATCTTATGCAATTGCAACAAACATTGTACCCCTGAATCTTCCCTTCAAATGGGTACCATCAACTGCAATCACAGGACGCATACACCTTCGAAAACCTCTAATTGAGGGCCCTAACGACATGAAAAAGTAGAGAAATTTACCATCGTCTACGCACTGTAAGTCAGTGATTGTGCCAGGATTTTGCTATTCTAGAATGTAACCAAAAAATGACAGCAATTGGAAAGTTTCTTCATGCGTTCCATAGGTCAATGACAATGTATAATGCAAGGCTTGATGTGCCTTACTGTGCATGATTTGGATGCCATACACTGTTTTTATATCGGCGATTATATCCTTAGGACGCATGAGACGACCATCTTGTTGTTGAAGTTTAGGTGCAACCACTTCTTCGATTATGACTGAACTAACTTATCGATGGCGACGGTGAATCTTCTCCAAGGGACAACTATGTTCGTTGATAAAACTTCTGACTTGGAAGAAAGTCCCTTCATCTCTCCTCACCGCTCTTAATTTCCACGTACAGTTGTCAATAATTTAAACCAGATATAACTTTGTCTTATTGGACCTTTTCACCTTCCATTCAAAGTTTTCCCACATTTCAAAAAGACCAACTAGCCTCTTCAAATCCTTTTTACTCGAAAAAAAAAAATGACCTTTATAAATCATGCTTGTAGGTTCTTGTGCTACCAAGGTGTTGTTTATACTAATACCAAACGAGTATGAATTTGCTCTAGGAATAACCCACATGTCGCATTATTAGAATCAGATGTAGTTACATTATTATGAACCTCAGAAGTCCCAGGCATATCTAGTGTAGTGCAACTAACTCCTTGTACACGTCTTCCATGTGTTTGAATTTGTACAGGCTCTTCATCCACACTTTCTAGATCATCTACCTGATCATTATTTGCCTCATTATCCACCTCATGGTTTAGGTCATTGTTCTACTCAATATTCGGTTCAGTGTTCTGCTCATTGTTTTGCTCATCATTCATCTTAATTCAACAACCAAACACATCGCTGAATTGAGGTTCAACTACATCTATATGGTCGATCACTACCGGTGGGACAACACACATGTTTTCCCCACCTTCGGTGACACTCCTTTGTGTGAACACTTGGTTGCTACCGCTAAAGGATCCAAATTGTCAGGTATTTTCACGAGGAGAAATATCATTCCCTATCACATCTCCAGCTATCCTCTTAGTTAGACTGACACATACTTGAGGGATCACCTGATCTTCCCCTAGCATAAATGTGCGATATGTAGTGCCATGAACGATTGATATTGACTATAGATTGCCATTGAATTTGTTTACATCATACTTCACAATGGTATGCACGATCGCCACAAATTCTTTGTAAGTCATATTTTTTGACACATACATTCCTTGGTTATCGGATCCAACAAACCTCTGACTTTCGTCGGGTAACTGCTCCCATCGACCGTTGTAAGATATTACTATTCTAACCCAATTCATTATGATGTCAAATTAATCATCACAAATCATTAATAAATAGCTAGGACTACAAAATATTTTCACAACAGATGTCTAAATAAGATGTTAAGAAAAGGCTCAGGATAAGGTTTATACAAAAGGCTTGGATTACATTTACAAAGGTTCGGGTGAGGATATTTAAACGGCTCGGACATTGATGTAAAAGGCTCGGACACTACTTTAAAAGGCTCAGACACTTCTTTAAAAGGCTCGGACACTGCTTCATTAACAAACTGAAATATACAAACGTAGTTAAATTGCTTAAAGCATAACTAGGAGGTGAATAGGTTTTTACACCTTTTTCAATCCCTTGAAACAAACGCAAGTTTGTCCCTCAAGGTAGCTTACATTACAACACATAAACCAAACATACAAGTATAGACAAGATAAGCATGTGATCATTAAAGCATTGTCTTTACATCAACAAGAAGCAAAAGGAAGAATAACATTAAAACACAACAACAAAGAACACTTGTATTTCCAATAATGTTCAATGTGTTACAAGTATCAATTAAAATATAACTATACAAAAGAATCAAAGAACAAAAGAATAATATATACATCTCGATCAAAATCATTTGCTTACATATCACACTTAACAAAATCTTGTTTCAAAATACATCACAAGTGAATATTGAGCAACAAGATTAAAACATACACATATACAAATATGAAAGAGAGAGATAGAAAGAATTGACATAAGAGATTTTTTAACGTGGTAAAACCTCTAAGGAGGAAACATCCACGGGTTAAACTACAACCATTGGGTACTATATATATTGGATGATAGATTAGAAATTCCTCAAAAGTGACCAACATTTGATCTACTCTCTATTGGAGTCTATGTCTACCCAATCCCTATTGGAAGATAAGAAATCCCTCAATGATGCGAAACCACAATATATTGGAGTCAATGTCTAACCAACATCGTTGGAAGATTAGAAATTCCTCAAGAGTGCATACATATCCCATGTACCACTCTCTATTAGAGTCTATGTCTAACCAAACACCCGGGCCTACCAATATTGTAGCCAACTCCCAATCCAAGGCACTCATGCCTTTAGAGAGCCTCCCTTGCATAGCTATCCGGACCTTCCCGATCCTAACCATAACTTCTTGCTTGGTTATCCGGACCTCTTGTCCTAACCAAGACTTCCTTGCTTGACTATCCGGACCTTTTGTCCTAATCAAGACTTCTTGCTTGGTTATCCGGGCCATATATCCTAACCAAGACTTCATGCCTTTTACAAGGGCTTCCTAGTGTGATCAATGAATGCAAATGATACAAACAAGCAATTCAACATAGAACATGTGATCAATACATTCCATGGAAACTAGACTTAATCATGTGAGAACACAAGTCAAAATAGTCTAGATATAAAACTTGAATTAAAATCTAGAGCATGTGAAAACACCTAACACATATGGCTCCTAGTTTTATTCACAAATCTAACACTTGAATAAATCATATACATGAAGCACATATCCAAGATATTAGAAACATACACAAAAAATGCTAGAATCACAAAATATGTTCTATGAATATTCTAGTAAACATTTAGAGCAAGGATATAATGAATAATCAATTAAATCCTATTAGGCTCTAAATACAAAATCACAAGTGCTAATCCTAGATTTGTTCAATAAGAGGATCAAAGCACATGCCAAGGTTATTGATCATAAAATGAATCAATCAATCCACAAATAACCCTATATATCAAACTAATCACAATACAACACTTAAACATGTGAGAAAATAGAATCAAGGAAAATGAGTTCACATTTGTCTCTAATTAGACTTGATTATGTTTGATTATGAAGCTATCTTTCTCAATAGCATTCATCATATATACACATACATATAGAAGAAGAAACCCCAAGGTA
Organism: Acer saccharum; assembly: GCA_030490815.1. Taxonomy (NCBI): domain Eukaryota; kingdom Viridiplantae; phylum Streptophyta; class Magnoliopsida; order Sapindales; family Sapindaceae; genus Acer; species Acer saccharum. Next base: position 21,623,482 of record CM059873.1, read on the forward strand.
ATTGAAGGTTATAAAAGAAGAAAACACAAAGATTAGTCAAATACCTAAAAATCACGAGCTGGTTCGGTTTTGTAGGTAGAGCCACTAGAAAACTCAATCAAACAGCTGCAAACTCTGGAAAAGGTAGAGGACTTGATTACAAAGCTTCTCCAACTTGAATCACTCAATTCGAAGTCTGAATGAGAAATTTATGGCGTTTGGAAGGTGAGAAAGTTTGGAGAGAAAATTCTACACATTGGTTTTCTAATTTTTCTTCTTGAAATGAAATAGGAGGAAAATGAGAAACTTAAAAGAGATGAAAGAGAAGGAATGAAGTGGCAAATCTGGAGGTGACACATCACCACCCCATGAGAGGCGGGTGAGCCTCACGGGGTAGAGAGGGGTGCTGGCCCGTGAGGCTCACGCGCCTTTCACGGCCACACCCAAGCTTGGCCTTTGGCCATTGCTTGCCTCCTTCGTGTTCTTCGGTTGTATTCGGGTCTCTGAACTCTGAATTTGAATCCATCTTCGAATTATGAACCTTGACTCCCTTACGCACGAGGATGACTATGAAACTTTGACAGAAGGTTGAGAATTCGACTCGGAATATGACGACGAAGACAACACAATGAATGAGAACGCAAAGTAGCGTAGCTTCCTAATTTAAACTCGAAACCTAATGAATGAGTAACCGAAATGACCAGGACTTAATAAGAAATCATATGAGATTATGTTCAAGTCCACAAACAATAAAAACAAAAACAAATAAACACAAAGTCATACAAGTATGTCATTTCCTAGAGATAGTCCTAGAACATGCAATTTCACAATGTTTGTCAATTTGAAACTAATGCATGTGCATACTTTGTCAAGTATGTGAATGTGTTATACCAATGGTGTAAAACTATGCAGTGACACATATGAATGTCATGTGTATGTGTGCTTATGCCTTGTAAGAAGAATGAGGTCAATTATACCTTCGTTGAGAAATGTAGCTTATTCCCTTTTTAAAACACCATCTTGCATGAAACATAGCCGAGTCTTTCTTTGAAGCTTTGGATCATCATTTCTAAAACCACTAATCAATACAAGAAAATCATCGTTTTGATATGGAATTTATACCAACACAAACCAAAATCCTAACACAAACCTAACAGCTATGCAAAAGGCTCGAACACAACTTCACAAAGGCTCGAACACAAATGTAAAAGTCTCATACACTGATGTAAAAGGCTCGGATACTGATGTAAAAGGCTCGAACAGTACTTTAAAAGGCTCGGACAATGCTTCATTGACAAACCTAACGGCTATGCAAAAGGCTCGGACACAACTTCACAAAGGCTTGAATAGTGTTTAGAAAGTCTCGGACATAGCTTAGAAAGGCTCGAAGATTCAAAATTCATACAACCAGCTTAAGGTTTACAAAAGACTCGGAGAAAAAATGAAAAGGAACGGATAAAGTGTTAAAAGACTCAAAAACCCAAGTATAGAAAAGAAGTATTTAAGAGATATATTACCTTGTTGTATTGAAGAACGTCCACTTCTTTCTAAGTTGAAGAAGAAAGGGGAGGCAACCTTGAACTTTTTGCTGTAGGGGATTTCAATTTTCAGACAAGTTTATTGTAGAGAGAGAGAGTTACTGAGTTGGGACTACTGAGTTAAGTGTTGGAAGTGTGGAGACGGAAGTACAAACAAAATAAAAAAACTGATTATCTAATGGCAATCTTGGTAGTTCACCATAATAGGTGTCTTTTAAACATAACTTATTAAAGCACTCACTTGGGTGGAAAATAAGTTCAAAAAAGTGACATTTTGGAACATTTCCACTTATTTTAGACTGTGGGGCCCATCGGAAATGCACTATTTCTGACTAATGTTGTACTTGGAAATATATTCCGACTATAGGGTTCATTGGAAATACATTATTTCCGGCTGGTGTGGTCTTTGGAAATTCATTATTTCCAACTGCTATGGTCCTTGAAAATATATTATTTGACTTTGGCACTCACAAATATTTATTGTTTTATATGGATAATAAAATATTTTATTATCCATATAATCATATTAAAGTAACTGAAGTTTGATGAAGTTGCAAACTGTCTTACATCTTCCAATATCCTAGTTTTGCTTCATCCAAAAGTCCTAAGGTGCTGTTTGGAACCATTTTTAAAAAGGTTTTCTATTTTTAAAAATAAAAAACAACTTTAATGTTGTTTGTTTACATGTTTTACAAAACAGTTTTTGAAAACAAAAAACAAAATTTTGAAATGTATAACTAAAAAGTTAAAAATAACTTTTTATTGTTTTTTACCATTTTCAAAAAAATCATTTCAAAACAAATCAAATTTTTCCTCCAAACAATTATTTTACCCATTTTAAAAACAACAACCAAACACTTTTACATTGTTTTCCGTTTCAAAAAACTACTTTTAAAAAACACTACCAAACACATTACATTTTTAAAAACATCATTTTTAAAATATGATTTCCATTTAAAAAAAAAAAAAAAAAGTTTTCAAAAACACCATTTTAAAAACAATACCAAACGCACCCTAAATTTCAATTTTTATTGGCCCCATTCTGTTCAACATTAGTTAGGTTAATGTATAAAAGTATAATTTACAAGTGTCGACACTTGAATTTGTCAACACCAAATCAAAGAGGTCACACACTCACACAATCATATAAGCTAAAAGGATGATTAGTCAACGAAGAAATGCTGACTAGACAAGCTTTGGGTGAGTGTTTTGAGTGATGTATGTGATTGTAATACATATTTGATTAAACTTATTTGGAATTTTTTATTTTTTATTTTTGAAAAATTTCTTATTTGCCCTAAGTCTCAAAAATTGTAAAAATACACACACTACAAGAAAATATGTTTTTATTGACAGTTAAAAACTGTCAACAATCCTTGACAGTTTTTAACATTGTTGACAGTTAAAAACTGTCAAGGATTGTTGACAGTTTTTAACTGTCAACAATGTTAAAACATTTTTTTTTATATTTATATATATTATTTAATATATTAATATATAATATATATAATACATATATATAATAATATAATATAGATAATACACATATATATTATATATAATACATATAATAATATATATTATATAATATATAATATATATGATACATAAATATAATAATATAATATAGATAATAAACATATATATTATATATAATACATATAATAATATATATTATATAATATAATATATAGTATATATATAACATATATATATTATATTATATTATATATATATAATAATAATATATTTATATAATATAATACCTATATATTAATATATTAATATTATATATATATAATATAATATAATATATAATATAGAAAAGACTCGGTTCTCAAAGCCTTTTGTCCAATCTACCGAAGTCCAACCTGATGGTTCCTTCAAACAGCCCTCCCAGGCCGAACAAGTTCTCAACTGGCAATCCCACAATGCCAGAGCTCAAAATAGAGTTCTCAACTCTATAGATCAGAAGATTGATCACGTCACAAGACATGTTTCTCAACACGATCAGGCCGTGGGTAGGCCGCCATTGTGGGGAAAGCTCTAAAACCTGAAGGAGAGGCACCCGGGGGTACCTGCCACCCGAATGGTATCAGAGTCATGTCTCGAGTCCCTAGAGTCCAGGCAAGAGTTAGACTGTTATGAGTATGTTAGACTGATTTAGAAGGAAGAAATTTCTCAAATATGGCAATTATATGTATTATATAATATAATATATATATATAATATATAGTATATAACATATATATATATATTATATAATATAATACATATAATAATAATATATTTATATAATATAACACATATATATTAATATATTAATATTATATATATAATATAATATAATATAATAACATTGTTGACAGTTAAAAACTATCAAGGATTGTTGACAGTTTTTAACTGTCAACAATGTTAAAACATTTTTTTTATATTTATATATATTATTTAATATATTAATATATAATATATATAATAATATAATATAGATAATACACATAAATATTATATATAATACATATAATAATATATATTATATAATATAATATATATAAATATATATAATATATAGTGTATATATATATATGTTATATACTATATATTATATTATATTATATATATAATATTAATATATTAATATATATGTATTATATTATATAAATAATATAATATAATAAATATATTAATATTATATATATAATATAATATAATATATATAAATATATATAATATATAGTATATAACATACATATATATAGACCCACCATTTTGTTCTTTTTTGCATTTTTTTCTTTTGGTTTTTTTTTTTAAAAATTAAAAAAATATATATATATTATATTATATAATATATATAATAATAATATATTTATATAATATAATACGTATATATTAATATATTAATATTATATATATAATATAATATATTATAATATATATAATATATGTAATAATATATAATATATATTATAGTATAATATATATAATATATAAATATATATATATATATATAATATATAATACATATATATATATATATATATGTATACGGAAATTATCTTATCAGTGCGCACTGATAGAATTATATAAGGATATTGAATGTGAGCCACTCGTTTTATATACTTTGACTTTGTATGTATGCACTTGTCAAATCACTGTTATAAATTAATGGCTCACATTCAATATCTTGATAAAGTTATATCATGATGTACTGATAGGAACGGGACCGATATATATATAATATTTATATATCATTAATATAATATATAATAATAATATATTATTTTTGGAAAGGAGAGTATTTTTGGAATGGAGTTGGGGCATATAAGGGTATTTATGGAATATAAATTTTAGTTTGGAATGGAAGGGCATTCCATTGGTTTTTGGATGGAATGCCCATTCAACCAAAATGGTGGATTTCCCATTCCAATGGAATCACTATTCCATTGCATTTTAACAAACCAAATGAATAGAATGACTTTCTTTCCATTCCATTCCATTCAACCAAACATGGTCTATAGGAAACTCGTGACATCAATTGTAATAAGCATGATTTGGAATACAACTCTAACTACATGAGAGATATTTCTCAACATGCATCTTGCAATTTAATGAACAAATGTAACACTCAGATTACTAATTTATATGGATTATTGAATTATTAACGTGCCTCTTAGTATGAAATAAGAGGGTGCAAAATAAATAAACAATTTTTTTTTAATTATTATTTTGAATTTTTTAAAAGCAAATGATTTAAAAGTAAATTTATTAAATTTAAAATTTTACTTATCCAATATCGGTTTGCCCAAAAATCGATATCTTACTATAAAATAAATCCATATCGGGATTTTGTTTGGTGTTAAAAATATGAAGTAAGAGTTTAAAAAAATTATTAAAGATAAAAAAAAAATTATATATTATGAATGTTTTATAATATATAATATAATATATATTATATATTATATATATTATTATTATATTATTAGATGTGATTTGCTATAAATATATATATATATATATTATATTATTTAATAAATATATGATATATATTATTTAATATAATAATATATAATATATATATTATATTATAAAACATTCATAATATATAATTATTGTTTTTATCTTTAATAATTTTTTTAAACTTTTACTTCCTATTTTCAACACCAAACAAAATCTCGATATGAATTTATTTTACAGTAAGATATCGGTTTTTGGGCAAACCGATATTGGATAAGTAAAATTTTAAATTTAATAAATTTACTTTTAAAAAATTCAAAAAAATAATAATAATGTTAAAAAAAATTGTTTATTTATTTTGCACCCTCTTGTTTCATACTAAGAAACACGTTAATAATTCAATTACCCATATAAATTAGTAATCTGAGTCTTACATTTGTTCATTAAATTGCAAGATGCATATTGAGAAATATCTCTCATGTTGAGAATTGTATTCTAAATCATGCTTATTACAATTGATGTCACGAGTCTCCTATAGACCACGTTTGGTTGGATGGGATGGAATATAATGGAAAAAAAGTTATTCCATTCGTTTGGTTTGTTAAAATGCAATGGAATAGTGATTCCATTGGAATGGGGATTCCACCATTTTGGTTGAATGGGCATTCCATCCAAAAACCAATGGAATGCCCTTCCATTCCAAACTAAAATTTATATTCCAAAAATACCCTCCTTTAGAAAAATAATATATTATTATTATATATTATATTAATGATATATAAATATATATTATATTAATGATATATAAATATTATATATATATATGTATTATATATTATATTATATTATTATTATATTATTATTATATATTATATTATTATAATATATAAAATGATATTTAAACATATATAATATATTATATTATTATATTTTATATATGTATATATATATATATATATATATAATATTATTTGTCCCACCATTCTAGAAACCAGAATGGTATGTCGAGGGGAAAATCTTTGTCAAAGTAGATAAACCAGGATAAAGAGTTTCCTGAATTTTGGCCATACAAAACATATGTCCATGCATCAATATAATCCCAATAGGAAAACTCAGAAATGTGGAAAGGTCTTGAAAAACTTCTTTTCTTATTTGGGTCATTTCCCCATTGCTCTAGGGTAATGATTTTGCAAAACTTTATTTTTCTAAAAATTAATTTTTTCGTGTCAATTTTGTCAAAAACATCTTAAATATATATAATTATATATATATATATAATATACTTTTATATTTTATTATTATTATCCATAATATATCATGTTATTATGAATGTTTTATAATTAGGGGTATTTTGGTCAAAATACAGTTAACCCCATTCCATTCCGTTGTTAACCAAACAAAATAATACTGATTCAGAGACTAATTCTAAAGTTCCAACCAAACAAAAAACTTAGTTTTCCTTTCCTTTACATTCTCATTTTCATTCCCATTACCATTCCACCATGTAACCAAACGTGACCATAGAGTATTAACCAACAACTCAACTATATATATTTTTTAAAATATAATTTTATTAAAAGTTTTAATAAATATTTTTAAATATATGTTTGCCGTGGAAATTAGAATTTTAATTAGTTGAATAAATTTAAATTTATATAACGAGGTTTAATTTCTAACAACTCATATAGTTTATATATAAATATTGTTCAATTGTAAACATATAGGAGTTTTAGTCAAGTGGTAAAGACTTGAACTTGAGACCGCGGGGAGACGGTGGTGGTCCGGGCGGTGGCGGGCCGGCAGTGGCAGTGGCCTGCTGTGGTGGTCCGGTGACCGGCCGATCAGGCAGCGGCGGCGGTGGTGGCTGGCGACCGACGACCGACGGTGGTGGTGGTCCGGCAGTGGCCTGGCGGCGGCCGGCAGCGGCGACGGTGTGGTCCGACGGCGACGACGGTGGTGGTCTGGGCAGTGGCGGGTCGGTAGTGGTAGTGGCAGTGGCCGGCGATGGTGGTCCGGTGACCGGCCGTTCGGGCTGCGGCGGTGGTGGGCTGGCGGCTGATGACCGACTGCGGCGGTGGTCCGGAGGTGGCCGACAGCGGCGACAGTGGTGGTCCGCCGGCGGCAGTGGTGGTCTGCCGGTAGGGGCGATGGCCAGCGGTGGTGGTCTGGTGACCGGCCGGTGGTGTGGTGAGATTGTGTGTAAATATAAAAAAAAAAAATTAAAAAAAAAATTATACTTGACAGTTTTTAACTGTTAAGGATCCTTGATAGTTAAAAACTGTCAAGAGGAACTGTCAAGGTAATCCTTGACGTTGGCCTCCTTGACAGTTATAAAAACTATCAAGGAAGCCTTTCTTGACAGTTTTTAACTGTCAAGAAAGGCATGTTTTTCTTGTAGTGACAATAAGTCTCGGAAATACAAAACAAGTCTTGAAAATACTCAAATACGTCTCGAAAATAAAAAATAAATCTCGAAAATACCAAATAAGTCATGGAAACACCAAAATAAGTCTTGCATGCAAAAAAAAAACCCAAGACTTATTTTTGTGATTGTGTTTTAAAGGTATTTTTGTTCGAAACACATTATTAGTGCTATTAAAACTTAAGTTACTAAATTAGTGCTAGTCCTAAAAGTAGGGGAGTAAAGATTGCTAGAAAATTTTTGAACCCAAAAAATTATAACAAATTTCATTGATAGAAAGTTGAGGTCAATCAATGAGATTGTGGATTTGAGTCATGTTCTCACCCACAACTTTTTAATTTGAAATAGTTGAATTTTTAAAAAAATATTATTACAAATTTAAGTAAATATAACCCCCACCATCCAATATGGCTAAGTGGTAACTCTAGTAAGAGCACTTATTTAGTCTGGCAATGACCTAGGATCCAGTCAACGCCATACCACCAAAAAAAAAGAAAGTAAGTATAACTTCACCTTGTTGTAAATTGTAATACATATTTGATTAAACTTCTCCATCCCAAAATTCTTCAATGGACATGAAAGGGCCTTCTTTTGACACGAAATACTCGGCTGGATTTCCTCGACCTTGCGGAATTTGTTCAATCTTATGAAGATCTTCGGTACTTAGCTTCCAATCATATATCTCAAGGTTTTCTTTCATTCTTTCTTTGTTATAGCTCTTCACAACTACACTTAATTACTCTTTGCTCATAAATCCACCTCAGACAGACCTTCACGTCCACCAAAATTATAATACTCTCAGGCATACAATTTATGGAAAATAATCAAATAATTAGTGGAGCTGAACATTAAATGATGAATGAAAAATAAAGTCAAAAATTACCTAAGCAACTGTCTTTCCATTAGTTGTTGCAATCTCTTTGAGTACTTGAGAATCCATGACTAGATTAGTTCCCCAAGGAGTTCCTTTGGTTCCCAATGGGGAGTAAGCTGTGATATGAATACCCTTTTCTTCACAGAATTCTCTCAGCCTCTTCTGCTGCCAAAGTGGATTCATCTCCACCTACAGAATTAACAATTACCAAAACATAAAACGTTTAGGAATTGATTATATTTTAATACCTCTAATAACTTTAGGCATTTTAATAATGTTTGCTTTTAAAACTTATGACTGAATTTTAATAAAATTACATTTGCTATTACAAAAGCTAAAAATGTAAATGCAAGTTACATAACATTTGCCTTTGTTTTAAGGCATTATGAAATTTAAAACTTACATATTAATAAGGTCTAATGCTACTATACTGTATCCGTTACTATATAGGTTTGTTTAATATATATCCGTTATGGGCTCGTTTTTTGGCACAATATATTATATTGTACTGAATTGTATTGGATGAGATTGAATTGGATTATATTGTATTGGACTGTATTTGTCTTATAAATACTATGTTTTCTTGTATTAGACTGTATTAAGTTATACAATGTTAAAATGTGATTTTTTTTCCTAAATATTTTGTTAACTAATAAATTGAAACATTTTTAGAATAAAAAACATTTTATAATATATATATATATATATTTGTTAAATTATATTTTTAAAAATAATAATTAATATATTATTAATATTTGTATTACATAAATTATTATTCATGTAATAAATTGTTGTGAATTTGAACCGATGAACGTGGAAACGACATGCCTAATATTTGCCTATAACTCATAGCAATTAACGTCTATAGCAAAAAAAATAATAATAATAAGACGAGAGAAAATAAACAATCACACAACACAAGATATACATGGAAAACCCTAAATCAGGGAAAAAACCACTAGCTGTCAGGACGACAGAGAAAGTTCCACTATATGATAAATTGTTACAACCATATACTTTAGAATTCTCTCTCACACCTCAACCCCAAACCATAGAGCCTTACCAAGTCCCCAAGCTCACAACCGAGCACAAAAGGCCTAATTGCATGAAATATCATGAGTTCTGCAAGACTAGGAATGTGTTACCTAGGAGGCCTTTGGGGAAACCAAGGCAAATACAGGTCCGAAAGGACACGTACAAAGAGTCTCCCCCATTTAAGGTGAAATCCACACCAGATTCTGGGATGTGGATCCCTAAAGAACACACATCTCCTAGCTTGCCACTTTCCCCTCCTATATCTTGTTCAGAATTTGGGAGCACGAGCATGACTCATTCACATTTGAATATGAGAACATTTTTAATGGATTTTGTGTTTGTACAGGTTGTTGGCCAGAAGAATAGGGCCAGAGTTGATTTGTTTAAATGTTGTACTTTAGTTATGTTTATAATTTTCAATTAGGGACAATTAAATAGGTTTGGGGGTCATTTGACCCATGACCTTGGATATTAATTATGTAGTATGTTTTACTTATTGTGTAATTCCCAAGCATTAAGCTAGGTGTGTATATATTTTGTGTGTAAAGTGATTGTGCAGGTTTTGGTGTCAAAAAGGGGCCAAGGAAGGGCATTTTGCCTGTCGCGAGTTCAGGACTCGCGGTTAATAAGCCGCCAGCCAACCAGACTGAAACTCGTAGAGAAATTTTGTGAAGTTCGCGAGATGAGCTGGCGGGCAAGAAGTTGCTAGCCAAAATGAGGTGAACCCACAGAGGATTTGATGTCATTTCGCCGACTTCTTACCGCAGGACATTAGCCGCAGTCCAGAAGGGTCAAACCCGCGAGGTTTCAGAGAAAATAGCCTGCGACTTCTAGTCCGTGGGAAAATAGCCGTGGTCTAGAAGGGTAGAAACCGTGGGAGGTTAGCAAAATCTAGAAGAAGGGTGCTCTGTTCCCGCGAGTTCATTCCGCGGGAATGTGCTCACACACGAACCCGCGGAAGGGACTTAAGTTGGGTTTTAAAGGTAAAAGACAATCTTTTTTATTTGAGTTTTCAAATCTACAAGTTTTTGCTCTCAACTCAAACACTTTTCCTTCTAGATCTCCATTCAAGGTATTCCTAAAAACTCATATCTTGTACTTATTTAGCAAGTCTTCTCTCCTTCTACATTTTCTTTGATTCTTGATGATATAGTGATGTTATGTTGCTAAAAATTCTAAGAAATAGAAGGTAGAGCTCAATAGATAAAATCTAGAGACAATTGCATGCTAAGTTGATAAGTTGGTATGAAATGAATAGTATGAGTGAATATGGTATACTTCTTGAATAAAGTGAATTGTAGACTTAAGGCATGCATGGTGTTAATGATATGTGTTTTAAACTTATGCATTAAGTAGTGAATGACATGGAAAGATTTTGTGCATAATATCTCACACACACTTCAAGTAGATTTTGTAAGTAGTAAGAAGTAGTTTAGGATATTTAAACCATATAGATAATAGTATGAACTAGTTCCAGTCATTTTTCTTTGCTAATTATAGTCCATATAGTGCTTATCTGTTCACTCAAGGATGATGGAAAACACCATCGAGGATGTGTTATTGGCTGAATATTCAGAGACAAATATCCTTGACTCTATGGCTTGTAAAGACCATGTGATAGAAGAGGGTCAGAAGACAGATTGGGTAGAGATGTTAGTCTGGGCTAGCGCCACAGTGGAAGAAGAGGAAACCAGGGAGCACATTCTGTAGGATGAGTAACCACGTATAACTTCTTCTCCTATTTTAGAACTCAAACCACTACCTTCTACCTTAAAGCATGCATTCCTTGGAAGGAATGAGACCGGAAAGGAATGAGACACTTCCGGTCATCATTGCATCAGACTTGCAGCTAGAAGAAGAGAAGGAATTAATCAATGTCTTGAGATACTACAGAGAGGCAATGGGGTGGTCGTTGGATGACTTGAAGGGAATTAGCCCTACCACTTGCATACATAAGATCTTTCTTGAGGAGGGTTCCAAGCCGACTATAGAGGGTCAAAGGAGACTTAATCCAATTATGAAGGAGGTAGTCAATAAAGAGGTCCTCAAGTTATTAGAAAATGGGATCAATTACCCCATTTCAGGTAGCAAGTGGGTTGGCCCTATTCATGTAGTACCAAAAAAGTCTGGTTTGATTGTGGTGCAGAATGACAATAACGAGTTGGTTTCACAAAGGGTTCAAACGGGTTGGCAAGTATGCATAGACTACAGAAAACTTAACACAACCACCAAAAAGGATCATTTTCCGTTGCCATTATTGATCAGATGTTGGAGCGTCTAGCCGGTCATAGCCATTACTGCTTTTTAGACGGGTACTCCGGTTATAATCAAATCGCTATTGCTCCAGAAGACCAGGAGAAGACCACCTTCATGTGTCCTTTTGGTACATTCGCCTCTAGACGGATGCCATTCGGACTATGTAATGCACTGGGAACATTTCAAAGGTGACATCTATATTTTTAGATATGGTGGAGGGCATCATAGAGATCTTCATGGACGATTTCTCAGTGATGGAAAATTCTTTAGGTAATTGTTTGAGGAACCTGACTTTAGTATTGACAAGATGCAAGCAAGCTCATTTGGTATTAAACTGGGAAAAGAGTCATTTCATGGTGAAGGAAGGGATAGTGTTAGGACACATCATTAATGGTAGAGGCATTGAGGTGGATAAGGTGAAAATCGACGTTATGAAGAGTTTGCAGTCCCCAAGATAAGTTAGAGAAATAAGAGCATTCTTTGGACATGCAGGGTTTTATAGGAGATTCATTAAGGACTTTTCAAAATTTCGAGACCCTTGTGTTGATTGCTTCAGAAATAGATTGAATTCAACTTTGATGAAAGGTGCGTGGCATCATTCAATGAACTTAAAAAGTTATTAACCACTGCACCTATCATGAGGCCGTTTGATTGGAGTTTGCCCTTTAAGCTAATGTGTGATGCTTCCGACTATGTAGTTGGGACAGTGCTAGGACAGAGGGTAGACAAGATCCCCCATGCTATCTACTACGCTTCGAGAACTCTGACTGATGTGCAAATGAACTACTCAATAACAAAGAAGGAATTGCTAGCAGTGATCTTTGCATTGGAGAAGTTTAGATCATATCTGATTTGAGCGAAGGTCAAAGTTTTCACTGATCACTCAGCACTCTGATATCTCCTCTAGAAGAAGGACGCCAAACCGAGACTTATTAGGTGGATCCTTCTGCTACAGGAATTTGATTTAGATATCAGAGATAAGAAAGAGAGTGAGAATGTGGTAGAAGACCACTTGAGTAGGATTATGCTAGAGTCATATGCGGAGGAGGACACACTTCCTTTGAGAGACAGTTTTCCAAATGAGCAGCTTTTGAGATTGAATGACATAGAACCATGGTATGCTGATATAGTCAACTACCTCACAAACTGGATTTTTCCAACAGATATGACTAGTCAGGGGAGAAAGAGGTTCATTTTCAACGCAAGGCAGTGTTTTTGGAACGACCCATACTTGTTTAAACATGGGACAAACCAAATCATTAGAAGATGCATCCCTGAGAGTGAACAGTTAGATATCCTGAAGTTCTATCATGAACTTCAGTGTAGAGGCCACTACACTTCCAGAAAGACGGCAATGAAGGTTTTTCATTCGGGCTTCTATTGGACAACATTGTTCAAGGATGTCTATCACTTCTGCTTACAGTGTGACCAACGTTAGAGAACAAGGAACATAGGAAAGAGGAATGAGATGCCACAATCCGGTCAAATGGTAGTCAAGATTTTCAACGTGTGGGGAATCGACTTCATGGAACCCTTCCTACCTTCAAATGGAAACATCTACATTCTGGTAGTCATGGACTACGTTTCAAAATGGATTGAAGCAATAGCCACGAAGACTAATGACAGCAAGGTAGTTGTGAAGTTTGTAAGGAGTACGATCTTCTCAAGATTCGGGACTCCACGTGCCATCATCAGTGATGGGGGTAGTCATTTTTGCAACAAGATATTTGCCACACTTTTGAAGAAATATAGTGTGAATCATAAGGTTGCAACCCCCTACCATCCTCAAACCTCAGGTCAAGTAAAAGTCATTAACAGACACATCAAGCAGATAATAGAAAAGGCAATGAACGCAAGCCGAAAAGATTGGTCGTTCAAACTAAACGATGCATTGTGGGCTTATAGGACTGCGTTCAAGACTCCGATTGGGATGACACCATACCATCTAATTTTTTGGAAAGCTTGCCACATGCCAGTAGAATTAAAGCACAATGCTTACTGGGCACTTCAGAAACTGAATTGTGATATGGACGAGGCAGGACAGGAGCGGAAACTTCAACTGAACGATCTTCAGGAACTTAGAGATGAGGCATATGAGAAAGCCAAGATATATAGAGAGAGGACCAAGAGAATGCATGACAAGAACATAATCCTGAAGGATTTACATCCGGGCATGCTGGTTCTCTTGTTCAATTCTAGGTTGAGATTATTTCCGGGGAAACTCAGATCGAAATGGTATGAACCATATAGAATACTCCAAGTGTTCCCATATGGAGCTATAGAGTTACTAAATGAGAAGAACGGGGATACGTTCAAAATGAACGGACACAGAGTGAAACCTTAATTACAGGGAATGGACGAAGTAAGAATGCTAGAACAGATAGTACTTACAGAGTCGTAGAGCTCTCATGTGTCTTGCCTAGACGGTAACTCTAGCGATTGGTGGGAGGCACCCTACCTAGGTACATATTCTTTATAATTATTAGTTTAAGTAGTTTAGGAAGAAGTAAGTAATTAGTTATGTTTTTGTATCAATCATGTGCATATAATTTGGTTGTATTGTTTGTGCTATGCATATGTTAGAATGAAAATGGGAGAAATAGCAGGAACAAAGTAAGCAATATCAAAGAGCCGCGAGTTTAGTCTCGCGAGCAAATTCCAACAGAAAAATGAGAACAAACCCATGAAATGGCTCTAAAGAGCTCAACTACATTGTACCGCGGGAACAAAACCACAAGCCAGAAGAAATGATCTCGCATAGGGAGATGAGGAGTATCCCGCGGGTTCATTCCGCGAGATTATTCTCACCAACCAGAAGACACAAAGTCAGGGGGATCTAGCAGGATTCACCGCGGGTTCCATCCCATAGGAACAAGCCTGCTGACCCATGACTTCAAGCTCGCCCAGCATTGTGCGACTTTGCACGAAGAGCAATGATCCGCGATACCAAACCCGCGGAGAGCTCAATAAGTATTACCTTCCATCCTAACTAATATGCATGCTTGTTTTGTTTTTAATTAGATCTAAGAGTGTGAATACATGGTGCTTGGATCTTAGAATTTTGTTATGTTATTAGTTTTTAATCTTTTTATATTTTTGTTGTCACCATCTCTAGGCTCTTGCTAGCCTTGTCCACAAGAACATTAGGGACAATGTTTGGTTTAGGTTTGGTGGTGTGGGACAACTTTTGTATTATTTATTAGTAGTATATGGTTTATATGTGTTTAGGAAAAAAAAAATCAAATCTCTGACAAAAATTTTGAAAAATTTTGTTTTTGTGAGTTGTCTACTTTTGTGTGCCAATAGAAACATGTCATACTAAGCTTTGAAATCTAAGTTTTGACTAGTATGCATGCCATCCAAGTTGTTGCACCACTATAAATATGCTTATACAGTGCCAATCTTTGGATGTTGAGGGAAATGTATCTTAGACTTGTTGTTCCTAGGAGAATTGTGGAGACTACCCGTATAAGGTATTGAGCCTTAACGATCATTTGAGAGGGTTATCCTTTCTATTCTTAAAAAGAACTTTTCAAAACTAAATTTGCATTGAGATCTCATTCACAAAGCATTTAGTATTGATTGCCATAGAACATGAAAATATTGTGGACTGCTTGTGCGACTTGTATTCCCTTGTTAGATGGACTGGCTTATATGATTCTAGGCATATGTGCGCTCAACTCCATTACCAAAACACTGTCCTTATGAATGCGTGCTTCAATTGCCAATTTGAGGTCAAACACCAACCATTCATTTCATCACCACATATTATCCATACACATCAATCACATGGAATCTCTAGTTGTTAATCATAGGTTTTGCATAAGTTATAAATGCAATTTGTTAGCTCAAATCTATAAATAGTGTGTACTCAGGCGATGACAGAGAAATGTGCAATATAGAGGCTAAATCGTAAAAGTGTGAAAATAAAACACTTAAAGTCATAGTACCTAATTGACTAAATACATGGAATTGAGTACCAATTAGCACAATCATCAAAATGTTAATCTTAGCCTAGACGTTTGTAGACATATGAGTAATGAGCTAGTAGAATATCATTGTTAAATTGATCAACATCTTTAGAATTCCAATAAATTCATTCCATTCATCCCAAAATCACCCATAGCCCCATTACAACCAAAAGAAAGCCCTAGTTGATCTTTTAGAAGTCTAGCTTGGGAATACGAGTCAAAACATGTTCTCTCCACGTTCATGGTTCATCAATTCATTCATGAGATCATTCACTATAAAATGTGTTGTTTTATATATTCACATGCGTTGAATTCGAATTTTATTTACATAACTTCCAAGAACGCATGTGGTTGATGAGAGATAGCCTAAGACTCTAAGAAAAGAAAGAGTTAAATCCGTGAGATATAGAAGTCAAGGCGAATTCACCCCTTGGCAATTAGTTTATTGATTCATAGACTGAAGGCATCCTGAGTGTTGGCATACTGGCATTACGTGCTGTTTTGATGGAAGTGGAATTTTATTAGTCTTGACTAAGAATGCTTAGCTTGCGTGAAGTTTTTGTTTGCATATATATTGTAGCATCTCAATGTTTTATTGCAGAGTTGCGTTTGTGGGTATCGTATCTAGTAAACCCTCAGGAGACTACACTCCTCGGGGCACCTAGAGGTTTAAAAGGCGTGTGGCACATGCTAAGTGCCATCATGCTTCCTACAAAAATGGATTAGATTAGTCAGTTTAGTTTACTTAGTAATTTTGTTTTTCCTTTCTTTGTTATGCTCGAGGACAAGCAAAAGATAGGTTTGGGGCTTTGATCGCACTCTAAATGTTTATGTAAGGTCTCAATTTATTGATTGGCTTATTTCGTAGACAAACCACATTTGGGGTTTTTTTGTAATGGTAGATTAGGCTCTCAAGACCTCAAGAGAAGAAGCACCAAAGGTAAATTTCTAGTGCTTACTTTGCTTTGAAGAGATGTAGTTGCACAAACATACAACACTTGCATAATTCTTATTCTTGAATGTTGTGTTTGTATTATGTGTGCATTATTGATTATTTAATCTCTCTTCTTGCATGTTTACATGATTGCTTTTTGTGTGACCAATGCCTTGTCATGTTTAGGCTTTAGATTGCATTCCTTGCAAAGGGCACTGTTCAAAGCGCTGTACAAACATCGCCCATCTTGACCTGGTGGTATTTAGGCCTTTTAATGCATCAGGTCTGATGCATTTTTGTAAAGGCGTTGTACGGTCGTTGTTCAAAAGCGATGTACGTACATCGCCTATCTGAATCCCGAGTGGATCAAATTTGTGGCGCTGTTCAGGCGCTTTACGAATAGCGCCTATGAAGATGTTCTTCAAGTTCTTCATATTTTCCAGGTAGGCACTGTACTGAAACTAATTATAGCACGGTGTGTATAAAGCTATCTAGAGGGGGGGTGAATAGATTTTACGCTTTTTACCCAATTTTTCATGTTAGTCAAAATTACGAAAATACCCTCAAGATAATATAAACAAGCAAGTGTAATATGGTGCGGAAATTAAATTAACACTTGATTTTTACGTGGAAACCCTCACGGGAAAAACCACGGGCTATGTAAGTAAGCCACACTCGAACCTCGAATCCACTAAATGTGCAAACGTTTACAACCTAATCCCGGAAGTAATCACACACCTACCTAATCCCGGTATGAGTGAACCTAGTCTAATTTGCTTGCGATCTAAGCAACCTAATCCCGATTGCTACACACAAGACTTAGCTTCTCTAGAAGAGAATACAACCCTAAGTGAATATATGTGAATATCCAAAATGCAACATAGAGCAAGGGAAACCCTATATGCTTATCTAAGATGATTAATATGCAATTAAGAACAATCCTAGATATCAAAACTAAATGACATGTCAATTAGTTTAGCTAATCAATATCAAGCACAAAACCTAATATGCTAGCACAATACAACTTCTCAAACATACATCATACTAATCTCAATCTTGTATTCAACAAATATAAAATCACATACAAGTAAATAAATTGAGATTGCTAGATAAGAGAAACACAAAATATGTAAGATATTAGTGAAAAGCTTACCAAGCAAAGTATGATGAAGAATCCATGCAAGATGTCATCTAGATGATCTAAGATGATGCTAGATGATGATTGATGATCATGGAAAAAGTGTTTGAGTAATTAAAAATGAGTTCTTGGAATTTTTCTTCTCTTTGAAAAATATCCTAAGTATGAAATCTGAATATGAACTTTCTTTTTTTTGACCTAAAGACAAAATGGCATATATATAGGGTGCCAAGCCAAAGTGAGGTCGTTTAAGTAAATTTCAAAGAAACGCGCAAATCGGCGGTTTTAATCGGCGGTCAGTGGCCGCCGATTTCAACCGCCGAATTGCTCCCGGAGAAACAGGGGAGAAACGGCGGTTCCATTCGGCGGTTTCGTGACCGCCATTCCCACCGCCGAATTAAACCCAAGAATAAAATCAATCAGGTCTGAAACGGCGTTTCAGATCGGCGGCCATCCAACCGCCGAATTCAAACGGCGGTTTCATTCGGCGGCCAGGCCGCCGATCACGACCGCCGATCACCAACAGAGGTGAAAACCAAGGAGATGCCAAGTGCATCTCCATAGGCGGTCTTCGCGCAAACCAAGCACATTCTAGTGCGTACGCGGACGTTTCCGAACACTATCGGGAAACGAATTACAAGACACAAATACACACAACAAGATACAACATCAAAGTGCTAGTGTGTAAAGTGACATGTGAAGAGAATGCACACATGAACAAGTATGCTAAGTGAGTGTGTGCAACTATCTCTTCAAGATAAGTAAGCACATAGAATTTACCTTTGGTGCTTGTCAATAATGAGGTCTTCAAAGGGCCTAAAGCACTTATAACAACATCTAAACTACCCTTACAAAGGATCCCCATTTATGGTTTGATCACGAAATAAGCCAATTAAAAACAACGGGAAACCTTACATGTACAAGTCGCTCTACGTATAGGGACTCGTACAGCGCCAAAGGCAATTTTTGTGTCACTTATCAAAACGCATCACTTTGACTTTGACACCCTATATATATGCCTCTATGACTTTAGGTCACTCAAGAGAGTTCATATTCATATTTCATACTTATGATATTTTTCAAAAGCAAGAAAAATACTAAGAACTCACCTTTGTTTACTCAAACACCTTTCCATGATCATCAATCATCATCTAGCATCATCCTTGATCATCTAGATATCATTTTGCATGGATTTTTCATCACACTTTGCTTGGTAAGTTTTTCACTTATATCTTACATATTTTGTGTCTTTCTTTGTAAGCAATCTCATTTATCACTTGTATGTCATTCATATATATCTTATATACAAGTTTGAGATTAGTGCTTTGAATGTTTGAAAGTTGTATTGTGATAGCTTTCTAGGTTTTCATAATCTATGTTTAGCTAAGCTTTTTGACATGTCATTTAGCTCTTAATATCTAGGGTTGTATTTCTTGTTATATCATCATCCTAGATAAGCATATAGGGTTACCTAACTCTTGTTGCATATTTGAGTATTTCATATATTCACTTAGGTTGTATCATCTCTTCATTGAAAAGTAAGACTTGTGTAGCTTCTGGGATTAGCTTGCGTAAATCACAAACAATTGGACTAGGTTCACTTATACCGGGATTAGGTAGGTGTGTAATTATATACCAGGATTAGGTTGTAATCTTTAACACATTTAGTGGATTCGAGATTCGAGGTTTGAGTGTGGCTCACTTACTAGCCCGTGGTTTTTCCCGTGAAGGTTTCCACGTAAATATCAAATGTTATTTAAATTCCGCACATATTACACTTGTTATATAAATTGACTAGTTAGGGGCATTTTTGTAATCTTGTCCTTACACGAAAATTGGGTAAAATCGATTAAAATCTATTCACCCCCCCCCCCCCCCTCTAGATTAATATATTACACACCGTTAATTTGTTTCAATTGGTATCAGAGCGGGTTCCTAGATATACTTAGGTGATCCTTGCTTATTTTGGTGTGTTTTGCATTTTGTGTGTTTTTTTATCATTCATACATTTGCATTCATTTCATTCATTCATAAACACTATGAGTGGAAACAGTGGAAATGGTGGTGGCAACGAGGGTGCTTCTAGCACAAGGCCTCCGCTTCTTACCAGGTTGATTTATGCCTCTTGGAAAGGCAAGATGGAGTCGTACATATGTCAAATCTATGACCGGACTTGGATGGTGCTTGAAGATGGCTACACATCACCCATGATGACTCCTACGGGCGGAGGAGAGGATGTGCTCAAGCCTAAGGCGCAATGGAGCGCGCAAGAGTTTGAGTCATCAAAATGGAATAGGATGCATGCCATCCTATGTGCAATGGATGAAAATCAATAAAAATTGATTCAAAATACTAGGATAGCTAAGGAGGCATGGGACATCCTAGAGATTGCACATGAGGGAACCAAAGTGGTGAAGGACTCCAAGCTTCAAGTCCTCCAAACTCAATTCGAGATACTTAAGATGGAGGAGAATAAGTGCTTCAACGATTTCGAGATCAAGTTGATGGACATAGTCAACCAAAGTCATCAACTTGGTGACCCTTACTCGGATAGGAGGATCAAGCAAAAGATTATGAGATTGCTTCTCGAGAGGTTTGAATCAAAAGTGACGGCTTTAGAGGAGAATAGCACATACAAGGATATGAAGCCGAGTGAGGTGATTGGAAGGCTTCTAGCTTATGAGTCTAGGAAGGGTCCTACCTCCATACTTCCTAAAAAGCAAAAGGGAATTACTTTGAAAGCCTCCAAAGTTGAGAAGGATGAGAATGATGACTCGGACGAAGAAATGGCTTTGTTGATAAGAAGGTTCAAGAAATTCTACAAGTCTGAGAAGAAAGGTTTTGGATCCAAAAGTCAAGACTTGAAGAAAAAGGCTCCCTTCAAGAGATTTGAGCCTAGGCAAGAGAAGACCGATGTTTTGAGTGTGGTGGCATAGGACACTTTGCCCTCGATTGTGCTAATCACGTTATCAAAAAGAAAGGGAAAGTGATGACCGCCACATGGATTGGGAGTGATGACTCCAATGAAAGAGATGAGTCTTTGGGTGATGTAGAACTCATGGCTAACTTCATAGCCTTTACCTCTTCTCATAAGAGCAAAAGTGCTAGTGAAGAAGAGAATGAGAGTCAAGTGGAAATTTACTAAAGTAATGATTGCTCTTCATCACAATCCACAAATGGAAATATGGATAGGATGGATCTCAAAGACTATATAGAGAAATTTGAGAGTTCAAGGTTAAAGAACAAGAAGGAAATTAAGAGATTAAAAGAAGAAAACCTAGAGCTCTCAACTCAAGTTGACCACTTAAGTGAAGAAGTGGTGAGAACCATAAAGAGTGAAGATAAGCTAAGAAAGGAGTTAGACTTATCTAAGAGGAGTGAAGTAGGATTGATGAGGGAACTTGAAGATGCTAGAGAGTTGATGGCCAAGATAGACTCTAGCACTAAAAAACTTGATCACATGTTAGACGTTGGAAAGAGGCCAAGTGATAAGAGGGGTCTTGGGTATGAAGATGGCAAGGCGATCTCAATCTCTAACAAGACCATGTTTGTCAAGAGCTTGGGCAACAAAGAAGCTTCACCAATGCAAACTCCTAGGAAGAAAATTGATCTAGGAGAATGTTCAAATAGTGCACAAGTGAAGGTGGTGCCAAGAAGGCAATCTCAAGCTCAACCTACAAGAGCTCTTCAAGCTATCAATCCTCAACACATGGCTCACAAAGAAAAGGGACCAATCATGCAAGCTTATCCTTGGAAGCAAGCTAGACCGGTTCAACATTCAACAACGAAGATGGATTGAACCTACTCAACCACAAAGACATGGGAAAGCTCCTATGTATGCACAAGAACATGGTATGATTCCTTATTTTATTCCTACATGTCATTTTTGTGGTTTTGATGGTCATATTAGACCAAGATGCTTTTGTTATATTAAAATGTGTAAAACTAGAAGCATGATTGAAAAGAAAAAGAATAGAGCCATGATGCCTGTTCCTAGGAATGAGAAAATTGATTTGCATGATCTTAGGACATCTAGAGCCCATGTACCAAAAACCACTAGGAAGGAAAATGTTTTACCTAGGTGGATTAGAAAGAATGAAAATGTTTGTCATGTTGCACAAATTGCCTTGAAGGCAAATTCTTCTAATTTTTGGTATTTTGATAGTGGGTGCTTTAGGCACATGACGGGAAACAAGAGTTTTTTCGAGACTCTTGTCATGGAGGAAGGAGGAAGTGTCACCTTTGGTGATGGATCCAAGAAAAGAGGTTAGAGGGAAAGGAACCATTTTCATTCTCGGATTACCCTCATTGTCCAATGCTTTACTTGTTGATGGCCTAAAAGCCAATTTGATAAGCATTTCACATCTAAGTGATGAAGGACTTTCCATCTTATTTTGTAAAAATGATTGCTCTATCCTATTGCCCAATGGACAAACCTTGTTGAAAGGTATGAGATCTAGCGACAATTGCTATTGTCTTGAAGCTAGAATAGTCTCAAACAATGTGTCATTAGATGAGCAAATTGAGTTGTGGCATGAAAGACTTGGCCACATGAACTTTCAGGATTTACGAATCCTAGGCAAGTTCGAATGTGTGCGTGGCCTTCCCAAACTTGGGAAGAAAGCCAATGGTGTGTGTGGACCTTGCCAACAAGGAAAACAAACCAACGCCATGCACAAAAAGGGCAAGTATCTCTCCACCAAGGAGCCCCTAGAGCTTCTCCACATGGATCTTGTGGGTCCTATGCAAACCGAGAGTTTAAGTGGAAAAAGATTCATTTTTGTTTGTGTAGATGATTTCTCTAGGTTCACATGGACATATTTTCTTAGAGAAAAATCCGAAACTTTTGACAAATTTAAAATGCTTTGTAATAAAATTCAAAATGAGATGAACTCAAACATTAAAAGCATAAAACGGATTAGAAGTGACCATGGGAGGGAATTTGAGAATGCTTCTTTTGAAACCTATTGTGATAGTAATAATGTAAGCATCTCCCATGAGTTTTCGGCTCCTAGGACACCTTAACAAAATGGAGTTGTTGAGAGGAAGAATAGGGTCTTATAAGAGATGATCCGTGTTATGTTACTTAGCAACAATGTCCCTAGGAACCTATGGGCCGAAGCCGTCAATACGGCTTGCTATATAGGGAATAAAGTTTTCCTAAAGCCCGGTACTAGGCAAACCTCCTATGAGTTATGGAGAGGTAGAAAGCTAAATGTTAGCTATTTCCACACTTTTGGAAGCAAATGCTACATTTTAAATGACCGTGATCAACTTGGCAAATTTGATGCTAAGAGTGATGATGGTATCTTTATTGGCTATGCCTTGAATAGTAGAGCCTATAGAGTTTTCAACTTGAAGACTCGAACCATCATTGAATCATCTAATGTTGTCATTGATGATACAAGGGCTCAAGTCTAATAACCATGAGGAAGAGGTTGCTTTAGATGATGACTCTCCCTTGGAGAAGGTTGTGGAGACTCCTAATGTTGGGAAGTCCAACCTTGATGAAGAGGCCACTCAATCTCTTGATAGAGTTCCTCTCGTGGACTCTAATGAACCTGCTCCATGGGTTAGAAGACTTCATAGAGGATGTAAGGACTAGGCATCAAATTGCTAATCTTATTAGCTTTACATGCTACACCTCTCAAATTGAACCCAAAAAGGTTGATAAAGCCTTGAATGATGAATTTTGGGATCTTGCCATGCAAGAAGAGCTAAACCAATTCGAAAGGAATGAGGTTTGGACTCTAGTTCCTAGGCCTAAAAGCACACATGTCATAGGCACTAAGTGGATTTATAGGAACAAATCCGATGAGGATGGCAACATAGTGCGAAACAAGGCTAGACTTGTAGTACAAGGATACTCTCAAATTAAGGGTATCAACTTTGAGGAGACATTTGCTCCCGTTGCCCATTTAGAGTCCATTAGGCTTCTCTTGTCCATTTCTTGTGTGCACAAGTTCAAATTGCACCAAATGGACGTCAAGAGTGCCTTCATCAATGGCTACTTGCAAGAGGAAATGTTTGTTGAACAACCCAAGGGGTTTGTGGATGCTTACCACCCCAACCATGTCTATCGCCTCAAGAAGGCTCTATATGGGTTGAAACAAGCACCAAGGGCTTGGTATGAACGCCTCACTCAATTTCTTGTTGATAATAACTACATAAGGGGTAATGTTGGCAAGACTTTATTCATCAAGAAAGACAATGATGAGCTCTTTATAGTTCAAATTTATGTTGATGATATAGTGTTTGGCTCCACCAACAACATTAAGGTCCAACAATTTGTTGATGCTATGTCTCATGAATTTGAGATGAGTCTAGGTGGTGAGCTAAGTTACTTCCTAGGTTTGCAAATTAGGCAAATGAGTGATGGGATTTTCATAACCCAAGCCAAATATGCTAAGAACCTAGTGAAGAAGTTTGGTCTAGAAAATGCCAAACATTGTGATACACCCATGAGTACCACTTTGAAGCTAAGCAAAGATGTTAGTGGTAAAAGTGTGGAACAAACGTTATATTGGGGCATGATTGGTAGCTTGCTTTATTTGACCGCAAGTAGGCCCGATATCTCTTTTAGTGTGGGTGTATGTGCTAGGTACCAAGTGGATCCTAAGGAGTCCCATCTCTCTTCCGTTAAGAGAATCATTCGCTATGTGAATAGGACATCCAACTATGGAATTTGGTACTCTTTTGACACTAATGCTAGTCTTATAGGCTTTAGTGATGCAGATTGGGCAGGAAATTACGATGAAAGGAAGAGCACATTGGGCAGTTGCTTCTTTCTAGGCAACAACTTGGTGTCTTGGTTTTGTAAGAAGCAAAACTCGATTTCTTTGTCCACGGCCGAGGCCGAGTACATAGCCGTGGGGAGTAGATGCACATAACTCCTATGGATGAAGCAAATGCTAGTCGATTACGGATTCAACCAAGTTACTCTAACCCTCTTTTGTGACAATATAAGTGCTATTTGTAAGGATTCCCTTTAATTGATTAGCTTATTTCGTGGGCAAACCACATGTTGGGGTTTGGTTGTAAGGGTAGTCTAGGTGATTAGTTGAAGATCAAAGACCCTTTCCAAGACCTCAAGAGGACAAGCACCAAAGGTATATATCTAGTGCTTACATTGTCTTGAAGAGATATAGTTGCACACACACACAACATGCATAACTCTTATTCTTGAATGTTGTGTTTATATTTTGTGTGCATTGTGCTTTATTGATTTATTCAACATCTCTTCTTGCATGTTTGAATTAAGTGCATCTTGTTCTATGACAATGCCATGATATGTTAGGCATTAGGATGCATTCAATACCCACACTTGCACTTCATGATTAGTCTTAAGTGTGGTGTAATTCGTTTCCGTTTGTGTGATCGAAAACGTCCGCGCTTGCACAATGGTGTGCATGTCTTAGCGCGATGGTTGACCACTTGAGAAGGTCTCATTCTTCTCTTGGATAAGTGGTAGATTTGGTTGGGTTGATTGGAGTAAGGTGTCTAGTTTCAAAAGATTGGATTTCAATGTTTCAAGTGTTTTCAAAACTGACCTTTGCATGGTCTTGTGACCATAACATTTTATACAAAGCTTCAAAATGAGTTTTGAAAATTTTTGTACAAACTAGACACCCATACCTTTCCAATGGTACATTATTCGTAATATTTCATGACCGTTTGGATTGGTTTTAAAATCTCCAAAATTACAACCAAAACAGGGCAACTCTGTTGTTGTCCGTTTCTGACCTTTAGTCACTCAATTGACCATAACTTTTGCTACAGACATCAAAATTTCATTCTGTAAGTAGAAAGTAGACATCCATACCTTTCCAACGATATATTATATGAAAGGTTTTGATGTCGTTTGGTCATGTTTCGAAGCACTCGAATCTTGAGTCGCTGCACTGACGCGAGTACTGCGAAAATGCCCATACTTTTTCCATTTCTTCCAAAACGACGTAGTTTCATTTAGGCATTATAAATACATATCTTTCTCATCATTTTGAGAGGTGAGCCACAAAATCAAACCCTAGAGAGAGAGGCTCCTTATTCTTGAGAGAGAAAGAGAGACTTGAGAGAAAAAGCTTAAAGATTACATCTTTATCTCTCTAAACCCATTCCCACATGCACAAATCATCATCTAGGCATCATCTAGGTTCATCTAGCGTGTGCTAATGCATGGGTCTTCTTCAACACACATGGTATGATTTGTTGAACACTTTTATCTTACATAATTAGTGTTTCTACTTATCAATTTTATCTCATTTATTACTTGTATGTGTTTAGATTAATTTCTACATACATGATTGAGATTATGTGTTGATTGGGTTATTTATGTTAGCTAGGTTTTCATGCCTATTTTATGTCTAGCTAATTAATCTCATTATATGATTGAGATTATTTTTGATAGCTTAATTGATTAGGTCATTATTACCTAAAAGCTATGCCATAAACATTCTTGTGTAATTTATTTATAACTATGTTGATAAATTGTTTTTTAATCAACTAGTTAATCTTTGAATGTTTGTGGGTTTTTTTGTGATAGCTTTGTATATAGGATTGGTTATCCTTTACTTAGCTAAAGTTGTGTGCCATGTCATATAGCTATATTTGATATCTAGGATTGATTTTATTGTCATCATATAATCCCAGGTAAGCATCTAGAGTACCCTAGCTCTATATTGCATATTTGAATATCATGATATATTCACATAGGGTTGTGCATCTCTTTTGAGAGATTGAAGTCTTATGTGATTGACCGGGATTAGGTCGGACACCGGGAACAGGTGGTCACATAAGCAATTGGAATAGGGTTGCTAATAAAGGCCCGCTGGGTAGAAGTGAGGGGTTACAGACCGGAGTGTTAGACGAGGTCTACATAGGTTGTAAACTTCATTTCAATTAGTGATTTCGAGTTCCGAGTGTGGCGCACTAAACAGCCCGTGGTTTTTCCCAGTGGTTGGGTTTCCACGTAAACATCAAGTGTCATTTATTATTTCCGCATCTTATTACACTTGTATGTATATTTGACTTGCTAGGGGTATTTTCGTAAAATTGACATGCACGCGAAAATTGGGTAATAATTAGATAAAATCTATTCACCCCCCCTCTAGCTTTATATATATTAAACACGCCTTCAGGACTTTTCAATTGGTATCAGAGCGGGTTCCTAGATATACTTAGGAGATCCAAGCTTATTTTTGGTGTGTTTTGCATTTTGTATGTATTTGATTGATTTCATACATTTTGCATTCTTCTCATTTGCATTCATTCAACACAAACACTATGAGTGATTTTGTGAGAGAAGAAATTGACTCCGATGAGGAGATATCCCTCTAAGGTGAGAGAGGAGACGAAGATGAAAGGGCGTTGCTCACATCACCAATGAGCTTCAAGCCCAAGCCTTCCTCAATCTTGGTCTAACCAACCAAGAAGGCTAACTTCCCTCAACCTACGATCCTAAAGGGAAGTGCTCAATCATGCAAGCTTAACCGAGCAAGCAACGTTGTCTTGGTCATCAACAAAGGAGGAGAGATCCTATCCAACTACCAAGACAACCACAACGACAAGGGAAAGCACATTTGCATGCTCAAGGGAATGGTATAATTCCTAATCTTATCCCCTCTTGTCCTTGTGGTATAGATGGTCATGTTAGACCAAGTTGCTTGCATTACATTTAAATATGTAATCTTATATGCATGATTGAAAAGAAAAAGGCTAGAGCTAAGATGCATGTCCTTAAAAAGGAAGAAAATCATTTGCATGATCTTTCGCCATCTAGAACTCTAGAACCTATGACCACTTGGTATGTTATTGAGACACCTAAGTGGATTAGAAAAGACGAACCCGCTTGCTACGAGACAAACATGTCTCAAATAGGTTCAACTAGGTCCTATGGACTTGGTAAGTCTTTTAGACCACATGCCCTTCTTTGAAGCGGTATGGAAAATTGACCCCATATGGGGATCTCAAGCAAAGAGAGCTATTTTGCATTCTTGTCACTTGCAAAAATTTGAAATATCTTATGCTTCTCTTTTTGTTGCTTAAGTTTGGTTACACTATGTATATATATTTTCTATTCAATAAGTGTGATCAATGCTTGTATTGCAATCCATGTCATATTTACGTTCAAACATGCACTTTTGGACTATGAGATATTTACATAGGATATAATTTGAATGACCTATAATGATCTCCATGATATGATGATTGCTAAATGACATGCTAAATGCTAATCTTAAAAAGCATGTTTTGATGATTGCAATTTTTAAATGCAAAACTTGTGTGAAAAAGCTTATGAGAATCAAATGAAAAAGGATCTTGTATCCATTCAAGGATTTTACAATCCAAATGTCTCTCTTTCTTTATTGGTTGAACATGTCTACTATCATACGGATATCTTATCCGGAAAAATCAAGTAGGGTGCAAAGTCGCTCATGACATGTTTGGCTTATAAAGTTGGATATAGTTGTTCTTAAATTAAAATCAATGAAAACCTATATCCTTGCTTCTCTCATGACATTGGTGAAATTGGTTTGAATTCATATTGAAAACCTTTGTCATTTGCTTTGCCAAATACCATGGTATTTTGGACTTAAATGCTACATGTCTTGTATGCAAAGCATTTTTTGATTCACACATTTTCTTTAAATAAATCTCCTTTTTTCTCTCCAATTAATTGAGATTGCATAAAGTGACTTATATTGATTATGCAAATATCTAGAATGCTACTATCTCTCTTTGCCTTGAGTGACCCGGTTGGGGACTACTCCTTTGTCTATATCATGACAAAAAGGGGGAGTAGGTTGTGGTAAGGGGAGTTGCAAATTGTAAGTAGCAATTGTGCATGTTGGGGAGAATACTTATTGAGGGGGAGTAACCCTTTGAGGGGGAGCATTTGCACATTACATACATTGCATGATGTTGTGCTTAAATTCTTAAATGCAAATGCTTGATTTATCTCACTTGATTCATCTCACCTTTTCTTGTATTGGAAAGTATAGAAACTTTGTTTTCCAGGGATTGATTATTCTACAAGAGATTGAAGACTTCAAGATTTATTTTATCTTATCTCTTTGTATTGTAGAAAATCATTATAGACCCATAGTTTCTATTTTGTTGTGAGGAGTCATTGTGAGTGGTGGTTTTGTCACGAAATAGCCAAAGAGGGAGATTGTAAGGATTCCCTTTAATTGATTGGCTTATTTCCTGGGCAAACCACATGTTGGGGTTTGGTTGTAAGGGTAGTCTAGGTGATTAGTTGAAGATCAAAGACCCTTTCCAAGACCTCAAGAGGACAAGCACCAAAGGTATATATCTAGTGCTTACATTGTCTTGAAGAGATATAGTTGCACACACACACAACATGCATAACTCTTATTCTTGAATGTTGTGTTTATATTTTGTGTGCATTGTGCTTTATTGATTTATTCAACATCTCTTCTTGCATGTTTGAATTGAGTGCATCTTGTTCTATGACAATGCCATGATATGTTAGGCATTAGGATGCATTCAATACCCACACTTGCACTTCTTGATTAGTCTTAAGTGTGGTGTAATTCGTTTCCGTTTGTATGATCGGAAACGTCCGCGCTTGCACGAAGGTGTGCATGTCTTAGCGCGATGGTTGACCACTTGAGAAGGTCTCATTCCTCTCTTGGATAAGTGGTAGATTTGGTTGGGTTGATTGGAGTAAGGTGTCTAGTTTCAAAAGATTGGATTTCAATGTTTCAAGTGTTTTCAAAACTAACCTTTGCATGGTCTTGTGACCATAACATTTTATACAAAGCTTCAAAATGAGTTTTGAAAATTTCTGTACAAACTAGACACCCATACCTTTCCAACGGTATATTATTTGTAATATTTCATGATCGTTTGGATTGGTTTTAAAATCTCCAAAGTTACAACCAAAACAGGGCAACTCTGTTGTTGTCCGTTTCTGACATTTGGTCACTCAATTGACCATAACGTTTGCTACAGACATCAAAATTTCATTCTGTAAAAACACGTAGAAAGTAGACATCCATACCTTTCCAACGATATATTATATGAAAGGTTTCGATGTCGTTTGGTCATATTTCGAAGCACTCGAATCTTGAGTCGCTGCACTGACGCGAGTACCGCGAAAATGCCCATACTTTTTCCATTTCTTCCAAAACGACGTAGTTTCATTTGGGCATTATAAATACATATCTTTCTCATCATTTTGAGAGGTGAGCCATAAAATCAAACCCTAGAGAGAGAGGCTCCTTATTCTTGAGAGAGAAAGAGAGACTTAAGAGAAAAAGCTTAAAGATTACATCTTTATCTCTCTAAACCCATTCCCACATGCAAAATCATCATCTAGGTTCATCTAGCATGTGCTAATGCATGGGTCTTCTTCAACACACATGGTATGATTTGTTGAACACTTTTATCTTACATAATTAGTGTTTCTACTTATCAATTTTATCTCATTTATTACTTGTATGTGTTTAGATTAATTTCTACATACATGATTGAGATTATGTGTTGATTGGGTTATTTATGTTAGCTAGGTTTTTATGCCTATTTTATATCTAGCTAATTAATCTCATTATATGATTGAGATTATTTTTGATAGCTTAATTGATTAGGTCATTATTGCCTAAAAGCTATGCCATAAACATTCTTGTGTAATTTATTTATAACTATGTTGATAAATTGTTTTTTAATCAACTAGTTAATCTTTTGAATGTTTGTGGGTTTTTTTGTGATAGCTTTGTATCTAGGATTGGTTATCCTTTACTTAGCTAAAGTTGTATGCCATGTCATATAGCTATATTTGATATCTATGATTGATTTTATTGTCATCATATAATCCTAGGTAAGCATCTAGAGTACCCTAGCTCTATATTGCATATTTGAATATCATGATATATTCACATAGGGTTGTGCATCTCTTTTGAGAGATTGAAGTCTTGTGTGATTGACCGGGATTAGGTTGGACACCGGGAACAGGTGGTCACATAAGCAATTGGAATAGGGTTGCTAATAAATGCCCGCTGGGTAGAAGTGAGGGGTTACAGACCGGAGTGTTAGACGAGGTCTACATAGGTTGTAAACTTCATTTCAATTAGTGATTTCGAGTTCCGAGTGTGGCGCACTAAACAGCCCGTGGTTTTTCCCAGTGGTTGGGTTTCCACGTAAACATCAAGTGTCATTTATTATTTCCGCATCTTATTACACTTGTATGTATATTTGACTTGTTAGGGGTATTTTCGTAAAATTGATATGCACGCGAAAATTGGGTAATAATTAGATAAAATCTATTCATCCCCCCCCCCCCCCCCTCTCTCTCTAGCTTTATATATATTAAACACGCCTCCAAGACTTTTCACTATTAATATTTTCAAGAATCCGGTTCAACACTCTATAACTAAGCATATCGACATCCGCCATCATTTCATTAGAGAGCTTGTTGAAAATAAATGCATAGTACTTGAACATGTAGGTACTAATGATCAACTTG
Source organism: Acer saccharum (assembly GCA_030490815.1). NCBI lineage: Eukaryota > Viridiplantae > Streptophyta > Magnoliopsida > Sapindales > Sapindaceae > Acer > Acer saccharum. Next base: position 21,655,069 of record CM059873.1, read on the forward strand.
CGGACTTATTTACTAAACCCTTAGATGCTACTAGATTTAAAACACTTAGTAGATCTATTGGGATATGTCTTGTGGAGTGATGTGTTTTGGGATTGACCCCATATGGGGAACTCAAGCAAAGAGAGCTATTTGAAATATCTTATGCCTGTTCTTTTAATTGCTTGAGTAAGCTTGGTTGCACATATGTATATATGTTTTCAATCCAATAAGTGTGAACTTTGCTTTATTTACAATACATATCATATTTATGTTCAAACATGCATTTTTAGACTAGGAGATTTTCATAGGAAGTATGATTTGAATGACCTATAGTTATCTCCATGACATGATGATTCTTTTATAACATGCTAATGTCAAATGAAAAAGCATGAAATTCAAAATGACTTGCTCAAATGAAAAAGCATGAATTGATGATTGCAATATAAATGCAAAACTTGTGTGAAAGACTTATGAGACTCAAAATGAATAAAGGATCTTGTATCTGTTTAAAGGATGTTACAATCCAAATGTCTCTCTTTCTTTATTGGTTGAACATGGCTACTATCATACGGATATCTTATCCGGAAAAATCAAATAGGGTGCAAAGTCGCTCATGCCATGTTTCGCTTATAAAGTTGGATATAGTTGCTTTTAATTTGAAATCAATGAAATCTCTATATCCTTGCTTTTATCATGACAATGGTGAAATTGGTTTGAATTCTTATTAGAAACCTTTGTCATTTGCTTTGCCAAATACCATTGTATTTTGGACTTGAATGCTACATGTCTTGTATGCAAAGCATGTTTGATTCACACATTTTCTTTAAAATAAATCTCCTTGTTTCTCTCCAATTAATTGAGATGCATAAAGTGATGTATATGATTATGCAAATATCTTATATGCTACTATCTCTCATTGCTAGAAGTGAGCCGGTTGGGGACTACTCCTTTGCCTATTTCATGACAAAAAGGGGGAGTAGAATGTGGTAAGGGGAGGAGTTGCTAATTAAGAATAGCACATGTGCATGTTGGGGAGAATACAAATTTAGGGGGAGTAACCCGTTGAGGGGGAGCATTGCATTGCACATTCATTTATAATGTTGCATGTTCTCTTAATTGAAAAATTCTAATGCAAATGCTTGTTTTAACTTCACATGATCACCTCACATACACTTGCTTTGGAAGTGTAATTTTTTTTTTTTTTTTGAAGGTTTGATAATTCTACAAGAGATTGAAGACTTGAAGTTTTATTTTCTTATCTCTTTGTAATGTAGAATTTCATTACTATCCCATAGCTTCAATTATGTTGTGAGGATCTATGTGAGTGGTGGTTTTATCACGAAATAGCCAAAGGGGGAGATTGTAAGGTCTCAGTTTATTGATTGGCTTATTTCGTAGACAAACCACATTTGGGGTTTTTTTTGTAAGGGTAGATTAGGCTTTCAAGACCTCAAGAGAAAAAGCACCAAAGGTAAATTTCTAGTGCTTACTTTGCTTTGAAGAGATATAGTTGTACACACACACAACACTTGCATAATTCTTATTCTTGAATGTTGTGTTTGTATTATGTGTGCATTAATGATTATTTAATCTCTCTTCTTGCATGTTTACATGATTGCTTTTTGTGTGTCCAATGCCTTGTCATGTTTAGGCTTTGGATTACATTCCTTGCAAAGGGCGCTGTTCAAAGTGCTCTACAGAAGCGCTGTACGAACAACGCCCATCTTGACCTGGTGGTATTTAGGCCTTTTAATGCATCAGGTCTGATGCATTTTTGTAAAGGCGTTGTATGGTCGCTATTCAAAAGCACCGTACGTATAGCGCCTATCTGAATCCCGAGTGGATCAAATTTGTTGCGCTGTTCAGGCGCTCTACCAAAGCGCTCTACGAACATCACCTATGAAGATGTTCTTCAAGTTCTTCATATTTTCCAGGTAGGCGCTGTAAAAGTCGCTCTACGTACAGTGACTCGTACAACACCCAAGGTAATTTTTGTGTCACTTATCAAAATGCATCACTTTAACTTTGACACCCTATATATATGCCTCTATGACTTTAGGTCACTCAAGAGAGTTCATATTCATATTTCATACTTAGGATATTTTTCAAAAGCAAGAAAAATACCAAGAACTCACCTTTGTTTACTCAAACACCTTTCCATGATCATCAATCATCATCTAGCATCATCCTTGATCATCTAGATATTATTTTGCATGGATTTTTCATCACACTTTGCTTGGTAAGTTTTTCACTTATATCTTACATATTTTGTGTCTTTCTTTGTAAGCAATCTCATTTATCACTTGTATGTCATTCATATATATCTTATATACAAGTTTGAGATTAGTGTTTTGAATGTTTGAAAGTTGTATTGTGATAGCTTTCTAGGTTTTCATAATCTATGTTTAGCTAAGCTTTTTGACATGTCATTTAGCTCTTAATATCTAGGGTTGTATTTCTTGTTATATCATCATCCTAGATAAGCATATAGGGTTACCTAACTCTTGTTGCATATTTGAGTATTTCATATATTCACTTAGGTTGTATCATCTCTTCATTGAGAAGTAAGACTTGTGTAGCTTCTGGGATTAGCTTGCGTAAATCACAAACAATTGGACTAAGTTCACTTATACCGAGATTAGGTAGGTATGTAATTATATACCGGGATTAGGTTGTAATCTTTAACACATTTAGTGGATTCGAGATTCGAGGTTTGAGTGTGGCTCACTTACTAGCCCGTGGTTTTTCCCGTGAAGGTTTCCACGTAAATATCAAATGTTATTTCAATTCCGCACATATTACACTTGTTATATAAATTGACTAGTTAGGGGCATTTTCGTAATCTTGTCCTTACACGAAAATTGGGTAAAATCAATTAAAATCTATTCACCCCCCCCCCCCCCCCCCCCCCCCTTCTAGATTAATATATTACACACCGTTAATTTGTTTCAGTTTACATTGAGCGCTCCCTTTTCCTACCTTTTGTATTCGTTTCCGAGCACTTTTGTGTATATAATGTGCGTTTTTGTTAAGTACAATATAATATACTCATTTAGGGAAGTAATTGCATGAAGTTGGAGAAAAGAGGTCAAAAATAGGAGCGAAAGTCAACATGAGAAGAGCCTCACGGGAAAGAACCCGCGGCACAAAGCTACAGGAAGAGGTCAGAGCGAACAAAGCCGCTAGCCAGAAGACTGGAACTCGAGGGGAATTATCCCGCGGGTTCAGTTCACAGGTCACTGCCCGCCAGGTAGAAGATATGAAACCGCCGAGGATTTCTAATGAAGATCGCGGGTTCATGCTCGCGAGAAATAAGCCGCGCAACAGGGGAACCAAAGTCGCATAGGCTCTAGAAGAAGACCCTATGAGATGTGACCGCGGGAATAAACCCACGGGATAAAGCCGCGGATGACGCGTCGAGGACTTTTATGGCATTTCCTTGCCCAACTTCAATGTAATGATATAAATAGTCACTTTTCTGATGTAATAAAGACAAGTGAGAGTTATTAGAAGATAGTTAGACTCTTCTTTTAGCATAGAATAGTTTTAAGAAAGCTTTTGATCATTTTCAATTACTTTAGCTTAAAGACACTTATCTTAGTTAAGTGATCGTCTTCGATTGTATTTGCTACAAAGAAGGGATGTTCTTCCTTGGATTCTTATGAGAATTCACTGGTTGTATGTTTTCCTTTTTTTCTTACTTATGTTGTTCTTAGACATCATGTGTAACTAAACCCCTTTTTTGGGGGGATTTATGATAGTAATGATGTGAGCCACCTTGTTTATCACTCTTCTTTGTTAATAATCACCTTGTGCTTATGAATGCTTTCAAAATGACTAAACATGACATGTTTCTCTTAGACTTTTGAAGAACATGTATTGGTAATTGTATTAGAGTTGATGAAATACTTACTTCATAACTTGTGATGTGTGTATTGTCATCCAATAACCCATTAAGTAGAGTGTGTCGATTAATGGCAATATCTTTGTAAACACAAACTCTCGATCACAGTTCCACAACCAAATCCTCACTTAATGTTCATCTAAGACTTTAAAGGATACTTAGAATGAGTTGTTGAATTTGCTTTTATATGTAAATGGAACTAGCCTAAGTGATTTTGATCTAAAATGTACAAGAGTGGTTACTTGGTGGTTTATCATTGTTAAGTACATATCTCCCCTAGCATTTTTATCTCATTAATCTCAATCTCATTTTAGATATTGCATTAGACTAGACTTGAAGCATTAATCTGTTACTCTTTTGCTTTCCGAAGCATTTAGCTAGTAATTGTAGTTTCTAGACATCCTACTTCTCGTCGGAACGATAACCCATACTTGTGCACCCTATATGAGTTAAACGACTTGTGTACTTACAAAGGGTGAAACACTCGCGTATCCCTTTAGAATAGCCGAGGTAGTACTAGAGTAGGTATTTGTAGTTTTAGTAGAACCAGTTCGAGCGCGTCAACTCCCACATAGGAGGATCCTCCTCACCTACCACATCCAAGGCACCCTATAAATACCCCAACTCAAGGAGAGCTAAGGGTTGGTTTTTTTAGATTGAAAAAGAGTATAGTCCTACTATAAAATAACTGGTTTCAAATAAGAGACCGCTATTGTGTAACTTTCTACTATATAATGACTAGTTTGATAAGACGAAACCCTCATTGTATTGTAAGAGAGAGTGAGAGAGAGAGAGAGAAAGAGAGAGAAGTGTAATCAATTAAAATTAATGAATGAGAATCATGACTAGCACCCTTCGTTTAAATGCATAATTGAACCTAGTTCATCATTGAACTATCAACTTGATACGTCACCTAGATATACTTCTCTCGTGTCATGGCCGAATCTATCACGGTTGGTTCCAATATTTTGTTGATCCGAGCGCGGATGCCAAAATATCAAGCTTCAAGATCGTTGGCCAATGCAGGGTACCGAAATTTGGAGATAATTAGAGAAAACTTCAAAAGCTGTCCTTCAAACCCTAATACATTCTACTTAAACAGAATTGCAAAACTTGACTAACAAGAAAATCCCCAAATGGGAAATTTCCCAAATAAACTAAAAGACTCAAAGGGAAAAATAGGAAAAATATAACATAGTTTCCCAAGTAAACTAAAAGACTAAAATAAAAGGATAAAAATATTCAAACGCTAAAAACCCAAATAAAACCCTATTGCCAGCTCACGCAAGTCATCCTCATTTTTGGGTCAGCTCCACCCTTGGTCGGCCAGAACGACATTGTCAGGTCCAAATGGTCGAATGGTCGAATGGTTGGATGGTCGGGTTTGGATGGTCAGGTACCGTTAATTTGATAACCCGTTAAAATAAAGATTTTTTTAAAATGTGTTTATGAAAGTTATTACAAAAATCTTGGAATTTATAAATAAATAAAAAATCTCTATAATTATGGTTAGAATATATTTTACTAATTAATTTTTTTAAAATTTCTAATTTTTTTTCTTTTTGTGAAAGTGGAAAAATTTCTAAATTTTTTCAATTTATAAATTAAAAACTCTAAAACTCTAAATTAATTATACCACAATATTATAACCCTAACCCTAAAACTCTTAAAGTAGTGGTCTTCAACTTTCATGAAATCTGTTACCGTCAATTTGTTCCTAGTAAATTCAATTAGGTATGTTTTCTTTCTTGCATTTTGTATAAGTACACCATTTCATGCAACATAACTTCAAGACTTTAAATCTGTTTGAAAATTGATATTTGATATTCTAAAACCAACTCACAAATTATTCTAAAGGTATATAATATATGTATATTTTTTTTTTGTTTTCTTACAAAATATATTCTCTTCAATATATATTTTTTGTTATATAAACAATACATCATCCTAATTACTAAGTAAAGTTTTTTATGAAAAATTAAATGTTTATGTAGATTGAATACCGAGTCTGTTATGCTTAATTGAAATTTGAAAGGTATGAATTTATTCACAAAGGAATTGGATTTATTAATGTATGTTAATTCTTCTTTTCTTAACATCTAACACAAGTAATTTAACCTTTTAGGTCTAAATGAGGACTGAGATTCCAAATCGCAACGTATTGAAGATTCAGGAGGAAAATTAATGGAAGATTTCATTTTCAAGTTTTTTTTTTTTGGACTTTTATTTTTTAAATTTGATGTTTTCGATAGATTGTTGGTGCCTATGGTGGATTTTTTTTTGTTGAAGTTTTACGTGCCTATGGTGAACTTGATTGCATGAGTTTGATTATGCTTCAGTACTAATTATTTTCAATTTGTTTATAAATCTCAAATATAATATTTTGCAATGGGTCGGGTCGGGTTGGGTTACCCATTATTTTAACAAATGGTTTTGGGTTTTTATATTCAACCCATTAAGTTAACGGGTCGTATTTGGGTGGAACAATTTTAGTATGACCCAAATACGAAATGACACGAATTCGCAATAACACGACCCATTGCCAGGTCTAATTAGAAGCCATGGCTCTTGGAAAATTTCCTCTTAATCTTTATAATTAATTGAAATTGTTTCCTTTGCCCTTTAAAATAAAAAAAAATTCTATAGTTTGGCCACAAAACTACACTAAAATTTTATACTCTAGCTTTGCCTACGAAATAGAAACATGATTATACTATAGATAATTCAATATAATCCAATAAACATATAAGACATGATTATAAATAAACCAATCAAACCCATCCAAATTCCCCAAACCATATTAATCCGGAGAAGTTAACTGACTTACTTGATTGACAGCAGGAGGGATTTTTGCCGTGGCAAGTAAGTTCTGAAGCTTCTTGCATGAAAAATTGCTGACTCCAATGGATTTAGTAAGACCAAGCAATTGACACTCCTCCATGGCCTCCCAAACAGACTCATAATCCATCGCAGCAATATCCTCTTTCTCAAACGGAAACCCTAACCCCGGCCTTAAGCTTGCCGGAAATTGAATCAAATAAAGATCAAGGTACTCCAATCCCAGATTCCTATACATTCATTACTTCATTCCGTCACAAATTAAAGTCTTAAATTTAAATACAAGACAAAACACTTTACTGTTAAATACAACACAAACAAACAGGTTCCAATTATATACTCACTTGAGAGTATTTTGTAAAGCAGAGAGTACTAGGTGGCAGTGGCCATTGGCGATCCAAAGCTTTGAAGTGATGAAAAACTCATGGCGTGATTTGATGAGGCCTTGACGTAAAGCTTCGGCTATGGCTTCGCCGACTGGTTGCTCCGACTGGTAAACTGCAGCCGTATCAAAGTGTCTGTAACCCAGTTTAATTGCATGGACAACAGATTCTTTTGCAGTTTCATGAGTTGAGGCAAACGGAAATTCTGCTGTGCCGAACCCTAGAAGAGGAATGCTAATGGTTTTGCCTGTTGATGAGGAGGCTAAGGCTGCCTCTGCAATTGTCATCATTGATTGATTATAAGTTTTTTCTCTCAAATGAAGAAACCAAGATGAAGATATTGAACTTATCATTTTATTTTAATTTTACTTGCTTTTAAAAATGTAAGGTAGTGACGAGATGAGGTTGGTCTAGATCTAGTGATGAGATGTAATTTTAATTAATTAGTTCTATTTGAATAAATATTTGTCATTAATTAATTACCAATCAGACATTCTAGTACAGTATTTGTTTCAATCAACAAAATTGGAGTCTCAATACAAATTTTAGACATTGCCTAATCAATTTGAAAATCAAGACCTAAATTACCTAACAAGCAAAAGGACTTCGATCAAATTCATAATAGTCAAGAAAGGCAACTTATACAGGGTTGCACATCTTCAACATTGTCTTTGTTTGTAGCTTGTTGGACTTTGCTTGCAAAAGCAAGACTATACAGCTCATTCAAGTGAAATAACATTTCCGCTATCATTCATTGACAATTGAAAACTCTCATCTAGAAACAAATAATCGATTTTCAAATTAGAATTAGTCATGATTAAAATAAAGTAAATAGCAGAGTTTTAGAACATGAGAGGATCAAAACCTCAATTAATTTCTAGGTTTCAACTCCAACATAACCAATTGTGTTCATTAGTCATTACAGAATTAATTTTATCTCCCCTACTTCCATTTTTCTCCTAATATGATTATCAAATGTGTATTGTTTTATATGCATAATAAAATATTTTATTATTCATATAATCATATTAATGTAACTGAGGTTTGATGAGGTTGCAAACTGTCTTACTCCTTCCAATATCCAAGTTTTGCTTCATCCACAAGTCCTAAATATCTACTTTTATTGGCTCAATTCTGTCCAACACCAGTTAGGTTAATGTATAAAAGTATAATTTACAAGTGTCGACACTTGAAATTTGTCAACACCAAATCAAAGAGGTCACACACTCACACATCCATATAAGCTAAAAGGCTGACTGGTCAACGAAAAAATGTTGACTAGACAAGCTTTTGAGTGATTGTTTTGAGTGAGGTATGTGATTGTTAGTAGAGCCGGCTTAAGCACTAGGCAAGCTAGACAGTTGTCTAAGGCCTTTAAAATTTCTCCAAAATTTAAGGGTATTATTTTTATTTTTTTTCAATTTTTATTTATAGGTAATATTAAATTAAAGGGCCTTCTAATATCTGGCCAACAAAATATAATATCCTCTAAAGATAAGGATAAACTTCCTTTTTAATATATATTAACATTTTTTATATAACAACTTATTATATGTATCATTTTTTTTCTCTTTAAAAAAATATTATTTATTTAGAATTTAATTATTTCCTGATTCCAAAAGAAATCTTAATACTTTCTTACTTTTAAATAATTCTGAATAATGAAGTAATGAAGAAAAAAATTATTTATTTAATAATCCAGAATACTTCCTTAAAACACATGCTTCCAAATGTTTTTTTTTTTTTTTTAAATTTTTTTAAGACAAGTGTATGAACGTTAGGATAAAATTTTAATTTGAATTATTAATATTAGAGGAAATCGCTACTTTTAGCCATACCGATTCTTACTTCAAAAAAAATAATAATAAAAAAAAAATAACCAGATTCTAAATTTATCAATCTCCAATAATTTTAGATGGGTTTAACTATAATATGGGAACTGTATTGTTAATTGGTAGTTATATGAAAGAGAGTTAACTTGTTTCTGTTTTAATTTTTTTAATTTTTAAATCCTTAATTTTTATACACTCTTGGATTAAAATCTATTGAGTAGAAATTGACCCAACAACTATACAATTATGTATAGTAGCTAAATTATTTTAGAGATCTTCTTATTACATTTTTTTTTCCTTTTCACGTGCACTTCTTTTCCAAAGATACTTCAAATTTAAAATAAATAAATTTGTACAAACATATATTTGTTGTTTTTTTTAATTACTTTTAAGATTCCATGGAAGTTATTGTCATTACTCATGATATTATTAATAAATAATTATTTACTATTTCCAAACTTCTTTTCTATAAACATTTCATTATAAGAAAATTAAAATAAATTCTAAATTTTTTGTTTCTTTTTGATAAAAATAAAAAAAACTAAAATTTTAAAATTGATTATAACTTACTTCGTAGTTAGTGTTTTAAATATTTGTATAATAGCATTTTTCGACACTTTTGAATCAAATATATAAGAGATGAATTATAGGGTTTAAAGTTTATGAAATGTTAAAAAGAGGAAGATGAGATACTATATTCCTGAAGATGATTAAGGATAAAATTGTCATTAATAAAAAAATTTAGTCGAAATAGGCCTAAAATGCATCAAATCCATAGACTTTTGGGAATGCCACTAGATTTATAATTTGAGTTTAAATAGCACCAATGGACAAAAATACCCTCAACTTTTTCATTTATTATTTGTCTGCCACTTTTAGGTTTTTTTTTTTTTTTTTTTTTTTTCAAAAACCTTCGTTGATGGAGGACCAACATTGAATGTCAATTCGACCTCCATGGAGATCTGTTAGACCTCCAATTGAGGCCAAATCTGTTCGACCTCCATTGGAGGTTGATGAAGAAATTTTTTTTATTGGAAAATTTCTTATTTGCCCTAAGTCTCGAAAATTGTAAAAATGCACAATAAGTCTCGAAAAAAACCAAAATAAGTCTCGGAAATACAAAACAAGTCTCAAAAATACCAAAATAAGTCTTGAAAACACCAAAGTAAGTCTCGGAAACAAAAAAGCGCAAGACTTATTTTTGTGATTGTGTTTTACAGGTATTTTTGTTCGAAACACATTTTTTAGTGCTATTAAAACTTAAGTTATTAAATTAGTACTAGTACTAAAAGTAGGGGAGTAAAGAGTGCTACAAAATTTTTTAACACAAAAAATTATAACAAATTTCATTGATAGAAAGTTGAGGTCGATCAATGAGATTGTAGATTTAAGTCATTCTCAACCACAACTTTTTAATTTGAAATAGTTGAATTAAAAAAAATATATACAAATTTAAGTAAATATAACCCCCACCATCCAATATGGCTAAGTGGTAACTCTGGTAAGAGCACTTATTTAGTCTGGCAATGACCTAGGATCCAGTCGACGCCATACCACCCAAAAAAAAATGTAAATATAACTTCACCTTGTTGTAAATTGTAATACATAGGGCCAGTTTGGTATTGCTGTAACTTTTATAATAATCACTGTTAGCTGTGCTGAAGGAATAATCAACTGTGAAGTTAATTAGTAGATGTTTGGTTAATTATACTTTTAAAACTACTGTATAGCTCAAAAGCAGTATACATATGTTTGGTAATTTTATTTTTAAAGTGCTGAAATTAGTTACAATGACTAAAATAGACATGATTTTAGAACCTCATTTTATTTTTTTTGTTAATTATATATATTAAATCAATATTTAAGTAGAGTATTTAAATTAGAAAACAAAATCCATAAGAATAATAAAAATATTTTTAAAAGATTTTATAAATCAAATCAATATTTAATTAGAATCTTTAATTTTAAGATGAAATAAGGTATATAAATGATTTTAATTTGATTTCATAAGGACAATAATGATATTTTAAAAGATTCATTAAATGCTGAAATAGATTATTCCATAATCACTTTCAAAAAGTAACCCCCTACCTACTTTTCAAAATCACTGTCAAAACTTGTCAGATTATGAATTAATCACTTTTAGAAGTTTTACCAAACATTATTTTATGCTAAAATTATAAAATAAGTTGATTTTAACTTCTCAAAAGCAATACCAAACTGGCCCATAATTGATTAAACTTCTCCATCGCAAAATTCTTCAATGGACTTGAAAGGGCCTTCTTTTGAAACAAAATACTATGCTGGATTTCCTCGACCTTGCGGAATTTGTTCAATCTTATGAAGATCTTCAGTATTTAGCTACCAATCAAATATGTCAAGGTTTTCTTTCATTCTTTCTTTGTTATAGCTCTTCACAACTTCACTTACTCTTTGCTCATAAATCCACCTCAGACAGACCTTCACGTCCACCAAAATTATAATACTCTCAGGCATGCAATTTATGGAAAGTAATCAAATAATTAGCTGAGTTGAACATTAAATGATGAATGAAAAATAAAGTTAAAAATTACCTGAGCAACTGTCTTTCCATTAGTTGTTGCAATCTCTTTAAGAAGTAAGTTGTGATATGAATACCCTTTTCTTCACAGAATTCTCTCTACCTCTTCTGCTGCCATAGTGGATTCATCTCCACCTACAGCATTAACAATTACCAAAACACAAAACGTTTAGGTATTGATTATATTTTAATGCCTCTTATAAATATAGGCATTTATCTAAAAAGGCACACGTGCCTTCAAAAAAAACATGAACCTAATTAATCAGACCAGCAGAATCATTCCTTTCTACCTCAACCTGTACAGCCCAATTAGTGACAAGGCTTAATTCTACTTGGGCAGCTGAAGCAGCAGAAATAGTACGAATCTTAGTCTCAGCTACAGGGAAGCAGTTGAGACTTAGAACAAGATAAAATCTTAAAAGTTGGCTTCACTTTTCTTTTTGATTTGGTCATCACAGGAATCCAATTATTGTCAAACACGAGATCTTCTGGACCATGATTAGAATTTGAAGCATGAATATCTTGGTCTTCTGATATATTCTCCAAATTAATCTTTCCTCTTTTATCTCTTGAAATCCCATCTAAAACTTGTTGATCACTTCCAATCCGTAGATTGTCAAGAATCACTCTGTTATTAATGCAAATATTCTCTAGAGAACATTAAGGATTCTCATTATTATCTTCCAAATTTAAATACTTGGTATTCAAATCATTAGAGATATTAACAATAATTCTCGCAACTTGATTAGGAAATTGTTCAGCTATTTGAATTTGAATTGGAGAAAAACCCTCAATTAGATCCTTATCTTCTGCAAATGCATTAAATGTGTCAGTCATCACTGGAAACTGCCCTTCAAGGATTTGGTCAACTTCTTGAAACCCAAATTGTCAACTTCAAAATTGGTTGTTGTTTCTCAATTCACTTCATGAGTATCAATCACATTTAATTCAAATAAATGTGGAGATAATTGGATGCTACCATGTTTGTCTTCCACATTAATTACGGGATTTTCAAATTTTTGAATCTGCACAATTTCCTTTTCCTCCATCAATTCCTGATTTTGTGGGACTGTTTTGAAAGGTTTTTCCTCCATGGCAACATGCCCATTATGGTGGCCTGAAAAATCACTGTTTGCTACATCACATCTTTGATCTTGAATTTTGTATTCTATACCAATAGTCATACCAATGGTGTTGGTTTTTGTGATAGGCTGATAGGTTTGCCTTGGATTTCTTGATCGCGATCGACCTCTGTCACAATTAATCTCCTTTTTCTTTTGGTAGCATCTAGTAGAGTCATGACCAAAAGCTTTATACTTTGTACATCTCTCTGGAAGATTTTCATAAATAACATCAACAGAGAAACCTTTATAGTCATCTCTCTCCACATTCAAAAAGGATGGTTGATTCGAAGTTAAATCAATGTCCACAAGAAGTACTTAAGCATAAAACACATATGCTTGATCCCTTGTAACTTGATCTAGTTGCAGAGGGATGCCAACTCCTCGTGCAATCTCCATTATTGTAGTTAGATGCCAGTATTCCAAGTATAGACTATAGAACCTCACACAAACTTGAGCATGCGATAATTATTGATTATATGGATTAAAATCCAGTTGCCATTGAAAAATATGAAAAATACCGTTTGAAATTGAGCAAGAACCTCCACTCCAAACCCTCTTTAAATTTTCTTCACTAGAAAAATGAATATCAAAATATCCTTTTGGAAACGGAGTAAGCTTCCAAGGATTTTGGAGTTGCCAAATCGATTGCAATACAAATTTTAACTCACTAGGCTTCAAAAGTATAGAACCTTTTTCTTAAAATCAAACGCCCGAAAAGATTTTTCTGACAGTATTTCAAACTCTCTTGGACATATTTTTGGCTGATGCGAACACACGTGATGTACCCTTTCACAACTGGCTCCGGGAGAAGATTTGGTTGAACCTGTGATTCATTGGTTTTGAGCAGAGCTGCAAAAGTTTTCGGCTTTGATGATGGCTGTGGTAAAGTATTAGAAACATTTGAGAGAGGGGTAAGGAAATTCCATGGACATACTTTCGAAGGATCCATGGACAAGGCTACATAAGTGAAAGAAAACTCAAAAGGAAGAGAAAATCATCCATCTTCTACCAATCTCATTTTGCCGGAAAAAAAGAGGAAAAAAGAGATCTTGGACCAATCTCATTTTTTGTAATTAACCAATTATTAATTTATATATTCGTTGGGTTTTAAAGGATTTAAAAAAATAATTTATTATCTTATACATTTAGCGAGATTATTATTTTAGTATACTGGCCCAAGTCGAAACCTGAAGATTTTATTATTTTAGTGAGGTTATTAATTTATCAAGGTTTTACTATATTCACTAAGTTATGGCGCTCGCAATTAATTAGTTGAGGTTGGGGTCAGGAATTCCTAATTCCACTCTGAACCCACCCCATTGACATCCCTACCTGAGATGATACATTGAATTACAATGTAGTGAATATGGAGACAACTGCTATATCATTTCAAACGAGTTTATGAACAAAAACTTAATTTATATATCAGTGTAGCATTATTGTTTAATTAAAGGATGCAGATGAAGTAATTAATTAAGAGTAAATGGCAGCGTTTACATTAAGACTAAAGAAACTATTGGATGTCCTGGTTACACTTGGCATTTATAAAATTGAATGGTAAAGATTGTTTTTAACATTTTTTTTTTTTCTTTTCAAATCCACAGATAAACGACGTCGTTTGTTTTCCAGCCCTGTTTTCCAGCCCACAAAAAGGACATTCAATCCAACTCCATTTCATGTCTTCTCAACAAATTCAACTGATAAAGTTGAACGGCCGGCTGAGAAAAGAACAATAATTCCGACGCCTATCAAACTTCTTGCATTCAGTCTTTCACCACCAAAAATCTGAATACTCAATTCTCTCACCACATCCTCTCTCTTCTACTTGATTTTTGATTCCTAAACTTATTATAATCTGAAATAGAAAAACTAAGTTCTGCACAATTGGAGTAGAAATCTTGAGTTTTAAACTTGTCACTCCCATCGGCCGGTTGAACGAAAAGTCAGATTGGGTTAAAGATTTGGACGATGTAGACATGGTTTTGCTGGTTTAATTGGGAAATTGAAAGTGGGTTTTGCATTTTCTTGTTTCTTATAAGCCCAAAACTTCCTCAAGCAAGAGAAAAAATTTCAAAACCGGAAACGAGCAATCTGAAATTTATCAACAATTTTGCAGATCCAAGTTTTGACTATCTCATATATCATTCTTCAAATTTTCAACAGAGGATCCTAATCGAATTTTCACATGTAAAATATGAATCAACAAATTGTAATAAATTTGATTAATACTTAATCTAACATGTATAGGCACATAATTAATTCAAAAGTTTAACCTAAACATGTTTCTATATCATGCTTAATCAAACCCTAGATTCATGTTACTAACCCATGTCAATTCAAGAGAAAAGGGAGATAAGAGAATGCGGAAGAGTACCTGAATCTATTGCCAGAGGTTAGTGGACGGGTTATGATCTTCCAAATTATCACGATCTTTATGAACCCTAAAGTGTTCTCTCTTGTTCTGTTAATGGGGATGCAGATAAGCAAAAGTTTCGTGTAATTTGGGGACCATAACCCTAATATATAATAATAAGATTATTATAGGTTTTGCTATTTCTAATTTGGCCCCTCATCAAATTAGATATAGCACCCTAGTATCTACACATTAATTCCATGACAATTATACCCTTAAGCCTTAAAACTTCAAATCTTAATTAGACCACTTTAATTTAGGCTTAACCAAAAGATAGCACAACACATTTAATATTTACAGTTGTGGCCCCACATGTTGGAATTTTCCAACACAAATTATATTGAACAACCTTCTCCATAGCAAGAGTAGATTTCCTGGCCACTTTTTGTTTTGTTTTTAGATTTCCTTCTGGTGGATTTTCATGGTTTCTAGTAAGCCATCACAGAGTTGAAGAGTGATCAAATAGTCTTCTTCTCGAGAATACAAGGGGGAAATCAATAAATATAGTTATCATTCATGTGATTCCTAGTGGATGGTTTCCAATTCGAAAATTGTTTACAATCGAAAATTGTTTACAATCGTCGGAATTCATGGGAGAACCAGAGAAGCAACTGGAGAAGAAGATGAAAAGGGTGTTGGAAAATTCCAACATGTGGGGCCACACATGTAAATATTAAATGTGTTGTGCTATCTTTTGGTTAAGCCTAAATTAAAGTGATCTAATTAAGATTTAAAGTTTTAAGGCTTGAGGGTATAATTGTCATGGAATTAATGTGTAGATACCAGAGTGCTATATCTAATTTGATGAGGGGCCAAATTAGAAATAGGAAAACCTATAATAATCTCATTATTATATATTAGGGTTATGGTCCCCAAATTACACGAGACTTTTTCTTGTCTGCATCCCCATCAACAGATAAAGAGAGAACAATTTAGGGTTCCTAAAGATCGTGATAATTTGGAAGATCACAACCCGTCCACCGATCTCCGACAATGGATTCAGGTACGCTTCCGCATTCTACAGTCTCACTTTCTCTTGAATTGACATGGGTTAGTAATATGTATTTAGGGTTTGATTAATCATGATATAGAAACATGTTTAGGTTGATATTTGGATTAATTTTGTACCTATATATGTTGATTATGTTTTAATCAAATTTCTTACAAGTGGTATCAGAGCCACCCATGATCGATTCT
Source organism: Acer saccharum (assembly GCA_030490815.1). Taxonomy (NCBI): domain Eukaryota; kingdom Viridiplantae; phylum Streptophyta; class Magnoliopsida; order Sapindales; family Sapindaceae; genus Acer; species Acer saccharum. The sequence continues at coordinate 21,671,299 of CM059873.1, forward strand.
TGAGAATTTAAGGAATTTTTGGAGATATGTTGTGTTGTTCATACACTGTCATATGATATTTATTATTTTAATATAAATCGGTGCTTCACTGCTTTGTATCAATATATGTTTGATCTATTGTTTAATATAAATCAGTGCTTCACTGTTTGTATCATATATATGTTTAATATATTATTTAATATATGTTTGACATATGTTGTCTGATTCAATTGGTAGAGAACAAATTATTTTGTGTTGAATGGTTTTCTTTTGGTGGATTTCTCGATCTGATAAAGTAATAAGATATATTATGTATTTTTGTTCTCTGTTGTTCTTGTTTTGATGTTATATATATATATAAAGAATATGAATCGGTGATGGTTATATATATATATATATATAAAGAATTGTTGTATTGATGCTTACGTGATTGATTTTTTACAAGGTATATATATATATGATGAATTTTGTTTGAGTTTTGGGTAACAGATCGAACCCAATAAAAAAAAAAAAAAAAAATATCGTTTTTTTTTTCTCTCAGGCAGGCCCCTCTCTTGAAAATTCGAAATTTTTGAGGGGTTTGTTTTGTAATTATTTTGGGTCATTGTGTGATTTTGATAAATTATAGGGGTCAATTTGTATTTATTGAAAATATAGGGACCTTTCTGTAATTGTACAAACTCAGGGGCTGATTCGTAATTATAAAATTGAGGGACCTTTCTGTAATTTTGCAAAATAAGGGGCCGATTTGTAATTATTGAAACTTGAGGGGCCTTTCTGTAATTTTGCAAAATCAGGGGTCAATTTGTAATTTTGATAAAAAATAAAATCAACTCAAATTCAAATATTTTGTGGTATATTTTTATGGTTAAATAAAGTAATCCATCATTCTAAATGGGCTAATTAAAACAAGATGTCGCCAAAGTGACCTCTCTTGTGTAGATTGTTCATAAAGGATGTTGAATGTTTGTGTGTATGTAAATTCATGCGGGTATTAGCCGGCCCAAAGGAAGGTTAATACTTGGCCGAATTGCACACACACCTGTGGTGGTAAACATGTGACAATTATAAGGTTTTACATGTGAATAATAAGTCGATCCAAAGATAGATTTATTATTTGACATGAATTATTGTCAATGATTGATCACTACAATAAGAATATCACTTACAGTTAATATTGTGTTTGTAAATTCATGCGGGTATTAGCCGGCCCAAAGGAAGGTTAATACTTGGCCGAATTGTACACACACATGTGGTGATAAACATGTGACAATTATAAGGTTTTACATGTGAATAATAAGTCGATCCAAAGATAGATTTATTATTTGACATGAATTATTGTCAATGTTTGATCACTGCAACAAGAGTACCACTTACAAATAATATTACTGTCCAAAGACTTGATATAAATGTTGTGCTAGGTATCTTGAGATGGGACTTACCATTATTTGAATTTGTTGATTATTGTATTTGGTTATTAATGTGAGTATGTATGTTTGTTTGTTTGTTTGTTTGTTTTGTTCTCTTTACGGCTAGTGTTTCTACTATATCTGCTAATATCAACTCTATACTCATGCTTAATGGGACCAACTTTAAGGATTAGAAGGAGAACATAGAAATTGTTCTCGGCTGCATGGATCTGGACCTTGCACTTTGGATTGAGTAGTCCGCTTCTTTTACGGATGCAAGTTCTCTTGATGACAGGAAGAACTTTGAGAAGTGGGATCGCTTAAATTGCATGAGTCTTATGATCATCAAGCGCGGCATTCCAGAGGCATTTAGGGGTGCGGTATCTGAAAAGATAACCAAAGCTAAAGAGTTCCTAACCGAAATTGAAAAACGTTTTGTGAAAAACGATAAGGCAGAAACAAGCACGCTTTTGCAAAACTTGATTTCTATGAAGTACAAAGGCAATGGGAACATAAGGGAGTACATTATGGAAATGTCTCATATTGCTTCTAAAGTTAAGGCACTAAAGCTCGAGCTATCTAACGACTTGCTCGTGCATTTAGTCTTAATATCACTTCCTGCACAATACAGTCAGTTTAAGGTCAATTACAATTGTCAAATGGAGAAATGGACTCTTAATGAGCTCATTTCTTACTGTGTGCAAGAGGAAGAGATATTGAAGCAAGACAGAATTGAAAGTGCTCATTTGGCTAGCACCTCTAAGGACAAGGGCAAAAAGAGTAAGAATAATGAAACGCTCAAAACAGCAGCTTATATTTTGAACCAAGTGCCAACTAAAGCAGCTGTAAAAACACCTTATGATTATGAGCTTTGGACAGGCAGAGAGCCCATTCTAAAGCATTTTCATATTTGGGGATTTCTAGCTGAGGCAAGGCCTTACAGGCCATATGAAAAGAAATTGGACTCCAAAACTGTGAGCAGCTACTTCATTGGTTACTATAAGCGATTTAAGGGCTATAAGTTTTATGATCCCACACTTAGGTCAATTTTTGAGACGGGAACTGCAACATTTTTTGAGGATGTTGAGTTTGGGGGGAGAAATAAGGTTAGAGACATTGTCTTTGAGGAGGAATCAATTTCGATTCCCACGATCGCTTTTGACAATGTGCAGGTTTCTATACCTGTCATTGATTAAGAAGCAAATCTGGATCCTCAACCAGTCAATGTTGATCAAACCCGTTCCTGAGGAACAAACTCAACAACCTCAAGAATCAGTGCCATTAAGGCGATCCACTAGAGAAAGGAGAAATGCTATTCCGGACGATTTTATCGTATTTCTCTAGGAACATGAGGAAGACATTGGAATGGTGGAAAATGATCCAATCAACCTCCATTAAGCCATGCAACGTTCCAACTTTCAGAAGTGGATTGATGGGCCTATGAGTGTGCCCATCCTCAGTTGTTGACAATAAGGTTTGGGAACTTGTCCCATTACCAGAAGGTGCGAAGCCCATTGGTTGTAAATGGATTTTTAAAACCAAAAGGGATTCGAAAGGTAATGTGGAGAGGTATAAGGCTCGTTTTGTAGCTAAAGGCTTTACCCAAAAGGAAGGGATTGACTTCAAAGAGACTTTCTCTCCGGTTTTAATGAAAGACTCTTTTAGGATAATCATGGCACTTGTTGTACATTTTGACCTTGAGCTTCATCAGATGGATGTCAAAACAGCGTTTCTCAATGGTGACATTGACGAAACAATTTATATGGTGCAACCAGAAAACTTTGAGTCAGGAGACCCAAAGAATATGGTCTGCAAATTGACAAAGTCCATCTATGGACTCAAGCAAGCTTCCCGTCAGTGGTATCACAAGTTTCATCAAGTGATTGTCTCGTTTGGTTTTGAGATAAACGTTGATAATTGTGTGTATCACAAATTCAGTGGGAGTAAGCACATATTCCTGGTTTTATATGTCGATGACATACTGCTTGCCACAAATGATATAGGCATGTTGCACGAAACCAAGAGATTTTTATCAAAGAATTTTAAGATGAAAGATCTTGGTGATGCCTCCTTTGTATTAGGGATCCAGATATAACGAGATCACTCTCAGGGTATTCTTGGATTATCACAAAGGAGCTATATCGATAAAGTGCTTAAAAAGTTTGGCATGCAGGACAGCAAACCAAGTGACACCCCTGACGTTAAGGGAGACAAGTTCAGTCTCAATCAATGCCCTAAAAATAACCTTGAAGTTAAAGAAATGCAGAAGATTCCATATGCATCAGCTGTAGGGAGTCTAATGTATGCTCAGGTGTGTACGCGTCCGGATATTGCGTACATTGTTGGTATGTTAGGCAGATATTTAAGTAACCCTATGATGGATCATTGGAAAGCAGCCAAGCGGGTTATGAGGTATTTACAGAGAACAAAAGATCACATGCTCACATATAGGAGATCGGATCAGTTAGAGATCATAAGGTATTCCAACTCCGATTATGCTGGATGCCATGGCAGCAAAGTTTGTAGCATGTTATGAGGCATCCAACCATGGAATATGGCTGCGGAATTTTGTCACTGGCTGCGCATTATGGAGGGTATTGAAAGACCACTCAAACTATATTGTGACAATAAGTCAGCAGTGCTATATTCCAACAACAATAGGAGCTCATCTAGGTCAAAGTATATTGACATTAAGTTCCTAGTTGTGAAGGAGAGAGTGCAGAGTGGACAGATATCCATAAAGCACATTAGGACAAACTCCATGATAGCGGATCCGCTTACACAGGGATTACCACCCAAGGTCTTTCATGAGCACACTGCTCATATGTGTGTTATTTTGTGTGAGGATATCACATTATAGTGGGAGTTTGTATCATTTTATATTGCTTTATGTTTGATTTTGGACATACTTATGCATTTATGTATTTGGATATTTTTCTGATCAGAAATAAAGTATTCAGTTCATTTCACTCTGTTACATTATGTTAAGTATTGATCTCACTAAAGAATAAAGTAGGACCAGTTGGAAATAGACATGTATAGATCACATTGCATGTAATTTCCATGCTACGCATCCATGATTGATCTATGTCATTTGGTTATGTTGTTGTATGTGACCATTGATGGGTTTAGTCACGCTAAATGTGACGAAAACCGCTTTGATCCTATAACGGCATAATCAATGGACGAGATTGTTCGGATATACCCTAAAACTGTGATAGCAAAATTTTGGAGCTCATAAAGTCATACACATTTGTAAAGTTACATATGTGGCCCAGTGGGAGATTGTTGGAAAATTCCAACATGTGGGGCCACACATGTAAATATTAAATGTGTTGTGCTATCTTTTGGTTAAGCCTAAATTAAAGTGATCTAATTAAGATTTAAAGTTTTAAGGCTTGAGGGTATAATTGTCATGGAATTAATGTGTAGATACCAGAGTGCTATATCTAATTTGATGAGGGGCCAAATTAGAAATAGGAAAACCTATAATAATCTCATTATTATATATTAGGGTTATGGTCCCCAAATTACACGAGACTTTTTCTTGTCTGCATCCCCATCAACAGATAAAGAGAGAACAATTTAGGGTTCCTAAAGATCGTGATAATTTGGAAGATCACAACCCGTCCACCGATCTCCGACAATGGATTCAGGTACGCTTCCGCATTCTACAGTCTCACTTTCTCTTGAATTGACATGGGTTAGTAATATGTATTTAGGGTTTGATTAATCATGATATAGAAACATGTTTAGGTTGATATTTGGATTAATTTTGTGCCTATATATGTTGATTATGTTTTAATCAAATTTCTTACAAAGGGTTGTGATTGTTTTGGAATGAAACGACACTGTTTTGGTAGACAAAAAAATGTAAAATAAATCTATTTTAGAAAAAGAAAATGCAAAATAAATCTTGACCATCGATTTTGTTAATTGCCACATGTACGGGTGATCTTAAAAGATCAGCACAGTTCAGTAGACAAAAAACTAAGCAGAGGATCCTGATCCATCTAACTGCACTCTTTTAGCAGCATATATATGAGATTAAATTTCTCCATCCCAAATATCCTCAATGGACTTGAAAGGGCCTTTTTCTGTTACGTAAATCTCGGCGAGACTCCCTCGGCTTTGTGGGATTTGTTCAATTTTGTGAAGATCTTCTGCATTTAGTTTCCAATCAAATATGTCCAGATTTTCTTTCATTCTTTCTTTGTCAAAGCTCTTCACAACTACGCTCACTCCTTGCGCGTAAATCCACTTCAGACAGACCTGCACATGCACCAAAATTAAATTACCCTCGATTGATTTGTGGGAAATAACATAACACAATATTCAATAAAGTGTATATATATATATATATATATATATATATATATACACTAGTATTAAATACACAATTGAATGTAGAATGTATGGTGTTTAAACGTATATCTCTATGTATAAAGTTCAATATGAATATATAAACGTTGGTATGGCTTTATTTTCATGAAATTAAATATTAAATATGATTAATTTAATGTTAAAAAATTTAAATTATTGAAACGGGACCATAGGTCCTATACCTTTGGTGGAGATAAAGGTCCTCCAATTAAATCTATCTTTAGCGATAATGATACTGTTTGATAACTAATAAGGGCATGTTTACTAATCAGGAATGAGAGGAATCAGAATCAAGTTCCACTGAAAAGGGAATGGAAGGGAATCAGAATTAAGTTACTAAATTCCATTATTGTGTTTACTAACTTTTAAGCATTAGAAATGGGACATCCTTTAGATACCAAACCTCTGTTCAAGTATACACAACAACAACACATAGATTAATTAAAACTTCTCCTAGGGTTTCTCTCTAAAACCCTAGTGTTTAGAAGCAGTCGGTCCTTGTAGGTGGTTCTTGCACAGCTCTTCTCCTTTGTTCACAGTGGTTGGTTCTCTTCTGTCTTATGGATCCTGAAGAAATAGCAAGGCTCTGTGAGTCCCTCTCAATCAAAAGCAAGGAGGAAAAACTGTGGAGTGTTAGGGACAATCTGAAGATTTCAGCAGGAAAGAAACTTAAACTATGTCTAGTGGGAAAGATTATGTCCAATAAACATATTAATAGGGAGGCCTTTAGAGCAGTGGTGTCGAGAATATGGCAGACAAGTCTGGATATTGAAGTGGTGCAAGATGATACGTTTCTCTTTTATTTTCGAAACCAGGGTGATCGTTTTAGGATTTCAGCAGGAGGACCGTGGTCTTTTGACAACTGCCTTCTTGTTTTAGAAAAGATTTCTGGTGTTGGTGACATCGCAAATCTAAAGTTTAATAGGGTGGACTTTTGGGTTCAGATCCCTAATGCTCCTCTAATGTGTATGACAAAAGAGATGGGAGAATTTTTAGGACAACTGATAGGTGATTCGGTAGATATTGACGTCGGAGTTACTGGTGAATGTTTTGGTAAGTATATGAGGCTGAAAGTTGCTATAGATGTTTCCAAACCTTTGAAAAGGTTCTTGAGGGTGGAGTTGCTGGAGAAAGGGACTGAAACACTCCTACTTCTTCGTTATGAAAAACTGCATGAGTACTGTTTTCACTGTGGAATTATTGGTCATTCCCATAGAGAATGTCATAATCGGAAGTAGGGGAATAGAAGAAATCTAGAGTTAGATTTTGATTTTGGACCCTAGATGAGGGCAACGAGTCCGCCGAGTCAAAATAAAGTTTCTAGTCAGGTTCGTTCTAAGGGTATGAGTTCAAACTTGAGATGGTATGCTTCAAAGACAGGTTCAGATTCTTTTAATCACTTACAACAGGCTTCTACGATGAATCCGATGGGTGGCAATCTGGCCGATAACCAAAATATGGCTAGGTCGGAGGACGTTACAGGTGATTTGAACCCATCGGTTTTGGTTGATGATGAAACGGTCAATAATAATTTGACAAAGATAGTGGTTTCAGAAGTGGTCTTGGGATCAGATCTCATAAAGGGGATAGACGTGCATGAAGGGTCGACGTTGCATGGGATTTCTTTGGGGGCTATTTCGGTTACAAAAGGGTCAAGTTTATTGCATGGGAAGCAAGTGGTGGTGGATTTTGAAAAGAATTTCTCTTTCAATGCTAGTGGGCTTGTGGAGACTCATGTGGAGTTTGCTGGTGGGGCACGTCTGGACAGGGTTCCTACTAGTGCTTCGGAGTCGGTTCTGAAGAAAGGTAAATGGAAAAGGTGGGCAAGAGAGAGGGGTTTAAGAGTGAAAGGGCCTTTGGGTGATAATTTAGTTGGGGATAAAAGAGAAGGAATTTCTTTTGATGGAAATTCTTAGTCAGATGCTAAGAAACAAAGGAAAAAAGGGAATGAAGTTGCTTTTGATTTAGAATCAATTGAGATATCGACGAGTCGGGTAGGTTCCTCGGCTTGCCGGATTCAATGAAAACTTTGTTTTGAAACGCTCGGGGTTTAGGCGGTGGCTGAGCGTTCCGGGTCTTGCATACGTTAATGTAGGATATTCGCCCTGATGTTGTTTTTTTAATGGAAACTATTTGTGATCATGTTGCGATGGAAGGAATGAGGGTTAAATTAGGTTTCGATGCTAAGCTGGTTGTTGATCGTGATGGTAATAGTGGGGGTTTATGTTTGCTATGGAAATCATCTGTTGAGGTGTCTTTCCTCTCGTACTCGAGATTTCACATTGACACAGTTGTTACTTCTTCGAATACTAAGAAGTGGAGGTTAACGGGGTTTTATGGTCATCCGAATTCATCTCAAAGAGTTCATGGATGGATTTTGTTAAGAAGATTGGCAGGCATGGCTTTGCTCCCATGGTTGGTTGGGGGAGATTTTAATGAAATTCTTTGTTTGTCGGAGAAAATGGGAGGGATAGCTAGACAGGAGTTTTTGATGGAGAATTTTCAGGATGTGCTTGAAGATTGTGGGTTGAAAGATTTGGGTTTTGAGGGTCCCCAGTTTACTTGGTCTAATAAACGGAAGGAAAATCAATTGATTTATGAACGTTTGGATCGCTGTGTTGGGAATGTGGAATGGCATCAATGTTTTCCTCTTTTCTCCATAAAACATCTGGATTTCTGGAAGTCGGATCATAAGCCTATTCTCTTGGATATTACTGATGGTGTTTTTTCAGTGAGGGGGAAACGTTGTTTTTACTATGAAAGGTGTTGGGTTGAGAAAAAAAGATTTCCATGAGCTGGTCCAAGAGTCATGGAAGGGATCGGGTAGCAATAATTCTATGAGAAATGTGGTGGATCGGCTGTCTTCTTGTGCTGCTAATCTACAACAGTGGAATCGGGTTAACAAGTTAAGGTCTCAGGCTAAAATTTCGAAAAAGAAACAAGTTTTGTCCAGCTTTTCTAATCAGGTTGGTTCGGTGGATTGGAATGAGTATAGAAGGGTGGAGAGTGAATTAGATGTTTTACTAAAAGAAGAGGAGGTATATTGGAAGCAAAGATCTAAGGTGTCTTGGTTGAAAGATGGAGATCGAAACATAAAAAAATTTCATGCCAAAGCCTCTGCCAGGAGAAATCAGAATTCTCTCAGGTTTTTGGTGAACGATCAAGGGGTTCGAATAATGAAGGAAGATGAAATGGAGAGTATTATTACCGATTATTTTTTTGACCTGTTTGCGAGCTCTAAGCCTTCAAGGGTGCAGGTGGACAAGGTCTTAAATTCTGTTAATACCAAGTTGCCGCCAAACTTGAGGGACTTCTTAGATGGTCAATTTTTAGGGGATGATGTTTGAGAGTCTTTGTTCCAAATGTATCCTGACAAGTCTCCGGGGATTGATGGTTTTCCTACAGGGTTTTTTCAAAAATGTTAGGGAACTGTGGGTGAGGATGTGGTAAAACTTTGTTTAGATTGCTTGAATGGTGGTCGGTCGGTGAAGGGAATAAATCATACATTGCTATGTCTTATTCCAAAGGTTAAGAATGTGGAGAAAATGTCGAATATTAGACCTATAAGTCTTTGTAACATCATTTATAAGTGCATTTCCAAGGCTCTCGCAAATTGTCTTCGTAAGGTCCTAGACAGTGTGATTAGTGTGACTCAGAGTGCTTTTATTCTTGGAAGACTCATAATTGATAATGATATGGTGGGGTTTGAGTGCATGCATGCACTTCGTCGGAAAGTGAATGGTAAGAAGAAAGGTTTTATGGCTTTAAAGCTAGATATGTCGAAAGCGTATGATAGGGTTGAGTGGTGTTTCCTTAAGGGTTTAATGAAACGTATGGGCTTCTCTGAAAGGTGGATTTCTAAGGTTATGGATTGTGTCTCGTTGGTTACTTTCTCTTTCATTTTGAATGGTAAAATTAGGGGGAATATTAATCCGTCGCGGGGGTTGAGACAGGGAGATCCCCTTTCCCCGTATCTTTTCCTTCTATGTGCTAAATGTCTCTCTAATTTGATCACTTCTTCTAAAAGAGTTGGAAATTACTCAGGTTTTAAATGTAGCAGGATGGGTCCGAAAATTACTCATCTGTTTTTTGCGGATGACAGTCTCCTTTTTACTCGTGCTACAGTGGATGAGTGTTTAAATGTTAAAAGGTTGTTGGGGTCTAATTTTGCGGCTTCCGGGCAAATTGTCAATTTTAATAAATTTGATGTTTGTTTCAGCAAGCAGATTTCGGCTTCTAAAAGGAAGGAATTGGCGGAAATTATGGGTATGGTTGTGGTCCTTCAACATGATAAATATTTGGGGCTTCCTTATGTCTCTGGCAGAAATAAACGTATTTTGTTTGATGGGATTAAAGAAAGGGTGTGGAAAAAACTTCAAGGTTGGAGCAATCGGTTCTTTTCTAGTGGTGGGCGAGGTGCTTTTGAAAGCTGTTATCCAGTCAATCCCGGTGTACTCCATGAATCTTTTCAAGCTTCCAGCGTCGCTTATTTCTGATCTCCACAGGATGAGTGCTAGATTCTGGTGGGGTGGTAGTGGGTCAAAAAGAAAATTACATTGGTGTTCTTGGGATTTCCTTTGTAAAGCTCGGGTTGAGGGTGGATTAGGTTTCCGCAATCTTAATGCCTTTAACAAGGCTATGCTTGCAAAACAATGTTGGAGACTCTTAACTAATCCTGAGTTTTTGGTGGCTTGTGTCTTGAAGGGGTGCTATTTTCCTGAGGATTCTTTTTCGATGCCAAAAATAACAATTCTGGGTCTTTTCTTTGAAAGAGTTTGTTGTGGGGGAGGGAGTTAGTGGAAAAGGGCTCTAGATGGAGAGTTGGCAATGGTCGTTCTATCAAGATTTATGAGGATCGATGGATCCCTAGGTTGTCAACTTTTAAGATTTATTCCCCTCCGGTGTTGGGTTTGGAGGCTTCGATTGCGGATTTGAAATGGCAGAACGGCTCTTAGAAGGATGATTTGATTAATCATTTCTTTTTGAAGGAGGAGGCAGAGGCTATCTTGTCCCTCCCACCTAGCAGCTCTATGGTGGAGGATAGTCTCTTATGGCATTTTGATAAATCGGGTAGCTACTCAGTGCGCAGCGATTACTGGCTGGCTTCTCAAGCTAAGTCGATCCCGAGTGGTTCCGGTTTGAGTCCTTCGGTTTCTTGGTGGAAGTTTTTTTGGAAGCTTCATCTTCCCACAAAGATTAAAATCTTTATGTGGAAGGCTGTTAATGATTGGATTCCGACAAATAAAAATCTAATTGTTCATGGTATGAATATTGCTTCTATATGTCCGATCTGTTGTCAAGAGCCAGAGTCTTCTCTTCACGCTTTGTGGCGGTGCTCTGCTCTAATTCAGGTTCGAAAGGCCTGCTCTTTTTATGGTTTTGGTAAGGTCCGAGAGTCCTCTTCCTTCTTCGATTTTGTTCTTTCTAGCAGGAACAATGTTGATGTTAAGCTCTTTGAATTTCTTTGTGTGGTTTGGTGGAGAATTTGGTTTAGAAGAAATTATATGTTTCATTCGAAGGAGTTAATACCTGATGATGGCATCTTGGAGTGGGCCTCCAGTTTTATTTGTGATTTTAGAAAGTCTGATGAGGTTGTGAAGGGTGGGGTAGTGAGTGATCGTATTCCCCCGAAGTGGGTGGCGCCCCCTGCTGGCTCTTTCAAAATCAACATGGATGCGGCTCTAAATTGTGCTGATAAGGTTACAGGTATCAGTGTGGTGATTAGAGACAGCTATGGGCAGGTTATGGCGTCCTTGTGTCAAAGCATCAAAGCTTGTTTCTCCCCCCAAATTGCAGAAGCTACTGTTATTCTTGGGGGCCTTCGTTTGGCTCTTGAAACTGGCCTGACCCCTGCTGTTCTGGAGTCGGACGCCTTAGCTATGGTGAATGAGATTGGTTCGAAGGTGTCTTCCTATGCTAAGATTGGTGTGGTGATCAATGATATTTTTAGTATCTTGAGTGTGTCTAATTTTTCGTCTATTAATTTTGTTCCTAGGATTGCTAATAGTGTTGCGCATAACCTTGCGAAGCTTGCTCTTGGGTTTGTGGGTGAGTTTGTTTGGTTGGAAGATTGTTCCCTTGCGGTGGAGAATCTGGTCTTGGGCGATTGCCCTAGTTTTGTGTAACCTTTTCGTGTTTTAATGAAGTTTTCCTTTCAAAAAAAAAAAAAAAAAAAACATTAGAAATGGAATCAAATTTATACAAAGTTGATTACAAATATCCTTATGTACAAAAAATAGTCGTATTTATACATATGAAAGATGTGTGAGTGCAGCTAATAAATAAATAAATAAAGTTTTTTTTTTTTAAAAAAAAAAGAAATTTAAAGCAAAAGCAACTGATTTTTTGACGTTTCACAAAATTGTTGTTTTCGTGCAGTATATTGTTTTTTATCAAACTTTTGTTTATTTGACAGTTCACACAAATATATATATATATATATATATATATATATATATATATTCTATTTTATATATATATATAAATTAAAGGCAGCTGTTCACCATTTTTTTTTAATATTTTGTTCACTTTTTTTTTTTTTTAATAGTTCGCAATTCATTTTTAGTTTTATATGCATAGTTTTTTTTTTTTTTTTTTTAAGTGGGGATATTTTTGTAAAAATGTATGAATTCCCCTTTCAATCATGAAAGGGAACTTGATTCATAGGGTAAGTGGGGGGAATCAAGTTCCCTTTCATTCAGGAACTTAATTCCTTTCCTGATATGTGTGTGAGGTCCATGGAACTTAATTCCCAACAAATTAAATAAACACATGAATTTAAAAATCAGGAACTTAATTTCCTTTCCCAAGTAGAATTCCAGATTGATATTTGATAAATATATGGCTTAAATAAACCCAAAATGAGGTTGGCCCAGTCGTTTACCTCTCACTCATATCACCATGAAGTTGTGAGTTCGAGTCTATCTCCTACCTAGATTCCGAATTATATTAATATTAAAATAAAATAAAAATTTACCTGAGCAACTGTCTTTCCTTTAGACGTTGCAATTTCTTTAAGAATTTCAGAATCCATGACCCGGGAAGTTCCCCAAGGTGTTCCTTTGGCTCCCAATGGCGAGTAAGCTGTGATATGAATACCTTTTTCTTCACAGAATTCTCTCAGCTTCTTCTGCTGCCAAACTGGATTCATCTCCACCTATATATTCACAATTACCAAAATATTATTCTTTAAAAACAATTTTGAACCTGAAAATCAGATAGTCTTTTAAGTATTATATATCCAAAATCGCACACCACACCTTGAGATAATCCAAAAATATTAACCTTAAAATTAAACTAGTAACGGACTCACTTGATTGACAGCAGGAGGGATTTTGGCTGTGGCCAGTAACTTGTGAAGCTTCTTGCAAGTAAAGTTACTTACTCCGATAGTTTTTGTAAGACGAAGCAATTGACACTCCTCCATGGCCTCCCAAACAGACTCATAATCCATTGCAACAATATCATCTTCCTTGAATGGATACCCCGACCCCGGCCTCAAGCTTGCCGGAAAATGAATCAAATAAAGATCAAGGTACTCCAATCCCAGATTCCTACACAATTAATTTCATCCTTATATATAAGAATAGCTAATCACGTTATAATAACATGGGAAATAATTGTCAGACTAAATAGACGCTCAACATTAGGTGATGGTATCACCACGCTGTTACTAATAATATAATTAATTTACAACATACATGTGTAGACCAAATTGCATGTTGTAATTAGTATGGAAAAGAATAGTAGTAGACAAAAATTGAGGACTGACTTGAGAGTGTTTTGTAAGGCAGGGAGAACAAGGTGACGGTGGGTGTTGCTGGCCCAAAGCTTCGAAGTGATGAAAAGCTCATCGCGTGATTTGACGAGGCCGAGGCTTAAAGCTTCGGCTATGGCTTCGCCTACTGGTTGCTCGGACTGGTAAAGGGCGGCTGTATCGAAGTGTCTGTAACCTAATCGAATTGCATGGAGAGCAGCTTCTTTTGAAGCCTCATTTGACGATGAAAACGGATACTCGGCTGTGCCGAAACCAACAAGAGGAATGGTTTTGCCTTTTGAGGTTAAGGCCGCCACTGGAATTGTCACCATCGTTAGTTCTATTTGAATTCTGTAAAAGAAACAAGATGATATGTCGAATTGGCTATGTTAATTTGCTTGGTTTAAATAGTGATACAAATCCAACAGGATTCATTGGATCCAATCCAATCCATTGGATTTGAGCACATGACTGGATCGAAATAGATCCTAAATTCTCAAATCAATTGGATCGAATCAAATATTAGATTTCCATATGGAAATCCACCAGTCCGCCTTAATTATCCGCCAAAATATAAGGCTTAATTTATATTGGGCTAATCTATTTTGTATTATATAGATTAACATTGAACAATTTATAACAATAACTTGCATGTCTCGTTAATTGATCACTTTATCATGCCATATATACTTTTAAATGGTCAACTATTTGGATTTCAAGTCAAAAACCGTTAGACCGAACCAGACCGAACCGAATAAATATAATTTGGTCTGGTCCGATCTGAAAAAAAGAATGGTCCAAACTGGTCCTATTTTTCAAAAGACCGAAATTTTTGGTTTGGTCCGGTTCTAGTCGAAACCGGACCAAACCGGACCGTGCCCAGCCCTACAAGGACAAGAAAAACAGCCTGAACTAACAACCCAGCCAACCTCTAAACAGACACAACAATGAGGTGAGAAGATAGAGCACCAACCGCAGCCCAGAAATTACAGATCGCCACATTCAAATAAATCCCCCTCCATATTAGACCCTCTCTTCGCAAGCATGTCCGCGTAGTATGACCTTTGTATTACCCAAATAATCCAACTTGCTTCGAATATCATAAATCCAATTTACATGATCCAAATTTCCAAAACCATCGTTATTAACCCATGAGACCGCCACCTTGGAGTCGCTTATGATGATAATATTTCTGGCCGAGAGCGTGCTACTGTCAGCACAAATATGGACCGCCTTATGGATGGCCAAAATCTCCGTTGTGTTCGAAAATTGGATCCCAAGATGATTAGAGAAGAGGCACAACACCTTGCCACTTGCATCCCTCAAAACACCACCCATTCCTGCCAAACCCGGAGAACCTCTCGCTGATCCATCAATGTTAAATTTCAGCACATCCATGATAGGAGGTGTCTAGGTCTCCACACTGATCCTTTTCATCGGCATGGCTTCCACACATCTGTCCTTTAGATTTAGCAAGATGTTGGTGATAGATTCAGTCGACCCCTTGCCAAGATGCTTGAACCACCAAGCTATTCTGAACTAAATCATATCAATGTATTGCTTTTCTGTTAATTATCAGTTTGTTAATTTAATTGTAATTGGATTGGATCAGATTAGGTTCTGCTATAAGATTGCATTAGATTGGAATGTAATTTCTTCGATCCAATTGTATCATGGCAAATCCAATAGATCCGATTCAACCGCACACCCAAATAGAAATTATCATGTTACCAATTTTAATTTATAAATGTGGACCAAAGTGACCATGAAAATATGTAATGTGACTTTGGATATGAATAATAAAAGCTTGTTTGTTGAGTCACTGGTCCCCATATCACATGTGGTATATATATTTATGGTTCAGATTTTAAAATTTAAAAAAATATATATATAAAAGAGTTATATTTAATATGTGGTAAAGATATTTGACGAGATAATTGTTATGATATTGCTTTCAAAATATTTGATTGTTGTGTGTACATTGTTCACTCAATAGTGACACTTCGACCACATTAGTGTTGCCGTATCAAAACATGAGGCCACGTGGTCCATGACAAAGGATATAATGTAACTTTTTTATTGACCAAACATATATAGATTAATACACAAACTTTGCACTTCAAAAAAAAAAAAAAAAATACACAAACTTTTTATTTTATGAAAGTTATTATTTTAAAATATATATAATGGTGAACAATTAACAATAACTTTGACTTTAAAGACCAAGACTCGAATTAAAAAGGGCCAAATTTGAGGTCATAGTTTTGTTTTAAGGCTTTTTTTTTTTTTAATATATAATTTTTTTAAAAAGTTTTCGTCATTGGTAGGTTTCAAACCGTTAACTTGGGAGTCATTTTCTTAAACCCCAAATTCATTCATCCACTAACTGAGCTACGCCCCTGATGTCTAGTTTTGTTTTAAGTTGTATCAACCTTTTTGTTATCATGTCGTAATAAATTGTACGTTTTGTATGTTAGTGTATTTCCTTCTGTTAAAGTCAAAAATTCTAGGTGGTACACGAAGTCACGGCGTGGACCCTCTGTTAAGTAGAGCGGTTTGAGCCGGCAAGCCCAAAGAGCCTAAATAATTAATTAAGGCCTCTTTTGTATGGATTTTGGAGTTTGCGATTTTTTTTCTTTTTTTTTTTTTTTTTTGTTTGTTTTTTGAAAAGCCAAAGGCTACAAGTTACAGCACAAGTTGCTTTTTTGGAATGTTTAGATTTGTTGTCACTTGTCAAAAGAATTTCGTGCCCCTGCAAAACTTGACCCATTTTTCACTTTAATGATATTTTTTTATTTATATATATATATATCTATATATATATTTACAGTCTTTCTATTGTCAGTTCGTCCTGACAATAAATATATCAGGACGAAGAATGAGGACCACAGATTATGGAGAAGTTTTGACAAATGCATACACTTTGAATCAAAGTATGTAAATCTAGTTGTTCACATTCTTTGTCCTGATATATTTATTGTCAGGATGAACTAATAATAGAAAATCTGATATATATATATACTATCAATTACAAATCCAAAATTCCAACAATGTCCCTTTCTTTTTCCCTTACTTTGCCGACCCAAATTTTATCCACCATCTCCATCCAAATTCAAGATCATAAAAAAATAAAAATAAAAAATTCAAGAATGGAGTTGATATATGGCTTTGCTAAGATCTGAGAGAGAGAAATATTAAGACTTTGAAGTAAGAGATAATATAGGGAAAAATGAAGAGAGGAAAGTGAGACGAGAATGAAGATGTTTTGAGAGTAAAAGAAAGAAAAGGCTATGTTTATTTGCTTGGTTTAAACAGAATTAAGATTTTATTTTTTATTTTTTTACAATATCTATTAATCTGGGACCAAGTTTTTTTTTACAAGCTTTTGCCATTGATACAATTCGAGCCGTTGA
The DNA here is from genome assembly GCA_030490815.1 of Acer saccharum. NCBI lineage: Eukaryota > Viridiplantae > Streptophyta > Magnoliopsida > Sapindales > Sapindaceae > Acer > Acer saccharum. Next base: position 21,688,239 of record CM059873.1, read on the forward strand.
TACGGGAGTCATTTACCCAAACTCCAATCTTGTCCATCTATCAACTGAGCTACGCCCCTATTGACAGAATTTAGATTATTATTATTGTTTTGTCTTTTAACAATCTTATATGTGCATGTACAATTGGTTGTGTATGTCTTCCCCTTCTTAATAAGAATTCAAGTCTCATCTTACTTATAAAAGTATAAGTACTTATTATCTTTCTTAATTAGATCAGTAAATAAATAATATACATAAATATGAGTATATGATACAATACTCCCATGCAAAGAAGTTATCATATTGGAATTATAAAATTTATTATAAGTTGTAACTTTTTACCTCATTTCCAAAATTAGCAATTTCTGCAGCTTCAGGGTCTAATTGTGTATAGACAATATGTACGACTTTCAAAAGATCTGAATTATCCATAATATTGTCTCTATATTGGTACTTTGATTCAAATAGTAAGCTAGAAAAATAAAAAAAATTTAATTTTAATATAAATACTATACTAAATTTTAATTATGAATGACAAACAATCCGAAATAAAATTTACCTGCAGTATGTAGTGGATGATTAAGCATTTTATCCCACTGATTTTGTATAATGTTTAGAATCCATTTAGTATTCCCACTTTGCTATTTTACTGCATCTTTCATCGCACACATTAACTCATATAAGATAGGCATAGTGAGTATAACTTCTATATCAACCAATCTTAGAACGTGGTATAGTGGATCATATATTTTAATTACAAAAGCCACATTATCCCAAAACTCTGAATCAAAAATAAGTCATTCTATTCTTTTTCCAATAACAGTTCGACTCAATCGATTTACAACCCATGCATCACTGGTAAATAGATGTTTCAAACTTGTCATTTTTTTTCAAAAGACTATCAAGGGCAATATGATTAGTTGTAAATCGAGTTGCACCAGATCACACTATCTCCCCTTTACAAACCTCCCTCATTTGCAATAGTAACCATCCATGATTATATATAAAGTTTGTCACTGCCCTAGCATCATAAATGACACTTGCAACAATGTCCTTCTTTCCAATATCCTCAAAAATCAAATCTATACAATGTGCTTCACAAGGAGTCCAAAATAAAGAATATTTTTTCATCAATTTTTTACCCGCTTTCACAAATGCAGAGCCATTGTCGGTGACAATTTGCACGACGTTCTTCTCACCGACCTCTTTCACCACATATTTGAGCAATCCATAAATATACTGATGAACTTTAATTTTGTCGGATGCGTCAACAGATTTTAGGAAAATTGTGTGACCTTTACAATATACAATAAAATTAATTATCGACAATCTTATCGGTCCCGTCCACCCATCAAACATTATGGTGCAACCATACTTCTCCCATTTTGTTTTGAAGTTATCAACATACTCATTCATTTCCTTATACTCGATGTCCAAGTACTTATGCCTAATTTCAAATGTTGATGATGGTTGAACTCCAACACCTATATTCACATGCATGTTAAATTTAATTGTGAGATAAAAAATAAACAAATAAAAAATTTCAAAAGCATTATTAATTTTTTTTTTTAAAATACCGATTCTTGAGCACCAATGATCATGTTCTTAAAATGATGAGAACCGACTTTATGTGGGAGCACATTATCATAAATAAAAAATCTTCGATACTAGCCTCCCCAATTTTTCTCTAATACTACCTCCCTTGAACATATCTTTAATATTCTTTTGCTTTGCACCTAATGATTTGTACAATGAATATGCAACTAGAGGTTTATAACACGGCTCTCGTTCACTTTGAGTGCGACGTACTTGTTGTGGTGGTTGGCTACTACCACTGGCTCTTGAACTCTCTCCTCTCTTTGACCTCCCTCCAAAAATTCTTGCTACTTGTTCTCTTTGCCATTTAGATGCTTTAGATACATCTATTGCAAAACAATAACCATCTCACTCAGGATGCAAATCCTTAGGATAATGATATATGTAATCTTCCTCTTCTGTATCAGGCAAATTTCCCCTTAATCCTTGTTGAATTTCCTCAATCTCCTTTGCAGTTTTTTTTTTTTTTTTTTTTTTTTTTTTTTTTTTGTTAATGTTTCTTTATGTTTTTGAGATTGAGATATTTGTTTTTTTCACTTCTGGTGGCACTTTTGGGCATACTTTTACATTTTTGTACACCTCTTTACCGGATAAATAAAATTTAAACCGGGTAATTCCCCACTTTGCATTATGTGACTGCAAAACGAGCATATAATACCATTTTTATTATTCAGTATTGGTTGACAATACTCCAATGCTGGATCATTTCTAGTACTAGACATATTATGCAATGTAATTCCCTATCAAAACAAAATTAAATTTTGTACAAATCAATTTATAAATATGAAAATTATAATGAGTTTTAGAAACAATACCACAAAACATCAAAGTGAACATTTACGTACCTGATTATTTGATGAAGATTTTAAAAGAAACATGTGAATTGTGATATAAAATTTGCTATGTGTAGTATAGTTGTGTAGGATGAAAACTTGAAAGAGGAGTGAAGATGATATGAAGTGAAAATGATGAACAAATTTGTTATTCTAATAATTTATATTCTCTGCAAAGAATACATCATGATGATTTTTTTTTCAAATGCATTGATTGCATTTCACTTTTTCAAATGTATGCAATGTATTCTCTGTGAATAATTGAGGTACTTTTTGTTTTTTTGTTTTAATTTTTTAATAAAAAGAAATGAGATTCTTTCTCTACACAAAGTTACAAAATATATATATATATATACAGTCTTTCTATTATCAGTTCCTTGCATGTGGATCATTGGATTTAAAAGATGCTTTAACAAGTGCATACAGCCAAGTCAAAGTATTTAAATCCACCGGCCCACATGCAAGGAATTAGTATATCTTTTGTCAGTTCGAACTGATAATAGAAAAATTGTATATATATATATGTGGATTTTACACGTTTTACACAAACAAATCAGATTGCTTTCACAATCTTTGCCCAATTCTACTTTAGTAATTCTACTATTAACTATTGTCTTGGAAAGTTTTATAAATTTGCTAATGTTTCTTCTAAAATAATTTTCAATAGAAATTATTTGAACAATAATTAAAGTGTTTAGGATTAATTTTTTTATAAAAAAAAAAAAAATTGCAAAATATCCCTAGATTTCGAGATGAAATTCACAATATTTCGGGAATATTGGGAACTCTGCAAAGAATACATCAATATTGGGAACTCTACAAAGAATACATCATGATGATTTATTTATTTTCAAATGCATTGATTGCATTTCACTTTTCAAACATATGCATTGTATTCTCTGTGAATAATTGAGGTAATTTTTTTTTTTTTTAAATTATTAAAAAGAATTGAGATTCTTTCTCTACACAAAGTTACCAAAAAATAAATAAATAAATTATGGGTTTTACACGTTTTACACCAACAAATCAGTTTGCTTTCACAATCTTTGGCCAATTCTACTTCAATAATTCCACTATTGACTATTGTATTAGAAAATTTTATAAATGTGTTAATGCTTCTTCTAAAATAATTTTTTAATATAAATTATTTAAACAATAATTTAAGTGTTTAGGATTAATTTTTTAAAAAAATAACAATAATTTGAAAAATATCCCTAGATTTTAAGATGAAATTCACAATATTTTGAGAATATTGGGAACTTTGCAAAGAATACATCATCATGATTTTTTTTTTATTCAAATGCATTGATTGCATTTCACTTTTTCAAACGTATGCATTGTATTCTCGATGAATAATTGAGGTACTTTTGTTTTAATTTTTTAATTTTTTTAATAAAAAGAATTGAGATTCTTTCTCTACACAAAGTTACAAAAAAAAAAAAAAAAAAAAAAAAAATTATGGGTTTTACACAAACAAATCAGATTGCTTTCACAATCTATGTCCAATTCTACTTTAGTAATTCTACTATTGGCTATTGTGTTAGAAAATTTTATAAATTTGTTAATGCTTCTTCTAAAATAATTTTCAATATAAATTATTTGAACAATAATTTAAGTTTTTAGGATTAATTTTTTTAAAAAAAATTACAAAACATCCCTGGATTTTAAGATGAAATTCACAATATTTCTGGAATATCGGGAACTCTGCAAAGAATACACAATGATGATTTTGTTTTTTTCAAATGCATTGATTGCATTTCACTTTTTCAAACATATGCATTGTATTCTCTGTGAATAATTGAGGTACTTTTTGTTTTTGTTTTTTTTTAATTTTTTAATAAAAAGAATTGAGATTCTTTCACTACACAACGTTACAAAACAAAAACAAAAACAAAAACAAAAACAAAAACAAAAAAAGTTGGGGGGGTTGGTTTACACATTTTACAGCAACAACTCAAATTGCTTTCACAATCTTTGCCCAATTTTACTTCAGTAATTCCACTATTTACTATTGTATTAGAAAATTTTATAAATTTGTTAATGCTTCTTCTAAAATAATTTTCAATATAAATTATTTGAACAATAATTTAAGTGTATAGGATTAAATTTTTTAAAAAAAAAATTGTAAAATATCCCTGGATTTCGAGATGAAATTCACAATATTTCGGGAATATTGGAACTCTGCAAAGAATACATCATGATGATTTTTTTTTTCAAATGCATTGATTGCATTTCACTTTTTCAAATGTATGCATTGTATTCTCTGTGAATAATTGAGGTACTGTTTGTTTTTTTAAAAAAATATTTTAATAAAAAGAATTGAGATTCTTTCTCTACACAAAGTTACAAAAAAATAAAAATAAATAAATAAATTATGGGTTTTACACGTTTTACACGTTTTACACCAACAAATCAGATTACTTTCACAATCTTTGCCCAATTATACTTCAGTAATTCTACTATTAACTATTATATTAGAAAATTTTATAAATTTGTTAATACTTCTTCTAAAATAATTTTCAACATAAATTATTTGAACAATAACAATAATTTAAGTGTTTAGGATTAATTTCTTTAAAAAAAAATTAATTTGCAAAATATCCCTGAATTTCGAGATGAAATTCATAATATTTCGAGAATATCGGGAACTTTACAAAGAATACATCATGATGATTTTTTTTTTTTTCAAATGCATTAATTGCATTCACTTTTTCAAACATATGCATTGTATTCTCGGTGAATAATTGAGGTACTTTTTGTTTTAATTTTTTAATTTTTTAATAAAAAGAATTGAGATTCTTTCTCTACACAAAGTTACAAAAAAAAAAAAAAAAAAAAAAAAAAAAAAATTATGGGTATTACACGTTTTACACAAACAAATCAGATTGCTTTTACAATCTTTGTCCAATTCTACTTCAATAATTCTACTATTGACTATTGTGTTGGAAAATTTTATAAATTTGTTAATGCTTCTTCTAAAATAATTTTCAATATAAATTATTTGAACAATAATTTAAGTTTTTAGGGTTAATTTAAAAAAAAAAAATAAAAATAAAAATAAAAAAATAAAAAAACTTTGCAAAATATCCCTATATTTCAAGATGAAATTCACAATATTTCAGGAATAACGGGAACTCTGCAAAGAATACACTATGAAATTTTTTTTTTCTTTTTCAAATGCATTGATTGCATTTCACTTTTTCAAACATATGTATTGTATTCTCTGTAAATAATTGAGGTACTTTTTGTTTTTTTGTTTTTTGTTTTAATTTTTTAATAAAAAGAACTGAGATTCTTTCTCTACACAAAGTTACAAAACAAAAAAATTATGGGTTTTACACGTCTTACACAAACAAATCAAATTGCTTTCACAATCTTTGCCCAATTCTGCTTCAGTAATTCTACTATTGACTATTATGTTGGAAAATTTTATAAATTTGTTAATGCTTCTTCTAAAATAATTTTCAATATAAATTTTTTGAACAATAATTTAAGTGTTTAGGTTTAAATTTTTTTTTAAAAAAAATAATTAGCAAAATATCCTTGGATTTCGAGATGAAATTCACAATATATCGGGAATATCGAGAACTCTGCAAAGAACATCATGATGAATTTTTTTTTTTTTTTTTGCATTGATTGCATTTCACTTTTTCAAAAGTATGCATTGTATTCTCTGTGAATAATTGAGGTACTTTTTGTTTTAAATTTTTAATTTTTAATAAAAAGAATTGAGATTATTTCTCTAAACAAACTTACAAAAAAAAAAAAAAATTTATGGGTTTTACACATTTTACACAAACAAATCAGATTGCTTTCACAATTTTTGCCTAATTCTACTTCAGTAATTCTACTATTGACTATTGTGTTGGAAAATTTTATAAATTTTTTAAGAGAAAATAGCACTAAACATCATTGATTGGTTGGTGGAGTCTTAAAAAAACCATTAACTATTTAAATTGTTCCAAAATCATCATTTCTGTCAAAATCTAACAACAATATTTATGTGTTTGATTATTTAATTATATATAAAAAGTAATGATTTGATTAATTTATTATTTTTATGGGCAATATTTCCTGTTTATTGGTGACATCAAACTTATTATTTTTTCCTGACTAATTTAGGGTGACATCAAACTTATTTCCTAATTAATTTATTATTTAATTTTATATATATATATATATATATATATATGTATATAAAGTAATGATTTGATTATAAGAATTTTATAATCAAATAAACTTCATTAAAAGCAATCCATATCTCGCAATCGTCCTTCTCCTAATCCGCTCAAAATAATCCTCCATTGTTGTAGAGTTTCCATGTGTTAATGGCGATCTTTAACAGAAAAGAAAAATGAAAAAAAGCTTTGAACATCCTTATCGAATCGTGCCCTAAGATGGTGCTTTGATGATTTTACAATATTGCCCCTTCTTGTTTTACTGTTTTGACCTCTATTCTAACAGATTATGACATAAGAAAACGGACTTCAAACAATTAATAGGCAAAGTGGCAACAATTGATACTTTCTTTTTATAAAATGGCTAATTTAAGCTATTTTAAAAAATTAATGGTCATTTAAGGACCGCCTCACCAAATCAGTGGCTTTAGAAATCACTGACACATTTTTTAATGCTTCTTCTAAAATAATTTTCAAAATAAATTATTTGAGCAATAATTTAAGTGTTTAGGATTAATTTTTTTATAAAAAAAAATTGCAAAATATCCCTGGATTTCGAGATGAAATTCACAATATTTCAGGAATATCGAAAGATTTTTACGGATATTTCAAAATCGACTGGATATTTTTTGGACATTGGATATTTCCCCTGTTTCGATATTGATTCATCCAAAATATGGATATATCGGTGGATATATTGATTTTAAGTTCCTTGGCTGTCACTTGTCAAAATAATTTCTTATTTAGCAAAACATGACTTCTATTCATTTTTCACTTTAATGATTTTTTTTATTTTTTTTTGTTACACAACCAATATAAAAATAATTCAAGTCTTCCCTTTAATAAGAATTCAAGTCTCATCTTACTTATAAAAGTATAATAAGTACATATTATCGTTCTTAATGAAGGTAAATCTCACTTTACCATGTAAAGTATGGGAGGTATTCTCCTCATTTGTAGGTGTAATTATCTCCCAGGTTCGGAAAAAAAAAAACTTGAATACATCATCATGCAGGGTAACTTCTCTCCCTAAATTGATTTGATATCCGGGTCAAGCTCATGTAGTACATGTGGGAAGTTTTCTCATTATTTAAGTAGAGAGTAGCTACTTTAATTTGACTCTATATAAAAAAAAATAAAAAAAAAAACAAATTTTATCTTATAAAATCAATTTTAAAAATAATATTATTTAATTTAAAATATCAATGATTTATAAAGTTTAATAAAAATATGTATAAGATTGTGATATACAATTTATTTAATGGTTTGAATTCCACGGGTTTAGTGTTTGTCGTATATCAAGACATGAAATGAGGAAATACAGGGTGAGGTAAGTACAAAGGAAACAATTCAAAAGATTATCTAACTTTTTGTATTTGACCAAAACATAGAGTAATGTTAGTAATATAAATATATAATACATGGTCCGTGTGGACCGTGACTCAAAACTATTCTATTGAATGTTATTATTTTAACATATGATATGATGGTGAACAATTCAACTAACTTTTACTTTAAAGACAAAGTCTCCAGTTAAACAGCCTTAATTTTGGTCTTCAACTAATCAAGTTATTTATATCATCCTTAATCATCTTTTCTTTTTTCCTAATATAATTTTAATTTAGAATCGATGTTGTATGAAATTGTCTTGCATATATGTTACGTACCCTTTTGTTAATGTCAATTGTCAAAGATTATTGGTGGTAAACAAATTGCGGCATTGAAATTTGAAACTACACGGCGTGAGAAATGCTTTGGTACATTAGACGTACATATAAAATATGGGTACAGATATTAACATCCATAAATATGATAAACGCACCCATATTTATAAGTATATCCATATCTAAAAATATATATTTATTTTTTTTATAAAACCCATATCTAAAATTTAAAATTAAAACATTACTATAAACTCTCATCTTAATGCCAATAATACCCTTATTTAAAGGAATGTTTTCATTTTAATACAATTTATTTATAAACCCTCATAAGTTATTAACACACTCAATTTTACAAATGATAAATTTTTCATAAGAAACAAGACCAGTCTCACAAGTTACAACCCTGTTTTAGAATCTACAATTACGCAAAAAAATAAAAAATCGTAAAGAGTATAAATTATATATACTCTAATTTTGGAGAAAGTCTAAGGCACATCTGATCTCCTTAATTGCCAACACATAGCATCAGCTGGCCTCAAAAAATATATATATATATATATATATATATATATATATAGGCTTATTATTTACTTTCCCAACGGTATCTCTCAAACTTAGACTCTCTCCAAACTCTACTCTATTTTCTCTTTCATCTATCTCCTTCTATTTTTTTTCAAAAAGGTTTTAATAGTGGTAGATGAAAAGTAAAAAACAAGTATGAAAATAAGTTGAAAGAAATTCAAATCGTGAAACTCAAGTTTTGTATGATGAAAGCACAGGTCCTTGATTCACTGACCTGGGTTCTAATTAATGCTCTTACGTGAAGATCAGCAACCATAATGAATAATCCATTAGAACAGTTATTTGATTTCATTTTGCTAATGTTAGATTTTAACTCACAAGTATTGGTTGGACAACAAATATATGTAGAGCAATAGCACTAAGGTTGAATTAGGGTTTGGTTTTTTTTTTTTTTTTTTAATAATGATATAATTGAAGATATGGGTGTAATTAATGGGTGTAAATAGTATTTTATTTATTTTTAATTAAACTAATTTGTCCTTATTGGTAAATTCCTATTGTGATATTTTTGTAATTAAATTTTTTATTAAAATATGGGTGTGCTTATCACATTTATGGGTGTCAATATCGACGCCCATAAAATATATATATATATATATATATATATATATATATATATATATATAATATGTGTATATATGTGACAATAAAAAGTGACCGATGCATAAACTAAAACTTTTTAACTATGTTTGAACAGTCATTGAGATCAAAAGTCTTGCCAAAGATCAATACATGGGAGAGGCATCCTCGTAATAGCTTTTTTATTTTTTATTTTTTATTTTTTTATGAATAAAATTACACTCAAACCCCCATCACAATTACAGAATAGATGTACACAATCACTCAACTTACAATAAATTATATATTTTAAATCCTTAAAATTTAAAAGACCTTAAAAATAAAAATAAAACACAATAAAAAATAAAAAAAGCATAAGTGATTCAATAATATATGAATGGGTATATTAGCTACCTTAGAGCATCTCCAATGCAAGCATGGTTTGTGAAAAAAAAAAAAGATGTCACGTAGGATAAATAGACGTTATGTTAATAATTGTGTCTCCAATGCAACCGTGCATATTCAACATCAAGTTGACATGGTAAAAAAAAATATTAGACATTGTCAACATGAACGTCCACTTTTAGACGGTATGTTGCACAGCTATTTTTTAGGTTGACTCAGCAAACATTTAAAACTAACATTAATTTTTCATATATTTTTGGTAAGGAAATAAAATAAAAATAAAATAAGAAAAAAAAGTTGGACACGACATTAAAAAATTGTGTTTTAGACGAAAGCATTGGAGACCAAATTTTGAGTTGATTGTCTATCAAGTCTATTTTCATACCACATAGGAAGCAAGTCTCTTGGCATTGTTGTTCTGTCAACAATTATCGGTATGCAAGCCACTTTTGCATTGGAGATACTCTTAGTGGGATGTCTTACACATTTCTATACGAGAGGTTATATGGAATCAAAAATCTTATTAATTTTTATTTTTATTTTTGAAAGAAAAAAGTCTTCTTAATACGATTGTATATCACCTTTCAATAGAGATGATCATTCACCTCTCTTCCACGGTGGTGATAAAGGGTTTGAGTCTCACTATACACATTTTACAAGCATGTACGGAGAGTTTTCTCCCGATTTATAAAAGTTGTTATTCAAACTGTACAAGCATTGTCTGATCTTTGATAGTTTCTGGTAATCTTATTGTAATAGTTGTAATACTTCAAAAAAGATAAAAAAAATAAAAAGAGTTTGATTTAGATCCCGATAGTCCTATTGTAATAATTGTAATACTTAAAAAAATAAAAATAACAATAATGTTGTCCTTCATTCTCACAGAAAAATTCATAAATTAAGAGACATTAACATTTATTACCAACCTCTACCCCTCAATTTAGAGAACAAAGAACATCAAGTTAATGGAACAAACTGAAAAATACAGAACAGAGTACCGAAGTAATAATTCTATCAGCATTTTTACATATAAAAGTGTACAGATCGCACTATATACCGCAAGCAAAAAATTTCATCTTTTTGTTTTTCATTGTCACAGGAATTGTGGTGGATAGGTGCCGCCTGCCAGGGTCCAGAGAGCAACGCGCCAAGAAAGGAATGCTTGCTGAACTCTTAATGCTGCTCATGTTATTGTGGTAATATATATATATACAAACAGATATATTGGAGACCGGAAGTTTTTCCTAATCCAAAGAAAAAGCGCCATTGCAATACCTGCATAATTTATTGAAACACATCGTAAATTTGATTTTTCCTAATTTGGTGTTCCATGGCAAGTTGGAAAAGTGTCGCAGCAAAAAATTTAACATTATGAAATAAGTTGCCAGAAAAACTAATTGTACTAAATACAGAATTAGACAAAATCGGAATGCTAGCAAAATTAGTGGAATCTTCTTTAGGTTAAAGAAAGTAAAGGCACCCATATAATAATTAACAACTGAGTCAATCTTATCGGGTGTAGATAAGTTTTCTTAACCCAAATGAGTCAAAGGTTTTCGTGTTGATGCTCTTTTTTAAAAGAATATGGTACTAACAGCAACAGTGAGGATGATGAAAACTCATGATGATCATAGAAACTGAACTAAAATTATCAAAATAATCACTAGAAAAATGCACTACCTGCTGCTAAACTTCTCAAAAGCATCAGAGGCATAAAGAAGTGTCTCATTGGCTTTCTCCAGAACCATATAAAGCTCCTTCCCTCGTGTAACCCGAGCAATAACCCATGCATTATTTTTTGCTCTTATGCATACTTCCAAGTCTTTCTCCAAACCTGCATTATCCCATTTTGCTCTACCCTTTTCCAAATCTACCTCTTCTCTAAGCTTGCTCATGGCAAGTAAGGATTCCTGCAAGACAATATCACCAAAAGAAAACAAAAATAAAGTTAAAAAATATTAAACCAACTTAAAACGCTTTATTGTTTCAAAATAATTCTTTAGCAGATTAATAACAGGGCTCTCATGTCAGCATCACATTTTAGATGGTATCAACAACTGCCACACTTCGGAGTAACTTTTGACCCTTGAGTGACTTACCAAACCTTGAATTTGGCATAGATACTCTTTGGGAGATCATACAAAGATCTCTTACCCAGGCTAACTAAAATGAAATTAATTATCAAACAGCTTCCAAGTGCAATAATAGCACTAAAAGAATAAAATTTGATGAAAATTGAAGCTAAAGGTATCTTTTTTAAGATTCAACGCCAAGTTTTTTTTTCTTTCCTATTTTTTTTTTTTTTTCCTTTTTCAATCTTTTTCTATGTTATAAGGACAGAACTCAAGACACTGCCATATATGCCCTTCAAGGACCATGAAACTAAGAAAGCACTAGAAGGATCAAGGTTCATATGGATAGCATTTCAGTTAAGTTTTTAATATCATAACCAGCAAGCTTTTTTCTTTGCCAAGCAAAACTAGAAGCCAAAGACAACGAACACTAACCATTTATCTTACCCATCTAGCTTATCATTCTTTTCTTTTAATATATCTTAATTTCAACAAAAACCTTTCATTCTTTGTAGACCTTTTCTGCCTTTGGTTTTATTGAGTCCTACTTTAATGTCTTGAGAGACTTAATAAAATAAGATATTTTATTGTAAACATAAGCCTAGAACCTCATTCATATATGTTCTTCAAAACTGATCTTCATTCAGGAAAACAACAGAAGCATGCAAGATTCTTAAATCTTAATTCACCTAAAATGTGCCTTAATTTATCTGAAACCCACAATTTTCCAAACAGACAGAAATCAGTCAATAGCAGATAGAGTAATGGAACAAGTTAAAAAAGAAAGTTACTCCTTTATTCACAGTAGAAATAATCTCTCAATATAAAGTTTCAAATAAGATTTGAGTGCAACTTCACCATTTACCTGGCTGTTGAGTTTCAACATATTCTACCTTCTATCTGAGTTGAGACTAAATTTGGTTTGACATATAATACTTCTTGGTATACAAGTTCACCCACTCATACACATGTCAGGGTCATGCATGGATGTATGCATGTTTATTTATGTAGACAGACAGACATGTATTCATGTATCACACAGACATGCACACGCACACATCAAATTGATTTAAAAGTTAACATGACTGTTAATAATTTCTGAATTTATTCATGAATTTTTTTTCTATTAAAATAAAAAAAAAAAAAAAATAGGGCACTGCCTTTGCATACTGACAAGTAACTTCTAAGGGAATTTGCAAACTATTCTAACCAAGCATCATCTAAAAAATCATCAATATTTCTGACACAAATTTGAAACGGTTCTAATCAAATGAGAATAAATAGCACTGCCTAATACAGTAAAACAAAAAGCATCTGTTCAAGTTTGAGTAGTTGTATATCCTAGATGTAAAGTAATTTCAACATCACTTGGTCCAACTCCCAAGACACATATTACCACAACGATTGGAATTAAGGAAGATGAATAGCCACTTAAAGTATAAATATAGGATATCTATAAGAAAACCATATTGCTCTTACCAACCCATGTTGAACCATATCTGCCAGTTCTCAACAAATCATCCTTTGATCATTTACAATTTAATAATATGGTGGTTCTCCATAATCTTCTACGGATATTTAATAATGGCTTTCATCATAAAAAAGAGTATGAGACTTTCAAATGCATACCATCAAATTTCATCTTCTTATATGAGATAAAATTAATGTCAACCCAAAAAATGATGAAAAGAAAATAAGACTCAATTTGCAGTTGCAGATAAAGGCAGTTAATCAACCAGCATGAATGACATAGCACGGATCCAACCTCATGTGTTAGACCAGAAAATGCGCAGCTGCAAAGTAAAACTTAAGCAGTGAGTTTTACCTTTGTTAGTGTAGTAACCTTTCCGGGAGGAGAAGCTCTAGATATATTTCTGTCACCATCTACCAGTAAGTATCGATATCCACCGACATGATATGCATTCTCGCCACCCCATCCTTTTGATAATTTCTCTTCAACTTTTAATATCTTTAGCGATGCCTGACAGACACATGAAGGAAGATTAAACTGAGGAACTACATACGATTTAAATCTACAATGATTATTGTTCACCTTTCAATGAGGAAGCAAGGATATTACAAAATTGCAGATAAATTAGAGCACAAAAAAAAAATCCAACTACAACCAACAAGGGGAACATTAAAAGTTTCAGATCTCAATATGGAAGAAAGGAGGGGAAAACAACTTGGCTGAGTAGAGCAAATTCAGAGAGTTAATGGTCAAATTGGAGACGTTTTGCTCCAATTAAAGCAGTAGCATGAGGCATGATGTACACTTCCAACATTCCTACCATATGCATTCATAAGTAAATAATATTTTTGACCTTTTTCTATAATCTTTCATATTTTATACTTCACTTATTGTCAACTTCCACTAATTCCTAGTTGCTATGTGCAAGAGTGAAATCCAATAGAACAACTAACAATTAGAAAGATTATAAAATCAATCCATGTGGTCCTGTACTTGTCAACAAATAAAGAGCTGGCAAATGTGTGACTTCGTTCCCAAAGGGATAGTTCTAGTTGGTTACTTCTCTTCTAAGTTCTAATGGAGCTAAAGGTCTTGGGATTTCTTCACATCAACTTTGTCAATACAAAATATGTACAGGGTGAGGGTGGGTTGAGGTGTGTGGTACATTTTGAAGAAAAAATAAGTAAATAAATATGTGCTGACAAGGCAAGGTGCCATACATAGAAGAAAGATTCAAGAGGATAAGAACAAACATCAGTTTAGATATAAATCGATGAAAGTGCAAATATTTCATAGACTAAATCAAATGTATCTTAGCAATGATATAAAAGATATCTTAAAGATGGCATTAATCAGAGGACAATTGCACAAGACTAGTGCAGCAAACCATAATTTTTTTGAGGGTGATGATTGACAAATGACAGGCTAACAAGATACATATTTGTATGAGAAGTTCAACAGCAGAAAACATATTAGTCACCGGCATGAGTAGGGAACTAACATTTTCAAGAACTTGTTGCTTTACTGCAGAAACACCTTGCTCTCCATTAAGGATGGAGGAAACAGGCATCAAAAGAATTAAGGTCAGGCCTTTATACTGATAAGTGCAAAGATACATTCTCTCCTCAGTCTGCTGAAGCCAAACAGTTGGACTGGCAATCATTGAGCTACCAACATCCACACCCCATATATCAGTGACAAGGAAACCATCATTCCCCTTGGACCACTTACCATGCTGTAAGGGTCGTGAAACATGATGGTTGTTGTCTCCGCTAGGTGAAATATCACTTGAATGATAAATTTGTTCAGAAACAAAACCAGAGTGAGCCAAGGTAGAACCTGATCCAGCGTGAGATGAGGTACTTGCTCTGCGTAAATAGGACCAGGAACTTGCTCCGGAGGATAAAGCATGTGGAGTTAACCTTTGAACAGCATATGTAAATAAGTTTATGGTGTCATCCTGACAAAAAGATGTAACAAGGGTCAAGCTTCACACAGCATAATTAAATAAAAAGATATGGATGCTATCAGAATTCTGTCAAAAGAAAATTCAGTCCTTGCGGGTCTTCTTAACTTTAAAGATAATAAGCATGAACAAATAAATAAAATAGAAACTTTCAACTCAAATGGGAGTTGGAGATAAAACCATACAGGAGAGAGAGTTGTTGACACCAGCAAGTCCTGAAATAGAATCAGTGAGTAGCATTGAGTGTTCCCAACACAAGATTCAAGTATCCTGACCAGTGACTGCCAATACAAAAAGTTATTGTTCAAACTGTAAACAAATAACAAATGAGAAATGCTCTACTTATACACCAAAACCTTACATGTTTATCATACATTCATACTTGCATAAAAGTATATTTCAATCAAGTATAAAACAAAAAAAAAAAACTAAAATGAAATAAACTTGAAGTCCCTCATTCGGAAGATTTTAGTTAAAATGGGCAATTGAAGAGTTCAAACCTTCAGCCATTGGAGATAAGGTAAAAATAGCAACATTTTTGGATACTGACATAGGTTCATAAAAGCATCTGAGCTCCTTCAAAAAAAAAGTATGCCCATTTATTTGTTTATTAATGCTAGTTCTGCTTATATCAAAAAATTAATGCTAGTTCTGCTCAAATCTTCTAAATCAATGAAAGCTGAATGATTTGAGACATGCAATGTTCTATATCTCACATCTAACTCAGCTTCTTAAGAAAATTCCAAACTTCAAAGATAGAACTTAGAAGTAATACGAAAAAAAAGAGATACAGAAAACACATAGCACTTTAACATTACAAGGTATTCCAATTAACAACTTGCAAAAATTTTGAAGACTCGAAAAATCAGTAAAATAAACATGCATGATTAATGATGTCATGTTATAGATTGGCTCTTCTAAGTTTAATGTTGTAACTTCCTCGATAAATAATGATCGAACATTTCTATATGAGAGTAATGAAGTGATATGATAAAATAATACCGAAGAGAACTTAAAGCATCCACTATCCCAATAAACAAGATATAATATTAGTTAAGAAACCATGTGTCAGACAAACCTGAACTTCGATTGCAGCCTCCCGACCTACAGTCAGCATCTGTACATTCCCACGCTCCTTCAAACAATCACGGAATGATGGTAACTGGAGTTTCTTCCCAACAAGAAAATCTGCCTCAAAGAGAAAAGTCACATGTAAGGAGTGAGATATAGCAGCTTCAACATTACTTCAGTAGAACAAGTCCAACGGAAGCATTTGATACAGCGACTTCAGCATTACCCCAGCAGCAGTTATCCCAGGGAGACCGCTTTTGATATGCTGACAATTAGTGACTTAACAATGAAATGTGTTGAACTAAAGACAATAGAACAATGGATTTAGTGTAATTTTATCAGGAAAATATAATTGCGGATTGACTTACCACTTAGATAATCCATGATGAAAGGGTACAAATGAGATCGAATTAGTCCGCCATTAGGTTCCTTCTCAAGCATTGCTCTTACAGGTCCATAAAACATAACAAAAAGGGAGTGAACTTCCTTTAGAACCTTTCTTAAGTCTTCAATGCGCCATATGGCTTCTGCCTCCTTACTTTTCTCCACTACCTACAAGAAGTTAAAGAACTGATTAAATACTTAGCGAGTCAGGCTATATCAACTCAATTTGTGACTTGGAACTCTTTAACTTCAACATCCAAACAAAAGTTGATTATAAAAACTATTTTCTCTAGGGATCGGAAGGGTTGTGGAATAAAAAAACAATGGGGCAAGAAAACAGGGAAGCGGATTGCAGATATGGCATTTCACTTAAATTATCAATGTACAAAGAGAATTTAATCAAAGCATTAAGTCAGAATCAATAAAAGCATAGTAACCATACCATCACCATCCAAATATCAGCTTCTGCCTCATAGAAAACATGAGAATGCCTTTCTGCTTCTATGACCTCACATGCAGCCTCTGGAGAGAAAATTCTGCATAAAGCTAATGTTATTCCTTAAAACAATGTAAAAGACTTAAAAAACAAAGATGTTTGGCACACGGAATCAAATAATTTCAGTTCAACTTTCCAACATAATTAAAGGAGATCATATACCAACTATAATTATGATGAAAAAGAAATATATATTAAATGAGTTAAAATGACAGAATAGAGAGAAATGAAGAAAAGAAATTATCGATAGAATTTCAGGATTTTTTTTTTTGAAAAAGAATTTCAGGGTTTTCCCTCATTCTATTTTCTTACTAAATCTTGAATTATGACTGGTCAGAATATTTCAACAAACAATCACCGCTTTTAGCACCAAAGTCATTGACTTAAACCGCATGCATAATAAATTTCAGCATTGAACATATTTACATATCCACAAGACAATGACATTGTAGACAATGTATTTTCTCTAGACAAGAACATGCTATGTAGCCACAAGAAAAAAAAAATCCTTAGCTAATACATTTCACATGATTAAACCAAATAAATAGCTGATTTAAAATGACTCCATGCATTATCATCATTAACATAAAAGCAAAATTATAACAGTTCCATAGCTCTTAGCTTCTGTTGAAATATATACTCAAACATCAGGGTGGCCACTTACCTTGTAAACGTGATAAGTCCTTCACTGAGCCCTATCACGGAAAGTTGAGTTGAGAAGGGCAAATCAGCAGGAAAGAAAAACAAAATTTTGTCCAGCTCCTGTCCTTCATTTTGTCCCCTTCTCAAATCAAATATGCAAAATTGTATACCTTCACTAGCAGTACTAACAGATGCCAATCCCATAACTTTCTCCAATTCATAAACCTGGACAGAAAATACAACATAAACAAACACAGATAAATAAGAATCACATTACAATATGAACTTAAAAATACTAATAATTTCAGATCTTGCAATTGACTCCAAATGAATTCAAAACCAAAAACATAAAGCAATACATAGAAAAGGATATCTTATTAACATCCAGCATACCCACCAAATTTTTGCGTCAGTGGAATTAGAGGAAAAACAACCTAGATGGAAAAAATAGCACACAGTATAAGCGAGGAATTATATCAGCAATTGCTATAATATGGGAGGTACATATAAACACGGCTTATAATTATAACGCCCAAAAGAAGCAACAGCATTCAAATATTAATCTCGCTCCGAATAACAGAATCAACATAAATTTTTTTAAAAATACATCTTTATTGACAATTCATTCAACAAAAGAAGCAAACTTCAGATTTTCTACACAAACCAACAATACACTGAGAGAACACAATTTTTGTTGATATTATGCTATAAAGCCCAATCAAACAATATTTTTAACAGTAGCATCTAATTTAAAAAATCATTCAATTTTTCAGTTTCAAAAAGGAAACAATATCTATATATACAATAGCCCTTGACTAAATTTGGAGCTTTTTGTCTTTAATTTAAGGGAAGATAACACTTACTCCATCAGAATTGCATATTGGTTAAGCTCAATAACCTCAAAACGTGAAGCAATGTACGAATAAAAGAAACATACAATCGAGGAATTCAAAAAATGATATATACAGTTTAAAAGCTCGCAGTATAAACCCTAATTGAATTCTAAGAAATTAGAGTCTAACAACAAGACTTACCAGGGATGAATCGGCGAATCCAAATTTTGAAATATTGACAGATTTGTTTTCTAGTAGAATCAAAGCAGTCTCCAAGTAATTAAAATTTTGAATGGTAGGTACTCGTTAACTCGTTAAGTGGTTGTTGGCTTCGGTTTTTGTAGTCGGGTGATATTCGGGTCTTTGCAGATGTTAACCCATATCCGGAATTAGCCCACCCATCTGCCATATACCCTTGCGGCCTTGCATAATAAAAGAGTGGTGCTATTCGCACCCCTCTATTCACCTGTTTATGTCCCACCTTCAAAAGTCAAAACTTTTTTAATTATATAAAATTAAATTATTTAATTAAATTATTTCTAAAACCACTCTTATTACATTTTTTTTCAAACTTAACACGCTCTTTGTACTAAGTTATATTGTTTTTAGTTATCACCTCCATTGCACATTTGCACCCCTTCCAGACTTTTTTTTTCCTTCTGATTTCATCATGGAAAATAAAAATAAAAATAAACAAAGTCTTCCTCCATCATAAGATTATTACTCATTCTCAAGTGAAGATAGGAAAACCAAATATCCAAAAGCTAGAAAATTTAAAGACATCCGTATTAAAGCCACTCTTTGTTTTTTGTTTTTCTCTACATAGCTCCAATAGGCAATAGCAAGCAATCTATTTTAGTTTGTTAATTTTATAGTTTCAGGTACAGAATTTGTGTGTGCAAATTGCAATACACATATTGAAAAACAGACCAAATGGGTATCCAATAAGTTGTTACACTAATTGGATGGAAATTGATGGAATTGGATGGAATGGCCATTAGTGTAACAATGTTTGTCAAAAATGGCCATTTTCCATCCATTTCCCCATTTTGGTGGCCATTTTGATAGTGGTGGCAAGGGTTGATGGCCACTAGGGTAATTACCCCTAAAATATATATATTTGCTGTATTATATTTTTTTAAAATAATAATTAATATTTTTATTATATACATTATTATTCAAGTAACAAATTTCAATAATACTTGAAAGGGGACATTTCCTTCCATTTCCACTATTTTATTTAACTTATAAATTTTAACATTTATATTATTAGAATAACATTTTATTTTATTTTATTTATATAATATTAATTTAATTTTAAATTTATGCTCTATTATTAAAAAAAAAATGACTTCTCTGTTTCTCTTGATGCGAAGTTTGTAATTCAATTGACAAATAAATATAATTTAAAAAAAAATAAAAAAAATTGGTGGCAACAGACTTGAACATGGGTAGCATCATGAAATCGAAGAACCATTAGTTCAATTGGTTTGATTTTAAAAATTATTCTTAACATGTATTTTTTTTTTTTTTTTTTGGCAGACTTTAACATTACATAGTAATTTGAATTTTAGCAAAAGAAGATAATTTTGATATATTTTTTATAAAATTGTTTTCTTAAAAAAAAAAATACTCCCAAATACGCACTTATGCTTTGTTAATAAAAAAAAAACATGACTTCTCTGTTTCTCTTGGTGCGAAATTTGTAATTCAAAACACAAATAAATATAATTTTTTTTCAAAAAAAAAAAAAAAATTGGTTGCAACAGACTTAAACATGGGCAGCATCTAGGGATGTCAATTAAACCCGAACCCGTGGGACCCGCCCAAACCCAACCTGCTTAAAGAGGGTTTAGGTTGGGATAAGTGTACTCGTGGGCGGGTTTGGCTTTGAAAATTATACCCGTCACGGGTTCGGGTTCGGGTATGGATTTAGAAAAAAATTCATACCCGAACCTGCATACCCGCGAATAATAAAAATTATATAATATTTTATTATTTAAAATATTATAAATTTAAACCCCAATAAAAACTTTTTAATTATATAGAGAATAAAATGTAAACATTTCAATCTATTAAGTGTTTTTATTCTTTAAAATTATAATATTTCATATATTTAAATAATATAGAAATAATTTAAAAAAAAAAAAAAAAATTGTCGGGTTCACGGGTTTTACCGGTGGACCCATTTGTTTCACGGGTTCGTGGCCGGGTTTGGGTGTCCCTTAAACCCGTAGGTAAAACCCGAACCCGAACCCGTTTATTTTCGCGTGTTCGCGGGCGGGTTTGGTAGACACAAAAATTCACGGGTTTGGGTTTGGATTTTGCCAAACCCGCCCGAACTCGCCCCATTGCCATTCTTAGCAGCATCATGAAATTGAAAAACCACTAGTTCAATTGGTTTGATTTACAAAAAAAAATAATGATAATAATAATAATGGGGGATAATTACCCTGATGGCCATCAATTTGGTTGACCGCTATCAAAATGGCCACCCATTTAACAACAAACTTAACAGAGTTTGACAGAATGACCATTAATGTCACAGTGTTTACCAAAATAGCTATTTTGAAACTAATTTCCCATCTAATGGCCAATTTGATAGTGGTCAACCAAATTGATGGCCACCGGGGTAATTATCTTTAAAGGGATAAATCAAATAAAAGCCAAAACCATTAACGAAATATATATATATATATATATATATATATAGGTCTAGTTTGGTACTACTTTTGAAAAGTTAAAATCATATTATATTATAATTTTGACATAAAATAGAACATGGGCAGCATCATGAAATCGAAGAACCATTAGTTCAATTGGTTTGATTTTAAAAATTATTCTTAACATATATATATTGGGTAGATTTTAACATTACATAGTAATTTAAATTTTAGCAAAAGAAGATAATTTTGATATATTTTTTATAAAATTGTTTTTTTTTTATCAAAAATGTTTTCTTAAAAAAAAAAATACTTCCAAATACGCACTTATGCTCTGTTAATAATAATAATAATAATAATAATAATAATAATAATAATAATAATAACATTACTTCTCTGTTTCTCTTGGTGCGAAATTTGTAATTCAAAACACAAATAAATATAATTTTTTTTTAAAAAAAAAAATTAGGTTGCAATAGACTTAAACATGGGCAGCATCATGAAATCAAAGAACCATTAGTTCAATTGGTTTGATTTACAAAATAATAATAATAATACTAATAATAACAACAACAACAAATAAAAATGAGGGATAATTACCCTGGTGGCCATCAATTTGGTTGACCACTATCAAAATGGCTGCCTATTTAACAGCAAACTTAATGGAGTTTGACGGAATGACCATTAATGTCACAGTGTTTACCAAAAATAGCCATTTTGAAACTAATTTCCCATCTAATGACCATTTTGATAGTGGTCAACCAAATTGATGGCCACCGGGGTTATTATCCTTAAAGGGATAAATCATAAAAGCCAAAACCATTAATGAAATATATATATATATATATATATATACGGTCCCGATCCTATCAGGATGCACTGATATAACTTTATCAGGATATTGAATGTGAGCCACTCATTTATAACAGTGATTTGACAAGTGCATACATACCAAGTCAAAGTATGTAAAACGAGTGGCTCACATTCAATATCCTTATATAATTCTATCAGGATGCACTGATAGGATAATTTCCGTATATATATATATATATATATATATATATATAGGTCTAGTTCGGTATCACTTTTGAAAAGTTAAAGTCAGATTATATTATAATTTTGACATAAAATAATTGTTAACAAGAAAATATCATAAGGGTGAATTTCCAATTAACACAATGTATGTATCATGAAGACATGGGAATAATACTTTTTTATTGATAAATAACATACAGTTTGAATGATACAATGATGGTTTATGAGGGTTTAGGTATGATGTTTTTGACAGAATAGGTGATGGCGATCCCGTGCTAGTCGATAAGTGGAAAAGCTCTGATCCCTCTATTTCGAGAGCCTTATAGTATTTATAGGTCCCTTTTCTTGCCATTCACTCCGTTAATTTAGTCAATCAATTTCACAATCAAATGGACGTTGATGGTGGATTTGTTTAGGTGCGGGGAATAATCCAAAAAATCATGTGATTTGTTTCCCTTCTTAGCGAGACTGACAGAGTTGACTATTCTCATCTTAAATGTAGTTCACAAATGGCGGGAAAGAGTCAACTTTCCTTATATTCAGATGTTTACTACATGCTGCTCTTCTGGTAACGTGGTCTTGATCCCTTGGTGTACTGGTCCTTCCTTCCTCGATAGCCTTCTCGTTGTAACCTCTTTTGTTACCATAATCCTTGTTGCCTGGCAAACCGGTCCTAGGAAGGATTCACGATATGGGGGTATCATGCATCATTGAACCGCAGTACCAGTATTCTTTAGGTGTTAGGGAACTGGGATGGTATGGTGGCGGGCTCCTCTGGATCTTGACTTCAATGTTTCCTAGTACCCATGAATTGGAATGACCTCAATCCCGGTCCTAATTCACAAATGGTGTGTATAGGTATATAAATCCTGGCTTCCTCCTAGGTATCCGGATGTTCCCTGTAGTGTCCCTTTTCTCCATGATGTCTTAGTAAGGATAGAAAATTCTTCTTTAACCCTTGCCTTTTTAGGCGGTTAACAATAATATTTGGTAAAACTTCAAAAAGTGATTAATTGATATATTGATATGATTTGACAGTGATTTTGATAAGTAGGTGAAGAGTTACTTTTTTATTTTTTGAAGACAAACTTAACAAATAAAACAAACTAGCCTAGAAAATCATCCTTAATAAACCGCTCCACATACAGAGGTTAATCCTCTAACTAGAAAAAATCTTCTGTAGCACCTAAGGCCATATTCAAGAGGGTATGAGCGACGAAATTAGCTTCTCTAGGAACATAAACCACAGAGCCCCAAGAGTCACCATGCAAATGGTCGACAATATTGTTAATAATCAACCCTATATCCGTAACAATAGGGGTCCTTGACTTCACCAAGTTGACAACTCCCAAATCATCCGTCTCAGCAACAAATGGAACTGAACATGCTTCAAAAGCAAAACTTATTCCCTATAACACAACCATCACCTCCGCAACTAAAGGCCCAAAACCTAGTAAGGAGCTGATGGTCACGCTATCATAAAGGACACGATAGTTGAAGACTCCAAATGCTTCACTATAAATACTAGATCCCTTCTTAAAGAAGGGGGGTTTTGTTTTTTCTCAAATTCATACGCGAAAGCTCTGAAAACATAGCTCCGCAATCTTCTCCTAACATTAATTGCTGCTCCACGATCAAGCAAGAGATCAACCTAATCGTTCTAAAAGGTTGATCGACCTAATCCACAATCGATCGACATTGAGTCAAGGAACTCCACATATATTGACCTATCAAAATCATCGATATACAACATCGACCCTATTGTATCACGTTGAATCTGGGACCCATCCCATCCAATTCATCATATCAATTGATAATCAACAAATAGCTTGTCTCGATACATTGAGCAAAACGGTTTGTCATTTCAAACTCATCTTAATTGATTTATATCTTATAACACACTGATTTGAACGTTGGAGAGTACCCCTAAGGGAACACCCCACCTTGGTGGTTCACGACCGGTTTGTTTATCCCTTGTTTTATAGGTTGCCAGTGCCCATCTTATAACACACTGATTTGAACGTTGGAGAGTACCCCTAAGGGAACACCCCACCCTGGTGGTTCACGACCGGTTTGTTTATCCCTTGTTTTATATGTTGCCAGTGCCCATCTTGTCGATCTCGAATTAATTGTAGACCTGATCAACTACATCTACAAATATATTTAAGTAGTATTTGCTGTTGTATAAATTTTATTAGATACACTCATTCTTAAAATTTACGTGGAAAATTTGTTATATATCTTTTCTCCTCAACTTTTTCTCTCTCTTTCGAAAGGAAAACAGGGGTTGTAAAAGTCGATTTATCTTTTAAGATTAGGTGTCTTCTTTACTGAAGTAGATCTCAATTTCTTGTGGGGTTTGCTTGTTTGCAATAAATCTTAGTCTTTATTGTGGGTAGGTGTATTCTTTTCTGTAGTGGATCTAATTTAGGGTGAGGGTTTTAGTTATCTCGGTTGGAAAGGATGTCTGAGCCAGAGATAGCACATTTGTATGAAAATCTCTCACTTGCTGATGAAGATGGTGAGGTTCATGATATTCCATCAGGCGGGAAGAGGTTGCAGTGGGTCTCTATCTGGTGGGAAAGATTCTTTCAAGTAAAAAAGTTAACAGGGAGGCTTTTATTCATCTGATTGAGCAGCTGTGGAGTCCGTTTGGTAGGGTTGAAATTGAATTAGTGGGGGTTAATGTTTTTATGTTCAAATTCAATAATAAAGATGAGAGGAATCAGATTTGGCAACGTGGCCCTTGGTATTTTGATAAGAGTTTGATAGTTCTTGTCAGACCAGAAGGTATGGGTAATATTTCCCAATTGTGTTTCAATTCTGTTGAGATGTGGGTACAGATTCATGATGTGCCAATTATTTGTATGAATCGAAGATTAGCCAAATGGATGGCTGAACAAATAGGAAGGGTGATAGATATTCCGGCTGAATCTAAGGATTGTTGGGGAAAGTTTCTAAAGGTTAAAGTCCAACTCGATATTACAAAACCCTTGAAACGTTGGCTTCGGTTGAGAATGGAACAATCACCAGATATTGTTATGGTGAGTCTAAAGTATGAGAGGCTCCCTGAATTTTGTTATGTCTGTGGCCGAATTGGGCATGCCAGTAAGGATTGTGAAGACAAAGAGGCCAAATGGGAGGCTTTGAAGGGGGTTTCTACAAAGTTTGGGTCTTGGATGAGAGCAACTGGGTTGGATTGGCAGAAAACGAATATGATGAAGCCAATTGATGGTCGTTCTCAGAATCAGAGTCGATTCGAGGAGAGGAGTGAGGGGAAAGGAATTGATTTACAGCTCATTCGGGCTGGCTCAATACAGCGAGCAGAAAAAGCTGGTGACCTACAGAGAGGGAGCTCTGGTTCGGTCAACGTCCAGCTGGCGTAACAAACCGACGTAGTTCAAAATTCTCAGGAAGACACCTCGAAGACTCCAATAAATATCCCGAAAATGATTGATGGATCCGGGTCAACACATTTTCATGGGCTGCTGTTACCAGGCCCATCTAAGGAGGCTAGTCAGGGTGGGTTTCATTTAGGATCAGGCCCAATGGGGAGAGGTGATCAAACTGGTGGGGTGGGTTCAGATTTAAGGATGGAAGGGCCTTATGTAGAGAATGATCCAAGTGAGGAAAAGAGATTGCAAATTCAGTTTCCGGCAGAGGGGGGTCCAAGCCCAAAAAAGTTAACAACTAGAAATTGGAAACGTTCGGTGAGAGCTCCGAAGGCCGAAGTTCTGTTGAGCCAACAGTCTAGTAAGTTCCGGGATTTATAGACGGTGAGCACGAAAGGGAAGCAGAGTTATAAAGGTAATAGATCTTCTTCCACTAGTAAGTTGAAGTTTCATCTAGCAGGGAAGAGGTCAGGATTAGGGAAGTATCAAAAGTCAGTTCCGATGGCTCTTAAACATCGGGGTACTCTTTCCAGTTCTCTGAAGCGATGGGAGGTCCAATTTGGTAAGTGAAAGTTGTGTATTGGTCCGGTTATAGAGAGTGGCAGTAATAAAAAAGGTATAGTTTCAGGTGACACTAACATATTGGCGGAGTTTGGTTCCCAGACCCACCTAATTCAATGATTGGCCTCTGTTGGAATGCTCGGGGTTTAGGGAATACCCGAGCGTTATCGACTTTGAAACGGTTGATGAAGCAATATTCTCCGGATTTTGTGTTTATTTCGGAAACAAAGCTGGCTAGTCGAAAGGCAATTACTGTCAATGATACTTTTGGGAATTATGAAGCTTTTTCGGTGGATTGTAGAGGAAGTAGTGGAGGTTTAATGCTTCTATGGAAAAAGATTCTTTAGGTGCAGGTCCTCTCGTGCTCAGTTGGGCATATAGATGCTCAAATTATTTCGGAGGATGGGTATATGTGGAGGTTTTTCGGGGTGTATGGGGATCCCTCTCCTAATAATAGAGTGAATTCTTGGGAATTATTGGGTTGGTTGAGTGAGGTAGATAGGCTGCCTTGGGTATGTGGAGGGGATTTTAATGAAATATTATGTATGAATGAGAAGGTGGGTGGTTCCGAGAAGTCTATTTCTAGTTTGATTCAGTTTCGGTAGGCGATCAATAAATGTGATTTGGTTGATTTGGGTTATACGGGGCCTTGTTATACTTGGAATAACAAACGAGAGGGTATGTTTAACATACAGGAAAGGATAGATCGGTTTTTTGCTAATAATTTGTGGAGGGACAGGTTTGATTTTGTGTTGGTGGAGCATTTAGGTTTTCATTCATCGGATCATCGGCCGATTCTTTAGAGGTTTGATCAGCATAGGCAGCTTAGTAAGAGAAGATTCTCGGGATTTCATTTTGAACCTTTTTGGTTAAAAGAGGTGGATATTGGAAGAGTAATAGGGGAAGCTTGGTAGGGCCGAGGTCCCTCCATTTCGTCATAGGACTTTCTTGGGAAACTTTCACATTGTGCTTACCGGTTGCAAGGGTGGAGTCAGATTTGATTTAAGAATATAAGCAATCAGATTTCTAGTAAAAATAGAGAGAATGAGATTCTTTATAGGTTTTGTGAGACTGATGGTGTGATGACAGAGATTAAGGAGTTAGAGAAGTCAGTGGAAGACCTTATGGATTGTGAAGAATTATTCTGGAAACAGCGTTCCAGGGCCGAGTGGCTCGAGGCGGGTGACCAGAATTCAAAGTTTTTCCATGCCAGGGCTTCAGCAAGGCAAAAGAAAAATTCTATACACAGGCTTCAAAACAAGGAGGGTCGGTTGGAAGAATCTGAGGCAGGTATGGCTAGGGTGATTCAAGAATTCTTTCATTCTCTGTTTCAGTCAGCTAATCCTTCTCCTTATAATATCAGCAGAGCCTCAGAGTGTATCAGTTTTTCTTTTTCTCAGTCTTAGAGAGCAGAGCTGGATCGGGCTTTTACTGCGGAAGAAGTCAGGTTAGCGATTTTTGATCTTAGCCCTACTAAAGCTCCAGGCCCTGATGGGTTTCATGCTATTTTTTTCCAGAAATTTTGGCATATTTTGAAGAATGATGTTACCAATGTTTGCTTAAGTATTTTGAATGGAAATGTTTCTGTTAAGGATTTTAATAGAACTTCTGTTGTTTTGATTCCGAAGTTTAATAATCCTACCTCTCCTAAGGATTTTCGGCCTATTGCGTTATGTAGTGTTATCTATAAGACGATTACTAAGGCTATTGCTTTTAGATTAAAACCTTTTTTGCAAGATATTGTCTCCCCCAACCAGTCTACCTTTGTCCCTGGTAGACATATTTTTGACAATGTGTTAGTTGCTTTTGAAGCTCTTCATTCGATTGCTAGGAAGAAGAGTGGAAAAAAGGGGTTGATGGCCATCAAACTAGACATGAGTAAAGCTTATGATAGAGTTGAGTGGAAATTCTTAGAAGAGGTTATGAGAAAGATGAATTTTCCTCCTAGGTTGATTGAGCTTATTTTGGATTGTGTTACTACTACTTCTCTTAGTTTTTTGCTTAATGGGAATTCGGTTTGTGAAGTGCAGCCTTCCAGAGGCCTTAGACATGGGTGTCCTCTTTCCCCCTATCTTTTTATCATTTGTGCGGAGGCTTTTTCGTGTTTGATCAAGAATGCAGAAAATAATGGGAGGGGGTTAGGAATCTGGTGTAGTATGGGAGGTCCCATTATTAGCCATATGTTTTTTTGCAGATGATAGCATTCTGTTTTGTAAGGCGTCGCGAGAATGTAGTATCAATATTAGAGAGATATTGCACGTGTATGCTAGTGGGTCCGGATAGGAAATTAATCTTCAAAAAGTAAGGTTACTTTCAGTGCAAATGTGGGAGTTGGTGATAAATCTGAATTATTTGATTTGCTAGAGATAGAAGAATGTATTCAGTAAGATAAGTACCTTGGTCTTCCAACTTTGGTGGGTAGAAATAAAAGAATTTTTTTTAATGAAATTATAGAAAGGGTTTGGAAGAAACTTAGAAGTTGGAAGGATAATTATTTTTCGTTTGGAGGCAAGGAGGTATTGATAAGGGCTGTGGCATAGGCTATACCGAATTATGCGATGAGTATTTTCCAACTCCCGGTGGGCCTTTGTCAGGATTTGAGTTCGATGTTTTCCAAATTTTGGTGGGGTTCCAAGGAAGGTTAAAGGAAGATAAGTTGGGTGAAATGGAGTGATCTTTGCAAACCAAAAAGTCATGGTGGGTTAAATTTCAAAGATCTTATATCCTTTAATCAATCTTTGTTAGCCAAACAAGCGTGGAGAGTTTTGAAGAATCCAGATTCTTTGGTTGCAAGGTTGCTAAAGGCGAAATATTTTAAAAATGAGGAGTTCTTACAGGTGGTAGCAAAAAAGGGAATTTCGCATGTTTGGCGTAGTATTTTGTGGGGGAGACATTTACTAGCTCAAGGTCTGAAATGGGTAGTTGGAGATGGTAAAAAGATTAGGGTTTTTAAAGATAAGTGGCTTCCCCGTCCAAGTTCATTTAGGACAATTACGCTTGATCCCGGATTGATCTTAGGGTCGCAGATTTGTTTACAAGAAATCTTCAATGGTGGGATGTAGACAAGCTGGCCAGATTCTTGTTGCCAGGTGATATGGAGTTGGTACTTTCCATTCCGGTTAGTTGGCAAGGAGGAGAGGACTATCTCGCTTGGCACTTTGATAAAAATGGTGATTACTCAGTCCAAAGTGGGTATCAGCTGGCCATTTCTCAATAGGTTAGTGAATCTCCTTGGAAGAAGTTGTGGAGTCTAAATATTCCTCCAAAGGTTAAAATCTTTGTTTGGAGGGCTTTTTGGAATGCTTTACCTTCTCTTCAAAATCTCTAGAAAAGGAAAGTAGTGAGTTTTCCTAGGTGTAACGGTTGTGCTTCTCCTGTTGAGTCGGTTGCTCATGCAATTTTCTGGTGTAAAGAGGCTAAAAAGTGTTGGAGTTTTTCAACAATTGTGTGCTCTTTTGAAGAGGTACAGCAGCTCCCAACAGATGAAGTTTTTTTTTGTTTGTCTCCTCTATTCTTTCTGATGAGGATTTAGGCAGGTTTTGCATGTTGGAGTGGGCTATTTGGGGCAACAGAAATCTTTTATTTAACACAGGGCAAAGTAAACCTTCGGTGATGGTGGAATCAGGGGCTGCGTCTCTCTTGACAGAGTTTCAGATGTCGAAGAGGGCTCTTGCTCCCTATATGCATTCGGTTCCGATTAGGGGTGGGCTGGATTGGATAGGGCCTCCTCCTGGACAATTCAAACTTAATACAGCTGCTGTTCGTCGCAATCATGGGTTGTCTATTGGGGTAGGAGCCGCAATCAGAGATGATAAGGGGTTGGTTGTAGCTGCTCGTTCTAATCAGCTACCAGGAAAATTTACTGCAGAAATGGGGGAGTTGATAGCTCTTCGTGAAGGTCTGCAGCTTGCCCATTTTTACAATATGAAAGTGGATTTCGTGGAGGTTATTTCGCCCAAATTGGTTTCCATCCTTAACGATTCCAGTCCTCTAGTAGGGGAATCTAAATTCATTATGAATGACATTAAAATGCTGATTACTATTGTAGGTATTACTAAGTGTTTAGCTGTTTCCAAGCATGGAAATACCTTAGCTCTTAACCTTGTAAATTCAGCTTTTGCTTTGTGTAGGGAATGGCTTTGGTTGGACTTTCGGTCCTAACAGGGTTGTTTTGTGTTGGTTGTATCTGTTAGTGTTGGTTGTATCAGTTCTCTTATATATCAAAAAAAAAAAAAAAAAAAAAAAAATTTACGTGGAAAATTGTCTTTTAAAATTTTCAAGTAATTTTGATCAGATAAGATCGGCTCAATCATATGTCTATTATACCCTATTGGTCGTGTATTTGAGTTGTTTTCCTTTATCAAAACCCCAAATTTATTGTAATAAATAAAAAAAGGAAAAAAAAAAAGTCATTTTCTAAGCATTGAATTATTTATTATTATTATTATTTTGAAATACATTCAATTATTTTCTAGTTAAATTTTTAACAAGGAAAGGCAAATGAAATATTCCATGTTCATCGCTACTTGTCAAGTTGTCAGCCTCTGCAACCGTTGAGTAACGAACGCATCATTGGGACCCACCACGATAATATATTAGTAACCAATCACCCCACGCAGCATATAAAAGCTCTCCTCTTCTCCAGAATCCACACGCTATTAAGTATTAACCTCAACGGCCAAAACCGTT
The DNA here is from genome assembly GCA_030490815.1 of Acer saccharum. Classification (NCBI taxonomy): domain Eukaryota; kingdom Viridiplantae; phylum Streptophyta; class Magnoliopsida; order Sapindales; family Sapindaceae; genus Acer; species Acer saccharum. The sequence goes on from CM059873.1 coordinate 21,719,309, forward strand.
ACGCTCCAACTTGCACTGTACTCTACACTCACTCTCTCTCTCCGATTGTAATCGCAAAATTTCAATTCCAAATTCGAATTTGAAACCGAGATTTCAAAATGATCGAACCGGAGCCGTACATCAAGAAGAAGCTCCGGTCAAAGCGATCACGTCTTCCACGATCAAAGTTCTCTCCGGTTCTTTTTCGCGACGGTGGCAACAACTACAGAGGCTTGTCGACTATCTCGATTGACTCCAGCTCTTGCTGTTACCTCGGAGACGAAGTTTCTTCTAACCTGAGAAAGAGAAAGTTCGATGAAGAAATCGGTGCAGACGAGACGAAGAAGAGGATTGAAGAAGACGACGTGCCGTTTCGGAGAATTACGAGGTCGTATTGCAAGCAACAGCATGAAAAAGAGAGGAAAGGAGTTGAAGCTGAAGCGAGTGAGTCTTCTTGTGTTCTTTCGAATTGTGGAGCTGCTTTTGGAGAGACGAGTTTTAAGATTAAGAAACGAAACAGAAATTTGAAAGAATTCGAATCAGACGGCATTTTGCGATCCGAGATTTCGTCTGTCGATCAAATTTCTGCTAGAAACGAGACCTTGCAATACGTTGCCGGAAGTCTGAAACCGTCCTCCGAGAATGACGTCGTTTCGTTCTCGTCTGGTGTGGATTCCTACTCTATCACGAAGCAGAGTGAAAACAGAGCAGCACCGAAACTTGAACTCTCCGATATTTCAAACAACGACGCCGTCGATTCGAATTTCACGACGTCAAACTTCGAGTGTATTGTGGAGCAACCAAGGAGCATCGAGTTTGATTCAGATCTCGTGTGTTCGGAGCAGCTATCGTACGACGACGACGTATCAGATTCAGAGTACTCCTCCAGTCACGAGAATGTACTCTCGCAGCAGCAATACTTGTCGTTCCCGGAGGATTCGGACCTCGAATTCTCGGATTACACTCCGTCTATTTTTTCCGATTCTGGAAGTGAATTCTCTGAGCGATCGATTGACGACTCTAGTCCACCTTCACGTACTCAATCTCTGTTAGTTGAGTTTAGGCAGCAATTCTCTAGATCGACAGTTACTCTGGATTCTAAAAAGTGTTCTCTCGTTGAAGAAGACTATCAAAATCAATCCAGAGTAAGTTATATTTTATTTTTCTGTTGCTTTCCTGTATTTTCTTAAGAGCCAAACAGACCTACCAAAATCAATATCATTGTTGTTTTTCCTTGTTTTCTTAGCAGCCAAACAATGCTTTGGTTTCATAGAATTTGATTTTTCTCTAGCCTTTTGTTTAGTTAATTTCTCATATTTATTCAGTACTTAAACAGTATGAAAGCAAAAAAATCGAAAACCAAGCTGTTGATGTGAACTTTTGAATTTAGTTGAAATTTAATTATTATTTTGTGAATTTGTTGAATTTTTTTAATTTACAGTTGGTGAGGTTCGAAGATGAAGAGGACGACGAGAGCTATGAGAGGTTTCTTGACAGAGAGAGAAGACAAATGTTTCTGCATGACTACGCCGAGGAATACATTTCCACTACGGAATTCGGCGATCTCATTCTCCAACAACGGTCTGAGATGGTCCACTGGATAGTCGAGGTATGTCCTCCTAGTGCCACGTGTCTCGTTATTAATCGTTAGTGTATAATTCAATTAATCGCACGTTTCGATTTTTTCACTCACACGCTTTTCGAGAACATGGATTAGATTTAGCTAGCATGTTCAGTTAGAGGGAGCAAATATCATGTACACACTACAGCAACGATTTTTTACAAAAATAAATCACCCGTCGAATTGTTTTGTGACACGTCATTGAATGTCGAGGAAAAGAAACCACTTGCACAGTTGCACGTAGTGTTTCGTTGAGGGTTTTTTTTGTTGTTGTCATTTTGATATTATGTTGCTGTGCTCGAGGCCATACATGTAAAAAAAAAAAATTATATGCATGTCATCAGGATAATAAATGAACTTATATATACATTCCATGTTTTCACATAATGAAAGTTGGTTAAGGGTGTTCTTGCGGGCTTTGCCCCCCCGTTCACCAAAAAAAAAAAGTTGGGTAAGGGTTATATGTATTTCTACGTAGACTGCTGCTTCACAGTAAAATGTAAAAGCCCGAAGTCAATATCAAGAGGTTCAAATGTTCAGTCAATAAATAAATTATACGATTACAAGATAACTTGGTTTGTGCTTTTAGACTGGTCTTTTTTTTCGGTTGTGAATATATTTCAGGGTTAAAGTTTACTTAGAAAGTTATCTCAGTTTACTTGGACATTATTCTTCTTTCTTAATCAATTATCATATTGATTTGAAAATGTTGCTTTGAATAACCAGCAATGTGATTTAAAGCGGTTACAGCAAGAGACATTGTTCCTTGGAGTTGGCCTTCTTGATCGGTTCCTAAGCAAGGGATTCTTCAAAACTGAAAGGAACCTTCAAATTGTTGGAATAGCCTGTCTTGCATTGGCAACCAGACTTGAAGAAAACCAGCCCTACAACAGGTAAATGAAGTGCTATCTCACTTCACAGTTAAAAACTTTTTGGATTAATGGTGTTTCAATATGTTGATAGTAAGTGTCAATACCATATGGAGGAGACTCTCATTTTCTTATATGCATTTCAGTGTGCGGCAAAAGAATTTCAGCGTAGGGATCAACATTTACAGCAGATGTGAAGTGGTGGCCATGGAATGGCTGGTGCAGGAGGTCCTCAACTTTCAGTGTTTGCTGCCCACCATTTATAACTTTCTATGGTATGTATCTAATTTTCCTGGAACTAGTTTTAATTGAAAAGTTCCGTTCCGTTACAATTGAGAATTGAGAATTTGTTTAAAAATTCAGGTTCTATCTGAAAGCTGCCAGAGCTGATGCAGAGGTGGAGAAGATGGCCAAGTACCTGGCAGTGCTAGCTCTGTCAGACCACGAGCAGCTATGCTATTGGCCCTCAACAGTTGCAGCTGGGGTTGTTATACTGGCTTCTTTAGAAAGCCGTCAAGATACACCCTTCCAACGAGTCATTGAGGTAAAAATACTTCACTTACCTCTGTTTCAACTATATATGTAGTGGAATGAAGTTGCTCATCAAGCTTTTGGATTCTAATTAGTGAATCTGATTTTGCAGATTCACACGAGAACAAAAGATAATGATTTACCTGACTGCATAAAGGTATAAATAAAAAAGTAGCATCTTGTAATTTTATGCCATTTGCATCATTATTTTTCTTTTCCAAGGTTTTGTGAAGTCTCATTTCCAAGTGCATTTTTACATGTTTGATGTTATACAAATTATAATTGCCATTTGAAGTTAAGAATATCGCTGATGGTTTCACTAAACTTGAACAGAGCCTGGAGTGGTTGGTACAGTATGTAAGCTAGGATACAAGCAGGAAAGGAGTCTGTTTGCTAACACTTGTCACTCTCTCAGTCAGAGGTAACGCAACTTTATTTCTTTCACAATTTTTGGCAGTAAATGATGCTTCTTGTTGTATAAGTGTCCATAAAAATGTACAAGACAGATTCTGTTACTTCTTCTAATTTTTTTTGGCAATGCCCAACATTTTGGGTGTTGTATATGGACGAATATGTTACTATGTCTTCTATGGAAGTAAAGCAATGAAAGGACTCTGCAGAGAAATCTTATTTTTCTAGAAAGATTTCTCAAGCGAAGTTTTTCTATCACACTATTGCCTATTTTATCGAGCGATGATGCTTTGCATTAGTTTGAGATGTTCAAATTCAGTGAGCATCCAAACCACTATATCCATCTATGGGTGATCAAAAACATCTTTCCGGTCATGAACCGAAGAACATTACAAAATTACAAGTGCATAATTTTGTTCTATTAAAAAAGCGGTAATTTGCCAAATATTTTCCATTTAAAATTTTTCTGGCGTGAAAGTTGTAATTTTCAAATTAAATCTTAATCATGGTGGGAAGGAGAATTTGTTGAAGGCTTCAACTTGGTAATTACTACATGAATCCCCTTCGACTCAGAGTGATGACGGGATGTATTCATGCCTCCAAATCATTTATATAACACAAGTTTCTTTGGATTTTAATATACATTAAATACTTTTTTTATATGTAAATAAAAAATGTGAAAGAATTTTATCAAATACAATTTATAAATTAAATCATAATTTTGAGAGATCGTTAAGATTTGTCATAAAGAAATACTGTCAATTTTTAATAAGAAGTAATTGCTTCTCTTTTACTTCACTAGCTTACTTCCAAATGGAAACATCATCATTCACAGAAGGCTTCTAATTGATGAAACTTGTTTAAGCACAACAAACCACCATTCCATGTATGGGTGATGAAAAAATTCACTGTACTTGTTTAAGCACAACAAGTGGGCACTCTATGTGGAAATACAATCAAGTGTAGTATAGAAGATTATGATACAAGAAAACGAAAACAATCCATGGGTAATGCAAGAAACCTCAAAGCAATCAATCAAATATTTCCAAGCTTACTGTCAGTTGAATCAATCGGAAGTAGAGGAGGGTCTCCCGCTGAAGAGTTGTCGAGATGAATATGTGCAAAGTCATTGATAATCGCTGTCCTTTCCTTGTGAATGATCTCGTTTTTCTCCTCCTCAGCCTTCAAAACCTTATCCTTGGTCATCACGCTAACATCTTCAGCAGCCTTTGAAACCTTATTAAATGCACTTGAAACCCATGTAGCTCCTGTTAATACATAACGGTTTGTCATGATGGCATTTCCGGCACTACTTGCTGTCTGTTCAGCAACAGCAAAGGCAGATTTCGTCTTCTCAGACACTTGAAACCGCTCGTCCATCTCTTTCAACTTTTCATTGACCACAGATGTCCCAATGCTTAGCTTTTCACTCAGACCCATCTTGCGATCAATGGAAGCAACCGTGGCAGAGGCATTTGATGTCAAGTGAAGCTGTTCATCAAAGGCTTTTGCTTTGTTGACGGCATCCTTCCCCAAGACAAAGCCTTTTGCAAGCATGGTACTTACCACATCTTCAGCCTTCTTAACAGCAGAACCAGTAGCAAGTGGCTTTTCTCCAAAGAAAGACAAAATTAGTAACAATAACTTATTGGAACACCCTATGTTTTCTTTTTGTATTATTTTGATAAAACTAGAAGCCTTGAGAAAACAAGAAATATCTATAGATTGTGTTTTAATTCCATATTCCTTCAGCAAATACAAAGATGGATGACCTTATAATTCATATCAACAAGTCCATTGCCGATTGAATAAAAATTGCGTATATTCAAATTATCAGAAACAAAATCTGAAGCCCATTAAAAAATTTGAAAATATCAGCAGTTTTCAGTTCGATCTTCATGAATATGGAAATTTTGAAATGAGAAAGATGCATTTTTTTTTCTTTCTAACCTATAATTAGAGCCTATGAAGCAGATATTATCCATGTCAAGTGTACTTTGAGATTGAATGGTCATTGATAATGCAGAGATGTATAGATAACAATTTTATGTAACCATAAAATTATACCGAGTTTGGTGAAACAGCTTCTGGGGGCAGCTGGTAATCCTGAACAGGAGTAATGGTGACAGAAAGACCAGCGATGGTGGCTCCCTGAATCGATAGATAAAAAAATAAAAATAAATAAATAAATCAGACTAAACAAATATACACCCTTAGCATAATTACCAATGTTTTGGAAGGCATCTTAGGCATGCACTAAAGTTTGGAATGTCTGTAAGAAATAACTAATGCATTACTGATAGGTTCTCATGGAAATCCCATCCGAAAACATGTCAATGATTGAAAGCTTAACTAAAGCAAGTATATCAGAAGTTTTCTCATTTCAATCTGTTTTATAATGATGGGAAAGCCGTTATTTAAATATCTTGAATTCTGCCTCACATGATTTTAATGCAACATTCTTGAATTAGGCATGAAATGCACTGGAAATTTTCAAATACGAAAATTCATAAATTTCAATATTACAATGCAAGATGCACATACCGACAGAAGTGATGCTGTATCTGCTCCCTGTGACTCCTTAAAGGTAACATAGGCAAGCTGAGTTGTTTCACTCTCCCTGCACAAAATATACCACCGTACTTCTTCAAAATGACTTTGCAAATATATAAATTGCTCTATGGTTCAAGAGTGCTGACCTTCGCATTTCAACATACTTAATATCACCAGAAAAAGAAAAGAATTCTTTGATATCACTCTCTGAAGCAGCTAGTGAAATATTGCTAACCTTAATTGTTCTTATCTGCAAGAAAGTACAACATTCCAAATAAACAAACAAACTATTATATACATTTGATATTTGAGTGACATTAGGCATATTAGAGACACATGTTTCAAAATCGTCCATATACTGATATACATATCTAAATTTATAAGGCATCACAACACACTATATACTGTACTGAAGTTCTTATTACATAACTGAATTAAGTCATATCAATTAAACTGACGAAACTAGAAAACAAAAAAATTCTGCCGCCGCTTGCAAATTTTGCATGTGAGATATAAAAACTACTATTAATTTATTTTTAAATTACTCTATTGTTATTGCTGATGAGATGCAAAAGCAGATATTCAAAATTTAAGAGTCTTGTAAGGAGTGTTTATTAACTCCTATCAATGCAACTTCTAAAAAATAGTTTCCTCACATCTGAAACATTGATTGTCCAATTTGGTGTTGATTGGGGAACTGCTGCGAGACCCTGATCAGTGCCCTCTGAAGCCTGCAGATGAAATGCTCAAATGGGTGCTACTCAAGAAGAACTTTAAACAGAAAGCTTAAGAAGCTATAGCAGGCAATGAAAATATGATTTAATAGATTAGAAACAAAACTAAACATTTTACTTTTTTTGTTCGAATGATGATTGTTTCTTGAGCAAACATTATACTGTCTTCCACAGGTGATCACTCTCATTGCATATATACAACGAACAAAAGAAATTGAAATGATGGAATGCTTCTCTTAAAGTACGTGGAAAGATTAGTAAAATCACACTTAAAATGTCTGTATAGCAATGCTAATTAAGGGAACTTTAAAATAGCAGATTTGGGCACTATTCAAATTTTGAGATGGAACTCACAACCCACAAGCAATTTGGCCAATGCTAATAACTTCATGGGTTACATCTTAAACGGGGGATTCGAAAGAGCAACAGCAGTCTTTTCATATCCTCTTCTGAAAATTAGAAATGCTCATTGTATAACATCATGCATAAGAAACAGACAGAGTCCAAAGAAGCATCCAATAGATCTACAAAGTTGAAAGGTTATTGCATCAAGTTATGGCTCTTACTGTTGGGCTGTCGATACCAACTATCTAGGGAACTATGATCGATACTGTTTTTCTGAAAAGGTACTTCCATATGTTATAGTGCTATATGCCGAGTGCTCAAATTTACAAGTGGGGACTTGATGAGGGCTAAAATGAACAAGGAGAAGTTGAATGCTAAACTGCTAAAGATATAAGACTTTATGAATTAAAAATAAAGAAAACGATACGAATTTATTTTCTGAATAACACAAGCAGCTTAGTTCAATGACCGAATTAAGAACAACCGAATCACTAATTATTGAATCATTAACTTAAGCATCAAAGGGGCAACTTAACTGATGCTATTTCCACATTAAAATCTTCTCTCTTTCAGCAAATTAATTTAATAATGCTTAATTTAGAGATCTTTCTATCTCTCCTTGATTTCTTCTAATATTTTCACCTGCCTAGACTCATAAAACAGAAGCTTCAAAGATTCTTTAATATTCTTGAACACCAGAAGCCACCCTTGGATCTAAACAAGATGATTGGAGCCTCCATGTGTGGCCAAACTACAAATTTGTATAACTCCCCTTAAATTTCATCCACACTAAGATCTAAAACTTCACATACTAAAAATCCACTGACCCAAAAATCGCAAACCAACCACACGCCAAAAGCCATTGAAACTTGAAAGGATGGAAATTATTTAATATCGAAACTGTGGGTAGCAAATCCTTGTTGCCAGAAAAACTAAAGCAATTACATGGAGAGAGAATCTTGTGCGTGTGCTGTTTTTGCGTAAAATAATTATAATAATAATTAATACTTAATCCGATACTAGCTTTTTGATTCTTTAAGAGAGAGTATAAAATTTCTGTGGTCATTCACATTATAGCACCTATAAACGACAATGCAGAGATCTCAAAACGATAATATAACTACATTTCCTCTATGTTCCTACATTTTGAATCACTGCCAACAAGAATCGCAATGGATCTAATAAATAAGAATAAAATTCGCAGCAAAATCCTAATTAAAGTATCATAAAATAACCCAAAATATATACATTTTTATTTAAAAATAAAAATTTTAAAAATTTTAAAAAAATAAAAAAAGACGAAGAAAAAGAAGAAACCTTACCGACATTTGAAGATTGTATATGAATTCCAAGAAAAGATGACAAGCAAAAAATGGAAGACGATGTTACAGAGAAAATTTTGTAATGACAAGAGGAAGATTAGAATTTAAAAAGAAAAGAAGATTGAGATGGGGGACTAATTACACAAACTTCCCTAAGTTTAGGCATAATTGTGTATGGAAACTTTACTCATAATTACACAAACGTCATCTGCCGTTAGTTGACTTCCGTTAACTACAACCGTTGACCATAATTTTAACCCACAATGACTAAAGTGCCCCAAGTTACCTATTTTATTATTTAAATTAATAATTAAAAAACAAAACGGAAAAGACAAAAAAAAAAAAAAAAAAAAAAAATCAATCATTTTTTTTTTCTCTTTCATTTCTCAACCCCCAAATACAATCCAAAAATAAATTTATCAAACAAAAACCAAAAACTCATTCCCACATATCAAAACCAAAACTCAAGTCTTCAAACAACAACTAAAAATAAAATCCACAAATAAAAACTCAAATCCATCAATTCCACAACCAATTAACCATATCCATCTAAAAAAAAATAAAAAATATTAAAACTTCAATGGTGGATTTTTAACTTTCTAGGTTGAAGTTCTAATTTTTTTTTTTAATTTTTTTTTTTAAATGGATGTGGTTAATTGGTTGTGGTATTGATGGATTTGGGTTTTTATTAGTGGATTTGATTTTTGGTTGTTGTTTGAGGATTTGAGTTTTGGTTTTGATTTGTGGGATTGAGTTTTAGTTTTTGTTTGTTAAGTTTATTTTTGGTTTATGTTTGGTTTATGTTTGGGGGTTGAGAAAATGAAAGAGAAAAAAAAAATGATTGATTTTGTTTTTTGTTTTTTTTTGTTTTTTTTGTTTTTTTGTTTTTTTTTGTTTCTTTGTCTTTTCTGTTTCATTTTTTAATTATTAATTTAAATAATAAAATAGGTAACTAGGGGCACTTTAGTCATTGTGGGTTAAAATTGTGGTCAACGGTTAGAGTTAATGGAAGTCAACTAACGGTAGCGGACGTTTGTGTAATTATGGGTAAAAGTTCCATATACATGTAATAATGTCTAAACGTAGGGGCATATGTGTAATTAGTCCTTCATGTAGTTAATTGTAACAAATTACACGTGGGAAGTGATTTTAAATTTTAAATTTATTTGCAGCGATAAACTCGCTTGCACGTATTGGTTGGTGAGTGTGTTGAGACTAGAGAGGTTTTAGGCATTGTGCGTGTGTGGGTGTGGCCTTGCTTGTTTTCCATTTTTTTAATAAAATTGGATTGATCTAAAGGGAAAAAGCATCACAAGCGATCATATGCTGAAAAACCCCTAGACAGTATCCAGATATATAAAAGATAAAAGAAAAGAAAAAAGTGACAAAAAGCAATAAAGCACAAAGACCCAAGGGGAATACAACCCCAAACAAAAAAAGGCACGCAGGCCACACCAAAAAAGAAAAAGAAATAATCAAGAAAAACGAAAAGACTCCCGGCCCATGCAGTCATTGCCAACTAAAGAAGAACAGAACGGCAGAGCAGAGAACCACCAAGAATTAGCCTGAAGCTCCAAAGCATGCTTAGAAAGCGTATCTGCAACCTGATTCCCCTCCCTAAAAATATGGGAAACCTAAAAATCCATATGCGAGATCTAGAAGATGCAGCGTTGCCACGCCTGACGAACCCTCCAAGGAACCATTTCAGAACGAGAAGAAAGAAGCTGAACCACATAAGAAGAATCGCTCTCCAGCCAGATACGATGCCACCCATACTTCCAAGCAAAATTAATGGCCAATGAGGCCGCCAAAAGCTCGGCCTCAAACGCGAAAACTTGACCAAGAGGAATAGCAAAACAACCCTTCACAAAGGCTCTACAGTTCCGAAAGATACCACCATAACCACTAACCCCCGGAGAGCCTAAGGCAGCGCCATCTGTATTCACTTTGATCCAACTAGGGGCCGGAGGCGACCAAACCACACTCTTGATCACCGGAGCTTTAGAAGGGCGACCTTGAAGACTAAAACGATGAAGAATCAAAAGGTCATCCATACAATTACGTATACAACCAATCTCCAGGCGATTAGCCTTTGAAACCGCACGCCAAACCAAAGAAAGGACGGATCTAAAGTCCATTGACTTCCCTTCAAAGATCCACCGATTACGGGCAGTCCATACCCCCCATATCATTGCATGGATAGCCGTTTTCCATAAAATCCTAACCTGCTCACTAAAGGAAACTGACATGGCTTGCAAAAAGAAGGATTGCCGAGTATCGGTATAGACACGTCACTGGAAAGTCGAGAAAACTACCTCCCAAAGAGCAACTGCCAGGGGACAATGAAGAAAAAGATGATCTGCAGATTCACTACTAACCCCACAAATACTGCAACGAGAAGCCAACTGAAACCCAGACCTACAAAGGCGATCCTCAGTAGGAAGCCTGTTCAACATCAAACGCCAGGTCAAAGCTGAACAAGAATGGGGAATAAAACGGGACCAAACATCCCTCTATCAAACAACCTGAGGAATATCACTGAGAAACTGGGAATAAGCAGCCTTGCAAGAAACAAGACCATCCCGAGAATTAGCCCAAACAAGAGAATCCACAACAGGAGAAATGGCAATCCGATCAATCCGAAAACACAGATCCGGGAAGCGCGCGCGGAAACAACTGTCCAACACCCATCTACCCTCATGAATAAAATCTGAGACCTTCACCTGAAGCGGATTAGCTAAATAATCTGGAATCCCTGAAAGCTCCAAAATGGGAACCCCTAACCAATTATCCCGCCAAAAGTCCTTCTGAGAGTTCTCTCCAATCAGCCAGATACCTTCCTTAAGAAGGGAACTATAATTCGTCCGAAGAGAAGACCAAATCGAGGAGGTGACATACCCTCCACGAGGCTTCTACAAATGCTTGAGATACCTCTCCCGAAGAAAAGTGAAAGCAAAACTATCAGAAGTCATAAACTTCCAAGTGAATTTCCGCAACAAAAAGTCATTCAGCAACCCAAGATCTTTCAGACCAAGACCAACCTGAGAGTAAGGCCTACAACAATGATACCAAGCGACCCGAACCAACTTAGTCTCCTCACAGGAACCAGTCCATAAAAAGTTTCTCAACTTGCGGTTAATCAGAGACAATAAAGAAGAAGGCCACTTGTAAATCATGAAAGAGTGCACAAAGGAACCAATGATGACCGACCTGATTAGAGTAGCACGACCAGCCAGAGAGAGGGACTTGCCCTTCCATTTAGCGAATAGATCTTATCTGTAATAGGTCGTAACACCGCTTTTCGAGGCTTACCCTGAAATAAAGGGACTCCCAAATAAGAAAACGGAAGTTGCCAATCTGCATACCAACCAGAGAGTGCAAACTACCAATCCGAGAGGGGGAGATAGAAGATCCGAAATAAATTGAAGACTTACCCCAATTAACTAACTGACCTGAAATATCACCATAATTCCCAAAAGCACCCATGATATGCTTCAAATTCTTTTGAGTGCCTCTGCAAAAGATCATAACATCATTTGCATAGAGCAAATGAGTTGGAGCCAAAAAACCCTTAGGGGAAGAAATCGGTAGAATCTGAGAAGAATCCACCAACCTCGTCAATAATCTACTAAGGAAGTCCTTTGTAATATCAAACAAAAGCGAAGAGAGCGGATCTCCCTGACGAACCCCTCTAGAGCAACAGAAATATCCCTCTGGGACCTCATTCAAAAGAACTGAAAGCCAAGAAGAACGAAGAATACCATCTATCCAATCCATAAAAATAGAAGAAAACCCAAAAGCCTGAAGCACTCTACAAAGGAAAAACCAATCCAAGGTGTCAAAAGCCTTTCAGATATCAATCTTCATGGCCAAGTTACCCCCATAGCACTTCTTCTGCAACACATTCACACAGTCAGAAGCCAAAGCAATACAATCCTCGATATGCCGGTCGCGAATGAATCCGAACTGTTGAGGAGAAATAATCCTGGCGTCAACCTGAGCTAAACGATCAGCCAAAATTTTTGAAGAAATTTTAAATAGAAAGTTACTAAGAACAATCGGTCGAAACTGATCAACCGAAATCGATTCCCTCAGCTTCGGAAGAAGAATAATGAAGCTGGAATTGAGACCCGGGAAAATAATTCTAGTGATGAAAAAATCCTGAACAGCAAGGACCACGTCACTACTTACAACATCCCAACATTTTTGATAAAATCTACCAGAAAACCCATTTGGCCCAAGGGCAGAAGCAACATCCATAGCAAAGACCGCATCTTGAATAACATCAGCAGATGGAATGCTAGTCAAGAAAGCGTTCTCTACGGCAGTTACCAAGGAAGGAACCACATCATCTACAATAGATAAATCTCTCCCAACTCGAGAAACATCAGAGGAAAAGAGGTCAGAATAATAACTAATGATATGATCCCTGATGGTAGGCCGATCCTCCGCGAGAACCCCATTAATCGAAAGGGTTGATATATCGTTACGATATTGCCTACATTTGATAGAGGCATGAAAAAAAGATGTGTTACGATCCCTATCACGAAGCCACCTAACTCTAGACCGGTCTCGAAGAAAGCACTCCTGTCTGCGTAACAACACATCTAGCTCAAAATGAACACTCGCCTCGCCCATAAAAAGATCATTTGAAAAACCCCGGTTAGACAAATCCTTCTGAATAGAATGAAGCTTCGCACACTTCCTAGCAATGGCAGAGTTAAGATCCCCAAAAACCTCCCAATTCCAAGACTTGAGAGCCTTCTTCAATCTTCTCAGCTTGTAGATAACAACTTGAGAAGGCCTACCCATAATAGGAGAGCTCCAAATCCTGCGAACAATAGCTATAAAATCAGGATGCTCTAACCACATGCTCTGAAACCGAAACGGCCTTTGACTAGAAACCTTAAAATCTGACAACCGAACCAACAACGGACAGTGATCTGAACATATACGGGGAAGAGCCACACATGAAATTTCCCGCCAACAGGAAATGCAACCATCTGAAACCAAAACTCTATCTAATCGTCTCTCAACTCTAGTGCGGTTACTGTGACCTCGAACCCAAGTGAATCGGGCGCCCTGAGAACGAATGCCAACCAATCACAATCCTCAATCATTGACTTGAAATCCTCACAAGAACCATGAGCATAAGAACGAGAACCCAAAGCCTCATGAGCACCCAGAACTGCGTTAAAATCCCCAACAACCAACCAAGAAGAAGAAACCAAACTAACCATATCTCGAAGAGACTGCCAAAGAGACCTATGAACCACTATAGAAGTGCTCGCATAAACAAAAGTGTGCCAGTGGACTCGAGAACCGATCGAGAGCGAAACAGTAAGTTGTTGATCATAACAGTGAACCATCTGAGCCTCAGGAAATGAAGCACAAGCGAAAACCCAAATAGTCGGAATCAACCCACCCCTATCATTCATACCCACCAGATGAAGACCGAGTGAAGACCAGAAACCTGAAGTGATAGAGGAAAAATCAACCATAGGCTCCGTAATACAAACCAAAGCAGGTCTACATAAACGACACAACTCTCTAAGAACTCGCCTCGTGGACTCACCCCGGATCCCACGACAATTCCAAAAGAGAACATTAATCATCGAAAACCGTCAGAGGAGCCCGGTATCCAGACTTTAAAGAAGCCAGCCTACTCTCAACCCTTAAAGCTCTCTGAGCAACCTCAGCATCGGCTAACTCACTCTCTTCCATCTGGGAAGCCCATGAAGAATCTGCAATGAAACGAAGCTTAGCCTGAGATTCTGATAACGGACCCGAGTTCTGAATCTGCACTCTAGGATCCATAATCGAAGAACAAGAAAAACCGGATCTATCTTGTAAACTACTCTGATCCACAATGACATTCGGAGTTGAAGACACAATTGCCTCCTCAGATGGTTGATTGCCTGAAACCTCATGAACCCTAACTTGCCGAAGAGCCGTTTGACCCGGACGAGAAGATGACCTAGATAAAATGGTTGAGACCATAGGGCGAACCTGATTGACCACTGAAGAACCTTGAACAACATTCCTCGAATCATGCACCACCCCTACAACCGAACTAACAGAACTAATAGAAGGATTAACAACCGAAGAACTAGAAACCAGAATTGAATCAGTGACCCCATCATCAAATCCTGAACCCTTGCTATTCTGTAATGCTCGGGAAATCATTGGAGGAACCAAACTCGAAACCACTTTCGAAATAGCTGAGACAGTAGACGAAGACGGATCCAAAGAGTGAACTAAACTAGCGGACGAAGTGGATCCTAAGATCAAATTAGACCCTACAGAAGTATGGACAACCACTGAATCTTGACCACCTACGTCCTGGTGAATAGTTGAAAAAACATTGGATAATGGGACCTCCTCCTGAGATGTAATAACAGGGCGATAAACTGATTTAGAAGAACGGGTCCGAACAGGCTGAAAACCATCAACCCTAAAAACACTAGAATCCCTTGCTATATCCTGGGTTGATTTTGCAGAACTAGTCAGAGGAACCTTAGAAGACTTGTTCCAACGACAAGAACTAGGCAAATGACCTATAGAAGAACAAGTTGAGCAAAAAGCCGGGAGATTCTCATACTCAACACCTATAAAAGAACTATGAAATTCATCCCTCTCCAGCAACACTAAAGTAGGCAGCACTGATGACACATCCACATCAACTAGAACTCTAGCATAATGACCAAAATCCCCATCACTAGTAGCCTTGTCCAACCGCAATGGAACCCCAATCCCTCTAGCCAAGTCAAAAATAATTTTCAGATGCTAGTATTCCCATGATAGATCAAAGAGCCTAACCCAAACCTGAGCATTGGTGGACTTCTGTAGCGATGGGTTAAAATCCGGGATCCAAGGCTGTAGGCGAAGAATACCTGGCTTTAGATGAACTGAACCTAACCCCCAGACATGAGTCTTATTAGCAGGAGACTTCAAAAGAATCTGATAATATCCTCTCCTTAGAGATATAAGTCGCCAATCAGAATTTAACATCCAATGCTTGCTAAGTCTTACCTTAAGATCCATAAGCTTCCAAGGCCGCTCACCACTAGAAAGCACCACACGACCAATAAGAGCATTCCTACACAACTCAAGACGGGCCTGATAAGCAATCGGATCCACCCGAACAGAAACATACCCCCCCCTTCTTAGAGGGAACTGATGGCACCGGTAAAGTCTCAACAGGAGAAGATTTAAAGAGACCCGTAAAAGACTTACCACCCTGGACCATATGTGTTGAACTTTGAATGAGACATGTAACCGAATCAGGAACAATCACCTAAACACCCCCCTCAGGTTGAGGAAGAATCGGCCCACCAACCAAAGAACACATCCCACCAGATGTGAGAGGAACAACCCGAGAAGATGAATTCACTCCACTCACCGTACTCAGACCAATCTGACTATGCAAGGTGGAAGGCACTGCCACCGTAGATGAAAAAGACAAAGCGGCCTCCATGCACATAGGATCCATAGAGCTCGATAAACTGTAGCGGAAGTACTGTAGCGAAATCACTATAGCAGATACTGTAGCAAATCACTGTAGCGGGATCCTGTAGCAAAATCACTGTAAAGACAGTAGCGAATCACTGTAGCAGACTGTAGCAGTGAACAAGACTGTAGCGAAAATACTGTAGCAGCGGTGGAACACTGTAGTGGCACTGTAGCATTGACGGAAACACTGTAGCAGCAACGGAAACACTGTAGCATTGATGGAACTGTAGCGAACACTATAGCAGTGACGGAAATACTATAGCAACAACGGGATTACTGTAGCAGCGACCACTATTCACTTTTTTTTTTTTTTTTCCTAGGGTTCCCTCATGGCTCTCCTATACCAGGCCTTGCTTGTTTTCCATTTAACACAGTCATCTTCTGAGTTCTGTCACTCACTCTGACTCGCTCTTTTTCACTTTACAATCATTTATTGAAGAGAAAATTTCACAAAGGTCCCTACTGTTTGATGCGTGTCACATTTTCAAATATTTTGCGATATTAATAATTTTAGTCTCTACTTTATCATAAATATATCACTTTAATCCTAAGTAGGCACATTGAAAAACTCCTTTATGATCCTAAGTAGAATAATGAGCATGTGTAAGTGAAGTTGATCGGATCTACAATTGATTTCGATCGTTGAGGTGAGCATTGACAACCTGTAAAACAACAAAGAACATAGAGCGGTGGCATGCCACAGGAGGGGGTGACCCCTTTGGGGGACTCTCTAAGTCAGTATTTTGTTCGATATATTGAGTAAAGAAAATAGAATAACAAACCATATTTGTTCGATATTGTGGGTCGAGCTTTTGGTCGATCTTGATTGATCAACTACATATTCGTAGGGTCGTTGATGGTCGAACAAGGATTGAATTGATGTCAGATGTTGCTATGTTTGGTGTATCAAAGCTTTGGTGAACTTTGTTTGATGTGAATCGGTCGTGGATCGAATTGGTCGACCTCTATATATGGCCGGATTAACCTTAGTTGGATGATGAACTCAATTAATGCGGAGGGGAACACCGCAATAAATGTTTAATATTTTAGAGAAGAACTGAGAGATGGGAGAGAGATAGCTTTCACGTGAATTGTAGAAAAGTTAGGGCCCTTGGGTCTCTTATTTATATTGAAGATTGTAGTGGCCAAAAATAGCACAAATACTAAGGCCTAATAAAGCCCATGGCCCAATAATCAAAGCTTAATAAGGGACCCGCATCAGTCAAAGTTAAACTTGGACTAGGTCAAATCGTTGGAGAATATCTCATCATTTCTATAATGTCTACATCAATATCATCAAGTTTATAACGTCTCCTTCACTGCCATCAATTCTATAACATCTACTTCAATGTTATTAAGTGAGTCACTTGTTAGCTCACTCATCTCCTCCTATAAATAGCAACCTCTTCTCATTCACAAGGGAGGCTGGGCTCTCTAAGCTTTAAAGCAAACAATGAGCTCTGCAATTCTCTCCTAGCATTAATTGTTGTTCACTGCAAGAAAAACCATCATAGTTGACAGTTTTACAAAATTGTCATAAAAAACTATCAACTATTTTCAAAAATTTTATTTATCTTTAATAATTTTTTTAAACTATTACTTCCTATTTTCAACACCAAACAAAATCTCGATATGAATTTATTTTACAATAAGATATCGGTTTTTGGGCAAACCGATATTGGACAAGTAAAATTTTAAATTTAATAAATTTACTTTTAAATCATTTATTTTTAAAAAATTCAAAAAAATAATTTTAAAAAAATTGTTTATTTATTTAGCACCCTCTTATTTCATACTAAGAGACAAGTTAATAATTTAATTACCCATATAAATTAGAAATCTAAGTCTTGCATTTGTTCATTAAAATGCAAGATGTATGTTGAGAAATATCTCCCATGTAGTGAGAGTTATATTCCAAATCATGCTTATTACAACTGATGTCACGAGTCTCCTATAAGCCATGTTTGGTTGGATGGAATGAAATGGAATTGAATGGAAAGAAAACCATTCCATTCGTTTGGTTTGTTAAAATGCAATGGAATGGTGATTCCATTGGAATGAGGATTCCACCATTTTGGTGGAATGGGCATTCCATCCAAAAACCAATGGAATGTCCATTTCATTCCAAACTAAAATTTATATTCCATAAATACCCTCATATGCCCCAACTCTATTCCAAAAATACCATCCTTTCCAACAATAATATATTATTATTATATATTATATTAATGATATTATATTATTATATATATTATATATTATAGTATTATAATATATATAACGATATATGAACATATATAATATACAGTATTTCTATTATCAGTTCGAACTGACGAAAGATATATCAGTTCCTTGCATGTGGATCATTGGATTTAAAAGATGCTTTGACAAGTGCATGCAGCCAAGTCAAAGTATTTAAATCTAATGACCCACATACAAGGAACTGATATATCTGTTGTCAATATGAACTGACAATAGAAAAATTGATATAATATAATATATTTATATATTATATTATTATATAATATAATATATTTATATATTATATTATTATATAAAATATATATATATTATATATCATTACATATATTATATTATATAAATATATTATTATTATATATATTAATATTATATATATGTATATAATATAATATAATATACATAAATATATATTATAACTTTTATATTTTATTATTATTATCCATAATATATCATGTTATTATGAATGTTTTATAATTATGAGTATTTTGGTCAAAATACAGTTAACTCCGTTCCATTCTGTTGTTAACCAAACAAAATAATACTGATTCATAGGTTAATTCTAAAGTTCCAACCAAACAAAAAACTTAGTTTTTCTTTCCTTTCCTTTCCATTATCATTCTCATTCTCATTACCATTCCGATTATCATTCCAACATGTAACCAAACGTGACCATAGAGTATTGACCAATAACTCAACTATATATGTTTTAAAAAATATAATTTTATTAAAAGTTTCAATAAATATTTTTTAATATATGTCTATCGTAGAAATTAGAATTTTGATTAGTTGAATAAATTTAAATTTATCTAACAATGTTTTTTTATTTTTTTATTTTTTTTATTTGTAACAACTCATATAGGTTATTTATAAATATTGTTCAATTGTTAATACATTAAATCATGTAGTCAAGTAGTAAAGACTTACAACTTTTGACTTGAGGTCTCAAGTTCAATTCTCATTAATAACAATTAATTGTCATTATTATCAGAAGTGGCCGGACGCGGCGGCGGTGGTGGCCTGACGAACGGCCGGAGGCTGCTGGACGGATGGACAGCGGTGGTGTATAAATATAAAAAATGTTATTTAATTAAATATTAAATAATGAATTTTTTTTTAAAAAAATTATAAACATATCTTGACAGTTAAGTTTTTAACTATCAAGAAGAAAAAAAAATGTCAAGACTTTTCTTGACATTGGCATTGTTGATAGTTTTTAAAACCGTCAACAAATCCACTATTTTCTTGTAATGGTTCCACAATCTATCAAAGATCGACCCCGTCGTTCTCATAAATTGGTCAACCTAATCATCGATCAACCCATGTCGAACCTAGGGACCCCCACCTAGACATCGATCCATCACCTTCATCGATTCTTAGAGTCGACCCATCAACTCCATCGATCCCCATAGTTAATCCATCGACATAACAACATCATCGATATCTAATATCGACCTAGCTATATCGACCTACAACTCAACTCGTATTTTTACATCATAGTTAATTCATATATGATCTAAAACTGCATTTTACATCATGGAATTTTTGGAAGACCGTATTTTTATAGACCCCAAGTTACAGGTAAGCATTCTAATTTTTAATTTTAACTATATTTATTTGTGTTGTAACTATACTCAATTGGTCTACAAATATGCTTTTTTTTTTTTTTCTTAGTTCAACTCTTCGATGGAAGCTAGTGTTGTGGTGAAGACTCTTGCTGTTTATGGTAAAGCTAATCGCTTCCTTCAACTGGGTGCTATAAATTGAATGTAGATGCTACTTTTGATGTCAGTAAAAGCAAGCTGATGGATTTTTATCGGAAGACTGTATAGAGATTGAAAACTGAAACTGAATGACCTGTTTGTTTTTTATTTTTCTCAAATCTGAATATAATGTTAACTTGATTGTTTTTAACGATATTTTTTTTTTTTGAAAATAAATGATTTGACATTTATACCATTATTACTATTAATTGTTATATATTTTAATTTGATATGATACAAACAACTAAATAAAAATAATTTAACAAATACTAAACCATTTTATGTAAATATTGATAAGATATTATTCAATGTTAAGATACAATAAATAATGATATTGAAATAGTTTTGATTTTTACATAACAAAAAAAAAAAAAAAAAAAAAAAAAAAAAAAAAAAATAGAAGTTGAAGGTTCAACAATGGAGTTGAAAGTGACAATTAGATTAATGTTTATTATTATTATTATTATTATTATTATTATATTTTATTTATAGTTATTTATCATTAATAATATGTCAAAAAGAAAGAAATTTATATAATATAAGATCATGGTAATATTTGAAATAGTTATCTTTGTAAGGATAATCTTAGAAGGAAATATTTTAAATGCAATACATTGATTTGGAATTAAGTGAAAAAGTCATGATTTTTTACTTTTTTTATTTTAAGTTGTTTTGAGGTATTTTTAAGTTGTTTGACCACTCATAAAAACAAACAAAACAACTTAATGTTCACTTCAGACCTATTAAGTGTTAAGTGGAAAAAAAAAAAAAAAAAAGAACGACCCATTAATGTGTTTCATTAAGTTGTTTTGTTCGATTTTTTAAATCATGAAATCACTTAAACAACTCCTAAAATCACTTATTTATAAAAGTTAAAAATTTTCACTTGTAGTCGATCAAATCTACAATTAATTCTTATCATCGAGGTGGGCACTAACAACCTAAAAATCAGTAAAGAAAATAGAGCAGTGGCGAACCACAGGAGGGGATGTTCCCTTTGGGGGACTTTTCAATGCTCAAGTTAGTAATTTGTTTGATATATATAAAGTAAGGAGTATAGAATAACAAACCGTATTTGTTCGATATTGTCGAATTGTGCAATTGGTCGATCAAGGATTTGGTCGATGTTGATAGTCGAACAATTTGGTAGCTTGAATGCTTTGATGAACTCCTTTGTTTGACATGGGTCGATTGAAGGTTAGATTTGTCTTTGTTCGAGGGTGATGGTATCAAATCGACCAAGCGATGGATCAATAATTAATGCTGGAAGAGAACCACCGCAATAAATGTTTGAGAGCTGAATTAGGCAGAGAGGATTTGAGAGAGTTTGAGAGCTTTCGCGTAAGTAGTGGAAAAATCAGGACCCTTTTCTTTGAGAAGGGGCCTCTTATTTATAGTGAAGACTAAGGGTCTTCAACGTTTCGATTTATTCAAGCAGGAACATTGATCAAGGAGATTTAAATTGCCCATTTTGATTCGTTTGACTCAAGTAATGAATTAAGAAGTTGGGATTTGTGAAAAGTCCCATCATGATTGTCTGATTTATGATTTGATTTGACCACGTGCTTTGACTTTTGTCCGAGAACTTATGGGTTAGTTTTTGGGCCTTTGGGCCTATTTCTGATGGATTCTTTGAAACATTTAATCTTTTTGACAGTAGACTCGTTTAATTGGGCCATAGGCCCAATTTTGACCACTACACCACTTTTCACCTAAATAAAAACAACTGGAATTTATATCAATTTTATACTTCCAAACTATTCTCACAATGCTAATATATTTTGAGTTTTGCCTTCTCTCACAACACTAACCATATTAATATACAAATTTCTTGGTTTAAGCATTTAATGGCAATACAATTGCTTGTAAACTTATAAAATTTCTTGGGATGAGATCAATCATTAAAATTATCAAAGTTTCATGTACAAGAACCACAGAAGTGAGGGTCTCAAACTACAAATGTTTTAAATAAAAATTATTAAATTACTTGGTTTTTTTTGAAGTATTCAAATTATTTTTTTGAAGTATTTAAATTACTTGTTATAGTAGTATCTCATTATATTAAAAAGTAAATATATAATAAATAATAGTTGAAAAGACATAGATGTAAAAGTGTTAATTTCCATATTTTTGTAACTAAAAAAAACAAACAACTAATTACTTATATTCAGTTTTTAGTGAAAAAACAAACATGTTATTCAGCTTTTATTTACTATTAGTTTTTTTTTTTAATTTTTTTTTTATACATAAAATAGAAACGAGCACTAAACACCGGGAAACAAACAACTAGAGCAATGAACTTGCCACAAATGGTCTCTCTTGGAAGCTAACCATGGAAGTAAGATTATGGACCAGACTGTTCCCATTTCTAGGAATAGCCTAATGTAAGAACCTCTATTTTGCGATTGGCTAATTTCATAACAAACCACATTAAGGATGATTGTGTAATGGGTAGCTTAGGTCTTCTTGATGATTATCAAGGCAAGTTTCCAAGCATCTTTATGATTTCAAGATCAAGAGCTTCAAAAGGTATAACTCTCAACTTTGATTCTTGAAGAGATTAGTTGCATACACACACTTACATATATTTGTATTGTCATGCATTTGTTCCTTATTGATTATGTGTGCATTCTTTTCACAATCACACTTGCACCTCATTCTTAGTCCTAAGTGTGGTTTTTGTGTGATGTAATTCATTTCCTGATGCTTGATCGGAAACGTTCGCGCATGCACGATGGTATGCTTGTTTTAGTGCGATGAGTGACCTAGGTCCTAGTGCGCTGGTGCTACACGCGCAGTGGCCTTGAATGGTTTTTCCAAGTCTCGGTGTGCTAGTAAATTCATTGGTAGTGCATTGGTCCTACAAGAGCAGTGGCCTTGGGTTGTTTTTCCAGGTCTCGGTTTGCTGGTAAGTTTGCTAGGAAGTGCGCTGGTACCTACCCGCGTAGTGTCCAATTTTAGACCTAATTTTCCAAAACGGCATAGTTTCACTAGGGCTTTTATATAAGCTTTCTCCTCTTCCCCATTTCGACCTAAAACTCAAAAATTCAGATCTTAGAAAGATAAAGAGTTCCCTTAGAGAGAGAGAAAGCTTCCAAGCTTCATTCTCTTACTCTCCAAACCCTAAAACCCAGCCTTCATCTTGCATCTCTAGCATCATTCAAGCATGGGTCTTAATTACTGTCGTCACTTGGTAAGTAGAATAAACAACTCATCTCATTTATTATTCTATTTAATCAAGACATGTCTTTTATTGCTTAAGTTAACAAATCTTCACATTAATTGCATATCTAGTGAAGTTATGGCTTGTTTAGGGTTTGTATTGTTATAGCTTGAATTTGGGATATTATTGCTTTCTAGCTAAGTCTCTATGCTTTGCATTTAGACATTGTTGTTTAGAACTCATTGATTGCATTTATTGATTGCATTTATTGTCATTGCCATGTTTAATGACAACTCTTGTTAATTAGCTTTTGTTTGATGACTAGATTTTAGATTCTCATATCTATATCTAGTTAGGTCTTTATGAGTATTCATATAGACTTTGATATCTAAGATTGCTTTTATTGCCATAATTTAATCTATAGATAATCATTTAGTGTTGCTTAGCATTAATTGCATTTAGAATATTTTCATATATTCACATAGGTTGTTGATCTCTTTATTGAGAATCAAGTCTTGTGACTATGGTGGTGTAGTGCACAAGCATTGGTCTAGAATCACTATAAAAGGCCCGCAGGGTAGTAATGGTGGGTTAGTGACCGAGAATAATATGACTAAAGGTTAACCTAAGTTGTAAACATCATTACATATAGTGGATTTGAGGACCGTGTGTGGCTATAATGATCGCCAATGAGTTTTGCCTAGTTGGTGGGTTTCTCATGTAAATCAATCAATGTGTTATTTATTATTTTCCGCACTTTAATTACGTTGATTGTATTTGATTGTATTGGGTTAATTTTTATAATATTGACTAATTCGAAAAGTTGGTAACTAATTGGATGAACAACCCATTCACCCCTTAAGTTGTTTTAGACACATGCGTATATATTTTCACCTGATATTCAATAATCCCAACCTCATTACAAACATGTTATTCAACTTTTAGTCACCGCTAGTTTTTTTGCTTTTGCCACCACCCCTACCCCCAAACCCCATTTAGGGGTAAAATTTGCCCCCAAATGGGAGTGGGGTCTGATGGGATGGGCCCCATGGGAGGAGAAAAACTTCAGTGGGATGGTCCAAGTGATGTGGATATGGGATCGTCCAATCAGAGCACGCCACATATGCATTGGGAGAATATGTGGCACACTTGTTGCACACTTCTAGCGTGCTCTGATTGGACGGTCCCATATCCACGTCAATGGGACCGTCCCACTGAAGTTTTTCTCCCATGGGAGAAATGCCTATCCATACTCACAATCATCTAATGTGAATTTTGTTTTTCTAAAATAGAAAAAAAAAAAATGGAAAAAAATAAAAATAAAAAAATGTCAGTTACCAATCCCTCTAAAATGACCAAAACACTAAAACGCTACGCTCAAAATCTCCCGCCTTCGAAAGGATAAATCCGTCAGATCACTTTTCAAATATCCTCACCGGCCCAACCCAACACACACGAGAAACGGAACATAACTTCTTTTCTTCTTTTTTCTCTCTCTCTCTCTCTCTCTCTCTCTCTCACAGGGTATTTGCATTTTCTCTTCAATGGCGATAACTACTTTTGAATCCTGCAAAAAACGAAAAAGAAACCCAAAAATCTTCACTATTCACAGCTTTGCCACTCCAGCGTCTCCCATGGACGGTCCCTTTAGAGATAACATCAGATTGTTTCTTCAACAATGCTCCGAGAAAGAAGACTATATCGTCGAAAACAATCTCGTTTGGTGCACTTTGTTCCTCAGTGAAACTAATGGCGTCGTTTTCCCTCTTTACATAGTAGAACAAAATGTTCAACAATCATCCGACCCCTTCTGCGACCTCTGCAGATGTGTTGGTGAGATTCATTTTTTAGATGGGTTTGGATATCTCTTCAAGATTTCACTTCAATCTTAGTATTATAAATCTAACAATCATTTTTTTTGGTTGTAATTTCTAAAGGTTGGAGTCACCATTTTGTATCAAAACGGAGGTACCACTTGATAATACCAGAAAATTTAAAATGGAGCAGACCTCTAAACATGGATTTAATCGAATTCGACACCCATCTCTTACATGGTGTCATTCATTGCAATGGCTTTGGTCATCTTCTCTCCATCAATGGAACCAAAGACTACTCCAACTATCTCTGCGGAGAAGAGCTCATGAATCTCTGGGATTGTCTCTGTTCATGTCTCCGTACCCAGTAAGAATTCAAACAGATTTGCTATTACAATTTGAAATCAAAGTTTTTATTCCTTGATTTGTTTTATCGTTGTTTTTTTCTTCTAAATAATTATTTCAGAAAAATATCAGTGCATGATTTGTTGATGAAGAGAGGCATGGATCATCGATTGCTACATGCTGTCGCATACGGGTGTTCTTGGTTTGGCGATTGGGGCTATAAATTCTGCCATGGAAGTTTTGGAGTTACAGAGCACATGTACAACAGAGCAATCCAGATTCTAAGATCTCTAGATCTCGACAAAATCATCCATGATTATAGCAAGACAAGCAGAGGAAGAATGATTCAACAGATTATCAATTGCTACATGAATGCAAGCGAGACCCAACTGGTCACTATCAATGATTTGCTTCGTTTCATGCTTGCATTTTCATCGAAACCTCTCATTCAAAGGAAAACCACCATGGCCTTGGTTAAATTCTCATCAAAAACAACCCCAAAACAGAAAAATCCTCCTGGAAAAAACACAAATCATGAGTACGATTCTTTTGAATCTTTTGTTGCGAAATCCAACTCTAGATGGAATGCTCAAAGACTCGAGTACACAGCAAAAATAATCGTTAACATACTAGTAGAACACGCAAGAACAAACAGTGGAGCTAGCGTTACTCGTCAGGAATTGCGAGATGAAGCAAGAAAACACGTTGGAGACACGGGTTTGATCGATTTTTTGCTCAAAACTATCCATAAAACTGTCGTGGAAGATCGAATTGTTCGTCGTTCGATAAACCCAATTACAAAATTGTTAGAATTCTATCTTCAAGATGTTCAAAAAGCAGAGTTCACTGAAGCAAAAACCGAGTCACACAGTGTTACTCCGACTCCTGAAACAGGTCGAGATGTTTATGGAGATATGTTGAAATTATACAAGAATGTTCTATTAGGTTATCCCGAGTCTCACCCGGTGAGTTTGGCAACTCGGACGATTTTAAACAGCAAGAATTTTGTTAAAGAGTGGCAGTTTAAAGGTAACAGAGAGGACAACTTATCGAGATTAATTTGCCGGGTTATGCCGAGTTATGACGAGTTAGTGACTGAGTTGAGTCGACCCTTACCGCCGGGAGAGCTGGTGGTGGTCCGACCGCGAGCGACGGTCGGCGAAATGATATCGGCGGTGCAATGTGCGCTTAGGGACACGTATTGTATAATGGACAAGTTTGTGGTGTCGGATGTAAAAATGAGAAAATCAGAGGAGGATGAGGATCGGGTGTGGTCGGGTGCAGAGAGATCATGCGATGTGGAGGTTGAGGTGAGAGGGTGTGGGCTGGACTTGGGTACGGAGCTGAGGTACGAAGGTGGGGCCGAGAATTGGACGGTTGATTGCGTGTGTAGGGCCAAAGATGATGATGGAGAGAGAATGGTGGCCTGTGAGATTTGCCAGGTGTGGCAACATACCAGATGCAACAGCATTGACGATCATGAACCTGTGCCTTGTGTGTTTCTCTGTCGTACCTGCGAAGCTAAGGTGAAAAAGTAATTTTAAGGTTGCTCATTTTGGATTCTCCAATTTTGTCTTTATTTCGTGGAGAATTCAGAATTGTGAAATCCACTACAATTTTACTGCGATTCATGAGCCAATAGGCCCAATACTATAAGGATTATGTTTAGTTTATGTGTGCCATAAGAATAATTATTGTACTGGGAATTGAAATTAGGACAAATTGCATGGAATTTTATTTTATCGAAATTGAAACCCCCGTATCAATAGCGGTAGGGGTACCCTTTAGATACGGAAATATAGAAAATATTAACAATTTTTGTAAATTATTAAATTATCTTTCTTTTTCATTAATTATACAAAGTCTTCTTTGCATCAGCTAAGTCTTAGCTGCTAAGAATTGTTGCCTTGAGATCTCACAATTACATAATTTTATTGAAAAGGAAACTCACACTAATTAAAGGGGAATTTAAAAACTGATTCACACTAATTAACTTCCATTAACCTTCTTACAATCTGATCTGATCTGTCCACTGCTACCAGTCAATGGGCTGATATTTCCCATATTAATCATGGACTGAGCAAAGCTTTGAAAGAAGGCAGCTTGGCTACTTGCAAAACTGTTGACAATAGAGACAGTGGCAGCCCCGGTTGTTGAAAACAACTCTTGGTCTGACTGGAGAAGACCTTGATTGTTTTGAAGATTTGAAAAGTAGTTATTATCAAAACCATCTGGGGTTGTGGGATCAAGATTGGCTACAGAAAATCCACTCCCATTTTGTGGACATATTTGCTGCAGACTTGTCGAATATGATGTATTCAGTGTTGGATCTGGATTGTTTGTGCCACCGAAATTGTATAGTCTGTTGCTGAACAATCGACATTGAGCGCGTCCGAAAGTATGCGCACCTACGTATGTAAGTACATATAATCAATTAATCACACAAACATTATATATCATTTTGGAAAGTATATAAATGTTGTTAATTACCAGATAATGCAACAAGATCTGTAATGTTTAGACCAACAGCAGAGAACTTGGAAGTGATGTTGCTTAAGCCTTCAAAAGGAGAGGGAATTGAAGTATTGGCTCCACCTTGGTTGGCACTCAAGCTGTCTCTCCTTCCTAATAGAACATTCCATGAAGGACCTCCTGACTGCAAATTAAGCACAATTAGGACCCCATAAAATCCTTTTTAGAAACTTTTTTTTTTGATACTTACCAAAGAAACAGAAGCTTCCGCGGCCAGCGCAAGAATGTCAGCACAAGAAACAACAGCAGGGCAAGAATTTTCGACAGCAGTCTTAATGTTGTCAACAACATTAAAACCTCTAGTGGAGTTTGTGTTTGGACCAGCATCTTTTTCACTCTGTATGCTTCCACTGTTGTCTAACAAAATTGAGCCATCACAGCCCTATAACAAAATCAACATAAATACATAATTATATATGTCCAAAAAGAAGAGAAAATATTCATAGATGGATTGGGTTTACAATTACATTGACAAAACAATCATGGAAATGGAGGCGTATGAGGCTCGCACCAATTCTGGCATCAGTTTGCAAAGCCCGTTGAACAACATTTCGTACAATGGTGGATATGTTTGGACATGTCGTTGCATAAAACGTAGCGTTTAATTGAGCATGAGATGGATATATCATTAGTGTTACACATATTGTTGCCATTAACAAGGAGGAAATAGAAGAATAAGAGCATCTTCTTCTTGCTGTTGTCGTTGTTTCCATTTGTTAAAATTGATGGTTTATCAATATGAGGACTGTAATGGTGAATACTGATTAGTAATTAATCATAGGGGTTTGATATATATAGAAAAGTGTTACATCATGATACTTAAAATGGAGACAGCAAAAGTCTATTGTTTGGTAAGTTGGAGCTAATGATAATAATATAAACATATTTGTCAACAAAAGTTAAAGTTGATTTTGCATGTTTGAACTTTGAAAATCAAAAAAGCAATGTTGTAATACTTCCAAAAAAAAGAATAAAAAAATCAAAAAGCAACTACAATTATGAGAAGGTTTGGATTAAAATACAAATATTAGAAACTATTCACTCATAGTATGTATTTTTTTTTTTTTCCTTTTATCAATAATATTTCTCATTTCTTGAGGTTCGAAAAAAAATAAAAATAATAATAGTATCATTATTGTACGTTTGGAACTAATTTGATTATTATTTTGTATTTTTATCCAAAAGTTTTGATAATAGTTTGATATAGATGTTTACATGTGAGCATATATATAAACTAGTGATTCTTATTAACCATAAGCAGTAGGTTATGTTTGAAATTGTTTTGCTTAAAAATAAATAAATCCACTTATGACTTAACTTAAGCAATAATCAATTTAACAAAAAAAGTGGGTAGGTGTTTGGTAAATTAAATTTTAAAATTGCTTTGCTTTTGAAAAGGTGGGAAATGTATTTTCTGAAATGATAAAAATAGACATCATTTTAATATGAAAAATAATAAATTGGTATAATAATTATATATTTAAAATTTAAATATAATAAATTTAAAAAATAAATAATTAAATATTAAAAAAACTTAAAAAAATAAAAATAAAAACTTCAAAATGCTAGAGGTGTCCACCTTCGGCGATGGTGACCTCGGCATCGTCAGACACTGACGTCGTAGTCGTCAGAGGTGGACAGATCCACCTCCGGTGCTGGAGGAGATGTTCCTCCACTTTATTCTGGAGGAGGCGAACCCTCCTCCATCTGTTCTAGTGGAGGACGCATCTCGCCTTCGCTAGTGCTGGAGGAGGATCGACCTCCTTTGGCACTAGAGGAGGTGAGACGCCTCTTCCAGTGCCGGAGAAGGCAAGATGCCTCCTCCATTTCCATATTTTATGGACACCTCCTCCGTTGTCGGAGGAGGAGCTGGCTGTCACTAGAGAATGTTGATCCTCCTCCGGCATTGACTCCACCATTCCTGATAATTATATATATATATATATATATATATATATATATTACTCTTTACCTTTTTATTATATTATTATTAAATATTTAATTAAATAGCGAGGGCATTGTGGACATTGCATAAGCAATAAGCTAGCTTCTCCAATAATCAACTTCCAAAAGCTACCTCGAACAACTTCTTAAAAACTGATTATAGGAGGAGCAAATTGTACAATAAGCTGCTTTTTATTTACCAAACACATGAGAAATAAGTGATTATTTCTTAAGCAAAAGCAATCCCAACATGTTTTTCCCATATCACATTTCATGAAATCGTCATTTTACCCCTATCGTTACACAACATTTAAAAAAAATGATGTGGCAGTTAACTTTTAAGGGCAATTTAGTAATTTAAAATATAAAATGAGGTATTTAAATAAAAAATAAAATGTTACAAAAACAATTATATATTATAATTTAAAATAAACAAAATAAATATCCCAAAAAGATAAATAGAAAAAAAATCTCACAGCAACCTTCCATCTCTCTCATCTGTAAACCCTCAATCCCTCTCATTTGCAACCAATCTATTTTGCCTCTATAATCTCCCTTTTTCTCTCCGGTCATCTTTGTCATTCCCTCTGCAACTCACACGTCCTCTCTCGTGCCCTCTTGCTCTAACTTTTGGTTTTTCTCACTCTCTCTCTAACTTCTGGTTTCTCTCACACCATCTTTCTCTTGGGTTTGAATTATTGGTAGGTTATGAGTTGTTGATTGGAAAAAAAATTGACAGGGGAGATCTAGCACTGGATTGAATCTTCTCTCAGTGGTGCGGGTTAATGTGGTGGATTTGGGCGGCGATGGTGGTTAGGGTGTGAGTTTGGGTAGCGGTAGTGGTTAGGGGGCGACAACGGGTTTGGGTGGCTAAAGTTTGATGATGATGATGTGGGAGCTTGGGTTTGATGATGAGTAGGATATGTTGATGATGAGATATGTGAGTCTGGGAGATAATGTTTGATGAAGAAAGAAGGAAAAAAAAAAAAAACCTAGAAAGGTGTGAGAGAGAAAGGAAAAGAGAGATATATTTTTTCTTTTAAATTTTGTTATATTATATTAATTTTAAAAAACTATTTTATGATAGGATTTAAAAGCTGAGGGCAAATTGGTCATCTCCCATCAACATCAACCTTTTTAACAGGCTTTATAACAAGAAGGAGGATTTTGACAATTCTTGAAAAGTGAGGGGGTAAAACGACTATCTTGCAATCCTCTGGGGCAAAAATATTATTGCCCTAACTTCTATGCCACATAATTAAAGGATCATTTGTTTTTGTATAAAGACGGAACAATCCTAGACTTTAAAAGGCTGAATATGGATCGAAACTTGTACATGTTTGTTTTGTATTTTTTTTCACCTCTCAATATAGTATCAAATTGATTGTTTTTAGGATAATACTGTTTGAAAACTAGTAATTTGACATTTATACATTTGTTATTGTTAATTGTTATATGTTTTCATATCATATGATATAAACAACTAAACAAAAATGATTTAACAAATCTTAAATTATTTTTACGTAAACATTGATAAGATGTTATTCACAATTAAAATATTCTAAATATTGTTTTTTTTTTAAAAATAAATTGAAGATTCGGAAAGTTAATTTCTCATAATGTAAAGGCAACTAATTAGGCATTCTAACACATCTAGTTAGACTTTTTGGATAAAGAAGAAGAAGAAAAAAGTTCTGAGTTTTTCTGGACGTGTTTAATAAAAAATAAATAAGAAGTTTAGCATTCTAACACAATTAGTTAGACTTTTTGGAAGTAGAAAAAAAAAATTTTATTAGCTTTTTAAACTTTTTTTATTTTTATTTTTAATGTGCTTAATAAAAAAAAAGTTTAGCATATTGTTTTATCCCAACAATAAAAAACCTTGCGCGTTTAATAATAAAAAAAAATTACAGCCCGTTTAATAAAAAAAATTATGAGCTTTTTTAACATTTTTTTTATAGTGCTTAATATAAAAATAAAAAATTTAGCGTGTTTTATTCCAATAATAAAAAACCTAACGTGTTTAATAGTAATAATAATAAAAAGTATAGTGTGCCTCCTTCTCCTCTTTAAAAAAAAAGTTCCACCATGGAAGTTCTTCTTTTAATAATAATAAAAAAATATACTTTTAAAAAATAAAAGTAAAATGAGGTTGGGGGTAATTTTGTTGGCTTAGAATTATTATTTTTTTTTATAAAAACAATAAAAAAAAATATATATATTTTTGAAATATTACATACATTTTTTTTTTTTTCAAAGTGGGAGGACTCAAATCCATGGGTGTGAGGGATAA
Organism: Acer saccharum; assembly: GCA_030490815.1. Taxonomy (NCBI): domain Eukaryota; kingdom Viridiplantae; phylum Streptophyta; class Magnoliopsida; order Sapindales; family Sapindaceae; genus Acer; species Acer saccharum. The sequence continues at coordinate 21,751,299 of CM059873.1, forward strand.
AACCAGGCCAACATCATCTTGTCTAAAAAACAATCAAAATAATGATTCATGATAAAAATAGGAAACCCATTGTTTATACGTCTAAAAAGGTGCATTCTCTCTATCAATTATACTCTATATAAATGATGGGGTCCCTTTAATTATACAGGTGCACCTATTGTGATCATGTTTTTTAGGCACGATCACATGCAACTCATATGTGATCGCATGTATGTACAACAAAATGCTCCATAAACTATATAGTTTTATAGAATTTTTTTTAAGAAAATATTATTTATTCTATTTCTTTTAGGTATCACTAATGTTAGATAACTCAAAAAATTAGCCTAAAAACTAACACAAATGATGTGGTAAGTGGTTTATTTTGTCAATTATAAAGTTTTTTTTTTTTTTTTTTTTTTTTTTAATAATACATAGATTTGGGTTTTTTGAGAAGGGGGAGGACTTGAACATACAACCTTATATTGTAGATGTGAGAGATTTACCATTTGAACAACCTCATCTCTTATTCATTTATAAAAGTATTTGAAATCATTAGATCATGGAATATGAATGATTGGAGTTTACTATGTTAAGATAAATCAAAATGCTTATGTAGAAAGTTATATATATCCATCAATCACGGGAGATGAAATTGGTGTCATCTCTTGACTTTAAGCATTAAACAGGAACGCATTCTTGGATAATCTCATCTAGTAACTAAATCAATTAATTTCTTCCTATAGTTTCTAATTATCGGCTGCAGCCTCTTCAAGTCTCCATTCTGCTTTTGTTAATTTTTGAATAACTTGTCCGCAATATGTGGGAATTAAGGTTTCGCCACTCTATATAATTTTTTTACAAGATGTTTAATTCATGATTTAATTAGAAAGTCTGAATAGGTTGGGCAATTTTTTTGTTTTTTTTTGTTGTTGTTGGTTTATTTATTTATTTATTTTTAATTTTAAAATTTTTAATTTAGTTATCTAGGTTTTTATTTATTTATTTAATTAATTTATTTTTTAATAATTTTTAGGCTAATTGACATAGATGTCCCCTGAACTCTTCAAAAATTTGCACTTTACCCCGTAAACTTTTTTTTTTTGGGCACTAAACCCCCTAAACTCTCGTAAATTTACAAAAACTAATGGATTGGCAATGGAAGCCACATTCCGTCTGTTTTCTAGTCACGTGCGCGTCATGTGACAAGAACTAATTACACCAACCTCCCCTAAGGTTTGCCCTAATACTTTTTTTTTTTTTTTAAAAGAAAAATAAATATTTTTTTAAGGAATATAATTAAAATTTTTAATTTATTTCAATAAATAGATTTTTTTTTTTTTTTTTAAAAAAGAAAGATTGATCTCCACTGTCCATCAATCACCATGGACGGTGGAGATCATATCATATCTTTTTCAATAATTCATATAATTTAATAATTCCAACAACAACAAAATCACAAATCAATTACAAAAAAAAAATAAAAAATAAAAAAATAAAAAAATAAAAAAATCCACAAATCTCATTCAATAATTCATATCTTCTTCCTTCTTCTTCAATCAATTCCAAAAGGAAATCACAAAAATAAAATCCACAAATCTCATCTTCTTCAATCAACTCTAAAAACAAAATAAATGGTAATAATAATCTGGAAAAAAAAAATTATTATTGCATTTCCCTTCCAAAAAATAATTTTATTATTCTTCAATCAATTATTCTAGAACCCATTAAGCCACCAACTTCTTACAATCTGATGAGCTTGAATCATCTGCCTCAATTGCTCTTATTATTAGCAACCAAACAAAACAAAAACCCTAGCCACCACTCATTATCATCATCACCAGTCAACCACCACCACACTCATCACTTATCATCATCATCTTCCACCAACACCAACACCCAAACCCTAGCCACCACCACCATTCAAAAGTCACCGTGTCTTCTCTCTCCCTCTTCATATTTAGTTCGTCGCGCTTTCTTTCTCTTTACAGATCTGGTCCGCCGCCGTTGCCGCTGCATCTTCTCTTCGCTTCGCACTCGATCTCCTTCAACCGCCGTTGCATCGTCTTTACGGATCTGGTTCCAGCCGCTGCTCGATCTTCTTCATCTCTCTCTCTCTCTCTTCGCAAATCCATCTCCATCAATCTCCTCCATTTCCGATCTCCGGTCCATCTTCTTTTTGCATTCTTTCTCTCCTATTTCATGTGATTTCGTTTTTGGGTTTGGTGGTGGTTGGCTGGTGTGATTTCGGGTTTGGTGGTGGTGCGATTTCATCGATTTCGTGTTTGGATTTTGGTGGTGGTTTGACTAGTGCGATTTCGTGTTTGGGTGGTGGTGTTGTGCTTGTGTTTGGCCATTTGGTGGTGACAATTTTGATGGAGTCTCCATCTGTTTCTCCATTGATGAAAATTTGAAGATATTATTCATATGAAAATCTAGAAAATCTGTTTCTCCATCTGTTTTTTTAAATTACAAAACTGAATTATCAAACATATGTGGAGATAAATTGTTTAGGTTTAGTAGCATTATGATCAGTAGAAAACATAATTTTGATCCAATAAGTTGATTACTAGAAAATTTTTCAACAATCTGGAGATAAAAATGCAAAATCTCATGCACATGGATGGTAGAGATTTTAAAGATGTTTTAATTTCTTAAAGATTTTATTTTATTTATAAAAAATAAATTTAACCATTATTTTTTTTTCAAAATTTGATGACACGTGTTAAATTTGTATTGGATTACAAACCAAGTCAATTGGTCAGAAGGGTATGTGAATCTTTTTATTATATTTTTCCGGTTTAATGCAATTATACATATAATAAGGGTAACTTAGTGCAATTTTCCCTAGACAGAATGTGGCTTCCGTTGCCATTCCGTCAGTTTTTGCAAATTTATGAGAGTTTAGGGGGTTTAGTGTCGAAAAAAAGAGTTTAGGGGGTAAAGTGTAAATTTTTGAAGAGTTCAGGGGACATTTGTGCCAATTAGCCTAATTTTTATTTGTTGAAGTATTATGATCTACCTCGTAGCAAGAGATATATACTCTCATAATGCTTTATGAAGTATTACAAACTATTACAATATGATTGTCAAGATCTGCCAAGATTAGACAATACATATGCAGTTTAGATATCTACTCTCACAAACTGGGAGAAAACTCCACACAAATGCTCTTATTATGTGCATAGTGGGACTCGAAACCCTTGTCACCAACGTGAAAAAAGTGATTGCTTCACTTCTACACCTTGTGTAGCCCCATTTTCGTATCTTTTTTGTGTTCGTTTCTTGGGTAAAACTATGTTTCTAATGCCTTAAATAAGTCGTGCAGGGTCAAGTTAGTTTTGAATATTAATGATCTTGGGCGGAGCTGAAATGAAGAGCAAGAAGGCAACAAAAGCACATAGGCAACCCTAAGGCGAGCTCACCCGAGCTCACCTCAAGATCGCCATCATTGCAGTTCAACCTTCCTAATCAGATCAAGAAGGTGACCTCAGGGTGAGTCCAGCCAAGGTCACCCCAAGGTTGCTTTGGCCTCAGGTTTAACCTCCCTTAGTATGCTCAAAGGCGACCTCACGGCGAGTCTAGCCAAGGTCGCCCTAAGATTGCTAACCACTCGGGTTTAGTCCCTTAAAACAGAGCAAGAAAGCGACCTTAGGGCGAGTCCAGCCAAGGTCGCCCCAAGGTCACTAACCACTCAGGTTCAGAAGTCACTTATTGAGGCGACCTCAAGGTGAGCTCACCAAGATCGCCTGATCGGTCATTTATTATATATGTTTTGGATCCCCACTCCTCTAATCAATTGCTTGTTTCTCGGGTCTTTTTGGGATTTAATGTGTGTGTGTGAGCATTTTTAGGATTTTGGATCCAGCTGAATAGTTTGAAGAATATCAGGCAAAAAGTGCCATTTCAGAAGATTCCAGGGACTTTCTAGCAAAAGGCCAAAAATGCTGTCAAAACTGCTCCTAATTAATTGGCAGTGGGTCAGCAGCGTTCCAACATCAGTAGTGTTCGCTGCCTTGACCGCTGCAGGACCGCTCTTGTAGGGAAAAATACCGTAGTACACGCAGCGGAAGCGAGACTAAAAAATTAGATTTATTATGTTTTAAAATTTTTCCTTTTTATGAACCTTAACCCTTTAATTAATTAACTATACATATCAAGTAACAAAAGTAGAATACCTTTTGTCACGTGATCCGATTGACTTACGTCGATGGTAATCCGCAAGATCTTCAATCCTAGCACGAACGTGAATCACCTAGGAGCGTGGTCTCCCTTTTCTTTTAATTGCAAACCTGAGAATGGACAAACAAACTTTTCTTTTTCTTTTGTTAGTCACAAAACAATCAAAAGAATACAAAGATTATTCCGGTCACTTTTGAGTTCTCAATCTAATGATCGAGACTCGCGTGAACCTAATTCGATATTGTACACACAAGCTTATTGATGAACAAGCAATTAGTGTACCATCAAAAGAATAATCTCTTCTCTCTTTTATGTCTTGGTAGAATAATCAAACACTTTCTTTGAGTTGAGAAGAAGAAGAAAAATTGATTCAGTGAACCAGTGGGTGGCCGAATTCTATAACTAGTGTTATATAGGGTGGCCGAAATTTCTTCTCCTCTTCCTTTAGGGTTGGCCGAAATCTACATGTGTTCCAATTAGGGTTGCCGCAATTCCTCTACAAAAAAGGATTTGTGTTGCACCCTAATACACAGCAACTTTAGACTTCTAACCCTAATCCAACTCATAAGTATTTTTATTCTATTATTGACTATAATAAAAAGACTTCTTATTTGATTAAATAAATAAACTTAATTATTTATTTTCTTACCAAACAAGTCTTTTATTTTTAATATACATATAGTATACTTCTGGGAAACATATTTCCTAATCAGAAAAAGATTTTGTTTCTTAATTAAATAAATAAATAAATAAATAATTAATTAATTCTCATTTAATCAAACAATGAAACAAAATAATATATTTGGCTAATATTTTAACCTTGCCGCCCCACATGTATAAAATGGGCCATATATTATTTTCTTATTTCATTTAATCCATTGGACTTTAAATAAAAAGCCCACATGTGAACCAGACTCATTCTTACTAAAAGAAACAAGCCCACATGCCTTTCATTAATATATTAATATAATTAAGCAGCCCATTAAATAAATAATGTGCAAATTATATTCTTAATATATTAAATGCAATTCTAGATGGACCCATAAATTTGTCCGGCAGAATATATCAAGTGATCCATGCAAGTCTGTGTGGATTGGGGATCTTGGCGGGCTATCTAAATTTAAGCTTCAATAGACATAACCTAATCACAATCAACAAATGATTCACTTAAGTCCGATCCATTAATTTTAACTCATTCCACTAAAGAGCTAAAATTGAACTCTTAAATAAAGATTGAAACAAAATAATGCACGGTGTGTATAAAACTATCTAGAGGGGGGGTGAATAGATTTTAAATGATTTTACCCAATTTTTGCATACAAGTCAATTTTACAAAAATGCCCCTAACTAGTTAAAAAGACAATCAAGTGTAATATGGTGCAGAATGTAAATAACACTTGATATTTACGTGGAAACCCTCACGGGAAAAACCACGGGCTGTTATGTGCGCCACACACGAACCTCGAATCCACTAATTGAAATGATTACAACCTTGTAAGGTTTATGATTTGTATTGGCTTAATTCCATTGCAAAACACTCTATGATTGTATTAGTTGTTGCTTAGGTCATTATTTGAAGAAAGGAAGCTTAAAGAGTGAAGAGCAACGTCTAGTGCAAAAGTCGTCTTTAAGAGGTGAAAAACGTCAAAGGTAAATCTTGACTTCCATCCTCTTGCAAGGCGTTAGCGCACACACACACAATTCATACATGTGTGTCCCTGCATCGTGGTTTAAACATTTGGTATAACATATTCACACACTTCATAGCATGCTCATGCATTGATCTTGTATTGACAAACGTTGTGAAATTGCATGCTTTGTCACTATCTCCTTGATATAGCATGCTTGTGTGAATATGTGTTTATTTGTTTCCGTATTTTGTGTTTAGGACTTGAACATGTTCTTATTTAATGCCTTATTGAGTTCCGGTCGTTTCGGTTACTCATTCATAAGGTTTAGAGTCCAAACAAGTTGACTATGCTACTTTTCATTCTCATTTGTTGTGTTGACTTCATCGTCGGATTCCGAGATGATTTCTCAACCATTTTTCAAAGTTGAGTAGTCGTAGTCGTGCGTGAGGGAGTCACGGTTCGTAATCCGAAAATGGATTCAAAATCAGAGATCGGATGCTCAAGATATGGGCTGAAGAACCGAAGGAGTGCGCGAGAGAAGTCGGGATCACGTGTGGCCACAAGGCCAGCCCGTGTGGGAGGCCGTGGGCCCCACGGCCAAGGGAGCCCTCTGCTCCCGTGGGCTCCACGCGCCCCCCACGGGGTGGTGACGTGGCGTCTTCTGATTTGCTCATAAAATCTCTCCTTTCCCTCCTTTTAAGCTCACCTCCTTCCCTCCACACTTTGAAGAATTTTGAAGAACACTTTGCAAAATTGCTGCAGAATTCTACAATTTTTTTTGTTTACTTGTTTTGATCATATCTCTCTCATACGAACTCGAAATCAATCGATTCAAAAACCAAAATTGTTGGTCTCGAAGAGAGCTACAAACCCAAAGTATTTCTAGAGGCAGCTGACTTCACCATTTTTCTCAGCTGATGCTTTTTCAGTACGTGGTCAGTATTTGTATTTCAACTTCTTCCTTTTTGATTTCATCTTTGATCATCTCTTGATTCTTACTATTTGATTGATGAAATTTGTTGAGAAGTATGTTAGATCACTTGCTAGGGTTGTTTGATCATTTGTTAATTGAGTTTTAGCTTTGTGATTTGTTTTGAACATATATGTGCTAAACTTGATTGTGTGTGAAATTGATTCTAGAAATTGAATATATGATGTATCTCATATTATTTTCTAAGTTCTATTTCTTGATCTAAGAACTAGGTTTTTAGTGTGATAAATTGAATATTCATACCTTTGTTCTTATTGATTTGCATGTCTTGATTTCTAGATAATTTTGTGATTGTGTGTTTGATCATCTAGCTTAATTTGTTTGTGTTTGCATCACTTGTATCACTTTAGATCATAGCCTTGCATTAGGTTGAAGTCTCTAGCAAAGTGAGTGAAGCTTTGTGGATAGAGCAAGGAAGCCTTGATTAGAGTCGGGAGGACTCGGATAATCAAGCAAGGAAGTCTTATCTAGGGTCAGGAGGATTCGGTTAGGCAAGCAAGAAATCTTCCTAGAGACGTGAGCGTCTTGGATAGGAAGTTGCTTTCTAGAGGTGTAGAATACATCTCGGATAGGAAGTAAGCTTGGTGATTCACTAGCCCGAGGGTAGATTAGGAGTTGATAGCTTGAGCGGATATCATGAGTGATAGCTTGAGTGTGTAAGTCCTTTTTCACATAGTGGATTGCTTCGCCGGTGGTTGTGGTATCAACCCGTGGATGTTTCCTCATTGAGGTTTTACCACGTTAAAATCATTGTGTTCAATTTTGCTTTACTTTTCTTTATCTTCCATATATTACATTGATTGCATATCTTGTAAATTGATTAACTCTTGTCTTAGTGAAATCAATTCATTTGCTAAATCTAATCAAGTGTGCATTTGCCTTGTAATTTTCCGCATTATTTTTAATTGGGAGAATCTGGAGCCTATACCTATTCACCCCCCCTCTAGGTATATTTCACTACTACATTAAGGGAAATTTCAAACCTAATCCCGGTTAAATGATCTAATCCCGATCAATAATCATCACAACTACCTAATCCCGGTATAAGTGGACCTAGTCCAATTGCTTGTGATTTAAGCTACCTAATCCCGATAGCAACACAAGACTTAGTTCTCAATAAAGAGATAATAGAGCCTATGTGAATATGTATGAATATTCAAAGAGCAAATAAAGCTAGGAAACCTTAGATGCTTATCTAGGATGATTGGATGTTAATTGATGCAATCCTAGATATCAATAGCTAAATGACATGTCAAATAGATTAGCTAAACATAGATTATGAAAACCTAGATAGCTATCACAATACAACACTCAATCAATACATCACAAATAATCTCTATCTTGCATTTAGCATATGATCTAAAAACATACAAGTAATTAAAGAGAAGTCTTAATATGAAAAACACTAAAATTAGATGAAGTTAGTGAAAAACATACCAAGGAAGATGTGATGATGCAAAACCATGCATGGATGCATCCTATATGATCATGAATGATCCTAGATGAACTTTGATGAACAAGGAATGACTTTGAGTGAATAAAGAAGAGTTATTGTGAATTTTTTTCTCTTGAAATATGTTCTAAGGGAAAAATATGATTTTTGGACTCTTGAAAACGACCTAAAATGAAAGAGGCATATATATAGGGTCTCATGATGAAGTGGAGTCGTTTTGAAAAAATGAACCCTGTTTTTGCCTTGGGCGCTGTACGTACAGCGCCTTTGTACAGCGACCGTACAGCGACCGATTAAAATCGATTAGATCTGTATAGCGCTAAACCTCAATTCCCATCAGGTATCAGGTGGGCGCTCTACGTAGAGCGCTTCTGTACAGCGACCGTACAGCGCCTACCTACTGGAAATGCTCGCGACAGCGCATCAGCTCAATATTTGAGTGCTCCGAAACATGACCAAACGACATCGAAACCTTTCATATGATATATCGTTGGAAAGGTATGGAAGTCTACTTTCTACTCAATTTATGGAATGATATTTCGATATCTATAGAAAACGTTATGGTCCATGGAGTGACCAAAGGTCAGATTTGGATCACAGCAGTGATGCCCTGTTTTAGTGGTCACTTTGGAAATTTCAAAACCAATCCAAACGGTCATGAAATATTACGAATAATATACCGTTGGAAAGGTATGGGTGTCTAGTTTTCCCAGAATTTTAAAAACTCAATTTCAATCTTTTTATAAAAAGTTATGGTCATAAAACCATACAAAGGTCAGTTTTGAAAAACATATAAATTATTGAAATTCAATCTTTTGAAACTAGACACTTTACTCCAAACAACCAAACCAAAAACTACCACTTATCCAAGAGAAGAATGAGACCTTCTCAAGTGGTCAACCGTCGCGCTAAGACATGCATACCATCGTGCAAGCGCAGACGTTTCCGATCAATATCAGGAAACGAATTACAAGACACATACACACACAACAAGATATATCAATAAGGTGCTAGTGTATAATGTGACATGTGAAGAGTATGCACACAAATGCAAGTATGCTAAGTGTGTGTGTGTGTGCAATCTAAATCTCTTCAATGAAAACTAAGCACTAGAGATATACCTTTGGAGTGCTTGTCAACCTTGAGGACTTGAGAGGGTCTTTGAGCTTGATCATGAATCACTTAAGCTACCCTTACATATAATCCCCAACACGTGGTTTGTCCTCGAAATAAGCCAATCAAGATATGGGAATCCTTACAAAGATAGAATAAGAAGATGTTCCTCATTCATACTCTAGACAATCATGTTGGAGATAGTGTATCCTCGTGATTAATATCAGTAATCGCCAAGAGTTCATAGACCGCCTATAACTCTCCAAGTTACCATATTTACTCATATGACCACGTTTTGAACTTGGATATTTTGACTTGTCCAGAAGCCATGTTTTCAATAGACACTATCGAAAACTCAACGTTGAGATTTAATATCCAATTACCTCAAAACATCCATATGATGATATTATACTCTCATTTAATAAATGGAGCCACGATGTCCATATCTATAAATGAAGTCCTCTATCGATTAACAAATGAATATCACCAAACTATCGAGGATAGACTATGCTATATAATCGTACTCATTGATAACTCAAATGATATCACTTGCAACCATAAGTCCATCATTTATCTCAGGATTAAGATAGACTCTCCGATTGTCCTGATAATGAAAAGACTATTATCTATTGACGGTTCTAGATAAAGCTTTTCATTGTGATCCAGTTCAATGCACCCAGTGCACTAGATTATTTTACTCGAAGACACTCCGATGATTTTAGACTCATTATATCTCATTTGATCCCACTCAAATGCTAGCAAAAGAATTCTACAACTTTAACAAGATAAAGGTGCCCAACCTTTAACTTAAGTTGTGAACATTATTCAAGACTAACTAAAGAATTGTGTCTACCTCATACATATCCAGATATACGAACAATTCTTCTTTTCTCATAGTCTTTAGACCTTATGATTATTTACTTTGACAATTATAATATTAAACTATAAATGCTATAAGATTTGTTAAACCAGAAACCATTTTATTAATATGAAAAAGATTGTCAATTACAAAATTACACTCTTGCTATTGAGCATAATCCTAACAATCTCCCACTTGCGCTATAGCAAATGTGTCATATCTCTCATGCCCATGTTCTCTAGATGCCCATCGAAACTCTTTTGAGGTAGAGCCTTTGTGAAGGGATCCGCTAGATTTTCTGCTGACGCGATTTTGGTAATCGTCACGTCACCTCTTTGAACAATCTCCCTTAAAAGATGATACTTTCTTTCAATGTGTTTTCCTCTCTCGTGACTTCTTGGTTCTTTCGAATTAGCCACTGCTCCACTGTTGTCACAGTAGATAGTGATCTGCTTATTCGCACTAGGAACCACTTCCAAGTCAATCAAGAATTGGTGGAGCCAAACAGCCTCTTTGGCAGCCTCGCATGCAGCAACATACTCAGCTTCCATGGTGGAATTAGCAATACAAGATTGCTTGATACTCCTCCATATGACTTCTCCTCCTCCAATAGTAAATACAGCCCCTGATGTGGATTTTCTGGAGTCAGAATTTGATTGGAAATCAGAATCTGTATACCCAACGGGAATCAAATCCCCTCCAGAGTATACAAGCATATTATCTCTCGTTCTCTTGAGATACTTGAAAATATGCTTGACTGCCGTCCAGTGATCAGGACCAGGTTTCGATTGAAACCTGCTAACTATGCCAACAGCAAAACAAATATCTGGTCTAGTGCAGAGCATTGCATACATGAGACTTCCAACTGCCGAGGCATATGGAACTCTACTCATGAATTGCTCTTCATGCTCATTCTTAGGAACTTGTTCCTTAGAAAGCTTGATTCCATGTCTGAAAGGTAACATACCTTTCTTGGAATCCTGCATGGAAAACCTAGACAAGATCTTGTCTATGTATGAAGCTTGGGATAATGCAATCGTTTTATTCTTTCTATCCCTTATTACTTGGATACCTAGAATAAAACTTGCTTCTCCTAAGTCCTTCATATCAAATTGTTTTGCTAACCATTCTTTTACTGATGTCAATACACCTACATCGTTTCCAATGAGTAGTATATCATCAACATAAAGAATCAGGAAAACCAACTTGTCGCCTTTAATCCTTTTGTATACACAAGGTTTGTCAGGATTCTGAATAAATCCAAAACCTTTGACAGCTTGATCGAACCTTATGTTCCAGGATCTGGATGCTTGCTTTAATCCATATATGGATTTCTGCAACTTGCATACCTTTTCCATTTGGCCCCTTTTCTATGAATCCTTCTAGTTGCATCATGTAGATGCTTTCGTTAAGACTTCCATTAAGGAAAGCTGTCTTGACGTCCATTTGCCAAATCTCTAGATCTAAAGATGCTGCAATGGATAAGAGTATCCTAATGGATTTAAGCATGGCCACAAGAGAGAAGGTTTCCTCGTAATCGATACCTTCTTTCTGTGTATACTCTTTAGCTACTAATCTAGCTTTAAAGGTTTCCACCTTTCCATCCATACCTCTTTTCCTTTTGTATACCCATTTGCACCCAATGGGTTTTATCCCTTTAGGCAAGTCTACAAGGGACCAGACTTTGTTATCGAACATAGATTCAATCTCAGATTGCATTGCCTTTTGCCAATGGCGACTATCAACATCCTCCATTGCTTCCTTATACGTGTAGGGATCATTGTCGTCTAGGAGATTCTCCACTGATTCTCCCAGACCGATGTATCTTTCGGGTTGTGTTCTAACCCTCCCACTATGACGAGGAATGGTAGGTTGTTGATCTTGTGTTGGATCGGAACTTACAATTGGGTTAAGTTGTGTAACCTCTCGTGGAATTGTATCTCCTGACATCTCATTCAGAACAATTTTACTTCTAGGCACAAAATCATTCATATAGTCATTTTCCAGAAATTTATCATTTGTCGAAACAAATACTTTAAGATCTGAAGGACTATAAAAATAATATCCTTTAGTTTCTTTTGGATACCCTACAAATATACATGTTTCCGAACGGGACTCCATCTTTTCTGTCTTTCCTTTTAACACATGCGCAGGACAACCAAATATCCTTAAGTGTTGTAAACTAGGCTTGCGCCCAGTTCATAACTCATGCGGTGTTTTAGGAACAGACTTAGATGGTACATCGTTTAGAATGTATATAGCAGTTTGTAAAGCATATCCCCAAAAAGAAATAGGAAGTGTTGAATAACTCAACATAGACCTAACCATATCCAAAAGAGTTCTTGTAAATAACTACTCGAGGCGTGTTCGATATATCAATCTAGAGGGGGGGGGGGGGGGGGGGGTGAATAGATTTTAGCTATTATTACCCAATTTTCGTATATAAGTCAATATTACGAAAATGCCCCTACTAGTCAGAAATACAAGCAAGTGTAATATAGTGCGGAATTAAAAATGACACTTGATATATACGTGGAAACCCAACCACTGGGAAAAACCACGGGCTGTATAGTGCGCCACACTCGGAACTCGAAATCACTAATTGAAATGAAGTTTACAACCTATGTAGACCTCGTCTAACACTCCGGTCTGTAACCCTTCACTTCTACCCAGCGGGCCTTTATTAGCAACCCTATTCCAATTTGCTTGAGGCCTAAGCAACCTTAGCCTCAAGTCTTAATTCTTTAAGAAGAGATTATGCAACCTATGTGAATATGTATGAATATTCAAATAACAAACAAGGCTAGGGAACCTTAGATGCTTATCTAGGATGATGATATATTCAATTAAATCAAACCTAGATATCAAATGCTAAATGACATGTCAAATAGCTTAGCTAATCAAGATTAATCAAAAACCTAATTAGCTATCACAATACAACACTCAATCAATTCATCACAATTAATTCTCTAATCTTGTATTTATCATATGATCAAAACATACAAGTAAATTAAAGAGAATAGCTTGATAATAAAAATAATCAAATAAGATGAACTTAATCAAAATCTTACCAAGCAAGTTGTGATGATCCAAATCCTATCATGGATGCATTCTATATAGTAATAGAAGATGCAATATGAAATATGATGCAAAAGGGATTTGATTTGAGTGGTTAAAGGTGAGTTCTTTGTATTTTTCTTCTCTTGAAAAATGTTCTAAGTATGAAATCAGAAAATCAACTCACATTCTTGACCTAAAGTCAAAGTGGCATATATATAGGGTGTCAAACCAAAGTGTGGTCGTTTTGAATAGTGACACATATTTTTGCCTTGGGCGCTGTACGTAGAGCACCCCTTGTACAGCGCCTGTACAGCACCCCTACTCTGTTCTCTCGGGAAAACAGAGGGGCGCTGTACGAACAGCGCTTCGTACAGCGCCACAACAATTTGCATCAGACCTGATGCATTTAAAAGACCATTTTTGCATCAGGTCTTGTAGGCGCTGTTCACAACAGCGCTTTGTAGAGCGCTTTGAACAGCGCCCTTTGCAATGCATGACTTCTAAGCCTAATCATGTTAAAGGCAAAAGACAATGCAAGATGCAATCAAACTAACATGCAAGAAGAGATGTTATTGAACATTTATGAGCACATAATAACAACACATACACATCATACAAGAAAATGAATTAAGCATGAGATGTGAGTGTGTGTGTGCTTCTAATCTCTTCAAAGCAAATTAAGCACATAGAATTTTACCTTTGGTGCTTATCAACCTTGAGGACATGAGAGGGTCTTGAGCTTGAATATCTATCACTTAAGCTACCCTTACATGCAATCCCCAACACGTGGTTTGTCCACGAAATAAGCCAATCAAGATATGGGAATCCTTACAGTTCTATTTCTCCTTTCTGCTACCCCATTCTGTTGAGGTGTACCTGGTGCAGAAAACTGAGAAATTATCCCATTATCAATAAGATATTGCTGAAACTCACCAGATAGATATTCTCCACCATGATCAGATCTCAAGATTTTAATGTGTTTCTCAAGCTGATTTTCCACTTCAGCTTTGAATGCTTTGAACATGTCAAAAGCATCCGACTTATGTCGCATGAGATACACATAGCCAAATCTCGAGTAATCATCTGTGAAGGTGATGAAGTACTCATATCCACCTCTAGCTTGAATGCTCATAGGTCCACATACATCAGTGTGTATCAATCCTAAACATTCAGTGGCTCTTGCACCTTTGGCAGAGAACGACCTTTTGGTCATTTTACCTTCCAAACAAGATTCACAAGTTGGTAGATCATCAACCTTTAAGTCACTTAAAGGTTCGTCACATACCAATCTTTTAATCCTATTAAGGTTAATATGACCTAGGCGTAAATGCCATAGGTAGGTTTCATCTATTGATAATTTTACTCTTTTATGATCAGGTTTGATACTAATTATAGCACGGTGTGTATAAAACTATCTAGAGGGGGGGGGGGGGGGGGTGAATAGATTTTACGCTTTTTACCCAATTTTTCGTGTTAGTCAAAATTACGAAATTACCCTCAAGATAAAATAAACAAGCAAGTGTAATATGGTGCGGAAATTAAATTAACACTTGATTTTTACGTGGAAACCCTCACGGGAAAAACCACGGGCTATGTAAGTAAGCCACACTCGAACCTCGAATCCACTAAATGTGCAAATGATTACAACCTAATCCCGGAAGTAATCACACACCTACCTAATCCCGGTATGAGTGAACCTAGTCCAATTTTGCTTGTGATCTAAGCAACCTAATCCCGGATGCTACACACAAGACTTACTTTCTCTATGAAGAGAAACAACCCTAAGTGAATATATGTGAATATCCAAAATGCAACATAGAGCAAGGGAAACCCTATATGCTTATCTAAGATGATTAATATGCAATTAAGAACAATCCTAGATATCAAAAACTAAATGACATGTCAATTAGTTTAGCTAATCAATATCAAGCACAAAACCTAATATGCTAGCACAATACAACTTCTCAAACATACATCATACTAATCTCAATCTTGTATTCAAAGTATATAAAATCACATACAAGTAATTAAATTGAGATTGCTAGATAAGAGAAACACAAAATATGTAAGATATTAGTGAAAAGCTTACCAAGCAAAGTATGATGAAGAATCCATGCAAGATGTCATCTAGATGATCTAAGATGATGCTAGATGATGATTGATGATCATAAATAAGTGTTTGAGCAATTAAAAATGAGTTCTTGGAATTTTTCTTCTCTTTGAAAAATATCCTAAGTATATAATCTGAATATGAACTCTCTTACTTGACCTAAAGACAAAATGGCATATATATAGGGTGCCAAACCAAAGTGAGGTCGTTTAAGTAAGTTTCAAAGAAACGCGCCAATCGGCGGTTTCATTCGGCGGCCAGGCCGCCGATTATGACCGCCGAATTGGTCCCGAGAGAAGCAGGGGAATTTCGGCGGTTTCATTCGGTGGCCACCGACCGCCGATCCAACCGCCGAATTGGACCTGACACAACAGGGGACCAACGGCGGTTTCATTCGGCGGTTTCGTAGCCGCCGATCCAACCGTCGAATAAACTCGAGAGATAAAATCAATCAGGTATGAAACGGCAGTTTCATTCGGCGGCCAGGCCGCCGATCCAAACCGCCGTTTCACCAATCTTGGTGAAACCAAGGGAAAAGCCAAGGGCTTCTCCAACGGTGATCTTCGCGCTAAAACAAGCACACACGGTGCACGCGCGGACGTTTCCGAACAACAACGGGAAACGAATTACAAGACACATAAACACACACAAACATATAACAAAGAAGTGCAAGTGTGAAAAGTGACATGTGAAGAGAATGCACACAAATACAAGTATGCTAAGTGAGTGTGTGCACTAAATCTCTTCATAGAAAATAAGCACTAAACATATACCTTTGGAGTGATTAATTCTTGCAAGGGCCTTGAGCTTGAACACTTTCCTAAGCTACCCTTACATGATCCCCACATATGGTTTGATCACGAAATAAGCCAATTAAGAAACAACGGGAATCCTTACAATCTCCCCCTTTGGCTATTTCGTGACAAAACCATCACTCACATTGATTCCTCACAAAAAATAGAAACAACGGGATAATATAGATCTTCTACAATACAAAGAGATAATAAACAAAATAAAATCTTCAATGCTCCAATCTCTTGTAGAACAACCAACCCTACAAAACAAGGTTTCTATATTTTTCCAAAAAAGTACATGTGAGATTAATCAAGTGATAACAAAACAAGCATTAGCATTTTTAGAATATAGGCACAACATTACACAATATATGCAATGTATGATACATGCAATGCTCCCCCTCAAAGGGTTACTCCCCCTCAATACATATTCTCCCCAATCATGCACAATTGCAACAACAATTTGCATCTCCCCTTACCAAATCCTACTCCCCCTTTTTGTCATGATATATGCAAAGGAGGAGTCCCCAACCGGGTCACTCATAGCAACGAGAGATAGAAGCATGCAAGATTTGCATATACATATAAGTCACTTTATGCATCTCAATTAATTGAAGAGAAACAAGGAGATTTATTTGAAGAAAATGTGTGAATCCAACATGCTTTGCATACAAGACATATAGCATTCAAGTCCAAAATACAATGGTATTTGGCAAAGCAAATGACAAAGGTTTCTAATTAGAATTCAAACCAATCTCACCAATGTCATGGGAAAAGCAAGGATATAGAGATTATTGATTTCAATTTAAGAGTAACTATATCTAACTTTATAAGCGAAACATGGCATGAGCGACTTTGCACCCTATTTGATTTTTCCGGATAAGATATCCGTATGATAGTAGCCATGTTCGACTAATAAAGAAAGAGAGACATTTGGAATGTAAATTCCTTTGAACGGATACAAGATCCTTTATTCATTGAGTCTCATTAGCTTTCACACAAGTTTTACATTTTTAAGAATATGCAATCATCAATTCATGCTTTTCATGTGAGCATGTTTTATGAATTTCATGCTTTTTCATTTGACATTAGCATGTTATAAAAGAATCATCATGTCATGGAGATAACTATAGGTCATTCACATCATACTTCCTATGTAAATCTCCTAGTCCAAAAATGCATGTTTGAACATAAATATGACATGGATTGTAGACAAGCAAGGTTCACACTTATAGAATTGAAAACATATATACATATGTATAACCAAGCTTACTCAAGCAATCAAAAGAAGAGGCATAAGTTATTTCAAATTTTTTGCAAGTTACAAGAATGCAAAATAGCTCTCTTTGCTTGAGTTCCCCATATGGGGTCAATCATAGAACATCACTCCACAAGACATGTCCCAATAGATCTACTAAGAGTTTTAAATCGAGTAGCATCTAAGGGTTTAGTAAATAGGTCCGCAAGTTGATCATTAGTACCTACATGTTCAAGTACTATGCATTTATTTTCAACAAGCTCTCTAATGAAGTGATGGCGGATGTCAATATGCTTAGTTCTAGAATGTTGCACCGGATTCTTGGAAATATTAATAGCACTCATGTTATCACAAAAGAGAGTGAGAGTACCTTGGTTGAATCCGTAGTCTACTAGCATTTGCTTCATCCATAGGAGTTGTGTGCATCCACTCCCCGCGGCTATGTACTCGGCCTCGGCCGTGGACAAGGAAATCGAGTTTTGCTTCTTGCAAAACCAAGACACCAAGTTGTTGCCTAGAAAGAAGCAACCGCCCGATGTGCTCTTCCTATCATCACAATTTCCTGCCCAATCCGCATCACTAAAGCCTACAAGACTAGCATTAGTGTCAAAAGAGTACCAAATCCCATAGTTGGATGTCCCATTCACATAGCGAATGATTCTCTTTACGGAAGAGAGATGGGACTCCTTAGGATCCGCTTGGTACCTAGCACACACACCCACACTAAAAGATATATCGGGCCTACTTGCGGTCAAATAAAGCAAGCTACCTATCATGCCCCGATATAGAGTTTGTTCCACACTTTTACCACTAGCATCCTTGCTTAGCTTCAAAGTGGTACTCATGGGTGTATCACAACGTTTGGCATTCTCTAAACCAAACTTCTTCACTAGGTTCTTAGCATATTTGGCTTGGGTTATGAAAATCCCATCATTCATTTGCCTAATTTGCAAACCTAGGAAGTAACTAAGCTCACCAACAAGGCTCATCTCAAATTCATGAGACATAACATCAACAAATTGTTGGACCTTGGTGTTGTTGGTGGAGCCAAACACTATGTCATCAACATATATTTGAGCTATGAAAAGCTCATCATTGTCTCTCTTGATGAATAGTGTCTTGTCAACACTACCTCTTGTGTAGTTATTGTCAACAAGAAATTGAGTGAGGCGCTCATACCAAGCCCTCGGTGCTTGTTTCAACCCATAAAGTGCCTTCTTGAGGCGATAAACATGGTTGGGGTGGTGTGCATCCACAAACCCCTTATGTTGTTCAACAAACACTTCCTCTTGTAAGAAGCCATTGAGGAAGGCACTCTTGACGTCCATTTGGTGCAATTTGAACTTGTGCACACAAGAGATGGACAAGAGAAGCCTAATGGACTCTAAGCAGGCAACGGGAGCAAAAGTCTCCTCAAAGTCGATACCCTCAATTTGAGAGTACCCTTGTGCTACAAGTCTAGCCTTGTTCCGCACTATGTTGCCATCCTCATCGGATTTGTTCCTAAATATCCATTTAGTGCCTATGACATTAGTGGTCTTAGGCCTAGGAACTAGAGTTCAAACCTCATTCCTTTCGAATTGGTTTAGCTCTTCTTGCATGGCAAGAACCCAAAATTCATCATTCAAGGCTTCATCAACCTTTTTGGGTTCTATTTGAGAGGTGTAGCATGTAAAGCTAATTAGATTAGCTATTTGACGCCTAGTTCTAACACCCTCATTAACATCTCCAATAACATCCTCTTTGTTATGGAGTCTTCTAACCCATGGAGCGGGTTCATTAGAGTCCAAGTTAGGAACTCTAATACTAGGTTGTGTGACTTCATTAGATGTGCCAACATTGGGAGTCACCACAACCCTCTCCAAAGGAGAGTCATCTTCTAAAACATCCTCCTCCTCATGGTCATTAGACTTGAGCCTTGTATCATCAATGACCACATTAGATGATTCCATGACAGTTCGAGTCTTCAAGTTGAAAACTCTATAGGCTCTACTATTCAAGGCGTAGCCAATAAAGATACCCTCATCACTCTTAGCATCAAACTTGCCAAGTTGATCACGGTCATTTAAAATGTAGCATTTGCTTCCAAATGTGTGGAAGTAGCTAACATTTGGCTTCCTACCCTTCCATAGCTCATAGGAGGTGTTTCTAAATCCGGGCCTTAGGAATACTCTATTCCCTATATAGCAAGCCGTATTGACGGCTTCGGCCCATAGGTTCCTAGGGACATTGTTGCTAAGCAACATCACTCGGGCCATCTCTTGGAGGACCCTATTCTTCCTCTCAACAACTCCATTTTGTTGAGGTGTCCTAGGAGCCGAAAACTCATGGGAGATGCCTAAACTATCACAATAGCTTTCAAAAGAAGCATTCTCAAATTCCCTCCATGGTCACTTCTAATCCGTTTAATGCTTCTAATGTTAGATTTCATTTCATTTTGTAATTTAGTACAAAGCATTTTAAACTTATCAAAAGTTTGGATTTTTCTCTAAGAAAATATGTCCATGTAAATCTAGAGAAATCATCAACACAAACAAAAATGTATCTCTTTCCACCTAAACTCTCGGTTTGCATAGGACCCATGAGATCCATGTGGAGAAGCTCTACGGGCTCCTTGGTGGAGAGATACTTGCCCTTTTTGTGCATGCTTTTGGTTTGTTTTCCTTGTTGACAAGGTCCACAAATACCATTGGCTTTCTTCCCAAGCTTAGGGAGGCCACACACACACTCGAACTTTCCAAGGGTCCATAAATCCCTAAAGTTCATGTGGCCAAGTCTTTCATGCCACAACTCAACTTGCTCATCCATGGACACATTGTTTGAGACAATTCTAGCTTCAAGACAATAACAATTGTCGCTAGATCTCATACCTTTCAATAAGGTTTATCCATCGGGCTTTAGGATTGAGCAATCATTTTTACTAAACAAGACGGAATATCCTTCATCACTTAGATGAGAAATGCTTATTAAATTGGCTTTCAAGCCATCAACAAATAAAGCATCGGATAAGGAGGGTAAACCGAGAACGGAAATGGTTCCTTTCCCTACAACTTTCTTTTTGGACCCATCACCAAAAGTGACATATCCACCTTCCTCCATAACAAGAGTCTCGAAGAAACTCTTGTTTCCCGTCATGTGCCTAGAGCACCCACTATCCAAATACCAAAAATTAGAAGAATTTGCCTTCAAGGCTATTTGTGCAACATGGCAAACATTTTCATTCTTTCGAATCCACTTAGCAACAATTTTAGCTTTCTTAGTGGTCTTTGGTACATGTGCTCTACTATTCCTAGGATCATGCAAATCAATATTATTATTCCTAGGAACATGCATCATGGCTCTTTTCTTTTTCTTCTCTATCATGCTTCTAGTTTTGCACATTTTTATATAGCGAAAGCATTGTGGTCTAATATGACCAACAAATCCACAAAAGTGACAAATAGGAGTAAAATAAGGAATCATACCTTGTCCTTGTCTTTGTGGATGAAAGGGTTCAATGCGTCTTCGTTGTTGAACCGGTCTAGGTTGCTTCCAAGCTTGAGGTTGCATGATAGGCCTCTTTCCTTTGTGAGCTATTTGAGGAGGAATGTTGGCTTGAGGAACCCTAGGGAGTTGAGCTTGAGGTTGCCTTCTTGGCCCCATCTTCACTTGAGCATTTGAACTTTGTCCTATTTCTAACTTCTTCCTAGGAAGTTGCACAAATGAAGTTTCTTCTTTCTTCAAGCTCTTGACAAACACGGTCTTGTTAGAGGTTGAGATCTTCTTGCCATCTTCATACCCAAGACCCCTCTTGTCACATGGACTCTTTCCAACACCAAGCATATGGTCAAGCTTCTTGGTGCTAGAATCCATCCTAGTCATAGATTCTCTAACTTCTTCAAGCTCCCTCTTTAAACTGTCCTCATTCCTCCTAGATAAGACTAACTCCTCTTTTAGCTTATCTTCCATCTTCTTGAATTTTTCCACTTGTTCACTTAAGTGGTCATTATGAGATGCAAGCTCAAGATTTTCTTCTCTTAACATCTTGATCTTTCTTGTGCTCTTGATTGCTAAATCATTAAATTCGGCATGATATTTAGCAAGCACCTTTTTCTCCACAAATCCATTTATGGAGTTAGAAGAGGAATCACTCTCTACTTCACTTGAGTCATTTTCCTCTTGACTCATTTCCTCTCTTTCACTAGCACTTTTGCTTTTATGAGAGGAGGCAAAAGCTAGGAGATTAGCCATGAGCTCTTCATCATCCGAAGACTCATCTCCCTCATAGGAGTCATCACTACTTCCACTCCAAGTGGCGGCCATCACTTTCCCCTTTTTCTTCTCAACATGATTTGCAC
This sequence comes from Acer saccharum, assembly GCA_030490815.1. NCBI lineage: Eukaryota > Viridiplantae > Streptophyta > Magnoliopsida > Sapindales > Sapindaceae > Acer > Acer saccharum. Next base: position 21,773,066 of record CM059873.1, read on the forward strand.
AATCGGGGGCAAAATGACCTATGCCACCACACTCGAAACATCGGACCCCTTTCCTTTCGGTCCTCTCTTGCCTAGGTTCAAACTTCTTGAAAGAGCCCTTTTTCTTCAAATCTTGTCCTTTTGATCCAAAGCTCTTTCTTCTAAACTTCATAACCTTGTTGAACCTTTTTACAAACAAGGCAAGGTCTTCATCTGAGTCAACCTTCTTTTCCTCCTTTTCATCCTTGGAGGTTTTTAAAGCAATTCCTTTTTCTTTTAGTGGGTGTGGAGATAGGCCCCTTCCTAGACTCATAAGCTAGAAGTCTCCCAATCACCTCACTCGGCTTCATATCCTTATATCCACGCTTTTCTTCTAAAGCCGTCACCTTCGATTCAAACCTATCGGGTAGAGATCTCATAATCTTTTGCTTGATTCTCCTATCCGAATATGGATCACCAAGTTGATGGCTTTGGTTGACTATATCCATCAACTTGATCTCGAAGTCGTTGAAGCACTCATTCTCCTCCATCTTAAGCGTCTCGAATTGAGTTTGGAGGACTTGAAGCTTGAGTCCTTCACCACTTCGGTTCCCTCATGTGCAATCTCTAGGATGTCCCAAGCCTCCTTAGCTATCCTAGTATTTTGAATCAACTTGTATTGATTTTCGTCCATAGCACACAAGATGGCATGCATCGCCTTCCTATTCCACTTTGAAGCATCAAACTCTTGCGCGTTCCATTGCGCCTTAGGCTTCAAAACATCTTCTCCTCCACCCGCGGGAGTCATCATAGGGAGATCATATCCGTCTTCCACCGCCATCCATGCACGGTCATGAATTTGGCATATGTAGGATTCCATCTTCCCTTTCCATTGGGAATAGTTCAATCCGGTAAGAAGTGGAGGCCTTGTGCTAGAAGCACCTTCGTTGCACCACCACTTTCCACCACCGTTTCCACTCATAGTGTTTATGAATGAATGAAATGAATGCAAATGTATGAATGATCAAAAATCACACAAAATGCAAACACACCAAAATAAGCAAGGATCACCTATGTATGTCTAGGAACCCGCTCTGATACCAATTGAACTAATTATAGCACGGTGTGTATAAAACTATCTAAGGGGGGGGGGGGGGGGGGGGGGGGGGGGGGGGGGGGGGGGGGGGGGGGGGGGGGGGGGGGGGGGGGGGGTGGGGAATAGATTTTACGCTTTTTACCCAATTTTTCGTGTTAGTCAAAACGAAATTACCCTCAAGATAAAATAAACAAGCAAGTGTAATATGGTGCGGAATTAAATTAACACTTGATTTTTACGTGGAAACCCTCACGGAAAAACCACGGGCTATGTAAGTAAGCCACACTCGAACCTCGAATCCACTAAATGTGCAAACGATTACAACCTAATCCCGAAAGTAATCACACACCTACCTAATCCCGTATGAGTGAACGTAGTCCAATTTTGCTTGTGATCTAAGCAACCTAATCCCGGATGCTACACACAAGACTTACTTTCTCTATGAAGAGAAACACCCTAAGTGAATATATGAATATCCAAAATGCAACATAGAGCAAGGGAAACCCTATATGCTTATCTAAGATGATTAATATGCAATTAAAACAATCCTAGATATCAAAACTAAATGACATGTCAATTAGTTTAGCTAATCAATATCAAGCACAAAACCTAATATGCTAGCACAATACAACTTCTCAAACATACATCATACTAATCTCAATCTTGTATTCAAAGTATATAAAATCACATACAAGTAATTAAATTGAGATTGCTAGATAGAGAAACACAAAATATGTAAGATATTAGTGAAAAGCTTACCAAACAAAGTATGATGAAATCCATGCAAGATGTCATCTAGATGATCTAAGATGATGCTAGATGATGATTGATGATCATGAATAAGTGTTTGAGCAATTAAAAATGAGTTCTTGGAATTTTTCTCTCTTTGAAAAATCCCTAAGTATAATCTGAATATGAACTCTCTTACTTGACCTAAAGACAAAATGGCATATATATAGGGTGCCAAACCAAAGTGAGGTCGTTTAAGTAAGTTTCAAAGAAACGCGCCAATCGGCGGTTTCATTCGGCGGCCAGGCCGCTGATTGTGACCGCCGAATTGGTCCCGAGAGAAACAGGGAATTTCGGCGGTTTCATTCGGCGGCCACCGACCGCCGATCCAACCGCTGAATTGGACCTGACACAACAGGGGACCAACGGCGGTTTCATTCGGCGGTTTCGTAGCCGCCGATCCAACCGCCGAATAAACCCGAGAGATAAAATCAATCAGGTATGAAACGGCGGTTTCATTCGGCGCCAAGCCGTCGATTCAAACTGCCGTTTCACCAATCTTGGTGAAACCAAGGGAAAAGCCAAGGGCTTCTCCAACGCGATCTTCGCGCTAAAAACAAGCACACACGGTGCACGCGCGGACGTTTCCGAACAACAACGGGAAACGAATTACAAGACACATAAACACACACAACATATAACAAAGAAGTGCAAGTGTGAAAAGTGACATGTGAAGAGAATGCACACAAATACAAGTATGCTAAGTGAGTGTGTGCACTAATCTCTTCATAGAAAATAGCACTAAACATATACCTTTGGAGTGCTTAATTCTTGCAAGGGCCTTGAGCTTGAACACATTCCTAAGCTACCCTTACATGATCCCCACATATGGTTTGATCACGAAATAAGCCAATTAAGAAACAACGGGAATCCTTACAAGGTTCCGTTAATTCCGTGTCTAACGAGTGAGAGATATTTCTATGCAAAAAGTATATACCGTTTTCCAATGTACCTTGGCAAATAATTTTGTCATTCTTACTAATAATAAAAACTTTATTAAAAGTAACCGAATATCCAAATTTATTCAAACAAGAAACTGAAATTAAATTCCTCTTGAATTGAGGTACATAATAAACGTCTATCAAATCTAAATGCCTTCTAGAATCCAAGTAAACTCTAATATCTCCCACTGCACTTGTAGACACTAACGTTCCGTTGCCCAAGCGCAAATTGATTTCATTCTTACTCAGCCTTCTCCTTTCTTGGAACCCTTGCAAGGAATAACAAACATGATTAGTGGTTCCAGAGTCTATGATCCAAGAATCTGTAGAATCTGCCAAAAACATGTTTCAAGATAATTCACATTACCTTCTTCCTTCTTATTCTGGGACTTTGGGCAATTTCTTTTCCAATGTCCCTTTTCACCACAAAGGAAGCATTTCCCTTTGATCTTGGTTACTTTCTTGGTCTCCTTCTTGGTAGGCCCAAGTTGCTTTTTCTTCTGTTGTTTCTTGACCTTCTGACGGGTCTTAACAGTAGCAACTTTACCAACCATATGAATCTCTTGACCCTTGCCTTTCACAAGGATCTTTTCAGCACTTTGAACATCTTGCATCAGGCCTTGTAAGTGTATTCTTTTTGTTCAAAGTGTAGTCCAATTTGAACTGATCAAAGGAATCTGACAATGAATTGACAACCATATCAATTTTTGTCTCACCATCTATCTCAGCGCCATGCAGTTCAGCAATGTTGAGATGTGCTATGACTTTCATCATGTGATCCTTCACAGCTTGTCCAGGTTTCATTCTAAGATTCATAAAAGCAGTCACTGCCTCTCTCTTAGTTGTACTGGACTTCATAGCAAATCTCCTCTAAGACATCATTTATCACAGCGGACTCCATTCCTTCATGCTGCTGTTGCAACACGTCGGAGATAGTGGCCATAATGTAACATTTGGCCATATCATCTGAAGTCTTCCACTGCTCATACTCATCTCTATACATTATGCTAGATTCATTATTAGGAGCAGGTGGTTTAGGAGTAGTTAGAACAAACTTATGTTTTTCACTTTGCAGCAACAACCCAATTTTCCTTTTCCATGTGACATAATTATCTCCAGTTAAAGTGTTATCTTTCAGGATGTTCATAAGTGATGGGGTCATGATTTCTGAATAAAACAAAACATATATAGTAAATAATCATGATAAAGCACTTTTAAATATTTATCTTGAATTAAATAAATAACTCAATCATAAAAATTCAAGACAAAGGGAGATATATATAGGTTTTTGGATTTAGGACAAATATTCCCATCATAAATGACCTGACAAGCGAATTGCGGGCAAGAATTGCAGTTAATAATCTGATCGCACCATTTATATAATATATATATATTCAGCCCCAATATCCTATATTTTTTTGCTTTTTTGTCGGGTAAAACCAGGTATTTAATGTTAAATAAGTGTTTCAGGTGAATTTGGTAATCAGGGGTAAAAGTGCAAAATTCAAGGAAAGATTGAGGTTTTTGTAATTTTGAAAGAGTTTAGGGGCCTTTCTATAATTCGCCATGATAGACAGTAAAGTCCACAACGAAGTTGACAATGAACTCAATTCTAGAGAAGTTCGCTGTCCAGGTTTCGCTGTGAAGGGCATCGAAGAAGGGTATTTTCGTAATTTTCCGTCGAGGATTATTTTTGTAATTTTTCAATTTCAAGCCCTAATTTTGTGGACATTTTAAATGCCCCATTTTGAGCCCTCTTTCTGGCCACCATTAGAAATCCCCACACAAACACCTCTCTTAGATCTACAAAACTCCCAACACCAAATTAAAAGAGAGAGATAAGTCTTCAAAAGCATCCACCGAGGTTTCCCTCATGGATGCCTCACCACCACACATTCTACACATTCTCCACCCATTGTAACGAGAAAGGAGGGTCTTTTATTCAATTTCGAGCAAGCAAGCAAGGAGCTCTTATAGGGGATTTATTCAAGGGTTTTCTCTATAACTCATGTCTTCTTGTATTTCTTGTTTTCTAGATGTGTAACCCCACTTTGAATATTTGTAAGCCTACACTTGTGCTATTTATTTAATGATTTTACTTAAAGTCATTTGGGTATTGTTTCATTCTTGCTATATTCATGATTAAATCACTTATTATGACATGCATATGTGTGGAGGATTAGAAATTGATGTGTATTCATGAATGAGATTAGGAGTATAATAACTTAATTTAGGTGTATGTATGTTGATGGATTATTCAAGATTCTATGTTTGGAATGATTTGAGTGAATGTGAGTTAGGGATATACCTTTGGATGACCTTCCAGATATGACATTGACTACTTACTACTTAGCTCTAAAAGAATTAATGGATAAAACTTATTGCTTGACCTTGCTAGAATAGGTTTTAGCTTTATGTTCTGGTGCTTAATAGGTCTTTGACCTTAAGACACAATTGCTCATTCCATGACCTTGGTTGAGTGATGAGTTGATTTTAGTAAATTCTTTAATCAAGAGAATGAGTCCTTGACTTGAATTGAATGTACTTTATGTTTAACAATCAACTTGATGTGCATTTGTGTTTAGCGAACTCATTTCCCTTGTGTGACCACTATCTTACATCTCTCCAAGTCAATTTGTTTTCATAACTTATGGTGTCTTGCCTTTAGGAGTAGATTAATTAGCTTAGGAGTAGTGTAATTTAGAAAAGGCAAGCACTGGTTACTTTTCTACCTTTAGTTTTTGGTTATTTCCATTTTCATTCTCTCACATACAATCACAATATGCTTACACTTCACACACACCATTCTCACCATTTCCATGTTCTATTTTCATGCGTTCAATAAACTCAAAACTTGAGATGGTTGATGGATGACACATCCCTGCAGAACGATACCCTTACTTGTTGCTATACTTGTCTTCTGACTCGTGCACTTGCGAGGTAGAAAATACAAGAACAATCTTTTGACATCAAAAACGACGTTGTCATAACTGCAATTTCAGCGCCCGCAATAAGCATCTGAAGTCTCTATGATAATATGCGGTTGCCAATCGCATGCAAGCACCTGCCTTTCTCTTTCTTTGAATCTTCTGCCTTGAGTTGTGGTTGACAGATATACGGCTGATGACAGCAAATTGAATGCCCGCAACTTGGTCTAAAAACCTTTAGAGTGATTTGCGGTTGGCAATATGCGATTGCCAATCACATGCCACAATTCTCCTCAATCTTCAGAAATTTCCATTTTTGCCCCAATTTGCTTGCTTTAAGCACAAATACCCCTGAATCCTTGATAACACCTGAAAACACTTATTTATGCTCCTGGGTTACAGTCATTCGAACCATCTCGATGAGAGATCGCCAAGAGTTGATTGGAATATGAAGTATAACAACCCATCATTTAAAGCATATTGTGTCATTACATTCTGGAATCATTTGACATGTTCCTTTGGGTCCATGGCTTCCTTGTACTACTTGATGTTGGGCATTCTAAACATGTCCGGAAATGGTGTTTGGACAATGCTATCAATGAGCGGGTTATCTGATTTGTCATATGACAGCTTACTATGACTGTATCTTCTCACCATCGCCATTTCTTCCTTTACTCTTTTTGTCAGTTCTTGGATTGTAACGTGGCTAGTCTCTTTTTGACTCTCGCAATAGCACGAGGTCGGAGAGTAGTGTAACAATGAATAAGATTCGTTCTCACAGGGATTGAGTAACCGATTACCGAAATTGATTAGTTCCAAAGCTATTTAAACAACCGATTATGAAAAATTTCCAATCTAAGTGAATTAACTAAATTAATCTAAATGATTAATTCTAATGCAATAATGAAATAACAAGAAAGTAAACTCGAATGTGATAAAATATAGAGAGATATGCTAGAATTTGAATCCACCCCACCCAACATTTAATGCCCAATTTAGACTCAATTACTCCAAAACATACTCATGCAAATTTGTAGACTCATGCACCCTATCATTAACCTACAATCTTGGTCAAGCAGAGTAAGTTACACCCAAATTCATACCCAAGCCTATCTTTCGATTACCCGGAATATATGAATGAATTCATTAAACTTATTGGTGCACTAAATGAGTCCTATATGCTAGCCTAAGTAGGTCTACTTTTCTAGACATGCATAGAGGGCATTTTATCGAACACGTGGTATGCGTCACCGGTCGGTACGTAACACACCACAATAAATCATTCAAAATGGAGATCAATCACTTGAAAGCATTGTAAGCATACAAAACACCCATACAAATCGCACTTGCATATAATAGATAAATAAGAGTCAATACATAATCCAATTCATGGGTGGGGTTTCAATCAAATCCTAGCACTAGAAGTTTAGCTCATCATATTACACATAATAGCCATACAATAGATTAATTCAAATAAAGACATGGCTATGAAAAAGAGTAAAAGAGAAAGGGTTTAGAGAAAACTAATGGAGAGCTTCTCTTCTTCCTTGGGTCTTCTTCTCCTTCAATCTTTCTTCAACTATCTCCTGCCCAAAAGATGGATTGATGGTGGATGTAGGAAAAGTGAGGGTGAACTTGTGTTTGGATGGTAAAAAGGGAGTGATCTTTGTGGGTTACAAAGGATGGGATTGGTGATGTAAGTAAATGGGCAAAGATGTGTTCTTGATTTAATTTGGGAGAGAATGTTGGTAAAGCTTTCAGAACAAGGACTGCAGAATATATAGTTGAGCAAATTAGGGCAAGGGCAAGAGAGTAAATTCCTTGCTGAAAAGCACATTCTGGGCGAAGGGCGAGCTCGGGGCGAGCTCGGTGAGCTCGCCCTGGGGTCGCCTAAGGAGGCGAGCACTTTCTGGACCAGAGAGCTTAGCGAGCTCGGGGCGATCTTCTTGGGCTCGCCTTGGGCTCGCTTTGAATTTGTGCTGAAAAATCCCGAGAGCTTAGCGGGCTTGGGCGAGCTGCTTGGGCGAGCTTGGGGCGAGCTTCTTGAGCTCGCCTTGGGGTCGCCTTGGTTGGAGACAACCTGGTCCTAGCCTGAGAGCAGAGCGACCTCGAGGCGAGCTGCCTGAGGTCGCCTTGGGGTCGCCTAGGAGCAGGAAGTTCTGCTCTTTGCTTCTTTTTAGCTCCTTTTTTAGTGAATGGCTAACATAACATCTTGCCCCTGCACAACTCATTTAAAGTGTCAAAACCACGGCTTTTACTCGAGAAACGAACACAAAACGATAAGAAATTGGGGCTACACTATGTGTAGAACTAAAGCAATCAACACCCCCAAACCTATCTTTTGGTCGTCCTCGAGCAAAACCAAAACAAACAAACAAACAAACAAACAAAAAGAATATAGACAGCTAAGGAAAGCAAAAACAACAAGAAATAAAACTTCCGGATAAGTCTTTTAAACCCCTAGGCGATCCCTAGTGGGACGAGTGAAGTCTCGTGAGGGTTTACAGTACGACACCCACAAACGTCATTCCTGCTGAGCCAACTAAAGATAGAGATGCAATAATGGTGAACTGAATTGAGACACATGCATGCTAAGACCCCTAAGAAAAGGCTTGGGAAGCGAAAGCTAAGGTGCTACAACAAGAGAGATTGCAATTCCATACTTCTTAGTGAGCAAAGCTTCAAAAAGCATCGAACACAAGAGTCTTATGATAGCATTTCGCCTCGACTCTATACCTTTCCGGATCTCTCTCATTTTACCACTCAGAACCTAGGCTCACTCAACAAACATATATGGTTGGAAATTAGGCACAAGAATTTTCAAAAAAAACAAGCATATGACGCTTTTGAGAAACCGCTAATGCTTAAATGCAATTGGACCACAAGAACGGATTTGAACATTAAGAACAAGAGCAAAACACCATTTGATGCCATTATCAACAAGCTAAACTCCTCCTAAGGATCAATTAGGACTTCTTTAAAGTTCAAGAGATGCTATGATGAGATGGTGGTGGAGAGGCTTGGTGGGTATGGGATTATGGGCTAGCTACTAATTATTGTTAAGCTTTCTATGGCACACTCTTCACCATATTAGCGTCTAGGCATGAGTTATTTAATTAAAACATCTTGTGCTCATTTTTAAATTGCTTTTAGATTTTAGCAACTTTTACACTTTAGAGCTTAGAAGGCTAATTACTTTTTTTTTTTTTCTTTTTTTTTCTTTTTTTTTTTTCTTATTTTATTTTTTTTATTTTTATTTTTTTACAAATCAAGCCTTGATCTTTGCACAATTTTCACAGCCTAAGTACACGCTATTTTACACTTTTGATTTTCATTATGATATGGTAACAAGCTATAATCGTAGCAAGTGGGATGGTCTAGTGTTTATGTAAGATGTGATGATATGTATGATATGGGAGGATATAGTGATGGGGTTTAGTGTGTAGGTCTACATAGATAGGACAATTAAGCACACACACAAGGCATGGGACATGTTTGGGAAATTTGTAGTGACTTAACACACATTGCCCACATCATCTCTATAGGCACAAGTGAAACAAGTAAACAAAGGCAAAACCATGGTGATGCTCTTAAATGGCGCTCTTTTAATGTCCAAAGCATGGAGTGAGGTCCCTTTTTATTTTTATGCTTATTTATCTACAAGAAGAGTGTTTAAGATGAAACAATGAAAAAGCATACACTCATAAGGACGCTATTTAGGCTCTGGCCTCACACGGGTAGTCTCCACTAATGATCTAGACATCTTAAGTGCGATACCCAATTACTTAGACACTTTCGAGTCTGGTAGGGTGCGTGCAAGCAATGTGGTGTAGCTTTAACTAGCACGACCTTCGCCTAGACTCAGGGGCTCAACACATGCAAAAATTGCCTCAAACGGCACAACCCAAAAGCATCTCATTAAAGCAACTAATGCTCCAAAATTTGTCTTAGAACAGGAGAACAAGACTCTAAACACATACAATCATGCAGAAATTAAAAAAAAATCATAAAATAAGCACACGCAAAAATCAATCATGCAAAAATGGTCTTAGAGTGGCCGCACCCCCAAACCTAAACGAAACATTGTCCCCAATGTTTGCACAAAAGTGGATTGGACAATATAGGCTTAGAAGCGGGAGGGAGGCCAAACGCAACCTAATAAGCACGCTGCAAACCTAAAAACTAGGCACAATACAACGCCACACTCTTAGACTATGCATTCTAATTAAAGAAAAAAAAAAAAACAAAACTGAAATAAATAAATAAAACAAAAAAAATAATCCAACAAGCGAAATAATATAGAAAGACAATAAATAGTAATAGTTAAAAAGTTTTAAGAATTCTAGCAGGAAAATAAATAACACAAAATAAGATAAGTGCGGGTGATATAACTATGGATCCTGATGTGGATGGCTGGGATCCTGAGGTGCTTGCTGTGAACTGCTCCCTGACCCTCTGAAAGGACGCCTACTCTCCCTTCGGTATACAAAGGGAATCTCGACTCCTCTGCTGACTAAACCCCTCTGGAAGGCATCCAACCGCTCATTTATGCTGGCAAACTCATTTATATAGGTATTGTGGTTGGAGGTCATCTGTTGGCTCATCGTCCGTAGGCACTGGGAGTTGAGCTCTAGCTGCTCATTCATCCTCTGCATCATCTGGGCCATGGTAGGTTCCTGAGCACCTGTACTGTACCTGTACCTGCATCTGGACCACCCCTTTGGTGTTGGCCATCAAAATCTGTGTTCTCTGGGTCATCCACTTCATTCAGGCCCAGGATGTCGTCTTCATTCAGGCCTAAGTCATCATCATCTAGATCATTGGCCCCTATTGGCCTGCCCCCTCTCCGTTTTGCAAGCTCATTGTAGGTCTTCTTACCTATGTCGGATGTCGGGGAAATCGTATTGTCACCGGATCTGTCCCACTCAATGCCCGCCTCCTCACAGAAATGAGTGATAAGGCAGGGGAAAGGGAGTGGCCCTTTTGACTTCGCACCCTTATGAATGTGCTGCACAATGATTTGGCCAATGTCCATCTGTAGCCTGTTTCTTGCACAGAACAAGTAGCGAGCAGTGTCATACCCCAGATCAGTGCGGTGTGTCTTGGGCGCCAAGGAATAATCAAAGAATAGGTTCCAGAATGCCGCATCAAGCTTGAGCTCATTGAGTAACAGAGGACTACGGTATTCATTCCATAGTGGGCTGCCGTCTATCCTCAAATCGGCCGCTAGAAACCCGTTGTAGAGCTCGAAGAACTGATGGTTCGGGAGGCCGTCGACATAATCACCAAGATTCTCGGGCGCCCCAAACCATTCATTTATCCTAGTGGCTGTAATTCGGACCTCTCGCCCCCTAACTACCACTGGTCTGCCCTGAGAGAAGTGGTGAGGCACCATGGCATAATAGAACTCTCTCACCAAATCAAGTGCTGCCATATTTGGGGTCCTCACAAAACCCGCCCAACCTAAGTTTCGACTGCCTGTGGGACAAAAGTGGTGCCGAAAACTGTCAAATTAATCCCTCTTTCCGGCCATACCCTCCTGTTAGCAAATAGAGCCCACTTTTTCGGGTTGTCTGGGTCTGGGGGTGGTGAGACTGTGTCTCCTTTTCCTTTTCCTGAAGGAGGGGGAATGATGGGAGGGTTTGATGTCTCCTCTACTCATAAACCGCTTGGTTTTCTTTCCACTGGCCATATTCACTTCAAACCAATCCAATCACAGGGAAATCACACCACACTTAAATCTAAACAAATCAAAACTACCAAACCACACTTCCAAAACAATGAAATGATCATCCAATCAATAAATCTTCAATTCAAACAACACACTTCAAATAAAACCCCATATCTTCAAACAAACCCTTCTCAATTGAAGCAAAATAGAATGTAGGTAGAGAGAAAAGATCTAGATGCCTCTTTCTAACAAAAAATGGAGAAGGTTAGGGCTAATTTACCTTAGAGAGACGCCCAAAGCATGCTGCAGCAGTTGAGAGGAAATTTTGGGGAGAATTTGGTGAACTGCAGCATCTGTCACGACCTAGGGTTTAAATCGCAATTTTTGTTCGTAGGCGAGCTCAGGGCGAGCTGCTTGAGCTCGCCTTGGGCTCGCCCTTGCTTGAAACGGCAGCGTTTCGCTTGTCTGCTTAAGTGCACAGGCGAGCTGATGGCGAGTGTGGTGAACTCGCCTGAAGCTCGCTATCGCCTCGGGTCTGACTTCTCTTTGCTCCATGAGGCGAGCTCAGGGCGACCTTATTGGGCTCGCGTGGGCTCGCTTTCGTCTCGGTTTGGCCTCTTTCATTGCTGCATGATGCGAGCTCAGGGCGACTTTATTGGGCTCGCCGTGGGCTCGCTTTCGTCTCGGTTTTAACTGCCTATATGGGCTCTTCCAGGCGAGCTTGAGGCGAGCTTCTTGGGATCGCCTTGAGCTCGCTAATCTCTCTGCTCTGGACAGTGTGAGTGCCTTCATGGGCGACCTTGGGGCGAGCTGCTTGAGCTCGCCTTGAGGTCGCTATCGTCTCGGTTATGGGCAGTCTGGTAGATCTGATTAGCTGGAAAAAATTTAAAAGTACCCTACAAAATAAACATAAACAACTAGCACACCACATCAAACACGCCTAATCTATCAAATTGAGCTCAAGTAAGATAATGCGGTTGCAAAAACTAAAAAGAAAGAAAACGAAAGCAAATAAAACTAAACTAAGAAAATTTAAAAGAACAATTAAAACTAATATTTACACAAGGTGGTACCTCCCTTGGATTTCTTGCTCATGGTGGTTCGTGGAGATGTAACACCTCCTTGGGTCTCGGGGCTTCAAGTTCCCAAAAGACTTTTAACCGTTGTCCATTCACCTTGAATTTCTCCCTCTTCTCATTCTCGATCTCAACTGCCCCGTGAGGAAAAATTTCTATTATGGTATAAGGCCCCATCCATCGGCTCTTTAACTTACCCGGGAAGAGCTTCAACCTTGAGTTGAAGAGGAGCACCTTTTGACCTACTTGTAGCTCCTTAACCTCTAGCTTCTTGTCATGCCACCCTCTTGGTCTTCTCTTTGAAAATCCTCGAATTCTCAAATGATTCAAGCCGTATTTCCTCTAGCTCACTCAATTGGAGGCATCTCTTTTCACCGGCCTCTTGCATGTTCATGTTGAGGAGCTTAATTGCCCACCATGCCTTGTGCTCAAGCTCGAATGGTAGGTGACAAGCTTTCCCATATACTAACCGGAACGGGGACATGCCAATGGGAGTTTTGTAAGCCGTTCGATATGCCCATAATGCATCTTCTAACATCTTGGCCCAATCCTTCCTTCTAATTCCCACGGTTTTCTCCAAGATACTCTTAATTTCTCTATTAGAGACTTCGGCTTGTCCGTTGGCTTGTGGATGGTATGGGGTCGTGACCTTGTGCTTCACTCCATATTTCTTCAATAAGGCGTCAAACCTCTTGTTGCAAAAATGAGAGCCTCCATCACTCACTATTGCTCTTGGAGTGCCAAAACGAGTAAAGATGTTTCCTTTTAGGAACTTGGTCACCTCTTTGCCTTCACATGTAGGGGTGGCTATCGCTTCAATCCATTTAGACACATAGTCTACGGCAACTAGGATGTACCTCTTCCCAAAGGACATTGGGAATGGTCCCATGAAGTCTATTCCCCAAACGTCAAAAAGCTCCACCTCTAGCATGACATTCATCGGCATCTCATCTCTCTTGGATATGTTGCCGGTTCTTTGGCACCGGTCACACGCCTCCACAAAGCTCCTTGAGTCCTTGAATAGAGATGGCCACCAAAAGCCCGATTGGAGGACTTTCCTAGCCGTTCGCGAAGCACCAAAGTGACCTCCACACTCCTTGGAGTGGCAATGACCTAAAATATCTAGCATCTCCTCTTCGGGAACACACCTCCGAATTACCCCATCTCCACAAAGCCTAAACAAGAGAGGCTCATCCCAAAAGTAGAATTTTAACTCGGCAAAGAATTTTCTCTTTTGGTGCACATTTAACTCCGGGGGCACTATGTCACTAGCTAGGTAGTTTACCACATCCGCAAACCATGGGATTAGTAGGCTTTGCAACTCAAAAAGTTGCTCATCGGGGAACTCTTCTTTAATAGGCTCATCATCCTTTCCACTATCTTCCCTCTCAAGCCTCGAAAGGTGGTCCGCAACCACGTTCTCGGTCCCCTTCTTGTCTCTAATCTCAAGGTCAAACTCTTGAAGGAGAAGTACCCATCTAATAAGCCTTGGCTTTGCATCCTTCTTAGCTAAGAGATACTTAATTGCGGCATGGTCCGTGTAGACAACTACCTTGGATCCCACCAAGTATGACCTAAACTTGTCAAAAGCGAACACGATAGCCAACAACTCTTTTTCCGTTGTTGCGTAGTTGACTTGTGCTTCGTTTAGTGTGTGACTTGCATAGTAGATGACATGTTGACGCTTATCATTTCGTTGACCCAATACGGCGCCCACCGCATAGTCACTAGCATCACACATCAACTCGAATGGTAGATCCCATTCTGGGGCTCTCATTATTGGAGCTGAAACAAGCTCCTTCTTCAAAAGTTCAAAAGCCTCTAAACATGCTTCGTCAAACACAAATGACACATCCTTCATCAAAAGGGAGCATAAAGGCTTGGCAATCTTCGAAAAGTCCTTGATGAACCTTCTATAAACCCGGCATGTCCCAAAAAACTTCGGATGCCCTTCACGGATGTTGGTGGTGGCAACTTCTCTATCACCTCTATTTTTGCCTTGTCCACTTCAATGCCTTCGGAAGAGATCCTATGTCCCAACACAATCCCTTCTCTTACCATGAAGTGGCACTTCTCCCAGTTGAGAATAAGGTTGGTCTCTTCACATCTTTCAAGCACCTTCCCTAGGTTCTCTAAACAACCATCAAATGATGACCCGAAAACAGAGAAATCATCCATGAAGATCTCAATGTACCTCTCCACCATGTCAGAAAAAATGGCCATCATACATCTTTGGAATGTCGCCGGGGCGTTACAAAGTCCAAAGGGCATTCTTCGGTAGGCAAACGTTCCATATGGGCATGTGAACGTTGTCTTCTCTTGATCTTCGGGGATTATTGGAATTTGGTTGTAGCCAGAGTATCCGTCTAGGAAGCAATAGTACTCGTGCCCCGCTAGCCTTTCTAGCATTTGGTCTATGAAGGGCAAAGGGAAGTGATCTTTCCTTGTAGCCGTGTTGAGTTTTCTGTAGTCAATGCAAACTCTCCACCCTGTGACGGTCCGTGTTGGAATTAGCTCATTGTGCTCATTGGGTACCACGGTGATTCCACCTTTCTTAGGGACCACCTGTACTGGACTAACCCATGGACTGTCTGAAATAGGGTATATGATACCCGCATCTAGAAGCTTTAGGACCTCGGCTCTAACACCTCTTGCATGTTAGGATTCAACCTTCTTTGGTGCTCCACTGTTGGTTTGACCTCCTCCTCCATCAAGATTTTACATACAAATAGAAGGGCTCAAACCCTTAATGTCGGAGATAGACCAACCAATGGCTTTCTTGTGGCTTCTTAGGACCCTAACAATTTTTCTTCTTCAACCTTTGACAAAGAGGCTGAAATTATCACCGGTAGTGATAGTGACTCACCAAGGAACGCATATCTCAAATGCACCGGAAGTTGCTTCAACTCAAGCTTTGGAGGTTCTCAATGGAAGGGGGTAGTCTAGGCTTTCCCTCTCCTAACTCCTCGTATCTTCTCCTCTCCCTAAACTTCTTCATTGGTTGGGAATTCAAATGGAGGGCATATTCCGCAACTTCCTCATCTTCATCTTTTTCAGTGGCACCCCAAACTAAACAAGCCTCCAAAGGTTCCTTGGGAGTTCGTTTCCTAACAAATTCTTCAACTAATGGCTCCAACAAGTCAACCTTCCAGCAACCATCTACTTCCATCGGTCTCTTGGTTGCCTTTTTCATGTTGAATACCACGTGTTCATCTCCCACCCTTAATGTCATCTTGTCCTCCTTCACATCTATCAATGCTCCGGCTGTCTTTAAGAAAGGTCTACCTAGGAGTAAGGGTATTTCCACATCCTCCTCCATCTCAAGTATCACAAAATCTACCGGGAAGTACAAGTTCTCAACCTTGACCAAAACATCTTCCATGACTCCCTTTGGGTATTTAATTGACCTATCGGCTAGTTGTAGGGTGACATGGGTAGGCTTCACTTCCCCCACTCCCAACTTCTGATAAACTGAGTATGGCATCAAGTTTATGCTTGCCCCGGAGTCAATCAATGCCCTTCTAAATTCCGTTTGGCCAATGGTGCATGGAATAGTGAATTTCCCGGGATCTTTTAGCTTTGGTGGAAGTTTGTTTTGTAGGATTGCACTACATTCTTCCGTGAGCGCCACCGTTTCGAATTCCTCTAACTTTCTTTTGTTAGAGAGTAATTCCTTAAGGAACCTCACATAGGTGGGCATTTGGGCAAGTGCTTCGGCGAAAGGGATATTAATGTGAAGTTTCTTGAACACCTCCAAAAACTTATTGAAGTTGTGAGCATCCTTTTGCTTCTTCAATCTTTGCGGATATGGGATGGGAGGGACATAAGCTTTTACTTGGGGTTGTGGAGGAGGATCATTTGGTGTGGTAGGCACTTCATCTTGACTGGAGTTTTTCTTCTCTACATCAACATCTCCTTCACAACCTCTCTCACCTTCAACAACAACTCCTTTCCCCTTTCCAAAGTCATCCGGCAATTCCACCTCTTTACCACTTCTCAAGGCAATGGCCTTGCATTGTTCCTTAGGATTAACTACTGTGTCGCTTGGTAGAGACCCTTGTTGTCTTCCTTGTTGCCCTCTAGCTAGTTGACCGACTTGCGTTTCCAAGTTTTGGATTGAGGATTGTGAATGTTGAGCAAGTTGATCAATTTTTGTGTCAAGCTTCCTCAAGGCCAAATCTTGGGTCTCCATTCTAGTGTTAAGCTTGCCCATGTATCTAGAGAACATTTCCTCTAGGTTAGACTTTCTTTGTAATTGGTTATTTGGGGCTTGGTTAGGGTAGTTTTGTTGGTGAGGTTGTGGGAATCCGGGGGGTTGTCTTTGGTTGAGGTTTTGTTGTTGTTGGGGTTGGTTGTCCTTCCATGACAAGTTTTGGTTATTTCTCCATGGTGGGTTGTATGTGTTTTGGTAGGGGTTGTTTGGGGATTTTGGGTGGCATGGTGTTGTTGGGGTTGGTTTTGGAAGTTTCGGTTGTAATTTACAAAGGAAACTTGTTCTTGTGAGCTTGAAGCAAATGGGTTTCCAACTTGACAATCCATGCTTGAATGCGGCCCCAAACACCACTCACATTGGGCTACTTGCACATTACTCGGCTCCGCACTCATCTTGGAAAATTTATTTTGAAGGGCCACTATTTGATGATGTTGACTTGCTAATTGAGCTTGAAGACTTGTCCTCTCATCCACTTCTAGCACACCCGGAATCTTCTTTGGTACTTGCCTTTGGCCTCCCCAATGGCTATTGTTAAGTGCCATCTCCTCTAGAAGCTCACTGGCCGCATCCATTGATTTGCTCATTAACGAACCTCCAGCAGCCGCATCTACTAAATTCCTTGTTGACACCGTAAGCCCTTGGTAGAAAGCTTGCAAGGTTTGCCATTTTGCAAGGCCATTGTGTGGACATCTCCTTTGAAGCTCCTTGAACCTCTCCCAAGCTTCATATATACTCTCATTCTCATATTGTTGAAATGAGAGGATTTCATTCCTAAGGCGAGCGGCCTTCCCTGGTGGAAAATATCTATTCAAAAAGGCTTGGGCCAACTGATCATAGGTAGTGATCGAGTTTGGTGATTGGGAGTTCAACCATATCCTTGCGTCGTTTCCTAAAGAGAATGGAAACAATTTCAACTTGATAAAGTCATCGGGAATCCCGTTGTACTTGAAGGTTTCGCAAATCTCGTTGAATTTCTGAAGGTGTAGGTTCGGATCATCATTTGCCAAGCCATTGAAAATACAGGTAGTGCCAATCATCTGAATAATGGACGGCCTAATCTCAAAAGAATTTGCTGCAATTGTTGGTTGCCTAATGGATGACTGATGCAGCTCGACTCTAGGCATTGTATAATCTCGTAAAGTACGCTCATCTCCAATATGAGGCAACCCTTCTTGCACTGGATTGGCTTGAGGAGGCAATTCTCCTTGATTTTGATTTGCCACATTTGGCACTCCCATGTGCCCTAACTGTGCATTCTGATCACCCATCTCTGCTCTTCTCCCGAGCTTCGCGACTATTTCTTCGAGCTATCCTTTCAATCTCCGGATCAAAGTTCAAAAAGTGAAGATTTTGGCTCCTTGTTCGTGGGTGCATGCAAGAGCAATGGTACCTATCAAGAAAAACAAACAACTAAATTAAAAGGTTCAAATTAGCAATAAACTAACTAGTATCGATATCAATCATACGCTCAATCCCCGGCAGCGGCGCCAAAAATTGGCTAGTCTCTTTTTGACTCTCGCAATAGCACGAGGTCGGAGAGTAGTGTAACAATGAATAAGATTCGTTCTCACAGGGATTGAGTAACCGATTACCGAAATTGATTAGTTCCAAAGCTATTTAAACAACCGATTATGAAAAATTTCCAATCTAAGTGAATTAACTAAATTAATCTAAATGATTAATTCTAATGCAATAATGAAATAACAAGAAAGTAAACTCGAATGTGATAAAATATAGAGAGATATGCTAGAATTTGAATCCACCCCACCCAACATTTAATGCCCAATTTAGACTCAATTACTCCAAAACATACTCATGCAAATTTGTAGACTCATGCACCCTATCATTAACCTACAATCTTGGTCAAGCAGAGTAAGTTACACCCAAATTCATACCCAAGCCTATCTTTCGATTACCCGGAATATATGAATGAATTCATTAAACTTATTGGTGCACTAAATGAGTCCTATACGCTAGCCTAAGTAGGTCTACTTTTCTAGACATGCATAGAGGGCATTTTATCGAACACGTGGTATGCGTCACCGGTCGGTACGTAACACACCACAATAAATCATTCAAAATGGAGATCAATCACTTGAAAGCATTGTAAGCATACAAAACACCCATACAAATCGCACTTGCATATAATAGATAAATAAGAGTCAATACATAATCCAATTCATGTGTGGGGTTTCAATCAAATCCTAGCACTAGAAGTTTAGCTCATCATATTACACATAATAGCCATACAATAGATTAATTCAAATAAAGACATGGCTATGAAAAAGAGTAAAAGAGAAAGGGTTTAGAGAAAACTAATGGAGAGCTTCTCTTCTTCCTTGGGTCTTCTTCTCCTTCAATCTTTCTTCAACTATCTCCTGCCCAAAAGATGGATTGATGGTGGATGTAGGAAAAGTGAGGGTGAACTTGTGTTTGGATGGTAAAAAGGGAGTGATCTTTGTGGGTTACAAAGGATGGGATTGGTGATGTAAGTAAATGGGCAAAGATGTGTTCTTGATTTAATTTGGGAGAGAATGTTGGTAAAGCTTTCAGAACAAGGACTGCAGAATATATAGTTGAGCAAATTAGGGCAAGGGCAAGAGAGTAAATTCCTTGCTGAAAAGCACATTCTGGGCGAAGGGCGAGCTCGGGGCGGGCTCGGTGAGCTCGCCCTGGGGTCGCCTAAGGAGGCGAGCACTTTCTGGACCAGAGAGCTTAGCGAGCTCGGGGCGATCTTCTTGGGCTCGCCTTGGGCTCGCTTTGAATTTGTGCTGAAAAAATCCCGAGAGCTTAGCGGGCTTGGGGCGAGCTTGGGTGCATCTTCTTGAGCTCGCCTTGGGTCGCCTTGGTGGAGACAACCTGGTCCTGGCCTGAGAGCAGAGCGACCTCGAGGCGAGCTGCCTGAGGTCGCCTTGGGGTCGCCTAGGAGCAGGAAGTTCTGCTCTTTGCTTCTTTTTAGCTCCTTTTTAGTGAATGGCTAACATAACATCTTGCCCCTGCACAACTCATTTAAAGTGTCAAAACCACGGCTTTTACTCGAGAAACGAACACAAAACGATAAGAAATTGGGGCTACACTATGTGTAGAACTAAAGCAATCATAACGTTCCATTCTCTGGTTGGTTCTCCATCCAGGGCCAGGGCAGTCTTTTCACAGTTAACCCCGAAAGAGGCCTACTGTTGTCTTTAAAGTCCTCATTAACCCTGGTTCGTAGACCATTAGGACTTTTGGGTCTCTTGGGGTTAATTCTTTCTACCCGGGGCCTTCTTCTTGGCCTTAGGTCACTGTCCTCAAATGAGTTGGAGTGGTGTCGTTGGCAGGATAGTCATCGTGCCATTCCTGAACCTGAGCTCTCTGTATGGGAATTGTCAGGTCTCTTGTCTTCCATGGGCCTTTCCGCATCCAATATTCATTTCTCTTTGTTCTACCTCTTTTCAGCCAATGTCTCAAGGAAATCCTAGAAAATTTTGCCTCCCATAGGTTACCTTATTAAAGAGTTTGGAGTTGACACATGGATTTCCAAGAGTAACCTTTTGGGTGGAACAGCTCTAGATTATCCAAGGCATATGGCGAAGTAATTCCTGCGCTTGCTAGAATGGTAATCCCAAATCCAACAGCATCATTAAGGAGTTGCTAAAAGGTAACTTGAAATTACTGGATGGTCTCTCGAGGTGTTGGGATCATTGTTTGGGCGTCTAGCACGATAGTTGATTGATCTCCAATCTTCGACATGTTGTTTTCAACTGTAACGCATGTGGTGCTGATTGTTAGTGTCGTCATTATTAGAGGCCATGTGTGGATCTGTTCTCGAGGGTCCTCAAAGTTATAGTTCATCCCCCCCTCCTCTACTGCTAATTGTTGACGATGATTTTTTTATTGTTGAAAACTTAATCCACCAACAATAACACGTAGGCATATCAGAGACTTTGACTTGTTAAGGCGAAACAGCCAAAACCTCTCTCTTTCACCTGGATGTGATGCCAGTTCCAAATAGCCTACTATGGGTGGCTTGCTCAGCAGAAACAATGGTTTGTGGAATAAAGTAAAGTAAAAATAAAGAAATAGACATGTGATGTTAGGTTTATAGTTTATGTTGGCATGTATTCCATATCAAAACGTGTTTCTTTTGTAATGTTTAGTGGTTCATATGTTGAAGATTTAAGAAGACGAAGAAAGTCTTGGCCACAATTCATGCAAGATGCCAGTTTCAAAGAGATATGTGCTTCATTGTTCATCAAAGGTAATATAAGACCTCATATCTCTTACAAGGCTAGGCGCACACACACACACACACACACACATGGCATCCTTGTGTGTTCCTTCATGGTTAAACATCATTTATATATCATTTTTACACACTTGATAATATATGCTCATGCATTTATACTATCTTGACAAACTTTGCTTATTGCATGTTCTAGGACTATGTCTAGGAAATAGCATATGTGTGTGTCTTTGTGTTTGTATGTTTCTGTATTTTTGTATTTGGACTTGAATATACTCTATTATGATTCCTTATTGAGTTCCGGTCATTTCGGTTACTCATTCATTTAGTTTCGAGTCCAAACGATGTAGCTACGCTACTTTTCGTTCTCATTCATTGAGTTGACTTCATCGTCGTTTTTCGAGATGATTTCTCAACCATTTTTCAAATTTGTGTAGTCTTTGTCATGCATGAGGGAGTCACGGTTTGTAATCCAAAAATGGATTCGAAATCGGAGTTCGGATGCCCAAGATACGGCTGAAGAACGTGAGGGAGCGCGGGAGAGGAGAGCGTGGCCAAAAGGCCACTTGGCCCAAGCCGTGTGGGAGACGTGGGACCCACGGCCAGAGGACCCCTCTGGTCCCATGTGGCCCACGTGCCCCCCCACGGGATGGGTGACGTGGCCACCTCTGATTGGCCCGAAAAATCTCTCTCTCTCTCCTCCTTTTAAATTCCCTCCATTCCCTCCATTTTGTTTTCAAGAAGAAAAATTGTAAAATCCCGTCAGATTTTTTCTCCCAAATTTTCTTACCTTCCAAACACCATAACTTCTTCATACGGAGTCGGAATTGAGTGATTCAAGTTGGAGATCGTTCGTAATCGAATCCTCTACCTTTTCCAAGTGGTTTGGCAGCTGTTTGATCGATTTTTCTGGTGGTTCTATACAGAAAACCGAATCAGCTCGTGAATCCAAGGTATTGGTCTTATATTTGGGATTTCTTCTTTCATAACCTTCAATTTGCTTGGGGTTTCTTCTTCTATATATACTTGTATGTTTGGTGAATGCTATTGAGAAAGATAGCTTCACAATCAATCCTAATCAAAAGTCTATTTAGAGACAAATGTGAACTAGTTTCCATGATTCTAGGTTTTTCACATGTTTGTGTGTTGTATTGTGATTAGGTTGATATCTTAGGTTGTTTGTGACTTGATTGAATCAATTTTGTGATAAATGACCTTGAGATTTGATTTGATCCTTTGATTGATGAAATCTAGGATTATTGTATTTGTATGTGTTTTAGAGCAATACAGGGTTTAATTAATTTACATCTTAAATCCTTGCTCTATATTTTTGGCTAGAATTGATTGATTTAATCTCATGTATCTAGCATTGTATTGTATGTTGATAGCATCTTGAACTTGTACTTCATGAATATATTTTGTTCAAGTGTTGTATGTGTGAATGACACTTTGAGCTTATGTGTTTAGTGTTTACGCATCTTTAGGTTTTATTCTTGTATTTGCATCTAAACTTTTATACTTGTGATATCACATGTTTAGGTCTATTTGTACCATGGAATGTATTGATCACATGTTCTATGTTGAATTGGTTGTTTGCATCATTTGCATTCACATGATCACACTAGGAAGTCCTTGTAAAAGGCATGAAGTCTTGGTTAGAGTTGGGATGACTCGGATAGCCAAGCAAGAAGACTTGTCTAGAGTCGGGATGACTCGGATAGGCAAGCAAGAAGTCATGGCTAGAGTTGGGAGGCTCC
This sequence comes from Acer saccharum, assembly GCA_030490815.1. Lineage (NCBI taxonomy): Eukaryota > Viridiplantae > Streptophyta > Magnoliopsida > Sapindales > Sapindaceae > Acer > Acer saccharum. The sequence continues at coordinate 21,795,719 of CM059873.1, forward strand.
CTAGAGGCATGAGTGCCTTGGATAAGGAGTTGGCTATTATATTGGTAGGCCTAGGCATATGGTTAGACATAGACTCCAAAAGAGCTGGGTACACGGGAGGTGTATGTACTCTTGAGGAATTTCTAATCTTCCATCGATGTTGGTTTTGTGTGTTGTCCAATATATGGTGGTTCCGCATCATTGAGGGATTTCATACTTTCCAATAAGGTTGGGTAGACTTAGACTCCACTAGGTTGGGTGAGCTAAAGATTGGTCACTTTGTGGATTCTCTATTTTTATCATCCAATATATATAGTACCCTAATGGTTGTATTTCAACCCGTGGATGTTTCCTCCTTGGAGGTTTTACCACGTTAAAAAAATCTCTTGTGTTAATTCTTCCTATCTCTATCTTATATATTTTATTTGTGTATGTTATTATCTTGTTTCATATTATTCACTTGTGATGTATAGTGAAGCAAGTATTTGTAAAGTGTGATTTGTGAATTCATTCTTTTGATCATTTTTGTATATATGATTCTTTTGTATATTGTAATTTTTGTATAGTGATATTTGATCACTCTTGTAACTCATTGAACATTTATTGAAATACAAGTATTCTTTGTTGTTGTGTTTATTTGTTCTTAAACCTCACACAACTAGGTGATATACATAGACCTTGTTCACATGATTATATTCTCATATTGTCTATGTATGTCTTTCTTGGTTTATTTTATTGTGTGTAAGGCTACCTTGAGGGATAAACGAAAGTTTGTTCAAGGGATTGAAAAAAGGTGTAAAAACCTATTCACCACACACGCCCACCCCACCCCCCCTCTCCTAGGTATGCCTTAAGCAATTTAACTACGTTTGTATACTTTCACGTGATTTTACATGGAAAACCATTAGGTAGAGAAAAAACCACGGTTATTAGAGATGGCAAGGAAAATATCACTAGCTTTTGAAGGTTACACACTCAGTATTCTCCTTCTCACGAATAATTGCTCATGTCGTAATACAATAATTTCTACTAGTATTTGTATGGATTGATAAGATGTTGCCCTAATCCTTGCTGTATAAGTCACGAATTCACAACTACAATCCTTGTAAGATTCTAGTCATGTAACCGGTTTAGGACTTGTTTCCCTTTTGGTGTTTGTTTTTCTAGACGTGTATGGACATTGCCCAATTGGGATTCTCGGATATTTAACAAGGAATAGTAATATTTCTTATTGGAATGTGACTTTGAGACTTCGTATCTGAGTGAATCTTCACTCGATACAGCGTATCCTAATGAGATTGTGTTTCCTTATTTGCTAAGGAGATCTCGTTAAACAAAGTTCTTAGGCGAGTACGATTCTAATTCAATAGATTCCTTAGCCGAATGGGTTTCCTTTGTCAGGTAGGTTTACTCAACATATACATCTTTGACTATTATCTTAACTGCCTTGATGACGTGGCCACCCCTGATGACTTGTCCTTGGTCAACATTTTTTTGGTTGACTGGTTGACTTTTGATGAAATGGTGTCATTGTTTCTCCACTGTGTTCTCCACTTCCGCTGACGTGTTTTATAGCAGAGTTATACCTAAAACAAATATGATCAAAGTATGCTTAAAGGAAAAATTGCTGATCTCTGTGTCATAAGAAAAAAATAGTAATGTCTTTTTTTAGACCCCACAGTTTCCTTTTGATTTCTATTCAAACATCGTCAACAACAAAAAAAAAAAAAAAAAAAAAATCGTCTCTCAATCTTCTTTTCTTTTTCTTCTTACTCAAAATTATCTTTGAGATCTCTATCAAGGAAATCATCTCTCTTTCTTCCTTTTTCATCTTCTTCTTCTTCTTCTTCAGAAATTCAAAATATCCTTTGAGATCTCTACCAAAAAAAAAATCAAAAAATCTAAAACAAAAAATTAAGGGGGTATTCAATTTTGATTTCAAAGACTTTTTTTTTTTTTTTTTTTTTTTTGCAGAATAAAAAACATCAAAAATACGTTCGGCTGCTGCACTTTGATTTTGAGAACACAAGAAACAAAAACATAATTTATAATAAATGTACTAGAAAAGTGGAAACATCTATTTAATGTTTCATCTGTTTTTGATTTTCAACCACTTTGGTATCTAAAATATTTTTTATTTATTACAATAAATATTAAACTTTTAAAATATATTTTTAAAGGACTTTTTCTGATTTATAATATATATTTATAAAAGCTTCTTAGGTGCATACTCTCTGTTATAAGGTTATATATATATGAATTTTATTCTTTTTCATTTGACATTAGCATGTTATTAAAGAATCATCATGTCATGGAGATAACCATAGGTCATTCAAATCATACTTCCTATGTACATCTCCTAGTCCAAAAATGCATGTTTGAACATAAATAAGACATAGACTGTAAACAAGCAAGGTTCACACTTATTGAATTGAAAACATATATACATATGTGCAACAAAGCTTACTCAAGCAATTAAAAGAAGAAGCATAAGATATTTTAATTTTTTGCAAGTAACAAGAATGCAAAATAGCTCTTTTTGCTTGAGTTCCCCTTATGGGGTCAAATACAAATCACATCACTCCACAAGACATATCCCAATAGATCTACTTAGTGTTTTAAATCGAGTAGCATCTAAGGGTTTAGTAAATAGGTCCGCAAGTTGATCATCAGTACCTACATGTTCAAGTACTATGCATTTGTTTTCAACAAGCTCTCTAATGAAATGATGGTGGATGTCATAATGCTTAGTTCTAGAATGTTGTACCAGATTCTTGGAAATATTAATGGCACTCATGTTATCACAAAAGAGAATGAGTGTACCTTGGTTGAATTCATAGTCTACTAGCATTTGCTTCATCCATAGGAGTTGTGTGCATCCACTCCCCGCGGCTATGTACTCAGCTTCGGCCGTGGACAATGAAATCAAGTTTTGCTTCTTGCAAAACCAAGACACCAAGTTGTTGCCTAGAAAGAAGCAACCACCCGATGTGCTCTTCCTATCATCGCAATTTCTTGACCAATCCGCATCACTAAAGCCTACAAGACTAGCATTAGTGTCAAAAGAGTACCAAATCCTATAGTTGGATGTCCCATTCACATAGTGAATGATTTTCTTTATGGAAGAGAGATGGGACTCCTTAGGATCCGCTTGGTACCTAGCACACACACCCACACTAAAGGAGATATCGGGCCTACTTACGGTCAAATAAAGCAAGCTTTGTAAGGATTCCCATATCTTGATTGGCTTATTTCGTGGACAAACCACGTGTTGGGGATTTTATGTAAGGGTAGATTAAGTGAATGATATTCAAGCTCAAGACCCTCTCATGTCCTCAAAGTTGATAAGCACCAAAGGTAAATTTCTATGTGCTTAATTTGCTTTGAAGAGATTAGTTGCACACACACACACACTCACATCTCATGCTTAATTCATTTTCTTGTATGTTGTGTATGTGTTGTTATTATGTGCATTCATGATCATATAACATCTCTTCTTGCATAAATATTGATTGCATCTTGTGATTTTAATGTCATACCATGTTAGGCTTTTAGGATGCATCATGTTTTACCTTTTTACCCTTGCATGTGTTTTTGGGTTCAAAGGAGTGGGCTCTGCTGTGCGCTGGTCGTCAAGCTCCGGACCAGCGTAGCCCACCAGCGCAGATCGCCTAGTGGTCTGTCGCTGGTCGTGCGCTGGTCGACCAGCGCACCATGAAAAATGGTCTATGCGCTGGTGGTGCGCTGGACGTCCAGCGCAAGCCGACCAGCGCACAACGCACAATCAGGTGCGATTTTTCAAAACGACCTCACTCTACTAGAGTTGCCTATATAAAGTCTTCTATGATTTTAGGTCGTCTAAGAGAGTCAAAAATATCATATATTTTCCTTAGAACATTTTGCAAGAGAAAAATCATTAAAAGAACTCTCCTTTAACCACTCAAATCAAATCCCTTTTGCATCATAGTTCATATTGCATCTTCTATTACTATATAGAATGCATCCATGATTGGATTTGGATCATCACAACTTGCTTGGTAAGATTTTGATTAAGTTCATCTTTTTGATTATTTTTATTATCAAGCTATTCTCTTTATTTTACTTGTATGTTTTGATCATATGATAAATACAAGATTAGAGAATTAATTGTGATGAATTGATTGAGTGTTGTATTGTGATAGATATCTAGGTTTTTATAATCTATGTTTATCTAAGCTATTATGACATGTCATTTAGCACTTGATATCTAGGATTGATTTTAATTGATTATATCATCATCCTAGATAAGCATCTAAGGTTCCCTAGCCTTGTTTGTATTTGAATATTCATACATATTCACATAGGTTGCATAATCTCTTCTTAGAGAATTAAGACTTGAGGCTAAGAGTGCTTAGGCCTCAAGCAAATTGGAATAGGGTTGCTAATAAAGGCCCGCAGGGTAGAAGTGAGGGGTTACAGACCGGATTGTTAGACGAGGTCTACATAGGTTGTAAACTTCATTTCAATTAGTGATTTCGAGTTCCGAGTGTGGCGCACTAAACAGCCCGTGGTTTTTCCCAGTGGTTGGGTTTCCACGTATACATCAAGTGTCATTTTTAATTCCGCACTATATTACACTTGCTTGTATTTTTGACTAGTAGGATCATTTTCGTAATATTGACTTGTATGCGAAAATTGGGTAATAATAGCTAAAATCTATTCACCCCCCCTCTAGATTAATATATTTGATAACACGCCTCGAGTATTTAGTTATTTACAATTGGTATCAGAGCGGGTTCCTAGATATACTTAGGTGATCCTTTGCTCATTTTTTGGTGTGTTTTGCATTTGTGTGATTTGTGCTCATTCATACATTTTGCATTCATTTGAATTCATTCATTATACACTATGAATGGATTCGGTGGCAACCATGAGGGTGCTTCAAGCACACGGCCTCCTCTCCTCACCGGTGTGAATTATGGCCTCATGGAAAGGCAAGATGGAGGCGTATGTGTGCCAAATCCATGATAGGGCATGGATGGCGATTGAAGATGGGTATGCACCTCCTATGATGACTCCCACGAGTGGTGGAGAACAAGTACTCAAGCCAAAGGCCCAGTGGTCACCTGAAGAGTTTGAGACTTCAAAATGGAATAGGAAGGCATGGCATGCTCTTCTATGTGCAGTGGATGAAAATCAGTACAAACTGATTCAGAACACTAGGATAGCCAAGGAGGCATGGGATATCCTAGAGGTTGCACATGAGGGAACCGATGTGGTTAAGGATTCCAAGCTACAAGTCCTTCAAACGCAATTTGAGTTGCTTAAAATGGAGGAGGACGAGTGCTTCAATGACTTTGAAGTCAAGTTGATGGATATTGTCAATCAAAGCCATCAACTCGGTGATCCTTATTCGGATAGGAGAGTTAAGCAGAAAATTATGAGGTCTCTCCCCGCTAGGTTCGAATCAAAAGTGACGGCTTTAGAGGAGAATAGCACTTACAAGGATATGAAGCCGAGCGAGGTGATTGGAAGACTCCTCGCCTATGAATCTAGGAAGGCTCCTAGTATTTCACCTCCTAAAAAGCAAAAAGGAATTGCTTTGAATGCTTCCAAGGTTGTGAAGGAGGAAAAAGGTGACTCGGACCAAGACATGGCTTTGCTACTTAGAAGATTTAAGAAGTTTGTCAAGTTTGAGAATAAGGGCGTTGGATCCAAGGGCCAAGACTTGAAGAAAAAAGCTCCCTTCAAGAATTTTGAGCCTAGGAAAGAGCATAGTGAGAAGAAAGGGGTCCAATGCTATGAGTGTGGTGGTATAGGTCACATCTCACCGGATTGTGGGAACTTGAAGAACAAGATGGCAAAAGTGATGGCCACCACTTGGAGTGAAAGTGATGACTCCGGAAATGGAGACAAGTCATCAAGTGATGATGAGCTTACCATCAACTACACGGCATTTGGGGCCACTTGTGTAGATGACAAGGTTGTTGGTAAGAATGACTTGACAAGTGATCCCATAGAAGAAAAAATTGAAGAAGTAGCTCTAGAGAAGATAAATGTAGCTACTCGTTGGGATATGGCTCTCATTGACTCAAGAGACCATGGTGAAGGTCTTAATGGGGGAAATGACTCCATTAGTGAGAAAGAGAGTGGAGGAGATAACTCAAGTGAAGATGACTCCTCATCTAACTCTACAAATGGAAGTGTAGAGAAAATGGATGTAAATGACTTTATAGTCAAGTGTGAAAGTTCATTGAAGAAGAACAATAGAAAATTGAAGATTTTAGAGGATGAAAATCTAGAACTTTCAACACACAATGACCACTTAAGTAATCAAGTGGAAGCATCCAAGAAGATTGAAGACAAGCTAAGGGATGAGCTAGCTATGTCTAAGAGGAATGAAGAAGGGTTGAAAAGAGAGCTTGATGAAGCTATAAAGTCATTAACTAGGATGACTACAAGCACCAAGAAACTTGACCATATTCTTGGTGGTGGAAAGAACCCTTATGACAAGAGAGGTATTGGGTATGAAGAAAGCAAGGAGATCACTACTCCAACCAAGACCGTCTTTGTCAAGAGTTTGGGCAAGATAGAAGCCTCGCCGGTGCACACTCCTAGGAAGAAAATTGATCTAGGACAATGTTCAAAAATTCACAAGTGAAGGAAGCTCCAAGGAGACAACCTCAAGCTCAAAAAGTTCCTCAACCAAACTTCCCTCAAGCTCACATTCATCAAGGGAAGATGCCAATCATGCAAAATGGATCAAGGAAGCAAGCAAGAACCGCTCAACCACAAAGTCATGGGAAGGCTCCTATGCATGCACAAGGACATGGTATGAATTCTAAATTTATCCCTACATGTCACTTTTGTGGTATTCATGGTCACATTAGACCAAAATGCTTTCATTTCATTAAATTATGTAGAATCAAAAGCATGATTGAAAAGAAAATGACAAGAGCTAGAATGCATGCTAATAGGAAGGAAAACATTCATATTCATGATCCTATTAATTCTAGAACTCTTGAACCATTGTCCACTAGGAAGAAAAAAGTCATATCTATGTGGATAAGGAAAAATGAACCCGCTTGCTACGAGACTAACAAGTCTCAAATAGATTCATCCAAGTCAAATGGACTTGGGAGGTCCATAAGACCTCATGACCTTCATTGATGAAGGTTGGTGATGACCCCATATGGGGATCTCAAGCAAAGAGAGCTAATTGCATACTTGTTGCATGCAAGCATTTGAAAAATCTTATGCTTCTTTGTTGATTGCTTGAGTAAGCTTGGTTGCACATATGTATATATGTTTTAAATTCAATAAGTGTGAACCTTGCTTATATACAATCCATGTCATATTTATGTTCAAACATGCATTTTTGGACTAGGAGATTAACATAGGAAGTATGATTTGGATGACCTATAGTTACCTCCATGACATGATGATTCTTAATGACATGCTAATGACATATGAAAAGCATGAAATTCGAATGACATGCTCAAATGAAAAAAAAAGCATGAATTGATGATTGCAATTTTTAAATGCAAAACTTGTGTGAAAAAGCTAATGAGACTCAAAATGAATAAAGGATCTTGCATCCGTTCAAAGGAATTAATATTCCAAATTGTCTCTCTTTCTTTATTGGTTGAACATGTCTATTATCATACGGGTTTTATTCCCGGAAAAATCAAATAGGGTGCAAAGTTGCTCATGACATGTTTGACTTATAAAGATGGATATAGTTGCTCATAAATTAAAATCAATGAAAACTCTTTATCCTTGCTTCTCTTGTGACATTGGTGAAATTGGTTTGAATTCTTATTAGAAACCTTTGTCATTTGCTTTGCCAAATACCATTGTATTTTGGACTTGAATGCTACATGTCTTGTATGCAAAGCATTTTTTTGATTCACACATTTTATCAAAATAAATCTCCTTGTTTCTCTCCATTTGATAGAGTTGCATAAAGTGCATTTAATGATTATGCAAATGACTTGAATGCTATCATCTCTCTTTGCTAAGTGACCCGGTTGGGGACTACTCCTTTGCCTATATCATGACAAAAAGGGGGAGTAGAATGGTGGTTAGGGGAGTTGCAAATTGTGGTGGCAATTGTGCATGTTGGGGAGACAACACATTGAGGGGGAGTAACCCTTTGAGGGGGAGCATTGCATACACAAACATTGCATGATATGTTGTGCTTATTTTTTTTTAAATATGCAAATGCTTGTTTTAATCTCACTTGATTCATCTCACCTTTTCTCGTTTTGGAAAGTTTAGAAACCTTGTTTCAGGGAATGATTGTTCTACAAGAGATTGAAGACTTCAAGATTTATTTTTATTTATCTCTTTGTATTGTAGAAAATCTTCATTGACCCATAGGTTTATTTTTTTTGTGAGGAATCAATGTGAGTGGTGGTTTTGTCACGAAATAGCCAAAGGGGGAGATTGTAAGGATTCCCATATCTTGATTGGCTTATTTCGTGGACAAACCACGTGTTGGGGATTTTATGTAAGGGTAGATTAAGTGAATGATATTCAAGCTCAAGACCCTCTCATGTCCTCAAAGTTGATAAGCACCAAAGGTAAATTTCTATGTGCTTAATTTGCTTTGAAGAGATTAGTTGCACACACACACACACTCACATCTCATGCTTAATTCATTTTCTTGTATGTTGTGTATGTGTTGTTATTATGTGCATTCATGATCATATAACATCTCTTCTTGCATAAATATTGATTGCATCTTGTGATTTTAATGTCATACCATGTTAGGCTTTTAGGATGCATCATGTTTTACCTTTTTACCCTTGCATGTGTTTTTGGGTTCAAAGGAGTGGGCTTTGCTGTGCGCTGGTCGTCAAGCGCCGGACCAGCGCAGCCCACCAGCGCAGATCGCCCAGTGGTCTGTCGTTGGTCGTGCGCTGGTCGACCAGTGCACCATGAAAAATGGTCTATGCGCTGGTGGTGCGCTGGACGTCCAGCGCAAGCTGACCAGCGCACAACGCACAATCAGGTGCGATTTTTCAAAACGACCTCACTCTACTAGAGTTGCCTATATAAAGTCTTCTATGATTTTAGGTCGTCTAAGAGAGTCAAAAATATCATATATTTTCCTTAGAACATTTTGCAAGAGAAAAATCATTAAAAGAACTCTCCTTTAACCACTCAAATCAAATCCCTTTTGCATCATAGTTCATATTGCATCTTCTATTACTATATAGAATGCATCCATGATTGGATTTGGATCATCACAACTTGCTTGGTAAGATTTTGATTAAGTTCATCTTTTTGATTATTTTTATTATCAAGCTATTCTCTTTATTTTACTTGTATGTTTTGATCATATGATAAATACAAGATTAGAGAATTAATTGTAATGAATTGATTGAGTGTTGTATTGTGATAGATATCTAGGTTTTTATAATCTATGTTTATCTAAGCTATTATGACATGTCATTTAGCACTTGATATCTAGGATTGATTTTAATTGATTATATCATCATCCTAGATAAGCATCTAAGGTTCCCTAGCCTTGTTTGTATTTGAATATTCATACATATTCACATAGGTTGCATAATCTTTTCTTAGAGAATTAAGACTTGAGGTTAAGAGTGCTTAGGCCTCAAGCAAATTGGAATAGGGTTGCTAATAAAGGCCCGCAGGGTAGAAGTGAGGGGTTACAGACCGGATTGTTAGACGAGGTCTACATAGGTTGTAAACTTCATTTCAATTAGTGATTTCGAGTTCCGAGTGTGGCGCACTAAACAGCCCGTGGTTTTTCCCAGTGGTTGGGTTTCCACGTATACATCAAGTTTCATTTTTAATTCCGCACTATATTACACTTGCTTGTATTTTTGACTAGTAGGGTCATTTTCGTAATATTGACTTGTATGCGAAAATTGGGTAATAATAGCTAAAATCTATTCACCCCCCCTCTAGATTAATATATTTGATAACACGCCTCGAGTATTTAGTTATTTACACCTATCATACCACGATATAACGTTTGTTCCACACTTTTACCACTAGCATCCTTGCTTAGCTTCAAAGTGGTACTCATGGGTGTATTACAATATTTGGCATTTTCTAAACCAAACTTCTTCACTATGTTTTTGGCATATTTGGCTTGGGTAATGAAGATCCCATCATCTAATTGCCTAATTTGCAAACTTAGGAAGTAACTTAGCTCACCAACAAGACTCATATCAAATTCATGAGACATAACATCAACAAATTGTTGGACCTTGGTGTTGTTGGTGGAGCCAAACACTATATCATCAACATAGATTTGAGCTATGAAAAGCTCATCATTGTCTTTCTTGATGAATAGCGTCTTGTCAACACTACCCCTTGTGTAGTTATTGTCAACAAGAAATTGAGTGAGGCGCTCATACTAAGCCCTCGGTGCTTGTTTCAACCCATATAGAGCCTTCTTGAGGCGATAGACATGGTTGGGGTGGTGTGCATCCACAAACCCCTTGGGTTGTTCAACAAACACTTCCTCTTGTAAGAAGCCATTGAGGAAGGCACTCTTAACGTCCATTTGGTGCAATTTGAACTTGTGCACACAAGAAATGGACAAGAGAAGCCTAATGGACTCTAAATGGGCAACAGGAGCAAAAGTCTCCTCAAAGTCGATACCCTCAATTTGAGAGTACCCTTGTGCTACGAGTCTAGCCTTGTTCCGCACTATGTTGCCATCCTCATCGGATTTGTTCCTATAAATCCACTTAGTGCCTATCACATGAGTGCTTTTAGGCCTAACAACTAGAGTCCAAACCTTATTTCTTTCGAATTGGTTTAGCTCTTCTTGCATGACAAGAACCCAAAATTCATCATTCAAGGCTTCATCAACCTTTTTGGGTTCAATTTGAGAGGTATAGCATGTAAACCTAATGAGATTAGCTATTTGACGCCTAGTTCTAACACCCTCATTCACATCTCCAATAACATTCTCTTTGTTATGGAGTCTTCTAACCCATGGAGCGGGTTCATTAGAGTCCAAGAGAGGGATTCTAGTAAGAGGTTGTGTGACCTCATTATTGTCATTGGGCGTCCCAACATTGGGAGTCACCACAACCCTCTCCAAAGGAGAGTCATCATCTAAAACTTCCTCCTCCTCATGGTCATTAGACTTGAGCCTAGTATCATCAATGACAACATTGGATGATTCCATGACGGTTCAAGTCTTCAAGTTGAAAACTCTATAGGCTCTACTATTCAAGGCATAGCCAATAAAGATACCCTCATCACTCTTAGCATCAAATTTGCCAAGTTGATCACGGTCATTTAAAATGTAGCATTTGCTTCAAAATGTGTGGAAGTAGCTAACATTTGGCTTCCTACCCTTCCATAACTTATAGGAGGTGTTTCTAGATCCGGGTCTTAGGAAAACTCTATTCCTTATATAGCAAGCCGTATTGACTGCTTCAGCCCATAGGTTCCTAGGGATATTGTTGCTAAGCAACATCACTCGGGCCATCTCTTGAAGGAACCTATTCTTCCTCTCAACAACTCCATTTTGTTGAGGTGTCCTAGGAGCAGAGAACTCATGGGAGATGCCTAAGCTATTACAATAGCTTTCAAAAGAGGCATTCTCAAATTCCCTCCCATGGTCACTTCTAATCCGTTTAATGCTTTTAATGTTTGAATTCATTTCATTTTGTATTTTAGTACAAAACATTTTAAACTCATCAAAAGTTTCAGATTTTTCTCTAAGAAAATATGTCCATGTAAATCTAGAGAAATCATCAACACAAACAAAAATGTATCTCTTTCCACCTAAGCTCTCGGTTTGCATAGGACCCATGAGATCCATGTGGAGAAGCTCTAGAGGCTCCTTGGTGGAGAGATATTTGCCCTTTTTGTGCATGCTCTTGGTTTGTTTTCCTTGTTGGCAAGGTCCACAAATTCCATTGGCTTTCTTCCCAAGCTTAGGGAGGCCACGCACACAATTGAACTTTCCAAGGGTTCTTAAATCCCGAAAGTTCATGTGGCCAAGTCTTTCATGCCACAACTCTATTTGCTCATCCATGGACACAATGTTTGAGACTATTTTAGCTTCAAGACAATAACAATTGTCACTAGATCTCATACTTTTCAACAAGGTTTGTCCATCGGGCTTTATGATCGAGTAATCACTTTTACTAAACACGACGGAATATCCTTCATCACTTATATGTGAAATGCTTATTAAATTGGCTTTCAAGCCATCAACAAATAAAGCATTGGATAAGGAGGGTAATCTGGGAATGGAAATGGTTCCTTTCCCTACAACTTTCTTTTGGATCCATCACCAAAAGTGATATATCCTCCTTCCTCCATAACAAGAGTCTCGAATAAACTCTTGTTTCCCGTCATGTGCCTAGAGCACCCACTATCTAAGTACCAAAAATTAGAAGAATTTGCCTTCAAGGCTATTTGAGCAACATGGAAAACATTTTCATTCTTTCTAATCCACTTAGAAACAATTTTTGCTTTCTTAGTGGTCTTTGATACATGGGCTTTAGATGTTCTAGGATCATGCATAACAATATCATCATTCTTAGGAACATGCATCATGGCTCTTTTCTTTTTCTTCTCAATCATGCTTCTAGTTTTGCACATTTTAATATATCGAAAGCAATTTGGTCTAATATGACCATCAAATCCACATAAGTGACATATAGGAGTAAAATAAGGAATCATACCTTGTCCTTGTCTTTGTGGATGAATGGGTTCAATCCATCTTTGTTGTTGAACCGGTCTAGCTTGCTTCCTAGCTTGAGGTTGCATGATTGGTCTCTTTCCTTTGTGAGCCAATTATGGAGGAATGTTGGCTTGAGGGACCTTAGGGGGTTGAGCTTGAGGTTGCCTTCTTGGCACCAACTTCACTTGTGCATTCTTTGAGCATTGTCCTAATTCTAACTTTTTCCTAGGAATTTGCACGAATGAGGCTTCTTTGATCCCCGAACTCTTGACAAACATGGTCTTGTTAGAGGTTGCGATCTTCTTGCCATCTTCATACCCAAGACCCCTTTTGTCACATGGACTTTTTCCAACACCAAGCATATGGTCAAGCTTCTTGGTGCTAGAATCCATCCTAGTCATAGACTCTCTTACTTCTTCAAGCTCCCTCTTTAGACTTTCTTCATTCCTCCTAGATAAGACTAACTCCTCTTTTAGCTTATCTTCCATCTTCTTGAATTTTTCCACTTGTTCACTTAAGTGGTCATTATGAGATAAAAGCACAAGATTCTCTTCTCTCAACATCTTGATCTTTCTTGTGCTTTCGATTGCTAAATCATTAAACTCGGCATGGTATTTATCAAGCACCTTTTTCTCCACAAATCCATTTATGGAGTTAGAAGAGGAATCACTTTCTTCTCCACTTGAGTCATTTTCCTCTTGACTCATTTCCTCTCTTTCACTAGCACTTTTGTTTTTATGGGAGGAGGCAAAAGCTAAGAGATTAGCCATGAGCTCTTCATCATCCGAAGACTCATCTCCCTCAATGGAGTCATCACTACTTCCACCCCAAGTGGCGGCCATCACTTTCCCCTTTTTCTTCTCAATGTGATTTGCACATTCGGGGGCAAAGTGACCTATTCCACCACACTCAAAACAACGGACCCCTTTCCTTTCGGTCTTCTCTTTCCTAGGCTCAAATTTGTTGTAGGAACCTTTTTTCTTGAAGTTTTGACCTTTGGAACCAAAGTCCTTTTTCCCGAACTTCATGACCCTCTTGAATCTCTTCACAAATAATGCAAGGTCTTCGTCCGAGTCATTCTTCTTTCCCTCCTTTTCATCCTTGGAGGTTTTCAAAGCAATTCCTTTTTGCTTTTTAGGAGGTGTGGAGATAGGACCCTTCCTAGACTCATAAGCTAGAAGTCTCCCAATCACCTCACTCGGCTTTATATCCTTATATCCACTATTTTCTTCTAAAGCCGTTATTTTTGATTCAAACCTATCGGGGAGAGATCTTATAATCTTTTGCTTGATTCTCCTATCCGAATATGGGTCTTCGAGTTGGTGACTTTGATTAACGATATCCATCAATTTGATTTCGAAATCATTGAAGCATTCATCCTCTCCCATCCTAAGTAACTCGAATTGAGTTTGGAGGACTTGAAGCTTGGATTCCTTCACCACCTCGGTTCCTTCATGTGTAACTTGTAATACATCCCAAGCCACTTTCGTGATTTGAGTGTTATGAATTAGCTTATACTGATTTTCATCCATTGCACAAAGGATGGCATGCATCGCTTTCCTATTCCACTTTGAAACCTCAAACTTTTGCAGACTCCATTGCGCCTTAGGCTTCAATAATTCTTCTCCTCCACCATCGGGAGTCATCATGGGTAGATTATATCCATATTCCACCGCCATCCATGCACGGACGTGAATTTGACATATGTAGGATTCCATCTTCCCTTTCCATCGGGAATAGTTCAACCCGGCAAGAAGTGGAGGCCTTATGGTTGAAGCACCCTCGTTGCCACCACCATTTCCACTGTTTCCACTCATAGTATTTATGAATGAATGAAATGAATGCAAATGTATGAATGATCAAAAATCACACAAAATGCAAAACACATCAAAATAAGCAAGGATCACCTATGTATATCTAGGAACCCACTCTGATACCAATTGAAACAAATTATAGCACGGTGTGTATAAAACTATCTAGGGGGGGGGGGGGGTGAATAGATTTTAAACTTATTACCCAATTTTTCGCGTTAAGTCAATATTTACGAAAATGCCTAAACTAGACAATATAATATAGCAAGTGTAATATGGTGACACTTGATTTTTACGTGGAAACCCTCACGGGAAAAACCACGGGCGAGTAAGTAAGCCACACTCGAACCTCGAATCCACTAAATGTGTAAAACGATTACAACCTAATCCCGGAAGTAATCACACACCTACCTAATCCCGATATAAGTGAACCTAGTCCAATTTGCTTGCTATCTAAGCAACCTAATCCCGGAAGCTACACATAAGACTTACTTTCTCAATGAAGAGAATAACACCCTAAGTGAATATATGAATATCCAAATGCAACATAGAGCAAGGGAAACCCTATATGCTTATCTAAGATGATGAATATGCAATTAGAATAATCCTAGATATTAAAACTAAATGACATGTCAAATTGTTTAGCTAATCAAGATTAAGCACAAAACCTAATTAGCTATCACAATACAACTTCTCAAACATTCAACACACTAATCTCAAACTTGTATCCAAAATATATATAAATAACATACAAGTAATAAATTCAGATTGCTTGTTAAGAAAAACACAAAATATGTAAGATATTAGTGAAAAGCTTACCAAGCAAAGTATGATGAAGAATCCATGCAAAAAGACATCTAGATGATCAAAGATGATGCTAGATGATGATTGATGATCATGAAAAAGTGTTTGAGTAATTAAAAATGAGTTCTTGGAATTTTTCTTGTCTTTGAAAAATATCCTAAGTATGAAATCTGAATATGAACTCTCTTAATTGACCTAAAGTCAAAGTGGCATATATATAGGGTGTCAAGATGAAGTGTCGTCGTTTTGATAAGTGACACCACTATTTTGCCTTGGGCGCTGTATGAAGAGCGCCTCTGTACAGCGCCTGTACAGCGCCCCAACTCTGTTCTCTCGGGAAAACAGAGTGGCGCTGTACGTACGACGCTGTACGTACAACACTTTGTACAGCGCTTGTACAACGACCGGATTAAATCGATCAGGTCTGTACAGCGCTTGATGGGCGTTCTACAAACAGTGCTTTGTACAGCGCCTTTCACTATGTATGAATCCTAAGTCTATGCATGGCATGGCATTGGTCATACAAGATGAAATCAAAATAAACATGCAAGAAGAGATGTTAATGAACATTAATGCACAACAAGAAGAAACACAACATACAAGATTTAACCATATGCATGAGTTGTGAGTGTGTGCTACTATCTCTTCAAGACAAGTAAGCACATAGAGTTTTACCTTTGGTGCTTATCAAAAGTGAGGTCTTTAAAGGGCTTGAGCAATAACAACACCTAAGCTACCCTTACAAAGAACCCCCATCATATGGTTTGTCTACGAAATAAGCCAATCAACAAATGGGAACCTTACAGTACTCATTAAAGAGATTAAACAACCTAAGTGAATATGTAAAGATATCCAAATATGTACTTAGTGCTAGGTTACACTAAATACTTATCTAGGATAATACGATGACAATTAAATTAATCCTAGATATCAATTGCTAAATGGCATGGCATAAAGCATAGCTAACATAGATTAAGCAATCCTAAGTTTAGCTATCACAAAACAACACTCAATCAAAACAAAACAACTATCTCTATCTTGTATATAAAAATATAATCTAAGAACATACAAGTAATTATAGAGATGCCTTGTTAAGTAAAACACTAAGATTAGATGAAATTAGTGAAGAACTTACCAAAGCAAGTGTGTTGAGTAAGACCCATGCAAGCAAGCATCCTAGATATGCTAGAAGATGCTAGATGAAGTTTAATGCATATGAAAATGGCTTTGAGTGTTTAAATGAGCAATTTTGATTGCCATTTCTCTCACAAATCTCTTTATTGAATTTAAGGTTCTTGATATTGAAAGAGTTAGTTTCAGAGAGACAAGAAAGTGATATATTTATAGAGGCCAATGAAAAGCATGGTGAAAATACGAGATTGCCCTTGAAACTTACCGATCGGCGGTTTACAAACCGCCGAATTGATCTCGAGAGAATAGGGGATCATTGGCGGTTTCATGACCATCGCCAAACCATCATTTTCGAGACTGAGATATTTTAAATTCAATCAAGTCTAAATGGCGATTTCGAACGGCGGTTGGAAACAACCAATTGTAACTGCAGAATCATTCCAGAGACTTCTAGAATTGAACGATGGTCTCATTCGGCGGTCATGGTCGCCGATCAAACCGCCGTTTCACCACTGTTTGTGAAACCAAAGGAGAAGCCAAGGGCATTCTCCGAAGGCAATCATCACGCTAACCAAGCACACCATTGTGCATGCGCGGACGTTTCCAAACAACATTCGGGAAACGAATTATTAGACACACTAACACACAACCAAATATAACAAAGTGTAAGTGTGAAATGTGACATGTGAAGAGGATGCACACAAAAGTAAAGCATACATATGCAAACATTACAAGTTTGTGTGTGCAACTAATTCTCTTCGATGAAAACTAAACACTAGAGATATACCTTTGGAGTGCTTATCATCTTGAGGTCTTGATATGACCTTTGAGCTTGATCATCATTCACCTAAGCTACCCTTACAATTTAAACCCCAATTGTGGTTTGTCACTGAAATAAGCCAATCAAATAGTGAGGAACTTACAATCTCCCCCTTTGGCTATTTCGTGATAAAACCACCACTCACATTGATCCTCACAACAAAATAGAAACTAAAGGTCAACAATGATTTCTACATTACAAAGAGATATTAAAAAGATAAAACTTCAAGTCTTCAATCTCTTGTAGAACATCAAACCTTCAAAACAAAGTTTCTATACTTTCCAATACAAGCACAATGTGAGATGATCAAGAGAAATTAAAACAAGCATTTGCATTTAAAGAATTTAAGCACAACATTATGCAATGTATGTAATGCAATGCCCCCCCTCAATGTATTACTCCCCCTCAATTAGTAAACTCCTCAATAAGCGAAGTTGCTACTAAAATTTCCTATACATACTACTCCCCCTTTTTGTCATGATATAGGCAAAGGAGTATCCCCAACTTGGTCAATTTAGCAAAGAGAGATAGTAGCATACTAGACTTTTGCATAATTATATAAGCCACTTTATGCTACTCAATTAATTAGAGAGAAATAAGGAGATTTATTTTATGAAAAAAATGTGTGATTAAGATGCTTTGTATGCAAGACATGTTGCATTCAAATCAAAAAATCAATGGTATTTGGCAAAGCAAAAGACAAAGGTTTCCTATAGAATTTAAACCAATTTCACCATTTGTCATGAGTAAAGCAAAGATATAGAGTTATGAATTTTCAATTTTAATAAGCAACTATATCCAACTTTATAAGCTAAACAAGGCATGAGCGACTTTTTGCACCCTATTTGATTTTTCCGGGTATGAAACCCGTATGATAGTAGCCATGTTCAACAAATAAAGAAAGAGAGACATTTGGATTTTAACATCCTTTGAACGGATACAAGATCCTTTATTCATTTGAGTCTCATAAGCTTTTCACACATAATTTTGCATTTAAGAATTTACAATCATCAATTCATGCTTTTTCATTTTAAGCAAGTCATAAGAATTTCATGTTTTTTCATTTTTGAGCATGTTATTTAAAGAATCGTCATGTCATGGAGATCATTGTAGGTCATTTAAAAAGTACTTCCTATGAATATCTCATAGTCCAAAAATGCATGTTTGAACATAAATATGACAAGGATTGCAATCAAAGCAAGATTCACACTTATTGAAGAAAATATCATATAAGCACATGTGTAACCAAGATACTCAAACAATTAATAAAGAAGTATAAGATTTTTCAAATTTTTGCATGTGACAAGTATGCAATAGCTCTTTTTGCTTGAGTTCCCCTTATGGTGTCAATATCCAAACCACATCAAGTCACAAGACATATCCCAATAGATCTACTAAGTGCATGAAACCTAGTTGCATCTAAGGGTTTAGTAAATAAGTCCGCTAGTTGATCATTAGTACATACATGTTCAAGTACTATGCATTTGTTCTCAACTAGTTCTCTTATGAAATGATGACAAATGTCAATATGCTTAGTCCTAGAGTATTGTACCGGATTCTTGAAAATATTAATAGCACTCATGTTATCACAAAAAAGGGTTAGAGTACCTTGATTGATTCCGTAGTTGACTAACATTTGCTTCATTCAAAGGAGTTATGTGCATCCACTCCCCGTGGCTATGTACTCGACTTCGACCGTGGACAAGGAAATCGAATTTTGCTTCTTGCAAAACCAAGAAACCAAGTTGTTCCCTAGGAAGAAGCAACCGCCGGATGTGCTCTTCCTATCATCGCAATTTCCTGCCCAATCCGCATCACTAAAGCCAACAAGACTAGCATTAGTGTCAAAAGAGTACTAAATCCCATAGTTGGATGTCCCATTCATATAGCGAATGATTCTCTTAACGAAAGAAAGATGGGGACTCCTTAGGATTTGATTGGTACCTAGCGCACACATAAACACTAAAAGATATGTCGGGCCTACTTGCTGTCAAATAAAGCAAGCTTCCTATCATGCCCCGATATAGAGTTTGTTCCACACTTTTTCCACTAGCATCTTTGCTTAGCTTCAAAGTGGTACTTATGGGTGTATCACAATGTTTGACATTTTCAAGACCAAACTTCTTCACTAGGTTTTTATCATATTTGGCTTGGGTTATGAAAATCCCATCATTCATTTGCCTAATTTGTAAGCCTAGGAAGTAATTTAGCTCACCAACAAGACTCATCTCAAATTCATGAGACATGACATCAACAAATTTTTGGACTTTGTTTTGTTAGTGGAGCCAAACACTATATCATCAACATATATTAGAGTTGTGAAAAGTTCATCATTGTTTTTCTTGATGAATAGAGTCTTGTCAACACTACCTCTTGTGTAGTCATTGTGAACAAGAAATTGAGTGAGGCGCTCATACCAAGCCCTTGGTGCTTGTTTCAACCCATATAGAGCCTTTTTGAGGCGATAGACATGGTTAGGGTGGTGTGCATCCACAAACTCCTTGGGTTGTTTAACAAACACTTCCTCTTGTAAGTAGCCATTGAGGAAGGCACTCTTCACATCCATTTGGTGCAATTTGAACTTGTGCACACAATAAATGGACAAGAGAAGCCTAATGGACTTTAAACAGGCAACATGAGAAAATGTCTCCTCAAAGTCAATACCCTCAATTTGAGAGTACCCTTGTGTAACAAATCTAACCTTGTTATGCACTATGTTGCCATCCTCATTGGATTTGTTCCTATATATCTATTTGGTGCCTATGACATTAGTGGTCTTAGGCCTAGGAACTAGAGTCCAAACCTTATTCCTTTAGAATTGGTTTAGCTCTTCTTGCATGGCAAGAACCCAAAATTCATCATTTAAGGCTTCATCAACCCTTTTGGGTTCAATTTGAGAGGTGTAGCATGTGTAGCTAATTAGATTAGCTATTTGATGCCTAGTTCTAACACCCTTATTCACATCTCCTATAACATCATTTTTGTTATGGAGATGTCTAACCCATGGAGTGGGTTCTTTAGAGTTCAAGAGAGGAACTCTATCAAGAAGTTGTGTGTCCTCTTCTTCTAGGTTAGACCTCCTATCAATAGGAGTCTACACAACTTTCTCCAAAGGAGAATCATTTACTACAACAACCTCCTCCTCATGGTCACTAGACTTAAGTCTATTATCATTAAAGACAACATTTGATGATTCCATGATGCTTAGAATCTTTAAATTGAAAACTCTATAGGCTATACTATTCAAGGCATAATCAATAAGGATACCCTTATCACTCTTAGCATCAAATTTGCCAAGTTGATCATGGTCATTTAAAATGTAACATTTGCTTTCAAAAGTGTAGAAGTAGCTAACATTTGGCTTTCTACCTCTTTATAACTCATAAAAGGTTTGCCTAGTACTGGGCTTTAGAAAGACTCTATTTCCTATATAGCAAGCTGTATTGACGGCTTCGGCCTAAAGGTTCTTAGAGACATTATTACTAAGCAATATCACACGAGCTATTAATCGAACCAAAATTGGTACGATTTTGGCCCTCACTCCCATCTACTTATGCTTGATTCTCGGGCATTTTCCCCGTGTTTTAATGTTCTTAATTAAGTATTTTCAGGAATTTACAAGTTCAGGGGCAGTGGAGTAATTTTGGAGAATTAGGGGCTAAAGTGTAATTACTGGAGGAATATTGAAGATATTGTGGTTTTATAAGGGATCAGGGACTGTATTGTAATTTTCCACGAAAGCAACCAGTTGACGTCACATCAGTTAGTGATGCTGTGCGTTTTGATGTATTTGCTTCGGTTGCTAAGCGCACCCCAACCAACTTCTATACATGCCCAATCTTGAAGCCCAAATGATAGCCCACACTCAAGCTTATCAAAACGGTGCGTTTTGATTAAGAAGAGCAGATCAAGCAGTGGGCTCAGCTTGGCCCAAATGCGAAATGCACCCCAGCCACTTACTGAATGCACCCCATCTGTCCTAAACTTCATCTTTAACCTCTCGACTGGTCTTTCAAACCCTAACTGTTGCAGCACCGGAAAGCCACCAAAACCAACCTACCGCTGGTAGATATCGGTGCCAAAAGAACGGTGACCTTAACATGAACCAGATCGACACCTTCTCGGTCCTCCAATCACCGCCGAGCTCGAGCCACGATCTTCTCTCTTTGAAACCCATTGTCGCCCCATTGTCGCCACTTCCCAAAACGGCGACCACACTACCCAATCAATTGTTGCCGTTTGCATAGTGATGTCGCCACATCGGCAGGGAATTGAAAATGGCACCTGATGGCGTCGCCAAAGTGTCGCTCCAATGTCGCCATGAATAGCAAATGGCGAAAACCACTGTGTCAACTTTGATTGGTTGAATTGGCCAGGAAAATTACCAAAACCTCCCATTTGAGGGGTCAAAATGGTAATTTGCAAAGTTAGGGGGATATTTCAGTAATTAGCCATTCGTGACCTAATTCAAAAGCAGTATAAATTCATCCCTCTTTTCAATTTGAAATCCTATCCTATTCTCTCCTACCTATCTTTTCTTCAACCTAGGATCACCATCAATCATCCCTCTCAAATTCCTCCATTTCTAACCTTGAACTACCTTTTCCATCAAACACTCAACATCAAATCCATCTTACCTCACTAAACCATTCCTCTCTTGCCATTTTCTTCACCATATTACCTTAGTCACTCACCATTTGATGTTCACCACACTCTTTGCACAGAGGAGCATCTAAGGAAAGAAAGGATTAAGCATTAAAGAAGGTGACCTAAGGGTGTTTTTCTTATTTATTACTCTCTTTTTGTATTTGTAACTATGTGTAGCTAAAACCCCTAATTTGGGGGGTTGGTGTTAGGAACACTTGGACTTGGGGTTTGCTTGACTATATTTTATTTGAATCTATACATGTTTTCTATTTATTCTATCATTAGATTCTTTTCATTATGTGAGTAATTTGTATATCAACTTGTTGATCATAATCTTGTTAGAATAATATATTACATAATCACTTTTGGATTGACA
This sequence comes from Acer saccharum, assembly GCA_030490815.1. Lineage (NCBI taxonomy): Eukaryota > Viridiplantae > Streptophyta > Magnoliopsida > Sapindales > Sapindaceae > Acer > Acer saccharum. Next base: position 21,817,957 of record CM059873.1, read on the forward strand.
ACCTTGTGTGATTAAAGAATCCAATGAATGGGATGGATTAGTGGAGGGTATATCAACCACATTAATCTAAACCTTGTCTTGTAAACAACCAATCCCACCTTGACCCCCTTTCCTTAATCGGTTAGGCATTGAGGTGGGAAGATGTTTATGGTTCATGGTTATGACCAAAACACACTAACGAATACAAGAGGTTAGCTTATAAGAGATTGGTTTTTTAAGATAGTCTGAAAAAAACACCCCTAATCCACTTGCAACTTCATCAATCCCCTAGTGTATCTGTTAATCGTTTACACCCACTTTTCTTATCATAGATTGTTGAGCTTCTATTTTGCCTATCACTTTTAGTTACATTTACTTTTTATGCACATTTGGTGGTTTCTCAAACCACACACTTTCCACCTACTATGATTTGCTTAATTGCATTTAGGACTAGTTAATGTATTCAACTCATTACTCCGATTCCCTGTGGAACGAATCCTTACTTACCGTTATACTAATCTTTACATCCCAAAAGGATTTTCTAGTGGTAAAAACATTGTTTTCTAAAGATCACATTTATATATAAATATTGTATTTTGTTGAGTACCAAAACGACCTCATCAGCCATCTTTTGAAGGACCCTATTCTTTCTGTCAATAACTCCATTTTGTTGAGGTGTCCTAGGAACCGAAAACTCATGGGAGATGCCTAAGCTATTGCAATAGTTTTCAAAGTAGGTATTCTCAAACTCTCTCTCATAGTCACTTCTAATCCATTTAATGCTTTTAATGTTAGAGTCCTTTTCATTTTCAAGTTTATTACAAAGCATTTTAAACTTATCAAAAAGTTTCGGATTTTTCTCTAAGAAAATATGTCCACGTGAACCTAGAGAAATCATCTATGCAAACAAAAATGTATCTCTTTCCACCTAAATTCTCAGTTTGCATAGGACCCATAAGATCCATGTGGAGAAGCTTTAGGGGCTCCTTGGTGGAGAGATACTTGCCTTTTTTGTGCATGCTTTTGGTTTTTTATCCTTGTTGGCAAGGTCCACAAAAACCATTGGCTTTCTTCCCAAGCTTGGGAAGGCCATGCACAACATTGAACTTATCTAAGATTTGTAAATCCCGATAGTTCATGTGGCCTAGTCTTTCATGCCACAACTCAATTTGCTCATCCTTGGACACATTGCAAGAGACTATTCTAGCTTCAACACAATAGCAATTGTTGCTAGATATCATTCCTTTTAACAAGGTTTGTCCATTAGGCAATAGTATAGAGCGATCATTTTTCCTAAATAAGACAGAAAGTCCTTCATCACTTAGATGAGAAATACTTATCAAATTGGCTTTCAAGCCGTTAACAAATAAAGCACTGGACAAAGAGGGTAATCTGGGAATGGAAATGGTTCCTTTCCCTACAACTCTATTTTTGGATCTATCACCAAAGGTGACACATCCCCCTTCCTCCATGACAAGAGTCTTAAAGAAACTCTTGTTTCCTGTCATGTGCCTAAAGCACCCACTATCTAAGTACCAAAAATTAGAAGAATTTGCCTTCAAGGCAATTTGAGCAACATGGCAAAAATAAGCATCTCTTCTAATCCACCTAGGTGAAACACTTTCTTTCCTAGTGGTCAATGGCACATGGGCACTAGATGTCCTTGGATCATACAAATTGGTTCTATTTTTCCTAGAGACATGCATCTTGGCTTTAGCCTTTTTCTTTCCTATCATGCTTTCAACTCTACACATTTTGATATAACAAAAGCAATTTGGTCTAATGTGACCATCAATACTACAAAAATGACATGTAGGAATAAAGTTAGGAATCATACCATAACTTTGAGGATGCATTGGAGCCTTCCTATGTCTTTGTGGTTGTCTTGGTTGTTTATAAGGATCTCTTTTTCTTTGTTGTTGACCAAGACTTGATTGCTTCCTCGTTTGAGCTTGCATGATAGGTCTCTTCCCTTGATGGACTTTAGGTTGAGGGAAGTTAGCTTAAGGAGCTCTTGTAGGATGAGCTTGAGGTGGACTTCTTGGTGCCACCTTCACTTGAGCACTTCTTGAACACTCTCCTAGGTTAATTTTCTTCCTAGGTAATTGACGAGGAGGAGACTCCTTGAGGTTCATGCTCTTGACAAATATGGTCTTGCTTGGAGTGGAGGACATCTTGTCATTTTCAAACCTAAGACCCCTCTTGTCACTTGGCCTTTTTCCAACATCTAACATGTGGTCAAGTTTTTTAGTGCTAGAGCCCATCTTGGCCATCAATTCTCTAGCATCTTTAAGCTCCCTCTTCATCCCTTCTTCACTCCTCTTAGATAAGTCTAACTCCTTTCTTAGCTTATCTTCATTCTCCATGGTTCTCACCACTTATTCACTTACGTGGTCAATTTGTGTTAAGAGCTCTAGGTTTTCTTCCTTTAATCTCCTAATTTCTCTCTTGTTCTTTAACCTTGAACTCTCAAACTTGACTATGTAGTCTTGAAGATCCATCTTATCCACATTTCCATTTGTGGATTGAGATGAAAAGCCATCATCACTTAAGTCATTTTTCTCTTGACTCTCATCCTCTTCTTCATTAGAACCTTTGCTCTTGTGGGAGGAGGCAAATGCTATGAAGTTTGCCATGAGTTATTCATCATCCAAAGATTCATCTCCCTCATAGGAGTCATCACTTCCACTCCATGTGGCAGCCATCACCTTTCCCTTATCCTTGTTCTTGTGATTAGCACAATCGAGGGTGATGTGTCCTATACCACTACACTTATAGCATTGGATCCCTTTCCTTTCACTCTTATCTTGCCTAGGCTCAAACTTCTTAAAAGGAGCCTTTTTCTTCAATTCTTGGCCCTTGGATCCATAACCTTTCTTCTCGGTCTTGACAAATTTGTTGAATCTTCTCATCAACAAGGCCATGGCTTCGTCTGAGTCATCATTCTCCTCCTTCTTAACTTTGGAGGCTTTTATAGCAATTCCCTTTTGCCTTTTAGGAGGTGTGGAGGTAGGACCCTTCCTAAACTCATAGGCTAGAAGCCTCCTAATCACCTCACTCGACTTCATATCTTTATAACTACTATTCTCCTCTAAAGCCGTTACCTTGGACTCAAATCTATCGGGTAGAGATCTTATAATTTTCTACTTGATCCTCCTATTCGAATAAAGATCACCAAGTTGATGACTTTGGTTGACTATGTCTGATCGGACTATTTTATACCTATTTGAGGTCCTTCATTTCTGATCGTTTGTCTCGTTTTTGAGCGTATTTTTGTATATAATGTTTTTTTTGAGCTTTGTGTAGGTACATATTCCCTACAACAGGTATTTGAGCTTAAAGATTAGTTGGGGGGCAAAATGGAGCAAAAAGGGCTAAAATTGTATATACGCGTGCAGAACATACAACTTGCGGAGGTCATATATTCCTCCTCAGAATGAACCACATTGATATCTTTATATATTCGGAAATCCCTAGAAGTCTAGTTTCCAGACCATTTTACGGATTACGATTCCAAGCTTTCTACATGAAGTTATGTTGATGACTTTGGTTGACTATGTCTGATCGGACTATTTTATACCTATTTGAGGTCCTTCATTTCTGATCGTTTGTCTCGTTTTTTAGCGTATTTTTGTATATAATGTTTTTTTTGAGCTTTGTGTAGGTACATATTCCCTACAACAGGTATTTGAGCTTAAAGATTAGTTGGGGGGCAAAATGGAGCAAAAAGGGCTAAAATTGTATATACGCGTGCAGAACATACAACTTGCGGAGGTCATATATTCCTCCTCAGAATGAACCACATTGATATCTTTATATATTCGGAAATCCCTAGAAGTCTAATTTCCAGACCATTTTACGGATTATGATTCCAAGCTTTCTACAGGAAGTTATGGCCATTTTCGTAATGGTGCGCAATGATAAAATGCTGTCAGGTCCAAACGGCTACTTCAATTCTTCGGCCAGGCTACAGAACGAAACTGCCGAATCACTCCATAAAGTCATTTTTTGGACGAATTTTAGGGACATATTCGTCCTTTCACCCCAACCTTTAGCCCTAACCTCCCAACACTATATAAACACCTTATTCTCTTCTCTTCCAATAGAATACACACCCCCACACCACTTCCTCTTCTTCTTCATCTTCATCTTCATCTTTATCATCTTCACCTAATAAGAGAGAGAGAAGCTTTCTAGAGCATCCATGGAGATTTTTCCTCCATGGATGCTCCCCACTTCATCTTCTACCCATCATCCATCCATTTAGGAGTAGATTGCAAGGAGAAAGGATGGTCTTTGGACCAATTTCGAGCTAGGGTTTCATGGAGGACTTGGAGGAGGTTTTCTTCAAGGGTTGTCTCCTTTAACTCATCTTTTTGTATTTCTTGTTTTCTTGAATGTGTAATCCCCACTTGGGAATATTTGTAAAATTATATTTGTGCTCAATATATATGATGGTTGTTTTTATATCCAATTTGTGTTTTGATTCATTCTTGATTGTTGTTGAATGTATCTCTTATCTTGAAATGCATGTTTATCGATGATTAGAAATTGATATGTGTTCATGGATGGGATTAGGAGTAGATTAACTTAATTGTAGGAGTAGTTGTAATCAAATATCCCATTTGTGTGTGTATGTCTTTGGAAGGTCGAAATTGCATGTTCATGGATGGGTTTGAGTGACTTAGAGTTAGGATTGTGCCTTTGGAGGGGCTCTCCGAACATAGTTTTTGCTAATTAGCTAGGAAGAGTGGGTGAACCTATAAATTGCCATATTAGAAGGGTTTGGTTCAATGTTCTTGTTAACAATTGGACTTTAGCTATTTCTCACTCTAAAGGCTCTAGGTGAGTCATGGTTAGAGTTACAATTATTGGTCTTTGACTATTTCTCATGCTATGGGCTCTAGGTTAGTTATGATCGGAGATACAATCACTCTTTCCACATTCATTAGACTTTCACGTTGCCATTTTACATTACGAAGCTATCATTGGGGCTCAATGTAGTTTTGTTTGTAGAATTGGTTCACATATGTTTGTTGTGGTTTCGTGTTTGAGGGGCTCTCGACACACTCTTCAACCGTTAGCTCTATGAATGGGTATAAATCAGATTAAGGCAAGAATGAACCCTTAACTAAAATTGGATGTCCTTAATGTCTAACAACCAACTATTTGTGCACTTATGTATGGTGAACTTGTTTAACCTTGTGTGACCATTTTCAAGCGTCTCTCCTATCCACCATTTTATTTATCACTTTAAGCACCATTCTTACCCTTTCATATTCTCTTTGTTTTTATTTAATTTCATTTTCATTCTCTACACACATACACACACACACACACACACACACACCACATTGTACATACATTTCACACACACCATTCTTATCTTTCCGCATTCTATTTACATGCTTACAATAAACTCTAGAACTTGAAATGGTTGACGAATCACACCTCCCTACGGAACGATACCCTTGCTTGCCGCTTTACTAGTCTTTTGCTAGTTTAGAGCACATTGCGTAGGAAACCCCTTTTTAAATGAAATAATCTTTTGATCATTGTGATTTCTTAACGACGGAAAAAGTAAGTATCAATGTCCATTAACTTGATCTCAAAATCGTTAAAAAACTCATTCTCCTCCATGTTTAGCATCTCAAATTGAGTTTGAAGAACTTGAAGCTTCGAGTCCTTAACCACTTCGGTTCCCTCATGTGCATCTTCTTGGATATCCCATGCCTCCTTAGCTATCCTAGTGTTTTGAATCAATTTATATTGATTCTCATCCATTGCACATAGGATGGCATGCATTGCCTTCCTATTCCACTTAGATGCTTCAAACTCTTATGCGTTCCATTGCACCTTAGGTTTGAGAACATCCTCTCCTCCACCCGTAAAAGTCATCATCGGTGATGTGTAGCCATCTTCAATCGCCATCCATGCCCTATCATGGATTTGGCAAATACACGACTCCATCTTGCCTTTCCAAGAGGCATAATTCAACTCGGTGAGTAAGGGAGGTCTAGTGCTAGAAGCACTCTCGTTGCCACCACTATTTCCACCGTTTCCACTTATAGTGTATATGAATGAAGGAAATGAATTCAAATATGAAATTCCCTTAAGCAATATAGTGTAATATATACCTAGGAGGGGGGGGGGGGGGGGGGGGGGGGTGAATATGTATAGGCCCAAATTCTTCCAATATACAAAAAAATATGCGGAATACAACAATTAAAAGCACACTTGATAAATTTTAACAATTGAATTGATTTAACCAACACGTGTAAATAAATATACAAGTAATGCAATCAATACAAACATATGGAAGATGAAGAAACATAAAAATGAAACTTGACACAAGTATTTTTACGTGGTAAAACCTCAAAGAGGAAACATCCACGGGTTGATACCACAACCACCGGCAAAGCAATCCACTATATGAAAAGGACTTACACACTCAAGCTATCAACACATGATATTCGCTAAAGCTATCACCTCCTAATCTACCCTCGGGCCTAGTGAACTACCAAGCCTACTTCCTTTCCAAGATGTGTCCTACACCTCTAGGAAGCAACTTCCTATCCAAGATACTCACGTCTCTAGGAAGATTTCTTGCTTGACTATCCGAGTCCTCCCGACTCTAATCAAGACTTCTTGCTTGGCTATCCGGAACACTTTCCTAGCCAAGACTTCTTGCTCAAGACAAAGCTTCACTTACTTTGCAAGAGACTTCAACCTATTACAAGGCAATGATCTAAGTGATGCAAATGATGCAAACACAAGCAAATAGAGCAAGTAGATCAAACACACTCTATGAAGAATTAGATTTGCACATGTAAGGATTCCCTTTAATTGATTGGCTTATTTCGTGGTCAAACCACATGTTGGGGTTTGGTTGTAAGGGTAGTCTAGGTGATTAGTTGAAGATTAAGACCCTTTCCAAGACCTCAAGGTTGATAAGCACCAAAGGTAAAATTCTATGTGCTTACTTGTCTTGAAGAGATTGTTGCACACACTCACAACTCATGCATATGTTTAATCCTTGTATGTTGTGTGTCTTATTTGTGTGCCTTAATGCTCATTAACATCTCTTCTTGCATGTTAGTTTGATTGCATCTTGCATATCCAATTGCCTTGTCATGCTTAGACTTAGGATTGCATTTTTGCACTGGGCGCTCCCAAAAGCGCTCTACAAAAGCGCTCTACGAATAGCCCCCGTTGGACGCTGTACAGACCTGATCGATTTAATTCGAGCGCTGTAGAGGCACTCTACAAAGCGCTCTACAAAGCGCTCTACGTAGAGCGACCTCTCTGATGGCGCTCTACAAAGCGCTCTACGTAGAGCGCCCCTCTGTTTTCTCGTGAGAACAGAGCAGGGGGCTCTACAAAGCGCTCTACAAAGCACTCTACGTAGAGCGCCCATGGCAAAATTGTGGTGTCACTTATCAAAACGACCACACTTCATCTTGACACCCTATATATATGCCACTTTGACTTTAGGTCAATTAAGTGAGTTGATTTTCTGATTTCATACTTAGAACATTTTTCAAGAGAAGAAAATTACAAAGAACTCACCTTTAACCACTCAAATCAAACCCCTTTTGCATCAAATTTCATATTGCATCTTCTATGACTATATAGAGTGCATCCATGTATGGGTTTGCATCATCACAACTTGCTTGGTAAGATTTTGATTAATTTCATCTTATTTTAGTATTTTAAATACCAAGCCATCTCTTTTAAATTACTTGTATGTTTTAGATCATATGCTAAATACAAGTTAGAGATTATTTGTGATGAAAATGATTGAGTGTTGTTTTTGATAGATATCTAGGTTTTTATAATCTATGATTATCTATGCTATTTGACATGTCATTTAGCCATTAATATCTAGGATTGCTTTAATTGCAAATTCATCATCCTAGGTAAGCATCTAGAGTACCCTAGCTCTATATTGCATATTTGGATATCATTGCATATTCACATAGGGTTGTGCATCTCTTTTGAGAGATTGAAGTCTTGTGTGATTGACCGGGATTAGGTCGGACACCGGGAACAGGTGGTCACATAAGCAAGTAGGACTAGAGCCACTTTTAAAGGCCCGCGTGGTAGAAGTGGGGGTTATTGACCGGAGTGTTAGACGAGGTCTACATAGGTTGTAAACTCCATTTCAATTAGTGGATTTCGAGGTCCGAGTGTGGCGCACTAAACAGCCCGTGGTTTTTCCTAGTGGTTGGGTTTCCACGTAAACATCAAGTGTCATTTATTATTTCCGCATCTTATTACACTTGTATGTATATTTGACTTGCTAGGGGTATTTTCGTAAAATTGACATGCACGCGAAAATTGGGTAACAATTAGATAAAATCTATTCACCCCCCCTCTAGCTTTATATATTAAACACACTGCGTATTTGTTTCAATTGGTATCAGAGCGGGTTCCTAGATATACTTAGGTGATCCTTTGCTCATTGTTGGTGTGTTTTGCATTTTGTATGTTTGTTTGATTTCTTCATACATTTTGCATTCTTCTCATTTGCATTCATTCAACGCAAACACTATGAGTGATTTCGTGAGAGAAGATATTGACTCCGTTGAGGAGATGCCTCTTTTACTAGAGAGATTTAGGAGATTTGTGAAATTAACCACCTCACCTCCTAAGAAGAAGTTGACCACCTCACCTCCTAAGAAGAAGAAAACAATTGCTTTGGAGACTTCGAAGCATGACAAGAATGAGGGTATCTCTATTGAAGACATGGGACTCAATGACAAGTCAAACCAAGGAGTGTCTTCAAGAGAGGGGATTAAGTGCTACGAATGTGGAGGATTCGGGCATTTCTCCCCGGAGTGTGGAAACTTGAAGGATAGAAGAAAAGGGAAGGCGTTGGCCACCTTATGGGATAAATATGAAGATGATGAAAATCCTTCAAGTGATGAAGAACTTGCCATCATCTACATGGAATTTGGAGCCAAGAGTGTAGAGGTTGAAGAAGATGGCAAAGTTGCTTTTCCTTGTGATCCCCAAGAAGAACTAGGTATAGAAGTAGTTGGTGTAGCTACTCATCGGGATTTGGCTCATTCCTCATCAAGAGAAAAAATTGATGATCTTGATGAAGGAGATGACTCCATTGGTGAAATGGAGAATAGAGGAGATGACACAAGTGTTGAATATTTGTCATCTAACTCCACAAATGAATATGTGGAGGGTATGGATCCTAATGACTACAAAGTCAAAGTTGAGAGCTCGATGATGAGGAACAAGGAAGAAATTAGAAGATTAAAAGAAGAGAATCTAGAGCTTTCAACACTAGTAGACCACTTGTGTGAAGAAGTGGTGAGATCCATGGTAGATGAAGATAAGCTAAAAGAAGACTTAGTCTTATCTAAGAGGAGAGAAGAAGAGCTAAAAAAAGAGCTTGAAGAAGTTAAGGTCTTAATGGCTAAGATGACTTCAAGCACCAAGATGCTTAACCACATGTTGGGAGTAGGAAGAAAGCCAAGTGACAAGAGAGGTCTTGGCTACATTGATGACAAGGATGCCTCCTCCACAAGCAAGACATCCTTGGTCATGGACATGGACTTTAATATGTCCCCTCTTCCTCAACACCCTAGGAAGAAGATGGACCTAGGAGAGTGTTCAAGAAGTGCCCAAGTGGTTGAGGCACCAAAAGGTCAAGCTCAAGCTCACACCCAAAGGGCTCCTCACCCTATCTTCCCTCAAACTCAAAAACAACATGGGAAGAGGTTAGACATGCAAGCTCAGACAAGCAAGCAACCTCGTCTTGGTTATCAACAAAAGAGGAGAGATCCTATCCAACAACCAAGACAACCACAACGACAAGGGAAAGCACCTATCCATGCTTTAGGGAATGGTATGATTCCTAACTTTATTCCCACTTGTCATTTTTGTGGTATTGTTGGTCATATTAGACCAAGTTGCTTGCATTACATTGAAATGTGTAGAGCTAAAAGCATGTCTGACAAGAAAAAGGCTAGAGCTAAGATGCTTCATAAAAAGGAAGAAAATCATTTGCATGATCCTTTTTCATCTTGTACTCTAGAACCTTTATCCACTAGGATTGACTTTGTGTCACCTAAGTGGATTAAAAATGATGAACCCGCTTGCTATGAGACTAACAAGTCTCAAATAGGTTCAACTAAGTCCAAAGGACTTGGTAGGTCCATAGGACCTCATACCCTTCTTTGAAGAGGTATGGAATATTGACCCCATATGGGGAACTTAAGCAAAGAGAGCTATTTTACATTCTTGTCACTTGCAAAAAATTTGAAATATCTTATGCTTCTCTTTTTGTTGCTTGAGTTAGCTTGGTTACACTATGTATATATATTTTCTATTCAATAAGTGTGATCAATGCTTGTATTGCAATCCATGTCATATTTATGTTCAAACATGCATTTTTGGACTAGGAGATATTTACATAGGATATAATTTGAATGACCTATAATAATCTCCATGACATGATGATTGCTAAATGACATGCTAAATGTTAATCTTGAAAAGCATGTTTTGGTGATTGCAATTTTTAAATGCATAACGTGTGTGAAAAAGCTTATGAGACTCAAATGAAAAAGGATCTTGTATCCATTCAAGGATTTTAAAATCCAAATGTCTCTCTTTCTTTATTGGTTAAACATGTCTACTATCATACGGATATCTTATCCGGAAAAATCAAATAGGGTGCAAAGTCGCTCATGACATGTTTGGCTTATAAAGTTGGATATAGTTGTTCTTAAATTAAAATCAATGAAAACCTATATCCTTGCTTCTCTCATGACATTGGTGAAATTGGTTTGAATTCATATTAAAAACCTTTGTCATTTGCTTTGCCAAATACCATGGTATTTTGGACTGAAATGCTACATGTCTTGTATGCAAAGCAATTTTTTGATTCACACATTTTCCTTAATTAAATCTCCTTGTTTCTCTCCAATTAATTGAGATTGCATAAAGTGACTTATATTGATTATGCAAATATCTAGAATGCTACTATCTCTCTTTGCCTTGAGTGACCCGGTTGGGGACTACTCCTTTGTCTATATCATGACAAAAAGGGGGAGTAGGTTGTGGTAAGGGGAGTTGCAAATTGTAGTAGCAATTGTGCATGTTGGGGAGAATACTTATTGAGGGGGAGTAACCCTTTGAGGGGGAGCATTTGCACATACATACATTGCATGATGTTGTACTTAAATTCTTAAATGCAAATGCTTGTTTGATCTCACTTGATTCATCTCACCTTTTCTTGTATTGGAAAGTATAGAAACCTTGTTTTTCAGGGATTGATTATTCTACAAGAGATTGAAGACTTCAAGTTTATTTTATCTTATCTCTTTGTATTGTAGAATATCATTATAGACCCGTAGTTTCTATTTTGTTGTGAGGAATCATTGTAAGTGGTGGTTTTGTCACGAAATAGCCAAAGGGGGAGATTGTAAGGATTCCCTTTAATTGATTGGCTTATTTCGTGGTCAAACCACATGTTGGGGTTTGGTTGTAAGGGTAGTCTAGGTGATTAGTTGAAGATCAAGACCCTTTCCAAGACCTCAAGGTTGATAAGCACCAAAGGTAAAATTCTATGTGCTTACTTGTCTTGAAGAGATTGTTGCATACACTCACAACTCATGCATATGTTTAATCCTTGTATGTTGTGTGTCTTATTTGTGTGCCTTAATGCTCATTAACATCTCTTCTTGCATGTTAGTTTGATTGCATCTTGCATATCCAATTGCCTTGTCATGCTTAGACTTAGGATTGCATTTTTGCATTGGGCGCTCCCAAAAGCGCTCTACAAAAGCGCTCTACGAACAGCCCCCGTTGGGCGCTGTACAGACCTGATCGATTTAATTCGAGCGCTGTAGAGGCGCTCTACAAAGCGCTCTACGTAGAGCGACCTCTCTGATGGCGCTCTACAAAGCGCTCTAAGTAGAGCGCCCCTCTGTTTTCTCGCAAGAACAGAGCAGGGGGCTCTACAAAGCGCTCTACAAAGCGCTCTACGTAGAGCGCCCATGGCAAAATTGTGGTGTCACTTATCAAAACGACCACACTTCATCTTGACACCCTATATATATGCCACTTTGACTTTAGGTCAATTAAGTGAGTTGATTTTCTGATTTCATACTTAGAACATTTTTCAAGAGAAGAAAATTATAAAGAACTCACCTTTAACCACTCAAATCAAACCCCTTTTGCATCAAATTTCACATTGCATCTTCTATGTCTATATAGAGTGCATCCATGTATGGGTTTGCATCATCACAACTTGCTTGGTAAGATTTTGATTAATTTCATCTTATTTTAGTATTTTAAATACCAAGCCATCTCTTTTAAATTACTTGTATGTTTTAGATCATATGTTAAATACAAGTTAGAGATTATTTGTGGTGAAAATGATTGAGTGTTGTTTTTGATAGATATCTAGGTTTTTATAATCTATGATTATCTATGCTATTTGACATGTCATTTAGCCATTAATATCTAGGATTGCTTTAATTGCAAATTCATCATCCTAGGTAAGCATCTAGAGTACCCTAGCTCTATATTGCATATTTGGATATCATTGCATATTCACATAGGGTTGTGCATCTCTTTTGAGAGATTGAAGTCTTGTGTGATTGACCGGGATTAGGTCGGACACCGGGAACAGGTGGTCACATAAGCAAGTAGGACTAGAGCCACTTTTAAAGGCCCGCGTGGTAGAAGTGGGGGGTTATTGACCGGAGTGTTAGACGAGGTCTACATAGGTTGTAAACTCCATTTCAATTAGTGGATTTCGAGGTCCGAGTGTGGCGCACTAAACAGCCCGTGGTTTTTTCCCAGTGGTTGGGTTTCCACGTAAACATCAAGTGTCATTTATTATTTCCGCATCTTATTACACTTGTATGTATATTTGACTTGCTAGGGGTATTTTCGTAAAATTGACATGCACGCGAAAATTGGGTAATAATTAGATAAAATCTATTCACCCCCCCTCTAGCTTTATATATTAAACACACTGCGTATTTGTTTCAGCACAAATCAAGCTCATAAGCAAATGTAGCTAATTCTTATGAACATGTGATTAATCTAGATTAGACATTCAAAATCATTCACAAAAATATCTAGAAACCTAAACATGTCAATCAAAGCTAGAGTAACAAGTTTTCAATAGAAATCACGAAACTAGCTTTGAAATCAAGTGAACAAGTTAACACTTGAAATCCACAACATATTCAATCCAAACAAGAACTAGATTTAAATGGTAGATAGCACAATCAAAAATCCTAGTTCATGAACATGTGACAAAAAACCTAGAAATCAGCAATTAAGCTCAAGAACAAAAAGTATTTCTAGAATCAATATCAAGATAGGTCAAGTTTAGCAATATATGTTCAATTGAAATCAAATGGCTAAAACTCAACAATAAATAGATCAACCACCCCTAGAATATGATCTAACAACATTCTAAACACATATCATCTATCAATTAGGAAGATTAAAAGAGATGATCAAAAGATGAAATAAAAAGAAGAAGTTTCACATACAAAAGTTGAGTCACGTACTGAAATCAGATCACTGGGAAAAATGACAAACTCAACTAGCTCTAAAAATTCTTGGGGTTTGTAGCTCTCTTCAAGACCAACAATTTTGGTTTTTGAATCACTCAATTCGGAGTTGAAATGAGAGAGATATGATCACAATAAGAAATCAAAAATTGTAAAGAATTCTGCACGGGATTTTGAATATAAATAGAGGGAAAAGAGATAGAGAAGAGAGAGGAAGATGTGAGCCAATCATAGGCTGCCATGTCAGCACCCCGTGTGGGGTGCATGGGCCACACGGGACCAGAGGGGTGCTCTGGCCGTGGGTCCCACGGCCTCCACACGGGGTGGCCAATGCATGGCCTTTGGCCATGCTTTCCTCTCACGCGCACCCTCACGTTCTTCAGCCGTATCTTGGGCATCCGAACTCTGATTTCGAATCCGTTTTTGGATTATGAACCATGACTTCCTCACACACGACAATGACTATAAAAATTTGAAAAATGGTTGAGAAATCATCTCAGAAAATGATGATGAAGTCAACTCAACAAATGAGAATGCAAAGTAGCGTAGCTACATCGTTTGGACTCGAAACCTTATGAATGAGTAACCGAAACGACCGGGACTCAATAAGGAATCATATAAGAACATGTTCAAGTCCAAAATACAAAACACACAAACAAATAAACACAAATTCACACAAGTATGCCATATTAAAGAGATAGTCATAAAACATGCAATTCTACAATGTTTGTCTATAAGAGACCAATGCATGTGCATACTCAAAAGTGTGTGAATGTGTTATACCAAATGTTTGCATTACGATGCAGGGACACACATGTATGAATTGTGTGTGTGTGCACTTACGCCTTGCAAGAGGAAGAAGAATCTAGATACCTTAGCATTCGAGTACACGATGTTCCTCTTGAAGACGATATTTGCAAGATACGTTGCTTTTAACCTTTGAAGCTTCTTCTCTCAAAGAAACACCTAAGCAACTAATCAATACAAATAAAGAGTGTTTTGCAATGGAATCAAGCCAACACAAATCTAAGATCTTACAAAATATATGTGTTGACGGTGAAATTTGGATTGCCACGCACTCAACAATTATATCAATTTAATATAAAACAAGAAAATTAAGAATGCATGCAAAAGATAGATTTTACGTGGAAAACCCTTGAATGGGAAAAAACCACGGCGCCCCTGAGGGCAGAAAAATAATACTAGGTTTTTGTTGCCTTGTTACACACTTTGATCTCTCTTACAATTGCTCTCTTCTCTCTCTTTAGATTTCTGAACCCCTTCCTCATGGGATAGGTGGTTCTATTTATACATGTTTAATTAGGGTTTCCCCTTGTTTTTAGCCGCGTGGGTGGAAGGTTTCCCTCTTTGATTCGTACTGGGATCCTTTCTTGTCGCGGATCAGGTCTACTTTCCTTTTTATGATTCCTCGTCGTTCTGGGTCTTCTAAAAGTTTAGGGTTTATTTCTGTGTTTCTGCCGAGTCGGTTCAGGCCCAGTGTACTGGTCCAGCGAGTACCTTCACTTTTTGGGTATTGTATCTTTGGCGAGCACATTTCTACATTCGGCGAGTGGGTATCTAGCTTCGGCGACCATATCTTTGACTCCCTTTCGGCTTGAGCTATTTTATCATTCTGACTTGTCAAACTTCCTCCCTTGACCCGGTCAATGAGTGACGTGGCAGTCTTTCGTTGGCTCTTTTGATGACGTGTCAGGTTGGCAAATTTATACATACAACAATACCCCCATAAATACTTCGAGTTGGGCGAATGATTTGTTCTTCCCACTTCGTTTGCCTTTGCGAGCAGTATTTATATTTATGCTTATAAGATTTCAGCACACTTGGCAATAACTCCCTCTTTCCTTTTTACCACGCGCTGTAATTATTAATTGATTCTTCTGGTGCAATCTTTCAATTTAAACCACACAACTTCTGGCGCTTCCACTTGCTTGACAGGTGAAGGGACATTCTGACTGCCTGGTTATTCCCGAGATGCCACATGTCATTTACTTGGTGGTGACTATTGCGGTTTGGTCATTGTGGCCGTCATTCTCATTAATTGCGTATCATTGTACTTGATTTTTTTTTGAATTTCGAAGTTCCCTCTTTTTAAGGCCCGATCGTTTCTTCTTTCCCACTTTGCTCTTTTCATTTATTCCTCCATCGTTTTTTTTTCTCAGAGCAGAAAAGAACAGTTTGATCCTTCATTTCTATCTTCCTTATTTCTTTGAGTACTTGCTACAGTCTTTTCCTTGTGCCTTCTATTGCCGGACGGTTCACCGGATTTGACTTTTCCTGCCTCTCTGCGTCCCCAACTCTTTTACGCATCTTCGCGAATCTAGGGCTTTCTGGTGAATTCCCATGGACCCTTCCTTACGTTCTTCTCTTTTTAATCGGATGATGCAAGCCATGGAGCTTGGTGATAAAAGTACTTCAGACAAGATTGAATCTCTGATTCGTAATTTTCGCCCGGATTCTCCGGTCCCGATTTTTGTTTATGTTCCATCTTCTGAGGATAACTTTATTCCTAACATCTCTCCTCCATCTTCCAACAGTGATTCTCCCACGATGCCGAGATCTTCCAATCCAGGCGGCAGTAAATGACGCGCCCCTAGGGCTTCTCGTGAATCCCTGCTAGATGCACAGACGACGGTTGATTCTGACGTCGAAGATCATCAAAGGGATGCGCTGCATTTTTCACCGAATCGCCCGTGTTCCTTTGACACAGAAGTTGACGTGGTCGGCGAGGATGAGCTTCGCAAATACAAGAGTCGTTTTGACCTTCCAGACTCAGTGACTCTTATGTTACCCGGTAACCGGGCTGTGTGGAATCCTCCCAAAAATGCAGTCGCCATTTATGGGGCCATGCTCAACTGTGGGGTAACTCTCCCTCTTCGACCTTTCATTGCCAGATTTCTTACGGAGGCTCAAATTGCACCGGTACAGCTCGCTCCAAATAGCTACAGAATATTGATGTGCCTGTGCCTCATGTGGAAGTTGAAGGGTTACGGGCCCCCTACTCCTCGCGAGATCCGCCATTTTTACACGCTAAGGCAGGCGGGCAATGGTGGCACGTATTTCCTTCTCTCTTCGCCCGTGGAGAACTGGATCCCTAAGGGCGTGGCGAACCCCAGCCAAGTAGAAATCTCCAGCGATGAGAAGAAAAAGGGTTTCATCTGGGGCTTTCCCACTTCGAACAAGAGGTGGAATAATAGTTGGTTTTTTGTTGGCGGCGAGTGGGGCCGTGATGTGCCTGCCAGCAGTAGCCGTAATCTCTCGGTGAAGAAGGTTCCCAGGCACTTCATATCACCTGAAGCCTGGTTGAAGGCGGCCCCTGTTTTACTAGACAGAGAGATCTCTCGCCTCGCCGCAGCAGCTGTCCTCCCTTTGAGCTCAAGGGATAGGTCCTTCCTCTTGGATGAGGAAAAAATGATTTCTGAGGGGATTTTCACACGCCTACATGCAAGGCTTCCTCGCTGTAAGTCTTTGTCCATTCCTTCTTTGTTTTACTGTTTCGTTTTATTCTGTTAATTGACACTTGGTTTATTTTTCTTGCAGTGTGTGACTTTGACACCATCTGCGACTTGCAGGCCCGGGCGGTGAAGAATTTCGAGGCTGCCAGCAAAAATCATGCTGCTGGTTTGGCTAAGGAAGGAATCGTCGGCTTGGACGGTGATGATCCTTCTAATGGCGAGGACGCTGGTGATGTTACCGGGGGAGGGGTTGAATCGGGGCAGACCCCTATGGGTGCAGAGGCTGCTGCGACTGTTCCTGTTGCTGCTGCTGCTGCGACTACCCCTGCTACTGCTACTGCTACTGCTGCGACTACCCCTGCTGCGACCACCCCTGCTGCGACCACCCCCAGTCATAAGGGTAAGGAGAAAGTTAGGGTTTCAGGGGGGGTCAGTGACATCCCTTTTTTTAACGCGGATGTTCCTGAGACTCCTCTTGATCCTGCGAGTGACCTGGCCCCCAGAGCTAGTAGAAGGAAACGCCCTGCTGAGAGTACGCCTGATCATGCTGCTCGACCTCCCAAGCGGGCTTCATGGGTGGTGCAGTACGTTGTTTCTTCCGACGAGGAAGGTGCTGAGGAGCCAGCTATCACCGAGACCCCTTCTACCCAACCGACCGTTCGCGAGGGGCCTGCTGAAGCGAAGAATGTAGCGGCGCCTCCCTCTGAGGGGGTTAATGAATAGACTATCCCTACTTCTACTTCTCCCTGACCAACTTCTCCTTCAGTGGTTATGGGCGAGCCGAGTGTCTCAGATCAACCTAGGCCATCTGGCCAACCTGAATCGACTGATCGGCCAGGCCCGTCAAAGCAGCCTGGGACCTCTGCTTTCGGTTCGGGTTTTTCCCATGAAGCCCCTCCTGTAGGACCGGTTGAAGCCGATGAAGGGAACGTGTCCCTTTTTGATTTTTCAGCTACTGAAATATGCTCCCACCTGGTTAATAATGATATATACATTGGTGGTAAAAGTTTTTCCCATGAAGTCTTGTAATAGGAAGATGGAATTTTTCTTCAACTGCCACTCCTTGGTAAGTTCTTCACCGTAAATCTCTATGTATTATTATTTTTCCATATATTTTCTAACTTCGGCTATCCTTTTCCTCAGATGATGTCTGAGCTGGGTGAGACTTACAAGTATGGGATTAGGGCTTCCCGTGAGATTAAACGCTTGCGCGAGCAGGCTTCTGTTTTGGCGGCTGAAAAGCTCTCAGCTGAAGAATCCCATGCTCAACAGCTCGCTCAGTTCAGAGAATCCTCAGATGGTCATCTTGTTAGGATTATGCTCAATAGCAAGAGTGTAATGTTGTAATTAACAATCTTTTTCATATTAATAAAGTGATTTCTGGTTTAACAAATCGTATAGCATTTATAGTTTATATTATAATTGTCAAAGTAAATAATCATAAGGTCTAAAGACTATGGGAAAAGAAGAATTGTTCGTACATCTGGATATGTATGTGGTAGACACAATTCTTTAGTTAGTCTTGAATATTGTTCACAACTTAAGTTAAAGGTTGGGCACCTTTATCTTGTTAAAGTTGTAGAATTCTTTTGCTAGCATTTGAGTGGGATCAAATGAGATATGATGAGTCTAAAATCATCGGAGTGTCTTCGAGCAAAAGGATCTAGTGCACTGGGTGCATTGAACTGGATCACAATGAAAAGCTTTATCTAAAACCGTCAATAGATAATAGTTTTTTCATTATCAGGACAATCGGAGAGTCTATCTTAATCCTGAGATAAATGATGGACTTATGGTTGCAAGTGATATCATTTGAGTTATCAATGAGTACGATTATATCGCATAGTCTATCCTCGATAGTTTGGTGATATTCATTTGTTAATCGATAGAGGACTTCATTTATAGATATGGACATCGTGGCTCCATTTAATTAAATGAGAGTATAATATCATCATATGGATGTTTTGAGGTAATTGGATATTAAATCTCAACGTTGAGTTTTCGATAGTGTCTATTGAAAACATGGCTTCTGGACAAGTCAAAATATCCAAGTTCAAAACGTGGTCATATGAGTAAATATGGTAACTTGGAGAGTTATAGGCGGTCTATGAACTCTTGGCGATTACTGATATTAATCACGAGGATACACTATCTCCAATATGATTGTCTAGGGTATGAATGAGGAGCATCTTCCTTTTCTATCTTTATTTAAGAGTTCAGTTTTAGCTCTTTAGTGGAATGAGTTAAAATTAATGGATCGGACCTAAGTGAATCATTTGTTGATTGTGATTAGGTTATGTCTATTGAAGCTTAAATTTAGATGGCCCGCCAAGATCCCCAATCCACACGGACTTGCATGGATCACTTGATATATTCTACCGGACCAATTTAAGGGTCCATCTAGAATTGCATTTAATATATTAAGAATATAATTTGCACATTATTTAAGTAATGGGCTGCTCAATTATATTAATATATTAATGAAAGACATGTGGGCTTGTTTCTTTTAGTAAGAATGGGTCTGGTTCACATGTGGGCTTTTTATTTAAAGTCCAATGGATTAAATGAAATAGGAAAATAATATTAGGCCCATCTTATATAAGTGGGGCGGCTAGGTTAAAGTTTTAACCTAAAAATATTATTTTGTTTCATTTGTTTTAATTAAATAAGAATTAATTGATTTATTGATTAATTGTTTAATTAAAGAAACAAATCTTTCCTAAAAGTAAAAGACTTGTTTGATAAGTAAATAAATAAATTAGTATTATTTATTTAATCAAATAAGGAGTCTTTTTTATTTAGTCAAATAAAAGAATAAAAATAAAAGAGTTGGATTAGGGTTTGAAGTCTATAAAGTTAAAAAGAATTAGGGTTGAATTTTAGTCACCCTATATAAGTGACATGATGAAATTCGGCCAACCCTAATCATATACTACATAGAATTCGGCAACCCTAAAGGAAAAAGAAGAAAAATTCGGCCAACCTATATATATGTTCTTATAGGGTTCGGCCACATCAAGAAATTGGTGCTTGAGTTTTTATTTTCTTTCTTCTTCTTCTAATTCTAAGAGAGTTTTTATTCTAGAGAGACAAAAAGGAGTGAAAAATTATTCTTTGATAGTATACAATTGCTTAATCATCAATAAGCTTGTGTATACGATATCGATCTAGGTTCACGCGAGTTTCGATCATAAGATTGAGAACTCAAAAGTGACCGGAATAATTTTGACATTCTTTTGATTGTTTTGTGACTAACAAAGAAAAGAAAGTATTTGTTTGGTCCATTCACAGGTTTGCAATTCAAAGGAAAGGGAGACCACGCTCCTAGGTGATCCACGTTCGTGCTCGGTTTGAAGGTCTTGCGGATTACCATCGACGTAAGTCAATCGGATCACGCGACAAGAGGTAATTTACTTTTGTTGATATATATGCATGTTTATTGATTAAAAGGGTTTAAGGTTCATAAAGGAAAAATTTTAAAAGTCACTAAATCGTTTTAGTATCGCTTCCGCTGCGTGTAACACTTTTATTTATTATTTTTTCCCTAAGATTGGTATCAGAGCCTAGGTTGAACCCTTTTAATTAATTAACGTATATATACGTGGATCTATTTCTTTTTATTGTGATTATGCATGTTTAGAAAGAGATGGCACTCTAGGTATTCAAATATATAATTACATGTGATGTATGGATTTATATATATTTTATGTGGTTTGTTATTGCTCGATTTTGGCCCTAGATTTTCAATGTAATTTTTGTTTCGGAGTTGTAACAAGAAGGGTGGTCTATTATCGCCATAATTCCTTCTTGGTAGATTGCTAGGTTTTATTTTTTTTATATGTGCAGTATTTTTTTTAGGGTTACTGCAGTTTTTTTTATTTATTTTTAGTATGTGCAGTTTTTGGTTTGTAAAAATACTGCAGTGAATAAAAAAAAAAAAAAAATTAATACTGCAGTATTTATTATATATATACTGCCGTAATATATTTAGGTCTTGGAGATTCGAAGACACGAAGCAAAACGAAAGCAACCGGAACCAAGTACGAGCACCGTGCGCACCCTAGGAGTGGATTGGGCTGCGCATGACAAGCCCAAACTTTGGTGGGCTGCGCATGGCAGCCTTGTGTGGCCTTATGGGCTGCGCAAGGCAGCCCCTTTGTGGGGTTGTGGGCTGCGCACGCCCATGGGAGAAGGCCGAAGGATGAGCGTATGGTTGATGGGCCACCTGAAGATCTTGTATTCCTGACAAATTGTAATTTACTTGTTTTTCTAGGATGGGCCAAAATTGTTGCTATTTAATTTATGCTTAAATATTACAATATTTGTTATTGTATGATAACATGACATATAGAATAGGAGTGCCACGCATATATCTCTTTTGGTATGAACATGCATTGAATGATTTAGGTATCTAAATTGGCATCTAGATAACTCGGTAAATCATTCTATGGGATTTAATCACACGCCTTAAATAATTGAGTGGGAGAAGGTGTTTTTGTAACACCTATGGCCTCCAAGGTTAGTTGAGCTTTATTATTTATTGGTAATCCCCCCAAGGGGCGTCCATGAATGGAATTTAGCAACATACTTCCTTACAAGGATAGACTAGACAATGGACTCAAACGAGATCTACTCCCCAAGGAGGGATTTTCGTGAGAGAAAATTGAGGGTCGATATCTTGGTAACACACTCAATGTAATTTTATTGATATCCTCCCAAGAGTTCTTGTTAGTAAAATTGCAAGGCTAAAATTGAAAACGCTGGTTGTTATGTTAACAATTAGGTGGGACCTAGTCTAACTAGTAAATGGTGCGAACTCCCAAAGGAGGCGTAACATTTATGGGTGT
The DNA here is from genome assembly GCA_030490815.1 of Acer saccharum. Lineage (NCBI taxonomy): Eukaryota > Viridiplantae > Streptophyta > Magnoliopsida > Sapindales > Sapindaceae > Acer > Acer saccharum. The sequence goes on from CM059873.1 coordinate 21,839,809, forward strand.
TAGATCACCGTTGAATTTTATGATTGAGTTATTTATTTAATTCAAGATAAATATTTAAAAGTGCTTTATCATGATTATTTACTTATATATGTTTTGTTTTATTCAGAAATCATGACCCTATCACTTATGAACATCCTGAAAGATAACACTTTAACTGGAGATAATTATGTCACATGGAAAAGGAAAATTGGGTTGTTGCTGCAAAGTGAAAAACATAAGTTTGTTCTAACTACTCCTAAACCACCTGCTCCTAATAATGAATCTAGCATAATGTGTAGAGATGAGTATGAGCAGTGGAAGACTTCAGATGATATGGCAAAATGTTACATTATGGCCACTATCTCCGACGTGTTGCAACAGCAGCATGAAGGAATGGAGTCCGCTGCTGATATAATGATGTCTCTAGAGGAAATGTTTGCTATGAAGTCTAGGACGACTAAGAGAGAGGCAGTGACTGCTTTTATGAATCTTAGGATGAAACCTGGACAGGCTGTGAAAGATCACATGATGAAAGTCATAGCACATCTCAACATTGCTGAACTGCATGGCGCTGAGATAGATGGTGAGACAAAGATTGATATGGTTGTCAATTCATTGTCAGATTCCTTTGATCAGTTCAAATTGGACTACACTTTGAACAAAAAGGAATACACCTTACAAGGCCTGATGCAAGATGTTCAAAGTGCTGAAAAGATCCTTGTGAAAGGCAAAGGTCAAGAGATTCATATGGTTGGTAAAGTTGCTACTGTTAAGGCCCGTCAAAAGGTCAAGAAACAACAGAAGAAAAAGCAACTTGGGCCTATCAAGAAGGAGACCAAGAAAGTAACCAAGATCAAAGGGAAATGCTTCCTTTGTGGTGAAAAGGGACATTGGAAGAGAAATTGCCCAAAGTCCCAGAACAAGAAGGAAGAAGGTAATTTGAATTATCTAGAAACATGTTTTTTGGCTGATTCTACAGATTCTTGGATCATAGACTCAGGAGCCACTAATCATGTTTGTTATTCCTTGCAGGGGTTTCAAGAAAGGAGAAAGCTGAGTAAGAATGAAATCAATTTGCGCTTGGGCAACGGAACGTTAGTGTCTGCAAGTGCAGTGGGAGATATTAGAGTTTATTTGGATTCTAGAAGGCATTTAGATTTAATAGACGTTTATTATGTACCTCAATTCAAGAGGAATTTAATTTCAGTTTCTTGTTTGAATAAATTTGGATATTCGGTTACTTTTAATAAAGTTTTTATTATTAGTAAGAATGACAAAATTATTTGCCAAGGTACATTGGAAAACGGTCTATACTTTTTGCATAGAAATATCTCTCACTCGTTAGACACAGAAATAACGGAACCTAATCATAAAAGAGTAAAATTATCAACAGATGAAACCTACCTTTGGCATTTACGCTTAGGTCATATTAACCTTAATAGGATTAAAAGATTGGTAAGTGACGGACCTTTAAGTGACTTAAAGGTTGATGATCTACCAACTTGTGAATCTTGTTTGGAAGGTAAAATGACCAAAAGGACGTTCTCTGCCAAAGGTGCAAGAGCCACTGAATGTTTAGGATTGATACACACTGATGTATGTGGACCTATGAGCATTCAAGCTAGAGGTGGATATGAGTACTTCATCACCTTCACGGATGATTACTCGAGATTTGGTTATGTGTATCTCATGAGACATAAGTCGGATGCTTTTGACATGTTCAAAGCATTCAAAGCTGAAGTGGAAAATCAGCTTGAGAAACACATAAAAATCTTGAGATCTGATCGTGGTGGAGAATATCTATCTGGTGAGTTTCAGCAATATCTTATTGATAATGGGATAGTTTCTCAGTTTTCTGCACCAGGTACACCTCAACAAAATGGGGTAGCAGAAAGGAGAAATAGAACTCTTTTGGATATGGTTAGGTCTATGTTGAGTTATTCAACGCTTCCTATTTCTTTTTGGGGATATGCTTTACAAACTGCTATATACATTCTAAACGATGTACCATCTAAGTCTGTTCCTAAAACACCGCATGAGTTGTGGACTGGGCGCAAGCCTAGTTTACAACACTTAAGGATATTTGGTTGTCCTGCGCATGTGTTAAAAGGAAAGACAGAAAAGATGGAGTCCCGTTCAGAAACATGTATATTTGTAGGGTATCCAAAAGAAACTAAAGGATATTATTTCTATAGTCCTTCAGATCTTAAAGTATTTGTTTCGACGAATGCTAAATTTCTGGAAAAGGACTATATGAATGATTTTGTGCCTAGAAGTAGAATTGTCCTGAATGAGATGTCAGGAGATACAATTCCACGAGAGGTTACACAACCTAACCCAATTGTAAGTTCCGATCCAACACAAGATCAACAACCTACCATTCCTCGTCGTAGTGGGAGGGTTAGAACACAACCCGAAATATACATCGGTCTGGGAGAATCAGTGGAGAATCTCCCGGACGACGATGATCCCTATACGTACAAGGAAGCTATGGAGGATGTTGATAGTCGCCATTGGCAAAAGGCAATGCAATCCGAGATTGAATCTATGTTCGATAACAAAGTCTGGTCCCTTGTAGACTTGCCTAAAGGGATAAAACCCATTGGGTGCAAGTGGGTATACAAGAGGAAAAGAGGTATGGATGGAAAGGTGGAAACCTTTAAAGCTAGATTGGTAGCTAAAGGGTATACACAGAAAGAAGGTATCGATTACGAGGAAACCTTCTCTCCTGTGGCCATGCTTAAATCCATTAGGATACTCTTATCTATTGCAGCATCTTTAGATCTAGAGATTTGGCAAATGGACGTCAAGACAGCTTTCCTAAATGGAAGTCTTGACGAAAGCATCTACATGATGCAACCAGAGGGATTCATTGAAAAAGGCCAAGTGGATAAGGTATGCAAGTTGCAGAAATCCATATATGGATTAAAGCAAGCATCCAGATCCTGGAACATAAGGTTTGATCAAGCTGTCAAAGGTTTTGGATTTATTCAAAATCCTGACGAACCTTGTGTATACAAAAGGATTAAAGGCGACAAGTTGGTTTTCCTGATTCTTTATGTTGATGATATACTACTCATTGGAAACGATGTAGGTGTATTGACATCAGTAAAAGAATGGTTAGCAAAACAATTTGATATGAAGGACTTAGGAGAAGCAAGTTTTATTCTAGGTATCCAAGTAATAAGGGATAGAAAGAATAGAACGATTGCATTATCCCAAGCTTCATACATAGACAAAATCTTGTCTAGGTTTTCCATGCAGGATTCCAAGAAAGGTATGTTACCTTTCAGACATGGAATCAAGCTTTCTAAGGAACAAGTTCCTAAGAATGAGCATGAAGAGCAATTCATGAGTAGAGTTCCATATGCCTCGGCAGTTGGAAGTCTCATGTATGCAATGCTCTGTACTAGACCAGATATTTGTTTTGCTGTTGGCATAGTTAGCAGGTTTCAATCGAAACCTGGACCTGATCACTGGACGGCAGTCAAGCATATTTTCAAGTATCTTAAGAGAACGAGAGATAATATGCTTGTATACTCTGGAGGGGATTTGGTTCCCGTTGGGTATACAGATTCTGATTTCCAATCAGATTCTGACTCCAGAAAATCCACATCAGGGGCTGTGTTTACTATTGGAGGAGGAGCAGTTATATGGAGGAGTATCAAGCAATCTTGTATTGCTGATTCCACCATGGAAGCTGAGTATGTTGCTGCATGCGAAGCTGCCAAAGAGGCTGTTTGGCTCCGCCAATTCTTGATTGACTTAGAAGTGGTTCCTAGTGCGAATAAGCAGATCACTATCTACTGTGATAACAGTGGAGCAGTGGCTAATTCGAAAGAACCAACAAGTCACAAGAGAGGTAAGCACATTGAAAGAAAGTATCATCTTTTAAGGGAGATTGTTCAAAGAGGTGACGTGACGATTACCAAAATCGCGTCAGCAGAAAATCTAGCGGATCCCTTCACAAAGGCTCTACCTCAGAAGAGTTTCGATGGGCATCTAGAGAATATGGGCTTGAGAGATATGACACATTTGCTATAGCGCAAGTGGGAGATTGTTAGGATTATGCTCAATAGCAAGAGTGTAATGTTGTAATTAACAATCTTTTTCATATTAATAAAGTGATTTCTGGTTTAACAAATCGTATAGCATTTATAGTTTATATTATAATTGTCAAAGTAAATAATCATAAGGTCTAAAGACTATGGGAAAAGAAGAATTGTTCGTACATCTGGATATGTATGTGGTAGACACAATTCTTTAGTTAGTCTTGAATATTGTTCACAACTTAAGTTAAAGGTTGGGCACCTTTATCTTGTTAAAGTTGTAGAATTCTTTTGCTAGCATTTGAGTGGGATCAAATGAGATATGATGAGTCTAAAATCATCGGAGTGTCTTCGAGCAAAAGGATCTAGTGCACTGGGTGCATTGAACTGGATCACAATGAAAAGCTTTATCTAAAACCGTCAATAGATAATAGTTTTTTCATTATCAGGACAATCGGAGAGTCTATCTTAATCCTGAGATAAATGATGGACTTATGGTTGCAAGTGATATCATTTGAGTTATCAATGAGTACGATTATATCGCATAGTCTATCCTCGATAGTTTGGTGATATTCATTTGTTAATCGATAGAGGACTTCATTTATAGATATGGACATCGTGGCTCCATTTAATTAAATGAGAGTATAATATCATCATATGGATGTTTTGAGGTAATTGGATATTAAATCTCAACGTTGAGTTTTCGATAGTGTCTATTGAAAACATGGCTTCTGGACAAGTCAAAATATCCAAGTTCAAAACGTGGTCATATGAGTAAATATGGTAACTTGGAGAGTTATAGGCGGTCTATGAACTCTTGGCGATTACTGATATTAATCACGAGGATACACTATCTCCAATATGATTGTCTAGGGTATGAATGAGGAGCATCTTCCTTTTCTATCTTTATTTAAGAGTTCAGTTTTAGCTCTTTAGTGGAATGAGTTAAAATTAATGGATCGGACCTAAGTGAATCATTTGTTGATTGTGATTAGGTTATGTCTATTGAAGCTTAAATTTAGATGGCCCGCCAAGATCCCCAATCCACACGGACTTGCATGGATCACTTGATATATTCTACCGGACCAATTTAAGGGTCCATCTAGAATTGCATTTAATATATTAAGAATATAATTTGCACATTATTTAAGTAATGGGCTGCTCAATTATATTAATATATTAATGAAAGACATGTGGGCTTGTTTCTTTTAGTAAGAATGGGTCTGGTTCACATGTGGGCTTTTTATTTAAAGTCCAATGGATTAAATGAAATAGGAAAATAATATTAGGCCCATCTTATATAAGTGGGGCGGCTAGGTTAAAGTTTTAACCTAAAAATATTATTTTGTTTCATTTGTTTTAATTAAATAAGAATTAATTGATTTATTGATTAATTGTTTAATTAAAGAAACAAATCTTTCCTAAAAGTAAAAGACTTGTTTGATAAGTAAATAAATAAATTAGTATTATTTATTTAATCAAATAAGGAGTCTTTTTTATTTAGTCAAATAAAAGAATAAAAATAAAAGAGTTGGATTAGGGTTTGAAGTCTATAAAGTTAAAAAGAATTAGGGTTGAATTTTAGTCACCCTATATAAGTGACATGATGAAATTCGGCCAACCCTAATCATATACTACATAGAATTCGGCAACCCTAAAGGAAAAAGAAGAAAAATTCGGCCAACCTATATATATGTTCTTATAGGGTTCGGCCACATCAAGAAATTGGTGCTTGAGTTTTTATTTTCTTTCTTCTTCTTCTAATTCTAAGAGAGTTTTTATTCTAGAGAGACAAAAAGGAGTGAAAAATTATTCTTTGATAGTATACAATTGCTTAATCATCAATAAGCTTGTGTATACGATATCGATCTAGGTTCACGCGAGTTTCGATCATAAGATTGAGAACTCAAAAGTGACCGGAATAATTTTGACATTCTTTTGATTGTTTTGTGACTAACAAAGAAAAGAAAGTATTTGTTTGGTCCATTCACAGGTTTGCAATTCAAAGGAAAGGGAGACCACGCTCCTAGGTGATCCACGTTCGTGCTCGGTTTGAAGGTCTTGCGGATTACCATCGACGTAAGTCAATCGGATCACGCGACAAGAGGTAATTTACTTTTGTTGATATATATGCATGTTTATTGATTAAAAGGGTTTAAGGTTCATAAAGGAAAAATTTTAAAAGTCACTAAATCGTTTTAGTATCGCTTCCGCTGCGTGTAACACTTTTATTTATTATTTTTTCCCTACACATCTGTCTGCTCGGCTGGCTGCCGAAGAAAAACTTTCTACTGCTGAAGAGGAGATTCGCTCGCTAAAGGAGCTTCTATCTACGAGTCAAGAGTCCTTCGCAACACGTTTGGAGGCCGAGCGGGTGGCTGAGGAAGCTAAGGAGAAGGCTGAGCATGAGGCGGCAGATTTACGCAACCAGTTGTCTTCCCGTGACCTTATCTTTGAAAATTTGAAAGCTGTGCTGGAGGCTGAATCAGTTGACCGTTTCAAGAGATCCCCTGCCTACGATGCGCTTTTGTTGCGCAAATTTGAGAAAGGCATGAGGCAGGCGAAGAAATTCTTTGCCATGAAGGATCATTCTAATGAGAAAGCTCTGAAGCGTTTCGACAGGTCCCTCCAACAGCACATGGCCAGCGGCGTGGACTCGATTAAAGACCAAATAAAACGATGGAGAGCCCACTGCCGTTACAACAGGACTGAACCTCATCCCATGCATCTAGAGATCCCCAGCAAGCGTGCCTTCAATACTTACTATTCAGGTCAGAAGGGCAGCTTTTCTGGCTCTGGTGTTGAGCCTGACTTGGGTCCCGTTGCTGGAAGGGATTATGAGCCTTTCATGCCCATGGAGGATGAGGAAGTCATTTGGCCTTCGGACGAGGAGATTGAAGATGAGGAAGATAGCGAGGGCCCTCCTGCAGCTGGTTGAGTTTTTTGGATTTTTCTACTGTTTAGGACTGTAAATTTATTCCTTTCGCTCATTCATTTGTAAATGATACAAAGTTATAAATATATATATATATTTTTTGTTCAGCTGCCTTTGCTGAGTTTTTGGCTTTACTTAGTTTTTCACCGAGTTTTTTAGCATATTTTTTGCTTTTATTCAGCTGCCATTGCTGAGTTTTCGGCTTACTCAGTATTTGTCAGGACGTATCCGACCATACACCAAGTTTTTAGCGTATTTTATAGCTCTATTCAGCTGCCATTGCTGTATTTTGGCGTACTTAGTATTTGTCAGGACGTATCCGACCATACACCAAGTTTTTAACATGTTTTGTCTTTGCTCAGCTGGCTTTCTTGCTTCTAGGGATTATATTTTCCCGTAATGGCGATCGCCGCTTTTTGCAACTTAGGATTTTGTTTCTCGCCAATTGTCATTGCTGCGAGTATGAAAACTCGTCTTTATGTGACGGTAGCGATATATGATGGCGAATGCCCTTTGTGACTGGCGAGTGAAATTGCGAATTCTCAGTAATAAATTACTCTTTTATTGAATACTTCCTGCAACTTTGTTAACATAGTCATAAAGGAAATGCTAAAACGAAAAACTATTCTAAGACATAATAAAAAGATTGAAAAAGCTCTGAACTTTGAAAAAAGTTAAGGATAATATATCTTTAAGTACTGCGCATTGCATGGGCGGGGTAATTCGCCAAAACCTTCTCGAGTAATGCGATATGCCCCGTGGCCAGCTATTCCTGTAACTTGATAAGGCCCTTCCCATTTGTCTGCGAGTGATCCTGCAGCTTTGTCTCTTGTTCCTGGATTCACCCTTTTCAGCACCAAGTCACCAAGCGAGAACCTCCTTTCACGCACATGTGAGTTGTAATATCTGGCTACCCTCTGTTGGTACGCAGTATTCCTTATTTGTGCGCGCTCTCTTCTTTCTTCTAACTCATCCAGACCACATTTTAGCATATCAATGTTTAAGTTCTGGTTGGAAGAGTTGTACCCTTGGTGAAGAGAATGACGTTTCAACGGGAATGACAGCTTCAGCTCCATAAGCCATGGAATATGGGGTCTCACCTGTTGAACCCCTCTCTGTGGTTCGATACGCCCAGAGCACTTGTGGTAATTTATCTGCCCAGCTGCCTTTTTTTGTTGCCAATTTAGCTTTCAGGTTGTGCTTTATGATCTTGTTTACTGCCTCAGTCTGGCCATTCGTCTGCGGATGTGCTGGGGAGGCGTAGTAGTTGTTGATGCCGTACTTGTCACACAGCTCCCTGAATTTCCTACCATCGAATTGGGTCCCATTGTCCGTGATGATGGTGTTTGGTATCCCGAATCTGTACAGGATATTTTTCTTTACAAAGCTTATAGTGTTCGCCTCTGTTATATGTACCAATGGTTCGGCTTCTACCCACTTCGTAAAATAATCCACGGCCACTATGGCGTGCTTTGCCCCTCCAGTTGCTGTTGGCATTGGGCCGATTAAATCAATACCCCACATGGCGAACGGCCACGGCGAGGTGATACTTTGTAAAAGTTCAGGTGGTTGTGGGATGTTGTTGGCGATTTTTTGACACGCCTCACATCTCGCTGCTACTCTTTTGGCATCGGTGAATAGTGTTGGCCAGTAAAAACCCTGCCTTAATGTTTTGTGGGCTAGGCTGACACCCCCAGCGTGGTTCCCACAATTTCCACTATGTATGCTTCTCAGGATACCTTCTGCTTCTTCAGGTCCGACACATCTCTGCAGTGCCCTTGAATACCCCCTTTTGTACAGCTCTCCATTGAGTACTGAATATCTTGTAGCTCTATATTTCAACCATTTTGCTTCTAATGGGTCACTTGGGAGTACATCATTGACGAGATATTCTTTGATTGGTGTGATCCAGCTGTTCCTCTCGCCAAAGACTGCCCCTACTTCTTTTGATCTGACTATGCTCGCCTGCAACAGGCGGATCATGGATATACTTTTGGGCCAGATGTTGATTGTGGTGGATGCCAATTTGGCCAGGGCATCAGCTTGCTCGTTTTCTTCTCTGGGGACATGAACAATTCTGTATTCTTTAAATCTTCCTAACAGTTCCTTTGCTAATTCCAGGTAGGTGATCATGCTTTCATCTCTCGCTTGGTATTCATCTAGTACCTTATTGACAACCACTTGAGAGTCGCTGAAGATTTCTACCTCATCTGCCCCTAGGACTGTGCAAACTTTTAAACCTGCTATGAGTGCCTCGTATTCAGCTTGATTGTTAGTAGCTTTGAAGTCAAAACGTAGGGCACATTCGACTGAATCTCCTTCCGGGGTTGACACTACTACCCCTGCCCTGCTACCGTGCGTGTTTGACGAACCGTCGACGCGGAGTTGCCATTTGAATACTTTCTTATTTTGCTCCACCATTATTCTAGCCACCTCTATGCTTGGCTCGGTGAACTCCGCTACAAAGTCTGCCACTACCTGTGCTTTGATTGCTGTCCTTGGGAGATACTCTACATCAAATTCACTTAACTCGATCGCCCATTTTGTTAATCAACCGGATACTTCTAGTTTCTGCAGGATTAATTTCAGTGGGCAGTTGGTGTATACCCCGATTTTATGAGCCTAGAAATATGGTCTTAGCTTCCTTGCTGCTGTTATTAGAGCGAGTGCCATTTTTTCAGCCGGTGAGTACCTTGTTTCGGCTGGTAACAGTGCTTTGCTGGTGTAGTATATTGGCTTCTGGATTCCATCTTCCTGTCTTACTAGTACGAAACTTGTGGCTGCTTCTGAGACGGACAAGTACATGTACAATGTTTCTCCTGTTTCTGGTTTTGATAGCAATGGTGCTTGTCCAAGGTAGTCTTTCAAAGCCTGGAAAGCTTTTTCGCAATCTTCATTCCACTCGACTCCTTTTCCCTTTTTTAGAGCTTTGAAAAATGGTAGGCATCGGTCTGTTGACTTGGCTATGAATCTGCTCAGCGATGCTAGGCACCCCGTGAGTTTTTGGACGTCCTTCAAAGTTCTTGGCGAGACCATTTTTGCTAGTGCTTGGATCTTTTCAGGGTTCACCTCTATTCCTCTTTGATGTACCTGATATCCGAGAAACCTCCCAGATGGTACGCCGAATACACATTTTGCTGGATTCAATTTCATTCCATACCTGACTAGCAAATCGAATGTTTCCCTCAGGTCATCTGTATGTCTATCTGCTGTGATGCTTTTTGTCAGCATATCGTCAACGTAGACTTCCATATTTCTCCCTATTTGTCTGGCGAACATTTTGTTGACCAAGCGCTGGTAAGTTGCCCCAGCGTTCTTCAGGCCGAATGGCATAACTGTGTAACAATACAACCCCTGATCTGTGGTGAACGCTGTCTTCTCTTCGTCTGGCTTGTGCATCTTTATCTGGTTATATCCTGAATATGCATCCATGAAGCTCAACGTCTCATGTCCGGCTGTTGCATCGACTAACTGGTCAATCCTTGGTAGCGGGAAGCTGTCCTTGGGGCAGGCCTTGTTCAGATCGGTGAAGTCGACGCACATCCTCCATTGATTGTTTTTCTTTTTCACTAGGACCACATTCGCCACCCACTCCGGGTACTTAACTTCTCTAATTGACCTTGCGGCGAGTAACTTTGATACTTCCTCTTTTATTGCTGCACTTCTTTCTAGGTTGAAGCTTCTCCTTTTCTGCACAACCGGTTTGCATTTTTCATTCACAGCCAGATTGTGTGAAATTACGCTCCTATCAATCCCTGGCATATCTTCGTGGCACCAAGCGAAAATCCCCTTATATTCCTTCAACAAGCTTGTCACATCTTTCTTAACTTGTTCAGTCAGCCTTGCTCCAATCTTTACTGTTTTATCTGGTTCCGCTTCATCTAGAACAACTGACTCAGTTGGTTCTTCTTTCTCTCTGCTCGTTTTGTCCCTTGGGTCCAGTTCGAAATTTTCCGGATTATCTTCCTGTACTTCCCTGTCTACCTCGAATATGCTCAAGGTTTCCATCCCTGCATTATCTTTGAAGATTGATAGGTTGGCGCGGCGAGCCATCTCCTGTGACCCTTTCAATTCTCCGACACCAAATTCTGTAAGGAATTTTATTTTCAACGCATGGGTTGAAGTAACAGCTCGAGCTTTGTTAAGAAACGGTCGGCCGAGTAGAGCGTTATACGACCAATTATGGATGTCAACTACGACAAAGTCTAACAGGATTGTTCGCCGGCATGGTGCTGTACCAAATCTCACCGGCAGCTTCACAGTTCCTAACGACCTAACTTCTGCACCACCGAATCCTTTTAATGGCACATGGAATGGTTCAAGATCTTTTCTGTCCAGCCGTAACTCATCATATACTCTGGCACTTAAGATATCAGCTGAACTTCCGTTGTCAATCATCACCCGAAGGACATCCCTATGGGCTATTCGAACCCCCACGACGATTGCATCGTTAGGCTTTGCATCAATTCCGTCTAAGTCTTCTGCTGTAAATGTTATGGGATCATGTCCTTCTCTTCTGTTCTTGGGGTTTCTCTGCACATAATTGATCTCCATGCTTCTGCTTTCATACATTACTTCCCGAACTTCTGACATCCTTTCTCGATTGCTCCTCCCAGTATGAGGTCTGCCGAAAATGGTGTTTATAGTTGCGTTAGGGCTGTTCCTCCTTGGACTATTCCTTTCCTGCCCGTTTCCTTGGTGGTTATCCTGGCGACCAACGTGCTTGTCCCCTTTCAAAGCAAAGTCCTTCAGGTGCCCATCTCTAATCAAGCTTTCAATGTGATCGCGTAACTGAAAACATTTTGAAGTTTCATGCCCATGATCTTTGTGGAATCGGCAGTACTTAGTTGTATCTCTCATGGCATTTGCTGATTGCTGCCGAGGATATTTGGCGAGTCCCTTGTCTTCTACCACAGACAGTATCTCCTCCTGATCGCCAATTAAATGGGTGTAATGGTTGTACCTTTCTCGAAACTTATTGGCTCGAGCGTTTCCTCTGCCTTCTCTTGGATATCCCTTTTGGCCCTTCTCATCTCTCTGGCGATCACGTGACTGCATCTTTTTGTCATCCTTATGGTTCGGTTTTGAGTCAGGCTTGTGTCCATGCACATAGCTACCCCCTTGCGCTACTTCTTCTTCTTCCTCCGCCAGTGCATAGTCGCCAGCTATTTCCATCATCTCCTCATAAGTTTTTGGTCTCTCCCTTCGTAGGTCAAAGGATAATCGCCCACTTTGTAACCCATTGGTGAATGCGGCGATCACAACTACATCACTGGCGTCTTCAATTTGAGCAACCTCCTTCCCAAATCTCGCTAGATACTTCTTGATTGACTCGTTACGTTCCTGTTTAAAATTGGATAGATGAGCGAGTGACTTTCTTCTCTGGACACTCCCCATGAATTGCCTTATGAACGCTTTGCTGAGATTTGAGAAGCTGCTTATACTTCCGGGAGGAAGTCTTCCAAACCACCTAGAGGTAAGGTCGCCGAATGTTTGCGAGAAGGTGAGGCATAACAACCCATCGTTGGATGAGTACTGGGCCATAATGTTACGGAATCGGCGGACGTGCTCCTTCGGATCCCTATTCTCCTTGTACTGCTCAATGGTTGGCATTCTAAATCTGTCTGGAAATTAGGTGCGAGCAATAGTTTCGATGAATGGGCTATCTGACTCATCATCCGAAGATACATTACGACCATACCTTCGCGCCATTGCTGAAACTTTTCTTGATAGCTCTTGCAGGGTGACATCTCGCTGACCAGTTGGTTCTCCTGCTGGATCGAGTCTACTCTTGATTGTCATTCTACCATGATTGCCTCTCTCATCCGGGCTTCTTCGATCTTCAGTGCTCTCGGATCTTCTTCGCTTCGCTTCGCTTTTTTGGATCGTAATTCCCTTCGTGGACGAGGACTCTTATCTTCAGATGAGATGGAACGGTGTCTCCGCCGGTTCCGTTGATATGTGTCACTGGAATTGACCCCATGTGTTCGCACCTGGTCTCGTTCCTCCCTGGATTCTTCATTCATCACACCTTTTCCCTTCCTTTGTTTTCTCCCCTCAAAATCCTCAGTGTGGTCCTGGGGAGTCTCCTCAATGGATTGTCTTACTTGAGTATCGGGGACTGCAATATGAACTTCTGATCGTAGCCTTCCGGGTGGATGGATTCCAGGAGTGGTTAACTCGTAAGGAGATGAAACTCCCAACCCTATGGGGAGCGAAAGCCCTATTTTGCTGGCTTCGCTGATTAAGTTTACCAATGCAGCTTGGAAGTGCTGCAGAATCCCGGGATCAGCTGCCCTAGTTCCTGGTGTTGCCGCCGATTGTTCCCCGATTGTCACCGCCCTGTCTCCCGTCGGCGCGGTTGGTTCAACAACTAAATCTCGGCTGGAGTTACCGTCTCTGTCGCTGTCGTTGTTCATGTTGTTTAATTCGTAAGGGTTCCTTGAAGTTTCTATTCAAACGAGCCCCCTCCTTCTAGCGCCAATTGTTGACGGTGAAATTTGGATTGCCACGCACTCAACAATTATATCAATTTAATATAAAACAAGAAAATTAAGAACGCATGCAAAAGACAAATTTTACGTGGAAAACCCTTGAATGGGAAAAAACCACGGCACCCCTGAGGGCAGAAAAATAATACTAGGTTTTTGTTGCCTTGTTACACACTTTGATCTCTCTTACAATTGCTCTCTTCTCTCTCTTTAGATTTCTGAACCCCTTCCTCATGGGATAGGTGGTTCTATTTATACATGTTTAATTAGGGTTTCCCCTTGTTTTTAGCCGCGTGGGTGGAAGGTTTCCCTCTTTGATTCGTACTGGGATCCTTTCTTGTCACGGATCAGGTCTACTTTCCTTTTTATGATTCCTCATCGTTCTAGGTCTTCTAAAAGTTTAGGGTTTATTTCTGTGTTTCTGCCGAGTCGGTTCAGGCCCAGTGTACTGGTCCAGCGAGTACCTTCACTTTCTGGGTATCGTATCTTTGGCGAGCACATTTCTACATTCGGCGAGTGGGTATCTAGCTTCGGCAACCATATCTTTGACTCCCTTTCGGCTTGAGCTATTTTATCATTCTGACTTGTCAAACTTCCTCCCTTGACCCAGTCAATGAGTGACGTGGTAGTCTTTCGTTGGCTCTTTTGATGACGTGTCAGGTTGACGAATTTATACATACAATAATATGAATGATCAAAAATCACACAAAATACAAAACACACCAAAATGAGTAAAGGATTGCCTAAGTATATCTAGGAACCCACTCTGATACCAATTGAAACTAATAATGCTTGGTGTGTATATACTATCTACACAGGGGGGGGGGGGTGGGTGGGTGGGTGGGTGGTGTGTGTTGAATAGATTTTAAACTATTATTACCAATTTAGTCAATGTTACGAAAATAACCCCAATCTAGTCAAAACAATAAATCAAGTGTAAAGTGCAGAATTTAAATAGCACTTGATTTTTACGTGGAAACCTTCAACAAGGAAAAACCATGGGCTATTATGTGCGCTATACATGAACCTCGAATCCACTAATTGCAATGAAGTTTACAACCTAGGTTGACCTCAACCTCTCACGGTTTATAACCCGTCACTACTACCCGCATGCCTGTAAAAGTGGACCTAGTCTAATTTGCTTACGGTCTAAGCAACCTTAACCACAAGACTTAGTTCTCACTAAAGAGATTAAACAACCTAAGTGAATATGCAAAGATATCCAAATATGTAGTTAGTGCTAGGTTACACTAAATACTTATCTAGGATAATAAGATGACAATTAAATGAATCCTAGATATTAATTGCTAAATTACATGGCATAAAACATAGCTAACATAGATTAAGCAATCCTAAGTTTAGCTATCATAAAACAACACTCAATCAAAACAACACAACTATCTCTATCTTGTATATAAGAATATAATCAAAACAACACTCAAGAAAAAATGTCATTTATGATGGTTTTTAACCATCATGAAAGGGTTTTGATGACGGTTTTATAAGCGTTATTAAAGCCACCGTAATAAAAAGTTTATCATGGTTTTACTTTTTATTGTGGTTTTTAAAACCGTTATGAATTTTTATCACGGTTTTTAAAAAACTCATCAATTTTTGACATTTTTTTAAACATTGTGATTAATTGATGATGGCTAAAAACCGTTACGAAGTTCTTTAAAAATAAGTAAATTATATACAGAATCGCTTGAAAATATTATCAAGAGATTCTACTTTACTTTTTTGTTAATTTATTTTTACATTATATTGTTTTCCATAGATATATATACATACATATATATATATATATATATATATAATCTCTTGATGATGATATTGTTAAGATATATTGCTTTATTTGTTTGTTAATTTATTTTTAATATTATAATATTTTCCATATATATATATAATAAATATTAAAGATCTCTATTCAAACATTAAAAAATAAATATCTATTCAAGATCAAAATTCATTGAAGAAATTAAAATAAAATGTTACAAACATCTATCACCTAAATATACAAACATTTATTAGCAAAATCAATTCTAAAAGACAAACTATTATACACAAAAGCTATGTTTAAATTTTCTTTGTTCATATACATCAAAAAAAAAAAAAAAAAAAAAAAAAAAAAAAATTTGTTCATCTTCCATGAGGCTTCCTTTCGAACATACAGCTACATAGTATGAGAAATGATAGGAGTAAGTTTGACGAACAAAAAAATTGGCAACAAAAAAAAAAAAAAAAAAAAAAACTAAAACTAAAACTAAAACTATACTATCACAACAAATCATAATAAAAACTTATTTTAACAATAAAAGAATGAGAAAACAAAAGGAGATCGAAACGAAAATTAACTAACCTATTTTTAATATTGACATAAACTTTCTTTTAGAGAACTTTGACGAAACGGTGCCCGATTGCATAGATAGAGGCGAGAGAGATCATGATCTTCTATTTTGCATAAACGTTCATATTCAAAACAGTATAAATGTGTTAAAGTAAGTCACTCGCTACCGGAGACTGCAACAAGTTCCTAATCAATATATAAACAAATTAACCAATAAAATAAATAAATAAATACATAGGAACAATAAGAGATTTATAATCCAAATCATGTGTTGAGTTTATTTGAAGTTAAACACTCACCATGACTAGAGTTCTTTTATTGGTGAAGAGTGAAGATTGTGAGTGAGAGAATATTGAAAAAAAAAAAACAAGAAAAAAGGTAAGAGATGTGAGAGTGGCGGGTCACGGGTGGCTAGGGTTAGAAAGTTGGGAAAGTTAGCTTTTAAAATAAATATAAATATATAGTACAGATATGATGGTGGATATACCTATGATATTAACTTGTGTCCACTTAATCATTCATTGACACATGTGCAATTAGATCAAATAGAGTAATTAATCACTTATTTAAACAATTAAAAACTAAAATAGCATAGCAATTATAATATTGATATGTTTAAATATAAAAACAATTAACGTAAATTTATATTTTAACTTTTCTTAACTTTTTATATTTTAATATTTCACTACAAAAAGAGAGCAAACGATTGCTTGTAATTTGTTATTTGTTTTGTTCGTAAAGTGTTGTGACTAATAAATTTGAGAGATTAAAAATTTAAAATTATAGTTTTAGTATAATTCTGAAATTAAAAAAAAAAAATCATTTTTCTTTATCACGCTAACAAAATAGTATGATAATTAGATTACACATAAAAACAAAACACATGATAACTTTATCACGATTAATAAAATTCATAATAACTTGATCACGGTTTGATAAACGTACGATAACTTAATCACGGTTAATAAAAAATGTTATCCAATTATCGCACATTTTAAAGGACTGTGATACTTTGATGTCAGTTTTAAATTGCATCCTAAACACACAATGAATTAAAAAGACTAGTATCACTTGATCACGGCTAAAAAAAATAGTGATAAAATTGCGTGATAAAAGCCAATTTTTCTTGTAGTGCAAGTAATTAAAAACACTAAGATTAGATGAAATTAGTGAAGAACTTACCAAAGTAAGTGTGTTGAGTAAGACCCATGCAAGCAAGCATCCTAGATATGCTAGAAGATGCTAGATGAATTTTAATGCATATGAAAATGGCTTTGAGTGTTTAAATGAGCAATCTTGATTGCCTTTTTCCTCACAAATCTCTCTATTGAATTTAGGGTTCTTGATATTGAAAGAGTTAGTTTCAGAGAGATGAGAAAGTGATGTATTTATAGAGGCCAATGAAAAGCATGGTGAAAATACGAGATTGCCCTTGAAACTTACCGATCGATGGTTTTAGTCGGTGGTTTACAAATCGCCGAATTGATCCCGAGAGAATAAGGGATCATCGGCGGTTTCATTCGGCGGTTTCATAACCGCCATTTTCGAGACCGAGATATTTTTAATTCAATCAGGTGTAAACGGCGGTTTCGAACAGTGGTTGGAAACTACCGATCGTAATCGCAGAATCATTCTAGAGACTTCTGGAATTGAACGACGATTTCATTCGGCAGTCATGGCCGCTGATCAAACTGCCATTTCACCACTTTTGGTGAAACCAAAAGAGAAGCCAAGGGCATTCTCCGAAGGCGATCATTGTGCTAACCAAGCACATTATTGTGCATGTGCGGACGTTTCTGAACAACATTCGAGAAATGAATTACTAGACATGCTAACACACAACCAAATATAACAACAAAGTGCAAGTGTGAAATGTGACATGTGAAGAGGATGCACACAGAAGTAAAACATACTTATGCAAACATTACAAGTGTGTGTGTGCAACTAAATCTCTTCAATGAAAACTAAGCACTAGAGATATACCTTTGGAGTGCTTATCATTTGGAGGTCTTGATAGGCCTTTGAGCTTGATTATCATTTACCTAATCTACCCTTGCAATTTAAACCCCAATTGTGGTTTGTCATCGAAATAAGCCAATCAAACGTTAAGGAACTTACACGTAGCAACAAGATTTTTCGAAGTAGAGCCACTTAAAGGATCCTTTTGAATTGGCAAGATGGATGCGATAAGATCCGAGGGTGTGTCAGGCGGTGGGGGGTTGTTCTCTTTGACATTCTCAACCCCACCTCGAGGTTCTTCTGCTGGATGGGCATCAAGGGCTCTAGTAACAGGTTAGTCTGAAAGCGTGGCAAGAGGAACGTTTTCATATACCACATGCATCTCCTTCTCGGCCATGTGCTTCCTCTTTCTTTGCCTTGGAATTAGGTCATTTGTTGGATCCTCAAAGGAAGCAGGTGCATCTGCCTCAAGCATTAGAGCATCATTAGCAATAATGTTTGATAGTGTACCAACTTTAAACCTAGATGGGGTCAATTTTTCCTCAGTTACAGCATCTTTTTGGGCAAGATCATCACCCATTTTCTTCTTCCCTTTGTCGTTGGAAGAAGGATCATTCGTAGTCTCCCTCTCAGATTGGCGAGGAAAGTCTTGGACATTAGCCTATTCATCTTCTTCATTCTCACTTTGAGGAGAATCGTTTTCAGGGGGAGTTACCCCAACTTTAACTTGATCAGCCATGTTTCTACGATTAGTGTACTTGAAGATTTTTACTGAACGAGCCTAGCCATAGCAAACCACATCCACGTCATACATTGAAAAGCCAAACAAAGAAGTTAAGAGACAATGCAGAAGGAGAAATAGATCATACGATAGGAGTAAACGACTTACCGGGAAGGCACCTACCAGACAAACTAGTGAAGAGTTTGTGCCTCATCATCTTTTTCTCGTTAAGAAGGTAGTTGCTACTCATCTTCTCCAAGGGACGAATGATAACCTTAGCCATTTGCACCACCACGGATTTTTATAGCACATGTGGCGTTTTTGACCAAACCTCAAGAGATGTGAAGTGTCGAGGAACTTTCTTCGCCAACAACTTCTGACGAGTATTTGCTGGAGCATCTTGTCCCCACTCGTCGTCAGTAAAACACCATCTATTCTTCCATCTTTTATTTAAAGTAGGAAACCCCTAGAGGAAACCTTTCTTGTCTTTATCATTAGAAATTTCTATCTTTCCAAGGCTGTTGACACCCTTTGGAATCTAGTTCTTGATAGGGGCCGAAAGCAAAAAGTATGTGCCTTCATTACTTGAAGGTCTTAAGGTATAGATATGTCGAATTTCACGAGGATTATGGGGTGGTTGGTCTATCTTCTTCCAAGTCAACTACAAGCACATTAAGATCCTGTAGTTGTTTGGGAATAGTTGATCATGAGAGAGCCTTGTATCGGTGAGAAATCGAGTAGTAAAGGGTTGAAGTGGTAACGTGATTCTGCTGCACAGCATGGAACCATATATAGTGTCGGGTGGAGGGTTCCACACAGCCCTCATCTTAGGTAAAGAAAGTTTGAAGGAGTCAGGGATATCAAAATGCTTTTCGTATTTTCGCAGCTCAGATTCATCGATCACATTAGTTTCACAATCGTAAGCACAATGCACCTTGGTCGAGAATTGTAGCTATTCTCTCTGGTGTTCTTCATGAAAGTTCAATAAATAAACGCTCGGTGTGTATAATAAATATATCTAGAGGGGGGGTGAATATATTTTAACTATTATTACCCAATTTTCGCATGCAAGTCAATTTTACGAAAATGCCCCTACTAGTCAAAAATACAAGCAAGTGTAATATAGTGCGAAATTTAAATAACACTTGATGTATAAGTGGAAACCCAACCACTGGGAAAAACCACGGGCTGTTTAGTGCGCCACACTTGAACCTCGAAATCCACTAATTGAAATGGAGTTTACAACTTATGTAGACCTCGTCTAACACTCCAGTCAATAACCCCCCACTTCTACCACGCGGGCCTTTAAAAGTGGCTCTAGTCTAATTGCTTGAGGCCTAAGCAATCTTAGCCTCAAGACTTAATTCTTAATGAAGAGATTATACAACCTATGTGAACATATATGAATATTCAAATAACAAACAAGGCTAGGTAACCTTAGATGCTTATCTAGGATGATGATATAATCAATTAAATCAACCCTAGATATCAATTGCTAAATGACATGTCAAATAGCTTAGCTAATCAAGATTAATCAAAAACCTAATTAGCTATCACAAAACAACATTCAATCAATTCATCACAATCAATTCTCTTTTCTTGTATTTAGCATATGATCTAAAACATACAAGTAATATAAAAGAGATGGCTTGATATTAAAAATACTAAAATAAGATGAAGTTAATCAAAATCTTACCAAGCAAGTTGTGATGATGCAAACCCATACATGGATGCATTCTATATAGTCATAGAAGATGCAATATGAAATTTGATGCAAAAAGGATTTGATTTGAGTGGTTAAAGGTGAGTTCTTGATTTGATTTTTTCTCAAAAATCTCTCTTTTAAGTTCAGGGTTCTAAGGAGTAAAAGAACTTATTCAGATAATGAGAAAGTAAGATATTTATAGACATCAATAAATGGGCATGTGAAAAGACAAGTTTGCCCCTGAAACGCACCGATCGGCGGTTTCAAACTGCGGCTAGGCCTCTATTCGTAACCATCGAATTGAACCCGAGAAGACCAAGGGAACAACGGAGGTTTCATTCGGTGGTTTCGTGACCGCCGATCCAACCGCCGAATCAAACCTAAGAGAAAAATCAATCAGGTCAAAACGGCGGTTTCATTCGGCGGCTAGGCCGCCGATCATAACCGCCGATCACCATCAAAGGTGAAAACTAAGGAGAAGCCAAGGGCATTCTCCGTAGGCGGTCTTCACGCGAAACCAAGCACTCATTAGTGCAAGCGCGGACGTTTCTGAATTATATCGGGAAACGAATTACTAAGCACATATACACACAACAAGATATATCAACCAAAGTGCTAGTGTGTAAAGTGACATGTGAAGAGAATGCACACAAGAATAAGAATGCAAAGTGTGTGTGTGCTTCTAAATCTCTTCAAGAAAATAAGCACTAGAAGTATACCTTTGGAGTGCTTGACAACCTTGAGGACTTGAAAGGGTCTTGAGCTTGATAATGAATCACTTAAGCTACCCTTACATATAATCCCCAACACGTGGTTTGTCCACGAAATAAGCCAATCAAGATATGAGAATCCTTACAATCTCCCCCTTTGGCTATTTCATGACAAAACCACCACTCACATTGATTCCTCACAAAAATTAGAAACTACAGGTCAACAATGATTATCTACTTTACAAAGAGATATTAAAAAATAATCTTGAAGTCTTCAATCTCTTGTAGAACAATCAGTCCCTGAAAGCAAAGTTTCTAAAACTTTCCAATACAAGTAAAAAGTGAGATGAATTAAGTGAGAATTAAAAACAAGCATTTGCATTCTAAGAATTTAAGTACAACTACAACATCATGCAATAAATGTGAATGCAATGCTCCCCCTCAATGTATTGTCTCCCCAACATGCATAATTGCTACCACAATTTGCAACTCCCCTTACCACCATTCTACTCCCCCTTTTTGTCATGATATAGGAAAAGGAGTAGGCCCCAATCGGGTCACTTAGCAAAGAGAGATGATAGCATTCAAGTCATTTGCATAATCATAAAATGCACTTTATGCAACTCTATCAATTGGAGAGAAACAAAGAGATTTATTTTGATAAAATGTGTGAATCAAAAATGCTTTGCATACAAGACATGTAGCATTCAAGTCCAAAATACAATGGTATTTGGCAAAGCAAATGACAAAGGTTTCTAATAAGAATTCAAATCAATTTCACCATTGTCATGAGAAAAGCAAAGATATAGAGATTTCATTGATTTTAATTTAAGAACAAATATATCCAACTTTATAAGCGAAACATGGCATGAGCGACTTTGCACCCTATTTGATTTTTTCGGATGGTATCCGTATGATAGTAGCCATGTTCAACCAATAAAGAAAGAGAGACAATTTGGAATATAAATTCCTTTGAACGGATACAAGATCCTTTATTCATTTTGAGTCTCATAAGCTTTTTCACACAAGTTTTGCATTTAAAAATTGCAATCATCAATTCATGCTTTTTCATTTGAGCATGTGATTTGAATTTCATGCTTTTTATATGTCATTAGCATGTTATAAAGAATCATCATGTCATGGAGATAACTATAGGTCATTCAAATCATACTTCCTATGTAAATCTCCTAGTCCAAAAATGCATGTTTGAACATAAATATGACATGGATTGTAAACAAGCATGGTTCACACTTATTGAATTGAAAACATATATACATATGTGCAACCAAGCTTACTCAAGCAATCAACAAAGAAGCATAAGATTTTCCCAAAAAAAATTTGCATGCAACAAATATGCAATGCTCTCTTTGCTTGAGTTCCCCGTATGGGGTCATCACCATCCTTCATCAATGAAGGTCATGAGGTCCTATGGACCTACCAAGTCCATTGGACTTAGTTGAACCTACTTGAGACTTGTTAGTCTCGTAGCAAGCGGGTTCATCTTTCCTTACCCACATAGATATAACGTTTTTCTTCCTAGTGGTTAAGGGTTCAAGAGTTCTAGAAATAATAGGATCATGAATATGAATATTTCCTATTAGCATGCATTTTAGCTCTTGTCATTCTCTTTTCAATCATGCTTTTGATTCTACATAATTTAATGAAATGAAAGCAATTTGGTCTAATGTAAGCATCAATACCACAAAAGTGACATGTAGGGATAAATTTAAAATTAATACCATGTCCTTGAGCATACATAGGAGCCTTCCCATGACTTTGTGGTTGAGCGGGTTCAAACCTTCTTTGTTGTTGAACCGGTCTAGCTTGCTTCCTTGGTTCATTTTGCATGATTGGCCTCTTTCCATTTAGAGTCATTTGTTGAGGAATGTTGACTTGAGAGACTCTAATGCGTTGAGCTTGAGGTTGTCTCCTTGGGGCTTCCTTCACATGTGCACTTCTTGAGCATTGGCCTAGATCGATTTTCTTCCTAGGTGTGTGCACCGGTGAGGCTTCATTCTTGCCCAAACTCTTGACAAAGACAGTCTTGGTTGGAGTAGTGATCTCCTTGCTTTCTTTATATTTATTGGGAATTGTCACTATAAAATGAAGGAGACGGATCAGGAGTTGAAGGGTTAAGACTAAAGAATGCTGGTGTGAGATCTAAGGACACGGGAATAGGCTGATCAGGTTAAAAATTTAGCAACAAATTCTCGAACCTATCCAATGTGGGCCAGTCCCGGAGTTCTAATGCTCTTATCATGCAGTTAAGAATGTAGTAACGAGTATATTGTTCCATAAAACTCACTAGAAAAGTGTCAGAGTCCTGGAAACGACGATGGAGAAAACCTAACTAATGTAGGTATTACAACGCGAAGATGCGTGGGACTCTGTGAAAGATTGAGTGATCCCATGAAGCTTGGACTAGGAAAAATAAAAGCAAAGTATCTGCAAAAATGATAATCTAGAGAGAAAAATCAGAGTTGGAGAATAAGAGAGTAGAGTGGCATAGAGTGAAAGTGGTGAGAAGAGGCAAAATTCAAAATTTAAAAGAAAAGGAGGAACTGTTGCCCTACGACGACAACGTTTTGTGAAGAGTGCACCAAACAAGGCGATGGTTGGTTAGATGTGATGGATAAGTGGTGTGTGGAATACGAGGGATGTCAGACACGTTCAGTTGTGTGGAGACATGTGGCATCCACAGAAGAATTTTTGGAAATGAGGTGTCTCATCAATCAACCAACAAGGACAATTTGAATGTTTCATGGACAAAATTAAAGCGCAATTAAAGAGGTATTGATTAGTTGAAAGCCTATTAAATGCATCATTTATGTAGAAACGACAAAAATCAAGAAATGGATCTTTTAAATCCCACTCGCCAAATTTGATAATCGTCGAATATGATTTTCGTCGAGTACTAGCGATGCAAAATATCATTGTATTCGACTCAGACATTTAAGGGGGTATTATTGTAGGTATAACTCAGCTATAAAACACGTCAGCAAAAGTGGTGTAAGTTGTGGAGAAACAGTGATGCCACATCATCAAAGTCAACCAGTCAACCAAAAGAATGGTAACCAAGGACACGTCATCAGGGATGGCCACGTCATCAAAGTAGTCAAGATAATAATAAAAGATGTATATGCTGACTGCTGAGTAATCCTACCCAGCGAGGGAAACCCTTTCGGCTAAGGAATCTAATGAACCAGAATCCTACTCGCCTAAGATCTCTATTCAGCTAGATCTCCTCAGCAAATCAGGAAACACAATCTCATTAGGATACGTCGTATCGAGTAGAGAATCACTCAGATACGAAGTCTCAAAGTCACAATCCAATAAGGAAATATCACTATCCCTCCCCCCCAAATAACCGAGAATCCTAATAGGGCAATGTCTCCATGCTTCTAGAAAGATAAACACCAAAAGGGAAATAAGTCACAAGTCCCAAACCGGTTACTTGACTAGAATCTTACAAGGACTATAGCTGTGAATTCGTGACTTACACAACAAGGATTATGGCAATACCCTATCAACCCAAATAAATACTAGTAGATATTATTGTATTACGATATGAGAAATTATTCATGAAGAAAAGAGTATTAAGTGTGTAACCTTCAAAAGCATAGTGATATTTTCCTTGCCATCTCCGATAATCGTGGTTTTTTCCCTACCTTAGGGTTTACCACATAAAATTTCGTGTCTATTGCTTTGTTTTTACTTTACTTTATTCCATTGTTTCCATCGATCAAGCCATCCATAGTAGGCTATTTGGTGGTACCATCACATCCATGTGGAAGAGAGAGGTTTTGGCTGTTGACCCTCGACTGTCAAAGTTTGTGATCTGCCTACGTGTTATTGTCGGCGGATTGACTTTTCAATAATCCAAAAATCACCATCAACAATACTAATACACATCACTACATTTTTTCCATATGTATTATTTTGATTGAAGTTAAGTTACTGACATGGTAAAAGTGTGGTAATGTGTATTAGCATGGCCGGCCTTAGGGCAAGGCAATCAAGGCCTTTGCCTAGGGCCTCCTCTCTTTGAGGGGGCCTCAAAAAAACATTTTGGAAAAAAATTTGAAAAAAATAAATTATTTTCAGAGCATTAATTTGAGTCCTTATCTTTTTTGGGGTACTCAAAAAAAAGTTATTGAAAAAGAAAAAAAATTTAATTTTCAAAAACATTTATTTCTTTTGAAAGCTTCACCCAACGGTATTGTTTCATTATTTGTCATTAATTAGGTAATTTGGAGTTAATTTATATATATATATATATATATATATATATATATATATGAACTCCATTTTCACTTTATAATTACAACATCATTTTTTTTTTACATTGCAAAACCTCCCACTACATCAGGATTTCTCTTTCATCAATCTCAATCAATATTCTTCTTCAATTGCAATCAATCTCTTGTGTTTCATTAAGGAAAAAAGAAGAAGGTAAGTTTTAATTTTTTTTTTTAATTTAATGTTTATTTATATTTTATTAGTTTGATTTTTTTAAGGGTTTTAACTATATCAAGTAATTGATTGAGTTTGTTTTCTTGTAGCTATTATGGAAGATTGAGTGTTACTTCAAATCTTCAATATTTTCAAAACTTGCTTCTTCTAAAAATCAAGTGCTATTTTTTCATTTTATTTAATTAAAATTCTGTTTTTATCGTCTTTCATCATTTTATTTTGGTAAAAATGTCTACTAGAAAATTCGAATATGGTTATGACAAATGAAAGAAAAAGAAAAGAGTGGAAGATTTAGTTCAATCTCAAAAAGGTGCATTTTAAGTGAGAACTTGCATTTTAAGTGAGATTTGGTGTGAAAACTTGTATACAAAAATTTGATAAATGATTTTGCATCTCAAGTAGCAAGAAAAGTGAATTTTAAGTGACTATTTGAATGCGTTGCAGACATGTCAACAAAAAGATGGATTGAAAGCGAGGATCTCAAGTTTCGAAGTGATACCCAACTTCATCTCAAGATTTTTCCTTTCGAAGAGCATAATACTTTGATTTTTGTAATTATATTTTTAGATCTATTTCACTTTAGTTTTTATTTTTATTTTTATTTTTAACTTGTATTTTGTAATTTTGTCATTTGAATAAAATTAATTTATTTGAAAAAAAAAAGTATCACAGTACAATTGCGCTTAGGGCCTCACTTTGCCTAAGGCCGGCCTTGTGTATTAGTATGCTCAAAGTATCCTGTCCCATCATTGTACCAAAAACACCCTTAACTCTAATGGTCAAAGGGTTAGTTATGGGTACTTTCTTATATTTTCGGTAAAAGTATGATCTTGTTGGATTTTTACCAAATTTCACTGTATTTAATTTCAAATAATGAATCCAAAGGTCCATTCATAATATCAAGTTGAGTGTGCTTTTGTTTTCTTCCTACTATTAATTCTAATTTCTTGTTAAATTAAGAGTGTGTTTTGGATTTTGATATGTTTAATTGCACATTTTCTTCCATAAGTCATCAATTAAGAAAACAGACAAAAGGAAAAAAGAAAAAGCAAGATGATTGTTACAATAATTTCTCAAAAGTAGATGCCATGACCCTTAAAATAATAATGTGTGGGGTCGGTCTAATTAGATAGCCATGCTTGACTGTAATTGCCCGATCACTTCCTCTTCAATTCATGCACTTTGGATTATTATGAATATTCTTGAAAAGCATGAGAGAATATAGAAAATTTTTATACTCATGAATTCATGATCACTTTTACGGACGGAGCCATGATTATAGTCTAGAGGGCGATTTAAAATGATGAGTTTTTTTTTTTTTGAAAATGGTGAAATAATAAGTTAAATCAACATATTTTAGATGTTATATTAAAGAAAACATTATTTAAAATTTGTTGTTTTTTTTTTTAAACATTAATTTTATTTTTAGTATTTGTTGAAAATGAATAATAATTTTTTATTGAGATAAATTATCTTAATTTTTGTATTTATGAAAAACATTTAAGATGATCATTGAATGATAATGGAAACAAAATAAAAATAAGAACAATGCTACATATTCTAATTCATATCATAAATTGTAATATAGACAATTTTTTTTTAATTTCTTAATTTTTTTTTTTTTGGAAGTAGTAACTTAGACAACTTAATTCATATGAATGTGACAAGCAAAATAAATCATAATTAATGTTTATCCATTTGTCAATTGACACATCACTAGTTGGATAATACAAGTTGAGAAATAGAGTTGGGGTGTTTAGTATTACTCTAAAAATAATATAGACCGAAATTTGTGGTCCTTAATTCAAGATTCAATAATAATGTTTAAGAGTTAGAAAACAAATTGAAATTTAAACTGTACTCCTAGTATTTTCTAATATCTAAAAACTATTTTAATTCTTAAAAATTATAAAAAATATATATATATCAATTTTTAGTTGATATGTTTTAATTATATAAATCAACAAATTTTTATTTATTTTTAAATAATTAACATGTTTAGCAAAAACTATATATATATATATATATATATGGCTCATTCTTGAGTGCAACATGACATCATACAATTTTAAAAAATAGTATGTGATCACATATTATTACATGTGATCATAAATATATATAATATTATCGCATATGAATTGCAAGTGATCACACAATTAAATTATTGTGATTGCATGTTAGAACATACAATCACATATTAGTATTAGCTGATGTGATTGTACCAAAGAAGACATGATCACAGTCAAAAAAATTTCATTGCATCATGTAATGTGTATATATATATATATATAACATATCAAATATAGGTATGGTATTAGAGATAAGTAAGATTGAGAGAAAGAAAAATATTTTAAGGATATAATAAAATTAGTTAAGATTGAATTGAGTTTAATAAGAAGAAGGAACTACAATTGATTAAAAAAACATATATATTGTGATTCGATTTTGATTTATATTTAAGATATAAAGAAAGAAATAATATATTTAGAATCAAAGATATCCTCTATGTAATTAAGAGGAATTTATTAACAATGTATTTTATAAAAGAATTATCAAATCTAAAAATTGAAATAGAGGTAAATATATAAAAATTTGAAAGTTTAAGATGCTACTAAAATTAAAATAGAGGCAAATTTATAAAATTTAGGGGCAGTGGCCCCAATTCGTCCTAAGGGCTAAGGTGGCTCAGTCCGTGATCACTTTTGTACGATAATTTTGAACCCAACAAAAATGAGGAACATGGGTTTGAGTTAGTTCAAACGAGGCATGAGGGAGCTTCTAGCACAAGACCTCCAGTTCTCCATAGTAACAATTACTCTTCATGGAAGGGGAAGATGGAGTCGTACATCTCACAAATTGATGACCGGGTCTTAATGATAACTGAAGATGGGTATACTCCACCCACTAAGACCCTTGTTGATGGAAGCATTGTTCCCAAGCCAAAGTCAAAAATGGAGTGCTCAAGAGTTCGAAGCCTCCAAGTGGAACAACAAGGTGATGCACACTATTTTTTGTGCAATGGATGACAACCAATACAAGCTCATCAAAATTACGAAGAATGCTTATGAAGCATGGAAGATTCTTGAGACGGCACATGAGGGAACGGACACGGTCAAGGATTTAAAGCTACAAATGCTGCAAGCAAAGTTCGAGATCATTAAGATGGAAGAAGAGTGAAAGTATACAAACGAAGTTCAATAGCTTAAAGCATACTTAGTAGGTTTTTACGCCTTTTTCAATCTCTTGAACAAACTTTCGTTTGTCCCTCAAGGTAGCCTTACATACAACACATGAACCACAAATTCATACATAGACAAGATAAGCATATGATCATATAGCATAGTCTATGAATATCAGTTAGTTGTATGATGTATAAGAACACATAAACTCAACAACAAGAATACTTGTATTTCAATATTTGTTCAATGTATTACAAGTATAATCAAATAATACTATACACACGAAATACAATATACAAAAGAATTATATTTACAAGTAAGATCAAATGACTAAGATCACAAATCACACTTTACAAAAACTTGTTACAAAATACATCACAAGTGAATATTATGCAACAAGATAACAACATACACATATACAAATATAAGAGATAGAGATAGGAAGAATTAACACGAGATTTTTTAACGTGGTAAAACCTCCAAGGAGGAAACATTCACGGGTTGAACTACAACCATTGGGTACTTATATATATTGGAAGGTAAATAAGAAATTCCACAAAGTGACCAATCTTTAGCTCACCCAACCTAGTGGAGTCTATGTCTACCCAACCCTATTGGAAAGTATGAAATCCCTCAATGTTATGGAGCCACCATATATTGGACAACATACAAAACCAACATCGATGGAAGATTAGAAATTCCTCAAGAGTGCATACACATCCCATGTACCCCGCTCTTTTGGAGTCTATGTCTATCCATACGCCTAAGCCTACCAATATATAAGCCAACTCCCTATCCAAGGCACTCTTGCCTCTAGGGAGCCTCCCATGCATGACTATCCAAGTCTTCCTGGCTCTAGCCATGACTTCTTGCTCGGTTATCCGGACCTCATGTCCTAACCAAGACTTCCTTGTTTGACTATCTGGACTCCTCGTCCTAGTCAAGACTTCATGCCCTTTATAAGGACTTCCTAGTGTGATCATGTAAATGCAAATGATGCAAACAATCAATTCAACATAGAATATGTGATCAATACATTCCATGGTACAACTAGACCTAAACATGTGATAACACAAGTAATAAAAGTCTAGATGCAAAACTAGATTAAAACCTAGAGCATGTGTAAACACCTAACACATAAAACTCATAGTCTTATTCACACATACAACACTTGAACAATACATATTCATGAAGCACAAGTTCATGATGCTATAAACATACAATAAAATGCTAGAATCATAAAATCAAATCAATGAATATTCTAGCCAAAGATTTAGAGCAAGGATTAAAAGATAAATCAATTAAATCCAAGATTGCTCTAAAAACACATACAAATACAATAATCCTAGATTTCATCAATCAAAGGATCAAAACACATTTCAAGGTTATTTATCACAAAATTTATTCAATCAAGTCACAAACAACCTAAGATATCAACCTAATCACAATACAACTCACAATCATGTGAAAAACCTAGAATCAAAGAAACTAGTTCACATATGTCTCTAATTAGACTTTTGATTAAGATTGATAATGAAGCTATCTTTCTCTATAGCATTCATAATACATACACATACATATAGAAGAAGAAACCCCAAGGTAATTGAAGGTTATAAAAGAAGAAATCCCAAAGATATGAACACTACCTTGGATTCTTGAGCTGGTTTGGTTTTTAGTGTGAAACCACCAGAAATATCAATCAAACAGCTGCCAAATCACTTGGAAAAGGTAGAGGACTCGATTACGAACAATCTTCAACTTGAATCACTCAATTTTGAGTTCGTATGAGAAAGTTATGATGATTTGAAGATGAGAAAATTGGAGAGAAAATTCTAGATGGGATTTCACACTTTTTCTTCTTGAAAAAAGAATGGGAAGGAATTTGGGAATTTAAAAGGAAGGAGAGAGAAAGGAGATTTTGGCCAATCAAAATAGGCCACCTCAGCCCAGGCCCATGTGGGGCGCGTGGGCCACACGGGACCAAAGGGCTGGTCTGGCCGTGGGCCCCACGGCCTCCGCACGGGTTGGCCTAGCTTTGCCACTTGGCCTTGCTAGATTCTCCCACGCTCTTCAGCCGTATTCAGGCATCCAAACTCCGAATTCGAATCCGTTTTGGATTATGAACCATGACTTCCTCACGCACAACGAAGACTATGAAACTTTGACAAATGGTTGAGAATTCATCTCGGAAAATGACGATGAACACAACTCAACGAATGAGAACGAAAAGTAGCGTAGCTACATCATTTGGACTCGAAACTAAATGAATGAGTAACCGAAATGACCAGGAATCAATTAGGAATCATAATAGAACATGTTTAAGTCCAAATACAAAAATACGAAAACAAATAACCACAAAATCACACACGTATGCCTTTCCTAGACATAGTCCTTGAACATGCAAATTCCAATGATTATCAAATTAAAGCTAATGCATAAGCATACATTACCAAATGTGTGAAAGTGATATATAAATGACATTCAACCATGAAGGAACACGCAAGAATGCCATGTGTGTGTGTGCCTAGCCTTGTAAGAGAAATGAGGTCTTATATACCTTTGTAGACCGATGAAGCACATTTCTCCTTGAAGCCGGCATCTTGCATGAATTGTGGCCAAGACTTTCTTTGACGTCTTGAATCTTCAAAACTTAGACCACTAAACATTACAAGAAAAACACGTTTTGATATGGAATACATGCCAAGACAAACCAAAAACCTAACAAAGAGGAATGCTTTAATGACGTCCAAATCAAGTTGATGGACATAGTCAATCAAAGCCATCAACTTAGAGATCGTTACACCAACATGAGGATCAAGAAAAAGATCATGAGATCTCTTCCCAAAAGTTTTGAATCAAAGGTGACCGCTATAGAGGAGAACAGTGTGTAAGTAGCACAGCGGAAAAAAAGATAGGTTTTAAAATTATCTTGGACCTTTTTCGGTATACATGAATATGTGGAGGGATTTGGTTAATACTTTTGAAGCTTTCTCCTTCATTTCTTTTTGACTCGTCACCACTAAGCCTTTCGAGCTATGACCCGCGATCTAACAACTGTGTGTAGGCACATCACAGATTCCAGGAGTACTTGAATGGAGGCTACCAAGATGGAGAAGGCAACACCTTGTCTTTTTGCTAGGGTTCAGCCAAGCTTGAGCCAAAAAGAAAGTTTAATTTTTCTTTTCTTTTTCTTCTCCTTGCCGCATCTCTCTGTCTCTCCGTATTAGGGTTGGGTTATTTTGTTTCTTGATAATATCTTTATATATTATCAACAGACTAGGGTTTAAGTTACTAAGTTAAGATAAGATTCTAAATCCTATATTAATCTTTTTGTTGTCACTAGAACTTGAACCCTTGACCTCTTTAAAGTAAATAAAATAATCTCTATTATTTTATTCCTTTGCTTTTGTCAAGGTTCGAACCTGTAACCTCCAATTAACAATTAATAATTCTTAATTATTAATTTGTCAATTAAAAATCATATTATTTAATTATATTTAATCAATCAATTAAATAATCATATAATTTAATTAATTCCTAGAATAATTCAAATTACTTTCGTAACATAATTAATTGGATCATCCAATTCACCGTGAGTCTTGTTACCAATAATCGTAAAGGGCTTGCAAGGGGACCTAATGGACCCACAGTTTTTAGTTCCAATATTTCATGATTATTAACCTCGGAGTTATTCCACTAAAAACCTGAGGTTGCACTCTCGTAACTATAGATGTTTTACACAACCAAAATATCAATGTCCATCGATATAGCTATTTTATATGGTATAATCCTCCACAAGTAGTTCATAATTAAAGCTAGGTCATAAAGTCCGTTGTACCTCTCTAATTATATCTTTTCCTTTAAGTACCATTGATTCTTTAATGAATAATCATATCCTTCCTTCCTTTACGGAAGAAGGAGAGTGCTCTTAATCGTTCAAGTTCTGAATCAACCCTTAAGGGAACTACTTCTCTACTTCTCGTAAAAAGGAGTGGATTTCTCTATTACGTGCATACTTTCCCAGCCACAAGTCAAACCATGATTCTAAGAAATGGAGTTATTGATCAGGAATACAACTCCGATCTCACCCATGGTATGTCAAGAAGCATGATCTAAATTGAAAGAGTCAGTAAGACACTCAGGATTTATATCATCCATATACAACCATCATTTGTCGATATATATGAATCTCTACATGAAACAGATCTTGGTGATAGATTCATATAGAACGTGGCCCAGTCCTAGATGATCACATCATATAAGGTGCCTCTATTCTCATATCACCATATGAGTAATCTAGGATAAGACCACCGTATATTGCAGAATGGATCGCAGCTGTAGATTAACCACAAATAAAGTACCCAGCTTTATTTGCTTTCTACGAACTCTTTAGATTGCACGTCTCAAATCGAATTCCTCTGTATATGACATTCATATACTCAGTTTGAGATTTACATCTAGCAATCTTGGATGTTTATCACATATGATATAAACGCATGAGTCATATTTATTGAATGAAAATACTACTTCTTTTATTAATGGATTTATAACATTTACAAATTACAAGCTTTAGAGCATAAATCCCAACAATCTCCTACTTGCACTAAAACAGGTGAGACATATCTCGTAATCCCAGACCCTCTGGGTGACCTTCAAACACTTTAGTTGTTAAGGTCTTCGTAAATGGATCAGTAAGATTATCCTGTGACGCGATCTTGGTCACGATTACATCTCTTCTTTATAATATCTCTATGATGAGATGATACTTCCTCTCTATATGCTTCTCTCTTTTATGGCTCTTGGTTATTTGGAATTAGCCACATCACCACTATTATCAAAATAAAGTGTCATGGGCTTATCCAAATCTAGAACAACTTCCAGATCACTGAAAAACTTACAGAGCCATTTAGCCTCTTTAGTTGCTTCACAAGCTGCTATATATTTGGCCTCCATGGTGGAATCTACAAGATTGCTTAATACTCCTCCACACTATGGCTCCACCACCAAGGGTGAACACTGACCCAAATGTGGATTTCCTAGAATCTCTATTTGCCTGAAAGTCAAAATCTATATATCCTAAAGGGATCAGATCTTGTTCTGAATATACTAACATATATTTTCTCATTCTCTGAAGATATTTAAGAATAAGCTTCACAACAACCCAATGATCCAATCCTTAGTTAGACTAGAATCTGTTGGCTACTCCCACTGCGAAGCAGATGTCAGGTCTCGTGCATAACATAGCATACATCAGACTGCCTACTATTGACACATATGGAATTCATCTCATATCCTCAATTTCTTGAGGTATCTTAGGACACTGTTCCTTGGACAAGTGAACTCTATGCCTGGAAGGTAAATTACCTTTCTTGGAGTTCTCTATCGAGAATCGCACAAGTATCTTGTTGATATACGATGCTTGAGACTGTGCTAACAGTTTTTTCTAGCGATCCCTTATTAATTGGATCCTTAGAACATAACTTGCCTCTCCTAAATCTTTCATTTGGAATTGGTTAGCAAGCCAGCCCTTTACTTCCGATAATGTTCCTACGTCATTCCCAATAAGTAGGATATCATCTACGTAAATGATTAGGAAAACTACTTTCTTATCAATGATCCGTTTGTATTGTTGGGATTTATGCCCTAAAGCTTGTAATTTGTAAATGTTATAAATTCGATAATAAAAGAAGTAGTTATTTCATTCAAATAAAATAATTCATACGTTTATATTATATATGCTAACATCTAAGATTGCTAGATGTAATCTCAAACTGAGGATATGAATGTCATATACAGAGGAATTCAGTTCGAGACATACAATCTAAAGAGTCCGTAGAAAACAAATAAAGTTGGGTACTTTATTTGTGATTAATCTAGAGTTGCGGTCCATTTCGTATTGTACGGTGGTTTTATCCTAGACTACTCATATGGTGTTATGAGAATGGAGGCACCTTATATATTGTGATCATATAGGACTAGGCCATGATCTATATGAATCTGTCACTAAAATCTGTTAGTTGAAAAGATTCATATATATCAACTAATGATGGCTATATATGGGTGATCTAAATCCTGAGTGTCTTACTGACTCCTTTAGGTTAGATCGTGGTTTTTGATTTACCATGGGTGAGATCAGAATAGCATTCTCGGTCAATATCTCCGTAACTTGGAATCACGGTTTGGCTTGTGGTTGGGAAGGTATGCACACAATAGTGGAATCCACTCCTTCTTGCTAGAAGTAGATAAATAGTTCCCTTAAGGGTTGATTCGGGGCTTGAACGATTAAGAGCACTCTCCTTCTTCTATAATCATTTAAGAGAATCAATGGTACTTAAAGGAAAAGATATAATTATAGAGGTATAACGAACTTCATGACCTAGCTCTAATTATGAACTACTTGTAATTATGGAGAATCATACCATACGTAATTGCTATATCAATGGACACCGATAAATTGGTTGTGTAAAACATCTATAGTTACGAAAGTACAACATTGGGTTTTTAGTGGAATAACTCCAATGTTAATAATTGTGAAATACTAATTAAAGAGTTCAATTAATTTTTTCTAAGTATTATTGGAGCTCAAAACTATGGGTCCATTAGGTCCCCCTGTGCCCTATACGATTGATAGTAACAAGACTCACAGAGAATTGGATTGTCCAATTAATTGTGTTACGAAAGTAACTTAAATATATTTGGGGAATTAATTAAATGATGTGATTATTTAATTAATATATTTTTTAATTGTTGAATTAAAAATTATTAAATAATATGATTATTTATTTGACATATTAATAAGTAAGAATTATTAATTGTCATATGGAGGTTTCGGTTTCTAACCTTGACAAGAGCAAAAGAATAAAATAATAAGTGATTATTTTTATTTACTCTAAATAGGTCAAAGGTTCAAATCCTAGTGGTGACTGAATTAAGAATCCTATTTTAACTTGGATTACTAAACCCTAGGATCCTAATATATAAGATATACTTATAAGGAAAAATAAACAACTGAAACCCTAATAGAGATATAAGAGGTGCAGCTACACAAAAGGAGAAAAAGAAAAAAAGTTTCTTCTTCATGCATGCTTGGCCGAATTCTTCAAGGTGACAAGGGGTTGTCTTCCGGTTCTCTCAAGCCTCCATTCAACTATTCCCTAAATCCATGACGTGCTCACACACATAGTTGCTAGATCGCGGGACATAGCTCGAAAGGCTTAGTGGTAAAGGATCGAAAAGGAAACGAATGAGTGTTCTTTAAAGGTATGAAAACAAATCTCTTCCTCATATTCGTGTATATGCAAAAAGGTCCCAAGAAGACAATAGAATTTTTTTTTTAAACCTATCGTTCTTAAATCTATTGATTTTATTCCCTATTTTTTTCCACTGCGCGACTTACAATTGGTATCAGAGCCAATTTTTGATATACACGAAAATGTTATATTTGTTTTCAAAGCCTTTTCAATATGTATGATATGGGTAGGCACAATCTAGGATTGTATGATGTTTTTTATTTATTTATTTTTTATTTTTATTTATATATATATATAAACATGGTTGATCATTAATTGTATGGCACGATGAGTTTAGTTAAATTTGTTCCGGGTTGTAATAATTAATTTTCTTTTCTTTTTCAGATGTAATCGTTCTATGTAAATCAATATTTTGTAATATGATTATTGTAATCTTGTACGAAGAAGAAGATTTGAGAAGATGAAGAAGTCGGGCGTGTGTAGGACACACATACGATAGCTATATGTGCAAAGGCACAAGCATCGCTGCTGCATGT
Organism: Acer saccharum; assembly: GCA_030490815.1. NCBI lineage: Eukaryota > Viridiplantae > Streptophyta > Magnoliopsida > Sapindales > Sapindaceae > Acer > Acer saccharum. The sequence goes on from CM059873.1 coordinate 21,876,143, forward strand.
GCTTGGCGCAAGGCACAGCAGTGCCACATGTGTTTCTGGTGTAGGAAAGCTGTCGTGCACTTGGTGCAGCATGAGTTGCTTTGCACATGGTTGCTGTGCGCATAGAGTGCGCACCTGGTGTAGCGCTGGTCTTGCGTGGAAGTGAGCAGTTGAGCGCTGCGTTGCTTGCGCGGGACTTGACACAACATCTAGGTTGTTTCAAGCAAAGGCTGCTGTGCATAGCCACCCTTTTCGTGCGGACGACGGCTACGTGCAAAAGCGCAAGGCTGAGTGTTCATGACGCTAGGGTTGCGTATTCGGAAGCGTGAATGAGCTGATATATATAAATATATATATTTATATATATATTTATTTAAACACTTTGGGCCTCCAATAAATGTTAGTGTAATATTTTGGTTTTAAGTTTTTTGATTCATGAGATAGATCACCATAAAAAAAAAAGGAGTTAATCAAGTTGGACTTGCTTAAAAGCCCATGGAAACAAAAGATGGACTTGAAGAAAAAGGAATTACAATAAGACCAAGGAATGCCTTGGATTAAATTTTTGTAATTAGATTTATTTTTTATTTTTTTCATTTTATATATATATATATATATATATATATATATATTTTTAAGTTAGATAGCTCATCGTACTTGGTCAACTCATGTATGTTTTATTTATGAGATGATTAAAGCATTGTCATGCATACTTATGCCATATAGATTAGAAGTGCCTACACTTGCATTATAATATATCATACATGATTAATAGCCCATTTATTTTATATGTTGTTTATTATTTTTAATATGATTAAAATTGAATAATTACATAAATGGCTATTAATAATGAGACTAGTTTTTATGAGTAAAAACTTGGTAATTATCATTAATTACTAATCTTTTATTAAAGAGTTTGATTAAATAGATTAGTAAAGACCAATCCATTATTAAGATTAATATGATTAAGGCCTTAATAATAATTGGACTGGATAATGTGTTTTAGTTTTAATAGTTAAAACTTGGTAATTATCACATTTAATTCTAGTCTATTTAAAATAGTTTACATAGATTAGAATTTGAATAATAAATTAATTTTTAATAGTTAAAAATTCGGTTTATTATTTAACTCATCCTATTAACATAACCTAAAAGAACTAGATTTTTCTTAGCCGTTTAATCTAAGTTCATCTATAAGCACTAGAAAACTCTAACAGCAAATAGTGAATGGGAGAGGGATATATTATATCCTGCAATCTCCATCATTAGTTGAAATACTGTGAGATTCAAGTGGGGCCTAGTGATGGCTTTGTTTTCGTCCTCCCTAAGGAAGGTCTCCATAAGAGTCAATACCAAGGTTAACTTCCTAATGGATAGGATTTCTAGATGTATTTTAGGATTGACTGACCTTAAGGTAGCAACTCTCAAGTTAAGTTCAAGAGATCTGAAATGATGAGTTACACTCACAAGGATTCAATTAAACAGTTAATTAAAATCTTGACTAAAATAAACGATGATTAAATTATATAAGAATAAAGAATTATTTTGGAGCATCATTTAATTGAGAATGTCTCGATCTGACATACAAGTACTTGACCTACCCTAAGGTGGCACTTACTTGTGGTATGTTGGATTATCATGGCATAGTAACCTTTTTTAGGGATTTTTATTGTTCATTAAACATGTTTCATGCATCATGTTTAATTATATGCCGAATAATTTTATATATGATTTAAATATATGAATGAATGAATAAGTTTTTATTTATGTTTATCTCAGCAATGTCTTCTTCTTTACTTCAAATACTTGCCAATGACAAATTAATCGAGGATAATTATACAAAATGAAAAAAAATACATTAATGCAACCCTGGTCACCAAAGACCTAAAATTTGTGCTAACGGAGGAATGTCCTCCACAGTTTGCAACCAACGCATCACGAACTATTCGTGAGGCCCACAAAAAATGGATTTCATATATTGAAAAGGCCCGCATTTATTTGCTAGCTAGCATGACTGGGGTGCTTTATTCAAAGCATGAAACAATGACTACAGCATATGAGATGATGGAGTCATTGCAGTCCATGTTTGGGCAATCTTCAGAGTAAAAGCAGCACGAAGCTGTTCATTCCACAATGATTGCTCGTATAAAGGAAGGATCATCAGTCTGGGAACATGTCCTGTGTATGATGTCCCATTTCAATACTAATGAAGTCAATGGTGGGACCATAGATTAGGCTTGCTAGGTGAGCATCATACTGACAACTCTTCCAAAGAGCTTTGATCAGTTCAAAAGCAACTATAGGATAAACAAGTTGAAGTTCAGTCTGACTCAATTGTTGAACCATCTTCCTCTGGATTAAAGAAAAGGAAGAGATCTGCTGGCAAGACAAAGGCTAAGCCTAAGAAGAAACAAGTTCAAAGTAAGAAGAAGAGCACCACGAATGACCAAGCAAAAGGGAAGTGTTTCCATTGCAAGAAGGTTGGCCATTAGAAGAGGAACTATCCACAGTACCTCGAGGAGCTCTCTAAGAAGAAAAAAGTGAAAGGTAAATCTAATTTACTTGTCATTGAATCATGTTTAGTGGAAGATGAGTCTTCACATTGGATAGTAGATTCATGAGCAACTAACCATGTTTGTTCTTCTTTACAGTGGACTGATTCTTGGACAAAGCTAGAGGAGAGGGCCTTCTCAATACGCGTCGGAACAGGGAATGTCATTTTAGCAAGAGTAGTACGAGCAGTTAAACTAGCTTTTAATAATTGTTTTCTTTCATTAGACAATGTTTATTACATTCTTGGGTTTACCAGAAATTTGATTTCGGTATCCAGATTATTAGAACAATTATATTCAGCTTCTTTCAGTAAAAATCAGCTATTATTTCTAAAAACGGATTGAATATTTGTTTGGTTTAATTGAAAACAATTTGTATGTTTTGAGACCATCTTTACATATGTTAACCGCCTTTTTTGGCAGGGGTCTAAAGAAGAATTTTCCATCCATGTCAAGGTCATTTGATTGTTGAAAGAATGAACCCAGGGTCTTGAGGATCCCACTACCATACTATCTCGGTACCCCTCTACCGTATGATCCATGATACACAGCATCTTGATGTCGTGCCACATCGGTGTCCCGGTAGCCCTCACCTGGTACCCGGTACCCGGTACCCTGCACTCGGTACCTGATACCCAGTAACCCATACCCCGTCCCCCGTCCCCCGTCCCCCGTCCCCCGTTCCCCATCCCCCGTCCCCCATCCCCCGTCCCCCATCCTGGTACCCGGCACCCCGCACCCTACACCTGGAACCCGGTACCCCGCACCTGGAACAAGGTACCCGCACTCATACCCCGATACCCTGTATTCCGGTACCCCGTACCATGGTTCCTGCCCAGACCGGTCCTCTAGGCACCTCCCAACCACCTAACATAGAAGCCGTCAACAAGGGAGGCCTTAATACACCATCTGTCAGATTACCAAGGAAGACCAGAACCATGCTACAAGAAGGACAGTATGCACCAGCATTCAAATACAAGGAAGGTTGACCTTTCCGACCATTCACAACGCCATTAATGGAGATAGTTAACCCTATTAATGGAGAAAATCAACTGTATTAATGAAGATAATCAACTCTTTAATGGCCATTCATAACGCCATTAATGAAGATAGTCAACTCTTTAATGGCCATACACAACGCCATTAACGAGAGATCAGTTAACTCTTTAATGGCCATTCACAATGCCATTAATGAGAGAATATTCAACTCAATCAATGCCAAATCAATGTTTCTATAATTGTGGATTGATTGACTAAATTGATGGAGTGGGCAACAAGAATTAGAACCTATAAATATGACAAATCTCTCTATTGAGCTGGATCTTCTTCTTCTCCCAAAAACAGACCGGCTGCTTCTTCCCCAACAGGGATCTTCGGTTTCTTCTTCTTTTCTATTGATTTCAGAAAAGGGCCTACGCCCGCCTATTATTGTAAGCTCTATGGAGCACTTATGTTATATTATTCTCCTACTTATGTAAGCTCCCCGGAGCACGGCTTATTGATAAATATACAAAGGATCTCTCTCCACCGGATACTACCTAGGGGTTTTTCAGCATGTGATCATATGTGATGCTTTTTCCCCCTAGGTCAGTCCACCTTCTACCAAAAGAATTGTCATTCTCCTTTTTTTCCTCTTTTATTATGCATGTATGTGAATTAGACTCCGACCCCGCTGGTCGCAACCCTCTTGGCCACCTATTCATATGACGTTCCATATACAAAGAAGGGGAAAGAACCTTCAGACTAGCAAGAAGAACCGAGGTGGTCTCATCTTTCACGACCACATCTACATCATTGAAGAGTGCCTACCCCTCCTCCTACCTCTACTTGCTTGCTATCCGGGTCGGGAATTACAAAGGAGATCTAGAAAAGAGTATCAGATACTGGGTGCGAGGTACGGGATACCAGGTACCGGGTACGAGGTACGAGATTCATAAAGAAGGATCAAAGCCCTTACTCTAACATGGGAACCCCAAGCGCCATATCTTCTCCAATGCTTGAAGTCCCGACGGGCGGGGTGATTTTCCTCCTACCTACTGCATCTTACTCCAGACTTTTTATTACAAAACCATGGTACCTAGAGGTACCTGCCCTTCTGCAGCCTACCAGGTAGCAGTTTGAGGGTGTTAATTGAAATTCCTCACCTAGAGCGAATTTTTGGTTAATACTTTGGCGCCGTCTGTGGGAAGTTCACTAGACCAACGTGGCTTCCTTGTCTCTACATGAGTGTATGTTTCTCTATCCATTACATATTATCATGTTACATGTGATTTAACGCATTCCACTGCTATATTCACTACATGCTTATGCCATGATACTTTATTTTGCCCTACTAGTTCCTTTATTACTATTGTAATTATATTAAAAAGATTGCATGGAATCTTGCTATGATTGATTGATATTTTCGCCTAATATATGTTGCCACTTAAATATGTTGAACATATGGAGTGCATCATGATGTAGATCCATAGGATCTAATTTATTTATTACCATGCAAGCTCAACCTTCTACTATTGAGGTGATTGATTCATTATTCATGGCATATTACTCATATGGTATACCCATTATCTGATTGCGCTCCAAATGTTCACATTTAGCGCTCCCTTATTTAACTTTTGTAACCGTTTTCCGAGCCCCTTTTGGTATTTAATATTGTAAATAAGTGTTTTTCAGGTATTTTAGCTCATTAGGGGTATTTTGGACCAAACTGGAAGAAAGTAGCAAAATTAGGGCAAAATAGGGCAATTCGTAATTATGGAGAATCAGGGGTCAAAGTGTAATTCTCAGGAAATTATTGCAGATTTGGTAATTAGAGAAGAGCTAAGGGGTGCATTGTGTAATTCGCCAACCAATGCACAGAAGGCTGCCATGTCACTTAAGTGGGACGACGCCGTTTTGGACTCTTTCCACCCGCGTCAGCGTGACGTCAGCATGACGTCGCGCGTCTTCTTCTTGTAGACCGGGTAGCATATGAAAGTCCTACTTTAAACTAGGTGTGTTATCAATTATATTAATCGAGATTGGGGGGGGGGGGGGGGGGGGGGGGTGAATAGATTTTAGCTATTATTACCCAATTTTCGCATACAAGTCAATATTACGAAAATGACCCTACTAGTCGAAAATACAAGCAAGTGTAATATAGTGCGGAATTAAAAATGACACTTGATGTATACGTGGAAACCCAACCGCTGGGAAAAACCACGGGCTGTATAGTGCGCCACACTCGGAACTCGAAATCACTAATTGAAATGAAGTTTACAACCTATGTAGACCTCGTCTAACAATCTGGTCTGTAACCCCTCACTTCTACCCTGCGGGCCTTTATTAGCAACCCTATTCCAATTTGCTTAAGGCCTAAGCACTCTTAACCTCAAGTCTTAATTCTCTAAGAAGAGATTATGCAACCTATGTGAATATGTATGAATATTCAAAATAACAAACAAGGCTAGGGAACCTTAGATGCTTATCTAGGATGATGATATATTCAATTAAATCAAACCTAGATATCAAATGCTAAATGACATATCAAATAGCTTAGCTAATCAAGATTAATCAAAAACCTAATTAGCTATCACAATACAACACTCAATCAAATCATCACAATTAATTCTTTAATCTTGTATTTATCATATGATCAAAACATACAAGTAAATTAAAAGAATAGCTTGATAATAAAAATAATCAAATAAGATGAACTTAATCAAAATCTTACCAAGCAAGTTGTGATGATGCAAATCCAATCATGGATGCATTCTATATAGTAATAGAAGATGCAATATGAAATATGATGCAAAAGGGATTTGATTTGAGTGGTTAAAGGAGAGTTCTTTGATGATTTTTCACTTGAAAAATGTTCTAAGGAAAATATATGATATTTTTGACTCTCTTGGACGACCTAAAATCATAGAAGACTATATATAGGCAACTCTAGTAGAGTGAGGTCATTTTGAAAAATCGCACCTGATTGTGCGTTGTGCGCTGGTCAGCTTGCGCTGGACGTCCAGCGCACCACCAGCGCATAGACCAAATTTCATGGTGTGCTAGTGGGCTGCGCTGGTGGACCAGCGCACGACCAGGGACAGACCACTGGGCGATCTGCGCTGGTCCGGCGCATGACGACCAGCGCACAGCAGAGCCCACTCCTTTGAACCCAAAAACACATGCAAGGGTAAAAAGGTAAAACAAGATGCATCCTAAAAGCCTAACATGGTATGACATTAAAATCACAAGTTGCAATCAATATTTATGCAAGAAGAGATGTTATATGATCATGAATGCACATAATAACAACACATACACAACATACAAGAAAATGAATTAAGCATGAGATGTGAGTGTCTGTGTGCAACTAATCTCTTCAAAGCAAATTAAGCACATAGAAATTTACCTTTGGTGCTTATCAACCTTGAGGACATGAGAGGGTCTTGAGCTTGAATATCATTCACTTAATCTACCCTTACATACAATCCCCAACATGCGGTTTGTCCACGAAATAAGCCAATTAAATATGGGAATCCTTACTGAAACTAATTAATGCACGGAGTGTATAAAACTATCTAGAGGGGGGGTGAATAGATTTTACGCTTTTTACCCAATTTTTCGTGTTAGTCAAAATTACGAAATTACCCTCAAGATAAAATAAACAAGCAAGTGTAATATGGTGCGGAAATTAAATTGACACTTGATTTTTACGTGGAAACCCTCACGGGAAAAACCACGGGCTATGTAAGTAAGCCACACTCGAACCTCGAATCCACTAAATGTGCAAACGATTACAACCTAATCCCGGTAGTAATCACACACCTACCTAATCCCGGTATGAGTGAACCTAGTCCGATTTTGCTTGCGATCTAAGCAACCTAATCCCGATTGCTACACACAAGACTTAGCTTCTCTTGAAGAGAATACAACCCTAAGTGAATATGTGAAAATATCCAAAATGCAACATAGAGCAAGGGAAACCCTATATGCTTATCTAAGATGATTAATATGCAATTAAAAACAATCCTAGATATCAAAACTAAATGACATGTCAATTAGTTTAGCTAATCAATATCAAGCACAAAAACCTAATATGCTAGCACAATACAACTTCTCAAACATACATCATACTAATCTCAATCTTGTATTCAACAAATATAAAATCACATACAAGTAATTAAATTGAGATTGCTAGATAAGAGAAACACAAAATATGTAAGATATTAGTGAAAAGCTTACCAAGCAAAGTATGATGAAGAATCCATGCAAGATGTCATCTAGATGATCTAAGATGATGCTAGATGATGATTGATGATCATGGAACAAGTGTTTGAGTAATAAAAATGAGTTCTTTGGAATTTTTCTTCTCTTTGAAAAATCTCCTAAGTATGGAATCTGAATATGAACTCTTCTTATTGACCTAAAGCCAAAGTGGCATATATATAGGGGGCCAAAACAAAGTGTGGTCGTTTTGATAAGTTTGCCCACTATTTGCCATGGGCGCTGTACGTAGGGCGCCCTTGTACAGCGCCTGTACAGCGCCCTTGCTCTGTTTTCACGAGGAAACAGAGTGGCGCTGTACGTACAGCGCTTTGTACAGCGCCACGTACAGCGCCCCAACAGCGACCCAACAGCGACCGATTAAATCGATCAGGTCTGAACAGCGCTCAATGGGCGCTGTTCGTACAGCGCTTCTGTACAGCGCTTTTGGGGGCGCCCAGTGCAAAAATGCAATCCTAAGTCTAAGCATGACAAGGCAATTGGATATGCAAGATGCAATCAAACTAACATGCAAGAAGAGATGTTAATGAGCATTAAGGCACATATAAAAGACACACAACATATAAGGATTAAACATATGCATGAGTTGTGAGTGTGTGCATCTATCTCTTCAAGACAAGTAAGCACTTAGAATATTACCTTTGGTGCTTGTCAATAGTGAGGTCTTCAAAAGGGCCTAAGCAATAACACTACATCTAAGCTACCCTTACAAAGCATCCCCACATGTGGTTTGATCACGAAATAAGCCAATTAAACACAACGGGAATCCTAACACTTACAATCTCCCCCTTTGGCTATTTCGTGACAAAACCACCACTCACATTGATTCCTCACATAGAATTAGAAACTACGGGACTACAATGATTATCTACATTACAAAGAGATAAGAAAGTAAAAACTTCAAGTCTTCAATCTCTTGTAGAACAATCAAGCCCTGAAAATAAAGTTTCTAGCATTTCTAATACAAGTAAAGTGCGAGATTAATCATGTGAGAACAATAACAAGCATTTGCATTTAAAGATTAGGCTCAACATTATGAAATGTATGTGTATGCAATGCTCCCCCTCAACGGGTTACTCCCCCTCAATGTATGTTCTCCCCAAAATGCACAAAAGCTTCTATATTTTGCAACTCCCCTTACCATTTCCTACTCCCCCTTTTTGTCATGATATAGGCAAAGGAGTAGTCCCCAACCGGGTCACTCAAAGCAACGAGAGATAGAAGCATGCAAGATATGCATATACACATAAGTCACTTTATGCACTTCAATTAATTTGAGAGAAACAAGGAGATTTATTTGAGAAAATGTGTGACTCCAACATGCTTTGCATACAAGACATATAGCATTCAAGTCCAAAATACAATGGTATTTGGCAAAGCAAATGACAAAGGTTTCTAATTTGAATTCAAACCAATTTCACCAATGTCATGGGAAAAGCAAGGATATAGAGATTATTGATTTCAATTTTAAGAGCAACTATATCCAACTTTATAAGCGAAACATGGCATGAGCGACTTTGCACCCTATTGATTTTTCCGGATAAGAAATCCGTATGATAGTAACCATGTTCAACTAATAAAGAAAGAGAGACATATGGAATGTGAATTCCTTTGAACGGATACAAGATCCTTTATTCATTTTGAGTCTCATTAGCTTTCACACAAGTTTTGCATTTTTAAGAATATACAATCATCAATTCATGCTTTTCATGTGAGCATGTTGTATGAATTTCATGCTTTTTCATTTAGCATTAGCATGTTATTAAAGAATCATCATGTCATGGAGATAACTATAGGTCATTCACATCATACTTCCTATGTAAATCTCCTAGTCCAAAAATGCATGTTTGAACATAAATATGACATGGATTGTAGATAAGCAAGGTTCACACTTATAGAATTGAAAACATATATACATATGTACAACCAAGCTTACTCAAGCAATCAAAAGAAGAGGCATAAGTTATTTCAAATTTTTTGCAAGATTACAATGAATGCAAAATAGCTCTCTTTGCTTGAGTTCCCCATATGGGGTCAATCATAGAACATCACTCCACAAGACATATCCCAATAGATCTACTAAGAGTTTAAATCGAGTAGCATCTAAGGGTTTTGTAAATAGGTCCGCAAGTTGATCATTAGTACCTACATGTTCAAGTACTATGCATTTATTTTCAACAAGCTCTCTAATGAAGTGATGGCGGATGTCAATATGCTTAGTTCTAGAATGTTGTACCGGATTCTTGGAAATATTAATAGCACTCATGTTATCACAAAAGAGAGTGAGAGTACCTTGGTTGAATCCGTAGTCTACTAGCATTTGCTTCATCCATAGGAGTTGTGTGCATCCACTCCCCGCGGCTATGTACTCGGCCTCGGCCGTGGACAAGGAAATCGAGTTTTGCTTCTTGCAAAACCAAGACACCAAGTTGTTGCCTAGAAAGAAGCAACCGCCCGATGTGCTCTTCCTATCATCACAATTTCCTGCCCAATCCGCATCACTAAAGCCAACTAGACTAGCATTAGTGTCAAATGAGTACCAAATCCCATAGTTGGATGTCCCATTCACATAGCGAATGATCCTCTTCACGGAAGAGAGGTGGGACTCCTTAGGATCCGCTTGGTACCTAGCACACACACCCACACTAAAAGATATATCGGGCCTACTTGCGGTCAAATAAAGCAAGCTACCTATCATGCCACGATATAGAGTTTGTTCCACACTTTTACCACTAGCATCCTTGCTTAGCTTCAAAGTGGTACTCATGGGTGTATCACAATGTTTGGCTTTCTCTAAACCAAACTTCTTCACTAGGTTCTTAGCATATTTGGCTTGGGTTATGAAAATCCCATCATCATTTGCCTAATTTGCAAACCTAGGAAGTAACTAAGCTCACCAACAAGACTCATCTCAAATTCAAGAGACATGACATCAACAAATTGTTGGACTTTGGTGTTGTTGGTGGAGCCAAAAACTATATCATCAACATATATTTGAGCTATGAAAAGCTCATCATTGTCTCTCTTGATGAATAGTGTCTTGTCAACACTACCTCTTGTGTAGTTGTTGTCAACAAGAAATTGAGTGAGGCGCTCATACCAAGCCCTCGGTGCTTGTTTCAACCCATAAAGTGCCTTCTTGAGGCGATAGACATGATTGGGGTGGTGTGCATCCACAAACCCCTTAGGTTGTTCAACAAACACTTCCTCTTGCAAGAAGCCATTGAGGAAGGCACTCTTGACGTCCATTTGGTGCAATTTGAACTTGTGCACACAAGAGATGGACAAGAGAAGCCTAATGGACTCTAAGCGGGCAACGGGAGCAAAAGTCTCCTCAAAGTCGATACCCTCAATTTGAGAGTACCCTTGTGCTACAAGTCTAGCCTTGTTCCGCACTATGTTGCCATCCTCATCGGATTTGTTCCTAAATATCCATTTGGTGCCTATGACATTAGTGGTCTTAGGCCTAGGAACTAGAGTCCAAACCTCATTCCTTTCGAATTGGCTTAGCTCTTCTTGCATGGCAAGAACCCAAAATTCATCATTTAAGGCTTCTTCAACCTTTTTGGGTTCAATTTGAGAGGTGTAACATGTATAGCTAATAAGATTAGCAAGTTGGCGTCTAGTCCTAACACCCTCATTTACCTCTCCAATGATATCTTCTTTATCATGGAGTTTCCTAACCCATGGAGCGGGTTCTTTAGAGTCCAAGAGAGGAACTCTATCAATAGGTTGTGTGCCATCATTGTTGACATTAGATGTCCCAACATTAGGCGACACCACAACCTCCTCCAAAGGAGAATCATCACTAAAAATAACCTCCTCCTCATGATCATTAGACTTGAGCCTAGTATCATCAAATACGACATTGGATGATTCCATAACACTTAGAGTCTTTAAATTGAAAACTCTATAGGCTCTACTATTTAAGGCATAGCCAATAAAAATACCCTCATCACTCTTAGCATCAAACTTGCCAAGTTGATCACGGTCATTCAAATGTAGCATTTGCTTCCAAAAGTGTGGAAGTAGCTAACATTTGGCCTCTTGCCTTTCCATAACTCATAGGAGGTGTTTCTAGTACCGGGCCTTAGGAACACTCTATTTCCTATATAGCAAGCCGTGTTAATGGCTTCGGCCCATAGGTTCCTAGGGACATTGTTGCTAAGCAACATCACACGGGCCATCTCTTGGAGGACCCTATTCTTCCTCTCAACAACTCCATTTTGTTGAGGTGTCCTAGGAGCAGAAAATTCATGGGAGATGCCTAAACCATTACAAAAGGTTTCAAAGGTGGCATTCTCAAATTCTCTCCCATGGTCACTTCTAATCCGTTTAATGCTTCTAATGTTAGAATTCATTTCATTTTGCAATTTAGTACAAAGCATTTTAAACTTATCAAAAGTTTCGGATTTTTCTCTAAGAAAATATGTCCATGTAAATCTAGAGAAATCATCAACACAAACAAAAATGTATCTCTTTCCACCCAAACTTTCGGTTTGCATGGGACCCATGAGGTCCATGTGGAGAAGCTCAAGTGGCTCCTTGGTGGTGAGATACTTACCCTTTTTGTGCATGCTTTTAGTTTGCTTTCCTTGTTGGCAAGGTCCACAAATACCATTGGCTTTCTTCCCAAGCTTAGGGAGGCCACGCACACAATTGAACTTTCCAAGGGTCCGTAGGTCCCTAAAGTTCATGTGGCCAAGTCTTTCATGCCACAACTCAATTTGCTCATCCATGGACACATGATTAGATACAATTCTAGCTTCAAGACAATAACAATTGTCGCTAGATCTCATGCCCTTCAACAAGGTTTGTCCATCGGGTTTAAGGATAGAGCAATAATCTTTAGAGAACAAGACGGAATATCCTTCATCACTAAGATGTGAAATGCTAATTAAATTGGCTTTCAAGCCATCAACAAATAAAGCATTGGATAAGGAGGGTAATCCGGGAACGGAAATGGTTCCTTTCCCTACAACATTTCTTTTGGATCCATCACCAAAAGTGACATTTCCACCTTCCTCCATAACAAGAGTCTCGAAGAAACTCTTGTTTCCCGTCATGTGCCTAGAGCACCCACTATCCAAGTACCAAAAATTAGAAGAATTTGCCTTCAAGGCTATTTGTGCAACATGGCAAACATTTTCATTCTTTCTAATCCACTTAGCAACAATTTTAGCTTTCTTAGTGGCCTTTGGTACATGTGCTCTACTATTTCTAGGATCATGCAAATCAATATTTTTATTCCTAGAAACATGCATCTTGGCTCTATTCTTTCTCTTTTCAATCATGCTTTGTTTTCTACACATTTTAATATATTGAAAGCAATTTGGTCTAATATGACCATCACAACCACAAAAGTGACAAATAGGAATGAAAAAAGGAATCATACCTCGCCTTTGAGTACGTCCATGTCTTTGTGGATATGTGGGTTCAATCCATCTTCGTTGTTGAACCGGTCTTGGTTGCTTCCAAGCTTGAGGTTGCATGATTGGTCTCTTTCCTTTGTGAGCCAATTTGGGAGGAGTGTTGGCTTGAGGAACCTTAGGAGGTTGAGCTTGAGATTTCCTTCTTGGCCCCATTTTCACTTGTGCATTAGAACTTTGTCCTATTTCTAACTTTTCCTAGGAGGTTGCACAAATGAAGTTTCTTCATTCTTCAAGCTCTTGACAAATATGGTCTTGTTAGAGGTTGAGATTTTCTTGCCATCTTCATACCCAAGACCTCTCTTGTCACTTGGACTCTTTCCAACACCAAGTAAATGATCAAGCTTCTTGGTGCTAGAATCTATCCTAGCCAAGGACCCTTTAGCTTCTACAAGTTCCCTCTTCAAGCCTTCTTCACTTCTCTTGGACAAGTCTAACTCCTCAATTACTTATCCTCTCTCCTCTTCAATCTTTCCACTTGTTCACTTAAGTGGTCATTGTGAGCCGAAAGTTCAAGGTTTTCTTCTCTCAACCTCTCAATCTTTCTTGTGCTTTTAAGTGCTAAATCATTGAACTCGGCATGGTATTTAGCAAGCACCTTTTGCTCCACAAACTTCTTCTTGGAACTAGAAGAGGAGTCACTTTCTTCTTCACTAGAGTCAATTTCCTCTTGACTCAAATCTTCCTTTTCACTAGCACTTTTGCTCTTGTGAGAAGATGCAAAAGCTAGGAAGTTAGCCATGAGCTCTTCCTCACTTGAAGACTCATCCTCCTCATTGGAGTCATCACTACTCCCACTCCATGTGGCGGCCATCACTTTACCCTTCTTCCTCTCATTGTGATTCGCACATTCGGGGGCAAAGTGACCAATCCCACCACACTCAAAGCATCGGACCCCTTTCCTTTCGGTCCTCTCTTGTCTAGGCTCAAACTTCTTGAAGGAACTCTTTTTCTTCAAATCTTGTCCTCTTGACCCAAATCCCTTCTTCTTCTTGAACCCCATACCTTGTTGAACCGTTTCACAAATAAGGCAAGGTCTTCATCCGATTCATGCTTTGCCTCCTTTTCATCCTTAGATGCTTTCAAAGCTATTCCTTTAGACTTCTTAGGAGGAGTAGTGTTGCTAGGAGCCTTCCTAGACTCATATGCAAGGAGACGCCCAATTACCTCACTTGGCTTCATATCCATGTAGCCACTATTTTCTTCTATGGCCGTCACCTTTGATTCAAACCTATCGGGGAGAGATCTCATAATTTTTTGCTTGACTCTCCTATCCGAATACGGGTCTCCGAGTTGATGGCTTTGATTTACTATGTCCATCAATTTGATTTCGAAGTCGTTGAAGCATTCATCCTCTCCCATCCTAAGTAACTCAAATTGAGTTTGGAGGACTTGAAGCTTGGACTCCTTCACCACCTCGGTTCCCTCATGTGCAACTTGAAGGATGTCCCATGCCACTTTGGCAATTTGAGTATTCTGAATAAGCTTGTACTGATTCTCATCCATGGCACACATAATGGCATGCATCGCCTTCCTATTCCACTTTGAAGCCTCAAACTCTTGCGCGTTCCATTGCGCCTTAGGCTTCAACACATCTTGTCCTCCACCCGCGGGAGTCATCATAGGGAGATCATATCCGTCTTCCACCGCCATCCATGCACGGTCATGAATTTGGCATATGTAGGATTCCATCTTCCCTTTCCATTGGGAATAGTTCAAACCGGTAAGAAGTGGAGGCCTTGTGCTAGAAGCTCCTTCGTGGCCACCACCATTTCCACCGTTTCCACTCATAGTGTTTATGAATGAATGAAATGAATGCAAATGTATGAATAATCAAAAATCACACAAAATGCAAAACACACCAAAATAAAGCAAGGATCACCTATGTATGTCTAGGAACCCGCTCTGATACCAATTGAAACTAATTAATGCACGGTGTGTATAAAACTATCTAGAGGGGGGGTGAATAGATTTTACGCTTTTTTACCCAATTTTTCGTGTTAGTCAAAATTACGAAATTACCCTCAAGATAAAATAAACAAGCAAGTGTAATATGGTGCGGAAATTAAATTGACACTTGATTTTTACGTGGAAACCCTCACGGGAAAAACCACGGGCTATGTAAGTAAGCCACACTCGAACCTCGAATCCACTAAATGTGCAAACGATTACAACCTAATCCCGGTAGTAATCACACACCTACCTAATCCCGGTATGAGTGAACCTAGTCCGATTTTGCTTGCGATCTAAGCAACCTAATCCCGATTGCTACACACAAGACTTAGCTTCTCTTGAAGAGAATACAACCCTAAGTGAATATGTGAAAATATCCAAAATGCAACATAGAGCAAGGGAAACCCTATATGCTTATCTAAGATGATTAATATGCAATTAAAACAATCCTAGATATCAAAACTAAATGACATGTCAATTAGTTTAGCTAATCAATATCAAGCACAAAAACCTAATATGCTAGCACAATACAACTTCTCAAACATACATCATACTAATCTCAATCTTGTATTCAACAAATATAAAATCACATACAAGTAATTAAATTGAGATTGCTAGATAAGAGAAACACAAAATATGTAAGATATTAGTGAAAAGCTTACCAAGCAAAGTATGATGAAGAATCCATGCAAGATGTCATCTAGATGATCTAAGATGATGCTAGATGATGATTGATGATCATGGAAAAGTGTTTGAGTAATTAAAAATGAGTTCTTGGAATTTTTCTTCTCTTTGAAAAATCTCCTAAGTATGAATCTGAATATGAACTCTTGTAATTGACCTAAAGTCAAAGTGGCATATATATAGGGGGCCAAAACAAAGTGTGGTCGTTTTGATAAGTTTGCCCACTATTTGCCTGGGCGCTGTACGTAGGGCGCCATTGTACAGCGCCTGTACAGCGCCCTTGCTCTGTTTTCACGAGGAAACAGAGTGGCGCTGTACGTACAGCGCTTGTAGCGCCACGTACAGCGCCCCAACAGCGACCCAACAGCGACCGATTAAATCGATCAGGTCTGAACAGCGCTCAATGGGCGCTGTTCGTACAGCGCTTCTGTACAGCGCTTTTGGGGGCGCCCAGTGCAAAAATGCAATCCTAAGTCTAAGCATGACAAGGCAATTGGATATGCAAGATGCAATCAAACTAACATGCAAGAAGAGATGTTAATGAGCATTAAGGCACACATAAAAGACACACAACATATAAGGATTAAACATATGCATGAGTTGTGAGTGTGTGCATCTATCTCTTCAAGACAAGTAAGCACTTAGAATATTACCTTTGGTGCTTGTCAATGGAGGTCTTCAAAAGGGCCTAAGCAATAACACAACATCTAAGCTACCCTTACAAAGCATCCCCACATGTGGTTTGATCACGAAATAAGCCAATTAAACAACGGGAATCCTAACAATCTCCCCCTTTGGCTATTTCGTGACAAAACCACCACTCACATTGATTCCTCACATAGAATTAGAAACTACGGGACTACAATGATTATCTACATTACAAAGAGATAAGAAAGTAAAAACTTCAAGTCTTCAATCTCTTGTAGAACAATCAAGCCCTGAAAATAAAGTTTCTAGCATTTCCAATACAAGTAAAGTGTGAGATTAATCATGTGAGAACAATACCAAGCATTTGCATTTTTAGAATTTAGGCACAACATTAGCAAATGTATGCAATGAATGATAAATGCAATGCTCCCCCTCAAAGGGTTACTCCCCCTCAATGTATGTTCTCCCCAAAATGCACAAAAGCTTCTATATTTTGCAACTCCCCTTACCATTTCCTACTCCCCCTTTTTGTCATGATATAGGCAAAGGAGTAGTCCCCAACCGGGTCACTCAAAGCAACGAGAGATAGAAGCATGCAAGATATGCATATACATATAAGTCACTTTATGCACTTCAATTAATTTGAGAGAAACAAGGAGATTTATTTGAGAAAATGTGTGAATCCAACATGCTTTGCATACAAGACATATAGCATTCAAGTCCAAAATACAATGGTATTTGGCAAAGCAAATGACAAAGGTTTCTAATTTGAATTCAAACCAATTTCACCAATGTCATGGGAAAAGCAAGGATATAGAGATTATTGATTTCAATTTTAAGAGCAACTATATCCAACTTTATAAGCGAAACATGGCATGAGCGACTTTGCACCCTATTTGATTTTTCCGGATAAGAATCCGTATGATAGTAACCATGTTCAACTAATAAAGAAAGAGACATTGGAATGTAAATTCCTTTGAACGGATACAAGATCCTTTATTCATTTTGAGTCTCATTAGCTTTCACACAAGTTTTGCATTTTTAAGAATATGCAATCATCAATTCATGCTTTTCATGTGAGCATGTTGTATGAATTTCATGCTTTTTCATTTAGCATTAGCATGTTATTAAAGAATCATCATGTCATGGAGATAACTATAGGTCATTCACATCATACTTCCTATGTAAATCTCCTAGTCCAAAAATGCATGTTTGAACATAAATATGACATGGATTGTAGACAAGCAAGGTTCACACTTATAGAATTTGAAAGCATATATACATATGTACAACCAAGCTTACTCAAGCAATCAAAAGAAGAGGCATAAGTTATTTCAAATTTTTTGCAAGTTACATGAATGCAAAATAGCTCTCTTTGCTTGAGTTCCCCATATGGGGTCAATCATAGAACATCACTCCACAAGACATATCCCAATAGATCTACTAAGAGTTTTAAATCGAGTAGCATCTAAGGGTTTAGTAAATAAGTCCGCAAGTTGATCATTAGTACCTACATGTTCAAGTACTATGCATTTATTTTCAACAAGCTCTCTAATGAAGTGATGGCGGATGTCAATATGCTTAGTTCTAGAATGTTGAACCGGATTCTTGGAAATATTAATAGCACTCATGTTATCACAAAAGAGAGTGAGAGTACCTTGGTTGAATCCGTAGTCTACAGCATTTGTTCATCCATAGGAGTTGTGTGCATCCACTCCCCGCGGCTATGTACTCGGCCTCGGCCGTGGACAAGGAAATCGAGTTTTGCTTCTTGCAAAACCAAGACACCAAGTTGTTGCCTAGAAAGCAACCGCCCGATGTGCTCTTCCTATCATCACAATTTCCTGCCCAATCCGCATCACTAAAGCCAACTAGACTAGCATTAGTGTCAAAAGAGTACCAAATCCCATAGTTGGATGTCCCATTCACATAGCGAATGATCCTCTTCACAAAGAGGTGGGACTCCTTAGGATCCGCTTGGTACCTAGCACACACACCCACACTAAAAGATATATCGGGCCTACTTGCGGTCAATAAAGCAAGCTACCTATCATGCCACGATATAGAGTTTGTTCCACACTTTTACCACTAGCATCCTTGCTTAGCTTCAAAGTGGTACTCATGGGTGTATCACAATGTTTGGCTTTCTCTAAACCAAACTTCTTCACTAGGTTCTTAGCATATTTGGCTTGGGTTATGAAAATCCCATCATGCATTTGCCTAATTTGCAAACCTAGGAAGTAACTAAGCTCACCAACAAGACTCATCTCAAATTCAAGAGACATGACATCAACAAATTGTTGGACTTTGGTGTTGTTGGTGGAGCCAAAAACTATATCATCAACATATATTTGAGCTATGAAAAGCTCATCATTGTCTCTCTTGATGAATAGTGTCTTGTCAACACTACCTCTTGTGTAGTTGTTGTCAACAAGAAATTGAGTGAGGCGCTCATACCAAGCCCTCGGTGCTTGTTTCAACCCATAAAGTGCCTTCTTGAGGCGATAGACATGATTGGGGTGGTGTGCATCCACAAACCCCTTAGGTTGTTCAACAAACACTTCCTCTTGCAAGAAGCCATTGAGGAAGGCACTCTTGACGTCCATTTGGTGCAATTTGAACTTGTGCACACAAGAGATGGACAAGAGAAGCCTAATGGACTCTAAGCGGGCAACGGGAGCAAAAGTCTCCTCAAAGTCGATACCCTCAATTTGAGAGTACCCTTGTGCTACAAGTCTAGCCTTGTTCCGCACTATGTTGCCATCCTCATCGGATTTGTTCCTAAATATCCATTTGGTGCCTATGACATTAGTGGTCTTAGGCCTAGGAACTAGAGTCCAAACCTCATTCCTTTCGAATTGGCTTAGCTCTTCTTGCATGGCAAGAACCCAAAATTCATCATTTAAGGCTTCTTCAACCTTTTTGGGTTCAATTTGAGAGGTGTAACATGTATAGCTAATAAGATTAGCAAGTTGGCGTCTAGTCCTAACACCCTCATTTACCTCTCCAATGATATCTTCTTTATCATGGAGTTTCCTAACCCATGGAGCGGGTTCTTTAGAGTCCAAGAGAGGAACTCTATCAATAGGTTGTGTGCCATCATTGTTGACATTAGATGTCCCAACATTAGGCGACACCACAACCTTCTCCAAAGGAGAATCATCACTAAAAATAACCTCCTCATGATCATTAGACTTGAGCCTAGTATCATCAAATACGACATTGGATGATTCCATAACACTTAGAGTCTTTAAATTGAAAACTCTATAGGCTCTACTATTTAAGGCATAGCCAATAAAAATACCCTCATCACTCTTAGCATCAAACTTGCCAAGTTGATCACGGTCATTCAAAATGTAGCATTTGCTTCCAAAAGTGTGGAAGTAGCTAACATTTGGCCTCTTGCCTTTCCATAACTCATAGGAGGTGTTTCTAGTACCGGGCCTTAGGAACACTCTATTTCCTATATAGCAAGCCGTGTTAATGGCTTCGGCCCATAGGTTCCTAGGGACATTGTTGCTAAGCAACATCACACGGGCCATCTCTTGGAGGACCCTATTCTTCCTCTCAACAACTCCATTTTGTTGAGGTGTCCTAGGAGCAGAAAATTCATGGGAGATGCCTAAACCATTACAAAAGGTTTCAAAGGTGGCATTCTCAAATTCTCTCCCATGGTCACTTCTAATCCGTTTAATGCTTCTAATGTTAGAATTCATTTCATTTTGCAATTTAGTACAAAGCATTTTAAACTTATCAAAAGTTTCGGATTTTTCTCTAAGAAAATATGTCCATGTAAATCTAGAGAAATCATCAACACAAACAAAAATGTATCTCTTTCCACCCAAACTTTCGGTTTGCATGGGACCCATGAGGTCCATGTGGAGAAGCTCAAGTGGCTCCTTGGTGGTGAGATACTTACCCTTTTTGTGCATGCTTTTGGTTTGCTTTCCTTGTTGGCAAGGTCCACAAATACCATTGGCTTTCTTCCCAAGCTTAGGGAGGCCACGCACACAATTGAACTTTCCAAGGGTCCGTAGATCCCTAAAGTTCATGTGGCCAAGTCTTTCATGCCACAACTCAATTTGCTCATCCATGGACACATGATTAGATACAATTCTAGCTTCAAGACAATAGCAATTGTCGCTAGATCTCATGCCCTTCAACAAGGTTTGTCCATCGGGTTTAAGGATAGAGCAATAATCTTTAGAGAACAAGACGGAATATCCTTCATCACTAAGATGTGAAATGCTAATTAAATTGGCTTTCAAGCCATCAACAAATAAAGCATTGGATAAGGAGGGTAATCCGGGAACGGAAATGGTTCCTTTCCCTATAACATTTCTTTTGGATCCATCACCAAAAGTGACATTTCCACCTTCCTCCATAACAAGAGTCTCGAAGAAACTCTTGTTTCCCGTCATGTGCCTAGAGCACCCACTATCCAAGTACCAAAAATTAGAAGAATTTGCCTTCAAGGCTATTTGTGCAACATGGCAAACATTTTCATTCTTTCTAATCCACTTAGCAACAATTTTAGCTTTCTTAGTGGCCTTTGGTACATGTGCTCTACTATTTCTAGGATCATGCAAATCAATATTTTTTCCTAGAAACATGCATCTTGGCTCTATTCTTTCTCTTTTCAATCATGCTTTGTTTTCTACACATTTTAATATATTGAAAGCAATTTGGTCTAATATGACCATCACAACCACAAAAGTGACAAATAGGAATGAAAAAAGGAATCATACCTCGCCTTTGAGTACGTCCATGTCTTTGTGGATATGTGGGTTCAATCCATCTTCGTTGTTGAACCGGTCTTGGTTGCTTCCAAGCTTGAGGTTGCATGATTGGTCTCTTTCCTTTGTGAGCCAATTTGGGAGGAGTGTTGGCTTGAGGAACCTTAGGAGGTTGAGCTTGAGTTTCCTTCTTGGCCCCATTTTCACTTGTGCATTAGAACTTTGTCCTATTTCTAACTTTTCTTAGGAGGTTGCACAAATGAAGTTTCTTCATTCTTCAAGCTCTTGACAAATATGGTCTTGTTAGAGGTTGAGATTTTCTTGCCATCTTCATACCCAAGACCTCTCTTGTCACTTGGACTCTTTCCAACACCAAGTAAATGATCAAGCTTCTTGGTGCTAGAATCTATCCTAGCCAAGGACCCTTTAGCTTCTACAAGTTCCCTCTTCAAGCCTTCTTCCTTCTCTTGGACAAGTCTAACTCCTCAATTAACTTATCCTCTCTCCTCTTCAATCTTTCCACTTGTTCACTTAAGTGGTCATTGTGAGCCGAAAGTTCAAGGTTTTCTTCTCTCAACCTCTCAATCTTTCTTGTGCTTTTAAGTGCTAAATCATTGAACTCGGCATGGTTAGCAAGCACCTTTTGCTCCACAAACTTCTTCTTGGAACTAGAAGAGGAGTCACTTTCTTCTTCACTAGAGTCAATTTCCTCTTGACTCAAATCTTCCTTTTCACTAGCACTTTTGCTCTTGTGAGAATGCAAAAGCTAGGAAGTTAGCCATGAGCTCTTCCTCACTTGAAGACTCATCTCCTCATTGGAGTCATCACTACTCCCACTCCATGTGGCGGCCATCACTTTACCCTTCTTCCTCTCATTGTGATTCGCACATTCGGGGCAAAGTGACCAATCCCACCACACTCAAAGCATCGACCCCTTTCCTTTCGGTCCTCTCTTGTCTAGGCTCAAACTTCTTGAAGGAACTCTTTTTCTTCAAATCTTGTCCTCTTGACCCAAATCCCTTCTTCTTCTTGAACCCCATAACCTTGTTGAACCGTTTCACAAATAAGGCAAGGTCTTCATCCGATTCATGCTTTGCCTCCTTTTCATCCTTAGATGCTTTCAAAGCTATTCCTTTAGACTTCTTAGGAGGAGTAGTGTTGCTAGGAGCCTTCCTAGACTCATATGCAAGGAGACGCCCAATTACCTCACTTGGCTTCATATCCATGTAGCCACTATTTTCTTCTATGGCCGTCACCTTTGATTCAAACCTATCGGGGAGAGATCTCATAATTTTTTGCTTGACTCTCCTATCCGAATACGGGTCTCCGAGTTGATGGCTTTGATTTACTATGTCCATCAATTTGATTTCGAAGTCGTTGAAGCATTCATCCTCTCCCATCCTAAGTAACTCAAATTGAGTTTGGAGGACTTGAAGCTTGGACTCCTTCACCACCTCGGTTCCCTCATGTGCAACTTGAAGGATGTCCCATGCCACTTTGGCAATTTGAGTATTCTGAATAAGCTTGTACTGATTCTCATCCATGGCACACATAATGGCATGCATCGCCTTCCTATTCCACTTAGAAGCCTCAAACTCTTGCGCGTTCCATTGCGCCTTAGGCTTCAAAACATCTTGTCCTCCACCCGCGGGAGTCATCATAGGGAGATCATATCCGTCTTCCACCGCCATCCATGCACGGTCATGAATTTGGCATATGTAGGATTCCATCTTCCCTTTCCATTGGGAATAGTTCAAACCGGTAAGAAGTGGAGGCCTTGTGCTAGAAGCTCCTTCGTGGCCACCACCATTTCCACCGTTTCCACTCATAGTGTTTATGAATGAATGAAATGAATGCAAATGTATGAATATCAAAAATCACACAAAATGCAAACACACCAAAATAAAGCAAGGATCACCTATGTATGTCTAGGAACCCGCTCTGATACCAATTGAAACTAATATACCACGGTGTGTATAAAGCTATCTAGAGGGGGGGTGAATAGATTTTACGCTTTTTACCCAATTTTTCGTGTTAGTCAAAATTACGAAATTACCCTCAAGATAATAAACAAGCAAGTGTAATATGGTGCGGAAATTAAATAACACTTGAATTTTTACGTGGAAACCCTCACGGGAAAAACCACGGGCTATGTAAGTAAGCCACACTCGAACCTCGAATCCACTAAATGTGCAAACGATTACAACCTAATCCCGGAAGTAATCACACACCTACCTAATCCCGGTATGAGTGAACCTAGTCCAATTTGCTTGCGATCTAAGCAACCTAATCCCGATTGCTACACACAAGACTTAGCTTCTCTTGAAGAGAATACAACCCTAAGTGAATATGAAAATATCCAAAATGCAACATAGAGCAAGGGAAACCCTATATGCTTATCTAAGATGATTAATATGCAATTAAGAACAATCCTAGATATCAAAACTAAATGACATGTCAATTAGTTTAGCTAATCAATATCAAGCACAAAACCTAATATGCTAGCACAATACAACTTCTCAAACATACATCATACTAATCTCAATCTTGTATTCAACAAATATAAAATCACATACAAGTAATTAAATTGAGATTGCTAGATAAGAGAAACACAAAATATGTAAGATATTAGTGAAAAGCTTACCAAGCAAAGTATGATGAAGAATCCATGCAAGATGTCATCTAGATGATCTAAGATGATGCTAGATGATGATTGATGATCATGGAAAGTGTTTGAGTAATTAAAAATGAGTTCTTGGAATTTTTCTTCTCTTTGAAAAATATCCTAAGTATGAAATCTGAATATGAACTCTTGTAATTGACCTAAAGTCAAAGTGGCATATATATAGGGGGCCAAAACAAAGTGTGGTCGTTTTGATAAGTTTGCCCACTATTTGCCTTGGGCGCTGTACGTAGGGCGCCATTGTACAGCGCCTGTACAGCGCCCTTGCTCTGTTTTCACGAGGAAACAGAGTGCGCTGTACGTACAGCGCTCTGTACCGCGCCACGTACAGCGCCCCAACAGCGACCCAACAGCGACCGATTAAATCGATCAGGTCTGAACAGCGCTCAATGGGCGCTGTTCGTACAGCGCTTCTGTACAGCGCTTTTGGGGGCGCCAGTGCAAAAATGCAATCCTAAGTCTAAGCATGACAAGGCAATTGGATATGCAAGATGCAATCAAACTAACATGCAAGAAGAGATGTTAATGAGCATTAAGGCACACATAAAAGACACACAACATATAAGGATTAAACATATGCATGAGTTGTGAGTGTGTGCATCTATCTCTTCAAGACAAGTAAGCACTTAGAATATTACTTTGGTGCTTTCAATGTGAGGTCTTCAAAAGGGCCTAAGCAATAACACAACATCTAAGCTACCCTTACAAAGCATCCCCACATGTGGTTTGATCACGAAATAAGCCAATTAAACACACGG